>OU744251.1:20000000-22400000 GCA_916610215.1 Omphaloscelis lunosa | reverse complement strand
ACAAATAGGTGTTGAATTCTCTGCTAATTTTTTCAAGTCCGTGTACAGTCCCCTGAAAGCAAAACTAGACGTGCAAGCCGCCGTGGCCGAGAGTAACACAAGTAGTTCCCGAGTACATATACATATAGTATTGATAGCAGCCAGGTAAGGGAGGCGCTAACTAAAGTTAAGCGTATATGATGTATGTTTTGAGCAGTCATACTTTCCGGAACGCTGGAAAACTACGCGAGTAATACCAGTACCTAAGGGCGAAGCAGGGAGTGAAGTTAGTGGATATAGGCCGGTGGCGGTGTTGTCGGTACCAGCAAAGGTATTTGAGTGAGTTAACCATCATTGTGTCTTGAGCCAGGCCTCAGTCACGTTGTCTGACTCACAGCATGGATTCAGGCCGGGTCGTAGCACGACTACAAATCTGCTGAATTTTATGGCATATGTGGTTCCTAGCGTTGATTTGGGAGTGCAGGTCGATGCTGCATACTTTGATTTAAAAAAAGCCTTTGATTTAGTCGATAATGACATATTATTGACAAAGCTTGCGGCAGTCGGATGCACTCCTGAATTGTTGAAATTCTTCGCTTATCATATGAGTAACAGAAAGCAGTATGTAGAATATGCTGGGTACAGATTGGAGCCCTATTTTACGAGGTCAGGCGTAAGTCAGGGCAGTAATTTGGTACCATTCCAATTTATAGTGATGGTAAATGACTTGCCCGAGGTCGTCAAGAATGCCAAGTGCCTGTTGTTTGCTGACGATTTAAAATTGCTACTCTCTGTGAAAGAACAAAAGGACTTTGTGCGCTTACAGGAAGACATAGACAGGGTTGTGGAATGGGGAGAGAAGAATAAGTTGGTGTTTAATACGCCAAAGTGTTCGGCAATAACTTTTAGTAGGATGAAAATGCCCAAGAAATATAATTGATGTGGACAACATGTTATTGAGAAGAACAGAAACAGTGCGTGATTTAGGAGTACGCCTTGACTCAGACCTGGCATTTCGCAATCACATCGAAAATGTTTGTAAAAAAGCCTACAGGAGCCTAGGGTTCGTCCTAAGAAGAGCTGAGGGTTTTACAAGCATCGCTGCGCTAACTTCTTTGTATAATGCATTGTTAAGAAGTCAGCTCGAATGTAACGCAATCATATGGGCTCCGCATGAAGCTAAATACAGTCTCATGCTGGAGCGTATACAAAATAAATTTACTAGGTTTCTGTATTTAAGGTTATATGGTGTACATCCATTTTATCCATTGATGTATCCAACCTTGTTTGTTATAGGCATGGTGGGATACAATAAATTGGAAACAAGGAGGGACATAGCTCTTGCTACCTATATTTTTAAATTATTGCGTGGCAAGACTTCAAACCCGGGTATATTAAAAGAGATAAACCTGTGTGTGCCCGACAATTATGTATTGCGAAGGCGACGGCCACGTCTATTGGCGGTTCCCAGTAGTAGGACCAATCTACTGAGTAAAGCCCCTATAACGCGAACCTTGCGTATACTTAATGACGTAGCAGACAGCATAGATCTTATTACTTGTTCTCTGGGTGAGTTCACAAAAATCACTATGTACAGAATATGTTATGAATATGAGAAATAATAAAACTGTAATTGTAGCCACACTATTGTATTACGACAATCCTGTAATGATAGTGATGATGAGTTGATAAATAAATAAATAAATATTATTTAAGTTTCTGATTGCGACATTAATTTGTTGTTTATATTCTTTATAAATACTAGTGAATTATTAAAGTGCCGAGGTATGTTCTGTTTTTATTTGTTTTGTTCATTAGAGAATGTTGTAGTTGATGATGTCATTTAAACTAACCAAATATGCTTGTTTTAGAAACTTTTATACAGAAAATTGAAAGGCTTATTTAAACATAAATAGGTTTGTTTGCTACGTAGCTTTGATATATACCTATTCAGAATGGCGTTGCAACTTATAAAATACCTAAGTACTTAGGTGTTTGTCAGTTTAAGGTGACACTAGTCGCGGGCTCGAACTCACTGGTGGGCATGGCCGAAAAGCACGCTGTCTCACCTGGCATCGTGTCCGACAGAGATAGTATCAGTGATGAGCAGTTAGACACTGGTCTACGTGCACAACGTCTAGTTTGCACGCACACAAACACCGTTCCGAACTATTTTAGTAAAACGAGTGCGTAAAAAATTACGAAAAGTCCTTTTGAAAATAGGGTTTTATGAAAAAACTACTGCATAAATCAATTACAAATAAAGTTTATTGAACTCTTCGACAATTGAGCTTTGTCGGTGCCGACTTTGTTTTGGAGATTTTACACTTCTTTTATTGCTTATTTACCCCCAAAGTTGCGTTAAAATTAGCAAGAAAAAGGAATCTTTGTGGGCTCCTAACTTTTTAATGGCTCATTATTTTACTATTCTGTTTCCGCACAGACAAACTTAATAATGAAACAAAACGATATCATGTTTAACTTTGGATGTACCATGTCAAACAGTGGAGTAAAACCCCCCTGAAATTTGTATGGAAAAAATATCAACTAGTGCCACCTTAACGCAAGCTATTTTAATTTGACGATATTATACAGATAGTTCATTTCGTATTTTAGGTATGAAGCTACAAGTACGAGGCGGGCTCGACTTGTTGGGCCAATTCAGTGAGTGTAACGTAATCAGAAGATCTAAGAATTACGCGATCGAAAGAGAGGCAACTTCAAGGTGAATATAACTGTAGGTAATTAGCGCTGTGCGAATGGCACTTTCTTGTGTCATAGCAAGGTCGCTTTTTATTTAAATGACTTGCGCAGCGAACCATCTGTATTAATCTGTGATATTACGTCAGTTAATTCGTGTTCCAGTTAAATAAGTTATTAAACAATGCTCTTACTTCACTGCGAGTGGTGGGCGTGTAAAGATTACTATTCACGAACCGTGTTTGTGATCCGGATACCGTAGCTGTCGCATCCGAAAAAGCTAATGGAGGAATAGTTTGTCTACTTGTGTTTTTTCCATGATAATATAACCGTATCTATGAACCAACTCAACTATTACCTTGCATAATATTTCTTTTTGGTAAGTTTCAATTAAATTTTCTCATCGACAACTTACCTTGCATAACTACAATGACCAAAAGATAGAGTCATCCCGCCATGACTTTATCGTAAAAGTATGTCTGTTCCATACCTTTTCCAATTGACCTGTAAGGTTTGTGAGGAAGTTTGATGGAGCAGTCGTTGGGCATAGGAAGGTATCTTTGTTTAGCAGCATAGGTATAACTTGGGATGGATAGCAAGAATAAGCTTCGTTTTTTTGGATGTTCAAAAAGGACTGAAAACTTAAAAAAAAATAAGGTAGGTAACAATAAATATATTGTATTTATGGCGATTATAGTAGAAGTATGCGGGACGCCTGGAGCTCATGGATCACCGCTGCACCGGCATGATATGGGTGGTGATGTTTTTTTATTAAACACTTCTACGACAGTCAGTCAACGAATGCGCAGCTTTACACAATTATAATAATTACATGGCGGCGCAGTGTAGGTGAAGCGCATAGATTACGCGCAATGGTCGCGTTGTGCAATGTGCCCGTTATTGATGTGCCGACTGACGGCTGCAGTTGCGAGTTATTGCATCGCTGCCGTCATGTTCACGTAGTGCGGGAGCACGGATCCAGGACGTACCACACCTTCAAGGAATTAAGAACATGCAAGATTTCCTAAATAAAAAAACAAATATTTTGACCCGATTTTCAATTCGGGAATTGATCATTTTATATTCCACGAGATATGTTGAAGTAACTAATCTACCTAAATATCTATTCAAATTCGAATCCATTAATTTATCAGAATGTAGGTTTACAACGTATGATCTTAAAACAATAATGGCCCTTTAACATTCTATATATTATTATGGTATGGTGTGCAAGTACTATTTTTATCTTGCAGAATGCTACTTATTTATTTTTTTATGTGTAGGTCATGTCTATCCTTTTGCAGACTCTCGCTTTCCTGTAATTAAAATCTAAATAATCAAATTTATGAGAGTGATTTCGTGAAAAGGGACGGAAGTGTGTAACAGCAAGCCGGTGAAGCGCGTTATTTGATTTGACCAATGAGCGCGCGTGGTGCTTGAGTTGGCCGTCAGATGGTGCCAACCCATTTGCGGAGAGAATGTAAACAGGATAATGATGATGCACGGTGATGGTAATGGTGATGAATACTGTTTATATCATATATGTATAAGTTGGCCAAGATGTCGGATGTTACACATCTTATGCGACTACTGTAAAGCTAGCTCGTTTTTTTTTTTAAATGACAGCAACAACAAATAACATCTTTGTTGATGATTAAGAATAGGTATAAGAATAATTGTAAATTGTTATTGATGATTTTGAAAGTGTTAATTCAGTAAAAAAATACCTACCATTAATTAATTATTATAAGGTGGTACCTTATTTTTTTTCTGGGTGAGAAATTATCAAAAAACTTCTCCCGCTCTGGGCGGAGCAGGAGGGCGAGTCAGACTCTTACTGACTAAAACCCACCCGTGTTCCTTCAGCTGCCATGTTGCCGGGGGCCACGATCTATAGATTTCAGTTTCCTTTTCTGCGATCTGACATGTATTCATTGAGATTGCCTAACCTAACCTAACCTCATTAGGTTAAAACTTAAATCTTTGAAGGGATCCGGTAATTTGTTTTACAACATTTCTGTACGTGTTCCTTTTATACAATTTTGAGTCTGCATTGCGGTAAACAGAGATCATGTTAAATAAATTATTAGGGTTCCGTACCTCAAAAGGAAAAACAAAATAGAACCCTTATAGGATCAATTCGTTGTCCGTCCGTCCGTCTGAATGACTGTCAGGACTCTTTTTTCCAGGAACGCGTGGGGGTATCAAGTTGAAATTAATATCAATTACGAAGGTCTATGGTCCTTTGGAGCTCTAAAAAAGTTAATACGGCCATTTAGACGGCATATTTTGATTCTCGCAATTAAATCAAACCTATAGGGTACTTCCCGTTGAACTAGAATCATGAAATTTGGCAAGAAAGGTCTCACAGCTCAAGTAAAGGAAAACGTCTGAAAATCGTTAATTTGTGGTTTTTAACCGACTTTAAACAAAGGTTCTCAATTCGACGGTAAGTATTTCTTTTTTTTTTTGTATGTTTGTTAAGCGATTTATCCGCCAATTATGATTTGATTTTGATTTCTTTTTTGTTTGGTAGGTCATACCCAAGTAAAGTTAATAAAACTTATATGGGACCACCCATATACATTTTGTTAGCTTTAATAATACGTATTTTTCCCTCTTAGTCTAATAATGTTATGATAAGTTCCTGTGACTGTTATTTACATAGCAAGTAGTGGTATTGGAATTTGTGTGGGGTAGGTACCACAACTAAAAAGTGAAAAATAACTTTAATTTCGGAAGCCGGTGTCTTTGGTTTTGAATTTTAGGGTTTTGCCACCGACTTTTGAAATTAAAGTTATTTTTCACTTTGTTGTGTTTTTAGTGGTCCATAAAACGGAACGCCTTAAAATTGGTTAAATGCAATTGGTAAGCCATAATTTATAGCCCAACTGACAATTTTAATCAAATTTAAACATGGCAATGAAGTAGTACGGTACTATTCTTTTTAAACCTAAATTGCTCATTTTTAAGTATACGATGACTGATTATAAAGTCTTGAAGCCTTCTTTCTCAGCATAATTTTCTCAAAGATTTTTGACATGATTTGTAGAAGCGTTACTGGCCATTAATTATATATGTCAGATTTTTCTCCTTTAAAAAAATGTAGGTATAAATAAACTAAAACTAAAAATTAAATCAAAATGAATACACGTAAACATGTATATATTAATTCAAACATATAAAGGTAAAACAAATGTTGATCATATTAATATTTTTTTAAAGAAATCGTTCGCTCCGAAAACTGTAACCGTTCCAGAGTCCGACCCTGTGAGTCCTAGTGACAGGCTCTCTATAAACACGTCGTTGTGACAGCTTTATTCAAACATTCAACTAGTATAAAAAGCTTTATTCGTGAACGCCCCTTATTTTTAGACAAATTTACTGAAACAGGTGCAACGGGTCTCGCCAAGATATCATAATGTTCGCGGTATATACCAGGGGAAGCATGCTTTTAAAATATTCTTTAGTTTATAATATTAAATTCAAATAGCAACTGGTTTTATGTGGTTAAATGTTGTCCAAATATTTGTCCTGTTTTTGATTTCTTATCGTTCTCTTCAAATTATCTACAGTTAATGAATGACGTATTCCACTCAGAGCTCTGTTAAGATTCCAATATTTCACGATTTCCATTTTTTAGATCCAACCCCTCACCTCTTTTCTCGCATGGCAGATCGATTTCCTCGTAATAGAAGTGATAAAAGTCTTTGCCTATGTAATTAAAGAACGGGAGTTATGCCGAAAAGTGTCTTTTGCATGTAACAAACTAGGTACCTAAAAACTGGAAACAGTTAAATGACGTAGCGTTCTAAAAGTAGGTTACTTTTCTAGAAGATAAAGCTTATTACAATTTAAATGAGTTTTTAGATGAGAGATTGTGATCATTAAATAAAAAAATTGTTTTCAATATCTATAATTTCATGACATTTTAAATAATCAGACTCGGAGTTACATTGTACTTTATTTTACACTTACACTTCACTTACACTTTTGTTAATACTTTTTTTTGCATGCCGTTGTTTAAAGCGCGTGATGACCGGTTTTTATCTCTACTTTTTCCATCTCTTGCTTGCTGACAATTTGTGTTGTATGCTGTACTCATGTTCGAGCAAATAAATGATTATCTTACCTTATCTAGAACACTGATTTCAATGGTAGTGTCGAGTTATCACAAGAACGTTTTTTTTTTTAATTAACTAACTGATCGAAACTGCTACAGCCATTATGAAGGTTTACCATTTTCTCGAATAAATTGATGCCATTGGATGGAGTTTTGATTTATTTAGTACAATTGTTATATTTTCCTTTCTCCATGTATTGATTTCATGATACTATTATGTATTCAAATATCAATATTTTGTCTACAAGCAAGTACGTACCTGTGCAATGTAAATAGATAGTATCATATTTGCAGATTGTGATTGAACTTCATTCATGCCATCCAATTATTATCGTCCGCTATCGTCGCCACAGAGAATCCTTTGTCTTAATCCGTTGTAACCATTCTAGAACAGTTCTCATGTGGGGAGGTATTTACTTCGGTGTCACGTAACCGTCTTACCTACGTAAATCCAGTTCAGACTTTACTCCAATTAGCGACTGATATAACTTCTTATTTTCTAGCAATCCCGTATCACATTAGCTTAACGATCGGTGAACCAATCAGCAGTTGGATGGGATCTTTTATCGGCGCAATAAGGTAAAATTCCCGTCACTTCAGATAACGCACGACGCCGACGTCCATCCGACACGCATGTGTGTGTGCACGAGCGTGTACATACGCTGCGTTGTTGTGTGTGAGTTATCTGCTGCACTCATTCATTCGACGTATCGGTGTGGCATATCGGTGCATTTGCGTACGCGCAGCGCGCTAGCGGTGCCATTCATAGATCGGTACACCATTTTAATGTTTTTTTTTTGTAATATTTTGTAGGTATTTAATCTTAACCTTGGTGTAAAATTATGGTTATATAAAACCCAACAAGATCATTAACATCACCTCCTAGTTCTTAATCTTTTTAGGTAGTAATCGTCAATAGGTTTTAAGAGGTTATCTCAGATTTATTTACCAGCAGCATTACATACATAGAAAAAAATACCATAATCTCTCCCAGAACAGCCCAAATGAATAAATAAGATAATCTTTTCGTCTAGTCGTCATCTTTAAAAAAAATATGTACTTGATTTAAAAAGTACTTTGGTCACTGGAGCATTATATTTGCATTCTATTCTAGCAGCTTCTGTAAGGTGAGGGATGTACAAACTCATGGCTACATCGCGCCCCTGGCCCCTGACCGCGCGTATCGAGCGCAGATAACGCAACCAGCGTGCGCGCATTTGTGTGTGTGGCTGTGTGTGAGTTCCACGCGTCGCCGTACCTCGCACATCATGTGGCTATTTATAAATGAACAAATATTACGTATATAACAGGCAGAAAAATAAGTTCCTTTTTTATTCATTTCGGTGTTTGTCATTTTGTTGTTGCTTGATAAGGCGCGTGTTTGTCTTATGCATTTTTTATTTAGTTAAAACGTTTTTGGCTGAATACAGCAGCATTATTGTAGTGTTCAGTTATGAACACAATTATACTTTATTGTTGAACATGAATTAATTGGGCGATCAGGTGCCATGGCGTTGTTTGTGATCTCTTCCTCGTCTTTCATAAATTCTTCGTCTTTTGATCTGTTTTATAAGATTTGACTACCGGAAGACGTAGCGTTAGGTGAACCGGTGACTTGGTGAAAGCCGCAGGAATCCGCTGGATGCTAGAAGCACAGAACCGGACGATCGCGATCGTCAAGTGGCAATGTCAAGCAGTGGACGTCTTTCGGCTGAAAGGCCAAAATCAAACTGGTTGCTAATTTAATTATATATTTTTTATTATATGACATTGATTTTACATTTTGTGATTACTTCCTGACGCAATGACTTGATAATTGTATTTTTTTTTTGGAAAATTGTCTACTTTTTCAATGTTTGCAAATATGTGTCTGTCGTTGCTTCAATTTTAATTATTTTACCTGTTGTGGTAATTATAGTAATTATATTCTAGGTGCATCGTCTTCATGTATAACTAATGTACCTATACACAATATTGTAAAACATGTTAAAAGAGTAACGGTGGAGTTTCTTGCCCATTCTTCTCCATACGAAAACTAGCATTTGGAAGGGGCGACTAGATTCAATTCTATTTTTCTGTAAATTCTGAAGTTCAAAAGTGCCTTATAGAGCCTATTTGAAATTAATTATTTGACTTTGACTTTGAATGGTATTAATGATGATAATGATTATGTAATGAGTACTAGTTTTACTATGAGTTTTACAACTACTTACAACGTTCTAGTTTGACCTTTCTTTACAATATGATCATTTTCCAATACACTACTTTCATTACTCAATCGATACCAATTTCCTGTAATATTCTTCGCTGCGTACGTACGTATTGTCGGTAGATACTACCGTGATATTTCCCCGGCTTGCTCGGCTCATAGGTTACAACACTTTAGGCGTCGAACGAGAAATACTACCGAGCCTCGTTACAATGACGTGCACTGATTAAACAAATAAGTATCGCTCGTACATTACGCGCTGACTACATTCTGTACGCATGCCCGCGCTCTGTGCACACACACAGGCTGATTCTTGAAGAAAGTCAAATAAGTGTATTTGGCATGTGTAAGAAAAGCTGGTAGATATTGTTTGATTTTTCTTGAAAGAAAATAGATTGCTTAGTTCAAAAAATAATGTATTCAAGCCATTATATTTTTGATCATTTATCTATTAAAAATGATGACGGGTAAAAGCTAAAAGGTCAGAAAACATTTGACACTGGTTGGAAATGTCAATTGATCTAAAAATCCAGATAAAAAAACAACGATTACAAAATGATTTCGGTATTCTTTGAATTTTCGGAATCGCTGAAAAGTTCGCCTTGTGTGTATCGGGCTGGCTGTCAGCGAATTCTTCCAATCTGTGTAACGTCTGGTGATTCGCGTTCCACTTATTATCGTACCGTGGGCATTTGCATAAGAATAACAAGGAGGATTATTGATGTCGTCCCCCCCGCGTGCCACCGCGCTCCCTCGCGCGCCCCCTCCTTCCTCCAGCCCGATCACAGGGAACCGACACATGTGGATAAGAGGAAGAGGTTGTGGATAACAGGCCGGAGGCACCTTCACACTGGTTCATTAAACTTTTTCATGTTTTTTTAAATCATAGTTTTCTCAAAGTACTATCGTACCATTTTGTAATATCTTTTAAGTCAAACTACTGTTAGGTAACTACAACTTAATTTTTAACTGTACATATTGCATTGCGTCCCACACAGAATGAACTGCATCTACCAAGATTATTTATTTATATGTATATACTTTATTGTGCACCACAAAAATACGAAACAAAAAATAAATCAAACACTACAAAATATACAATGCGCGGCATAATCGCTTTCTGCGATCTGTTCCAGGCAACCTGATTACTATCTGACAATATCGTGTCTATCTTATCTTGGATTACATTCTTTTTAGTTTTGGTTAAATTTAAGATAAGAATTTGTAAAGAAGAAACATATTAGAATCGCCAGTTAGGCTGTGATTTCTAATAGTATCGTACAAGAATCGCTACCGGCCATGGCATGCGTCCCGCGCTAATGCTTAATTTTGTTCTCTTTCATGTTTGCTCTGTATACATTTCGTCTAAAATGGAATGGAATAATTTGACGTGAGGCAGCCATTGACGCGGTGCGATGGCAAGCTTCAGTTTTACGAGAAGGCTTCGACTGCAGATCCTCACAGCGTCATAAATAATCCACTTATTTATAGGTGCTTATAGTTCGCAATAAATATAGCCTGATCCTGAATAGTAATGCGGAGACTAACATTATCTTAACAGCTTCTCATAGGAACAGCTCTCGCGAACATGTCGATATTACGTCACAGTAGATTTAATGCTGTTTCAGTAATTTTTGCTCTCCTGTATATTGCTTTTTGCTGTTTACAAGCTTCATAAATTATTATATTATTGCACGTTAAAATATATGACTGTGGCCGAAAACCAAAGTGTAGATATTAATAATTATGTTGATGTGATGAAACGTTTGCACTACAATAAAGTAGGGTTCGTAAACTCGTACATGTATACACATACATCAAAAGAAGAGGAAACTAATTAATGTAGACTTCCGGAACATGCATACTTTCATTTCTATTATTTAATTTAAAAAAAATATTTAACAATTAAACACATCCCTCATAGCACAACTGGTTACCTACCTTAATTTAGTGCGTCAATACTTTTATAATAACATTACCGTGGGTCCAGCGTGAACTTGCTCAAAGTTATTTAAGTGAAAAGTTTGTAACTACAGAGTATTATTAAGGCTAAGCCACCTCTCAGCGGCCGGTGCGATTCAATTAACAACCTCCGTAGCACGTGAAAGCTGCGAACTTGCTACGGTGCTTACATACGCTGCTACGAGTTACGACGGTGAGCCGCTACGGTGCTACGTGATCGGGAAATACACTGCTACGATTTACCTTTGAACGTTTGGAAAATTGGACTTTAGTTACTTCTGTTCCGGTTCATTAACTTAATTATTTTTGCCAATCGTTTTCGCTGTATGGACCTGAAATATAAATGTAAAAAAAGTCGTGTCCTATATATAAGTTTATGATTCATGTGTTGTCAGACATTTTCAAAATGAATGTTATTTAACGGGGTAGAGGGAACTAAAAGTTTCGCGCATTATCATAACACTGGATTTCAGTTTAAACAAATCAAAACCAAATCAGTGTTTTCGAATCGAACTGATTCGGTGAACTGGCGAGGGGAGGTTGACCCCGATTGACCAAACTAAAACTGACCGGTCAAATCAACTCGTCCAAATTAACCTTAAATAAACTCAGCCGGTCAGACAAACGGTTTTGTTCCGTACATTTCCCACAATTAAAATTCCAAATTCCCTTTTTGCCGGCAATTTCCGTTGGAGGTGTGTTGGGTACAAAGCGGTCTGTCCCTAAATCACGGGAGGCTCGGGTGCAATTCAGAGCGGAGTTACTTAATTCAATCATGATAACTGCGGTCCCCGGCAGGCGCAAGAAATAAATTGACCAATGACCGCTATTGCGAGCCGCCGACGGGCCAGGGCTGGCGCGCACTCCTACGCGAACACATTGTTAAATTATATTTTTTAACTTTCAGAGCCACTCATCTTGATTACAGATTCTTTACTGGACTGGTAAAACGTTGATCAAGTGACGACTGATGATATAACACTAATTATTCTCAGACGAATGTGTTTGCTTGGCTGTTATTCCGACTTAATCACGCGTATACGTTTTTTATTTAAATGATTTCAGTTCCCATCCAAGTTCCATTGTACCCAATCTGGGGCAGACATTACGTTGTTTGACGTACATAAGAAATAAATGATTACTTGCCGACAATACAATGAGTTCTGTAAGTATCGAATGTTCATGTCATCGAGTGATTTATGATACGACTCGATATTATTCATTCCTGTGTATTGCCTCGATATTGTTTACCTTACTTGACATTCTAATGTATTTTCTTACGAGTCACTTATTTTGGTTCGTAAAAGCGATGTAAGAAATTTTACCATGTTGTCTAATAGTTGGCTCGTGTGCTCAAAGATAACCTTTATGATGGTTGACGCATAACAAGGTTTAGTCAGGATGTCCCCATCATCAAAATAAAAGTAAATTTGCAAGTAGTTACAGCGGCAACCCTACTGTTCAAGAAAGGGCTGTAGTACCTGTGCGGGGCTATTGGGGGCGACCTTGCAGCGGCAGATAACAATTGAGAGTCGCTTGCCGCCGCAAATTCAATATCCAGAGGTGTCGTCGTATCTCCACCGACCTACCCTGCCTCCCCTGCACCCCGCGCGCCGCTCCCACCCCTCGCACTCCCCGTGCACCTTGTGTTTAGTGTCCACTAGCCCTCCTCTGTCCACTGTTAAAGGGGATATAACCACTTAACGAGAAGTGAAGTCTGGCTCGAATTGAATTTCCGAACTGGACGCCATGCTCCAAAATATGTAGATAATTTTAGGTACCTACCAATAAGCAGTCTCGTATTATTTATGGCAAAATAACACATTCCAGTGTGTTTTACTGGGAATATCATAAATTCAGTTTTAGAATATCAAAATCAGGAAAATGTGTTTGTCCGATACCTACTCCTTTGAGAATAACGTCAGCAGTTAATAACTAACAGTTGGAACTGCATATTATGAATAAACCAGCGATAACCGTCAAAAGTTAACCATCAGGCTCACAACGTGTTACAGTTGTACCTACTGAACCAAATGAACGGTAACGTCTACAACAGTAAGTAATAGCCGATCTTGTGGATCACGTATCGTGCCTTATCTGTTGATAGTGAGCTACATTTGTTATGAGATAGCGCGATGGCCGATCGGACCGTCCGGCATATTAAACGGCGATTAACCCACCGGCCGCTTGCGCCGCTCTGATTTATGTGAACTATTAAAATCTCCGAAGGCACAGAATTAATTGCACTACTTCAGTGTTGGCTGCTTTATTAATTGGGAGCGAGTCGCCTGTTGTTTATGGACGGTTCCCTTTCCTTGGGCGCGGTGGTCGGCGCCCTTATCGTGACCCAGGCCGCTCCAATTTGTCCACTCACGTTTCAGTACAGTTTCAATGGCTATTAAGGACCCTACCTCTGGTGCCGAATACGCTGAACAATGTTCAATTCCTATACACTTAGGTGTTTGAAATAGGAAACAAAATCAAATCAAAAGTGTACGATACGACACTCAAGTTTTTACATAAACAAAAATCACAGCCGTTTTCCCCGAAGGGTTAGGCAAAGGTGTATCTATAGTAGGTACACCCACGTCCAGTGTCAAGTTTATTTTTATTTGGAGTTTGGTAGGTACCACCTACATAGGTCTGGGCTAGGCTTTATTGTCAAGCTTAAAACAAACTGGAACAAACGAACAAATATCGCGAACCCTTCCAAGTAGAAACTCACTCACAAGTCACAACACGATAAGACACTCAAATGTAGATTTAATAATATTCAAATCACACGAGGGCAGTTGTTGGGGGCGAGTAATTTATAACTTGGACAAACGAAAATTATGTGCGTAGGTAGCCGTCAAAACTCCGCTGGAAGTTTGCACATTTACATATAAATTCGGGTACGTTAAAATATCACCTTGCGTGTCGCGGTGCTCCCAACAAATTAGAACAACAATTAGCGCGGTTGACAAAGTTGTCGTACCGCCCGCGCGTCGTACCGCCCGCACGTCGTACCTCCCGCGCGTCGTACTGCCCGCGCGTCCCGCCGCGAGCTACATGTGTTGCCAATTTATTGTCCTTGTTTATGTGATTTTTGTTGGAAAACGGTTTTAATTTGTTTTCGTTTGATTGTGGCTAGGTTTCCCAATTTAAAGGATAACCATTTTGGTATTTAATACGATAGGTATGTTATTTTTAGTTAGAACATATTAGTATTTTTACTGGACTTCCGTCACGTATTCCATGAATGCTACTACATCAACAGAACCTATCTTAATGAGGCAGTTACATTGTTACTGTGTAAATCAAACAACCTTACCTTAAAATAAAATTCCGCAAGAAAATATTTCTGTAACAATCCAACAAGAAAATATTTTCGTTCGCATCCGAAAAGTCAATACCTGCGTCATTTGGGCAGCAATTAGGCGTGCGCCCTGACCGCTCGCCTATGAGATATGGCGCGCACCTGTGCCGCGCCGCATCCGACAGTGTGCGGACGCATTTATCTTATCCTCGCGAGAACACGCGCCCACCACTAATACGTCTAAGGGGTACAATCTGCCCGAGTGAAATTGGTAGGTTGGATAGGTGCATGAAAATTATCATTACGGTTTTTGTTTTGTTTGTTTATGCATGCGAGATCTATAATTACGCAAGTAATTGTGGGTTGATGCTGTGTACGTATGTCTAGTCGGTAAGTCTATAAATAATAGCGGTTCATGTGTAACTTGAAACTGTAGAATTGATGTATAATCTTTGACAAACTATCAAAGTACCTACCTATTTACCTACGTATCTACAGTAGGTATGTAATATAAACCCGTCCCTTAGGTGTCATAACGCAGGTCCTGAGGCGCGTCATCTCGATGGAAACTAAAAGAAATTTCTCACAATCAGCCGTCATAAAACTGAATCCGCCTATTTAGATCATCTCAGCTGCCAGTGGCCTCGAATTTGTGACAAAACCAACTTGTTTTTTTACTTGAATCTTTCCAAAGTGTTTCTTCTTACGTGGGGGTAAGGTGTATGTTGGTGTGGTAAGTAAGTCGGTGTTGTATCACGGAGGTAAGTACGACAAGCACACGATAAGTTTTATTCGCGCGGGGAGGTGAGCCGGCGGCCGCGCGTCGAGGAAGCCGATAGGCGCGTCACTTACGACGATAGCCGTGTGATGGCACCGGACAACGGCCGCCATACAGTTTACAAGGGAAAAGGATTGCGGATATCGCAAGTAATTTAGGAGATTTGTAGGAAATACGTACTTACGTTGGATTATGAGATCTGCTCATCTTGCTTTAATACGAATTAGACTTGTTCCAATGGCAAATTTTTCATCAAGTCTGAGAAGAGCCACCAGTTTATATTGCGCTAAGCTTTCTGCGGTTAACGATTGTGATTTTGTTCCAGTTTTTAATTTGTCTGGTGGATCGCGTCTAATTGAGACTGAGACCGGACTTTAATTCAAAGAAAATTTGCTAGATTTCGATTTTCATTCACGTAAGAGTAATTTCCCTGCGTAGTAGATCTAGGTAAACACAATACTTATTAAAACATAATTAAGAAACACGTTATCTGAGATCGCGCGCTGTCCTCTTCAGCGGAGCTCGGGTCACGACACGATACTCACGACCATAAACATGTTTGTACCGATGCCGACGTTTGACGTAATTCTGATGTACCTAATCATTTGTGTAGGTGCTAGGTATGAGCAATTATGTTATAATAAGTAGGATGTTTAAAAATAGTGTCATTAATATTAATTAGGTTTAGTGATTTTAAATAATAATTATAACATTAAAAGTATGTGACAAGGCTCAAATCATTTTTGTAACAGTGTAATCGTGAAGTTTAAAAGTATCTCATTTGACAGTTACGGGTTTTTTTAACGGAACGGAATTAGAAACGTGACGTTTGGAGCGTCGCTTAGCTTCAAAGGCAGTTCGGTTTGAGCCTCGAAACCTAAAGGATGTCTTCAAGAAGTTTAAAGTCTATAACGTTATTTTATTGAGGACCTAATTAAATAGTTTGTAAAATATTGCTAAAAGCATACCAAGTTAGTATGTGGGTAAGAATATGAATACAGAAATATTAGTACTGAAATGGTGTATCATTACAATAGCATATGAAGCTGGAATGTGTGAGGTGTCATACCTACTGCTGTATGCTAAATCTAGTTTTAACCACGGACATAGGTGCTAAATGAGAATCAAAATGAAAGTGCCACATGCATCTCAATGTCAATAAGGTTATGCATTGTATATGGTTATTTTAATCTTAAACGGCAATTTAGACCGTTAATCAGTACTAATCAGTGTTGTATCAATGTAGATGTTACTGTAAGCCCTTGATGTCGTTTTAAAAGCACATCCCTGGAAATTCCATGAGTTAAGGCTGTTAATTTTATTTTTTAATCGGAACTGTAACTATTGCTGTTACCTAAAATGTGTAGAAACTCTGTTTTTACCGGAAAATTTAAGCAAAAAATGTTTTGAAACTTATATTGTTGCTTCAATTTATGGTATGCCACTGGAAATTTAATCGCACCGTGTAAATCAAGCTTTAGGTACATACAGATAATCAAGTTGTGTCAAATATGTAGGTACCTACTATACAGTTGAATTAAGAATTGTTCTACTCTGTTGTCAATAAGGGGCTTTAAAGTGACGAGTCCTAATTCATTGCTTCCCATCGCGTCTGGATCCGCATTTCGTTAAATCAGCGCGTGTTTGCTTCAACCGATTATTTACGTGCGTACGCGCAGATGCCGCGGACCAATGTACGAAGTGCGCACTCTGACGTATCTACGTGAACAACAATTTTGTTGGAGGTCGGCTCGTTTGGAGTATGTAGAATAACGAGTAGTTGGATAACTTGCGGGAATTCTGACAGCTAATGGATATACCAGGGTCTAAATATTTTCAGTTTCATTTTATTTTTTGGTACCCTCAGCAGGTTTAGTCGGGTTAAATGAATAAATGTAGAGTTTGTAAACTCCGAGTTAAATAGTTAACATTTTAACTCATAATCTTATTATACGTTGCGCCACTAAAAACTAACATTGGGTTAGTAAATTTACACGATACGCAATACGCCGATACGCATTGCTTTTTTGTCTTTGAATTTTATTACATGAAATTTCATTTTAATCGTATTGTATGTGGTTTTAATGGACATTTAGTTTATTGATTGACAAAAACTTCAGATAAGGAAAAATGTGTTAAGTTTTTTATAATTTGTACTTATTTATTTTTATCTGAGTTTATGAATATATTGCCTGCTGACACAGTGCCGAATTTTCAGTTAATATAACATCGAACAATATAAAATACAAAATAAGTTATTAGCGGTACCTCAAAACGTCAATTTATTTTTACTTTAGTATCAGGAACCCAGAGTTTAACCTTGAGAGCTTTACTCTCAATATTTAAACGTTTAACCTCAGGCGCAAGATGCATGATTTGATTAACCCTGAGTTGCTGTTACCCATGAACGTGCAAGTGGGCCTAAGCCAAATTTTTGGGTTACACACACACGGGTGATAGGATGCATCGGTAGGTTCATCAAAAGACTACCAGAGTCATATATTTTGTATCAAAATGTGCACAACTTTCTGATGGCGCTCCACGTGAAATCATGTCAGAATAGTGTGCACGCCTCCATACAAAATATCCAACTTGATATAGGTACAGAGGTACTACCTACTTAATCGCGGATAATATCCAAACTTCACACTAAACCCCCCCTATCCCTTGATAAACTAATAGGTAGGTATAACTCATTCACATCATTATGAAGGTATACAACTCCTTAATAGAGAATGAGCTGGCGCTATGTTAGGTAATTTAGATTTAGTTTCTGAAAAAAATCAGAGGTTCCGAATTATTTACAAACATTTGTTTCAGTTTACTGATATGAGTCAATCTTAGCAGGTGCTGGTCCAGGTCCAAGTACTTATCTGAACTAGAAGGGGATTTGTTTTCTTTGTTGACAATGTGGAATAGAATGGGTAAGTAGTAACTTTTTTTTTCTTTTGTTTATTGTTGTTTTGCAGCGACTGGATGCCATCCGTCGTAGTTAAGAATCATGCTAATAAGAGCTTCTCAATATGCTCCGTGGTTTTCATAATTCTGTGAGTGAATGCATACGAATTTCTATATATGTAAACAATTTTGCTTTGCTCAAACATGTAGACAAAGCAGTGCATTGACACCTTCAGCACCCGCATAAAATAATATCATTCTACAAAAACTTATTTTGTCTTTACGGCCAGTTAGATTTGAAGATTACTTCGTCGGGAGAAAAAAACTGGTGACAGCGAAATTTTCAAATCTCCCGCTAGCCCGGGGCGCGCATAAAACGCGAGAGTCGAACGGTCGCCGCGAGGTGCGTCTTTACACACAAACTCAATCTTATCGCAGCTCCGACATATCCCACACAATGGTGCTTGCGGGACGTACGAGTAGGTATTGTCTCACAATTTCGTCGCTATGAATACAAACAATATGTTTGAGTATCGAGCTCCATGAATGACTTATAAAGGATTTGTGAGTTGATTGCGTGCAGCAATCTAGATGATTGGAAATTGACGAAAATATGGTGGAAAAGTAATAGGTTGCTCACGTGTGCTGTAGATGTGCTTCGATAAAGGCCTGGGGCCTGGGGGCGCGGGTCTGCGGGGCTCGTCAGATCTTCAGAGATAGCCACCCGCCGGGGATCACTTCGGGTTGACGACCGCCGTCTATCTGTTGATCGTTTGACGTCCTCTCACGAGCACAGCGCACTGATAGATTTTGCACTTAACTTTCATGGGACCATAATATTTAATGGATGAGACGGTATCATCATAATACTACATCACGTTAGGTGTCCAGTTAATATGTGATGTGTGTGCGATATAATTATGACGATAAGAACAACTTGAGCAGGTAGGTAATTAAGTATAACAACAGACACGTAAAAAAAATGGGGAAAATCTTTTTTTGAAAAAGCATTTTTCTTAATTAAATTGCGGTGTTAAAGAATTATCCAATAAAATAAATTCATAAACAAAAAACAAAGTCGGCTAGCAATAACGAAAATTGGCAATTCTCTTGATTGCCAAATATGGAAATGAATGGGACTAATCGAGAAAACAAGAAAAACCTCGCGGTAATGAACGAAATAATAATAAATTGAACCTTAGTTGTCAAAAGGGATCCTCGACAGATTATAAAGAAGTTCGATAAGAGTATTCACGATTCAATCGAGATCCCGGCTCCACTAATCTAATTACGGCTTCACCGTCTCTTTGTGCGGCGCGGGCGAGCGTCGTTTGTTTATTTCCTTTGCCTCGCGAGCTGATATATATTTTTTGTTTATATTTTTCGCGAAGTTTGTGAGCGCTCAAAGGCGAAGCCGAGTTATGAAATTGTTCAAGCGTTAATTGTAGACGTCCAGTGGCGAATATTAAAGTGGTTGTGTGCGGCGAGGCCTGCGGAACTAACTAGTTAACCTCGCTGCTACACAGAGAGCCGCAACTTTAAACGTTGCACACCAAAAAATAATATTTAATTAGCGAGTTGCGGTGGAGGCGATAGATATCGCGGCATGTTGAATGTTCATTAACACTGTTGTTTTTGGGACTGATTCGTTTGCAGTTTATCCACACTATGTGAAGTTAGCTGCTTTGAAGTTTTATGAAATGCGTATTTAGATTTTCACAATTTTTCCTACACCCGTATTTGGGAATCGTGGACATGGAAACTTAACTGGAGGTTTTCCTGTTTACAAACTACCAAAAAACACGAGTAGCAACATCATTCATTGCTGATCACAAAATAATGGTAACCAAAATAATGCCCAGATTATTTTCGTTCAAAAAGCAGTTGATTCAGTCGGTCATTTGTCCGCTGGATACTGTAGACTGTAGAGCGCTGCTGTGGGCGGCGACGAGTCGATTTTTTCCTAGTGATTGGTAATCGGCGAAGTCATTAGGAAAGCCACGCTTTGTTTTTTACGTCGAGGGTAATGGCGCGAAAATGTCGTTAGCGAACAAAACACTAGCCGAGAAGAATTCAGGTGAAGAGGTCACTCGTGGTTACTGCTGGTTCAATTGTGTCTTTAGATGGTCAATAAAGTATTTGTTCAAAATGGTATATTTTATTCGTCACGTTTTACTGCTATAAGAGCCCTCACTGTGTTAGACAATTGATGTTTAATGTTATGAGCAGAAATCAGATGAGTTTCAATATCACGATTTGAAAGTAATGATTTTGGGAGCCAGGGTAATTTTATTCATAAATTATTATTATTCTCTTTTACCAAGCTGCCAGTTACAAAGTAAACTTTTAAAAGGTTCTAGAGTAATAAAACAGTGCTGTGCGTAACGCAGTGGCGCCCGGCCGACGCGCGACTTGAGAACTGTGGAGCAGCCATTATTTCATTACTTTGCCTAATAAAACGAATTAAAACCTAATTAGACGCCACGATTTTTGAACATTAAAAGAGGGGCGGAATTAATTAGTGGAGGGCAGAGGCAATGATTCCAGTTCGGCGAGTAATTGCCGCTCCACCGTTTCAAATATAAATCAGAGAATGGTGCAAGTGATGAGCGGAATGCACTGTTCGGAACCTACCCGTATTCATTTTCGAAAAAATGTTGCCTTAAAAGGATCTGTGAAATAAAATTGCTTTGTGGCTATTTAATACTAAGCTTTGGTCAAGGTAGGATTATCCTAAGCTGTTGGTGAATATAAACTGTAAGCCCCGTTGGCACGTTGTTTTGCCATGAAAAACGACAGTTTATTCGCCGTGTGTAGGCACGGTTCCCAGTGTTGTATGGATCACTATGGAAGTTTTTTCACAGACACGGCGGCACTGCGGCACGGCGCCTTAGCCGTCTACCATACAACGAGTGTGCAGTGGTTTGCCTTGTCCTGTACAAGCTCACACGATTATTTTGAGGTGCGTCTATCGCATCGTGCTGTAAAACAACCGTGCCGGGTACAACGGGCCTAAAGGTAGCTGGACCCCCGACACATTGAAATCGCGTTCGTTTTTAAATTTTTGGGTCAATTAATTTTTTGATGTTTTCAGTACTAAATGTTTTATCATAGTTCGTTCTGACCCCTTTGATAAACTCGTAGTCTGAAAACATCGTTTTAATATTAACAAGATTTCAATGATTCCCGCTGCCGCCTGTGTCTGGTACCATACAAATACGTCCAGGAAAAATCTCAGTTTTGCAGTCTTAAGATTCACTTTGAAGGGTGAAACAGATTTCATTGAATCAACAATGAATTATTCTGTTTGTCCGACTTTTTAAACGTTTGCCCAAGACCGCAGTGTTTGGACTGTCGGGCGGAGTGAGGGCGGGAGTTAGCTCTACATTGTGAAAAGGCAGGTACAGTCACGAACGCTGATATGTATCCACTTAACAAAATTCAAAAGCGATTTTCTCGTGGAATATTGACTGCAACTTTGAGATAAGACCTATTCCATATTAGTATGTGTTCCAAAATACTATATTCGTAACAATTTAAAATAAGAATCAACAGGAGAATCAGTAGGAGAAAATCACTTTTTAAAGTTGCTAAGTGTATACAAACTATTTATTGCTCGCGGCTGTACATTGAGTATAAAGTGGCCGTTTGAGACTGTTATAAGAAAGTCCATGGTAAGAAGCTAAAGAAAGTTTAATTAAACATTTTTTGTTTTGTCAATAAAGCTCCTTATTATTGTTAAATGGATCTTCATTATATTTGCCTAATATCTTTCAATAAATTAAAGTGTTCTAAAAGTGGTTAATTTAGATTTTAGTATTACTATTGAATATCAAAATCTAAAATAAGCTTTTGTAAAGTTCCACGAAATTCAGTATTCCAAACGAAAGTATTGAGTCTACCATGAAGTTAAGGAAAGCATTGGAAACTGTTTACCAAATATAAGTCAGTAACTGGCACAAGTTAGTCCAAGTTCAATCAATTATTTGAGAGCGAAAGTAGTTGAAACTGTGTTGTTGTGCACGGGGCGAGAAGCAAGTGGCGCGGCCAGAGTGCCCATTGCTTTTGCTATAAATTCAATAATTTAATAACGATTAACTCGATTCGTTCATTTCACAAATTAAATCGAGTTTCGTTTTAGGCTCTCTTAATAAACACCTTCATTTTCGTTATGAGCTACTGATTACTGGAAGTTTAGTTATTTATTGAATTTTATTGTAGAGATGATTTAGTTATACGGATATCCAAAGCATCTGTATTCGGAGTGTTGGGAAATGAATTTTAGGAAAACATCGCACTCTATCAGCAACTAATTTAAGTAGGTACATTTGCTGATAAGATCACTCAACGCGATTTAGTAATAGTCCTTTCTATTGATAGTTAAGTGACCATACAACACCAGCGATCCTTGTGCAACTAATTTAGGTAACAGATCATTACGCACCTTTTACCGCTGCCATTTGTACGAAAACAAATTAACTGTGGACGAAGGACGGAGGCTTCTGGCGGCCATTTGTATAATGGCGGCGTTTCCGGAAGTTTGGCAGGTCGGATGAATTGTCGCGCGATTTTTAGTAATTAAAGGGGTGCTATCAGCGAAGCGCGGCGAGGTGAGGGAGGTACACCAAATGATCACTTTCATGCTTTTATTGCCTCGACATTTTTGAGGGCTCAGGACCTTATAATTCCTGCCGGGGTTGCGAAGAAAACCGAAAGGGAGATCGTGGCCCCCGGCAACAGGGCAGCCGAAGGAACACGGGTGGGTTTTAGTCAGTAAGAGTCTGACACGCCCTCCCGCTCCGCCCAGAGCGGGAGAAGTTATTTGATGATTTCCCACCCTCAAAAAAAAAAAAAAAAAAAAAAAAGGACCTTATAATTACAATTTGATTGGAGTAATTATTTTTTATTAAATCTGTTGATAATGGTGATGACTTGTGATATCAGTGCAGTTTTTTATACAAAGTCAAAATGGCACATGTATGGCACTTTTAAACGTCAAAATTTACAAAATAATATAATTGATTCTAGTCGCCCCTTCCAAAAGGTAGTTTTCGTATGGAGAAGAATGGGCAAGAAACTCCACCGTTACTCTTTTAAAATGTTTTACAATAGTTTGTATAAGTACGTACATTAGTCAAACAGTTATATGTGAAGACGATGCACCTAGAATAAAATAACTATAATACAATAGATAAAAATAATTAAAAATTAAGCAACGACGGATAATTTAATTATGTGATACATACATGGTGCTCACATATTTATAAACAGTGTAAAAGTAGACGACTTTCCTAATTTTTAAAAATTAATAAGTCAGTGTGTGAGGAAGTAATCACAGAATATAAAATCAATGTAACACAAAATTATAAATTTTACAATTAAATAAGCAAACTGTTTGATTTTGGCTTGATTCTAAATTGTCCTATGGAGCAGGACCAGCATGTTTCCAAGCATTCTTATCTTGAATATAATCCTCTAATTTGTAATATGCTTGTTTACAAAGTGTACTTTTGATATGAGTTTTAAATTTTCTTTCATTTAATTGCAATATGTCTCAAGGTATTTTGTTGTAACATTGAACACAGTACCCCATAAAAGATGTATATACTTTGGATAATCTGAAAAATGGAAATTATGTCTATCACCTATTTTATAAAAAAGATATGGATTTTTCCTTACGTACATAATATTTTCATAAATGAACTGGCAAGGTACCGTCATAATATTAATCCTTTTAAATAGTTTCCTGAGAGATTCGCGGCGACGTAGATTATAAAAGGCTCTGTTAGCTCTCTTTTGCAAAATAAAGATGGATTCAATGTCAGCCTGACCCCACCGTAAAATGCCATACGACATAATGCTGTGGAAGTAGCTAAAATACACCAAACGCGCGGTTTCTACAACTGTTAACTGTCTTACCTTTCTAACAGCATAAGCGGCCGAGCTTAGCCCCTCCGCAAAAGATGTTATATGAGGTCCCTATTGTAATTTCTCGTCTAGCGTGATTTCTAGGAAAACTGTTTGATGAATAAATTCCAATTTTTCCCCATTCAATATGTCACATTCGCTACTTCTGACGCCCATCCGTGGCCCAATCACTAAATAAGAACTTTGTGTAAATACTTTTAGTCTTTAGTGGAAAAGTGTCATTAAATTGCGTGTTTAATAGTGAAAAGAACTCGGCGTAGAACTCATTGGTTCACCTATATTATTAAAACTATGAACACATAATTTATTGGCCAAAGAATTATTTAATTTCTCTAAACTGTTACATGTTATTGGCCTAAACCTTTTTTGATTTTTTTGTAAAGGTATAACATAAATAACATCATGCCTTGTTTCCCCGAAGGGTTGGGCAGAGGTGTCCCTGTAGCAGGCACACCCACATTTCGCCAGTTATGTTTAAGTCCCATGTAATAGGGGGCGAGCCTATTGCCATCAACCGGGCACAAATCCAGACTCCGAGCTGCTAGTGAGAAATTTCAGATAGAAAAACCCAATAACATTTTGCTCGACCCGGGAATCGAACCCAGGACCTCATACTTAGCAGTAGCGCTTGCGACCACTAGACCAACGAGGCAGTTGTAAAGGTATGTAGGAGCAAAATGTTATTGCTTGTCCACTGTGATCTGATGACAACTTATTTACAATTTGTTTGTGTAGGTAATCACAATTACAAAAAATATCATCTATACAAGTGGCAGAAGAAGCTGTCAGTCGGGTTGGCTCAATAAAAACACTTGACGAATCAAATGACCTAAAAAGACTTAATAATCTGACAGTATTCGAGTTATTTTCTAATAAGTTAATATTAAAATCACCACATATGGTTATTGACTTACTACTAGTACTAAGTTTCTTTAGTACATCTTCCATTACAGAATCATACACGGATAGATTCTGGTAACTTGGAGGTCTGTATACGCATACTATAACATGCTTATGAAGCTCAACACAGGACAATTCAATGTTGTGTTCAACAGACAGTCCGATGATGTCTTTTCTTTCTTTAGATTTAATAGAATTTTAAATCAATATTAATGATCCGCCATGTAAATCGAATGTAATCAATGTTTTCGGCTGAAATGGCTAACTACACAATAATTTTAATAAATATTTGACATCACTTAATGATCTTTTAACCAATGCTCTGTTAAACAAATTACATCAAACTTGGTATTTTTTTAAAACAATTATATTTCCAGTAATTTGGAAGAGCAACCTTGGATATTCTGATTAAATAATTTTAAAGTATGTTGCACTCCCTTTGGTTTAATATTATGAGTTATATTGCCAGAAGATACCTTTTTAATATTCTCTAATAATAATTGGTTAATTGAAGAGGTAATTTCTGTTGTTAACTGCCTAGTTTAAAGAATTATCCGAATTACATTGCAGTGTGTTTTTTACTGCATTTTCTTTTCTGTGTTAATAAATAACCTTTCTATAGTTTATATCAATAAGTTTTCCTGATATCTTATGTTAATAACATTGGCCCGGCGCCGGTTATCCGCGCCTGCACTGAACTCAAGCGAGTCTTATTTAATTAACGAACTTTTGATTAGATATATTAGATATATAGATGGTATTATGCATCAGAAATTCAATAATATAATCCATGCATTTGAACGAGCACTCGTAATTCGTACTTCTTTCTTCGGATCAAAATCATTATTAAGTAGTATTAATTATGCTTATCAACATCAAAATAATTATCGACTTGTAGCATTTTATCAAAACATAACATGGCATATGCAAGAGTTCCACCAAATTAGTAGAAACCTGTATCTTGTTTCAATGTTCGTTGAGCTACATCAAGAGTCTTTGTCACCATCTAATATACTTATTGTCACAGCCTCCAGTTATCATTGTTTCAGTATTTTTCCCGGCACCCTTCCGCCGATGGTGCAAGTAATTCAGCACACAATCAAACTGCCGCCACTCTCCACAAATTAGTTTTGATATTTAAATTAGTCCCGCCGCTGGCGATCGTTGGAGACGTCTTAGTCCCTACGATTTAAATCCTGATATTTAGTCGCATTGAAATGAAAATGAAAACAATACTTAAGTGCTAGAGATTTGAGATATTTAATAAATAATCATAGATTGAGAATTTTGGTTAAGATCAAAGTTTTAATATCTATTCAAAGTCAAGTTTTGGTTTAAATCAAACTAATTTTCCGCCAAAAAAAGACACCTTTGCTCCTTACATTTTGGTCATTGACTTTTGGAATAGTTATAAATAATGCTTGTCTGTATATTATAACTGAAAGAATTGAGAAGAACTGTGTCGTAGTTATAGTAAATAGTAGGTAAGTCACTTCAAAATCTGGAATATCAACACGTAGTCGTGTCGTACGATCTAAAGCCGCCTACCGTCCGGCAGGTTCGGTTCAAAGATTGATTTCTCTTTCTCATCGGACTAACTAAAACTTCTCCGAGCTGCCCCCTTCACCTCACCTCAGCCTCCCCCCCCTGTAGGGCCCGCGCTCAGGCCCGTTTGATCGCGTTATTTCGCAAGATAAGTCCGTTAATTGCCTTTACAGACAGGTTGCTCATTCTATTCCAGATTATTGATCTTGCTGAGAAGTTTTTGTATGTCTTCAGAGGCGATTGTTAAACGGTTTTTGTTTTTAATTGAACAGTTCTGTGAAGGACCCGATAGACTTGAACTTGCTTGTTGGGCTTCGTGTTCTGATTACATTAGCCGTGTCAATAAAAATGTGATTGAAACAATGGACTGTGATTCAAGCGGTATGGAACAATCTTAAAAAAATATATATCTAGGTATATTAATATTTTCTTCGCGAAGTGTAGGAAAGCAACAGAGAACATCTTAAGAAGGCAGACGTAGACAGATGGAAGAATCTATAGTATAAGCAGGCGAGACAAAAGGCGAGTTTTAACAAGTGTAAGAATAAGGAGCACCTTGAAACAAAGGTCTTTGTGCAGAAAGTACAAAGTGCAGCCGACAGACACCGATATAACTAGTGCGACTAATGATACAATACTTGCCACCTCACTTTATATTGAACAAATTTTTCCATGTTTTGCACGCTAGTCGATACTTCCCTTCCTATTCAATACATTATCAGAATTACATAATTTTAGGGAAAAATAATTATGGCTATTTAATAATTACAATTCGAATGCTTTCAATGGTATTAAGCTAAATGTAGCGGTTATAATTGGTCCCAAACTATATGACCACACCAAACACGTCAGGTGAATTAATAATGATAATACACCGAATGTGTTTACTGTCGCCATAAACATACACAAACATACTGATTAACTATGTTATTATAACTGAGTTCCTCTTCCCTGTACCGAGCCATACTTTAATACTGAGAGACTCCTTCGTCCTGCTAACCAATTCCTTCGCAGCTTAATGTTAATGTTGTATAAACTGGTTTAAGCCGGTTATTGTTTAAGATTTTATTGAATTTACAATTGGGATTATCTCCCCTTGTTATCGACCTAGTCGACGCGATTTCTTTTTAATCAAATTACTTTTTGGCCACCCTTTCCAAATTATCGGCTTTCATTAGAGGATTTTATTCGTGGGATCTTAAATTTATGCTTTGATTAACAGCTGCTTTTGTTTGAAAATAAGATACTGTTTACAATACTATTAAGTAGGTACTTAATTTGTCTTGTGTTAAAATTATAATGTGCTTGTTTGGAGAAACGTTGATGTCAGTTTGGTTTTGTTCTCTGAACACCACTATTATTTCAGAACCCAGCCTTATTATTTGATGATCTACGATTTGTTTCATCATGAATGTCAAAGATAATTTAATTAAGATCTTTACTAATCCCGCGTCCGTCTCTAACTCGGCTCCTATTGTGTTCAAATTGAAAAACTTTTCTCGTTTTCAACTAATTATATCGAGAGGAAGACGAAAATCTTTTGCAAATATTTATTGAGAACTCGCGATTGTCGCGTTCGCGATACAAAGATTATTCGCGCACCAATCGAAGTTTGAAATAATCCTTCGGCTTTATGCGTATCATAAAACTTCAAGTGAGGGTGAGGTAGAGTGATTGCAATAGTTATAAAGTAGCTGCGCACGTTCTTGAGGTGATGGCCGGTTCTTGTTTTTATTTAATTAATTTTATTATTTTTCGCCGACCGCCGCCGCCGCCGCGTTGGCTTTATTGGCAGAATTTCTCGAGTAATTAGTCGTTTTATTATTATATAATATCGGAAGGGTTGAGGTGCGACCAGATGCCACCGTCGTAACGACTCGCCGCCGGTGCTGCTCGCCACGGAGATGCCAATTTTTATTTATTTTTGGGAGCTCAAGATTCAACCCTTCGTTTCTTTGGGTTTGAAGATGGAAATTGTTTTTTTAAATTATTTTTTTATTTTTAAGTTCCCTTTCGCGGGTTGTTAGTGCTGCGTTATTTAATTTTAAAGGGGCATCATTTCATTCAATTTAAGATAATCAAATGAATAAATATTTATAAACCTAGTTAAATTTGTTATTTATGATTAGTAATGTAAGGTGAAGGAATGCAGATAAGAAGTCTATTAGGTGAGTAGGTACCTACAATTGATAAAATACCTACCTACTTACCTAATGTAAGCACAGTAAACACAACACGCGCTAGATGTTCCTATTATAGAAGTAAGAACGTCGTATCTTGAACAAGCAAACCATTTGTGGCCACTGTCGCCACAAATGGTTTGCTTGTTACCTCGCATCACGTGTCAGATAATCAGTAAACAATGGCCACCTCGCCATTAAGGTAATTAGTGCGGGACTTAATCCAATTTGTGCTGTTTATACTTACTTCTTGCTCCGGCAGCTAATTAACGAGAGTGCCGCCTACTTCCCTGCTCACCCACTTACCGACACACTTATGTAACAACGAATGTTTATCTACATTCTACCTAGTTCCTAGTTTAGAAAAAAAAAAATATGTTAGGTGGGAAGGATAACTGTTTGATTAAGGAAATGATAAAATTGACATTGTAATCAGGGATATTGGTAGGCAAATACAATGCGAATAGGGTGTTATTGTGATTTTAATTATGTAAATAAATTGTGAGGTATTGTTATTTAAATGTACCAAGCACGACACGAATAGGCAACAAATGGGTGGAGGATAGTCAAGTAGGAAACCTACCTACCTAGTGTTAGAAACCTAAAGATTTAAAACAAAACGTTAATTAGATCAAAGTGCTATTGGTTTTAAATAAACCAACCAAATTTAATAATAGCTGTCTCATGGTTCGAGAAATGTGATTCTTGTAATTAGCAACGTTTGCCAAAAATAAGGACGTTTAGGTACCTGTTGATTGTGGTGTAAGGTAAATTCTATTGTATATTAAGTCCACTTCGCCTGGTACATCCTAATAAGGTATTCCTTCGTGTTGATAGTTTCTGCCTGCCCCCGGGGCAAGAAGGCGTGAGTGTTATATATGTGTGATAACTTCTGTCATTTAATTTTAGCAAAAATTTAATTCTGCTACTAAATTTTAATTTTGTAAACCTGTTCGATATTTGTACCTACGCCGTTAATGGCAAAACATAGAGATCTCTGTAGGTATCTATTTTAATTACAACACCAATTTTTACGCCTTCTATGTGATTGACATGACATGATTAACAAATAAAAACGTTGACTCAGACGGATATACTAAGGGACAGCACACCGTTACGAGATCTACGGTACGTCGTGTTTTACAAAGAGACAGGCAGGTATTAGTGGCACAAGAGGCTCTACAAAGCCGAACTGTTCCTAAAAAAATGCCTATGAGAACGGCCGGATACTGAAAGTATTTTATACATATAATATTGCATGAATAGTGTGAAGTTCGGCTCCAGATTACCCAGCATAAGATTATTATTTGGATACTTACATTAGTTTTAAGTTTCCTTTACTAAGACTACTGTATGGATTCTCTGTGGTCTGAGGGTTTATAATTATAACCCTTTCTCCAACAGACGGTACTATGTACCTGTAGTCACCTGTTGTGCAGGTGGGGTGGGCGTGCCGGCAGGTGGGCCGCGCGCCCCGCCCACCGCACCTGCCCTCCCACCTGCCACCTGGGTCACACCGGCGACACCTCCCGCCAAATACATAGGGCTATGTACACAGGTAAATAAGGAAAGTTAACCTTTTTATGTTTATTTACTTTATCTATTGATTAATGATGTGGTTGAGGAGTAGCGGTATAAATGACGAGTGTTTAACTGTTTACTAAATAGGGTGCACTGCTTAGTGCTGTTCTACCTACTTGTTGTCTTTCAGTTTGGGTAGCTAATTAAATATTCAAACAAAGGAAAGGAAACTGAACACTTTTTCCTCCTATTACCTTTTATAATGGATACCTAATGTACACAGACCTGGCGTTCTGTAGTGTCTGCCTACCCACACGAGAAGAAAGCGTGAGTTTATGTATGAAGGTATGTGTAGAGGAATGTTTTTGTACATGCCTCATACTAAATGGTGTTCTAGGTAAAATCTGTATGTTAATGTAATTAGATAGTCGTAGGTCACTTTGACAAAATGGGCATCTTGTTTAAAGAATCTTGGACGTATTAAGATACGTCCAAGATACGTGGAGACCGCATAAGTGCGGTCTCCAGACGACCATGCGGCATGACATGCAATTGCCGTATTGCACTAATTTTGTGCTTGGTAACATTATTCAGTCAATAGACAGTACAGTGAACAGGTTTTCTATACTGTTATGGAATATCTTATCGTCGTCAATTATTACTTACTACCAATAGTTAAATACATGCATTGTTGGTAACACAGAATCTGTACCTTTTGCATGACATGTCGATCTGATCATGCGTCATGCATTTTTCATTGCATGATGAAAAATTATCAATCAACTGCCAGCACGTAGTTTACATGTCATTCACATCATGCAATACAGCTAAACGGTCATGCATGCATGACAGCAAGAATTACATGTCATGCCGCATGATCGTCTAGAGACCGCTTGAAACCTTAAATCACAAAATTAATGCTAAAATCATAGAATAAAACCTCATCTATCATGCTGACGTCCTAGACACAATTGTCACGCCTTATCACCTATTCAACCCGATCAATATACAAGCACCTCTACACACTGGTCCAACTGGCTGGCCACTCAACCCCGCAACCGCTACTATCACCTTCGCATCGCATACATTTTTTGTGCTCTTAACCGTGCGGCGGCGGCGGCGGGTGCGCGACACGGAAAAGGAGGTGCCGTCTTACGCACGCCAGTCTGAAGGGTTGACCTCTGCGCCCGCACGCCGCTGATGCGGTGTGTTACTGATTGTGCAAGTTCTATGAAAATGCAATAAGTAAAATATTAGGCAGGAGGAATCAGGAAGACAGGTGGCAGAAGACATGTGGTCCTGGACATAGTATTCCGCTTTTCTAATCCTTTCTCATGCAGTCTTCCTTCATCTGATTCTTAAAGCTCCCGGTACGTTAGCACACCTACAATTGACGGTGAAAACTTGATAGTTCTACTATTTTAAAAAACTGGCCAGGTGAGTGTCGGACCACGGACAATATAAGATTCCGTATACTTGGGATGAATTTATCCCAAGAACTGTAGTTGAAAACATATTCTCCCAACATCGATATACGTCACGATCATTTCTCCAACTGCTATGTATGTTTGTAATCACAAAAAAAGTTTTTTTTTTTGATAAAACCACAAATTACCTATTTACGGACTTTACTTTTCCTGTGAGACCTTGCTTCTTGCCAAATCACATGATTCTAAAGTCTGTTTTTTAATCTCGTAGACTAATTTGACAGGTGCAAATGTCAAACTCCAAATTGAAAAAGCAAAGGACAATCACTTGAAATGTCAAATTAGTCTACGAGATTAAAAAACAGACTTTAGGTCAACGTGATTTTGATTTATTTGCGTGTGTCAAAATATGTCGCATAAATGGCCGTATATTTCTATCGCGTACTGGACCGTAGACCTACGTATTGGTTATTAATTTCAACTAGATACTTCCACGTGTTCCTGAAAAAAAGATTCTTGACAGACAGACGTATGAACGACCGATTACAACGAAGTGATCCTATAAAGGTTCCCTTTTTCCTTTTGAGGTACAAAACCCTAAAAACCAGTTTTTTATCTGTTACCATAAAATATTCTAACTATTTTGATCCTTAGCGATCCGGAAAATCCTAGAGATGAGGGATGAAAGATGAGACACGATGAGATTAGAGAGAAACGAGAGCAAAGCAAAAACATTGTTACGAAAGTAAAAAATTCGTTTTTGAAATTATATTTCCAAACAGTTACAGACCCTAAAGGCCGAATCAGGAACAGTCCGTGGTCGGTGAGTATTGTCTCAGTTTTTCGCGACACGAGTACCATTCGGCCGACACCGCGGTCCCAACACACTTAGCATAATTTACACATATACTTTTTGTTCGCAATCCCCTCCCGATTGTATTGCTCTTGCATAAATATGGATATTTGAATTTGAACTTCTTTTGAAGCGAAGGACCAAAACGTGGGTGAAGAGAACGTGTTTTGAGAAAGAGAAAGTTCTAGACTGTTTTAAACAGCATTTGTGTTAGTATCTCGAAAAATTTACTAAAGATGACGAAAAGATTTCTCTTATATACATATAATAATAAAATTTCCCTATCTGTTTGACGATTTCAGATTGATATTTGTGGCGGCATCGACATATCCGGCTGGCGGCAGCCACATGCCAACTACACATCACACTGCGCGCACGCAAAAAACTTGCATCGCGCAAGAAGGGTTTACCGCGCAAAGAGTATATATACCACGTCCCGACATCAATTTAAAAAAAAAAAACATCCGTCGTGCAGGTGCCGAGGATCCTCTCTTTTCTATAAAAGATGAGTGAACTTTTCATCCTGTTCCTCATACCAGTCGGTGATGACTAATATACAATACAATTAAAAAGAACATTTTAATTGGAAAAGTCACATTAGTATTTGTCCAGATTTGAACCTACAACATTGTGCAAGTGATCCATAACCCATCTTGAGCGCGCGTGGCGAATAATGCTTTCTCTGTATGGGAAGAGGCCTTTGCCCAGCAGTGGGACAATAATAGACTGGTATATACTTTTTTTATCGATTTCAGTAATACCCTTTTTTTTTTTTTTTTTTGAGGGTCGGAAATCATCAAATAACTTCTCCCGCTCTGGGCGGAGCGGGAGGGCGTGTCAGACTCTTACTGACTAAAACCCACCCGTGTTTTCTTCGCAACCCCGGCAGGCATTGGTCCTAGTGGACCCCTTCAATTATGCTGACATCTCTTTGAGGCGCGCGTGGAACACAACGCGCCGTCGACCCGGGCCTGGTCCTTATCGGACGGTGAGCCACCCATTGCTCACCGCCCGCAAGCCCGCGCCTACGGTGGCCGGAAATCGCCTCGCGATTCCCGACGCCCTGGGCGTCTCCTCCTGCGGCGGTTAGGGGCGTGAGGGCGCGAAATTTGCCTCTCCCTCACGCGTTCCGCCTCCTCCTTCGCGAGCATTACCGCTTCGCAGAAGGAGGTGACGGCCTCCCATTTCCTCTCGCTCCGTACCATAGCCTGAACCAGGGCCGGACGCGAGAGATCACCGCCGCCGATCGCCTCCACGAGTAATACCCATGATTAACATCCAAAGAGTTAAACACACAAGACTTGACAAGACACCTGACCCCACAGCAACCCACGTGCGTGCTATAAATGTAACTCTGAACAAACTTTGTAACATGAGGACTGACATTTGTGTTCCGTGACGACGACGGGGCTCAAGTGCAAACACAATCATGACGTGATCATGCCGACGTGTTCCTAATGTGGCATGATGTTTGTTGAGTTTGACAACCAAAAGTTTTGCTAAAAGCACACCTAGTGAACCAGAATAAAAATATTATGTTATCCCAGAAAAATAAGTAATGAGATTGACGACACTATTTTTGGATTTTGAACAACAACTTACTGGTTACTTACAGCAACCATCGTAGTACACTACACTTTCCTTATTCTAATTAAAACCTCTAATCTCGCCTTAATTACATTAACACAAAGAACTTCAGTGTAAACAGAAAAACAATAGAAGTAAACATCGTTTGCTGTGCGCGTGGCGCAGCGCGGGGAGTGTACCTCAGCGGAGCGGTGATGTAAAGCAAACAAAACGAGAGCGCACATAAATAAATGCGTCACGAGTAATATTTGCCAACTAATCCCACGGCGCTAGCACCTCATGAGGTGATACAGAAGGACCGTTCTTAGGCTGGCTTACCACCAAAGCAGTGCGAGGAAAACATTCACCAGTAAAATTGCTTCATTTTGAATCTAACAAATAGGTACAAATACAAAGTGTAGATATAGAAGATCAAGATGTAAGCTAAGAAGGTTTAGGTTTTCCAAATAACATTTTGTGTAGGTATATAAGAAGGTACCTACGCACGCGATCCGTGTCATAACCAACCAGAGACAACAGTTAAATAAACTGGGGCATTGCGGCAAGAGAGTTGGCATGAACTTACACAGCATAAAAAAGAAGTATTCTTTGCCTGTGTCCAGTCAGTAGACAAAAAAAAATCTTATGTCATTCATAAAGAAAATCGCAGAGTACACCTTCTGTTTTGCATTTTACTCAAGACTCGCCACGTAATTGAAATTTTAATGGGAACAGGTGCGCGGGAGTGTTCGTCACCTCTAGAGACGTACGCTTGAGGGTTAGTTTATGAAAAGGTATTAGGTATGTCCATTAATGAGATTCTTTGTGAGATATCATCCTTGACGGGTTCATTTATTGAAATGGATAGTATAGTTTGTGTTGAATGCGCCTAAAAATGGCTATGGTAGTCGTTTGAATAAATAAGGACATAAATATAATATTAAGTATTCTTAGTAGTGGCGTGTCACGTGTGTTTATAATAATAATAACCCCACCGCCGTATCTCTACGTTGACGTCGTGGTGGGGTTTGCGCGGTCTGGGATGAGGAGGCACACTAAGAGATATACAAAAACCCGTACGGACCCTATTTCCCGGGAGAAGTCTTGTTCCTCACCTCTGGCTTGCCTTTATTGGCCGGCTGGAATGAACAATGACGAGGAACAGAGCTCCCACCTCATTCTTGCCTTTATTGGCCGGCTTGAGTGGACACTCGCAAGAGCAAACGTGCTCGAAGGAAGGAAAATATTCCAGTAAGATGCTGATAGGGATCTTGACCGTACTTCTGGGAATGTCCTGATAGCCGTGGAATACCTCTCCACTCCTCAAGCACCTCAGGAATTGTTGTCCCCATATAGCTATGTGCTAGCGACCGTTTTCGGGGGCCCATTATTGAACGTGCAAGTCACCCGCTGCCATTTTATCCGTGTATACTATAACATTGATCAGGCAGGAGACATAGGCTTCCATAGTTGTAGGTAACCAATCCACTATAGCCGCCCAAACCCATAGCCCAATATGTTTTGCAATAGCCCTGCACCGACCGGTGGTTGTCCTTGGGTGCATTTGCTTAGTGCATACAGGGATACTCGTCGGTAGGTGCCTCGTTACATTTAAAATTGTCCAAGGGGCCTCTGCGAGTTGCTTTCGGCCCCTCGTATGCCTTCCAAAGGACCGAGACCCCATGGTCTCGAGATATGTAAACACATAAATAAATAATAATAATAACAACAATCAGGGGGCTCTCGTTAGGCAGCTGGATCAAGGGCTTGATCCAGAAAGCGGTACTCCTGGACACGGCGCGTATTGTTAGGAGGTTCCTCTCTCAGGAGCTCTGACCACCGGTAGCTTGCCGACATCGGTGGGCTACTATTTTTTATATTTTTAAATGTTTCTTTTTTTTTGTTTTTATATGAATATTTAAAAATGTGAATAATATATTTAAAAATTAAATAAAGGAAATAATAATCATTTTATTTCAGAAGAAAATTTCCATAATTTGTTAGTAAAAATTAACTTTAATAACTACTAACACTACTACTACTTATACTTGTTTATGATGTCGTTAAATAAAATTACTAATCGTTGTTCTTATCATGCTTTAAATGTAGTAATTTAATTTTAAAATTAAGGATCTACTTAATCAGCATCAAATGATGACAAAAATACAAATCTATAATTGTTTGTTTACTTACTTACCGTCACAGAAAAGTAGGTTTTTCCACGAATGTCGAAGGCAATGACTAACTTTGCGATAAATAAATGCATTATCTTTGCAGAACATGATGTTTACGATAATACTCTTTTTCGACTCGTATTCAGAACCTACACGTACGTGGACTGTTATGTTACAGAGTACCTAATTAACTAATCACTGTCCTTCTTCATATCAACGTACATTTTTATAACATTGTAATTCTGTATAATTGTAATATGCTCTTTAATGATTACTGCTGCGTGGGGTGCTTTCACCGCGATTCCAATCAGCCGCCAGCGACGCAGCGCCGTGGGAGTGACGTAACGAGCGGCTTATTGTACAAAAATGGCCGCGAGCAAGAACCTGGATTGAAGTGTAAATTGAGTCATTTTCACTGCGCACCGGTACTCACCCGTGGTCACAGTGTCGGGAGGTACAGAGAGTCAACTGCTATTTGATTTTATCAAGATGCAATCATAGATTATTAGGGAAACGTAAATTAACTATGCATACTAAAGTACCTACAAACTTTGTGTCACGGTTCAGCAAATAGGCAAAACGTTGAGTAACAGATTTAAGAAAATTTAAGAGAATTAAGAAAATTTAAACAAAATATTGGTTTATAGGTAAAACTTCAAACTGCAAAAGCGTTATCATGACTTGAAATAGTTAGGTAGTGCGTAAATGTATTATTATTACTTAGCACAATTTCGATGATTAACGAGTAAGATTGAATTTCAATCAAAGGGATTGGCAAGGTATATTTTTGTTTTACTGAAACTATATTCGCTGTGTACGAGGGTAGTAACGAACAGCGCATACCTCAAGATGAGCAAACATAAATTGCGCGAGGTTCCGGCACAATCAACCGTACACTTTGTTCACGAATACAAACGATTCACTGCGACTCGTAGCATCTCGTAGCGATTCGTAGCGGCTCGTAGCGGCTCGTAGCGGCTCGTAGCGCTCCGTAGCCATTGAAGGTGCTATTGTAATTGAATGATGTTTGTGTAAGTGTTTGTACGTAAATTGGTTTTAGGATTCAATTTGTAATGCAAAGACAGGTGTTTGAGAATGTCGCTTTAAGGCTTATAAGTAATATGTTGAAATTGAGGAAGTAAAGTTACGACGGATTACAATTTTTTTTTAGATTTAAATTATTTTATTTCACATAAACCTACAAGGGCACTTATGAAACGTCAGAAGCTAGGTGCACGGTTCCAAATGGTCGCTTCCTATGGAGAAGAGCCGGCAAGAAGCTTCACGGTAACTCTTTTAAAAATAGAGAAGATACAGAAGTTAGATTGGAAATGAAGCGTCGCCAACTAACGGTTTCGTACCTACTAATCTTTTGAAGTTTAGTCTCATCATTACTAAAAACTACATATCTTTATGGTTGCTCACCAAACTCCATTCTTAAAATACACTGTTTAACCTATTGACCTTTTCTTTCTTTCCACTCAAACTCTCAGGAAGCCTCAAAGATTTTCTATTATCTTTACCTGAGTTCTGACAACTAAATCTCAGCGTCTCTTGGCACGCACACTCGGCCACATATGTAATAAATGTAGTCGTTTCTCTTCGCCATTCTCGTTCGTTCCGGCGGCGCTCCGGCAGGTATCCGATATGATTTTATTACACGCGCCAAATATTTGCACCGCTCCCCTCACCAAAGATGCTGTGATCAGATCAATTTCTTCTGCGTGTGCTCCAATCAAATTACTTTTTTATTTGTTTGATGATTTCAATATACCAGCGATTTTTTTAAAATAAATTGGTTCTTTTCTCTTTGTATGTACGTAATATTATTGGAACTGCAATATATTTACATACGATATAATCCATTAGGGCTTCCAAACAAATATACAACATTTTATAGGTATTTGTATGTTTGTTCACGCATTTCTCCGAAAATATTAATCGGATTATGACCAATTTTTTTATTGGCTTTCGTTTACTTCAACTTAGGGAACAGTGCAAGTTTCATCAAAATTGATTCAGTAGTTTAGGCGTTACGGTGGAACACACGTAAATACAAACATATAAATATACAAACATACGTACATAGACTGCTAAAATCATAACCCTTCCTTTTGGATTTGCCGTAGTTGGGTAAAAAAAAATACAGGTTCTGACATGTTTCCCATGCTATGGCGTGTAAATATAGTCAAACGCTTCGATGCGATGAAATGATTAATCTGATATACTTAATTTATAAAATGGTCGAGGTTTGATGCTTCCCAATATAAATAATCGTATTCTTGCACCAGCCAAATACAAATTTTTTGAAATGTTAATATGTCAAGTATCAAATCCATCAACTTTACATACTCGACGGATTCAATATAAACTCAACTATAGGTAACTGTTTGATAATAGTGCGGTATTATTAAACAGTTACCTACAGTTGAGTTTATTGCTGATTGTCAGTTAATCTCAGCGATTACTGACATAATCCAAGCGTAGTGGCCAGCGACCGGCCATTTCCGAGCGCGGAACCATGCGTATAGGGCTGCCAGGAAAATAATAAACAGTGTCTAATAGAGTAATGCTAGAAAGCTTGTAGGTAATTAATTTTGATGACGATTTCCCCTTTTTAACTAATCAACGCTTGAAATAATGCACTTTTTAAGGTTCTGAACGGCCGAATGAAAAAACGGAACCCTTCTGGATCACTCGTGTGTCTCTCTGTCCTTCTGTCACAGTCAATTTGCTCCGAATCTAATAGACCGATTAAATTCAATTTGGTACGCATATGTATGTATTTCTATGATCCGAATATGGACGTGTAATGTAAATAAATGAATTTTGAATATGGGGGTCACTCTAGGGGAATAAATAAGAAAAAAAAAAGTTTTGCCAGAAAAAAAAAAGTTGCACCATGTGACATATCAAATGAAAGGGCTTGTTACGAGGATCTCAAATATATTTTTTATATAATTTTAAAATAAACACTTTTAAAGATGAAAATTAACCACCCCCTTATCTCCAAAACAACTGCGCCTAAAATAAAAATAAAATACTGGTTACGATTCTTTACTTATAGATTACAGGAAAAATTATAAGAAGTCTATAGTCTTAAAACAACATGGAAAATCTCTCAATATTGTGCGTACAAACTTACATTTGCAGTTGGAATGTATGGAAAAACATGTTTTTCAACTACAATGTTAAGTTTGTTCTTGGGATAAAAATATAGTATAGATAACATACTTACCGTACGGAACCCTCACCACGCGAGTTCAAGTCGCACTTGTCCGATTTAATCCTTATTGTGTCCCTATGAGTGTACCTCTTGTTAAAAGTTTATTTCATTCAGTTTCCGTATGACAGCCAATGTTGTTCTCTTTTCAATTTTCGTAAAACCGATAGTCAGCTTTTCGTCTCGTAACTACCATCTTTGCAATAGTTATCAAAACAGTTTTATTCCTAATAGCGAAGGTTTATCTGATGAATAAGAAGAATTATCGGATGACGCAGTGGTATTGATGCACGTCTCATGAACGGTGAACACGAACATACATTAACCTATCTGAGTACGAGTACGTGAGTATGTGAAATTTGTTGAAACGTGATTTTAAAAAATAGCCGACAATTGGCGCGAGCTTAATCGTTATAATGAGAGACTGAAATATCTGATTTATAACAGTTTGTTTTAACCACTAGCTAGAACTGGACCACACGGAGCTCAGACGTCGTATTTCACTGCAGCACACACCTCTAACCAGATTGACATCGACGGAATTAACCAATGTATATGTATGAGATTCGCACGATACGACTTTTACGAGTGCGCGTCGTGTCGCTCGGTTGCGGCACTACGAGACAGTTACATGTGTTAATATTTTTATTATTTGTATTACTGCGCACACGATGCTATAACTCCCTTCAATTACCCTTCCAAGCTTCTTTATTTACTACTAACTGCTTGGACTGTGTTAACGCAGGATAAGAATTTCCTGTCTGCTTGTTTCCAATGGGCGTACACTTCAGTAAATTAGCTATTAGAAAACACTACATGAGTCCCCTAATGAATATGTTATATCATTATTTTTTTGTGAATCTTTGACATACAAACATTCTTGATACCTATGTAAACGACTTTGTAGCGGAGCCCATAATACTTAAAAGTAATGATTAAATGCAAAATTAGAATATCGTCGGAGTATACCATATACAGTGTATCACATTTTGGAAAACTGAAAGTGGATCGCTGGCCACGGGGCTCCTATTTGAAACTTTTCTAATTATATTTTCGGTATTCTCTCATCATGCCGCACCTACTCAGCTGTCAACTTTTCGTCCTGCATAAGCTTGCTGAAAAACCCTCTGGGCTGCTCTACTAAATAGTTGAAGAGTGGACTTTTAGTTTTTTTCTTTGTATTTTTTTTAATCCGTCACTCCTTTCATATCCAGATTTGCAAGTTCCTCCCCCTCCGCGAAGTTGTTAGCGGCTAAAAGTTGGTGTTGTGCTTGACGCGCTGTCCTCGCGCTTTTATGAGCGCTTTACAGCCCATTATACGCTTGTTGTGTAACAGAAACACTTGATTTGTTCCTCCCAAGACGCCACCGACGTACTACCTACACCGTGTTTGTAAACAACTCATCGCCATTTTTTAATTTTCTTTCGAGTGTTAACGTGGGGGACGAAGTTTACAGAAATAATGTAAGTTGTTGTTGATCCAATTTAAATTGTGTTCAGGCGCTTCTAGTGGATGTAGTTGTAAACGTCCTGATAGTTAGCTACAACTGTTCTTAAAATAAATGGGTAATCTAAAACTTCGTTGTATAATCTCGGAGGAAAAAAACAAATGGGATTCAGCTAGTTATGATATGGGCGGAAGTACCTACGCAATACAACAATTTTAAATGAATATGCGTAGGGAGGTATTTGTAAAATACTCCAATTTACCTTAGGTTCTCTAAATGCTCTGCCTTAATATTGACGAATGTAGCAAGATTATTTTTAACGTTAGTTTTTACTCTCCTGAACCCACCAGTTACCTACTTGTTATGAACGATATATAATGTCCAAATACGTACGATTTTCCCGCGCACTCCGTACTCCGCAAGGTACACGAGGCGACAATAAGGCAATAACATACTGATGAGGAGCGATAGCGCCGCACGTGTACACCTCGCCCTTGAACCGCGCTCATAACTAGCGCACACGCACATGGGCAGCGCCTATCGCCGCCGACGCCTAATGAAAGTGATGGAAATTAACATTCAATAGGTGCGTGCTTACAGTTTTGATACAAAGTAAAGACAATCCATACGTACTTTGGGTAAATAGGAATATTGCCTGTAACACACGTAATATAATTGAATATTCCTTAGTGCCTATAACATAATATCACGCTTTTATTCCCCGAAGGGTTGGGCAGAGGTGTACCTATGTACACCCACGTAGGGTAAATCAGTGAAAGGTACCTAACCGACGAAAACTATGCTATGAGAATATTGAACTTTTTCAATAAATCAGAACGATGTCGGGATAGATGCAGCGGCGGAAGAGAAGTGTGTAATGTTATTTTAAGTTTTCGATATATAAAGATGTGTGTCGCGCATGTTTACTTTATCCTTGACCCGCGCTATATTTAAGTTATTGTACGGATTAAGTTTGTGACGTTTCTTTATTCACGTAAACAGTTCCGAATAACAAGTAAATATTTATCATTATTCTACTTTTTGCTCCTATGTTTGATACGAAAATTTCCGGGTTTTGTTTTGATTGAACTACTAAATAGGTAGGTACATGCTACTGTAGGTAGGATAGTCTTTATTTGGTTTTATTTTCAAAAATAATTGTAGGTCGCTGCACTCATTTTAAACATTAATTACCTATTCTGTTCGCACCTTAAAAACAAACGTTCAAGATGATTATATATCAGGTACAGCTATAAATCTTGTCCGTCCAGGTGCATGTGTGTAAAAAAGTGAAAAGTTGTGGCTCACTAATGCGCGCCGGGCGTAAGTTTAAAAACGATTGTGTGCCGAAACTCGGATGCTGTGGGACGCGGGACGGTGGCGCGGCACTAATGTCGCATGCCACGGGACAAGGCGGGAGCTCTCAGGGAAATTAAAGATTGTGAAACTTTGAAATATAAACATTATCAGAGTACAAAACTGGCCTCTTAAGTTGTGCTGCTACCTGTAAAATGATTAAACATAATACCTGTTTAACGATTAGTAAAATAATCGGTAATACGAAATGTTTATCCGTGTCGTTAAGTGAAAGTTTCAGTTGAAGCCAAACTTAGCAAAACTTTCCAGGCGGGTGGATAATTTGGTAAGTTTGGCAAATAAGGAAGAGTACCTACAACGTGGGTGCGGTACACAATGTTTCACCGATGACGATGACGCCGTGCTCGTTAAAATAACCACTAAAATAGTAGCTAAGCGTTTATGATAACATTTACCTACCTAATACAATTTTGAAACAGTGGTTTTCCTCACAGGAAATGTCCGTTTAGGTGATATGAAATAATATTGCTGCCGTAATGTTCCTGACGAGTTTGTGTCCAGTCCCACGCGGCACGAATTAAAATGTTTTCATCCCTTTTTTGTGGGAAATCATCAAATAACTGGCGAGGGCGTGTCAGACTCTTACTGACTAAAACCCACCCGTGTTCCTTCGGTTGCCCTGTTGCCGATGTGAACCCCTTCCGCCATTACCTGGGAACCCGAAGGGGCGCATTCCGAGGTCCATGAAAACTATGGCCTCGGACTTGTGCGGGGCCACCTCGAGTCCCAGCTGCCGGATCCTGTCGACGATTGTCGCAACCCCGCGTGTCGCTAATTCGGCCGCCACCTGGTACGACCCCACTGTGCCAGGACCAACGTGTCGTCTGCGTAGCAAACGACGCTGACGCCGCTAGGGAGGTCGGCGCACAGCACCCAGTCGTATCCGATGTCCCACAGATGCGGCCCCAGGATCAATCCCTGTGGGACACCGCACGACATGTCTCGCCATTTCCAATCTCCTTGGTGACCGGGGTAGATGACGGCCCTGTCCGTCAAATAGGCCTCAACCACACGACAGAGGTGAGTCGGCATCCGGTGATACCGGAGTGCCTCCCTGATGCAACTCCAGGGCAGGGTGTTGAACGCATTGGCGATGTCTAGAGACACCGCCAGGATGACCCCACCCCGGGCCACAGCATTCCCCTGTCGTGATGGCCCGCACGCGTTTGATGGCGTCCACCGTAGAGCGTCCCCTGCGGTAACCGAACTGGCTCTTCGCCAGATCTGGCCCCATCCGCACCGGCCGCTCGACGAGGCGGTCTGCAATGACTCTCTCAAAGTGCTTGCCCACCTCGTCGAGCAGCAGCTGGAGGGCCTTCGCTGCCGCCAAAATAGAGGCCGTGGCCGCGGGTATGGCCTTGTCTTTCGAGGACTGGATGCTCTTCAAGGCCACACCCTTGATCGCGGCTTCCACGACCTCCGCAAACCTGGCCGTTTGCTCCGGGTTTGAGCCGCTGCCAGCGGCGTCCGGCTCACCATCTGCGGCCTCTGAGAGGACCACCCCGCTGCTGGTCCCTCCAGGGTAGTGCCCCTCCGTGGCGAGTCCGTCGGCTCGCTGCACCAGTTCAGCTGGACGGGCCCGGCTCGGCTCACAAAGGTGGGGAGAGCCCCACACCTTTTCCCCGGGCCCTACCACGCCGGCTGGTGTGCAACTTCCGCCTGTCCTCGGCGGAGAACGACTCACCATCCCCCGCCGATGGGGGGCACTTCCGGAACTTCCTGATAATTCCATCCGCCCCCACCACTTCGCGCTCCGAGCTCTGGCTAGAGCTCTCTGCGCCGGATGCAGCGTCGGACTCCGACCCCGCATCACATCCCTCCTGTTTTTAGTTTGTTTTGTTGTTTATGTTCCTTTCCATATTTGTTCCCACGAGTATTAAACTTTATATTGTCTCAAAATGTGTGGTTCGCACTAGTGACTAATTAAGCTACCCATTAGCAATGCTATCAGCCTCCCTCACGGTGCGCCGCCGCTTGGAGGTTTGGGGTGATTTTTTATAGAAGTTTTCTACCTCACGGCCCGGGCGGTTAAGCCAACACCCTCGACCCCCGTCAAATGCCGTAGACATGACCTTGACAGTCTTCGGGGCTACGAGACCAACGGTGGCAAAAGGAAGGGTTTCCTCCTGCCTGCCCGACGGCAGGGTTAGTGCACGCCGAGCCCGCTCCTCCTCAAAATGCTGCTCAACGTGTGCTCTCTACAGAGTACACGTTAGAGCGTTCCTCCGACAGGATATTGGCACACGGACAACGACCCCTTAGGTTCACAGAACCTAATGGGGAGATCTTGCTCGCACCCCAGGGTGCACCGTCCCAAAGACTGGCCTTCCCCCCGGAGGTATCCATAAGGGAACTCCAGCCCACGGGCACTAGGGGAGGTTTCCTGTCCAAGCACCCCAAGTTGCCATCCCTGCTCCGAGGATTAAAAAGTGTGCGGTCGTAACTCGCGCTGATAGTACTCATGCCGGGCACGAGTTACACGAGAAGTGTTTGTACGGATTTGGTTGTTTGAAGTTAACGGTTTGGCGGTGTGAGTGTTGCTGAGACAAAGGTAAAGTTAGGTTAACGGTGTTCCTAAATCGTAAGGTGTTATCTATACGTATACATATAATAAAATCGTAGCGAAGTCAAAAATGCACATTAAATATTTTTGAAAAAATGTAATTGCTACGAGGATTTTTTTTTTTCTTTTTTGAGGGTGGGAAATCATCAAATAACTTCTCCCGCTCTGGGCGGAGCGGGAGGGCGTATCAGACTCTTACTGACTAAAACCCACCCGTGTTCCTTCGGTTGCCCTGTTGCCGGGGGCCACGATCTCCCTTTCGGTTTTCTTCGCAACCCCGGCAGACCCCTTCAAATCTGCTGACATCTCTTTGAGGCGCGCGTGGAACACAACGCGCCGTCGACCCGGGCCTGGTCCTTATCGGACGGTGAGCCACCCATTGCTCACCGCCCGCAAGCCCGCGCCTACGGTGGCCGGAAATCGCCCCGCGATTCCCGACGCCCTGGGCGTCTCCTCCTGCGGCGGTTAGGGGCGTGAGGGCGCGAAATTTGCCTTTCCCTCACGCGTTCCGCCTCCTCCTTCGCGAGCATTACAGCTTCGCAGAAGGAGGTGACGGCCTCCCATTTCCTCTCGCTCCGTACCATGGCCTGAACCAGGGCCGGACGCGAGAGATCACCGCCGCCGATCGCCTCCACGAGGACACGGCGATGCTCCGCCCAAGCTGGGCAGACCTCCACCGTATGCTCCACCGTGTCCTCCGGGCGATCCACACAATGGTGACACCCGGGCGTTTCCTCCCGCCTTATCCTGTGCAGGAACCTCCCGAAACAGCCGTGTCCGGTGTGGACCTGCGTCAGGCGGAAGGTGAGGACGCCGTGGCGCCTCTCTAGCCACTCCTCAAAGAGGGGTCTTATCGCCGCAATTGTGGCGTGCCCAGCGCTGGGTTGCGACAATCGCACTCTCCATGACGCCATGAGATCCCGCCGGAGCTCCGTCCGCTGTGCCGCGATTTCTCGCGGCAGCGGAGTTAAGCCCCGGCGTTTCGCCTCCTCGCGCCACTCCCAAATGTGCGCGAGGACCTTTGCTTCCAGATCACATGGCGGTAATCCGGCAAGGAGGCTCGCCGCCTCGCAGGAGACCGTGCGGTATCCTCGTGCCAGCCGGATGGCCATGACCCTCTGGGATGCTACGAGGTCTGGGATCGATTCTAATGCCGAAAATATAATTTTTAGAATTTTTGTCTGTTTCGTTTCGTTCCAGCATCACGCAAATTCTACCGAAAAGATTCCGTTAAAATTTTGCATGGATATTCCCTATAAGTCTGGCCAAACTGTAAGGTATATCATATCATGCTATTTGCTATGGGGGATGAGCAATATTACATTATGTCGTATTTGTATGTTCCAGCATGACGCAAATTCCCTATAATAGGAAATATCTATGCCAAATTTTAACAGAATCTATCCGGTAGAATTTGCGTCATGCTGGAACATACAAATACTTAGACTTAAGACTTATTATAAGTCTTGTCAAACTGTAGGGTATAAACTATCACGCTATTTGCTATGGGGGATGAGCAATATTATTAAAAAAAAAACGCGCCAGAAGATTAAGATATTGTAGATGGTTATCGATTTAACTTTTTAAATGATTATCATCACGCTATACCTTTATGGAACTAAGCAGGCAATCATGTAATATTAGGTCTTTACCTATGAAATTGCCATTTTTCATAAGTTAACGCCCTTGATTCTCTATATTTTTTTTTTTATTAATCAAAGTAAATACTCATGCAATCAATACATTTTTGTCAACGTAGTGGTAGCTTATGCCCTTGCCCTTGCCCTTTTAGAAAAAGTCTGCTGGACGGGAGGCAACAAATTCTTCAAAGGCATTTTGAACTGCCTCTCGGTTATTGAATTTTTTCCCCGCCAAGGAGTTATCCAAATTCTGGAAAAAGTTGAAGTCTGTAGGGGCAAGGTCTGGTGAGTACGGTGGATGACGGAGAACTTCCAACCTCAGCTCTTGTAACTTGGAGGCCGTCTGCTATGCAGTATGAGGTCACGCGTTGTCGTGCAGGAGCAACGGAGCCGAACGATTGACCAAAGCTGGTTCGAGATGTGCGAGCTTCTCCATCATTATGTTCAGTTCTTCACAGTATACATCTGCAGTAATGCTCATCCCGTTTGGTAGGACGCTGTGATGAATGACACCGGCGCTAGACCACCAAACAGTGGCCATCACTTTTTTAGGGGTCAGTGTTCGTTTGGGAATGCCCCAAACGAAAACTGACCCCTGAAAAGTGTTTAGGTGCTAAACCAGGATCTAACCAACTTGCTGGCCGCTTGCCATTGTCGAACAGAATCCATTTTTCGTCGCAAGTAACAATGCGATTCAATATGCCTTCGTTTGTGTGCCTGTTGAGCAGTGCTCGACTCGACGCGTGCTTTGCGCTGGCGATCATTCTATTAGTGGGGCACCCATTTGTTAAGCTTCTTTACCTTGCCGATTCGACGCAAATGGACCAATATTGTTTTGATGATAACATCAAAAGCTGCTGCTAATTCAGCTGTAGATTGAGAATCATCAGCTTCCACAATCGCCTTTAATTCTTCATTGTCGACTAAAGTTTTCGGTTGACCACGGGTTTCATTTCTTAGGTCGAAATTTCCAGAACGGAAGCGGGCAAACTAATAACGGGTGGTGCGATCGTTAGTAGTGTTCGCTCCGTATACGTCGTTGATGTTGCGTGCCGCTTCTGCCGCTTTGCTGCCACGACGGTACTCATACTCCATAATCACTCGAATTTTTAACGTATCCATGATGACGAAAGGCGTACAAATATGATGAAAACAGAACGCTAACCATTAAATAAATGACTTATTTTCAAAAAATAATTCCATATTTTAAAAATAAAATAAATTTGAACTTATAATTCCTAGCGAAAAAAGAAAAAAAAATGGACTTGAAATAGCCAGTACAGCAGAACGGCAATTTCATAGGTAAAGACCTATATTATATAGGAACGGCTATTTTAGGTAACTTTCAACGAAGCAATTAACTCAGCGGTTGGACGATTGCTTTGCAAACTAAGGTTGTAAGTTCGATTCCCATAGTATTTTCTGTTTTGTGACTTTTATTTAACATTTTGTAAATCGTTTTTTTTGATGATGTTATGTTAATAGTTCGTAGAATGTAATAATTCACTCAAAAAGGAAAACTTTATAAACTATGGGAAACTGCTACGTTACAAGTACTTTACAGTCACAAAACATTCAAGGTTAGACACACTGAGGCACTTCAATCCCAAGAAACAGAATCAAGCCTAAAAACACCAAACATAAGCTATGTATTGTGAGTGCAAATAATAATAACAAGAATTTTGTCTTTAGCCGAGAATACATTTCAAAACTGTGAAATTTGTCCTTATATTTCCCCGAATTGTAGCACGGAGCAATTCATTAACAACTTGGAGAAGAAATTAATGGAATATACAATGAATGATTTCTGTATTATTTTAATTGGAGAAAAATACTTCCATAAAACTGAAAACTATGTGGATATAATTATAAAACTGAGAGACAAATTGCAGAAAATATAGCACACGAATGTTATAATATGTGTTCCTACTTTCAAATAAAGTGATCGTTCAACATTGTTTAACTGGCGCATAGAGACCATTAATAATCTACTTCATATTTAGACTTGTAGATGTACAACTATGCAACGGCGTTTGACTCTAATTTAGACTTGTGTTACGATTTTACAATGTTCTCTAAGTTCAGTAGGAAAATAAACGATCGTGGTTTGCGAAATGTGTTTTATAATCTGTCGGTAACTACAGCTGATTATAATTCATTTTCTCAACAAGAAAATATAGCTGACAACCAAACAAGCATATCGTCTTCGCGATGCGATTTTTTTCTTTAATATAATGCATCCAAATATTGCCGGTCTCTTAAACTAGTCCGACTTACTGGCTATTTATATACAGGAATCGTTAAGTAAACAAATTAATTTAGATGTTATACGTATAACCGAACATTTCATAATGTCTGGCCAAGAGAAACTTTTACATATACCAAATTATATGCTAGCGGCATATTATGCTAGACAGAAGATTAAGCGCAGTGGAGCCTTAGAACTTAGAGCCTTAGAACTTAGTTTAAAATGTTATCGAATATAAAGAACTGCTTGATATTGTGAGACATTCGGTAACAGGAATTATAGAATATTGCGCAATTAAATTATTACCTTCACAAAAACTTACAATTCTATGTGTGTATAGACCACCAAAAATCAGTAGTCTATACCAATTCTATGAAAAGCTAGATATTATACTTAAAAAGATTCCCAAACCAAACAAAAAATAATTATGTGCGGAGATTTCAATATAGATATTCTGAAAAAGAACAGAATTAGCATGGATTTTGAATATGTTCTGATGAACTACGATTTGAACCTAGAAATAAATAAACCGACCAGATTTCATAGTAAAACTTGTTTAGATAATTTTGCGCATAATTCAAAACAAAGCTGCCAAATTGAAATAATAGATTTCGGATTATTCGATCATACGGCTCAAATATTTACAATGAAAGTTAGTAAGTTTAGTCAAATTAAAACATGGAAAACATCAAGACGAAACATATCTGAAGAAAATTTAATTATCTTTAGAAATCTTCTCCAAAACTTATCGTTTTCAGATATGTATAGCACACAGGATCCAAATGAAGCCTATGATAACTTTTTAGAAATATTTCTACTCCTGTATGAACTATGCTTCTCCTTCAAAACAGTCATATTGAGATCTGAAAAAAAGATCAAAGGGTATCTAGAGGTATTAGAATCTGATGCAAAAAACAACGCCAATTACTCAGGAAATAAAAACTTAATCCTACTAGTGGAAATAAAACGACATTTAAAGAGTACTCAAAAAAAAAAAAAAACTATGATATAACTGACCCAGAAAGCACAGAACAACTTTCTAATTAAAAATTACAAAAATAAATCTAAAACATCCTGGCAAATAATAAATAGTACAAAATCTATAAGTGAACCCATTTCAAGAATAAAAAAACATGATTTAATATTAACTGACCCTAATGAAATAGCTCAATAATTTAACGATTTCTTTATTGATCAGATCTGAGATCCACCCCTAAACACAACTAAAAATACTGTAAGAATAACGTATAACCCTCATTCTATTTTTATGGCCTCTGTTGTGCCTCAAGACATTATAAGGGTGATCAAATCTTTAAAGAACAACAAAAGTTATGGTTATGACGGTATTTCAACAAATGTTTTAAAATTTGTCTGTTCTACAAATGCAAATATATCCGGTGGAGCATTCCCCGATAGTCTCCAACCACAATAGTTAAACCACTCCATAAGAAGAACAATAAACAAGACATGGCTAATTATAGACCAATAGCTTTTATCCCCGTATTTTCCAAAATTATTGAAAAAGTAATTTATGAGTATTTTTATTCATTTCTGTCAAAATATAATATATTATGTGAGGAATAAAAAGGCTTTCGTAAAAATAAAAATATAAATATACGATCTAATAAATTAAATAATGGTTAATGTGGATAAAAAAAATACCAATTTGTGCTATTTTTACCGATATGACCAAAGCTTTTGATTACATGAACCATGAACTGATTTTGGTCAAACTTGATGCTGACGGTATACGAGCGAATTCTCTGCGTCTAATAAAATCGTATCTAAGTGAACGTCTTCAATATACAGAAATCTCTAAAATATGCGTCAAATCAAAGCATGAGGTTTAATATTTATCTGGTCCTAGGGAAATTAAATATGGCGTTCCGCAGGGCAGTGATCTAGGGCCATTATTATTTTTGCTGTATATAAATGATCTGCCCCGACACATCCCATATCCTTGTGTGTTATTTGCTGATGACAGTACGATCCTAATAGACTGCCTCAACAAAGGGCTTTATGAAGATGAAAAAAATAATTCTCTAAAATTAATGATAAAATGGCTCAACGATAATCTTATCATAAGCCTCAACAAAAAAAATATAATGCATTACTATCAAAAATTTCTTCCTTCAAACCTAAAAATAAATTATAAAGGACAAACTATCGTATATTGATATATTGATTGACAGTCATTTAACTTGAACCAACCAACCGCAGGTGAAGTTTCCAAAGATTAAGCACGTCGCGTATGCTCTGTACAATCTGTCCAAGAAAGTTAACATTGATACATTAATGGTTGCATATCACGGTTTGGTGGTCTCTGTTCTAATGTTTGGTGTAGTATTCTGGGGTAATTGTTCCAAGGGGGAGTCTGTATTTATACCTACCCAAAAACGGTGCATAAGATTAATTTTTAATATCAAGGTATCAACTACAGATAATTGCATTCCTTTTTTCAAGAAACATAAAATACTAACTTTTCCTAGTATAACATTCTCTCGAAGTAGCTATATTCGTTAAAACTAACAAACATCAATTTCCTGCATTGAATGATACGAGGATGCGAACTACTGCCATGAGATCAAAATATCAGAGTCTATTGTGTACTGGGAGATATAACACTGCTTTGCTTAAATAAAACATTATTGGTATGCTTAAGTTGACTGGTGACCTGAACCTATGGAAGGGCTATGGCCCCTGCCTGATCAATGTTTTATATGTACACGGATAAAATGGCAGGGGGTGACTTGCACACTCAATATTGGGCCCCCAAAAACTGTCGCTAACACATAGTGCCGTAGGTACAAGAGAGCAATATGTCCTGAGGTGCTTGAGGAGTGGTGAGGTATTCCACGGCTTTCAGAACAATCCCAGAGCCCGGAAGATGATCAAAATCCCTACGAGCACTTACTGAAATACTTCCTTCTTCCAAGCACATTTGCTCTTGCGAATCTCCACTCAAGCCACCCAATTAAGGGAAGAATGAGGTGGGAGCTCCGTTCCTTGTCAGAGTTCACTCCAGCCGGCAAATAAAGGCAAGCCAGTGGTGAGCAATAAGACTTATCCCGGGAGATAGGGAGATAGGTCGCTAATGCACAACAGCTCGCCACATGCTACTCTGCGGGTTTTTGTATCTCTCTTGGTCTGTCTCCTCATCCCAGACCTGTTCCGGCAAAGTAAACTTTACCGGCACAAGCCTAGAGTTCGGAGCGCGCAAGACCCATCACGTCAACGTAGAGATACGGCGGTGGGGTTAATATTATTATTATTTTAATGTCTTTGACATATCTCGGGACCCTGGGGTCCCGGACCTTTGGAAGGCGTACGAGAGGCCGAAGCCAACTCGCAGAGGCCCCTTAGACAATTTTATATGGAATGGGGCACCAATCAACGATTACACCTGTTCGCACTATGAAAATGCACCCAAAGGCAACCCCCGGTTGGTGTAGGACTATTGTAGGATATGGAAACAAAGCTATTGGACTATGGCCCCTGCCTGATCAATGTTTTATACGTACAAGGATGTTATTGTTGTGTTCCGATCATTTTAGAGCTAAGGACTATATAGGAATAAAAGGATTTTTTAAAGGTCATAGAATAAACCTAATGTAAAAAACACAATATTTTAGTGCTATTTACTTTTAAAAGCATATTGTAAAGTAGTTCAATATCACAAAAACATTTTTTTTTATATGCATGAAACACCATATTTATATGCATGTTTTTAATCTTTTGGTATCAAAGATGAAATTAAGCCGAAAATATATTGGAAAAAGTCGAACAGCGTTGCCGCTCGCCTTTTACAGTTTGCTTAAAGTATTTCACGAAGTCCTGTTAGTTATTGCAATTTAAACCTTATGATTAACTTCATAACGGCGACAAGACAGGACTTCGCGAAATAAATTAACTGTACCTGGTGTTTATAAAGTACATAGGTATTAATTCCTTGCTTGGTCTGCTGTGTCAGCGTTACGTAAGATTCTCTATTGAGACGGCGATTAAAAGAGTACCTACCTTGAAACACTTGGGGGTGGCCTTGATCAGCACAAAAAAAAACTAGTTTAATTTTAGAATTTACACCCAGATTTTGACAGCAGATTTCTCTTAGTAATTTAAAAATCTGTGTGTGGATCTTCTGGAATCGCTGCCACACTTCTTCCTGGTGACAAAATAGCGCACGTCATGTTTAAGATTCCCATCGATTTAGAGAACAACGAAACGTTGGTTTGTGGGGTGTCACGCAACAGTAACAAGGGACGTGTGCTTAGGGATTGCGCTTCATCGTATGGGATGAATGCATTATGGCAAATAGGAAAACTGTGGAAGCTGTAAACAGAACCCTGTAGGACATCCGCAGGAACCAAGCCATGATGGGTGGTGTCACAGTTCTGACTGACAAAGCGAAGTAATATACACCTCCATTAATACTTATGTGGAGGAAGATGATGCCACACATTACCCCGTAGAATTTCTCAATTCGCTAATGGCAAGTGGACTTCCGGTGTACATCATTCAGCTGAAGGTCGGTGTTCCGATTATGTTCTTTCGGAACTTAACTCCACCGAAGCTATGTAACGGAAGCCGGCTCAAAGTCGTGTCTTTGCAGAAAAACGTCATCGATGTGCAAATTGTAACAGGTTGTGGCGATGGCGAGATAGTGTTTATACCGCGTATACCAGTAATTCCCCACAGTTGCCAGTTGAAACGCGTGTAGTTCCCTGTGAGCGTATGCTTTGCGATCAAAAAGTCACAGGGGCCGACATCGAAGGCTGAAGGCTGCGGGTGTCGAACTCAAGACAAGCCGATTCTCACACGGACACCTGTATGTCGCTTGCTTCCGAGTCATCATCCCTGACTCTCTGTATATTTTGGCTGCTGACGTAGTATACAGGGAAGGGGAAGTTTTATAAAAATGTGGCTGACGGCTGACGAAAATTCTTGGCCGATATACAAGTATGATCTAAATAAATTAAATGCTTTAAAGATCTGCCGTAATGTATGCCTTTACACCTTATCTATAGCCTAATTTTCTAGAAATTAAGCAGCTATATAGATTAGGTGTATGAACACATTATGGTAATCTTGTGATATCTTTTGCAGAAAATTCATAGGTAAACAAAGTATTTTTAAAAGTAGTAACATCTTCAAGCGCACCGTATATACAAGTCTCGTGATAAATATGCTACTATTGAGCGTACTTCACGTCATTTGAATATGTGGGTCGTCAGTCACACTCGTGCACGCACTTCATGATGGCTCATTAGGTGCTTACGTGGCTCTGTCAGTAACGTTATAATTATGTAGTTTGCGAATTAGTCTCGTCTTTAGGTCTGCGGTAATGGATGTATTACAGAAGGTAATTCTGCAAGCTGATGTGCTTGCCTACATCATTCACTGTATTATTATTTGATATTTATAGATGACAGAGTTGCACTGTACTTGTATCATCGCGCTTGAACAATGAACGAGTTGCACATATATTTTAATATATAATATATTATATGTGTATACTATGGTGGGAGTTGCAGATCTATTTTAATTATTGTATTATCTATGGTGGATTGGTAGAAATCAACCTTGGTGGGTTTACTTATTTAAGGGCTTGCTACATGGCTGCCAATCGCGTCCCTACAAAGGTGACCTTGGTGGTTTACATGGTGGTTTACGACCAAATTTCAAACAGCTCTGCCTCTCGCCAACCAAGGTCCTCCTACAATACGATATATCGCAAATATCGATGTTTTTGACTGATATATCGTTAAACATCGATACAATATTTCGATATATTATATCGGAAAAAATATCGATATTTTTTTGTACATGAACATCACTACCCACGACCTGATTATAACAAGACTTAGGTAAGTAATAAATTATCTCTTCTTGGCATGACTTTTTCCTATTCCACCATTCCATAACGCCCGTCCATACTTTATTCCAAGAGTGTGAACGTTTTAATCTAAAAATCACCACTATACCTGATTCCTCGATTCAGTTTCCATAGGAACTTTACTTACTTTCAGGTGGTTGTTTCAGCTAGCTCCTATAAACAGCCATCAATTAAAACTAGCTCAACATATGGGGACACTGCCCCACGTGTACCAGGACCGCAGAGGATCGAGTTTGTAGGTGTTCACTTCGAAGTGCTGATTGATGTCCGCTGATACATATGGATGAGACAACTTTGATTGCTTCGCAGATTAAACTCGCTAGTTGTGTGACGTGGTTTGGGAAATGTATAGGTAGCCGCGGCTCTACGTATTTGTCGGACACGGGCTGTTCTAGTTTTAAAATCAAATTTTAATAGTAGGTAATGGTACAAAAATGATATTAAAAGTGAAGAAGTAGTTACAGCTTAAAGAGCATTAAAATTGCATCCACAACAAACCTAAGTACTCATTGCTGATTGGCTAATATTTTTACAACTGACAGCTATTCTCATAGTTCCTACATACTTAGTTGTAGTGAAAGAAGAAGACGCTTTAAGATTTAAATATCCATCTACTTATATATATTAGTTAATCCCTCGAGTGTAATTTTCTTGAGATGTAAGCCAAAGTTGGCACGTATGCAAATACATGGGAGTGGACTTTTGGACACTCGGACCTCTGACTGGGAACTCGGAGTCGGCTGTACTTGTCACTAATTGTGCTCAACTCGCAACTTGCTCACTCACCGTAACACCGATGAGTCAGGGGCACACAGGGTGACTGTAATGTTGGTGTTCGATATTTATGGTATTTTGTCTAATAACTTATTCTTTAATAAAAACTGGGTATTTTTAAATTCGAGTAAGCCAAGGTCACCTTTACTGCGATTGTTCGCCCCTTATCGCGCTGATAACGGCCCGAGCCCAGGTGGGTCGAGCAGTATATGTATAAGTGGGTTTGACGGGCGATAAGGCTCTTTGCTCCTGGCTGGAGGCTCTAAGTGTAGTAGCTTAAGGCACCCACAGGAAAGTCCGGTTAAGCAGCCAAGACTTTAGTGGTCAAAACTGCGAGTTGCCATAGTTAAAAAAAAGAAAACGATATGGCTCAGTCTGCGTTTAGCGGTCGGTGTGGCAACACGCCGTGTTTGAGTTCGCGACAAGTCAATCGTCATCCTAAGGATGCCTCGTTGAGAGATGAAACACTTGTCGATTTCTTTCAGGGTTTTTTATGGCTCTTTAGAAATAGCTAAGCGGAAAAGTTACTAAATATATCCACGTCTATTGTATTTTATAATGGGTTTCCGCAAGGTCACGCCTGAATCAATTAACTAGTCTCTGTTTAATTATTTTCAAATTATTATCAACGTTTTAGAAGTTACATAAATCGAACCGTGGGAGCTTTCCTCTGTACTCCCGGCCTAACGGAACTTTCTTAGAGTTGTTAAGAGGTCGCCAATTAGTCAAATTGCCGCAGCAGTTAGTTGCTCACTTGTTTGAACAGGATCCGGACAGTCTTTGATTCGGGACTTTGCTTCATTTGGTCTTTGCATAAATTACAATTAGGGGCAGTGTCCGTTTTACCTGCTGCTGTTAATTGGCAACGTAAATTTACCCGTGTTAAGCCTGTTAGTATTTATTAAGGCTAAGATGCAAAGAAGGTTGTGCTATCAAGTACATCTACCTATACGTTGGGGTTCGGACGAATATTTCAGCAGCTTTCTATTCAAAGGTGGACCGTATAACGATGTATTACGTTACAAGCTTGAATCGAAAGACCAAACAATATAGGCAGGCTATTTTCAGTACTTTATGTTGTATCATTAAAATGAGTAGTGGTTCAGAAAAACTCATGTTTAAAAGTAACTCACGTTTAACTTTCAATTAAAACTAGAAATAAAACATTACGAGTTGGTTTAGCTAAAAAATAAGCAACACTACGTAGCGATGCGACGCGGTGGAAGTAAGAGGCGACACCACACGATCGCGACTAATAAATTAAGTAAAGCGACGGTCCGCACCGCACCGCATCGAATCACGCCGCACCGCGTCGTGTCGTGCGGACGGCGGCGTACGGACCGGCCGGCTATGCAACAAAACAACGCGATAGAAGTACATTAGGATTTAAAATTTAAATCTCGGAGCTGAATTCATTAATTATTATGTACTTTTCGTTATTATTTTGGCAGAAAATGGAATTTAACGAAAGACTAAGAGGTTTCTAAAACTAACACTTGTAAAGTAGTCGTTTTCGCTATAGCCCAGAAATGAACGTAATCGCGAAAATTAATTTCAACAATTTGTAATTTAAATCTGCATCCAGTTAGACTGGAAGCCGACCCCAACATAGTTGGGTAAAGGCAGGCAGATGATGATGATGACTAGTTCCATCCTTCAATCTTTCTCATTATAACTTCAAAGTCATCTCTTTGGAATTCTTTGGAATTCCGCATCTATTTCAGCCAAGGCCCAACAATAACACCTAACTGTTTAATATTATAGTTTTCGCCGTAAGCACATGACACGAATACCGTATAGCTGTATAAGTCTTGAACATAAAATTTTAGTACACGTTCCACAAAGACTACGGCGGCTAATCGTTAACCAGAACACTTTAATTTATCTATAACGGCCAAGCTGGTACAAAGTTGTCTCTAAATAAACATGGGTCACGGAATGAATGGGTGCAGAAGGACCACTCGCCCATAACAAATATTACAAAAGGTCCACTCGATAGGAAGCTAATCGCTGATTGTGAATGATATTTTTTCGTGTGTATAATCTACATACTCTCCGTGTGTAGATTATGTTTGAAGTTTCATTAGACAGGGCCTAAAAGTGGTGCAATAGTATAAACTTGGTCGAGGCGACCAGTTGATCGCTCGTGAAGCGCATACCATACGGTTTTATTTTACCAAAAACCTATTAACTTGTTGGATGTAAGTTTCTTTTCCATGTGAGGACTTGGTTTTCTGCGATTTCTTATGTCGGAGGAGAGCGAGTACATCAGGCGGTTAGTTGTACGGATATAACCGAGCGCAGAATAACAAAGACTACACAATGCAGTTTTAATTTTCACATCGTGTTATTTCGGCTTCGGTGGACCTCTTGCATGGAATATTACTGTGACCACGAACTTCGTACTTTCTCTACGCTTTAAATTAATCTTATGAGTGTTATTGACTTTTGCGTTCATAATTAACTTATTTCAAAATGAATATTCAGTCTTAAAGGTGAAGTTCAGACTGAATTAGTCTCCAAAATTGATGCTTCGCAGACTGATAAGTTTTTGACATATCACAGTTATCACTGTGGTGTTGGTGTCATTCAATGATTTTCACAAAAAAAAAAAAAAAACATACAAACCAACTCTTCCATCGCAGTCTACAATAAGGAAAGCAGGCATTGTACTTGCATGTATCACAAGCCGAAGCAGGCAAGCTAGTACTTACGAGTCCACAGAGCAAACACTTCATTCCTCTCACTGTTCACAGTCAATGATGATTTTACCAGTCATAATACCTGGTTACTTTAGTTTTGACTTTATAAAACCTTCTCTCAAGGAGTGAGGTCCACAGTAGTAGCGAGCCCGGCACGGTATCACTAGTGTTGTGTTCCATTTAATTTATATAACACCGCACAGAACCGTAGTGTCGTGTACATGTAGCCTTCCTGCGGGGGGCCACACTCGTGGATCACTAACTAATGGCTATTTCTAAGTTTTGTTTTAGAAACCAGAGGTTTTGGTGGTAAACACACGTGTGAGATGTTAGTTCATCTTTCTACTTAATTTTACTTTTGACCGACCATTGAGATACCGTGTCATAATAATTACACGTTAAGTGGTCTCGCATGCAATATTTCTCCACAAAATTACCTTTACTTACAATTTAAAGAGAGTATAATTACAGCTGCAGCAAAGTAAGTCTATGTCCTAACCAATAAATTTGCTAAGTAACTCCCTAAGTAAACCTTAAGCCAAGATTTAATGAGGAAATCTAAAACGGAGCCAAATGACCGCACTACTGCAAAAAGAAGTAGTTTGTGGCTCCGGAGCCATACGTTACGTTCACGTTTGATTTGGGCAAATTGACAGGAAACATGGAGGTTTGCCCGAGAACCGAACAGCAATTAATGTTAAAATCTTCTAAGACGCTGCACGCGGAGAGAACTGTGTATCTGACCGATGCATTTTCGTGATAAACTAACCTTACTAGACCTAACAGCCTCATTGACTGTTGGGTCTAGTAAGCTTACTTTATTACGAACATGCATGCATGAAAGGTGCAATAAGCATTTGTGAAAAATACGAAAAATGTCCTCATGAAAGAACTTTTGAAGAGTCTCAAACTTTTATTTCAAATTAAGCAATTACAGGCACTTTTGAATTGTCAAGTAGTCGGTCAGTTAGAAACTAGTTGTCCATTAGTGTACCTATGGAGAAGAACGGGCAAGAAACTCCACGAACACTCTTTTAAATCTAAATATGGTTGCAAACTATTGGTTACATCATTCATATTGAAATTATACATGTGAGAACACGTCAGAACGTTAAAAGCGTTCGTAATAAAAATATTAAAAAAAATAAGCCGCGGCAGCATAAAGACGGCCAGTACTGACGGTGCCCGTTTACGAACCTGACGCATGGATTAGCACCATTCAGCTCAACCATTTTGAAGGGAGCTAAATAATCCAAGAGTGAGAAGAGTGATATATAAGTTAGTGTAAAAACTGATCGATGATGCAATTAGTAGACTCTAGATCAAGGATAATTCCATAATGATAGGAGAAATTCTAATCCTATTCGTAAAAAATCATAAGTTACCTTTAAATTCATTTATAAAATCTCCAAAAACATTTCACATTCTTACCGCACTTACAAAACAATGCGTAATGAATTAATGTGGCGTTCAGCGTTCTAGCTGTGAGCAGTCGCACGAGCGGAGCGGGGGGCGGACAGCGACGCGTCACCGTCGCGGAATTTACGGCCCCATACTAATTTATAGTCGTCCAGCTACGAGCGATTAATGGAAACACTTATTCCAAATTAAATATCGTTTCATTAACATTTATATTGTTTAAGTATTAAAAATACATTTGAGACATTTTACTTTTAGTCACAGCCAGGTGGATCATATCCATGTTGGTATTTATGAAATTTTTGCATGAACAGAACAAAATAAAAAGAGTCCTTGTAGAAAATATTTTAAATCATGTTTATGTACCATGATTTAAATATTTCAACTAATTGCCTCGTTGGTATAGTGGTCGCAAGCGCTACTGTTGAAGTCCTGGGTTCGATCCCCGGGTCGGGCAAAGTGTTATTGGGTTTTTCCATCTGAAATTTCTCAGTAGCAGCCCAGAGCCTGGATTTGTGCCCGGTTGATGACAAAAGGTTCGCCCCCTATTACATGGGATTTAGACATAACTGTCGAAATGTGGGTGTCCTATGGGTATACTTCTGCCTAACCCTTCGAGGATTACAGGCGTGATGTTATGTTTGACTAATATGTTTTACAAGGTACCTGTATCTTCTAAAAAAGAGTGTCTCTGTCTAGGACAATTGAACAAAACAATATTATAGAGCTACTATCATACAATAATATTTTTTTATGAATAAATCAAACAGTCATTTGAATACCTATTCACCTCGATAATATCCTGCGATATCGATAAAAAGTGAATTATGTAGATTTACACGAGTTGGGGGTGAGTGGGGGTGAAAGAGGGGGGTTAGGTTTACACGCCGCTGCGTCCGTTAATATTCATGTCGGACGAACAATAGTCCGTTTTGTTCATCCACGATGTTCATACCTGTAATGGGTGATCATTTGTTTGCTTCAAATTTTTGCATTTTGATTTCGAAAATGTTTAATTTCTTTTGTAATGGGGTAGTTTTACATCCTCTGGTGTTGTTGGTTTAATACCTATTAGGTATCTGTGAACTGTAATAGGTATCATTATGAAATACTATATAATTGCGCCCCAGTCTGACTCATTGGTCTAGTGGTCGCAAGCGCTGCTCCTGTGCTCAATTCCTGGGTCGGGAAGTGTTAGTGGGTTTTTCCATCTGGAATTTCTGAGTAACAGTCCGGAGTCTGGATTTACATAGGACTTAAACTTTTAGACTTAAAATAACTGGCGAAATGTGTGTGTACTGTAGGTTCACCTCTGCCTAACCCTTCAGGAATACAATTTATAATTTTCAGGCTTTTCCAATTTTTTTTTAAACCAGTGGGCGACTCCGTCAATAATATTTATTGACTCACACATACATTTTGAAAAATATCTTGGAATTCGGAATTCCAAGACGATTTTCAAAACAACTTAGCCAATACAAGTTTTGTACTTAACCTTTCTAAAATCGAAAAAACTCCACAATCTGAATATAGACGAAGAACTCAATATTTCATGGAAGTGGCGTCGAGACCTGTACTTGACAAGGATTATGTAAATTAATTGGGGGCAAATATTAAATAAGCGCGATCCGCTTGATTTGTGACGAGAAAAAAGGAGGAGGACGAAAGGGGGTGAAGGGAGAAATTGGGAGGAAAGAGCTTTGTTTTTTACAAGCCACGCACCTATCTCCGGAAGCTGTGTTATGCTAATAATATACAAATACTTACCTATACTTAAGAGTTCTGCGAAAGAAGGAAAATGATTTATCATTCTTTGCAAGAGGAAAATTAAATGAAATGAAAATCCTGAATTCTGTAATGAAACCTTGCTTAGAAGTAATATTAGTGTGGGTTTTAATGTAATTTGTCTGTCAGACAACTTTGCCATTTAGAGATAAATTGTTTATGGTTTTCCAAGAAGAAATAACACCATCATAGGCTCAAAACAATTCCTCCTCCACATATTTTAACTAACTACAGTCTCACAATATGTAGGGCTTAATAAGAGTATTATTTATAGAGAACTAACTAGTGTATGATAACCGCGAAATGGTTTCTAGTAGCAAGTTGTTCCTATTACCATACCATAGCGATCTATCCCACAAGATATAGACTATTACACGGTAACATATTGTTGATTAGGAGAATTTGACTAAACCACAATAGTCGTGTATCATGCGCAAATGGCGGGTAGTCGTAAGTTTTTATTAGCCGTACCTACAGGCTGTATGTACCCAGACGTAATAACTATGAAAAAATGAATGTTCATATTATTTTTTGGGAAGATAGCCGGTAGCGACAGCAGAGGAAATTGCTTGGTTGCTGTCTAGCAAATATGTATTTGTGTATATGTGGCTGTAAACGTTATTATGAGAGAAAATGTGGTGGCATTTGCTTTTTCTGTAGTCACACCTTTTCGAAAGAAAGAAAAGTACTTATTTTTCGCACTGGAAGATCACAAACTAAACTAAATTGCGCGACTTCAACCGTGTGACGAAGTTTTGCTCCGCTCCTAAGGGTTGTAATGTTACCTTCCTCAAGAATTGGGCTCTCCAATGCAAAAAATATTTTCTTTTAATCCGACTGGAAGTTCTGGAGATTAACCCTTACATTCAAACTTTGTTCCAAAAACAAAAGTAAAATCCTCTCGTAACTTGTTGTGTGTGTTTGTTTCCAATTGTTCCTTTAGTGTTCATCAGATCTAGAAATTATCTGAATTTATGAAAGTTCCTGAATCTTCATCTCTAGAATACATATACATTATCCCACATGTCCTACTGGATCTCTTCTCTTGAACAACTGTTATTTAACAACACTCAACTGTTACTCGAGTTGCGTTTGTTTTTTTGAAATATTTATATTATGTATATACAACTAACTATTATATATATTATGTATAAGTATCTAAAAGAAAAAAAAAACAAAGGGAAGAGCTCATTGGGCGTTAAAAAATTTGTCCGCATCGCTGTCAGCGGGAAAAGTGGCCAAAAGGCTGGCAGCGTTGCCACGTTGGATGGCAATGCTGATTGTTTGGCCTAAGAATTGGCCAGCCCTCTGGTCACGTGAAGAGTCGACCAACCACTTGGCGATGTCTCGGAATACTCGGTGAGCACCCGGACCACGGCCCTAGTGTTTTAACCCCAAACGGCTCAATAATATAGGTACCTGTAAGGTTGCTATCGTTCCACGGTATTATGTTAATTCCGTCTGGCCTCTTCCTATCGTTGCGTGCCAAGCCATTGGATTCTGAAACAGCTGGCACCCGGGCGGTGACAAGAGCCCGATGGAGGATGTCATTAATGCTTGCGTGCCGTGCCAACCGACCAGCGCTCTTGCTGCAGGAAAAGCCATGGTGTGCGAGGCGGTCGACTGCTTCGACCGCACTGACAGCGATGTGGAGTCACCCAGCATAGTAACTATGTTGGGTGACGGTAGCGCCTGAAGCCAGAGGCCCGACTCCCATTCTCCCACAGCCAGCAGGCGGGCACGCTCAGTAGTGTTGGTGGAAGTATTAATTAGGTTAATCGTTACCAACCTGCAGAGCGGCTCATCCCACTGTCTCTGGGAAGACGGGTTCTCTTTTCCGTGCGTTCATCGCATCAGTCAAACACGGCACTTCAGAGTCAACCTTTTTTTTTTTTTGGCTGGGAAATTATCAAACACTTCTCCCGCTTTGGGCGGAGCAGGAGGGCGTTTCAGACTCTTACTGACTAAAACCCACCCGTGTTCCTTCGGTTGCCCTGTTGCCGGGGGCCACGATCTCCCTTTCGGTTTTCTTCGCAACCCCGGCAGGCATCGGCCCTAGCGGACCCCGCCAATTCTGCGGGCATCTCTTTGAGGCGCGCGTGGAACACAACGCGCCGTCGACCCGGGCCTGGTCCTTACTTACCGGACTTACCGGACGGTGCGCTACCCATTGCTCACCGTCCGCAAGCCCGCGCCTACGGTGGCCGGAAATCGCCTCGCGATTCCCGACGCCCTGGGCGTCTCCTCCTGCGGCGGTTAGGGGCGTGAGGGCGCGAAATTTGCCTCTCCCTCACGCGTTCCGCCTACTTCAGAGTCAACCTGAGAAGCGGTTAAGATTTTTCTGGTTAACTCTTCGGTGATGTGGACCGAGGACAGGAACGGCGTAAGCTTACACTAGTAATTTTGCGGACGCCGAGCCTAGCGAAGCAAATGGTATGTGTATATGTGTATAGTGTGGCTTGCAGTCACGCGCGGTCGTCCAATGCCACATTTATTAGTTACTTATGTTAGAGTACATCGAATAATTGGATCGATTTTGTCTAAAAGGTGTGGCTTCTTCCATGAGGAAGAGCGGAGAAAATACATAAAATTTGGATCGAAACAGCAGTATCTGATAAGGGTGAATGTGAAATTATACGTTTTTACGTGTTTAATATTTTCGTCAACGAAAGGTGAAAAACTGTCTTCTAAAATTGGGGAACCTAGGAGGTGCAGTGAACTTTTTTCCAAAACTTTGATATCTGGGGTTATTGAATTGAATTTCTGTATGGTCGATGGTCTGTCAGTATTGTCACAAAGGTAAATTTCGCATTTTGAGAAGTTGAGGTCAAGGCCGATGGATGGAAACTGCTGCTTTAGGAATTGAAGATCTTTTATAACAGTATCTACGCCACCTAGAGTCCCATCATCTAAATACCACCGTTACTTCGAACAATCTTATGCAATTAAAACATGTTTTATTTTTAAATCTGTTATTTGTTTTGCTATCGTTACAGCCGCGGTCTCATCCGTGTATCGCATCGTACCTATTCGAAATGAAAGCTTAGATAAAGCCTATTATATTTGCATAGAGACAGCCTCCTCTCGTGGTCGCCTCATATGTATGTCTGTATTGTCCACAACACAGTTATTAGTTCAAGTAGCCGATTGCTTGAAGAATCTTCATAAATTGTCGGGTTAGAGTGGCAAGTGATAAGCTAGTCAATGAATATATTGAAAGTAGCTTATATTGAATGTCCGTATTTTTTATTATTATAACCACTGATCGATGGATAAGATTCGTATTTATTTTCCGAATAGTCATCTATATTTAAACTATTTCGAAAAAGCCAATAATTTTAGCGGTCTGACTAAATCCTGAAAGTTATAGAAAAAGTATTTTGGGTGATGGTAAAACTATTGTAGCAAAACCTCTTCACTTTTAACTAAGTTGAAATCATCTACGTATAGTTTAGCGCTCAATAGACAAGCTTAGAGCAATATTCCGAAGCGTTTCATATCAAACTTAATAAATTAAATCGCCGGCTCGTGCCGTATTTTCCAATACATTACTTAAGTAAATTGAACTTATGAAGCATACACTCCCCTCTGGAGATTGTATGAAGGTAATTCAGTCGCGCTCACTATTCCAATAAAAATAAACAGTCGCCGTCTCAATCAGACGCGCAATCAGGTGCTCTTATTCTCATACATTGCCGTACAACACACACTCATACACCCATACATACACACACACATACTCATGCATGCTCATACACACGACATCCTCACGTATCCTTCGAGTTACTGCGCTCTTTGTGATGAAGCTACGAAAATGGCGAGTAGTTAAACGTTTTCGTGAAACAGGTTGACTGAAAAGCTCTTATTCAAGCTAGAGAAGAGGTTTAATATTGTGTTGCCTTAAGTAAAAATATTGACATAGGTTAAGTTAAAACATTCTTATTCATATTCATTTATTTATTTTTTATCACAGGTGAAAAGACAGTTCTTACAATTAACATTATTGTATCACTGTAACATACCCATGGGGTGTACAATATTTATAATATGTATGTCAATAAAAAATAATGAATACAATTACACTCTTAATTGTTGGTGGTTTTTATCCATTGCATTGGTTGTTTTAGTCAACCTCATTTTACATTCATTATTATACATTTTTTTTTATTATCATACAATTTACGTTTAATAAGTCCAAAAAACAAAAATAAAAAATAAGTTTAACATGTCAAGTTTTAGTCAACCTCATACTACATACATTATTAGACATAATTATCACGGTCATTAAATAAGTCAAAAACAATTTTTGTAAATAATTCGGTCATTTAGAAATTCGTTAATTGAATAATATGTTTTACATAAGAGACATTCTTTTAGCTTTAATTTAAAAATATTTGATGATGAGATATTTTTAATACACTTTGCTCTAGATTTGATTTAGATTTTAACTCCAATACCAAATACACTCGATTTAAATTTTACTGTTCTACATTTAATGCCGTTTCATACTCATCTATATCGCGTTTTATCATCATTGTCGCTTCAAATTATGTATAATAAAGGCAGGGTTAAGATTTTCAACCTTTTGAAAACTGTTCTACATGAATCAGTCTGTCCGCATATACTTCTAATGCACTTTTTTGTGCTTTTAGAGCACAATAAAAGAATCAGTTCGTTGAATTACTCCAGAATAGGATGCCATATTTTAGTATGGAGCCTACATATGCATGGTAAACACTTAGTAAAGTACTCTCATTTGTAACTTTTCTTATCATGTAAAGGGCATATGAAAACTGATTTAGTTTTTTGCAAACATGGTCAACCTGTATTTTCCAGTTTAGCCCAAAGTTAATAAGTATGCCAAGAAATTTGGTGGTATTTACTTCTTTTACAGTTTCACCTTTGTATTTTATGTTTAGGTTCGTTGGTTTTTGTTTATATTAGCAAAGGAAATATAGCATGTTTTTTCTAAGTTAATTTTAAAATTGACATTTAACCAATTTATGATGCATTCTAAGGAATTATTCAGTGAAAATAGTTGTATTGCCATCTGAAAATAATATCATGTCATGGTTTATGGCTTTTGGGAGGTCATTAATATTTATTATGAACAAAAGTGGACCAAGAATACTTCCTTGAGGCACCTCGTACTTAACCGTTTTAGGTTTAGACTGAAACGTTTGTTCATATTTTGTTTCATTTGATATTCTTGTTATTTGAGTTATTTGAACCCTATTTGACACATAAATGTAGTTAGTTAATTCTGCGTAGCAAATTGAAACTGGCACAGTTAGGCATAGATTCTGACGCGTAGTAGGAGCAAGAGCTATGTTGTACATGTATATTATTGTATATGTGTTACCGTAAGATGGTGTCCTTAGACGTATATGTAAAGGTGCTGTAGGTAACACCTAAGGCGCCAGTTCTCCACTCGTCGTCAGTTTAGTGGCCCCACAGAATGTGTGGAACGCGTCACGCGCGCCATTCTGTCAGCAATATTGTCTAAAGCAATTTGTATGTAAATCAATTGTTGTTAATACTATTTATGCCGATGGTTATTGAGCATTACTATTTACTTTCACCCTAAAAAGTTAAACGAATCTCATTCTTATTTACATACCGCAAAAGGCGATATTTCCATCAAATTATTCGGGTTACTTAAGCCAGGTTGACGAAAAAACATGAAGCCGAGACGTGCTGTTAGGGAATTGTTAATAAGAGATTGTCTTACTGTGAGCTTTGTCGGGGATTATGGCGGTTATAAATTTTATTATATTATAAATAAGAAATTTATGTGTGCTGTTTATCGGCGTTAAAAAGAGATGGGATATCGAGCCATGTGCAGTGAATGTAGGCCACTCGGCGACGGCTCTTACTTCGTTTATTCGCAAATAAAACGGAGTTGAGTAAGTAGGGACGTCAATTAATTCTTAATTTAGTTAGATAGCTAGGCGGAAACCGATCTTTTAACAGTGGCTAAACTGACTAAGTATATACTTATGTAGGTATGTGAACCTAAACAATGTGCCCAGCTAGGTACCTTCTTTTAAAAATATTGGAATATTACCTACACGAGTTGGTGTGAACTTTTGAGTTAATCAACTCGCTTGCAGGAAAAACAAGAGTCCTATGTTGATCGATTTCGCACTCCAATTAAACAATTTGGAGAATTCGCCAAAAAGGTTAAATTTTCCCGAAACCTAGTAGTAATAAGTTACAGGCATAAATTTCTTTTTTCTTCCAATTGATATAAAGCTATTAGTTAGAGGAGATACAGTGAGTACGAGTGTGCGTTAACAAGTGGGTTAGCTAGTAAATAGGCCGAAATAAGTAAATAAGCAACAAATCACCGCGTATCGGATTAGCGCTATAAGTTATTTATGGCGCTGACTTGGCGATACGTGACCCTGATGTCAGAGGATATGGATGTGGTAGCTAGAGGTCTTGAAGGAGATTTAACAAATTATAGTTGCTTAAAAGTAGACATTCAAAAAAACTCACGCGTTTTCCCATGATGTAGGTGGCCAGAAACTGCAGAACGCGACCCGCCATCCTTACATACTCCTTTTGCTTTGATTACATTCGTTGTTCGTTCCTTAAAAGAATTCATAGTTGATTTGTTGATATGTAATTTAAAACGATTGCTGTTATACTTCCGGATACGTAGATTAACTTATTGTCTATGATACGATTTTACGATACGAGTCAAAATTTGATACTGAAATTATCACCAGCGTCCAGCCTGTGAAAGAAAAGGCTAAAGAAAGAAAGTCCTGAAATCACCGTGGTTGGTGATTTGTGGCTGGAAAATAATATTTTTTTAAATAAGTTTAGACCTAGTCAACGAAAACTGCCGCCTCCATAGCATAAATCGTCTTATTAGTGATCGTACACAAAGACACAAGTGACAGTGCGTCCGCGCGGTATCGTCGGCCGCCCGATTTGATCGAGGCCCAATTAGCCGCCCAAACGACACACACAGACGCGAGACTCCCGCGGTACGCCCGCTATACCCCGCTGTACCGCGCGATAAACTCGTGATACGCCGCGATTACTCCGCAATGGACAAATAAAAATTTTATTCCTCCCTTTTCATTGACCTATAAAGGACAGGAATAAAAGTAGTGATAATAAATTCTGTGGTCTTAAGAACTAGTTTTACATATTGATCTAGTAATATAAATGTAGTTCACGTGGATTGGCTGTGTTTCTTCCTGTGAGATTTAGAAACATCATGGTCATATCTTAAGTGGGTCGTTTTCGAATACACGACCATAGTTCTTGTTATTATCCTAAAACTCAAGAAGGCAGTTTGTGAAAATTAGTGAGCGCGTGTTTGTACAAAATAACGTCGTTCTCAAATCACAATTTTTGTTGACCATATTTTACTTATGTGAAAACTCATACCAAATAATTATATGTTCTACCTACCTATTTTAGTTAATCAAGAAGGAACACGCTGAAGCAATACGAAGTCCTTTCTTAAGTGTCTTTCCAATAACATAGTCAATTAATTGATGTTAACCAATTTCTCCAATCTCCACTGTACTACACAGTACGTCGTACGGAGGGTCACAGCGATGCCGCCGCGCGTATCTGTCGTTGATTACAATAAATCAGCGGCTACCGCCCGACACTTCAGACACACTCGACAGTTGTTGCTACAATTAAATGTCTATTGCAATCTCAAGATGTGGCGGTGTCAAGTGTATGTGGTTTTATTGACACTGTTGGCTGTATGGTCTTGAAATTGATATGGGTCCCTCTTAAAGTTGTTGATAAATATCCGTCCTATATACCTACGTTTACAGATATTATTGTACATTCATATAAACAAATTCCATTTTTAGATGCTTTCGGCCATTTCCGTTTGCTTAGAACTCGTTGATTGTTTTCACTAGACTCTTTGAAAGTAACTTTATAGGCTGGATAGGTAATACAATCCATTAAAAAAAAAAAAAATTAAATCCAATCATAGTCTAGACGTAAATTAGGCGCAAACTTTTACAATTTTATTGTTCGAAGCCATTTCGTTATTTGTGGGAAACATCAAGAAAATTCATTCCGAGGACGACCAGATAAAAGATCGTTGGCAAATAACGTTAAGGGAATAAAAAAACGGAGTTTAGCCTCGTACTGACTCGATACAGCGCCATCGAATAATCAACAGACAAAGGAGATCCTCTGTTGCGGTTTCATAAATCAAAACATGAGTAAACGTCAGTTTTGGACGATCGTAAACTGTACAACGTTTACAGTTCTTTACAACCGAATATTGCTCAACACCACAGCCTAAATTATTCAGTAGAAAACTACCCACTGAAAATCCAGTTGATCAATTCTTCGCATGTAAAGTTTGCTTTGTTGTGGTGTTTTGAAGACGATGGGATGGTATTATGAACGCGTAGGGATAAAAGTGTGGGCATTAAAAAAAGGGCGAAACAATTTGAATAAGAGTGCGGTCGCGATCCAATTTTGTGATTGTGAGTGCTGCTTTAGTTTACCTACTTATTGAATCTAAAATGGTTTGGAACGCAAGTTTATTAGAATACTAGCTTCTGCCCGCGACTTCGTTCGGGTGGAAGTCGATAAAAAAAAACAGCCCATGTGACTCGCTGATAATGTAGCTTTGTAAATGTGAAAGAATTTTTAAAATCGGTTATGTATTTTTTGTACAAAAAATCTATTCTTTTCTCTTTATAATATTAGTTTGCATAACGTGGAAAATTTTGTATTTTTAATGTATTATCCTGTTTTAGCTTGTGCAGACTATCATAGAAGAGCTATTAAAATGTATACTTCTGGCTAGATATTTGAATAAAATTCGTGCTAGGCACCTATTACGTAGGCAATTAACTTAAACTTTTACTACTACTTTCACTTGTAATTTTTTGATTACAGTAGATGATGAATCGCCTTGTAATCGCTCTCACTGCTAAATCGTCTGAAATTGTTCGTCACACAAATTGAAATCAAGTTTTTTACACGAAAGAAACTCAGCAATAAGACATGTCAATCTGCACAATTCGTATGCGGTGACTCCCAGAGCCGCCATTACGCCAATACCATAAAACGAACGTAAAACAATACAATATTTACGCCTCTATAGTGCTGTCATCTAGTTCATGGCGCGGGATGTCATGGTCTTCGCGGGATCTTCAGATTTGAGTGAGTCATAAGTAGGTTACGTTTAATTGATTCTTCTACCGCCGAAAAACTTTACAAATATATTCATAAAGAGGAATTTCAACTCTTAAAATTTCAATTTTCAGGGCAGCAATATTACGTTTTGGCCTTCGGCAATTACATTGTGACATCAGACCATGTTAAAAAACTGTCACAGTTGACGCGCAAACCTCTTCGTATACCGGCTGGCGGGTGTTATAAGCATTGGTCTTGATGCCATTTGTGGTCATTAACCTTGAGGCTACGCGATGGCCTCCAAAGTATTAAAATATCAAAGTTGTAGATAATAATTATGATCAGCGAAGTGCTTGCAAAATAAAATAGAAGTCATTAATGAAGAAAGTCTAGTGAAACTCTGTGCGATAGCTTTTTCAGAGGAGGAAGTGGAAGATGCCAAAACACTGTTGTTCAAATTAATCCGGACTTCAAAGCGTAGTATAATGCGCAAAAATAAAGGCAAGACGAACAGGAATTTGGAGGAATTATAAGGCTTCTTAAACAGACAGATCGGGGAGTTAATACCAATTTTGGTACTCGCGATCTACAGAAGTTACCACCAATATCTTTTGACCATATATATGTCACTAGATTAGCCAAGGATCTCCTAATTTTGCGAAGTAACATATCCTATATTAAGGAGAAATAATAAATGTAACTGACGATCAGTTCAGTGTACTAAAGTCTATTTGCTTAGCATTTTCCCAACTATGTTGGGGTCGGCTTCGAGTCTAACCAGATGCAGCTGAATACTAGTAGTTTACATGGAGCGACTACCTATCTGTCGTCCACACCCCAGTAACTGGGTAATGCGATACCCCTTGGTAAGACTATTTGTCAGACTTTCGGCTTTATGACGACCCATAATGACTGTCAAAGATCCACGAATGACAGCCGAAACCAACGGCTTAACGTGCTTTCCGAGGCATGGAGGAGTCTCGGTATATAAAGATGGTCTCCCATCCACGGACCAACCCTGGCAAGCGTAGCTTAACCTGATGGATCGACCCGTGCGGCTGTTATAACTTAGCTACAAGCTCTTCTACTCTAACTTAGAGGAATTCAGTGTACTAAAGTGTGACCTGGATAATCTCATTAGTTAACTTTCACCATTTAAATGTTAATAACATAAAAAAACATTTACAAAAAAAAAAAAATACAACTGACTTAGAAGTTGGTTGTTTTTTGGGGATTAGAGAAGTTAGTTAGGTACCGAGAATTGTTTCATAATAAGATGAAAGAGGTTGACTTTCCTAATGTTTTTCATGAATGCTGTGATAATATATGCCATTACCTGGAGCATAGACCACATACCTATAGATAGCTTATATAACACTGTTATTAATATTTTGAGTGAGTTAGTAGCAACGACTTGTGTGTGTCGGATTGAATAGAAACGGAGGTATGTCACGGGTTGGAACAAGCATGTTAAAGAAGCTCATGTGCGACTGAGGTTTGAGTTCTGGGTGCAGTGTGGTGAATCCGGTGCGGAGCCCATTTACAACCAAATGCATGACTCTCGAAAAGCTTTCAAGGCGAAGCTAAAGTGGTGTGAAAACAACCAGCACCAAATTAAAATGAACATTATTGCTTCTCACCACTCGGCGAGGAACTTTGGCAGCTTTTGGAGAGAAACGAAAAAGGTTGAATTTTGAGTTGAGTCTCCCCTCGAGTGTTGAGGGTAAAAGCGAGTCAGTCGATATTGCTAACTTATTTTGACAGCATTTTCATGTAGACCCGCCTCTAGGTGCAGCAGATCAAACACCAAATGTTAGCTGTAATAACCTAAATATACGTTTCACTGCCCGTGACGTGTCTTCCGTCATCAAAAACATGGAAGTCGCCTCGGTCACGACAGTTTCAATATTGACAGACTGTTTGGTTTTAGGAATGGGTTATCAACCGAGACTACGATTATGAATCTAAAGAGTACAGTGCAATATTACACTGAGAGAAGGACACCTGTGAATGCATGCTTCTTGGATTCATCTAGGGCTTTTGACCTTATCTCATATGACCTTGTTTCTATGGAAAAAAAATCTAATGAAGCTAACCTGCTGCCAGAAATCCTTACTCCTAACTATAATAAAATATTATAAATGAAAAGTGCGTTTGATGTTTGTTTATTTGTTTGTTACGCTTTCACGCTAAAAAAGGCTGAACGGATTAGGATGAAATTTGGCACAGGGGTAGACCATGACCTGGGTTAGGATATAGATATTTTCACAGGATCGAAACTTATGCGGGTGAAACCGCGGGGCGCAGCCAGTAATTAATATGATTAAGTTCTAGTACAGTAACCAATATAACACTGTGAGGTGCGCAGGTGCATATTCAGATGTGTACAGGTTAGAGCATGGGGTGAAGCAAGGGGGCCTGACCTCGCCCAATTTATTTAATATCTATATGAATAAGCTTATCGAGGAACTCCGCAGCATCAGTTATGCAAACGATATGGTGCTGCTTAGTCTGTCATTCAGTGCCCTCAGGCAGCTATTGAATATATGTGAGTGCTATGCTGGAGCCCATGGACTAACGTATAATACCTGGAAAAGCGAGCAGTTAGTTTTTATGGCACAAAACAAGACCTATAAAGTGGTACCACCAGTCACGTTATGTGATACAACTCTAAACAAAGTAAACTCACTCTAAACACTTTAAATACCTTGGGTACTGGGTTACTAAGGTTGGCAATTCTTCTTCTTTTCATGTGGTTAGTGACTAACCTGGTGTCAGAGTTTTAAAGCCACCCATGGGCCTCTGACTTGGCTTCAAATATCTCTCAGGAATGCCGGTTTCCTCACGATGTTTTCCTTCACCGGTTTAGAAGCCAGTGATAATTATACAATACGCACATGAATCCGAAAAGTCAGAGATGTGTGCCTTCGGTTCGAACTGGAGTCCTATGCCCAGGATGGTACTGATAACTTTGTTATAGAGAGAGAGCGCAGGGCCGTACGATGCAACATGCTGGCCCGCAGATGCAGATGCATGCTTTGCAAAGTGCGACAAGAATGTCAAGATAACATTGTTTAGGACATATTGCCAGGTTTATAAACCTGCAGTCTGTGGACCAGATATACGCAAAACGCGTTTACGCGTTAGGGATGTTCGCAGCAGCGCGTACAAATGACTTGTTTACGTAAAAGAGCCGAGACACTATTGCGTCGGATGCGAGACAACGACAACAGTCTCCTCAGCATTTGTTGCTAGTAAGTCTCAAGGCCACCTGATGGGGCACCTGTGCACAGAGCATATATATTTTTGCCAGGTGTCACCATAATAGATATAGTGTAATGCAGGCATAATAATAAATAAAAAAATAGGTATGCCTATTTTCAAGATAAGCGAATTATAGTAGAATTACCTCGCCAGACGCTCTAGACATGAGACACAAATATCAAGTTACATATAACAATCGCCATATTTCGGAATTGTCTTGTCTCTTCCTATTCTAACCCACTCTTGTAGTAGTATGCACATCACTACTGGTACAGTGATAAATGATAAATGATAAATGATAAATGATTTTATTTCTGTAAATAGGTTTGTACAAACACTTTTACACGTCAATCATATTTTAAAAACTAGATGAGGTCGGCGTTTCCTAACTGACTACTCTGAGAAGAAAGGCCGAAACAAACTCAGAGGTCACAGTCTCTTTTAAAGTCCAGACATAATCTTGGTCAGATCATGTGAAGACCATGTAGATTGGTGTCTGGAGTGGTCTTTTGAGGAAAGCATCACACAGATTGAGAGGGCCTGTCCAGTCAGTGCACGCATTTGTCAGTTATCGTGCAGCTCAACTCAGAATTAAGGAGCTCAACGATTCGACGAACAATACCAAAGAAAGGACATTTGGGTAGGCCGCATAAATTACTCAAAACTGTCAGACTATAATTAGAACTAAGTGAGAAAAAATTAAAAACAAAAAGAAAAAGGAATGACCCACATAGTCTTCACATTCACAATAATTTAAATAATATAATACTTTAAAAGTATATAAAATTCATTAATGTCAATGTGTATATAAAAACCAGGAAATAATCTTGGTCAGAGCATTTTATTTGAGGACCATGTAGATTTGTGTCTGAAATGGTCTTTTGAGGAAAGAACCATACAGATGTGAGTGGACCTGTCCATTCCACGCACGCATTTGTCAGTAATCGTGTAGCTCAACTCAGAACTTAAAAGGAGCTCAATGATTCGAGTAAGTCCTGTTTACCCTACGATGGGCACTTCCTACAACTCGTAATGTTGTTACAGTTTATAGCTCATCATAACTGCGTGATGGCCGTCGCGCTTATCTCTGTATTTATTGTTCTTTTAATAAACTGCTCAATGTTGAGGGAAGCGGCTTTGCGTAGCCTATTTTGGCCATAGAATTGCAAATTATTAGGTCAAGGGATTGTGCAGTCTTTAGCATCAATTAGCTGGCATATTTCATGGTTTTCCAGCAACTCTTCTTGTAACTTGTTCTATGAAAGTTATGTTTAAACCCTTGCCATGGCTCGAATAAATAAATTATATCGAAGTGGTTTTACTACAGTATTTCTATTAAATTCAGTTAAATATGCACATAGCCTTTTTGTAACTCATTTTAATACATTATGGAACTCAATAAATGAATAGGGAATGAATACGTGTTTATGTTAAGGAAGGAGTAAGTTATGTGTAATATGAAAGAAAAAAAATCAAATGTCAAACTATTAATTAATTGAAACAACTTGATAGTTTCAATTAATTCTCAGATTGTCAATTTTTTTTCCATCAATATTAATATTATTAAGAGGCATAAGTTTGTTTGTTTGTAAGTATGTATGTAGGGAGTAATCCGTGGAACTACCAGTCGGATTTGAAAAATTATTTTTGCATTGGATAGCCTCATGCTTCAGGAAGGTTATAGGTTCGCGAACGAATTCACGGACAGAAGCTAATTCTTCAAAAACAGAATCAATTTTAATATTATCGATATAAACTATTTTCTTCCTTAGTGTTTAACCGTGCGATATTAAAACGTTTTCGCATTTAATTTTATATTAATACACTTAACTTACTCCTTTTTGACACATTCATTCCATTCTTGTTACATTTAAATATTTGTTAGCCGCAGGTAATGAAATAGATTGCTTTTATCAAGACAAAAGAAAAGAGATGTGAAAGAATCGTGAAGTTGTTGCGGCCTGTAACCTCACTTTGATTTAACTTAAATTCAAATGGACGCGTCTTCTTTATGATCGATTCAATCTGTTTCAGTTTACAGCAGCAGATTGAAATTCAACAAACAAATAAGCAAGTCTGAAGTTGCTTCTAAAATCAAGTAAAGACATAAAACGGTCCGTTTTAAATGAAAAAACGATTGTTTGGCAGTAAATGTGCAGGCCGGTTTATGTGCGGGCGGGCAGTGGGTTCGAGTCCGCGCCGCCCACCGCGGCCGCATAAACAAACACTTTGCGCTTTTTACACTTTACAGCTACCCTCGTAAACGACGCGACACGACGCACCGAATCAGCGGTTTGCTTTCAGTGATGGGACACGTCGATAGACAACACTCGATTATTCTTTATATTACAAGTGTTCAACATTTTATTGCCTGAAAAGAAAACAGAACTTGATTTGGAATCTACTTGCCTTCCTTTTCTTAAGAAACAGAACAACTGTACATTTTTAGATTTATCTTTTAGTCTCGTTTGAATGATGTTGAAATATAAATGTATATTTTTTCTGCTGCAATTTCTCCGAGGCGTATCGACACAAACGTACCAGTCCATCTGTACTGTCTTGTAGCCGGGTATCGTACATCTCCTTCGGTCGCTCAACACTACACAATATTTGCATTTTGTACGCCCGGGGCGTCCTCGCCGTACGCCGTACTGCAGACTCCGGCCAGATCGCTTTATGTGCTTCAGGTAATAACCTCTTTGACGGACACTCACTACCAAAGAACCTTACCACCCACACAATTTAAACTCAACTTTATTTCCTTCACACAAGAATGTTGAAGTATGCAATCATTAATTTGTCAATTGTACAAGGGGTTGAGAGATAAAAGTAAACGGATTATTGCTTGTGTATCGTGGAATGGATCCGTGCGGTCGTTTGTCCCAGTCTCCAACGTCTGAAGCTGGAGAATGTCCATGTACGTGGTTATATTAAATTATACGAGGCTAGTTCGAGCTCCTTCTGAGAGTATGGTGGACTGTCCAATAACAATTTGCATATTTTTAAAGGGGTATTCTTATTGATAAGTAATAGCTGCGCCTTATAGTGTTTCACTAAACTAAATAAATTTTCGATAAACGCGCTGAAATCTTCTCCATAACAAAAGCTTGTTACGAGAATGAGTTGGAACAAATATCTTATTTTCTTCAATATGCTACAAATGACTCATTCACTCAAATGAAGGCTAAGTTTCTAAGCGGCAGTAAATCCAGGCACCTCGGCTAAGTGTGTGTGCCACGATAAGTGTTCGCTCTGTAACAGTGCAGTGGAGCCGCGGCGAAACTGCGGCGTAACGACGCGCGGTTTATCCCCCATGTATGCAAATCAATGCATTCACCTCCAGCTATTAGTGAACAGGGCTGCGTTGGAAGACGCTGGGATATTTACCCCGGATTCGTATCAAAGAAGTTGCTCACAATAATTATTTTTTAACTTGCAATTGCAATTTTACAATGATTACGTTACTTATTTTTCTACAATGTCGTCATATATTATGTGAGCAACAATAAATTAATGACAAAAATTTCTATTTGAACGTCAGACAGACCACAAAACCATTAAAATGTACCATTAGCTTTATCCACAAGCAGTTTAATTAAAGACCACTAGTGCCTACGTGGTATTATTGCTTTTCTAAATAATAATCATTGAATGAACCCACGTAATACTGTAGCATGAATTATGACTGTCACGACTTTTCCTGTAGCAAAAAACAGATAATATATTTATTGTTATGTTAATAACCTTATTCAAAAACAAAATATAAAATTAAGTGGGAAAACACTTTAATTAAATAAGTATTATTCATTAATTATCACGCGTTAATAAAATAAATAAATAATTTATTAACAGGTACGCTTCGCACAATTACTAATTACTTGTATTTTCTGACTCTTTTGAACAAAGTTCCTCTTGACAAAAATCAAGATAACATTATTTTGAAGAAGAATTTTCTCCACTGACATTTTCATTTTTTATATTTACCTATATATATGTCGTACATACAAACATTTCGCTGACAATAAGTGTTATTCAATTAATTGAACCACAGCTCCTGTCAAGGGTAATAGAATGGAGTACCTTTCAATTCTTCGCATCTCCATGACAAAGCTTCTCGGTGGCACCCCTGAGCCACGCACGTAAGAGGCGTCTGAAGAAAGCAATTATCACCTCTCGCCGGCATCGCATTAGAGGTGCTATTACAATTGCTGCACCTGGTTAGCATAGAGATTAGTGCACAAGGCTCACTTACTTAGGCCCCACTCCATGAAGGTTATAAATCTTAGGCTAAAATATTTGTACCACTTTAGCTTAATGTTCGACTGCCTCTGCCACAAGAAAAAGTGAGTACCGGATTTATAACTCTGTTGATGTTCAGAGGCAGCTGCCATAGCCACGTTGCAGAATATGAATGTTGAATTTAGAAACGATAAATATTATTTATTCTTCACACAGACGAGTCAGACCACAATTGAAATGGTTGCTTACAGTAACACATCGTTTAGAGTTGAACTTCTGCCTCACTTGTATTCACGACGTATCTACTTTCTTGGAAAACTGCCTTTGTTAGGATTGGAGTTTACGTCTGTTTGTAAGGACTCCCTGCTGTTGACTCGAAATGTAATTGCAGTTGAATTCTCATGAAGGTACTTTTCTGTTAGGAGTACTACAACGTGAGCTAATAAACCTGTTCGGATCCATACATATGAAACGCGACGAATTTAGAGCATGTCCTCTTAAAGCTAGTTTTTCTTCATCTCCTGTAGTTTTGGGAACGGCATCAAATCTTCTGTCTATATGGGAAAATAAACACTGAAAACTATCTTCTTCTAAATAATTCGATCAAAATATTGTACTCGTGTGTGGACAGAGGTGGGACATGCTGACGCTAATGTCGGGCGGAGCTGGTGTATGACAAATGAATGGCGGTCATAATTAGAGATTAGGCGCAAATCGAATGGTCGGCATGCGGTGTGATCGCACGGTGAAATATTGGCTGCAGGAGATGTTGAGGGGCTGGATGTGATCAGGAAAATTGAATTATTTTAACTTATATTTTTTGTTTTTACATGCTTACAATCGCTATAGCTTTCTTTTTGACGGTTAAATAAATTCATTTTCTCGACAATTAATTAACGCAACGTTATTCCGCCAAGAAATCCAAATTGTGCCTGTATTTTAAAGATCCAGTTATATTTAAACACAGCTGCCTGGAACGTCTGAACTATCTTTTGAAGAAAACTGAAATAACTTATTTTTTTAAGTATCGAAGATTTGTGTCATTATTTTCCATACCGTTTAATCTTTAATATGTACCTATTAATCAATTTGTTTCACGCTTGCATTTTGTCGCCGTCCCTTCCAGCGTGCATGCAACGTATCGCCATGGGCCGGTCTCGTTGATTACGCGCGTGACAAAGATCCGCCGACAACAATCCACGTCAATTTGTGAGCTGACAAGGTGCGGTCGCGAGCTGAACTGCATCACAGAGCAAAGTGTGGAGTTGACCACACGTAAAGTTTTGTATACAATCGTTTTACGTTGCAGTCAATAAGGTAAGGCCCGAATATTTATTTTAAAACTTCATAAACTGAGGAATAAATAATAATACGAAAAAACGGGTACGGGCAAACGCGTATTACAGTTTGCCGGTAATGCTCATTGGCAAAAGTGACGAACTTCCATTCATACTTTCCTATTTAACCCCTTTGAAAATTTTAAAGTACTCATCTTCATTATAAAAGCAACTGTTGTGCACAATTTTATGCTTCTAGACATGCGGTTTAGGCAGGGCGTTGTCTGTCAGCGATTAATTATGATTTATGATTATTATTGAGTAGAAAATACCTTTGTCTGAATGTTTGGCTGTTTGTGTCTGTCTGTTGGCATCGTATCTCCAAAATGGTGAACTGATTATAATGCAATTTTGTTTGGTTTTTCAAAATTTAACTGAATTATGTTCGATGAAGATCTGCCTTTTTATGATCATCAGCTCATAATAGGAATACCAACTAACAAAATGTTAGTAACTAGCACTACTTTAGCAGTGCTTGCTCCAGTCGCTGCGATTAACTTGTCCAGTCTGTTATACATTTTATAAGGAAGTCTCCATTGATCTCTGTGCGCGTACACAGTCAGGTCAGTGCGTCACTAGTTTTGCCCAGCACGAGAGCTCTCTGAGTGCGGCTCTGGCACTCGTGGCTGCTTCCACATTTTCAATGCGCTAAATTCGCTTGTTGATTGAGCGTGTAGGTATTAGGTCCGTGTTTAGAATTGAGTGGAAAGGGTTTTTGTGGGACAATGATTTCACAATGTTAGGACTCTTTCCAATTTTCGTATAAAGCAGAGTTGAATCATCAGTGGGTAAATGCAGAGATGATAATAAACCATGTGTACTAATAAAATTCGTAATATTATGGCATTGCTTTGAAAAGACTATGTTACTAAAATAGAAAAAAATTAAATCTAAATCGTGACTAGGATTTCCTTTAATATCTAAAAATAAGTCACTAATTACGACAAACCCTGAGGTGCTCGGCAGACAGTCAGTCTGTCCCGATGTTATCACATTATTATCCGCGGCTCCTCGTCGCCGTCACGTACGTTACACGTCGCTGCCCACCCCGTAATGAGCGGTAATGACTCGTCTGATTGCTGAAATAATACAGCGGATAATAATTGCCGATAAGGTAGATGATTTGGAAAAAAGCTGCTTTGATTGGATACTAAAGATTTGTAGTAGGAAGAAAAATATAGATTGGAAATAGGTTGCTTTGATGTTGGTACTTGTAGCTAAAACTAGAGGCTATTTGGTGCCCAAAAAAAACATTTCTTGGGCACCAAACGGCCTCTTGTTGTGTGCGTCATACTCGTATCCCTCCTAGAGCAATCAAATCAGAAACTGCTGCAAATGTAATCACATTCTAACTCCCACATATTTAGTCGTCGACCATTATCAAAAAACACACCATACTCTTAATGGTCGTCATAATCCCAGAGGTAACATCGCATAATGTGATTCATAAACAACAGGAAGGGACGCTGCACTCCCAGGCAGTGATCACTCGTAGATCCTCGCACAGTCGCGTGTAATCCCGGAGTTAAAACTTAAGTGTCATTAGACTACGTCGTCCCCGCGCATATTTTTATCATTCCTGCTTCCCCTTAACACTTAATGCGTAAAGTTTTAATTGAAATTTGATCTGCCGCACTTTTAACGAATTGTCCCTAATAATTATGTGCTCATAATTAAAGTAATGTCTTTGACTGGAAAGTTATTGGTCCGCTGTGCACCGTGAAGCGGAATTGCTTCAGATTTTATGTCGATAGGAATAATGATGTAAATTATTATGATATTTTTAATTACATGTGCAGATTGCATGCTATCCTGTTTGCTGATTTCGATGTAGATTAATAGGTTCTGGTTGCATAATGAGCATCTCGATAAGCGGTTATAGCGATTATGAAATACTAGCTTTAGCCCGTGGCTGCACCCGCGTGGATGTCGGAAATTATCCCATGGGAACGTAGGTACTACCGGGAAAAAAAGTATTCTACCCAGCAGGGCTAACATGACAAGCGCGAGTTCGCTCTTTTTCTCGTTATCTCGAAATTTGTCTACGATTCTGACGTCATTCTAATGCCTAACATGACCGATAGGCATTAGAAAGCAAAAGACAGTAAACTCGAAAAGAGGGACTTTGATACTTCTTTATATCGCGACGAGAAACCGATGTTACAAATAATTTTTATGATAGCAACATCGGCTTGAGGTTCCGTTTAATACATTCCATTTTATGCATGGAAGTAGTATGTAGATACTATAATGATTATACGTCCACCTCTTTTAATTATTTATGTTTGGTTAAAATAAGTAATTAGTACGCAAATGCGATAGGCAGACGATTGCAATTTGATAACAACACAATACAAATTCCGACATAGGTAAAAAATCCTCCAAAAAAAGAAAAAACTACAACTATGAAAAAGCCATGTCATTTTTTATTTTTTTAATGTATCTTAATTATGTCTACTCTTCTCCTAGTCAAAATTGAGAACGAGTAAACACGACAAAATCGCAGATTATATCTTATTGAATTGTCAAAAATCGAGATAACTAAGGTGCCATGTTAGGGTTTGTCGAGAAAAGGTCAAGTTTGACAAAACGAGTCGAGTATTTTGTAAGGCAGAGCTGTCAGAAATCGAGAAAAGTGACAGAAATAGTCGACAATTACTCGCCCAAGAGTGAGTAATTGTCGCGTGTATCATGTTGGCCGGCTGGTCATGGTCTACCTGGGCGATAAATTTCATCGAACTCCGTTCAGCTGTCCAGGCGTCAAGGTGAAGGTGGACCTGACCCTGTAGACTAAATAAGTCTGCTCGGCGTCTAGAGGGATCCAGTAGAATATCAGCGTCAAGTATATTTGCCTGTCACACAATGAGCTGGACTCCCATTTTGTGCAACCTTGAAACACGCTGCACTTTTTTCTTTATTTGAATTTAAATAATAGTCATAATTTCATGTTCTTTCTGAAAAATGTGGTTTTACTCGACTGTGGCGAAGCCAAAACGGAGGGTTATGTGTTTGACCTGTATGTATGTATGTCCTACCCGTCCCTATGTTCCCTCGTTACTTCTAAACGGCTGAACTGATTTTGATGAATGATATGTCGTTAGCTTCAACTTTATTGCGTAGGTGTCATTGGGTATATTAAAATTTAAAAAATACGAATAGCGGATTTTTGGCGCCAAAATGAATGATAAAAAATATTTCAATTTTTTATTATTATTCGACTTTCAAAACGTGATTACAAAAATATACAAATTATATGTTAAAATGTAATTTGGAACGAGATATGATAAAAACTAAAAGCAGAAAAAAAAAAAGGAAAATTTTTGGTATTGCAGGCCAATAACACAAACCAATAAACCTGAAATATGGTGTTACTTTTGTTTGGCCAAAATTCTATAGATTACCTATAATGCTCGTTTTTCTCTCTTCAGTTATGTGTTTTTGCAGTCGGGTTTTTTTTTGTCTATATTGTGCTTTGTGTTGTGCTATCCTTTGTGTGCACTAAATAAAATAATGATTTATCTATCAATTATTTTACCTACCTACCTTCAAAAACATTAATAGCCTACCTACTAGACTAGAGTTTGTTTAATTAAACGAACACAAATACTGCCCTCGCTAATGTGTTCAACATTATAATACTAGAACAATTAAATTGATCACATTAATTCGAAATTCATAGTTGTGCGCCAATAATCTGACCGTAACAATTCAAACGCGTCGGTAATCCACATAAAAATGGCGGGTGGCGCGCGCGCACAATCGCACACATGGCCCGCACCTCGCGCATTTACATAATTGAATATTCTATTGTACGTGTCTAATGCTGTTACCTTAAACATTAGCGCTTCCATCGCTACACTACTAAACGACGAAATTATACAGCATATTTTTATGAAGCGCTTTAAATGGCTCATGTACACAATTGAGAGTATAAAGTTACCTGTCGAGGGTGGCATAGAGCGCCATCTGTCGTGTAGTCAATGCAGAGATTTATCGGTGCAAAATGCTCTTATGGGGGTTTACGGGGATTCGGTTTTTTGCTCGCTATCAAGTTTCCATTAGCTAATTTAGTATCGATTCGCTCACGGTGAAAGTTTAGCGGTACGCGGACGATTCACAATTGATGGATCGTTTTTATTCGTTCCAAACTCGAATGCTCCAAGTTTACAAATTCAATTTTTATGGACAGAAGCGGAATATTTTGGTAATTCAATTCAATTTGGAATCTGGATGGAAACAGAGGCTTTTTATGTTATTTTTTTTAACTGTAATCTTTAATATTGGTGTAATAATTTATTTATTTTTATTATGAGCACTACTGAAATAAAACTTTTCAATTTTATTGATGTGCAATGAGGTTGCCTGGTACCTATCCCCTATTAAGCTTTATTCATCTTAATATCTTTCATCTGCTTCAGTGCATTATGCTATTTCACCATACGCAAAGGTAATGTAATACATTTATATTAATCGAAAACGTCACTGCAAATTGCTTCTGTCATCAATGTGAGACCCTCCTCGGAGGGGTTACCTCGGGCCCTCAAACATCTGCATTATCTTACCTACGTCCCTCGCGAAATCAGTTACTGCACGGGCATTCACTAAAGTGCATTTGCCATACCGCCCGTCAAACCTGACAATTATCTCCCTGTCTCTATCCCAAAAGAAACCTTGTTAGTTTGATGTAAAATACAAACTCGAACATCGACATCTAAACGTGGCACCTAAACGATGATAACTTATACTTTCTGCTGACCAATCGAAAACTAAATCTAATGCCGGAGGCATTCGTTTCATATTCCCAAACCAGTGCACCAATGGTTACGAAATACGGGCCGTTTAAGCTAAGAGGGTAGTTCACATGTTGGCAGTGCGATTTATCAAATTTTATACGTTAGGGCACGACATGTGCGTCCGCGGACAATCGCTTAGGTGCAACGCACAGAGGGTTCACAATCAAATATGGACCGAGGTGGCTAATGGATTAGCAGATGAGTCCGTTGCCTTATGGCGCGCAATCAGGACGTGCAGATGCGCCTCGATTGGATCCGTGGGTGTCGCGTAATATGTTTACGCGATTTAGATTGAAACTGAGTGTGAGATCTTTTTACAGACATGCCGTGAAAATATCGCGTTTCAAACTGATTTACATTCGCATCTGTTAAAATGTGTCGATGATATAAAAAGAGGGTAGGGCACAGCATTTAACTTCACCGACTGTTAATCTGAATTGTCTGGTGTTAAGCTAGTGGCAGTTATAATGTATTACGAAACGATACGACTAGACTAATCTAATGATCTGAGGAAAGTAATACAGCAGCATCACTAGTGCCAGAGTATGGCTCTGAAGTTATCGGCCCGCTCGACACTTGATGCAAATGTCGAAATTACAGCCAAACAAATAAGTGCAGCAGTAACCTACCTCAACATGCGTAGGACGAGGCCAAGACCATGACAATACGTGCTGACGTATGATTATGATCACTATTTTCTATTGTGCAATGGTATCAGCGTAGATACAGCACAAAATAGGTGACCTGATAGATATGTAAGATATGAGTGTCATTCATATATATCATTCACATATATCATTTTGCATCCATACATGCCTAGATAACGACGAGATATCGTCATTATCTAGGCCTGTATGGAAGCAAAATCGAAAAAATAATAATTTTGGTATGGAAGTTATGAGCATCGAAACTTCCATATTTCAATACAAATTTTAACTCATCTTTGGGCGTAAACAAATAACTTATGGAGGATGAAAATTGAAAAATAAAAACCGTATAGGCATAGATAATTTATTCAAAAATTCAAATAGTTTTATTTTGAGTAGATACATTAAGAAGTTTTTCCATAATATCTAAACGCCCAAAGGTCTGTTCATGAAATTTTACGCGCTCGTTTTCGTCATAAATAATCGCGCACTTTAAAAAAAAAAAAAATAAAAAAAAAAACTAAATAAATTACTTTACTAAACAGCATGCATATTGACCACGCCACCAACGAGTTCCGCCGGGCGGCCAGCCGGTTCTTTGGGAAAATGTTTTAACCACTTTGACCACAATAAACTTTAGTAACTAATAGAATTTTCTTTGCGTTAACGATTAAATAAAGAAAATAACTCCATTGTTCATAGGTAGGTACTAACGGCTCTCCTAAAATATAATAATAATTTATCGATGGTATCGTTTGGTGCGAGGCAGCTTGATGTAATTGCACGCGTGTGTCCCGTCACTCACGGCTACGTAGCGTCTGCAACACAATCAAATTTTCACTTATTTATCCATCACTCATTTATGTACCATTTCCATATCTGCGAACAGTTTATTTTAAATATTTAAATAAAGTTTGGTAAAGAGATAAAATATCTTTCGCTTCGGATACCCAGTTCGTCAAATTGCTGGAATATGGGGTACCTAATAATAACTAAACTACAGGAGCTCTGTAACTGTATCTACACCCGGACAGTATTATTTTATGATATATGATAATATGATTAATTTAAATGGCACTGTTCTTACAGTGCCATTTAAAGTAATCATATAATCATTTTAGAAGAACAAATAGTTCGTTCATTCAATAATCTTTTGATTTGAAACTATCAAACATACGAACTCATCTCAATAAATATACACCTCAGTACCGGCTGCTGACGGTACTGGCTCACCTATTCACGTGGGTGATGGATTGCGGCGTCGATTAGGGCCGCGCTGACCTGTTCTTTCATATCTCGCTAATGGCCGCCAGGCCGCTCGGCCGCCAGTTCGTCAGGCCGCCGGCTGCCACTCGTACACCTACGTACACCTCTACCGCTTGTGGGATGATGTACAGATTCTGGATGAGTTAGTAGGACTAAATAAATAGTTTAATTTGAGGTCAGTATTTCTTAAGGATTAATTTGGGCAGAATGTACAGTTTCTTGTCCTGGATTGCTATGAGTTCCCCGATCCTGAAAAATCAGACCAATTTCAAAGAAAAAAATGCGTCGAAAGTTTCAGTATTGAGGCCAGACATGTTCAAAGTAATTATCCTAAGAAAGCTGAAGTCTTTGAATTTCTAAAGAATTGTAAGAACCACCTACGTGGCCATGACTATCCTTACTACAAAAAAAATACCTGCGGGAGAACCGCATTTCTATTCTTTATCCAACAATGTTGCTGACCAAGATCTGCGTAGCTTTTCCATAATTTCTATGTGCAGGACGGTACCTGTCGGCGTCGGCTGTCAAATATACAAGGGTCATTACTTAGGGCATCACCGGCCGTAATTAATATAACGTGCGTCCAAATTGAAGCGACTGCCTTTTTGCTGAGTCGGTGACGTCATGACGTCCGGCGGGGGCGGTGCAGGAGTCTAGTGGTCGGAGAGCGGCCATTCATATTGCACACGATTTGATTTTGGTAAACTAGTCAAATCTGGTGGAGTTATGTTTACAAGCTTGAGTTGGTACAACCACGTTTTTGAAAAGAAGATATTCTCCAGTATTTCGCTTAACAACATTATTTTACAGCAGGTATAACTTTTCTATTCCTTTAATAATATTTATATGCAAAGCCTTTTTTACCCACGCCTTCGAGTGGTTGTCGAAAAATATCCCAGGGGAACCTACTACCCGGATCAATAATACCCTATGTGTCAATCCAAGTCCGTGGGAACCCTTCGTGTATGAGTCCGACTCGCACTTGGCCGGTTTTATTTGAAAAACATTTAATTGACCTACAGTTTTGACTTCGTTACTATTTTATTATTTATGTATAAATAGATATAGTCATTACGGAATGTATAAAAATATGCTTATTTTCGCTATTACAGAGTTGGTTCAATTGGAAAAGTAGTTCATATGAGAAGTTCATCCCATGAAGGATTGACAATAAACTCGAAATCATCCTGTGTTTTCCTCTACAGAATCGTTAAGTCAATACGTTAGACATTCCCAGTCCATCACTAGAGTCTGGCCCAGCACGTCCCCACACTAGAGCCTGGCCCACAACGTCCCAACACGGTAAATTACAATCAGCAGACGAATGCAGTTCGTCATTGTCTAATCACAGGACTGACGCTACCTGGAGCCTATCGGCCGCAGTCAGCACTGGACACTAAATCAGGACGTCTAGCTTATAGTGTTTCACCGAGTGGGATGATACAGAAGCTTCACTCCACAAACTGCAGGATTTTAAGCCATGGACTAAACACGGTTTCAGCACCTATTAGTTGGCGAATTTCCCGGAATTTACCAGTAGTCGGGGTTTTTTCGGCCGTCAATATTATACAGGTAAATGATAAGGTTAGAGGTTTTACAGAGATGAATGCCGTTTTTGGAAAGTTATAAGTAACTCCAAATTAATTTATCATCAGCCTATAATGTTCCCACTGCTGGGACACAGGCCTCCTCTCTGGGAGAGGGAGTGGGCCGTAATGCACCACACGGTGCCAGTGCGGGTTGGTAGATGTCACATGTCTTCGAATTTTTGGTTCTAGGACATGCCGGTTTCATCACGATGTTTTCCTTTACCTTTTTGAGAGCAATGGTGATGAAATTATTTACATAAAGTAAAGCGCCTGCCTGGCTTCGAACCCACAACGTACAACTTGTAAATCGGCGCTGTTACCACTGGGATACCACTGCTCTCTCAAAATTAATTAATTCATTAAATTTACGATGTGATTGATTAAAGTTGGAAAGAGCTGTCCTTCTGTAAGTCGTCCCTCCATGTTTGTCATGTACCTGGAGCAGACAGTAATTAATGTGGACCCTGCGCCACCAGAGGGCAGCAGGGCACGGGGAGGCGCGACTAGGCGGCGCCGCTCAGGTGGACGAAGTCGTTATGGGCGGCTGTAGCAATTACATTATGTTATTTGAGACTTTGAGAGCCTAAAACTTATGTAAGAAGAAAATCCTCCTGATGTATTTTTTTTCGATGACTTGTGTTTAGTTAATTTATTGATTTATTTCCTTATATTGGTGAAACAGTAAGATTGATCGCGAAATAATAAAAAAAAACATGGACAAAAGTAAAAAATTAAACATAATTATATAATTCCGAAGGGCTAGGCATTAGGTACCTACAGTTCACCCACATTTCGCTAGTTATGTAAATGGGAATAAAAGTTATTTATTTCTATTGTTCAACATTATCCAATTGCAAGAAAATATTTTGTTTATTTATTTCCTGTTTATACAATTTATTTATTTTAACATTACGAAACAATCGAAATTCAATTCAATTCAATTCAAAATATTTTATTTCACATAAATCTACATGGGCACTTATGAATCGTCAGAAGCTAGGTGCACGGTTCCAATTGGTCGCTTCCTATGGAGAAGAGCCGGCAAGAAACTCCACGGTTACTCTTTTAAAAATAAATTGTTTCTACAATGTTTTCAAATTACAGTGTTAATAGGAATGAGAGGACAGTGTAGGCCTATCAACAAGTACCAGGTACTTAGTAAAATAGAAAATGGTCCACAAGTCAGTCTACACCTACATCGTTCTCACATTCACAAAATCTAAAAGAAAAGAATCTATACAAAAGATTAACAAAATAATAAAAATAAGGACCTATTTAAACCAAATGACACGATTGCAACTACAGCTGTAATAAATCTAATTTGATATTAAAAACAAAAATGTATAATAAAATGTCAAATAATGAAAAGATTATTATATCAAGGAAGTATGTAAAAAAGTAAAATAAAATAATCATCGTAATTTGGGAGCAGTTAATATACATTTACATTGTTATGCCGTTAATGAGGTACCAGGGAAACCACATGTGCAGAAGGAATCAAAAAGAGTTTACAAAAACTGTGTTTCCATAAAAAATCTCGTTATTTCTAATTTAAATATTATCGTCAAATTTTTCCGTTCATTCCTGTGCACAGATGACTGGCACCTACTATGCAAATAGTAGCATATTACCCGCCGTGGCCCACTCTCCCGCGTCGGTTTCGATTGCTCAGTAATTAATCTCACCTCCTTTCACATGGCCCCACTCTCCCCTCGCTTTGTGTTAACATCGTGTCCTATTATTGATATCTCTCGATCGCTGTCCAAAATATTTGCTTTACAATGTAAAGGAAAAATGTACTTGCTTTATGAATGGATATTAGAAACATGTAGTGCGATATAATAAAACATTACTGATTAACAATTCCGGAATAGTTCTACTGGGCTTTTTGTTGTACAGGAAAATGTAATGGGAAAATGGGAAGTGTGTCTGGTTGTGCTCTCCCACGAGGCAAGTCAAATTTATATTCTTATTTTTTTATCGTTTGTGAACTTAATTGTTTATCCTTTTACATAGTTAAAACTCATTTTTTAAACAATGTATTAAAAAATTATCCTTAATTTCAACCTCAAAAATCGTAGTTTAATTTGAATATCTCTCCGAAAACTACACTTACAAAATATGATGTTCAATGCAACAGTTCATCTTGCAAGACTACAATTTAGAAGCTCGCGTTCGCGCAACGTGGCGAGTTACATGTGATGTGAAATGGCTTAATATAACGGAATCGATTGTAAGTGCGAATAGCCGTCAGCCGCCCGCCGCACGCAATCAAACCGCAGTAAAATCGCAGCGCACTGATAACTGCTTTCGGACGGTAGTGTACCCGGAGCAAATGGGTGAAATAGGTGAATGGGTAATCTTAATAGTAGGAAATGCGTTGAGCAAAAAGGAATAACTGGCTGAAAAATCCCAGTGATATAGTGTTGTGACAAAGTCGCGTCTAAGAATCTATGTCCCAACTTAGTACAGCTGTTTTTTGAAACACTGATGAATGACGCAGATTACCTATATTTTTTGCCTCGTAATAGGTATTCAAATTCAATTCAAGGTTTAATTGGTCGTTTTGAATCTGATTTAAGATAAGGCGATCAGCGTTGTCATAAATCTGAATTTACACAATAATAAGCAGGAGGAGCTTTATAGTGTATGTGCCGACATTATTTCTTTAATCGGAGATATAACAAAGTCACGAGCGTCTTTAAAAATATTAACGTGAGAAAAACTATTAGCTGCAACTTCATAGTAGACACAGGTCTTTGCAAAGACCTTTTTTGCCTTCTACGGTATTGTCTCCCAGTGCGTCTCAAGAATCGTGGAGCAGTTTTCATATCGAACGCAATACTGAAGTCGGCGAGTGATTTATAGAGCGCTGTGCGGACATATGAGCAGATGACGACGCCGCACATGACGGCCATCGAGGTAAGCCGACAGCTCCACGGCTTTATTATACCCTGGTACTTTTCCACCAGGTCGAGTATGCGTGGAACTACATACGTATGAGCACCACCGCAGCTTTCAGCTCCACGATTTTGTTATATACTGGTACTTAATTTTCCAAGAGGTCTTTTTTAACTGTAGCGGTCATTAGAAAGCTCTTGCTAGTAGTGAAAGCTAACAGAATAATTTATTTAGGAAATTCCTACTGAAAGTGTATTCGCAACAGCAAAACACTATCGAAATGTTGGAGCATTCATAGGTTAGCGTATATCCTAGTACCTTCACGACTTTATACAGACACATACAAGGTGTATGTGTCTGTCTGTCTCCTAAAAAGTATTTACGTAGTGATTTTTTTTTACCAACCTGTATCGCTTGCATACATAACTACTCTGATGTAATGCCCAAATGGTTGTGTTGCAAATCAAGTGCATGTTTATGACACGTCAATCGACACTTCACGCAAAAGCGGTTTCAGTCCAATTCTGAGTAAACTGTTTTATTACTTGTAATGTTTATTTTCATAATGTTAGAAGGTCTTCATTAGATGGTACAAAAGCACTAATACATAGCTACGTGTCTAATTTCACGTCAACAGTTTGATGTTGACACAAAACGCGTGGGTTTAGTTAGCACATGAGTTGTTTTGTAATAATATAATTATGGTTTTACCAAATGCATCGACTTCCTGTTCTCGTCATATCAGCTGCAGAGGTATCAAAGTATGTATAATAAGTACTTATGTTTATTTGACGTTAGTGACTGGGTTAAATAAGTATAACTACATTTGACACGTTATCGACCTAAAATTATGATAAAAAATGTTTTTCTTGATGCTGTGCTGTCCTGAGTCGAGCCTGTTCAGTTAAATCATAATCAAAATATGTCTTACTCACGAATCGTACTGAAATTAAAACTGTTTCGACGTAACACAATGCTGTTTAGACTCTGGTGTGCGCACCGTCTTAGTTATCAAATAACGTTTACTAAACGAATTCTATCACGCGTTAGATCTGCATACTGCCATCACCTCACAATTATTCATAAGTGAATGGCGTCGGGTCGTCGCCACGAGCGAACGCGCCGCTCATCGCAATGTGCTCACCACCAGATGTATGAGAGGACAATCCACTCCTCACTACATTCACACTTCCAAACTAGGTACTTAGTAGATCACACAAGAGGTGTGAACAGAAGGATCGTTCAATACTGGCCGATTGAGACAGTTGATAACTATGCAATACTTCTTCGCCTTTGACTTTCGCTACATTCGAGGCCTACACCGGGCTACGCCGTAGCCCTCGTAGGTCGTAGCGCGTAGCTCCTTTTTGGGTTTGCCTTTTAAGCCTTTTATGGGTTTTTGTCATTCTGTTCTTTTTCATTCCTAGTAATGTATGTTCGCGAACTTTGTTGAAGTTGAGGCTTATAGGACTTTTCAGCAATGTAAAAATGATCTTCTAAAAACAGTTAAAAATACCTAGTCAAAAATTGACTAAGTTTTGCATTCCAAACATGCTTTCTTTCATTCAATATCACCCGTAGGTACCTCTCGCTTATTAACTCCAAGGTGACGACATCCACCGGCACCTCGTCTCCTTAACGCGCGGCTGTGGATCAAATAAAGACATATTCCGTCAGCCGCATACAAACGACGGTCATTTGTGAGGAGTCGACCGCCACCGACAGGTTGTCACGACACGTATGGGGGATAATTATTTTAACATATTATTTTATTTAGTGCATAGTATAATAATCAGCCTATAATGTTCCCACTGCTGGGACACAGGCCTAAATAAAGTTTACTAGTACTTTAAATTTAATCAACCTAAGCTAACCTAACGCTGCCCACTGAATTGGCCCATCAAATTTTATTTTTTACATCCAGTAGGTACCTTTTGAATGTTAATTAATTAGTAAGAACTTTTTCATCTGAGGAATAATATTGCGATTTGACAGCTTTTGTATGGAAAACAATGTCAAATTGTCATATTTATCCTTTAGATTAAAGCTATATCTAATTATTGAAGAGGACATCTCTCAGTGTCTTCCACCATCTTTTTCAGTTTGTGGGTAAATCAAGAGATTTGGCCTATAATGACAAAAAAAAAACAGTGGTACTCCGGGAGTGCCGACGGAAGTGAAAACTTGAAAAAAAATCGGCACTGCGGTAATCAACGCGTTGATGTCTTTTTAATGGTCAAAAGGTGGTGTCATCACGGTGTCGCGAAATCAATGGTTTAGTTACATCTCTAAAATGTCCACCGCGCCTAAAGAAGTTTTCACTTCAAAAATGCGCGTGCACGTGATAGAAGTGAAACTTCTAAAAAATAAAAAATAAGAGAGATTTAGAGTGAGAGACAGTGAGAGATAACTTTTCTCTCTCTCATGAAACACTCTAAATTCTCGTCCAATTATCGACTCGCCGCCTAAAAAGTTTCACTTCAGAAATTGTAACTCTTCATATTCCGCCACGAATGCACGCGTTACGCTTTAAAGTATTAGAGCAGTCATTGACTCCTCCGTGTTCTCAGGTTATGGGGATAAACAGTTAGCTGGATACTCAAGCGTTCATAGTTCACTTCGTTTATCTTACTTCCATCAAAGCAGTTAATAATCAATTTATCAAACGACTGTCTTCACTCTAATTCTAAACCAACGCACATCGTTGTGTGATCAAAACATCTGCGGGCTTCGAAGAACTTTTAAAAGAAGTCTTTCTGAAAAAGTTTGTTTGGGAAAGTAAGTACTACATTATACCTATTCCTACTAATAAGTAGCGAAGCTTTGGTTTGATTTAAAGGAAAAGAAATAGGAGCCATAGAATTAAGTACCAACCAAGAAAAAAGGGGTTGCGCCCGCGTAACATTACCCCAAGTAACATGACAGGGGCAAGAAGAAGAAATACTAATTATATTATTATAGGACTTTAACTTGGTGTTATAGGTAGATCACACTAGTAGGTAGGTACAACCTTAAACTTTTCATGAGGAGGGCCGTTAGCCTGATTGCAAAAAAAAAACAGTTTATATTATCATCTACCCACATATCACAACATGCTACTATTAAAATCCCGTCAGCAATCGCAGCGCCGCTAATAAGAAAACTTTCAATCAGATAGGATCAAGTGACTGGCAGAGCGCAGGTTCAGTGCCGCGATGTGTATCACCGGCCGGTGGTCGTCCTGATTTATGCGAACAGTTAATCCTACTATTTACTAGTTTTAGTGGAAGGTAAAGAGGGAGTTTTTCCGAGGACCCTTAGGCCTGAGTTGAGAGACGCAAGGCGTAAGCGAGCGGCAAGTAAACGATAACAGTAGGTAACATGTAGGTAAACTATAATTAAGGTTAGCAACGTATTTTTATTTTGGGCAATACCCTTGGGATTTTACCTGTTTGATACGCAAGGAAGGCGGAATAGAAAACTACCTTTTATAGAAATTTGTATTTAAAAAGTTACGGTAATATTTACCACAGTAGTTATTCCAAACGTACTTGTTTTTTTCCTTGCCTATGCTTTTTAGTTGTGTTGCCTCACCGCTAATTATTATCAACAACAGTTGGATTCCGTATCAATTTCCTCTCGTCTCTCTGTTGTTCATAGTATAATTGGTGTACATATACATAGATAACGAGACAGGAAGAGTATTTAAATGAAAAATATTCCTGTGCGGGGTGTAACTTATCCGCTTACAAACATAATCAGTAGAATATGAAATGAGGCAAACGATGTAGCAATAACCACTGCGCCACCCCGCTTTCTGTCTACGTCTTGTACCTTGTTCTCACTAAGAACAGTTATCAGTCAGTGCGTGTGATATATGTTGCTCGAGGGATGGCGGACACAGTACGGACAGAGGATGGTGGACGCACCGGCGGATAATTAACTGATACCTTTGTAAGGCTTGCTAGGCTTTAAGAAAACAATGTTAAAGCTTCCTTATCTGATAAGAATTACAGGAAAAGATAGACTTCTATATCGAAGCCACATGGCATTCATACGCGGACTTAAATTTAACTCAAAAACAAAACGTAGTCGTTTTACTAGCGTAGTTAGTACTACGCTAGTAAAAGTAGTAAGCTTGTATTGCAAATCATGTATTGAAATAGTGGGCACAGCTGGAAATAGGGAAAAAGTTAAGAAAATAATGTTGTCTATTACACAACGACAGTAATCTTTGTCACTCAAAACAACATCAAAAACTCAAGTCACAAAGTAAAGAATTCCTATTACAAAATTCAATCTGTTGAACAATATAATTCTAAGGGATCTCTTCCAAAGCATCACGGCTTCAACCCGGACGCTCACAGCACAATTAGGACCAGATCACTTTCCATCTAAGAAGGCGTTTCTTGTTATTTTTCCCTTGGCTTTGTCCTCAGTCGGGCTAGGGAGCCAGAAGCCGTAGAAGAAGGCACATGGTGAGAAAGGCAGAAAGCACACCGAAGTGCGTCAAAGAGAAAAGGTTTACGTATGAAATTGTCGCTACAATCAGAATAAAAAAAATGCGTAGAAGCTAATATATATAAGAGTATATAAGAGTCATAGCTACAATATACCTAGTAATCTTTCTTAGAATGTTATTGATTGAAAAACAAAATGTGAACTTGATCCTGTATTGTGTGATTAAACCGATTGATATTTTTGTTCGATCACAGCTGAACGAAGAAAAGGCAGCCTCAAATGCACTTAAACTATTGCCGCACAACACAATATGCAAGAACGAGATTAGGCACACCAAATAACTATGAAAACCTTATAACTACATTGAAAGCATGATAAATAACTTTCATTCTTTCAGTACGCCGCCATCGGTTTCATTCCCAACTTTCTTCTATGGACCTTCCGCGTTACCTTGCAATGTGACCGGGGAGTGTAGGGGTGGCTCGTTAATTAGAAGGAGTATTTTATTAAGGCCAATTTGTCGGGAATACCTGCCTGATTACCGAGGCTGAGGCGGGCGATTTGTTTGAATTTTTTAGCGCAGTTCCTGAGGGGATCGCGCTCATTTGTTTGAAGAGTGCGCCTATTTGAGCGATACGATCCGCTTAGTTTTAAATTAATGCCCTTCATTGTATTAGAATGATCGATGTATTTATTATTAATTTAATCATAGGAAATAAATTTTATAATGATTAAATTATTGAAAATCTATTAACAAAATTCAGTAATTTGTTGAGTTAATTTAAATTATGTAATAATAAATCTATATAATAAAATTGAATGCTGTTCGTTGGTAAGCGCATTACTTGAGAACGGTAGGACCGATCTAACAATTTTTTATTTCAAAATGTTCGTAATAGTCCGAATCAGGTTCTAGCGGAAAAAAACGTTTAAAAGTTTTTAAACGTTTAAAATTTTAAAAGTTTCTCGGATAATCTTTAATTCGGGAAAAACTGAACGTGACGCTTTGTAAGAATTATTGAAATTTGGACAGGACGTCTATTGAGTCGGCTAGTATATATTCAATATCTACGCTTGTAACGCAAAATTAATACTATTTTAATAAACCTAGTTCCTAAAAAATGTAGATAATGCGTTCCTATGCTAATGGACAGGAAATATTTATCATTATCATTTATTAGGGTAACTTTAAATTTTCAATAGTATTATTAGTACGAGTTAAAACTAGGAAGTTATAGTGTTTAAATTATTTCAAATAATATATTTTACCTTTTCCTGTGTTTAACTAATTAAACGTTTAAATTTATTCTGTTTCGGTAGCTACCTATAACTGTTATCAGTATGATTGTACCTATTGATAATATTTAATTACATTATTTGTACAAAACTAAACTATCACATTTTACCTATTACTGCGTCGTTGTTATTAATTCTGTTTATCTCGGTACTTAATTACCTACCGGTACTTAGGTGCAGTACGAAACACACGTTATAAATGTGACCACTGACAATATGACCTGCCCTAAGGTACTTATGTAATATTGGTATAGTCATAGATAACTGTAGTTATAAATAGGAAATAATAAATAGGTAAGTATCACAATGACTTTTGTACTTAAATTATGTAATTTCCCTATGTATTTTACTGTGTGTTCATAAATAATAAAATAAATAAACAAAAATAAATCACTGTAAAAAACCCGGCCAAGTGCGAGTCAGAGTCGCCACGAAGGGCAAAATGAATATAAAAATCAAAGATAAATTTGTATTTCATAATGATATTGAGAATTACAAAATTATCTTTTGCAGTTACAGAAAATCGCCCATATTTAAATAAAATACCTTATGAATCAGCGTTTTTAATATTTGTTGATTAAATACAGTAGGTACATGACAGAAGTTTCAAATTCTTAACTTGTTTAGTTGTCGCGATTAAGCTCGTACAAAAAGTAATCTCTCGCCAGGGAAAGTTTTTTTGTTCATAAACAAATGTTTGTTGTATGGAGACCCTCCATGCAACAAACAAATGTTTATGAAAAAAAAAAAAATCGAGTAAAGATCAATTCTTATAATTAATTTTTATTATTTGTTGTTACAGCGGTAATAGAAATAAACAATCTGTGAAACAACTACCTATGGTTTATGAGATACAGCCCGCTGACAGACAGACGGATGGACAGACAGCGGAGGCAAATTAATAAGGTTCCGATTACTAATATGTATATGCCGTAGTAGTGTAGCGGTAATAGTAGTTAGTTGTCATAAACTACTTTTCCCTAAAATAACGAAGTTTTTCGGAAAAGCCTGAAAATCAGGCAAAAGTTACGTAAAAGGCAGTGGTTTGAGAGAGGATGATGTTGATACTGATTTTAGCTGATTCAGCTGCATCATCAGGACTGGAAACCAACCCCAACATAGTTGGGAAAAGGCGAGGCAGATGATCATGTTGGTAATGATTTTAAGTATGGTGAGAAAGGTTTAGTACCTAGTTAATATTAAGCTACTCGCAGCCGAACCTACAGCTGTTACTAACTATATATAGTATGTGTAACGACTAAGGAGGTGATTCATGCGCGCGCGCCGTTCCCACGTCTGCGCGCGCCAATTGGTGGAATTGACCGGTATGCGACGCCAGCTCGCTTGACCTCCGACCCGTTAATTGTCTTCCACCTAACTGATGTTGAGGAGACGACGCTCAATCATTTGTGGCTTTGTTTGGGTCGCTCAGGAGCCGGTAATTTAGTTGGATGAGACGATTATTATGAACTTTCTTATTTTTTAGATTGTTCGTAATTTTACCCAAGAACAAAAAAATACGAAACGATGACTTTTACAGTCATTGTTTCATTACTTTGTAGTAGCCTTTGCCGGCGGCTCCGCCTGCGCGCAGGTCAACAACCACCCCACGGGACGACCAGGATGAAAAGTATCCTATGTCCTATTTGTATGGCATATAATTTCATAGAAAACAGCTCATTATGTTGTGAAAAGATAACAAACAGACAGACAAAGTTACTTTCGCATTTACAATATAAGTATATGGATATGGATTGTGTGTTTGTGGCAGGGAACAGGTATTCCCCTTCATTGATAGGAAGGTACCTATTTTATTTATGTTTTTGTTAGTTTGTTATTATAGGTACTTATTGTACACGACATAACTAGGGTACTACCCTACTTTGTTTTTAACCGCATAAGAATGACCCAAAATAAGTAATCTGCCGTTATAAATAAATTCGCCTGCTTTTCCTCTGGGTTTACAGGTGTGTGCTGTGTGTCATAAGAATGTGTATTTTGCAGGTACCTACATACTATTAAGAATCTTAATAAAAATAAAACTTTCGGCGATAATGTGCTTGTTTCAGGTTCGTGTTCTGGGTTATGTCCACGAAGGTTATCCCCATAATCAAACCTATCGTAGGTTTCTGATTTTGTACTTAACAGAAGCCCTTATCACGCGGCGAGATCATAAAACCCAATTAGTCAAGTAATTTCAAACAAATGCACGTGAGTAAAGTCGAATACTCTTCTGTTATTTTACTTCCTTCTACGGCGTAAGGTTTTTACTAACACGTAATCGTGAACGTTAACAAACATGAACCTACGTGACTTGCTGAGGGGATATGAGATCATATTAACACATAAGTACTTATAGCTGCTTGTCTATCAACTATTCACATTTTTCCGTTGACTGATTCACTGCTTCTGTGAGAAGATTGACATAAATAGATATTTGTGTAGTACACGTAATTATATTTTCTTTTTTAGAAGTACCTACTTGGATATTTCCGAAAAAAAATAATAAAAAACGATTGAATTTTATTTCGCCAATATTTTGACCTTGTGAAACATAATAATTATGTGTAACTGTGCTAATTAATCATTGACGTAGAGTTTTCAAATGACAAAGAATTTGCCTTAATGATAAGACTGCCAAAACTTGATGGGTTTGCAATGCATATTTATTTACTCTTTCTTGAATTTATTTAATCTAACTGTTCTTTTTAAAATGGAGCAAGGCACAACATTCGCATAATAGCAAGGTTTCATACCACGATACCACGCTGTAAACTATTGCACAAAACGTAGGTCTTACCGACACAAAACACTCGTGTTCAAAGGTACGCTCATTGTCCTTTTAATTGACCTACTAATACGATTTATTTAAAACTATTAATATGCAATCTGTTTTTATTATAGTTCGTTCGAAGTGCGGCGTCCACTCCACGTCTTCGATAGCACTCGTTCGCGAAAACAGGAGTGTGTGACTCACTCTTTATGATACAGTGTTCATTAGTACCTACAGCTATGTATGTTTGTTTTGTGTTAGATAGTCTAATAGATGTGAAGCCTTCAAATTAAACGTGTTTGATTTCGATTAGTAAATTAAACCATACCTAAAATGAATCGAGGAAGTCTTCTGGCTACAGTTAGGTACCTACTTGCGATGAGGATGTAAATCTACTTTATTTTTTTTCTATAAAATTGTTTCAATTTTACATAGAGCATATTATCATAGAGCTCTTTCCACACATTCTCGATGAGCAATCAGCAGTCACATCGAAGGTGCGCGGTCGTTTTCTCAATTGAGTCCAGCTCAAGTGGGTGTCATCTTAACGACTCGCGTGTGTACCCTTCTTTATTGCTTAGCATCTAATGCGACCGTGTTTAGATCATTAACATGGCCAGTGTGTGTGTGCGTGAGTTTTTGATCATCAACATGGGGTTTTGTGAGTGTGTGCGAGGTTTTATGTGAAGTAACGGCCGCCTGGAATGCAATGACCGATGACTTTTTTCAATTGAAAGGATAGCGTGAAATTGTGTGGCCTGATTTATTTGATTAAAGCGAGTAACGACTAACGAACGATTTTGTTACAGTAGGTGCACCTGGTAAATAATCCTAGGCGAGGCTATATAAAGTCTTTGAATAGTAAATATAAGTTACCAGCTCTATCTCCTTCTCTGTGTTTAAAGCACAATCGAACCAGAAAGGTTTTAGTATTAAAAAGTCCAAATAAGGACATGAGAAAGTACAGGACTCTGAAGTCCGTCTGCTTACTCATCAGAATTAGGTACGACTTGCAACACTTTTCTTTGTTAAAGAAGCCACACTAATGACCGCAAAATGCTGCCATAAATGAAGCAGTTTCACCATTCCTACATACATATAGCTGGACAGACATAACAGATACCTACCTTCAATTGGTACTCGTGTAAACCGATCTGTGTGTTACAGATGTGAGGCACCTATCGCTAATGAGCGTGTGATGTGATTCACAGGCGGCGACGCATGTGCGGCCTCGATATTACACCACAGACTACAGAGCATGGGCAGAATGTACAGAAGAGACTGTTGTACCGTGTCAAAATACCATACACAGTCCAATGACAAGGTGGCAGCAGTGGTATTTACCAACTGTCTTAGTAGACTGACAGACTGTGTAATACATGGGCACCTGCCCATACAGTAGATTACTTTAGACTACAATAAGCTTATAGTTTTCTGTAATATATGTACTAAGACAGCTCTGAAGAAAATTGTTGGAACGGAAGAAAGTTGATTGTTTAATTAAATATTTTTTATTAGTATAGGTACAGGTAAACGTTAACCAAGTGTCTCATCTGCAGTAATAAAGCCCCGTCTGATCGTTGTGGTACGCTCGTGAGAACGCCGCGCATGTGTCGTACACACTCTTATTGGCGCACATACTTTTTAATTACCTCTACATCATGTAGGTACACGTACTAAACAGCTTGGTACAGAAAGTCCACTCTATACAGTGTCTGTAGAAGAAACGTCGCTCATACAAAGATCGAAAATAAAAAGGGAATTTGTGTTATTCCAACCTCAGTTATTTACCTCTTCATGCCCCCTTTCTCACAAGATATTTTCAAGAATATATCTCGAAGTGATGAAAATATTAGTTAATTAGGTAGCTTGGTTGCGGGGATGACTGTCCCGGGGGGAAACGCCAGAGGTTTTTAGGAATTGTCACTTGTCGAGGGTCTCTTAAAAAAAACCGGACAAGTGCGAGTTGAAGTCACGTGGTGAAGGTTCCTTACGATTAATATGTTATCTACCATGTTTTTAATCCCAAGAACAAACTTAACATTGTAGTTGAAAAACATTTTCTTCCATACATTCCAACTGCAAATGTAAGTTGGTACGCACAATATTGACAGATTTACCACGTTTTTTAAAGGCCATAGACTTCTTATAGGTTTTCCTGCAATCTTTATGTAAAGAACAATTTTCAGTATGTTTTCAAAATTTTAGGCTCAGTAGTTTCGGAGGTAAGGGGTGTGGTCAATTTTTATCTATTTTCTTTACCTAATATATTTAAAATTATTTATTTTAACATTATAAAAAAATATATTTGAGATCCTCACAACTAGCAGAATTTGATATGTCACACGATATAGTGTGCAACACTTTTTTTTATAAAACTTTCCAATTTGCCCCCGAAAAGCAACTTTTGTTTTTTGGGTGGGAAATTATTAAATAACTTCTTTCCGCTCCGCCCAGAGCGTGTCAGACTTTTACTGACTAAAACCCACCCGTGTTCCTTCAGTTGCCATGTTGCCGGGGGCCTCGGTAACTCTTTCGGACAAACCCGCAATCCCGGCAGGCAATGCCCCTATTGGACCTCTTCAATTGCTGACATCACTTTGAGGCGCGCGTGGAACACAACGCGCCGTCGACCCGGGCCTGGTCTTTATCGGACGGCAAGCTACCCATTGCTCACTGTCCGCAAGCCCGCGCCTATGGTGGCCGGGAATTGGCCTGTGACTCCCGACGCCCAGGGTGCCTCCTGCGGCGGTAAGGGGCGTGAGGGTGCGAAATTTGCCTCTCCTTCACGCGTTTCGCCTCCTCCTTCGCGAGCTTTATTGCTTCGCAGAAGGAGGTGACGGCCTCCCGCCTTATCCGGAACAGGAACCTCCCGAAGCAACCGTGTCCGGTGAGGACCTGCGTCAGGCAGAAGGTGAGGATGCCGTGGCGTCTTTTTAGTCACTCCTCAAAGAGGGGACTTATCGCCGCAATTGTGGCGTGCCCAGCATTGGGTTGCAACAATCGCACTCTCCATGACGCCATGAGATCCCGCCGGACCCGAAAAGTAGATACCTAACCCCTATATTTAACATTTATTTATTACCGTGTTCGAGTCAGAAATTCATATGTGTATGTGTATTAAATTTCAACCATATTGGTCCTGTAGATTCGGAGCAAATTGGCTGTGACAGACGGACAGACAGCCAGTCAGTCAAACAGACACACGAGTTATCCTATAAGGGTTCTGTTCTTTCATTCGAACGTACGGAACCCTAATAAACCAGTCTATTACTGTCCCACTGCTGGGCAAAGGCCTCTTCTCATACAGAGAAGGCACGAGCATAGATCACCACGCTTGCTCAAGACGGGTTGGCGATTGCAAATTTATATTAACTATTAGTCCAGGTTTCCTCACGATGTTTTTTCTTCATCGATGTCAAGCTCTCTTAATACGCCTCAGATCCACAAATACATCGTTTGACAGGGTACCTATTATTTCACTTTACTGGAGTGAGCTTTTGTTCAGCTGAAAATCTTTGACTTTCTGCGTTTAATTTTGTATAGTGTTTATTACTGGTAGGTAGCGGTTAAAATGTGTGTAGTGTTGCTTAAGTGTTGTCGTGTATGATGGCAGATGTATGTATGAGTTGTCTTGTTAATACTTTGGGTATTACGAACACTGCATGTAGGTAGCGTTTATCAGTTGATTATGTTCTTAGCATTATGTGGGTACCTATATTATTCGAATGTACATAAAGGTTTCCTGTACGTACGTGAGACAACCTACGTAGACTTGGTTTTCTTTGTATATGCTCTATATACCTACAAAGATAACTGATGGTAGATATGTAATTAGTAAAAAAAAGGTCTAGCTGGACGATGACTGCAATATGTTATACCTAATAAAATAATACAAAACAACAAACTACACACATCAAAAGTGTCTAGGGATCAACATATATTTTTGCAATAACTTTTCTCCTGATTGATATTAATTAAAATTTTCTTTAAGGATTCATCAAATAAAGTGTTTTCGTTTGTCACAGTAACGATAAACCAAGTCACCTTTGCATTAATAAAGAAATTTGCCATTTTCCTAATAAAGGGATTTTTGACATTTGAACCACTAACATTAAAGTTCGAAAAAAAGACTGAAATAACAGTTTTCTTTAAAATTTTATTGGGTAACTTAAACAATTAATAATCCGTGTTTCTACCGCGAACACTAACAACACAAGAACATCGGTTTGGCATACTCAAAATGAGTTCATCCAAATCACGCTGTGGAATGGCCGCCCATGTTCGTTGCAACAACAAAAAAAGGTCTTCTTGCGACTGGATACCCTCCATATTCGGCAGAGCTCTTCTCTGTAGCATATCCCATGCATGCTCAATCGGGTTCAAGTCTGGCGACTGAGCAGGCCAGAGCAGGACATTGATGTTAGCTGCGGCGAGAGTCTGTCTTACAACTCTTGCGGTGTGCGGTCGTGCATTATCATGCATTAACTGAAATAAGGGACCGATTTGCACTTGTAGAGGAACGATGACGTCAGATACAATCGTCTCAGCATAAATTTGAGCGTTGAGGTTGCCTCTGATCCAAATCAACTCAGTTCTTCCGCCGATCCAAATACCCGCCCATACCATGATGGTTCCACCACTATAAGGATGGACTTCCTGGCAGGATTTTAATCGCTGTTGGCGTCCAGGGGTTCTCCAGTGTCGTATACGTCTTGTATCCGGTCTCATACCAAAACGAGACTCATCAGAAAAGCACACGAAACGCCATTGTTCTTCTGCCCAATTTCTGTGTTCAAGAGCCCATTGATATCGAATCCTACGATTGTGCATTGCTATAGGTGGTACCCGTAGCGGTCTTCGGGAATGAAGCTTCACTTCATGCAAGCGGTTTCTGACTGTTTGGTCGCTAATTAAGTTCCCTGAAGAGTGATGAAGCCTCACGGCTAACATCATGGCGGTTATTGTTGGAGCTCTTCGAGTTAAGATTTGAATGTATCGGTCTTGTCTCCGTGTGGTGCAGCGATACCGTCCTCCATGGCACTCAGCCACGGTACCAGTGCTTCGGTAACGTGTCCAAAGTCGACTGATAACACTCTGACTTGTATTCAGAGCTAAAGCCACAGTACGTTGCCGGGAACCAGCTTCTATCATTCCCACGGCTCTGAGCATTTCTTCCCTGCTTAAATGACGTCGCCGCTCCATAATAACGTTGGTTTTAATCAGTAGTAGGGAAACAGTAGCACTAATAATGTCTTCAATGCGTTGTATGTTTTTATAGGGAAAATATTGACAGCTGATTTTCATCTTTTACTCGAATTTGATTAACAGTTCCTGTTTCAAATTATGAAATGCACCAAAAAGGATCCATATAAATTTATATAATCATAAATTTATTACAAAGCCACATCTCAATCTCAAGAAATCCGCATAAAAATGCTTGATCCCTAGACACTTTTGATGTGTGTACATTAGTCTTGGAATAAATTCTCCGAACTTGTGAAAAAGGATTTCAATGATTTTTACCTCGTTTACAAACCGCAATTATTTACAGCAATGTTTGATGAGGTGTCCCTACGAAAATGGAATGATTAGGCTCTTACATACAATACTATTGAAATAATCACGGTTTGCTTTGAGATGAGTACCTAGACCTACTGAGACACTTACCTACGATTCAGGATGAGTAATGTAATGCGCTAAACTGATTATGAACCTATATTTATAAACCTATTACTAATACCATGACCACGGGAAAAGCGTTGTGTACCATCAAATCGAAGTACGAATGTTATTGCAATCTGCAAGTGGTATACGCGTAAGAGGCAGAAGTTTGGGAGGTTCTAATTTACTCGAAGGGTTTGAAAGCCAGGCATGTTTTTAATCTTGTGATTGGTTTTTGTTTCACCATTTTATTTTTAATTTTTTTGCAGATTTAAACCGATTGTTTATCCTCGACATTGGTGCCGATTCTCTTGTCACAAATGCGTCTAAACTAGACTAAAAATCACCAAAATTTAGTTTATTCCTGTCAAACGACGATTTCCCATTCTGAAATAAACTAAAGTGATACAACTTAACTATATTTTAGTTTGAGAGCACTGATATATTAGTGTAGTAAAAATGGCAATTTTGCTATTCTGAATTTGTCGTTTTTCACCTAAAATTTCGATTGTCTATCTAAATCAGACTATTTCTAATCGCGATTAAAAATTGGTTGTGAACTTTAAATTCACACCAACAAAAAGAAAAAAAATTAGTACTGTATTTTTTTTTCTTTTGCTTATATATCGGAAATAGTGTGTTCCATCGCAAAAATAATGTAAATTTCGACCCCCTTTATAAGAACCATAAACCCCTAAAACTCAACATGTAGGTAGTAATTTTTTATATTTTCCGTACAAAAAGTGAAAAATTCCTTAAAAAAACACGTTGAGACTGCCCCTAGTTCCTACCACGTGGAGTCGCGATTGTCAAATTCGATTTAGTTGTGTGAAAATTATTTTTAAATTTAGAAAATTTATTTTGCAGAATAGCTTTAAGATTCTCATAGCCAAAGGAATTTTAGTGATAGTTTAGTTTTGGTGTACAAGAGAATCGGCACCATTATCTGCTTTAATTGTGGTATATACCTACCTAAAGTCTGTTCCAAAAGAATTTGATGAAACCAAATGGATCAGAAAACATGCCTTTGGATGCCAATTTGTAATGAGATTTACTTACTGATTGAGTGCTTTGATTTGATGATTCGAATACTTAAATCCGAAATTCTAATTTTAAATCACGTTAAAGATGTTTTTCACTTAAAAACTGAGGTTTATTTCATAACCTGAATTTTCAGCAATAATTTTTCATTTTTCGATTGTTATTTAATCATGTTTTTCAAACAATCACTGATGGAAAAAGTGATGAGATTATAAAGTTGAAACCTTCGAAATAAAGATGAATGTGTTCCTTATTCCTTTTAATGAGTGATTGCATAAGAATTTAACCTAGACAGGGTTTGTTTACACTTTCATCAAATGCTTTTGGAACAGACCATAGTACTCGCTATGTTTTTAGAGAGAAGATGCATTTAAAAACAAGGATTTCTTACTGGAAATTGTTTTGCGGTTGAAGTACAAACACCGATATTACAAAGCTTTAATACCTCCTTGTAGATTGGTTCGCAAAGTGTCCCGTATGTCGTAACGACACTTTGGGACAAAGAGCACTTGTATCTCCTGAGTCACTGGCGACTGCGCGTGCGCTGCTCACCGGCGCCGCCGCCGTCGCCCAATGTGGTTAGATCATTTGTTAAAACAAGGTTTGGTCATTAAACGATTGTGCCTTGTTGCTAAGTACACTAATCTGTATTCGGTGCCCGTGACATAGTGTTTTTTTAGTATGTCTGTTTTAGCGTAGATATGATTGTTTACAAGGCGCACTTGCTTGTCAGTTTTTGAAAGTTTATTCTATATCTCTGTTTACAGATCACAGAAGTAGAATAAATCTATTGTAAGAAGAATTCTATTGCAACAGAAATCTATTGTAAATAAACTTGGTCTTTATTTTGTAAGCAGATAATTTATGGTCCCATATTAAACGAATGCCTTCCACTAGGAAGGCCGTCCCACTTATTTTATTTCCTTAAAGTTTTTATGGAAAACCAATTGACACTTAATTTTATATCTATTTAATAATTAGGTATCAAGGGTAATGCATTCTCACTAAACCACACCATTAGCGGGAAAAATAAATACTTTTATAGGGACGATATTGTAGAATTAAAACAATATTGGTCAAAATAACAACTTAATGAGAATAACTATTTATATATTTCCAAATAGATTGTTTGTTTCTGGGGAGTTCACCGCACGAAAGTAGGCATCACATATGACTGTAAGGCATCGTACACACAGCCTCGCGCTACCGCGCGTGTTCTCCGCGCGTTCAGGTCCAGAGCTCGAGGAGCACATCAACGGCAGCGGTGCGGGTGCGAGTGCGCGACGTCGTGTAAATCAAAATATACGTCAAAATTGGTTATTGTTTTTTTAGTGTAAACCTTATATAATTTATTTTTTATTTCTTAACTTATACTAATCTTTAAATTTTATTTCACTTTAATTTAGAATGTAAGAGATTTAGTGTTAATATACTGCAAGCCGATTCTAACAATAACAAAAATCCACTTGAGAGCGACGTCCCTACGAGCCCGCAAGTCGCACGCTACAACGCTGAAAATCATGCGCGGAGCTGTATGAACGACATCTTAGTTCGAAATAACCGATAAACAACATTAATTTGCAGCTAAATATTAATTCACGTATTATCTACTCACTTAAGTGCTGTTGTTAACTATTACATGTTTACTTAAGTGTATATATTATTTCCCATTACGTGACATCAATCTTTTCCGCATTTAAAAGAGAAGGATTAATATGAGTAAGTATGCGGGTGTTATGGCATCATCGTTCATACAAGGTGGTGTTAACTGAACGTCATTACATATAACCACGATATCTAGTTATGATGCGTTCCGTAAACAAAAATCTGTCACGTTAGACAGATTTTTAATTTTTTAATTATGCAATAATAGTTTAGTCTTGCGTTCTAAACATAAACCACTTACGTATTTTTATGGTTCCGTATCTCAAAAGGAAAAACGGAACCCTTATAGGATCACTCGTGTGTCTGTCTGTCTGTCCGTCTGTGACAGCCAATTTACTCCGAATTTAATGAAACGATTAAGTTGAAAGGTACACATATGTATTTCTGTGACCCAAACACGGACATGTAACTTTTATAAATGAATTATGAATATGGGGGTCACTTTTCGGGGGCAAAGTAGAAAATTTAAAAAAAAGTTTTCCTTCCTTTTTTTTTAGATTTCAAGTATATTTTTTTTATAATTTTAAAATAAGTACATTTAAAGATATTTAAGAAAAAAGATGAAAATTGACCATTCCCCTCTTATCTCCGAAGTTTACATAGAGAAAAATCTGAAATTATTCCTTGTGATAGAAGTTTATGGAAACGTTACAGAAAAAATAAAATGATGTCTCTAAATTCACATTTTTACAAAATTTATCAATAAAAATTACATTAGTTCCACTATCGGTCAAGAAATGGCGCTGACCTAAGACTGCAATATTCTACACCGCAGGAAAATTTAAAATGATACGGAACCCTCGGTGCGCGAGTCCGACTCGCCCTAGACCGTTTTTTTATTATCATATTACTAGCTTCCGCTAGAGGATTCGCCCGCTTGATATCTTTATAAATTATGTATAGCCTAAGTTACTCAGTATATAGCATTCAAATGGTGAAAGATTTTTTTTAATCGGTCCAGTCGATTTGAGTTTATCCATTACAAACAAACATATAAACATACAAAAATAAATATATATATATATATATAGGTAAGTATTATTAATACAGATGATTAACATGCAACATCTCATAACATGGCTTAACCAAATAAAAATGATAACTAAGCCTTTTGCCAGCTACCCGTAGCTCTGAGGGCGAAGTTTGAACCAGTATGAATACGTCCAATCAAAGTTTGAGTCGCTCACTAATCAATTGGATCGACTACAAGTACACACGAGGTTGAGGCATTGAGGGTGAGCGGACCTGCGGTACTAGTTACTGTGCAAATTATTAGTTAGAGAAATACGTTAACTAGAAAGAGAGAAAAATATTTTATTTAGGACACGCACAGGAAATACAAACAGTAATAAAAAATTAATAAAACGGAGCATTTGAAACTAACAAACTAACAACAAAAATATTGATGATCAGGTATGTACCTATGTATTCAAATATAGGTAATTAGCGAGCCGCTCCTGCTTCGCACGGCTATAACTGATTTCTTTATTACATCTAAGTATGTTTTTAATGATAATGAAAACCGCATTGAAATCCGTTGTGTAGTTCAGAAAAACAACGCGGTCACGCAAACAGACTCGAATCGCGAGTTCAATTTATAATATGCGTATAAAAGGTAAGTAAGTATTGTTATAGTTAGGTTAGGTTAGGTTAGCCAGTGCAGTCCCTTAGCTGCACAAAGGCCTTCGTGAATTCTTTCCATCGGCCACAATTCTGTGCCAATTCCTAAGGAATACATAAAACTCATCCCACCAGCATCTTCGTGGCCTACTGCGGGCCAGTCTCACTTTTTCACGGGTATTTCAAACAATTTCAACTGGTTTTCCCGTGTTTGAACCTGCCCTAATGTTTCACTGTACCTACGTCATTGCCTGCTTATAGGAACATAATTTAATAATTTAACATTTCTTATTTGCTATCGATAAGCTAAGAAGAAGAGAACATGGAAAGATTCTTATATGAACGCATCACTGGACTTCTAAGGGGGACATCGGTAAACCTCAGGAAGTCAGGGTTTCTCGTGTTTTTTATTCTGGAAAACTAGCTATACTAATATTTATAGAACAATGCAAAAAACAAAAGTGTTTGTTAAGGCTAGCGTGATTACCTACTTACTACGGTATTCTTTCCTGTAACCGTTAATTATAATAGTCATTAGGTATTTAGTTCCATGAGTGATTATTAGAACTTTTAATGAAATTTATTAATTTGAAGTCTGAATTTCCAGTGCCACAATACTTTATTCCTGCCTAGCTGATGTCACTGTTTCTTCTACTGATCAACCTGACTTCCTTTCCCCGTTTTTTTTAAAGAAAGTCTCCGTAATTATTTATAGTAAACTTGCCGTGATTATTTATAGTAAAATTGATGCCAGAAATTATCCCAAGGGAACGTATTATTGGGATAAGAAGTATCTTATATGTTAATATAGGTTATAAACTATCTATGTGCTAAATTTCATCTAAATCCGTTCGGCCGTTTTTTGCGTGATTGAGCAACAAACACCCAAACACACAAACTTTCACATTTATAATATTAGTAGGATACAAAAACCACAGAAATTTTGACTCACAATATTATATTATTTCCAAGCAATCTGTAGTTAACAGGAAGATTCGCAACCATAATATAATACACAATCGACTAATTGGCAGTACGTATCCGCAAATATATTGTAAGCAATTTTGTAAAAATAATTTAAATTATACTATATAAATACCCCACAAAAATAACAAACCCATTTTTTTCTCATTCATGTTGGTCATAACGTAACATTATTGCCATATAAAAAAAAAATCCGGCCAAGTGCGTGTCGGACCACGTTTAATGAAGGGTTCCGTAGTTGGGCTGAATGATATTGTAGTTAAAAAACATGTTCTCCCATACATTCCTACTGCAAACGTAAGTTTGCACGCACAAAGTGACAGCTAGCTCCTGTCAGTTTTGTCCAGTAAGTGAGTTTACATTAGTAGGTGAGATTTTTAACCGGAGTTTGTCAATTTGATAGTGATTACTAAGTTCGATATCTTGTTTCTGAACACTTAGTTAAGAAAGATATTCGCTTATATAATCACTGTCGAATGAATTACTATTGAGAGTTTATCTGAGGATCTCAGAAATAGGGCATAAGTCTTACAGTAGGAGATATCTTCAACCCAAATACCCTTAAAAGGTAATTGCTGTGACTACTCGGTTTCAATTTTAGAACTATTTCCCCACCCCAACATTGAACCGTGTTTCTTCAGCTATGAACAAAGGTAGTCGTTTGGCTATACTTGGCTATTAGAAGACCCCTCAAATCTTACGACTCAACATTTGGTTCCGTACAAAGGTGGTTACTATGACCGCTCGCCCGTAACTTGGAGGATTAATTAAATTCTCTTCACACACACACACTCACAACATGCAAGTATTACTTACATCTAAACCTGCAGTGTTTTGAATTACTTTGATATTGAGATTTGATGTTTACAAAATTTAATTGTTCCGGTGAAGAGTCTATGGTGTTCCCACAGCTTCAACATTTTGTTTACTAATGAAAACTAGAGAATGAACTAATAACATTATTTATTTTCATCAAAACTGTGTTTGCTGGATGCAATTTTTCAAATAGGTAACATTGATAACTTTCCTTGCTATACCAGCATCTTGGTAAGAGCGTGCATTCTGAAATTGGGCAACGTCGCATATAGCTGTCATTATTTCGCTGTTTTGATTAATTTGGCAATATTACTGTTTGGAAATATGAATTATCGCTAACTAGTAAACTACAATATTGATTACTAGCTTCTGCCCGTGACTTCGTCCGTGAGCCTATATATAACCTTCCTCAAGAATTGGCCTATCCAATGCAAAAGGATTTTTTCAAATCCGACTCGTAGAGATTACCCCCTACATACAAACTTACAAACAAATAAACAAATAAATTTTAGGTTTTAGGTTTAAAGAAACTTTATTCTCAATAAAAACATAACATGTCACTTACTTGAGAACAATAAATATTACTTAATTAAATACTAATATTAGGTTCGACAACATCCGTCACAGACTAAATAAAACTACTCGAAACTCGACCCACCCAACGCATTCATTTTTCAAATAATGTCCGGTTAGCGGTTAGATACAGGCTAAGCTGGTTTTTGAATGCATTGAATGAGTGTAGGTTTCTTATGCGGGAGGGTACCTTATTGTATAGCTGTGCTCCTTCAAATGTAAGCATTTTTTTGCCGTAGTTGGTCCTGGTTTTTGGTAGAACTAATAAACTTGCTCGTCGTGAGCTTCGTTGACTAACTTGTCTATGTTGGGTAAGTGTGATATTTGTGTGAATGTTTTTGTTAAGAACTTTTCTGATAAATATACATGTGTTATAAATATATAGTTGTTTTATGTTCATTATTTTTGTGTCTCTGTATATTTTTATTGTTGATGTTAAGCGCGCATAGTTAAAGAGCTTTTTTATTAGTTTATTTTGGGAAATTTGTAGTTGTGCTAGTTTCGTTTTTACAGCACTACCCCATATTTCGACCAAGTATAGTAGATGTGGCTTCACTAGGGAATTATAGATGGTGTATCGCAATCCTCGTGGAATGCACTGAGATATGTTGTGCAGAGCTCCGACTAGTGTCGAGAGCTTGTTCTTTACGTATTCGATGTGAGCATTCCGGGAAAGGGAACTATCTATTCTAAGACCGAGATATTTTTCGCAAGTTTTTAGCTGCAACGGCGTATCGTTAATTGTAAGTGGGTTAAATGGAGGAATATGTTTATTTTTTGCCTTATATATTACATAGCATGTTTTGGAAATATTTATTGTTAGAAGGTTGAACTGAAACCACATGGATAGGGAATTTAAGTCCTCTTGAGCTCGTGAAATGATGTCGTGAATCGAAGACCCGAAGTAAAACAAACATGTATCATCGGCATACAAGGTAAGGTGACCGTGTAACTTTATTTCATGTATATTATTTATGTATATTACCTCTTTATAATATTAATTATATATGAAATACAATCATTAATATCGTAACACCGGATATTTAGTTTTAAATCTTTCCAAATGCCCTTTTTACACCTAAAACGGTTACAATATCAAATTCAGTGTTATAATTGCGATTCATTATTAAAATGTTAGGTCACTAGTTTGCGATATTTTTTATTTCCATACAGTCATCATCTACCTAGCGTTTTCCCTACTATGTTAGGGTCGGCTTCTAGTCTAATCGGATGCAGCTGAACATATTTCCATACAGAAGTATTACCAAATTAATCAAAACAGGTAAATATTTGACAGCTATTTTCGACGTTGCCAACTTTTAGAATGAACGCTCTTAAGACTAATTACTGTTTTTTTTTTTTTTTGAGATGCAGCGTTTGATTTACTGAAAATTTTAGTAAATGACGATCATTAAAACCTTCATTTGAATTTCCCGCTTATAAACTCCATTCATTTAGAAAAATTATTTTCTTTTTATACTCTATATAATATCTGTGGTTACACATTCTGGATTGACTATGCAAGGATGAGTGTAGAAATGACTTATTAGACTCCATTAGTGAAAACTTAATAACTACGCTAGTAAGACATAAAGTGAAGCAATAGCTTTGAATGTTGTTTCTCTTGATAACAGGTATGTATTTAATCTGTAATTAGTGATTTAGTTAAGAAGAAGTTATTTTATGTTCATTTGCCTAATATTGTATTCAATAAAGTAAATTCTCTTGATTACAGAGCAACGATTCGGCTTATTATTTACTTGTAAAAAGTAAATATCTAACCGTACAAAACATTATATATATTTAGTTGATGACAACATTGGTGAAGGGTTGTCAAAAAGTTACTAGAAATAAGAAACGCAGATACAGTAAATTCGCTGGGGTCGCGGGAAAGTCCGAAAGAGATACCGTAGCCCCCGGCAACATGGCAACTGAAGGAACACGGGTGGGTTTTAGTCAGTAAGAGTCTGACATGAAGAGCGGGAGAAGTTATTTGATAATTTTCCATAAAAAAAGATACAGTAAATTCAACAGTTATGCCAAATAAGTGAAATAAGGTAAATTTACTAAGTGATTATTGCCAAATATAGGCTGATATCTATTAGTTACATACCTTCACCTAGGTGTACTAAGAAAAGGTCACACTTCTTAAATCTATCTCGTTCTATATCTAAGAACTTTACAAGAGGATAACTTTCATCCACAACCCTAAATAGAATTCCGAAGCCATACTGGCAACTTTAAATTGAATGTACTCGTAATGTTCGAACAATGATCACACAGACTAAACCGCTGTATCTATTTGCGTACGATTAGTTGATTGGAACGGGCCGGGCTCTCCTACTAACTTGCCTTCGATCGATGCTTTGGAAATAGAAACCGAACTTACCTAAGTTTGCTGGCTCCTTCGATTGCACTGGGTCGTGGAAACTCTTCGTCTTTCTTAACATACAACATACTGATAGCATGTTGATTTTTTGTAAATGAATGACGTAATTAAGGTGGTGCGTGGTGGCCAGTGGGATCGATTTCCACGTACTTAATTATGAGTTTATCATATTATCAGCATATAATGTTCCCACTGTTGGGACACAGGCCTCCTCTCTGGTCCCAGTGCGGCTTGGTACATGTCACATATGAAGATATGTGACATGTACCAAGAAATTTTGATTCTAGGACATGCCGGTTTCTTTCACCGTTTTGAGAGCAGTGGTGACGACATAATTTTCACAAAGAAATGCCTGTCTGGGTTCGAATCTACGACCTACAACTCGTAAGTCGCATCCGTTACCACTGGGCCGCCACTGCTCTCTTCATGAGTTTATTCATGTCTGTAAATCTTACTGCAAATGCACTCACTCTTAAAACAGGATCCTATACTATTAAATGAGCAATATTTGTATGTAAGTAATTACGTTCTCGAAAACGGCTCTAACGATTTCGATGAAAGTTGCAATATAGGAGTTTACGGGGGCGAAAAATCAATCTAGCTAGGTCTCATATCTGGAAAAATTCATATTCACTATTTTCATAGCCTCGGGAATTTGTTACAACGTTGGTATACCTAGATATGTTTATCTATTTTCACCGGAGCAGACCTAGATCGAACAAATACTGATAATAAATTTATAGATATTATTTTTTTTCCCAAGAGTGCTAAATGCCATCCATGATCTACATACTAATACATTATAAAGTATTTGTATATTTATGTGAATAAACTATATTAATGGGGCATCCCCGACTTTCCTCAATACACACAATGCCTAAAATAATCATTATGTTTCAGGTACTCCCAACCATAGTGAAGAATTATTATATAAATTCAATAACATATTACGACACAGAAATATAAAATTAAATAGTTAGTCATTTGACAAGGAAAACCCTAATAAATTATACAAAACAAACATGATAGCTTACTACGACGTTTACACCCAAATGACACATCAGCCCTCGTTGTAATCAAAACAATAACTTGAAATTTCCCTTATTTTTGTGGATTATGCAACAAAATCCTTACAAAGCGAACAAATTATTTTGCCAACGACATTATCTGGGTTTTTTGGTAGGGTTTACCATTACCTCGTACTTATGACTGATACTTCAGGTAATCCCACTTGGTACTAAACTACCAATCTTATTTTGACCTAAGCAGAGCGTCCCAACCGCTGCGTTTTACAGCCCAGTGTGGCCGCCGGTCAAAGGGCAAACACAACGGATAGTTGTGGAGCCCGCAACCACTTCTGAAGTAGAACTTAGCGGCAACTGTGCGATCTATTTGCGTCGGTGCTAATCCTGCGCATCGTAAACTACGCGGATTTTATCAGCCTCTAGGATTTGTAGCGCTACTATTTATTATTGGACGCTTGAGCTCTCGCCCGTGTTTAGTATTGAGGTGAGAATTAATTCGACCATCGGATCGGTGTTATTGTTTTATGGGATTTGTTGTGTCTGGATCATTTGTTGTGAAAGTGCGTGCTGTTTTTAGGGTTCCGTAGTAAACAAGGAACCCTTATAGTTTCGTCATGTCCGTCTATCTGTCTGTCCGCGGCTTAGCTCAGAGACTTTTTATACTAAAAAGCTGTTATTTGGTATGAGTATACATATTAATCATGCCGACTATGTGTGTAAAACTATTTTTGGATTCAGAAATTCGTTTTGGAAATATTAAGCTTTAAAGTGCTAATTTTTGTTAGAGTCAAGTGTCCCCACACTTGACTCTAACAAAAATGGTTGGTTTTGTGTGTGAAAAAATTCAAAGCAGTAGTATATATAACGAAATAAAAAGGAAAACTATCACAGCTAAGTAGGCTCTACAAGTTAACGAGTAATAATCGACCAACTTACATTTGCGGTTGCAAAAACATGTTCTCCAATACATTCCGTATGGGAGAACATGTTTTTTCAACTACAAAGTTAAGTTTGTTCTTGGGATAAATTCCTCCCAACTACGGAACCCTTCATTGTGCGTGGTCCGACACGCACTTGGCCAGTTTTTTGGTTAGATATTCTGTTTCTTACTTACCTTTGTAGAATTGACGATATCATTTTTCATTGTCAGTGCTTTGTTACTCGTGCACTTTTAGGTGCGTAGGTGGATAGGACAAGTTCTATCACCTAGCGATTTATTTTGCTCTGATGTAAAGCAACAGCTATGTTAAAACTAACTAAGGAAATTATTTATTTATACACCATCTATTAAAAAAATATCACTTATGTTTTTATTGCACCATGTACTCAGTTACAGAATAAGGCCATTTGTCCACCGCACCGTGAACGAGACTTCAACGAGAACAAGATCACGAAGCCAAAGTAGCTACAGTATATTAACTATGGTCGCGTAATCTCGTTTCTCGTTGACGTCCCGTTCACGGCCGCACCGTGGACAAACAATGTCAGACTATACTAAACGAACGAAGATATGATCCTGCGGAGCAAGTTTGCTTATAACTAGGTTAATATTTATATTACAACATAAAACATAAATTATTATTTAATAATGTTCCATTTAATGACCAAATCGTTGCTTGAGTCAGGACTGGCCACGATTTCGGCTCCTATAGTTCAATTCAACAAACATAAAACTTCTCTCAAAAGCCAGCCGTACGATATTTGTGTTGGGATTTGTTGATTACTGTCAAGTAGGGTGGCGGGGGTGGCAGGGGGCGGCGGGGGTGTGGGGGGGGGGGTTGGTCACTCGCGCACCTAAGACGAGCCGCGGAGTTTAAACACCTCGGCCGCCCTGACTTACCAATGTTACTGCAAATCTAATATAACTTGTGTGCACAGGGGGTTCTGAAAGTTTGACTTTATTTTAAATTCAACTTTTTACTAATTTTACAGAATGCGAATAGTGGAAGTTGATGAGATATTAATTCTATCTTTATTCTGCAAAAGAGGGCCGTCAGAGCCATCTACAACCTCCGCAGACGCGAGTCTCTAAGGGAACTGTTTAAGAAAATCAACATCATGACGGTACCTTGTCAGTATATATATGAGAACATTATGTATGTTCGAAAAAATCTCCATCTTTTTAGTAAGATAAGTGACAGGCATAATTTTAACACTAGATATAGGAACAAATTAGATCAACCACGTTTTAGATTGTCTAAAGTACACACTTCTTTTATGGGGTACTGTGTAAAATGTTATAATAAAATACCACTCGATATTCTTCAACTAAATGAGAAGAAATTTAAAACATGCATTAAACGCACACTATGTAGACAAGCATATTATAAGTTAGATGATTATATCGTAGATAAAAATGCTTGGCTTAATGCTGGTCCTGCTCCACAGCCGCTTGGGCTCACTAGTTAAAATTTTAATATTTGGAAGAGTTGCTTCCCCTTTTTAAAAAAAATATATTTTGACATTAGGAACTTAATGTTCATTTTTGTTTTACCAACTTAATTGTTGAATGCTCCAATTAAGTAATGATTTTCTTTCTTTTTGGTGGTTAAATTCTTTTATTTTTTTAGATACATTGCAAACTATAGTTTTGTATAATTTAGAAGCATTTTTATTTTTGTAAATGTGAGACCATGGAGCCGTTTATTAACTTATTAAGATGTATGTTGACTTGAAATAGCATGGCAGTTGAGAATATGTCATGCTCACTTAAATGTCTCGCTGATGGTGGCGAGTGTGTTGGATCATTCGGTTCCCTACAAAATGGTTGAGCTGGATGGTGCTGATCCACGCGTCATGTTCGTGTACGGGCGCCGTCAGTTGAAACTGGTCATCTCTTATCTGCCAGGGCTTATTTTTAATCTTATATTTGCAATTGCTTTTGATTATTTTTTGTACATTGTTCTCACATATAGAAGCAACAAGAATGATGTACCCAGGATTTTGTAATATCAATATTTAAAAGAGTGTCCTTGGAGTTTCTTGCCCGTTCTTCTCCATAGAGATCTACGTTTTGGAATGGGCAATTAGCTTCAACTTTCTGACTAACTGACCGACTCTTTGACAATTCAAAAGTGCCTGTAAATGGTTTAATTGAAATAAATGCTTTGAGTTTGAGTTTGAGTTTGATGAGATGGGTCTAGATTAGTAATAAAAATTATATTTTTTTTATTTTTCTGTTGATCTTGAATTTGGTATATATCGGATCTTTTTCTTATTTTCGCTCAAAAGATTAAAAATCTCCAACAGTTGAAACCGTATGAAACGGAACATTGATGTTTCCAAACATTAATGACAAATGAAAAACGTAAACTCAAAACACAACAAGCAAAGTCCACTCCAAATAAACATAAACTCGGCCTGTATATAATTCAGCAATCCCCCTTAAGGGTGGCGGCACACACGGCGCTTGAAACTTTACGCAAATAACCCTCCCCTGCCACCCCTGGCCCCCAAGGTCCGAGTGAGAACAATTCCTTAATAGTCCATAAGTCGGTGCGGGGCAGCCGTGGCGTGAATTAGTGTCAAATTTACACCGGCCAGTATTTGTACCAGGGTAGGTGGACGAAGGGTTAGGAATGAACGGTTAAGACAGTTTTAATGTGCAGCGTCTTTAGGTTGGGTGTAATTAGTGCTTGATAGTTGCAGAGGAGGTAGTCGTTGAATGAACGCCTGTGTATACGGATGTAGCAAGGTGGACTCATTAATTTGGGCAGTTGTCTTTGTTTTACTTGTGCTTAAGTCTTAGCAATTTCCCGTTAAAAGATTCCTATGTCTTCAGACCGTTATTGATAAATACTCTCACATCTTTACTGCTGTCAAAGTATAGTTTTCATAGCAAAGGATAGTTTTGAATATGAATAAAAATGTCGTAATAAAGCACTCCTCAGTATGGTTTGCTAAAAGAACTTAGTTTTTTTTTCGATAAAATGAACCCATTTTGAGTCATACACAGATCTTTATTGAGCTCCAAGTCACAAAAACAGCACAGGTTTTTTAAATCTTTCCGCACGAAGGGTCCATTGTCGTGGGCCTTTTAACCCTCCATCACCGACCTTGGGGGCTGTTTGTCAAAGCGCCGGAAGTGGTCTGCGCGACCTGGCGCGCACGTCACTTCCGGCCGCCCATTGCCTGTAGACATGCGACGCGTATTGTTTGTTTCCGGTGTTGATTCTGTAAAAATATGGAAAAATTAATTTAATGTAGGAAACACGGTAGTTGTAATAATTATTTTGCTTAAGAAAATTAAAACAAAAGAAAAAAATTGGTGGCACTCCGAGAGTGCCAACAGAAATGAAAACTTGAACAAGATCGCCTTGGTGGGGGAAAAATACTTGTACAGAACATTGGTCCGTAACCTTATTTAAATAAAGAGCAAAATCGCGTTTACAAAAAAAATAAAGCTTCCAAAGCCTTTCAAGTAAAAATACTTGCATAGAACATTGATCTGTAACGTAATATAAATAAAGAGTGCAATCGCGTTTACAAAAATGAGGTGTCGTTATGGTGTCGCGAAATCAATGGTTTAGTCGCATCTCCAAATTGCCCTACGCGCCTAAACAAGTTTTCGCTTCAAAAATGGTTTAGGCAAATAATATTTTAATTTCCCGCTCGCTTTACTAGCCCAGTCAATAACAACATCCAAACATCGCCAACGCGCATGTAACTGCGATTTTTTTATATGTTGTTAGGTCCCCTGAGAGTAGTTGATACTCAAGTTTGCAACCCTGATAACCTTGTGCTACTCCCATGGTGCTTGATAAACTGCGAAATTCTGGCACTTCTTTCAGTTATTTTGAAAATGTATCTCTGACTGGATCATTTTGATGCCACTGTTAACGTTCCGTTTCCTCGATGGTGGCATCGAAATGATTCAGTCAGACCCATTGTGGTGGGATACTTCAGCTATGTTTACAACCACTTTGTTAAAAACGTAGCTGTCATTTTTGATGGATACCCACAAGATGCAGCTATGAAGAGCACTAAGTCATAATATTTCGATTTTTTTTCCCTTTTCAGAAAAAAAAAAATGCCCGTCTATGACTAGCTGTATCTTTGCAATCAATAGACCTAGAGTGCTTAGGTTGGGCTTAGATTGTAGTAAAATCACAACAACATAGAACAAAGATACCTAAAAATACGTGCGTAAGATATATAAAAAAAAAAAAAAAATAAGTTCCAGAATTTCGCAGTTTTTTTAAACACCATGGGAGTAGCAGATAGTTTTCAGGGTTGAAAACTTGGGTAAAAACGCTCACACTTGTTTGATCCCCATCAAATAACATTAAAAAAAAATTGTAGTTACATGCGCGATTGCGACGTTCGCCTTTTTGTGTCAATAATGACTGGGCTACTACTTAAGAACTAAGCAGTTATTTTGTTATGAACGAATGACCCCATACACAGTAATATTGCCTATGTCTGCCTGCGGAAGATAACGGAAGTTTATTTATAAACAATTATGTGAAGGATTTACAATAACAGCGCATAACATCTTATGTTATGTGTCATGAACTATTTATAAAAGATCAAACTATGCTCCTGTTCTTCGAACTTCGGAATAAGAACTAACACACATTGCAGAAAATGTACATCATAGCTTTACTCAGAGCTCACTTCTGTTTGTCTCTGCACGAAGTTCCTTCATCATGTTTGTTAAAGTGAAGTCATGAATATCTTATACTTGCCAGTTCAACGTCCGCACTGCTATGTTGATGTCACCTAAAACTGGTACGTCTTAGGCGATTTCCTGCGAATAACGCGAGGGTCATACTACCTCAGGCGAAACACACGCTCGGACCTGAAACAATGGAAAATATGCCTTATTTGAATGTCGTTAAGATAGCTGTTAGGTGTAAGATGTGGTACCGGTTTGTAGTAATGTTGTAATTAGAGCGAGCGGGCACAAAAGACAGGTCAAAGGGCCGGAAGCTGACCGCGCGGCGTGCGTACTTCCGCACTGTGTCACGAACGATGTCTTTGGTCGGAAAGGCCTGCCTTGTCGTTTGAGGGTTAGCTCTTAAGGGGCGCGTTTCATGTACAAACTGCTTAATGTTCACTGTGTAGAACCTTAATATTTACATTAGAGTTGCATGCACGATGTCATTAGTATCTAAAGATTTTTGTTTTATCAAAACATTAAACACATTAACACACAACGTTAACATTGTTTTTAAATAAGCATAGTGAAGACTATGCTTATTTTTTCCGCACACTTGCACTGAAACCACTTTTAAAAACCGCCTTAATAATTATACTCTTTAATTTCAGAACAGTCGGAACCAAACAAAAAGTACTCCTCCAGTCTTCAAGTGGTCACCTTTGGCAACCCTCTCTGGAAATAATTAGCCTGATCATCACCAGGTGGAAGGTAGGCAGCAGGTCATTACGTCACGCGTGGCTCGGCAAAGCAGATCAAAGCAGACCCTTCAATTGCCTCGCTAATTGGCTTGACCGACAGTTTCGCGGCTTAAGATGACGCTTTAATAAAGACGTTTATTTTATTAAATTGTGTTTGTATAGTCAGGGAAATGTACTGTGGAGCAGAAAGACCAACTGGGGCCATTTCATACGACTGATAAAGAGTTGTGATCTCAACATTCCCACGGATAATTTAAGTTGATACTCAATTTACTAAGCAGTCCATTTTCCTGACTAAATGTGGTGTAAATGTAATTATTGTTTAATTCCACTTCATCTTATAATGGAAAACTTTGAAGATCTTTTTCCATTATATTATTTTCTAATAGGATTCTAATTTTAGCCGTCTCCGGCTATGAATAGATGGCTTCATATTTTTGCGTGGGCGTCGTTAAATGAGCCGAAGAGATTACTCAACTAGATGAGCTGTAAATATATTGTGGTTTCGTTGTGTTGCTATGAAGAAAAGTGTTTAATGTTTATGAAAAGTAGACTGGTTTTTATTACATTGGGTTTTATTATACTTTCACCTCATCAAAATGTCAAAGCACCATCTTAGGCCCCAAAAAATTATGACAACTTGAAAGCCAGACAAAAAGTTTTTCATAATTTTAGTCTGTCTGTCGCGGAGGATCGCGGAGGCTGGAGAGTCCTCATCGGGCTCACCCGGGATGAAATAATTTTAATTGAGAGCAAGTCGTGCAGACGGCAACTAAGGCGGCCTGCGACTGTCGGCCCGCAACTTTCGTGGCCACACACAACTTTCAACGTTTAAAAAGTTTCTGATTTCTGTTATACCACTTGTGTTTGAGGTTGTGGTAAACGTGATTTTATTAGGCAGAGATAAGTGTTTAGCTTTAAGCTAACTCTTTGTAACTATAAAATATTATCTACGTAACTACTGTTTCACCATTATGCTACATAATAAACGTAATGGTCACAACATGCAACTATTATAGAGATTATTAAAAAATTGTAAATACGAGTATGTAATAGGTACCTAAAGAATAATTTGTACGACAATAATGTGGCAGAATTTACTTTTTTATTTTTTTGGCATCCTGTTTACCTTTGCTCAGAAATAAACAATGATTATGAATAAGTGTACTTATTGGAATATGAAATCCACAATAACGAAATATTACATGAACAGACCATGAGTCAATAAAAAATTATTTGCGGTTTCCCAACGGAAGCTGAAAATAAATGATAAACTAAACCTTGCATTATATTCACATGAGTGATCCGCTGCGCAGTGGGCGGAGGCCTGTCATGTGTCTAACAATATACCACAAACAGTGAAGCACCTCTCTGAGGAAACTTTTGATTGAAAGAGCGGAATCAATGCCATCAATAATATCGTACGTGGATCCGATATTGGTGTTTACTATTCATAAATATAGAGCTGAGAGGATTTCACGGCATATCGCTAGTTGCATATTTTTGTGAGCCAAACAGCTAAAAATACCTACAGCTACTGTAACAATTTCCTTATTTTTATTTTTGGTAATACCTAAGGCTTTGATCTCTAACTAAACAATAGGTAAATAGCAAATTACTTTTAAGCCCGTCAAGTGTCAACTGATAAGACACTATTTAATTATGATAGGTACTAATATATTATTATGCTGACCCGGAGGCCGAAGCGTAATGTGGTACCGCTAAACTGAAAATTCAGATAGATTCGTGTCCGAAACGCACAAAAGATGCTCTTGCTCATCGTTTTGAACATTTCCGTTAGGCAGCATTCTAGACACAGAAATCAGCACCAGACTAGAAAAATAACCAACATACCTGAAACATGATTCAATTTATTCTCACCACAACAGTACCCGCCTCCTCTCTATCGATAGCTGATTTATCCACCGGACAACATACTTCGGGCGCCATATTGCTCGCCCGCAAAATATGCTATGTAAATATGATGACAGCATAATATATTGCCCCGTGGAACTCCCATGCACGCGTTGTTTCGGTGGGATTATACCGCTTGTTGATTGGAGAATACTTTGTAAACAGTGGGCTCTTGAGATTGATGTAATCGTGCAATTTGTTTTGCCTACCTAATATTGAACAGTGTGTCCAGTAGGTACTACCTATATCTCGTTTAACTGTTAGATTAATATATAAAAAAAATGCTTTACTGCTACCATGAATCAAAAGACATTTTTCTGAAGATTTTGTAAATACTTAGATAAAAGCAATCATCACCCCCCAGATATTCATTACAATAGACAATTGCTTCGTTAATTTTGGCGAACCTGTGCTGTTTTAATCTAATTAAAACCAATGTTTGTGAAAATACCTTAGCAAATTCGCTTGCCGTTTCTTCACTTTCATGAACAGCCATTATTATTCGATACCGTATCAATTCTCAAACATTCCTATAGGTATTACCTACATGTACCGTGCGTCTCCACTTGCATATTAGGAAGGATCAATCTAGTCCTTGCTAAGGAAGTCGTATTGTTCCAGCAAGCAAAGCAAAGGAAGTGGCTTCGGATTGTCCATAGCTTGCCTGATCCTAACAGAAGGTATTCCGCATGAGAATACTATGTCAATTAAGACCATGTCTAGGACATAGTTTGGTCTACGTAGAATGTATTCTAGAATGACAATAAGACATGAGTCTCATTTATGGGTCGTTTTCAAAATGTATGTACATTTTTTGTGTTATTTTTGGGTTATCATGATACAAAAGTAACACAATTGAAGAATAAGGACAGAATCACAACGAAGTCAACGAATCAAATTTTTTTTTTCTTGTACTTCCTTTCATTTTTGTGAATGTTTTGATTTTAAAGGCTCTCGGTAACGTCTTTGTCGTTCAGCGGGCGTTAACGGCATCTTTCCTAAAACGGAAATGGAATTACTATTCACATTTAAGTGAATATACTGTGACAAGCCCTAAGTGTAACGTGAAACAAAAATAGTAACACAATGGTCACACAATTGAACAAAATTAATGTTTCCCTAGCCTTCAAAACCTTATCCTCGAGTTACTCGTGAAACACGCATGTGACTTTATCGTAGTACTAGCTTTTGCCCGCGGCTTCACCCGCGTGGATGTCGGAAAATATCCCACAGGAACGTGCTACCGGAATTTAGAGTATCCTATGTCCTAACCCAGCTTATCCGTGTGCCTTTCATCTAAATACGTTCAGCTGTTACGGCATGAATAGGTAACAGGCAGATAATAAATCTGTTTTAGGGTTCCATACTCAAAATGAAAAATTGAAACCTCTAAAGGATGACTTCGTTGTCTGTCAAGACCCTTTTTCTTAGAAACGTGTGGAGGCATCAAGTTGAAATAGATATCAAAAACTTAGATCTACGGTCCCTTGGAGCTGTAAAGAAAATCAAACTTCCAAGTCAACGCAATAAAAAATACGGCTATTTAATTATACCTCATATTTATGTTGACACTCGCAAATAAAATAAAGCCTATATATGGTACTTCTCGTTGACCTAGCAGCATGAAGGTTGGCGAGAAAACTTTCATACCCTATATATGGGTGATATATAGGGGGTGAAAGTTTTAGGATTATATTTGAGACAAAAAGTAGCCTATCTCCTAACCTAGGATGCCATTTATCTCCTAGCCAAATTTTATCGAAATCCATTAAGTGGGTTAGGCATGAATAGGTAACATACAGACAGACATTCTTGTACTCAAACCCGTTATAGTTTCTTGACCCTAGTAATAAGAAATAGGATCGAATTGCATCAAAAAAGTTTTTGTGAAAATTGCCCATTTTCTTGCTGATTGAACATTATTTTCAAAATCTGTGAATGCATATCAACATGTTTCAAAACGTTAGGGACAGTCTCCTAAGACTGTTTTCTTGTAGCGACAACGGTTAAGGTATCTGCCCTTATTGCCCCATCTCAAAATCCACCGTGTATATGTTATGATTGACTGCTTAGCTCCATATAGGTATAGCGTGATGGGAATCTTTTAAAAGGTTTCATTTGTATATGCAATATTCTATCCTTTTAGCAAGCCTTTTTACAATTTGCGGTAAACTATAGAAGAAAACGAACTTATTGTAATATTACTCATCCCCATAACAAAACTTCTATTATTATAAAATATCAAAGTTACAAAGAGGAATCACACAATGGAATGGAATATAAGACACGTGTTTGTGAGCAAATAAATAAATGGTTTACTAAAATTACATTGTTTTATAGTATATTTCTAATAACTTACCCCTTCACCTGACAAAACATTGTTGAATCTGGTTACATAGTGCGTGCATTATTTATTTAAATACGCGCGGCTGTGGACATAGCAATTTTGTATGGGAAACAAATTATGACAGGAATTAAATTTAGTTTTTTGAAGCAATAGAACCACTAACCATATTTAAAAAAAAAACTATACTTGCAATTTTTTAATTATTAGTCTGAATGTTGATTTATATGTTTGCATTTCGAACTGTATTTTATTTTATTTTACCAACATAAACGTACGGTGGGTTGCATCAATTGGGTACCCCAGTTGTATTGTTTGTACATAAATTATGAAAACCACAATAATATGACGATGAAAGATGCATGCTCTAAAGATGGTAAAGTTCTCAAAAAAACATCGTGAAATCACTTGTTTGCTTTCTTTTACAATATTCTAACAATTCATCATTTATTCTTCCAGAAATAATATAAACACCATTTAAATATATCTATTAACCTGGGGTCGTTTCACTCAGTACCTCGTGTCTCATGAATTATGTAAAGACTAGTGGTGTCGCCCGGCCGCGCTCGCCTGACGTTTGAATAAGATCAACTTTTTGTAAGAGATGTTTTTTTAACGGCGACTATTGTTTGAAATTCACGATTGTCTTTATTTTATCCTTTGTGGTCTGAGTGATTCTTTGAGACATTATGGACTGGGAAATTTTAATGTGGTTTGCAATAATTATATTTGATATAATTATCTGATTAGGTAGTATTTGATGAAGTGGTAACTTAATGCTCTTCCCATAATGATAAATAAAAGCACCGAGTAGTTTTCGAAATAGTACGGCTTTGAGCGATTCTGTCTGACTCCTGGTTTATTTTATTGAGAACAAAAGTAGGAAGGTAAGGTAGGTTTGGATGTGTAGAAAATGTTCATGTTTCTTTTTTGTGAATATTGTCATAAACAATGTTTTGAATGCTTTATTTGTTTCAACTCTACATTTTCAACCCAAACATCTTCCAACCCAGTTTTTTGGCACCATATGCTAGATATAAACAAGTACCGCTTTCACCGGTCGTTCCGCGAAGGGCCCGGCATGTCCCGAGAATGGTGGGACAAACAAACAGACAGACAAGGTGACGGAAGGTCGCCCTCGTGTTTATGAAGACTGTTTGCGTAGCTTTTTTGGAAAACTCACATTTGTTGGCGAGGTAAATATTGTGACAATTCAACAGAAGTCGATACGTCTCGTTTTGCGTGGCAGTTTTTTTGTTTATTTACTTAGGATGACTATGTAGGTCAATTCTATTTATTAAAAATACATTTAAACTGTCTTTTTTTGTAATTAATTGTTTCAGTCACTAAACGTAGGTTGTCACTCAAGGAAATGAATAAAAACTAAACTTACCTACTAGTATAGGCTCGTCCCCTTTTACATGGAACTTAGAGATAACTGGCGACATTTGATTTGATTTAATTTGATTTGAAATGCGGGTGTAGGTATATAGTATCGTAGTGGTAATGTTTAGGCATCTCTGCCTAAACATTTGAGGAAAACAGGTGTGGTGTTAGTTATGTTGTATGTTACTTTTTCTAGGTTTATAAATCTCTACAGCTTTGCTAACAACAGTCCGATTTCAGTAACTCATCAAGATAAACTACGAACTAGGAAACATCTTAATATTCCATAACGAAATACCTACCTAACCCGTAAACGTAAACAGGCACTAAAGCAAGTCACTCCACATTGCAAGTTCTCACATTAGGAAGTGTTTACACGCTCGGGCCGGGCCCGGCTCACCTCCGCCGCCGCACTAAACACTCCGGTTCGAACAAACAAGCCCTCTGTCCGCCAGGTGGACGCACGCAGCCGGAACCGGCTGTTTATGCCACTTTTATAGCTAGCACTAACATCTTCCACCTTCCACGGATGCGCAAGGGCAGGGTTAAAATAGCTTTTGAAGATTCGGTTACAAAAAATTTGGACACATTGGTAGTAAGTGAAGATGATAGGTAGTTTTTGGAGATTGATGGGCCCGTCATCTTTAATAAAATACCTCATGCCTACAAAGAAGAATCATTAAATATATTTAAAAAGTGGCTAACATCCTTACTAATAGATAAATGTTACTATTCTGTATAAGATTTTTTTAATGAGTTTATAATGTTATTTTAGTTTATTCGGTATTTATATTATAAATTTATTAAATTTTGTTTTTTTTTTATTATTTTTGTTAATGTAAGTAAAATAATCAATATTATCGTAAAATATGGAATTAAAATAATTGTTTTTGATTTTTAGTTCATGTAGGAAGGCTGCCGATCCACATAACTGTATTTTTTTATTTTTTGTTTGTTCAATTGAGTATAAATAGAGAGATATAAATATGTCGGAGTTGATTGTGAATAATAATTGTGGGTAGTCAACAATTTGGTATGATTTGTTTTTCTTATTATTAATTTATGTGATTTTTACTATCAATTATTGTCTAATAAATCGCAACATAATTTATTGAGTACTCGATGTACGCACTAATTGATATTTGGCAACTTATTTCGATAATTATAATCGATGGTTTTGTTCAAAACAATTAATGACAGGTTACTTTAATTTTAAAAGGATTTACTTTGTGAATTCACTATTGTTTATTTACGACAATTATTCTTGTATTATTTGATAACTTTATAATGTCAGTCTTATTAGATTTAGCACATTTAAGTGTTTTGTATCAAGTAAACACGTGACGCACTTCCGTGCGCCATCGGACAGAGTTGTCGTAGTGGGATTGCAAGGTGGGGGCATAGTCTTATAAAAGAACGTGCACTCGTTATGTGAGTCAGTCTATCTTCGGATTTGACTCAATAAAGAGCCCTGCTCCCGACAAAACTGTCGGTTTATCTGGTACAGCACTGCTGTATATTCACATAGCTGTATTGGCTTGCTGATAGCGAGCGATACACTTTTTCATTGGGTGGCTTGGCCACTATACGAACTGAGACCCTAAAAGTCTGTTCGATTGTTACTACCTATTCACCTACTTTATCTTGTTATTAATTACCATTTGTATTGTTTTGCCTTATATAATGTAACTAGTACCTACTATATTAAAAACCCTGTAATTATTTATTCAGTATTGTTAATCCCTTTGAAATGGGAACTCCAAACCCTGACAAAATACCTCTCGGCACTCCTGATCCTACAAATATATTTTTAATATTTTGCATGCCGTGAGGTAGAGTGTGTTGAAACTACTTTTACAATGTTAACATCTTATTTTGAACCCACATTCATTGCAAATTAAATGATTTCTGATTTCTATTAAAAGTTAATTATACGAAATTCTCATGTCTAAAGATCCAAAATTGATAAGTTGAAAGAAAATGTATGTATTCAAGTAAGAAAATTACCTATTTACTTCAAAGTTGGAATTCGTATCCAGGCGCAGAATTTAAAAGGCTTTAATTTTTCAGAGCATAGACTCAACTCTTTGGCAACACTAACGAGCCTTCTACAAGTTTTCCCGACAATAAACCTCTCAAAAACTCCTAATGAAGACTGGGCTTATCGAGCAGACTCGGATAAGACAAGGTGTCGGCGAAATCCTTTGCGAGCGCACATAAATCTCCTTACGGAGGAGTACAATAGAGTGCGAACTTCGTAAATTGCGCATTTACAATTCGCGTCATACGCGGCGTCGGCAGGCCTAAGCCATCGCGCGCGCCGGACTCAACATAACTGATATTTATGGTCGAAACGCACCTCTTTTGCTTTCAAATTATAAATACATGTTTTGGGTGAACTTGGAACTACCTTAAAGTGGGGTTAGCGTTGACTCTGCCGGATTTGAGGTTCGAGGATGTAGTGTGCGCTGGAAATTGGCTTAGACAGGGTGTTTGGAGTTTGGATGGTGAAAGCTTGTTTAGAGTCTTGATATTTTAAAACAGTCCTTCCTAGTTCAGTATTTCCGAAAAGAAGACCTCAGATCATAAGATACATAAGTACCACTATGAAAGAATTAACTACAATTCGAACTCGAATTTGAAGTTCCTCTCGAATATGTCTCGAATCGATGACAAAAGATTAATCATTGACTACAACTTGGAATGTTTCGCTGAAGTGCTATTGATGTTTCGATTTGTTAACAACATTAACGTTCACTTTAAGATCCCCCTCGCACGTGAATCTCAAAACCTTTTAAGAGTCAAGAAGAAAAATCACCAGCTTTATGACAACATTCGAAGCAAATTTGCCTACGCAAAAATTAAATGTACAGCCATTACTCTCAACCCTCTAATATCCACGGCAACACCGCTTCGTTGTGGATGCTAGTGGATGTCGAAAGACGATCGCGTTCACTTAGCGCTTGCAATAAATCTCACGCCGTGCAAACGTTCGTTAAATGAGAGGTGCCCGATGCATTACGGGACATCAGGGCATCAGGGCGCTCTTCACGAATCATTAGTGGCGCGCGTTTTGAAAAATGCTCCCGGTACTAAAATAGACATTATGTAAAGTGCCACAATTACCGTGGTGACTTGTGAAAAACTTGTGTGCCGCTGAGGAGCTGAGATCTGTGCCAGGGATGCCGACTGGGATTTTTGAAGATTTCTGCGTTATGTTTTGGAAGTTAGAGCTAATTGTAATTGGTGCTTTAATGGGATATTGAATTCTTCTATAACAAAAACTATTGGCAAACGCTTTTTATGTCTGCTTTGCCAAATCCAATAAAACAAAACGTAAATAGTCACTGACTGTTTAATATCCAACAACTCCACCTACATAGTAGCGCTATTGATATCTCTTTCTTCACCAATCTCTTACTTAGGGGTAAAAAACACGAGTGACATATAATTTCCAAACTTACACTTGCGCCCAAAAATTGTACCTAGTATCAATAAATTCAGTTTTATTGCTATGCAACCGGCAGCCCTACACAGGGTGAGTAAAAGGTGGCGGGAACACGTAAGACGTCATTTAGCGTTCGGAATTAACATAAATAATAACGTCGTCACCGCGCCCCTGCCCCGATATTGCGTCATTTGGCGTGCCCTTTATAGCCGCACAACACTTAACTCCAAATAAAAAAGTGTTTTATAAAACTTGGATTACGTGCCGCGGCGATGCTTGCCGTTTATTGTTTTGGAGTAATTTTCATATTTCTGAATTGCAAACACTCTTGGATGTAAATCTAACCGTAAAGAAAAAGAAAAATGTACGTTCTTTTTTCCGGGGTGTTCTGAAATATTTATAAAAATTAGTAACATTAGAAACAATAGCTTTACATAATATACATATCACGCTAAATATTTTTTTATTATGGCATGAGTTAAGGCTCTTTCAAACAGGCGCGACACGCGACGCGACACAAAGACACCGCTCGTCGCGCTACGAGCGGTGTCTTTGTGTCGCGTCGCGTGTCGTGCCTGTTTGAAAGAGCCTTTATTAGCCTTTACTACGAAAAGTTGTAGTTAAAGGCAAGAGATAACAGAACGCGTTCAATTGGAAAAATTGATAATGCTTCTGAGAAAAACTTCAAGAGTCACACTCCAACATACCCATTTAAAAGGAAGTCAGAATTTTTAATAACAACAAAAAGATACAAAGCTCCCATTACAATTTTATTACTAGTGAAGACGTAAGAAAGCGGACATTTTTCGCGCGCCCGTTTTTTTGGTTTGCACTGTAAGCACCACGTATTTTGCATCACAATTGTCTGTTGGGAGAGAAACCTTTTTATTTCTGTTCTAATGTTTTAATTTTAGCAACAAATAATATTTAATAGTGGTGTAAGGAACGGTGGGACATTTGCATGGCCGACGTCTCTTCATAAAAGTGTGCTGTTAAAAAAATATTACGTGGGGTGCGGCGCTTAATGCTTTTATTATAGTTATTAAAGAATACATTAAGTTGAGTGTAATTTAAAAGGGATATAACCGTAAAGTATTGAGTGGACAAAACGTTTGTGACACTGGCAGAGAAAGGGTTGGCCTTAAAAGTTAAGAAACGAAATTTCTTTGTGAAAGTATTTCTGTATAACTCTATTAGGTATATGTATATGGGCCATTAATTTAACATGCTAGTTAGTAGTAATATTGTAGTTAGATGATTAACAAATGCGGAATACAACTTACAACTGGAAAAGTGTCTTTTTTTGGCGAAAATGATACCTACTTATGTCCTTGCTCCTTTAGTTACACACTTCAATAAAACTCATACATATTTTAAATCCTTGCTTCCCCTTTAAAAGTAACGGTAGATTTAGTCGCCATGTCGTCGCCAGGGAGCATCATAAATATGCGGCAAGGTGTGCGGCCACAAACCATGACTTATGGGGCCTAACCCCACGGTTTTGCCAGATTAATCTCTGCATGGAAACTGTTCTACATGGGGTTGGAGATTGAGCATATTTTTATGGCGCGGTAAATGTAAGGTTCTTTTGTTGAGTCTTTATTATTTTGTATTGCTTGGATACTTAGAGAGATATAATATGAAGATTTTGCATGTTGAGAAATTGGGACAAAATGGATGTAAGACAGACAGATATAAGACAGGTATATAAGTCGTAACGCGTTTAATTTATTTTGACCCATTGACCTTGTTCGGAAGTAACTTTACTTGGACGCGGTGGCGGGTGAAAACTTGATACGCTCTAATTTCATGAAATGCACAAGGTAATCTTTCTAATTCGTGGAAAAATTATATTTTTTGTTTAATTTAAATGAAATTATCATTAACGCGAGACTTAGGTTCCTTGCTCAATATTTGTTCGCGCCTAATCAGTTTGAATCTGCACGCGGAAATATATCTTGCAGTTTTATGACTTTTACGTGGCTGCCCAAGTGCAGAGTGATTGGCATACATGATAGGAATCTATTCTTAGATTTTAAAATAATACTGCGCATAACGTAGATTCTGATTGCTTTTAATTTAATACGGGTGGACTTAAATTCAAAAATTTGGTAACGTCGTAAATACTTCGCTGTCAAATATTTGCCTGTTTTGATTAATTTGGCAATATTACTGTATAGAAATATATATCGCTAACTAGAATATCAATAATGAATTGCAATTACAACCTGGGCTCGAAAAAAAACAAGGCCTCGAACAGTTCTTTGTATAAACAGTACAACATTTTATTCGGAACGAAAACGAAATGAGAACATTTTCAAAAACCGGTTTATTCTGCAGGACGCAGCCGCACACGGGGGGCGTGCGCCGACAAGTATGATATCTTTGGCAAGTAAATGATGTGTTCAGAGTTTTAATAATATATTTGACTCAAATGAGTTTTACGCCGAGTTCTTTTCACTATTAAACAAACAATTTATTGACACTTTTCCACTAAAACTATTTACATAAAAATATTATCTGATGATTGGGTGACTCCCAGGTATTTGTAAAAGCAGGGAAAAACTTTTTGAACTTTATGGCCTAAAGCAACATATGAGTAATACAAGTTTTCATCAGTATGTTGCAAAATATTTTAAAACTTTTAAAAGTGTGTGCAAAATAACTAAAGCTCTTTATATTAGCAAGAAAATAAAATCAGCTGATGATAAAATAAAAAAACTACCTGGCAAATAATAAGTAATGAAACAGGTAAGAAAAAACAGCGTAATACTGCAGTAAATGTAGAGACTGCACATGGCCCCATTAACTCAGATGTAGAAATAGCTCTGGCATTTGAAAACTTTTTGCTAATATTCCCCCTAAAACTACTGAAAATTTAATTAATCACCCGCGCTTTCTGCCGCCTTACTTACAAATAATGTAAAGGCATGCCCTTTAGAGTTTAGGTTTCAGCATACAAACCCCTAGGCTGAAAGTAAAGAAAACTTTAAAAGCTTTTAAAGATCTTAAAATTAAATCAACAGAAGATCTTTAGAATGGATGGGGAGTGTCTGTAAAAGTCTGTAAATCTATCATCGAAACCATTGCGTCTTATTTAGCTTTCATATTTAACACCAGTGTAGACCAAAGGGTCTTTCCAGATCTCATGAAACACAGTAAAGTAGCTCCTTTGTTCAAATCCGGTGACAGTAAGGAACCCAACAATTATAGGCCTGTGTCAGTTTTGCCAGTTCACAGTAAGGTGTTTGAAAGTTGAAGCTTAATCAAATGTTACGTCACTTTAATAAAAATTCCATCTTTCATGAACAACAGTACGATTTCACCAAAGGGCGTTGTACCACTGACGCCGGTTACACACTAATAAAGAACATTTTTAATGCCTGGAAAGAAGCACAAGATACCATTGGAATCTTTTGGGACCTCTCGAAGGCGTTCGATTGCGTAAACCATGAAACACTCTGCTGAAACTAGAACTCTATGGGATTAGGAATACAGCTCTTGATTTACTAAGATAGATAGAAAGATTAAAGTTTAAGTAAACGGCGTAAACTCATTGGGGTCTGAAATGGCAATGGGCTTTCCTCAAGGTTCAATATAGGGTCCATTTCTCTTTTTAGGTTGCATTAATGATTTACCCCAATTACTTCAAAATCAACCGAAGATGATGTTATTTGCAGATCACAAAATCTTGACGATGTGAATAACTCTATTCTTCAGGTCCAAGATTGGTTAAAGTGACATCATGTTGAATGGAGAACAACTGGAATTTATTAATCAAATAGTTTTCCTAGGAATCACGCTAGACGAGAAATTACAATGGGGACCTCATATAACATCTCTTGCGGGGCGGCTAAGGTTGGCCGCTTATGCTGTTACAAAGATAAGACAGTTAACAGATATAGAAACATTTCTTCCACATCATTATGTCGTATGGCATTTTTCTGTGGGGTCGGACTGCTGACATTGAATCCATCTTTATTTTGCAAAAGAGAGTTGTCAGAGGCATATATGTATAATCTATGTCGTCGCGAATCTCTCAGGGAACTGTTTAAAAAGATTAATATTATAACGGTACCTTCCCAATATATCTATGAAAATATTATGTATGTAAGAAAAAATCTACATCTTTTTAATTAAATAAGTGATAGACATAATTTTAATACTAGAAATTAAGATAAAATAGATCAACCATTTTTCAGATTATTTAAAGTACATACATCTTTTATGGAGCACTGTGTTAAAGGTTCCAACAAAATGCCTTGTGATATATTACAATTAACTGAAAGAAAATACAAAAAACTCGAAAAAAAAACTCGTATTAAAAGTACTCTTTGTAAACAAGCATATTACAAATTAGGGTATTATATCCAAGATAAAAATGTTTGGAAATATGCTGGTCTAGCTCCATAGGACAATTTAGAGTCTAGACAAAATCAGCCTGGTTACTAATTTAACTGTATAATTAATTATTATAACATTGATTTACATTCCGTGATTACTTGAACTCACACACTGACTTATTAGTATTACTTGTAATATTTTTAAAATAAAGTATAGGTATTTCTACAGTGCTTGTAAATATGTGAACACGATGTATCCATTACATAATTATTTTTTTGTCATTGCTTCATTTTTAATTATTTTTACCAGTTGTGTGGTATAGTAATCTTATTCCAGGTACATCGTCTTCACATATAATTAATGTAAACAAAATATTGTAAAACATGTTAAAAGAGTAACGGTGGAATTTCTTGCCCATTCTTCTTCATACGAAAACTACCTTTTGGAAGGGGCGACTAGAATCAATTCAATTTTTTGTTAATTTTTACGATCAAAAGTGCCTTTTATGTGCCTAATTGAAATAGATTATTTGACTTTGACGTTGACTTAGTTTTCTTATCGATCAACCCAAAAATAGTTAAAAACGTTTTATTAACCGAGAACGATTTAAATTATGTTTTTATTCAAAAACGTTTTAATATCGTTCCGTTCGAACGTAATCGAAATAAATAGTTTCTTAGGTTTTTAAGAAGAAACCGTTTCGAAAAATATACCGTTATTGAGCCCAGATTATAACATTGAATTTGTTGTTGTAACTAAATATTCGGTGTTACGATATTAATTATTGCATTGTTGCATAATCAATATTTTAGTTCATTAGTTAGCCATATTTCATATTTCCATACAGTAATCGTAAAAGTTGCCAAATTAATCAAAACAGCGAAATATTTAACATCTATTTGCGACGTTGCCCTCTTTCAGAACGCTCTTAAAACTTTAAATCTTAAAGCTCTTTTCACATACAAATCTTCTTTATTATAGGATTTGAATCTCTGTATTAAACGGAACCCCTAATCATGTACCAATCATAAAATGTGCATACTGCCCAATAATGTCCTTAACTATATAATAATAATAATAAAACTTTTCTTTTATCAGGTGGAAACAAGGTGCACGCCTTCAACGGTTGGGTCATGCCAGTTTTGATGTACTCTTTCGGCATACTCAAATGGACTCAGACGGAACTTGACGCCCTGGATAGGAGGGTCTGCACACTGCTGACCACAAATCGGATGCATCACTCACGTTCATCGGTGATGAGACTGTATATCCCGCGAAAGTGCGGAGGTCGAGGCTTCTTAAATGGTAAGACTCTGCACAACCGTGAGGTATGCAGTCTCAGGGAATACTTCCTAAAAGCCGACGTGGGGATGCACCGAGATGTGGTCACAGTGGACAAGGGCCTCACCCCGCTATCCTTGGCTAACGAGAACTGGCACAAACCTATAGTGTTAGATAATAATGACCGCAGGGAGGTATTGCAGAGCAAAGAGCTTCACGGGCACTTTTACCGGGCCTTACATGGGCCCGATGTAGACTTGATAGCGTCCGTATCCTTATTGCGATTCGGTGACCTCTTTGGGGAAACCGAAGGTTTTGTCTACAATTATGGCCGAAGTTATGATGACGAACAACTACCGGAAATATATTGTAAAGGACGGCATGGTTGACATCTGTCGGGCATGCTACCGTCCCGGGGAATCAATCCGACACATTATCTCTGGCTGTTCTCGTCTGGCTAACGGAGACTACTTGCATAGGCACAACCTTGTAGCCAGGATTATTCACCAGCAACTTGCTCTGAAATAGTCTTGTGGAATCGGCAGTACTGTACTACAGATATGTGCCCGACCCAGTCCTCGAAAATGGCAATATCACGTTGTATTGGGATCGATCTATCATCACTGACAGGACTATTGTTGCCAATAAGCTAGACATAGTGGTGATAGATCGATTAGAGCGTCGCATAATGATTATTTATATAGCGATCCCGCATGACGACAACCTCGTGACCGCTGAAAAAGATAAACAGATTAAGTATCTTGACCTGGCTCGCGAGGTTGTCGACATGTGGGATGTGGATACAGCAATCATTGTGCCGATAGTCGTGATGGCTTATGGCATAGTGGCATAATAGCCAAGAGCCTCGACCAACACCTCAAGAGGCTCCCCTTAGGCAGCTGGATCAAGCCTTTGATCCAGAAAACGGTACTCCTAGACACGGCACGTATTGTTTGAAGGTTCCTTACTCAGGAGCCCTGACCACCGGTAGGTAGGACCCTGTTCCCGACACCGCCCGGTGGGATACAGTTTTCTATATTTTTTTGTTTTTTATATGAATATTTAAAAATGTAATTAATATATTTAAAAATTAAATAAAGGAGTAAATCTTTATTAGGTGGATAGATAAAACACTAAATACAAATTTGCTTAAATCCACGAAAAAATCATTTGTGTTATGTGCCTGAACTAAGTTAATATTTCTAAATAATCACATTATTATCAAACTTTCAAATATTTTCTTTATGATTTTCAAACACGCTTTCGCTCACACTATGTCCACCGTGTTATATCCACGGATCGCAATAAATCAAAGAGTGTTGCTCCTTATAAACATTTCGTGTGTCCTCTCTGCTTCAACTTCTCTTGTTTTATATCGCGCAATATTAGAGCAATTCTTCGTGAGACATCATCAATTTTACTAAAATATTTTGATAGCACTTGATGACAGGAGCAATATATATTGCGCGTTGTGTAGACTATTTTGACATGTTTGTAGCCATTTATATGTTGAATTTGAAAATGAAAATTATTTATTTCGTTCTAGATTTTTCCAGTATATATATAATTGTCTGCTGTGACTGTATGCACTAAATTAGATGTAGTTCTTTTCACTCGTCTAATTTCTGTACCAAAATCAGATTATTGTTGTGGAATTCAACTGCACTGCCCTCTAACTCTACTAAACTGTTCAAAAAACATCTGAGACATATCTTCGAGAGTCTAAATAACAGCTGTAAGCAAGGTAGACATTCACATACATCACAAAACCAGTCACACAAAGACAAAAGCATCACATTATCTGCCTGAAGCAAGCAGTAAGAAACATTTGGCTATTGTATTCGATTTAAACATTCTACATAGAAATCTTGGCAATTTCTTAGCGGGTCCGGTCCAGTAGGCGGAAGGTGGCGACTGGTTGGGTCCCGGCCCCCGGGGGTCAGAGGTCCGGTTAAGTGGGCCCCGTGAATTATTCGACGTAATTATACAGCGGCGACTTAACACGTGGCTGGTCAGTTAGTCCGGATTGGGGCACTTGGATTGGAGACGAATGTTTTGATTAGATGAATTCCTTTGATTTCATGTTTGTCAAAATTAATTACAATCCCAAAAAGATCTAAGTAGTCTGAAAGGAAAATCTGATATTCCTCAACCTTATGTTGCTGAGTTCTATCTATGTTCATCCGCAAATAGTTCATTACTATCCACATCTTATTACCTACCTTATCTGTCATAATATTATCACCGTATTAAAACATTGAATGAAATATACAGCGAGTGTTGAGAATCAAGCCTCTAAAGCAGATCCCTCAATCCGAACACTATCAACAACAACACAAGAAGCCAAAGTCACAACTTTTCGCCGTCGGACTGTACCGTCTTAGATTAAATTAACATTAGGTACAACTATTCGAGGGCCCCGTAGGGCGCCATTGTGCCAGCCTCTGTGGACCCCGGCCGTCTTGCTCTGTGGTCAACGGAATCCTAATTAAAATTACAACATGTAAATAGTCCGAAACGTCTCAGGCTGTTGTTTGATGTTTGTTTAAAAACGTTAGAATTGTTTTGTACTAATTGTTCTCTGAATACTGTACCTATGTGTGAGCAGTCTGTTTGCTTCCTTTGTCTTGAGCAGTTTGGAACATTGTGTGTTTTGCTACTTCAGGTTGTTTGAAAGTCATAGAAGTTGCAACATTAAATGTGCAAATCACATTATACTTTATTAGATATACTTACTGCCACTACATTTCTTCTGTCCACGATGATTCACTTTGGCTTTTATCGAAAGTCAAGATAAAGAAAGTTTATTGTTAGGAATCTACAAACATAAGAACAATACATAATTCTTCTATAATAAAAACAGTACCTACCAAACAATTTGTTAAGCTTAAATTTCGCACATGATACACGTACACACACAACTAATTCGGATCCCTTAAGTTTAAACCTTAAAGCATATATCTCCTTAATTTAATAATTTCCAACCATTTAGTTGTGAGCCGGCCATATTTGTCTTGGTCTAAAATCCGGCCTAAGATTAATCCGGAATGTTGTTAGTTGTCCCGTCCGTGTCCCCTGTTCGTGGACAACACGCGGTAGGGTGGCCATGCCGCCGTGCAAACACTTGGACACGGGTGGCGGACATAACACTATTAATTTTAGTGGTGGGTTTCAATTTATAATTTGAATTATTGATTATGGTACGGATATTAATGGCTTTAATGTTTGTAATTGACCTGTTAGGATTAGGTAAAGTTCCGTCGCTTCTACGTTCTATTTCGTCAGAAAGCTTTTTTACTTTTGATTTGCCTGATTTTAGCTTTTGACAAACGATTTCAATTCGTCAGTCTCATCTGATGTTGAATGTTATTTCAAGTCACATTTGCTAACTTCGACTTTCACTTTATCGTAAGTAGTAGGTACAAGGGGTAAATACCTACAAACTAAAGCCTCAAGATTTTTAATAACTTTTCAAACGGGGTTTTTGCCCTTTACCTCATAAAAGATAATGATGTAGTTATCTAGTTACCTAGCTATCCTATCTTATTCAATACTCACAATAGAAAAACAAAACCAGGGAAAACAAACGCGTAGGCATTTGTATCGAAACTAAAAACAAGTGTATGAAAACAAAAGTGCCATAAGCCGTCAGCGAGGATAGTTTTCAGCTATTTCATGCTGCACAGTTTGTGAGTTCCTTAAGTGATACGAAGCAACATCTAGAAGTCACTTAGCATAAGTGGCGAGTTACCTGAATACAAAGAGATTGAAAATACTAGAAGAGATAGTAAGCAAATGCAAATATTTTGCCGGAAGTGTGGTTTATAGTAACAAAAAAATGCTGATTGAAGAACAGATATGATAATTTCGAATTATTAGATCGGTCTTGGGTATAAACCAAAATCAACGTAGTTTAGTGTTAAATTGGAACGGTCAGTCACTCGAGGACTTTCCCTCAGCATGCTATACAAGGTATAGGAGTTATCGAAGGCCCACTCACTATAAATGTGGTGATTGTCTTTAAGCCTGTGACCATTATACATGTATTTAATATGGTTACGGTACCGGTTATAAGTTATTTCTTTTTTGTACTAATCACTCTGCCGCAGTAATCAAGTCTGATTTTTCCAGCCTTGCCACATCTTTTCTCTCTAACTCGACAGTCACAACAGAACAACAGTCGTTACATAAATAATAATCGTTGAGGGGACAACAAAACACCGTGTTTACCTCACAACGCGGCGCCAATAAAAATGTATCGCTCCAGAATTATTCAAGACACTGCGAGACTTGTGTCACGACACTACTGGGTAGTTGGAATTCATATTGGATCATAAAGGAGGACGTGCCTTTCACTAGATGAGTAAGGTATACGCACGGTTGTGATATATTTAAACTGGTGGGAAATGGAAAAATGAAACTGTTTAGGACTTGTATGTACAGAATTTCACTTTCTTTTACCATCATCCATTTTACCATTACACCATCCATTTAAAATTAGTTAGTTAGGAATTACTAATTAGCAATGGGCTTGTCCCCCTGTTACATAAGCTTTTTACATCTGGTAAAATGTGGTTCTACCGAACACCTACTTATACTTACGTCATCATTGATAGTAATCATTCTGACAGTACCTAATCATCTTTTAGTATGATTCAAATCTTCTGTTCCATAACCCCTAAGGACAGGAGAAACCCTAAGAAGAACTTGACCCTTCAAAAAACAAAAATTCCAGTTAACTCGTGGAGAAGTAAATATTTTTGTAAGGAAATCAAATGAGTTGTAGGGCTAATAATCTGCATGAGCCGTGGAGCGGGCGGCGCATTCCGCAGCTTCCAACTATGCTGAATATTTTTAATCAATACAAATTAGGTTGAGGCACGAGCCCCGGGGCGCCCGACGGATATACGCGAGCCGCACTCTGCTACTACTTTAGTAGAGGTGGACTAAATTATGTTTAGAAACGTATTAAAATAGTTAAAAACAAATTATTCGATATTTTTAGTATTTTGCTATTATGTAAAAGAAGCTTGTTGCAACCAGCTTGCTGGATTTGCATTAAAAACAACAGCCAAAGACGTACGCAAAAAAGCTATCGCTACGAATGGCTAATACTTAATTTTACATTTTAAACTAATTTAATATATTTTATAATGTTAATGTGCCTAATTAATATTAACGATGTGTATGACTAATACATTGATGTAATTTCATGATATTATTATGCATGTATGACTTGCACGAGTCGAATATAGTGGGACTAAAATTATTTACCATGTTATTATGTATGTACTCCTATATTCTGGCAAATAAATTTCATTTCATTTCACTTACAGTAATTGTATTTTTTTTCCGAAGGCTTACAGACTAAAAACGTTATAATAACAATATTATATGACTAAATTGCTAATTACAAGCCCCCCACAGATAAATACAAAATGATTAGATACTTCCTCATAGTTTCAGGTTTCATTTAATTTGTATACGAACATTATAAGCAAATAAACGATTTCCATTCTATTTTAACTAGTTATTCCCTCAAAGTAGGTTAATTCTGTTCATTAAGCCAATTTTTGCCCAAATTTAAGCCAATCTGGACAACAAATTGCTCAAGTGCAGGCAGGTCTCTCTTGTACAAAAAAGAGCTTCCTTATATGGTACATCATTCAATTTGAGGACCCCGGTATGCCTGAGAGATATTTCTCGACGGCATGTGAAGCCAAGTCAGAGGCCCATGAGCGGCTTTAAAACTCTGACACAAGGTTAGTCACTTACCACACGAAAAGAAGCAGAAGATTCAATTTGATTTGGTTTTACAAAATTTGTAAAAAAATACTTATAGAACTTAATTTTAAAATAATACAAAAAAATTACTTGGAGTTTATGTAATATACGTAATGAAACATAAATTTTATTTTTTGTCATATTTTGTCATTAGCATCAAGTTACTTTCGTTCTAAGAAATTTGACTGCATTTTCTACCTACTGATATATAAACTAATATTTCACCCCAAATTTGTCTACAACATTGCTACCATTGGCGCACTATGCGTTAGTCGATGTGCATACGATACCAGAGCATCTCGGGATAAAGTTACTTAACAAGCCGAAGATATTGATTTATTGAGCTCAGCCCCACAGGTATAACTTTGCTTATTTGGATAACGGAGCTTACCGTACATACGATGAGTATGGGTAGGTGTAGCACTATATTGTCTTAACATTCAATGTTTATATTAGGTTTGTTCTTGTTTTGGTGCTAAGTCGATGGCTTGTGATGGCGTGTGATATTTTAGTTACTAGCGTAAGTGTCTTCCATTGGTCTACAACTACATTACAATATATTTCATTGGTTACATTATGTATCCTGTGCACTGACTTTAGTCCTTTGTAAGATTTTTCAAAGATATAATATTGGTTTAGTTTTTTTTTGGTATTATAAAGATAACATATCTTTAAAGAAATGAATTTATTTGCACAAGCTCATAACTAAAAATAAATTTCTACAGAAAAACTCGAGTAGCGAGCTTATTTTTCTGCCTTAGTGTCAATTAAGTGGTCATTCTCACTTTGGCAAGCCCCTCAAGTGTCCACTTCAGCAAGGTACTAACAATAGGACATGTAGCCATATAATATGGCAATAGCAACAAATGGCGGCGTATGGCGAGCCAGTTAAATGGCAATCTTGTGTAAGGCGAGTTAGTGGTAAATAAAAAAGTGCTAACTTGGCCCGGCCACCGCGTTTTAGCTCCGTGCTAAGTTTCATGCGGTGAGACTGTGGGGAACCTATGTAGGTATCTCATAGGAACTGAGCAGTGCCTATAGATGACACAGTTGCTAGTAGTTTCGTTATCACGATCTTAGTGAAAGTAGGCATAAGACCAAAATAAAAATTGGATAAGTATCTATGAACCTAATTTCAATTGGCAGAAAAGCAGTTATAATTCACCAAATAATAATGATAGTTTGAGTAAGATTTCTCTTTCACAATTTCAAAAGTATTTTTCAAAATACCTACGTATGGGTAGGTAAGGTACTTAAATCAATCTTTCTGGCAAAGGTGTTTGACCCTTGTGTTTTTTTTTCAAATGATCAATCCTTCTTGATTTATTTATCGATACAGCTTAGATGGAATAAATCAAGATGCGAAACAGCGATGCGAGCAATATGTTTAGTGTGGCGTAGTTAGTCCGCTTTAGAACTTCTACAGACACTTTTATCTAACTGCGCAATTAGATCTAACACACCTACCTACTATCTAGTTGCAAAGTACAAAACAATGGTAATCAGCAACATATAACGAGTGAACTGTGTCAGTGGTATCGGACGGAAGCCGGACGTCCGGCCGCAGATAACACACGGACAGGTTAGTGTTGCTTTATATTGAATTTATGTTAATTATTGTTGGTGGAGGTAGAAGCAGGATGATGGGATTGTAGTTGATTGATATTGGGTTTATGGATGCAACTTGTTTGACATCATGATTTATTTGCAGGTAAAACAGGCTTCTTGGTGACTCGCACGAATTAACTCGCCTGAATCCAGGCGAATCGACCTTTAAATAAATATTAGCTTTTCTTGAGGCGATTCTCACGAATTCATTTGCGGACAAATCGACAACGCCATCAATACGCAGTATATAGTACACTGGCGCACAGAAGTTAGTCAAATATTTTCAAATAAACAAGACGATAAATGAATAAATTATTATTTAGATTAAAGGTAGATAATTAACTTGAAACTGTGCAAATAGATTTAGTCACCTGCATCCGTAAAGGGGGCCATTTTATCTGTCATACTGAACAACTTTTGCTATGAAATTCTTAACCGTTTGTCTTTGCACCATGCCCGAAATCATATTCAAACATTAATGCCATAAAAATGTCAAAAATGCCTATTTCATGGATACTAAAAAAAAATTTCTGTGTTATATTTCAGTTGATGATCTCCGCCAAATTTGTTTGTTAACATCATACTTATTTTTGGAACAAATAAATTGTATCGTAGCCTATCGTATAAGTAGGGATTTCATCATTTCTTATTTCAGTTACCACCAATTCGTAGTATGCACAATAACACATAGTGGCCTCTTAAATAACGCACTTAGTCGCCAGTTAGTGCAAATATATTGCGACTCTATGTAGTCTTGGGTTAAGTTCGGTTAAGTACAGGACGGCACTGCCCAGGGCGATCTACATGTAACGCTACATGCGAAGAGAGTGAGGATTTCGGTACAAGGATTTTGTTTTAAAGGACCTTTGGAGAAACAGTTTTATTATTACATTTGAGATCTGAATGTGTAACTGAAGTAGCTACTAAGTGTAAATTATTATAAGAATTAGTTAGTCTTAATACTTATACTTATATCTCATGTGGTGTAAATATATTGCTCTTGCTTGGAGCTTAAAATGAGCAACAAAACATTTAATTAGATATTAATCTTCTGTGTCTTTACACGGACAATGTACTAATATTTTAAACTATTCGTAAATGGCGTACCTGCTTAATTTAAACAAAGTTTATAAAAAAAAATGCTATATGGCAATTCAAGGTTTAGGTACAGGTTTGTAAAAATAAAAATAAAATACAACCGATTTATTTTGAAACAATATTTCTCATTTCTTAGTCATCATATTTTTTCAGGCATGACTATATCAATTGTGTTGAACAGAGGGTAATAAATTCGTTAGAGCCGCGCAAGGGGTGAAAACTACCCGTCATTATGATGTATTCGGGGGTAAGAAGTTGCTTTTTATTGTGGGGTAGTTATTGTAGGAGTATATTGTTAGAAAGGGAAGTGTAAGGGTACGTCGTAGGATCAGTTGAGCTTGGTATCAATTAATTTTAAACTGAAGTTTTTGTCGCAATGATTTTAGCCGCATAGGATCACAAAAATATGACAAACATGCAGCAATAGAGGGTTGTAAGTAGGTGAAAATAATCGATCAATCACAAAGAGCACAAAATTGCTTAAAGAGAAAACTTTTAGATACATCTAAATTCTAAAGATGTCAAGAAAATTCTAATGTTCTAGAAGTCCAGAATACTGAAAGGAACCACTTGAAACTAGCGTTGAGCCATAGAACTTAAACAATGTCAGAGCACAAATATAAACAATCTACAGCATGTATCAGAAAGGTGTGGTCTTGTTCAAGAGTGTGGTAAAAACCATCAAACTGAACAACTTTGGGGCCAACATCGTTATCGCGAAACAATTATCAGCAGTTCCACACATTTGGGTCGAAGATATTGAAGTTTTGTATGGGATCGCTGGTAGTGTTTTCGCGATTACGATGTTAGTATTATCTACTTAGTATCATCGAGAAAGTTCTTCAGTTTGATGGTCTATACTACTGTATCACACTTTTCTGATACACGCTGTATAAGCAATTGCAATCTTAGAGTCAAATATAATATCGTAACGACTTTACCATTACCAACCCCCGTACACCTTACAAGTAAACTTAACAAGCTCGCTCAAATAGTTAAAATGATACGCTAATGTCGCCGGGGACGGATGTACGCCCCCACCCCTTCAGGACGGGGGGTATCCTGCGTGTGCCTGAAACGCACGGAACTGTGCCCAAGTGGGTCTCCTCGGACCACGCTAACGTCTTGGAATAGAGTAGAGAATGAATAGAGGGCACATGCTTAGTATGATATTTTTAGATTATAAATTATATTTTTAGATAGGAAAAACCTTGTATAAGATGATGTGAACATGTACAGTAAGGGATGTTTATTGTTTTTCGAAAATTATTTCCATTTCATACAATTGTCAAAGAATGACAGTTGTGATTTCAATACACGGACCATTTAAAATGCTAGTCAATTTGATAAACGATTTTTCTTAACTCCAGCGGGGTTTTTGCGCTGGTGAGAAACGACGTTGTGTTTTTGAGGTTTTTATTCTGGATTACACATTTCGCTAAAACATCCTTTTTTATAGTATAGTAATTACTTAGATAATGAAGCAGTATATGTGCTTATTTTCTGCACACATTTAGTCCCTTACAGCTTATGAAGTATTTCAGTAAATCCAATTACTGCAAATCGTATAAAGCTTAAAAATCTAAAAGGTAATTTTCATTTTCCATGTCCATTTGGTCGTTTAATTTCGTGTGTAACTCGTCCTGTATTCACATGTCTATCTGTATTTACTTGTAAGCCGAAACTAGTTGCGAAGTTATTCGGGCTCACCTACACTCGCTATAAATATCACTTAACTGTGATACTCTCACCGTCGTAACCAGTCGATCGCAAGTTGTAGCGCCACCAAAAAACAAAGTACAGAAGGATCGTTAGGAAATTTGAAAATTCAACAATGTTGAGTATTTTCTGATTTCTTAGAAATGCCCAACAGGAATACTCGGATGGACTCAGACGGCACTTAGTAAACAGCAAGGATGTTAACAGTTATCAGGATGAACAAACTGAGCAATGCTTATGTTCAAACCAAGGGCAAAAATGAATGTAATGAAATGGTAGCTTCATCATCGATTTGACTATGCTTATTAATTATTCTAGAAACAACAGACTTTTGTATAGGGCTAGTTACTGTTTTCCTTTTTGAAGTATTTCCTCATTAATGAAATGGACCTTCTATCCTCCCTGACAGGTAATAGTGCCTCAGGAAACGGCGCAACTTAGACAATAACCGTTGAGATTAGACGGGTCTCAGCCCGAGGTGGGCTGTAAACAACACAATACATGCAAATTGAATATTAAGAAACGGTGAGGATGTCGTGTAACGACTGTTTGTTATTGTACGTGATTTTAGGGTCACTATAACAATTCGTTTAAACACACCTACTCTTACTTAATTTAACTCTTTACAGCTTAGTAGGACATGTAGGTGCTACGAACAAGTCTCTTGTTTTTTTTTGGGTAAATGGTCTCGAAATGAATCCTCACGGTGAATAAGTAGGTTATAAGGAGAATGACTTCTTGGAACGCATCGGAACGCGGCGGGTGTATTTCCTTTTGTAACAAAAAAGGACTAGGATTGTATTTTCCTTTAAAGTTAACAGAGAAAATTAAAACTTATTATTCAGCCAGTACGCTACTTAGCAATAAAAATTTTAACCTGAATAGCTCACGCTCTACACTGTCATCCAAAGAAAAATGTAAAATTTTATCGCGTCTTTTATTTGTTTACGAGCACCAATTTTTCACCACTAATCCTTTGCTTGGCCAAACGATTAGCCCAACAGGGGTTGTATTTTTTAAGAAACAATATCAGTGACAATGCCTCGACAGTCAGCCAACAATAAAAGAAAAAGCAATTAGGATGTTTTGTTTGTCCCCACTCAAGACGATCGCGAACATTTTTCATTTTTAATCTGTTGTGTTGTAATTGTTTTCTTGATGACGTCATTGTCGTTTATCGAGAGTTGTTCACGGTTGACGGAGGCTGAATGTGGTTTTTGTAAGTGTTGAGACAATGGAGGGCTTTCTTGTACGGCTCAGTGGACAGGCTGAGACGGTGTCTAGGTTTGGCATTATTTAATCTAGTCATCGTGCTTTTTCCAATGAAAGTGTGACTTTCCATGGGTGTTCGGAAAAGCGACTAAAGAAGTACTTTAAAATAATGACGAACAGTGATCACCCTGATCACCAATCTCTCTGCTGTGAAGTAATAATTAGGTGGGTACGGCAATTTTCCATAAGACCGTTAATTTTATTGTTATCATCGTCGGACCGAAGTGCCGCGGAATAATTTAAAAAAATACCACCTCTGAGGCATGAAATTTGCTTTTTTGCAAGAGCAGTTAACTTCTTGTAACTGGTTTTGATGCCGAAAGCAAAATTAGAAAAATCTTTACCCGTTTTTCTCCGCTTTCGCTTCGCTCAAAGGCATAAATGGCAAAAATGTCTCAAAGGAAAATAAAACATCGTCTGGAGCGGAGTCGCGTTCCTAGCCTAGTATTTTAATAAGTTAGGTGCACATCATATATTAAAATACCTCTTGAAAATAAAAGTAGTCTGTCATGAATAATATTCCGATGATAAAACATATTAACATATAGAGGCTGAATACAAATCGGCTCATTTGCTCCACACTCACAGTAATGTAGCCCTTTAAAATTCTGAATATTTAGTACTAACTCCTCGATGCCTTGAACCTAAGTTTTATGAGACATTTTATGTTTCTAAAAAAATATATGAGATACTGTTTGTATGATAAATGAATGGTAGGGCAAATATGTTGTGACTCAAGAAAACGGTACGAAAAATATTGCGTTTCGTTTTGCAATGTGGCCGATAAGTTATCTGTCTACTGCTGAACTAAAGAAAAAATTAATAAGTAGTTTTATGAGGAACTGACATGAGCAACCTTCTAATTAGTGATTCCAATGATTAAGAACACCAATGGATTCTATCGGATCTTACCATATAATGTAATTAAGTAATTTGAAAAAGTACATAGGTACCTATCTATCTTTAACGACAAGGTTACAAATAAGCTAACTGTAATATAATTTACAGTTGCAATTAAGATAGACACCTTCTGATATTTATAAGCAAAGTACTACGCCCACATTTCTTAGAGACATACGTTCAGAAACAATAAATCCTAAACTTCACATTACTCTGTATATTCAAGTAGCACAGTACAGTGGCGTGCACACTGGCAGGTAACAATTGAATTGCAAGCGCCGTGTGTTTACAACCGTTTTATATTGCCGAGCTGTTTCTAGGAGTTTATTTTAGCGAGTCTTACTTTGTAGAGTTTGTTGCTAGTCTTGTGCTGCATGGAAATCTTTTTGATGAAAATACAGTGCAGGGATTTTTACCAGGTGAATTTGTAGAAGAATCATAAATTCTTTATAAGTAGCTGCAGTTGTGCAGTAATGGATTTGCTCAGATATGTGACAGTTATTTGCATTGTAAGGTTATCCTTATGTGTAGGTGAGTTATACGTGTCGTCAGTTTATAAAGAAAGGTACTTAGGTATAAGTTAATTGAAGAACACAAGCGTTCAGTCCTTGCTGATTCTGGTTTCCTTTTTAAATAAATGTTTCAAGACTCCAGCAACAAACGACGGGCTAACAGCGATCTCACATATTGTGAGCACAAATGCGATGTTTAAAGTCAACACATTATTGCTCTCCGTGACTGTGAATATACTGAGAGCACACGTTATTGTGCTCGCACCTTAAATCTCCACCTAACGTATAAATAAACACGCGAATTACCGAAAGGTACGCATCACGAAGTAGAACACAACATCCAACAATAAATCCTTTTATAATCACTGCATTGTATTTTAGTAAATCGTACTAAAGTATTTTGTATTTCGGATCGTTTAAATTACCCCATAAATACACGTAAACGATTCGCAACAAAGAGATGTCGCTGGAGTGCCCGCCGGATCCGAACAATAAATCTGCTGCAGCACAAACAAGAAATAACTTTCACGGCTGAAAATATCAAATGTAAAATGTAAATTTAACTACCTAATACGGGCTTAAGCCGTACGAAACTGCGCTTTAAAGCGCTGTTTATTTGATATTTGAGTGTTGTTTTTATGTTAGTGTCGTTGGTTCGGCAAATAAAAACGTCTGGTGTGGAGGATGCAGCGCCGGTTATGAATGGCCTATGAGCTCCAACGCGCTGCGCATGGATCAGGGCAAGCGTTATTAGGACAGAGGAGACACTGGGTTTATATCTACTTAAGGTCTATTTTCGAATTTAACGATTTTGAATCCTGCATGTTTAAGTAAAAAAGACTAAACTTAATATAGTTTACAATTAGTTTCTATTTAATCTAATTTCAGAATTGTATATTAGCTTGATACGATGTGTCGCGGCGTACGAGTTAAATAATGGTGTTCTATCTATAAAACTTAACAAAAATAAACATATGACTCACGAATGGCTGACACACAATCCCCGTGTTTTAGGAGTGCTAATAAAGTTTATATCTTATTTTAATGTCACCGAGACTTAAAGGACACATTGTCTGACGCTTTACTTAACGCCTCGGTTAACGTGAATTATATCGGCATAAACAATGTCGCAAATTTTGAAGATCGGTAAGTGTTCCTGTAAATTAGCTGCTGACAATCATCGAGTTGTCACCTCTTCACTCGCTGGTCTGTATGAAGCGTCTCTTAGGTGGCGTTGCATCGCAGGCAGTTTGCTTGATATAAGGCACGTCGCCGCCCGTTATTGCTCCAACCTACTTATTTATAATTGTCGTCCCATCCACCATCTTAATCTGAACTCCCAATCTCTTCTTACTTCGAACTAACCAACCACCTTCGGGGGAGTTATATGAGATATGGAGGTTCAAGCTACGTTGGTCCAGATATGGCCAAGGGTAAGCTTTCAAGAGTAGCCAGGGAGGTCGGCACGGGCTATTTAGTTCTCTTTCACAGTGACTATTAGTGCGACCTTTATTGCGTTAGCCTGTGCGGATGACGCATCGTTATGATCTTATGTTTATTTATGTTATCTGTATTGTTTGTCTTCATGGAGATTCAAGAGAGGAATAAAAAAGAGTGCATTAGTGTCTTTGTGACCTGCATGACGGTACGAAACAGACTTGCTACTTGTAAGTACCTACGGAAAGCTTTAATGCTGATTTTAAAACCATTATTGTCTTATTCAAAAATACACCATGGTGAATGGTGACACTAATATTACAGTAGTACCTGCTTAGAGTTCAGGTAGAACTTGCTTTTCAATAGGAATGCCGTAACTTCATTGGTATCGAATATAACTGGCCAAAAACCACATTATTTGCCCAGGCAGTAGCATCGCACTACTTGTTTTTTACTGTAAAATAATATCATAGACGCCATCACGAAATCTTCTTTCTTCCAGGAGTGTTTCAAGAAATCTTTTTTCTTCCAGGAGTGTTTCAAGAAATAGTACCTGGGCGACCGAGCTCTGCTCTGGTGAAAATAGAGAATGCTCATTTAATAGTATAGGAGTACCTACTAATTCCATACTACCATGATAGTAGGTACTTACTAATTCCATGCTGCCATGATCATTATTCTAATATCAATAATGTCATGTCATTATTAATTATCTTGTTCTAAACTTTAGGCGACCGAGCTCTGCTCGAGTGAAAATACGGAGAAAACTAATTTTCTTAGATATGAGACCTAGCTAGATCGATTTTTCGCCCCCGTAAACCCCTATATTGCAACTTTCATCGAAATCGTTAGAGCCGATTTCGAGAACGTGAGTAGAAATCTATATACAAACAAATAAATCTAATACAAATATTGCTCGTTTAATAGTATAGGATAGGATAGGATTAGCAAATCGCTGTCAATTTGAAAGCAAGTCTTTTGACGATCTCTCCTTTCTCACAAACATGATTATAAAACAAAGACAAAGACAATAGTTAAGTAACGCGTCGAGTTACGAGTCTTCATAAATTTCAGTGCCATAGTGCACAGAATTAAGTAGCACGGCTAAGTAGGCTTGGCGTGGTACAGCGGCGTGGGGCGACATACACACAGGCTGTGACGACTCCTGCAGAGATACGTTTAAAAGTTTATGATAGGTACAGGTTGCTGTTTTTCTTGGTCATGAATGCGAAAAATGACAGCATAGGCTAATTTCCGTAATTAAAAACGTTCAAAATATAGTCGCAATCTCATCTCAGCGGCGATCAAGTTTAAAAACTTATCAAAAATGTAGGCAAATTGGAGGTATTTTTGACAAATTTAGACCGGAATTAAGCTTGCGAATGGTCTTAAAAACACGGCAACTGTTCCTCTGGTGGATGTCATTGCATATTGTAGTATTTTCTGAAACAAAAAATATCTTCACTATTCTGTAACAATCCTATGCAATTTTGTTTTTGTTTTGATTGTTTGTTTGTTGTCATTCACCAGTGCACACTAGATATACAGAGTAATTATGCAATGTAAATTTTCTTTGGTCCCTGGCCGTGAAAAACTTCAACTGCTTGAATTGAATACGAGGCTTTTAGCTACTTTGTATAAGTGTGTAATCAATGTATTTTTTTAAATGTGCGTTTTGTTTATGCAGAATAAACAATTTTTCTTTCTTTACTTTCTATGTAAACACCCATCTTTCTCTTTCGGGTCTACCGACTTAGGACTACTGGTACCCTACCTACTTCAAAGATACATTGGAGCAATCAAAATAATTTTCATTAAAATATAACACGCTATACACAAGCATTCAACAATAGTAAGACTAACGCACTTGAAAAGTGTCGCTGAAAAAGTCAGTAGTAGACTTCACCGAGGAGTTCTCAGTAGGAGACCAGGTCGTAAGTTTTGCTGAAATACACAGCGCTCTAGCCACTGAAGAAATCCGCACAGTAACTTTACTATGTAATAATTGTCAAGAAATACATTAACGAACTGTAAATTACATACTTAGTTCATTTTGTTCGTCGATGTGTTTCGTCACGGCACGTCACACATCAACTCCTCGCTGGTTACCAAACCAGTACTTACGTATGTACATTTTTATATAAGAGATATTATTATACGGAATTACCATTATGATTAATCATTTTCCTTTAAATAAAATACATTACATAGCAGAAAAACGCCACTGCAAAATTAAATTGATAAGTTGGAATTTGTACCATTAGGTAGACTGATCCATGGAAGTCCAAATTACCTAAGGCTATGACTGTACCTTCTGTATCTATTTTGTGAGTTATTTAGGTCCGTTGTATAAATTTTAAATCGTTATTATGAAAATAAAAGAAAAATATAGCTCGCTAGTTATTCTGCGTGAGTTATAGTTCAATAACTCATTGAAATGCAGCAGAATTTAATCGTAAATCATATCTATCTTGTGATGCTTTTGCAAATAGACTGCGATAGGTAGGTACCTATGTGCCTACGTTTGATCAAGTTTTAAAAGTTCAATAATTTTCCTTTCGGGCACATTTTTCTCTTTCAAATCGAATAAAGTCTTATCGTAATTGCTTTTCCAACTTCAATCTTTTTATTTACTCAATAAACCCCACAAAGCTTATGTACTAAAGCAAAATATTCATCGTTTCGCCCGCTTTTGTTTCTAAGGGGGAACCGATTAATTTTATTGACTCGGCTAATTCTATCAAAGACTCCGCCGGTTTAATAGCGCACAACAAAATAAGACCCTTAAAAACTAATGTTCAGCCTTAAGTCCGCCGCAAATACCTCTTTGTGACTCCGAACGATACCGACGCTGCCGCCGCGCCGAGACCTGGCTACACGGAATTTTCTTCAGGATTTACGAGACAGATGAATTTGAACTTTGAGAACAGAAAGCTCAAGTTGAATTTCCAGTGAAAACGTGGAACTACTTAAGGCGAAGTAAGACGCGAGCAAGATTAAAAAGTTCGAGTCGGTCGCGCGATGTCATTGTAAGTGGAAAATGAGTTAAATAAGGCAATACATTTTAATTAGGAGGAAGGGATCCCTTTATTCCTTACGCGATAACTCGCCGCGTTCTCTATTAATTGAATTTCATGTTTAATTAAGTCGGAGGCGGCACAGATAATCCGCGCACTGATCTTGCCGTTTGTTCGGCGAGCTCATTTAACTTGCTTTTGGCGATTGCTTGAGTTTTTTGAGCGACCGATATTGCGACCGCGAAGTATATCTGCTGTTATTTAGTGCTATCTGCTTTGCCTCGGATAGGTAAAGGGTTCACGATTGTTCTTAAGAATTATTGTGTTTAGAGAAAGTTCTATGCTGATTGTTATCAAGCTAATTAATGCTCTCAAAATTCCAATTACAGAAGAATAAAATAGCTTTGACGTGTCAAGTTCAGAAACGCGTTATATTTTCACGAAGTTTCAATCTTTCGTGCTGTATGCAATTGAGTAAACATTATCTAAGTCGTTATGAATCCACACTCAAAAATACAAACTACCTTGTACCTACCACAATCTTACACTTCAATAATTTGTACCTCAGACACCTCAAAACCAATCCAGCATCAGAATGCGTTCTTTTCCAATTACCTCCCCCAAGAACAGCTTAACTCCGTCAAAAAAACTGAACGTCTGAATAAAATACCGGTGTTCAGTTAAATGTAGTGAGATAATCCTGCAGTAAGTGGTTCGGTCGGTACTCCTTTGCTTAAAAGATTAAAAACTTGGGGAGCACCAAACATTGGTTTACTGTATTGAAGTCGCAGGGTGCTGGTAGAGGGATGACTTCGTTTTTATTATGGGTAGGTAAGCAATAAAGATAGAAAAATCATTTAAATTTGCGTATCGTTTACTCCGCGCGTTCTGATCGTGAGGCAATGTACATGAAGGCGACGTTCGCACGGACGTAATAAAATCACGGTAGGATTTTATCACGCACTGGATTTTCAACGGTCTGCTTAGAGAACCGAGAGTTGAAATTCCAACAGTGTATTTTATCGACGCGCGCGCTGGAATGTAGTCTGTTGAAGTTTTAACGCTAGGCTTAACACCGAGAGTTAAAAATCCAGTGCGCGATAAAATCCCGCCGCGATTTTATTACGTCCGTGCGAACGTCGCCTTCATGTACATTGCCTCACGATCAGAACGCGCGGAGTAAACGATACGCAAATTTAAATGATTTTTAAAATAAAAGATCCTCGTTTTGCACATAATATTTTGAGATATTATTCATACCTATGGGTGATACTTATTAAGGTCGTTGCAATTTTTTTTGCCAAAATGCTTTAAAGACTTTGTACATTCCATATTTTTTAAAGTGAAAACTTCTTTAGGTGCGTTGGGCATTTTTGAGATGGGGCTAAACCATCGATTTCACGACACTGTGACGACACCAGCTTTTGACCATTAAAAAGACATCAACGCGTTGATTACCGCGGTGCGTGGAGTAAAAGACATTAACGCATTGATTACCGCGGTGCCGATTTTTTTTCAAGTTTTTACTTCTTTCGGCACTCCCGAGTGCCACTGTTTTTTTTTTCGAATTAGTTTTACGTTTACGTTACTTTTAGTTCTTGCTAACATTTATTACTGCACCATCGTTCTCTGTAGGTATTCATTAATATTTTTCTAGTCATGTTACCTATTTCTATCTTAGAGACATTGCAACTGACATTCTTCAATTTATTTACCGCGGGATCCGGTCATATCTAGCTTAAAACAGGAGAGTTAGTTGAAATTTTATATTTGAATTAATTCTCCTGTTTCTCTGGTGACACATATCTGAAACTTCACATTCGCCACATGTATCAGATACTTACTCATCACCATCGCCATTACCATTTACGGAGTAATTTCCAAAAATAGGTACAATGATGGCCATATTCGTACCATTAAGGTTGGCTGCGCGTTATCAGTCTCTAGTACTGCTCAAGGGGCTCAGATCTTAAGGGGCTAATTGCTTGCCCCTTAGAGCACCTCGTTAATATAAATTATTGTGCGTTAGTATTATAACACTTAATAATAGTGAGGAATCAGTCTTGTGTTGGTGAAAAAGTTAATTGAAAAAAACTTTTAACTTACCATCTTAATTATGTAAATGAAAGAGCACACAAAAAAATGTGATGCATCACGTGCATCTTTATTCGTTCTAACAAATAGACCGTTAAAATGATCTAAAAACTTTTGGAGAATTCAATAAACTGTCTGTGATTGTTCGATTTCTATAATGCCACAATTGAATCAAAGAAAGATTAGTTGTAGTACATAGTACTGACAATATTGACCAATATGAACTATTTGATTAGACTCATTCGATCAGAGGGGCGATTTTTTTACACGTCTGCCCAAAAAAGAGTGTAATTTTACTTTTGTGGAATAGCATCTCGCAGGTCAAACTAGGAGGTTGTCGGCTGCTTAACCGAACTTTTCCGTGTGTGTCTTAATGTATTAAAGCCTTCAGCAAGGGCATAAAACTTATAAACTATGACTAGGTACATACTGAGGGTACCCCCTATGGGGTACGTACTTCGGTTTGGGGCGGCGCGGGCTGGCTTGAGCAAGGGTGGGATTAGAGATGAACGGGAACATCGCGGCGGGCTTCGGCGGCGAGGACGGAAGGATGGCGTTCTGTTTCTGTGCTTACGAACTCCACTCGTAGCTCTCCCTTCTTCTGTCCTGGACGAGGGTTATAGTGTCATTGGTAATGTTGAGAGTATGCCTCGATCAGCAAATCTAGCTTAATATGCGGGAGGGAGTGTATCGGACGGCCATCGCAATCGACGGATTGCGGTGCTTTATAGTGGAGTCAAAGAAACGCTTTGAGAGGCGTTTGATGAACTGTTTGACGGTGGGCATTTTGAGATCTAAATGAAGATTTTCATTGCGAATATAGAAGAGGCCATAATCATTCTTAAGAACTCCCGTAACCGTTCCTAAGAAACGGTTCCGGAGGGTCTGCGTCATATAGAGATAGCGTGGCTTAGCGTGTGCAAAGACAACGCAAGCATAAGTCATGATGGGACGTATGACCGCGGTGTAGATGCGCAATTTGCACTTGTGTGACAATGCTATCCGGACTGTGACTGACTCGCATCGCTCATCGCCTACACCCATTGAACTCCTGAAAATAGAACATTCCCCCTCAAAGTCTGTCAACTCTGTCAATACATTTTTTGCAAACGTGGGTCAAACTCTGGCCAGTAAAATACCACAAAGTGCAAAGTCTTTCCAACCAACCAGAAACAATAAACAATCCATGGTCAACTCGTTGGGTCTCCTCACGACAGACGAGGATGAAGTAGATTGCATTATTAAGGGTCTCCGTGCGGATAGTGCACCCGGTTGGGACCGTATGCCCCCAAACTTAGTCAAAGCTGCCAGTCATATTTTAGTTACGCATATCTGCAACATAGCTCTGTCTAAAGGAACATTTCCAAAGGTGCTGATAAAAGCAATCGTACATCAAATTTTCCAGTCAGGGGACAGAGACGTTGTCACCAATTATCGCCCTATTTCAGTCCTACCAGTCATCTCTAAAATACTGGAAAAAATTCTTTACAAAAATCTTAGCAGGTTTCTTGACAAATACCAAATTATCTCCAATAACCAATTTGGTTTTAGAAAAGGTTTATCTACGGAGGATGCAGTAACCGCGTTGCTGGATACTGTGGTGGATGAATTTGACAGTAAACAGAAATATCTAGGAATCTTCCTGGACCTCTCTAAGGCATTTGATACCGTCTCTGTTTCCGGCCTTCTCGTCAAGCTGGAGTCGATTGGGGTGCGCGGTGATGCCCACAAAATATTTAAAGACTTTTTACTGAACCGCACGCAATGTGTGAAGATAGGGGGCAACATTCGTAGCGAAGAATCTTTAAATTACGGTGTCCCATAAGGAAGCCTCCTTAGTATTTTCCTCTTTCAGATATACGTGAATGACCTCTGCACCCTCTCTCTGCCCGCAACCTAAATCCTGGCATACGCAGATGACACGGTCATTCTGACTTATAGAAATGATTGGGCCTCGTCAAATAGGACTGCTGAAAAGGCCCTGCGCGAGACGACCTGTTCTGTTGGCTAATAACAGTCTTACATTAAATATTAGCAAAACTCACTTTGTCACTTTTGGTCTCAGACTTTCCCTCCTGCCACCAGTAAACTCAATGGTACTCAAAGCACATGTATGCGCTCTCAATGATCCGCAATGCGCATGCCCTTCCGTGTCCCGAGCCCCGGTTGTTAAATATCTAGGCCTACGGGTTGACGCCTGCCTATCTTGGCACTATCACCTTGAGACTCTGTCCGCGCGGGTTAGAAAACTTATTTATGTCTTCGAAAAACTTAGACTATCCGCCCATAGGGAAGTTCTAAACATGGCTTACTGTGCTCTTTGTGAGTCTATCTTAACGTATTGCATTACAGCCTGAGGAGGAGCAGCGAAGACTGCGTTTATACAGGTGGAGCGGGCGCAAAGAGCAGTAATTAAAGTGCTTCTTAGTAAGCCTTTTAGATTTCCCACGCAACTACTTTATAAGGAGTACAAGGTTTTAACAGATCGACAACTTTTCATTCACCGTGCACTAATCCGCAAACACTTAATCTCACCATTAAACTTCAGTAATCCTTCTATAGCAAGAAGAAGGAAGACCAGTACCCCCATGTTCTACAAAAAGCACGCACACAACTTTTGCTAAACGACACTACCCATTTCTAAGCGCCCTTACTAATAATAAATTGAACCAGATTTTGAATATACATTCCCTTAACACATATAATTGTAAATCTAAAATTAAAGAATATCTTTTAACTCTTGACTACAGTAAAACAGAAGACCTATTAAAATCGTAATATACATGACTCTATACACACACACCCTCACACTCACACACACACACTCATACACACACACTCACACACGCACGTAAATCTTTTTCACATCACACTATAATTAAATACATAATTGTGCACCTAAAAATAAGTATTACTTACTTACCTGTAATTTTGTATAATGGACGGATGGATGACCCCTGTAACACAGGTTCCACCTAGCATGGAGGTCATTGTTCAAATTTCTGTGCACTTGTTAGTCCTAAGCTGTAAATACTGCACATAACTACTTTGTAATTTACTTTTGGAAATAAATTATTTATTATTATTGCTTTTTACGTCCTTTACATATCTCGGGAAGCCAATTCACAGAGGCCCCTTTGACGTTTTTTAAAATGAAATGAGGCAACAACCGACGATTATCCCTGTTCGCACTATGCTAGTACACCCAAGGACAACCCCCGGTTGGTGAAGTACTATTGCAGGATATGGAAACAAAGATATTGGATTATGGGTTTCGGTGCCAAAGTGAACATATTATCTAGAACTATGGAAAGACTATGGCCCCTGCCTGACTAATATTTTATATAAATTACACAGGAAAACGGCACACAGAAAAGCATTAGAAGCGGATAAGTTTGTATGTGGGAGGGAAGCTCTAGGTTCAGCTTCAGCGTTGTAGGTACGTGTTCTGTAAATGAGTTGATTGCGCCCGTCGTGTCTTCGACTGGTCGGGGATGGTGTCAGATTTCAGTCTTTCGCTTGCTTTCACTTTGGTTGGAGAGGTTTAAGAGGGGCAATTCCCGTATTTTTAAGAACGTTCGCACTCTAATCTCAGTCTAGATTTGTCAAAAATACCTCTGATTTACCAAAAATGCCAAGTTATTGACATTGATTGTCGCTGGGATGAGTTGAGATTCCGACTAGATTTTGAATGTTTTTAAATACGGAAATTGGCCTTTTGGTTAAACTCTAAATAGTTTTTATCAATACAACATTTCAGAGATATTAAAACACTGTTTACACAATATAACTCTAGAACTGTCAAATTCTCCATAAAATACTGACTCTATCATAAAACATGTTGACCAGTTTTTCACTTGGTGAAAGAAAAGGTGCATGCTCCATTAAACGTCAGCCATTTTGTTCAAGTTTACGACGTCATCGGCGCGGAAGCAATTAAATGCATTGTAAAAGTTTAATACGCTGCGAGTGTAAATCACACGGCTGTCCGTCAGAGGTACCATTGATGACGGGAGACAGCGCACAAGAAATAGATGTTGACATAATGTCTTGGTGAGGACAAGGTTCAGTAGGTTTAATTTATTCATTCATCAGTTACAACTTCATAGTAAATTATAGTACACCATTGCCTTTATGAAATGTCTTGGACGCTGCAGGTGTAGATCGCGGTCCTTTCGGCGTCATCCCTGCTGATGCTTCAAACAACAAATACTACGAATTAAAAGTAACTATTTCCATAAACCTTACTTTTTGTTAAGCTACAATTCACTTGCCGGTAAGGCTTATTCTATTGTTTTTGTCATTCACTCTAAAACTGAAGGGTTTAAGTCGTCAGTTCACGGTACCCCAAGCAAAAGTGAAGCCCATAAAATGTCCTGCAGCATTAAAACTTGAGATTTTCAAATTTCGTGCGTTTGACCTGATTAACAACGACATAATCATTAGTTTACTTAGTACACAAAGGATGTGAGCACAACGCATTGGAACTTCAACCCTATGAGGTTTAATCAAGGTTTGTTTTAGGTGATGGGTAAGAATGCACGCCACAGTTTATGTGTAGTTAAATTGAACAAGTCTATTAAGTATGGATGAGTGCAGCTGCAGGGCGGCGTGGCGTGGCAGCATCCCTGTCGTGTGAGGTCGAGTTACCTTGTTTTGGCAAATATCGAGTTCTGTTCAATGTTATTTTCCCTATAAGTTTTTCTGTGTTGTTATACAATAAAGCCCATTGCTTAAAAACTAAAAATGGTTCTTTCTTTATATCCTGTCACATAAAACACTTTTTTTGTATTCAATAAGTTGCAAAAAATAAGTTAGTATAAGTAATAAGTTGTATGATTTTTTGAAATAGAGATAACCTAAAGCATCATATTTAGGATTTTAAAATGAAAGTTCTCAATTCAATTCATTCTAAAACTAAACTAAGGTAAAACCCTCGTATCAACTCTAATACTTAGGTACACTTTAGGCTGATTTCCAAAGAAAGGTCTTTCAAAACTTAACCCTTAGCCCTCGGGCGGCTGTCGCTGCGACCCGGCCGCGGCGTGTTCGCTAGTTGCGATCCGATCGCCAAGATTTATACGTTATACTTACCAAGAGCAATACGTTCCGGCGACGATACACAATTGTTCTACATGTTTCTGTAACCAGCGCACAGGGGAACACTGCGAGACATTTTATATACATATTTCGAAAATTGATATTATTAATCTAATAAAAACGACCATTGACAAAACCAACATCCAGATTATGGTTTTAAATTTCCTGTTTCAGAAACTGGAAACGATTAATTTCTAATTTCACAAGATATTCTACTTACTACCACTTTAGAATCCAATACTTTTATGACACATCAGCAAATTGACCTTTTGAAAGCTGATTAAGCTAATTAATGTGATTTACGCCACATGGTAATACGACTACTAATGTCTAAAGCCACAACAAACTAAAGCAAGCGTCTCCATAGCTTTATTAGCCAGCATTGTCCAGCAAGAAAGTGTCCTCCGGGGAGCAATAGAGCGCCTCGGGCGAGGGTGACCACACTCCTTTATCAGTCATCCGATCCGATAGTGTGACCAGCCGTCCCAGTCTTGCCTCAAATTGTGTTATAAATCGTGCATCTATCGGACACTGTCTCTAATTAACCGTTAGCGGCTAAGTTTTATTGCCGGCCGGCAGTTTCGGGTTATCGCGATTTAAGTTTAAATTGTCCGCCATATGTGTAGTTTGGTGTCGTAAGAATTATCGTTTTGGGATCTCCGCTTGTAATGGACTGCCGTTTATAATAATTTACGTGTTTATGAATAATAATGAGTCATATTTACTTACAAGTTCTATATTATGTACCTACTGCTGGTTAGGTAGGTACTTTCTGTATGTTTACTTGAAATAATGAGTAATATAACCGGATAAACCTGGTGTTGGCAAAACCTTTTGTTCTAATTAATTGCTAATAGGTAATTACAAAATGGTATCTTATTTCGCAACAAATAAGTATGTCCTTATTATTTTATTTAAATTGTTGCAATTTTTTGAAATGTTGGACCACAAGAATAATTTTATTAGGTACTATTAATTGTTGTGGTTCTAATCAGTATTATTACCGTAGTTGCTACTTTATGTAGAGGTATTATATGATTCAATTTACACGACTGAAAATAAACTTGATTTAAGACTTCATCTCCGCATCAAGGCAACTGCTGGACATTATTCAAATATTTGTGAGTTTCATTGAAACAGAACAAAAGTAAATTCATGCAAATCGACGTATTTGCAAAATGAAGTCCTTTAACACCAACAAAAAAAGCTTTTAATAATAACAAGAAAGCAGAGAGGCCGTCCTATTTTCCCTGTCGGAGCGCTGAGGTATTTTCCCCTTAATTTAATCAAATCATGGACCGTGTAGTGTATTTTTCTGAGTCATTTATTTTTAATTTTGAGCGGCCATGTTGCTTTGCCGTGATAACGGTGGCGCTTATTGAAATTGTTTTATATAAGTACGACGTTTTCGAAATGGTTTTTGAAACTTCCTTATAGGAGAAGTCGGAGCGAAAATATTTTCTAGATGAATGCTTTCCGCCGGTTGTACCGAAATTATGGAATTATTTAACAATAAAAGAAAATATTTTAAACTTTGGAATGTGTAGGTTGTGTGTTTGCGACGCATAAAATACTTAAAAGTTTCAGGGCTTCTAATTTAGTGATCACTGCTGATCACATGTCGATTTTTCGTACAGTGCTCAAACATCTGCTCATCATAAATCAACCCTCTCATTAAGTTTTCAGAGTATACGTATCTTCAACATTACAAACTATACCTGAAATCCAATAATAACCTGTAACTGAGTCCTGAAGTCGCCATTAATATGATAATAGTTCAGGTCAAAAAGCATCATTAGATATCCGCCACACCTCACGACAAGTTGACGGTAGTAAGAAATTGTTTCATGGTACAGGGTCGGTCGGTACTTACACAACTTAGGTAGCACAATACGGGGGTAGTTGGAAAATCTTCAGTGGTTCAGGGAAAGTTCGTACTAAGTTTACGATAAGTTAGCGATAGTTCAGGGTTCTTTGGATGTCATGGTATGTGGTTATTAATATCACAATAAGTTAAATGTTAAAGGCTCCTACAAACAGGCGCGACACGCGACGCGACACAAAGACACCGCTCGTCGCGCGACGCGACGTACCTTTATTTTGCGTCGCGTGTCGCGCCTGTTTGTAGAAGCCTTTATGGTACTTATGAAGACATGATTGGATAGTGTTTTGCATAATACCAATGACTTATTCACTCCAAGGTTTATGTTCTTCATTTGTTAATTGACTAGCTACTTATTTCATTCAGCGCTTTTTTGCCTTATTGTTTTGTTGATAGTTTTTTATTTGGGTGCACTGTTATCAGTTTCCGTGGTGTGGCGGTTATCACATCTGCCTAACACGCAGAAGTCCCCCGGTTCGATCCCGAGCGGAAAAAAATAGCATTTGCTCTTTTTATATGATTGTATCATAAAACGACCTTTTTTTAAAGCTTATTTTTCTTTTCATGTAAAAATAATGCCACTAACATAGTTTGTAAAGTAGTTAGATATGGATTGTGGTGTTATACAGTAGGAATGTGAAATTACTTTGGAATGTCTTCGTTGTTTCAACAGTGCAACTTACATAAATGACAACAATGAATGGTATTATAATTGTCTGTAAGTGTGTCGAGCTATGCCGGGCGCGTGAAGTTGGCTTGTTTCAGGTGGGGCGGGAGGTCATATATCAAAGTTTGCAAGTTAACGGAGTGCGAGGTGCGAGCCTATGAGTTATGTCGACCGCACGCCCCGCATGCGAAGGCGTCGAGGTATAGCAGATCGCGGGTTTGAAACGTGTCTTATTTTGAGCTTATGGTTGCGTCCATGTTTTAGTGTGAGAGAAGAAAAACCGAGTTCATAAAATAACCATGTATTAATTTTTGTGCTCATTTTGAAAAGTATGGTAATGTATCGTCATCCATGGACGAGCACAACACAACATCCTTGTTTTCAACAACTTGACAAGAGCTTTATCTAGAAATAACGCTCCCGTCATCTGTGCATGTAAAGTCCAGAAAATTAATTCGCAGACCCTTATATTTTCCGTGCTTATAGGTATTCAAATCACAATTGTCTTTAACAGTTGTATAAAATAGCTATAATACGGCAAATTGACATAGAGTGTTAATTTAATAAATTAATTTCCTTGACTGTACAAATCGTGTACTCACAATAACCTCAGGTCTGACAGCCCAGAACGTGTCTCTCTATGATAGGTACCCGCTACCTCTCGTCACTTCCACGTCTGCGGTAACCAAAACGCATATATATCGCGTCGACCTGTCCTGTGTAATTGAGTTACCGCGCTAAGAAACTCAAACGGCTCGCGGGAGAATACTAGTTCAGATAACTAACATTTACTCGTCTGACTATGTAGGTACTGTGGGTATTGTGTTATTGAAATTTTGTGTATTATGTTTTATAGTGGGCTAGTATATAATACTCATCCCACAAGATGGACCAGTGACCTTGTGAAGACCGCAGGAGTCCACTGGATGCGGGAAGCACAGAACCGGTCGAAGTAGCGGTGCTTGGGGGAGGCCTATGTCCAGCAGTGGATGTCTTTCGGCTGAAATTATGATGATGATGAATATATGATATTCTGTTGGTTTATGTAATAGAAGTTGTTGAAAGGTGAGGAGGAGAGGCTCGTGGTTAAATAATACAGCCGAATAATAAATAAACTGGAAGTCATTCCGAACATTGTTGGGAACAGGCTAGGCAGATGATGACATTGTTGAAAGGTGGGTTTTTGCTCGGTTTGGTATTATAAAAGATTATGCAAGTTTTTCTACGAAAGATAGCTCTCGTTAAACAAGTGTCCAGCACAGCCAATACCTACACACACACACACTGAATGATTCTTAAAAAAAAAAACTCTTTGCATGGCTATTCCTTTTTGGTCAAAACCAAGAAAGAAAACTTGCAATCTTCTTGTTTATCTTGTAAAAAATATTTATGAATTGTTTTTCCGCTATAAATTCCTTCGTAAAAACCGTGTGAGTGTATTCCCCTAATCCCCCGCCGTGCAACGGAACTGACACATAGACGGACAAACGACACGCGATAGTTATCAATACGGATTATCTGCACACCCTTTGTATCACACCTAGAGCAGGGCTGCCACATGTGCTGATTATACTAGCTTTCTGCCTAAAGATCCCAGAGAAAGATTATTTGATGAAAAACATTGAATTGTTTCAGATCCTACAATTCAGAGGAATGTGACGGAGAATAACTTTTAGTACCTAAACATTTTTATTACTGCTAACGCAAGACAGAAGAAAAGAAGTAAGTATTTGAACTGCAGTAGATCGTGCCTATGCATAAGGGCCTAAATCCAAGGATTACGGAGATTAAATTCATTTCAAAACAGTTTGACCACTTGCCTATCTATCTAAGTAGCAGCCCTGTGCACGCTACAGGGGGCGCAAAAAACTGTGCGGTACGTGACGCGGCATATTGATGGCCGATGTTCTCCTGGCCAGCGTAGGTGACAGCAATAGACATTATAATAAAATTATATTTGTGGACATGAACACTTTCTGGAGAATTAAATATGCATTTTGTTTTGAAAGCTTTGGTATAGCGAAGAAAAAAGCGTTCTGCAGGATCACAGCCTGTTGTTGGTGTTGGTCAGTTGTTCATGTACTGTTAAGTAATTAACTCCTACAAAGTTTTTCTATATGCAGACATTTTTTATAAGTGAGTGTAGGGAAACATACTTGTGTGTTCTGCAGTGTCCAAATAAATATATTTAAATATTTTTTGGAGTTGAAACAGTATTTTCTCTTAAAGACCATTCCAATTAGGTGCATATCTTATTGTTATCAAGTTAGGTTTTTCTACTCGGCAAACTACCAATTGGGATTATTCATCTACAACTTAACGCAATATTAGTGCCCTATATCAATCAAAAGTATTACTCACGAAAAATCATCACGAAACTTCCATGACGAAAAGTATGAAATACACTAATATTATCAAAGTTGTCCTTACGACGTGGAAGTTAATCGGTTCATTTACGACACTCCTGGCTGCCGGAGTACCAGGGCGGCAGGATAAGGTGGAGGTAACGGCTCCCGACTGCTGATTGATTTGTTTTTATGATTGCGTTTATGGCAGTTCGCAACAATTCGCAAGGGGCAGAGGTGGGCTTATGACTGTTTTTGTGCTAAATGTTCCATTTACGGCCTCCAGTTATGGTTGATTAGATTGGTGTCGTATCTGAAAAGTAACTGTTATGTCACACTCTGTTATTGGTAAACAATCATTTCATCAAAGTATTTGCTTTGAAGATAAATAAATGCCACCGTGAAGTGCTGTGAATCGCTTTGAAGACTTGCAGCTTTCAAAAGCAGCAGCATTGTTACGAGTATCATGATATCCTCATATTTATCCTACTAAGTGAGACCTGTCTTTACAGCAACACTCAATATATCACAGTCCACTAACTGCTAGACTTAAACTACAATTTTGAAGTGACAGACAACTACTTCGGTTCTATTTACCTAAGCACTTCGCTAACATTTTAAATAGCACTTTTTTATTCCAAGATTTAATTTGCGGAGAGTGGACCTTGCTAATAGGTAATTTGGGAAGTCTATCTTTTCGTCGTCCACAAAACTATAAAATTTCCATATCCAAACATCTTCAGTGCACATGCCGAGGTCCCAAAGTATCAATTTGTCCAAGTGAGCTATATCAATAAAGAACTTTTTATTCCCGCCATCTTCTTCCCCCTGACCCTCCAATATGATTACATTAATGATCGTTATTTTATGAACTAATTAATCATTTATCTCTTTGGATGATGGCCTACAACGTAATGGGATTGGTCGGATATTACTCTCATTGGGTTGTTAAAATCTTAATTTTATTTCATTTAATGTTTGGTAATGAGGATTAGGGTAGATACTGGTTATTGTTGCAAAGTGTGGTAGATAATTATGGCTGAAAGATTTATTTAGCATTTAAATATTGTCCACAGCAATCATCGTTTTGAACGACGCTTGCCTAAACATTCAATATTTTTCACCCGAACGCAGATAACATCATATTTCGAGTTGTCGACAAACTTAAATCTATTAAGTCATGTAACAGGTTCCATTCCGAGTATCGCCTTACCTACCCTAACGACATGATCGCCAATAGATACGTGTCGAGAAGCTCACCACAAACATTGTCTGTACAAATAGGTCGTGATTGCCTCACGTATGCCAGTTTCTCACGTCCGATCAATCGCGGCCTCTTCCTGCCCACTGCGCTGTCGCACTAATGACTAATTACGCTTGTACAATCCCTCCTTTACACTATACCGCTTGTATTACCGGCTACACTTTACCTTCAAGCCAATATCAACCATAGAGCCCACTGCCAATGTTTGGATTGGATTGTGGAGGTCTATATTAAGACGTTTCCTATTCACGGCGGCTGGTGTACGCTCATTAGGTACTTAGTGCTATTGTGGAATCATTAGCGAAGAAGTTTTAGTCTTATTTCTTTCAGACAGGGTTGAGTTTCGTTTGAGGGTGTGTCCAGAGTTAGGTCCTGAGTAAAGTCTAGGTGAAGAGCTTCCTGAGGAAAGATATCGGCACGTAATGAGTTGAGTGGCATTCAAAACATCGTTATCTTTGTTCACCGCAGCTCTTTGTGACTGCCGAATAACTTGTGTTCACTGCTCTGAGGGAATACAAAAGTGGAATAGAAACATTTTTATAGTAAAATTTTATTTGAAATGTTCTATGCATTCTGTTTTGAAATACCGAGGAAAAACCCAACATTCTTATTATACAAGAAAAAAAACTAGTTTTCAAAGAAAATGAATGGTTATGAGTATACCTACCTACCTATACAGTTCCAATCAAATCATTTATTAGTGTGATTTTTACAGAAAGGTTTTACAAAATATTTACGTGCCCTAAAATCTTCTCTTGGGGTTACCGTAGGGTCACATTTATTGATATACACATTCATTCATTTAGGCTCGTCAATCAATTCATACTTACATAAATTACATAAATAACTAAATGATAAGGATGCCAAAAAAAACATATAAAGAAAACAAACAACAATTTTGGAAACGATTAGTTCAAGGAAATGACCTTCACATATGAAATCATAGTTTCTGACCAAACTATGATTTTACGCCATCCAATACCTATCCATTCGTATTATTATATATCAAATGCCTCTACCAAGCTCAAGAATCTCTTAGAAGGTGGTCTCTTAGCCGGGGCCACATGAAACTCGCCAGCACCATAACTCGATTGTTTACAAGCATTACAGACGCTAACAAGATCGGAATAATTCGGCCTTAACAACGTTAGTCTAAGACCATGCGATATCCACTCGATACATCGGGCTAATCGATACCTAGTATCGATGCGAGTGATCGAGTTAGCAAGTTTGAGGTTGAATTAGCTTTGATGGATTAATCACGGGGCTTTTATTATGGAGATAGTGTCTAACTATCTACCTCCTACCTTAATAGCGTTCATAATACCTTCATAATTGTAGTGTATCTATTTAATAGATATGTAAATACTATCTTATGCTCATGAGAGAGAGGTAGCTGTCACTAATGTCAACTGTCAATTCACCACGGATGGCGGGAAACAGTTAAAAGTGCCTGACGAAAGGATGGGTGTGGTGATGAGCCAATGTAGGTAGCGATATAATCAGCTTAAATAGGTACGGGAACAACAAAATTCTACAATAATAATCTCATAATAATTTATTTTCTGACATGATGTTCCAAAAAAATACAAAAGCTATGTTTCCGCCCGGGATCAAACCGGGGGCCTTCTGCGTGTTAGGCAGATGTGATAACCGCTACACCACGGAAACTATACACCGAACAATCAAATACGAAAGATTATGAAAAATCGAATTGTTTTAAAACAAAGATGGGATCTAAATTATTGCACTTTGTTTGCTTTATTGCATCTGTTTATCTAATAACGCATTGGTTCTTCCTCTGCTTCAATTATCATCAACGTCCTTCTCATACTGATTTAAGATTGGCAACACGAAGGTACTTTTTATTTATCTCTACTGTAATTTTAACCCTTCCTGTCTTCCTAGCCATATCATCCTTAACTTTAACACTGTCTATCCATCTTTATTTGCCCTTTCTAGTACCTAAGATAATTTCCATTCCTTTATCAAAACTACCTTGTAATCCAATATCTTCCACACATAAACAACCGGCATCTGTTACGGTCTATACCGCACGATGTAATCCACTTGTCCTCAATGGAGGTCTTACTAATGTGCATTAATTACTACGCTTGGTAATGATGCCGTAATCCGCAGTAAACATAATACGCGGCTACACCGGCGCCGAGCGGTGTTATCGCACCGTACCTTGTTGCTGGCGATAGTTTGTTAGTAACACGATTATACTGTGATCTATAGATACCTACCATGTGATAGCGGTGTATTGATGCTAGCTGTTTCGAATAAAGGTGTTTTATAGACTCTTTTTAAGTTTAGCCCAGGTCTTCTGTGTAGAGGTATGATTAGAGATAGACCATCTGTCATTCGAAAAATGACCATTGTTCGGTCTTGACCAAAATGCTGAAACCTGCCTTGAAAATTACTAGAGGTGTGGGGATAGTGAAAGGGCAATTCAGGTTGTGATAAACAACCAATATTTTGTAACCATATTGTGATTTAAACGAGTGTCCGTGGAGTTTCTTGCCCGTTCTTCTCCGTAGGTACCTACTACGCTTTGGAATCAACTAGCTTCATCTTTCTGACTGACCGACCCCTTGACAATTTAAAAGTGCCTATAATTGGTTTATTTGAAATAAATGCTTTGAGTTTGAGTTTGACAACATTATGTGGAAAGGACACATTACCTACTAACACACATGAGATTAATGGTAATTTGAAAAATTCTCATGTGATTGATAAAAATGATGTCGTTTTTCCGGAAAAAAACATAAAAAACACTAAAATCGTACAAAGTGCCAATCTTCGTTTTTTTGTGACGATTTATGATGTGTGATTCTAACAATAATGGAAATAAGAAAAAAATATTAAAAATTACTGAAATCAAAGATGTCGTTTGTAAGATTATTATTATGGTTTTTACTGAATTGTTTGTAGTTGTACCCATAAGTAGTAGTAACTTATGCCACTGACTAATATTAATAAACAGGTGGTATTAAATAAACAAAGTGATAAAATTTTAAGTCTTTTATTAAATGCCACATTTGGAAGTCTTTAGTATAGTTTCCGTGGTGTAGCGGTTATCACATCTGCCTAACACGCAGAAGGCCCCCGGTTCGATCCCGGGCGGAAACATAGCTACTAGCGTTTTTTCTCTGAAAGTCAGTCGATACCTTTCAATCATACCTACACATATTATTGCTCCGGCCACTTTTTCCACCAAGCTGCTTAGGTTAATTTAAAACCAGATGCTGCATCAAAGAATTTCTGTGCGGTACTGTGGGTCTCGCGCCCACAGTACATAACAGGAATTCTATGATTTACAAAAAATACACCTCTTTTTTTGTAAGGAAAGCCATGGATGTCAGGAACAATCCAACATTCGAGATTTATTTTTAATTTTTATTATCTTGTGCTGTCTCTTTCCTGGGCAACCCATTTCTTCAATCTTTCGCGAGCCCGCGCATCGTCCTTCCAATTTTTTATTATTAGGAAATATGAATAATAGGTAGGTAATCTTAGGACACCCAGCAAATTTTGAAGATTGACGGCGGCAAAATTACTTTCACCTTGTAATTTATGTAGACCATGTATGGTAACTGGTTTTGAATTATTCAATGTGGATTACAACTCTCACTTTATATAAATTTGTTACGTAAGTACCTTGTTTATACGCAAGTAATCAGGTTTCGGTGGTGTGGCGGTTATCACAACTGCCTAACACGCAGAAGGCCCCCGGTTCGATCCCGGGCGGAAACATAGCTTTTTAGCAATGTTTTTTGTTACATAATATTCATATCTATTGTAATAGAAGACGATTTTCTGTCTAACATATCATCTCATCCATCTCCAGCCCAACATTACTATTGAAGAGGCAGGTAGGTGATCGACTCTGAGTCGATCACCTACCTGCCTTTTCATATCCACCTGTTTAAAACCTTGGTTCTTCTAAGTAAGAAGAGGCCTTGAATCATCAGTTATTAGGTAGATGAGTGTCAAGATCCTTCCGGGTGACTTACATTATGAGCTAAGTATAGAAACGTCTCATTGAAAACCAACATTGTTTCCATAATCTACGTCTTCAAAGTAGATCACTTGTGACAGCCATGCAACTTTCACTTTTGTTATCTACCTTGTTTTTACGTAAGGTACACAAGTTTCCGTGGTGTAGCGGTTATCACATCTGCCTAACACGCAGAAGGCCCCCGGTTCGATCCCGGGCGGAAACAATAACTTTTTATTTAATCAATATTAAAAACAAATATTTTTCTACCTATCATGGTGATTATATGATAATTTGCTGTTTTTATCATTATCAGGGACTAAGAAATCTTAGTTCTAAATATCATTCAAAGTTTTTTCAAAGATGGCCTGGTAACCGTCTCCATTGCCAGATTTTGGCCACGCAGCGACCCAATAAAGCTGCTTGCACACTTCGCCACTGTAAAAAGTTTACAACCAACCATAACTTGATCCATTACGGTAATGAATTATGTGTAGCGTCGTTAATCTGGCCTTAGATATCACTCCTCATCTGCCCAGCAATTACACCTAATTGAATATTAAGGCCGAAAACGATTGCTTATAAAAGTGCCAAATTGCCGAGTGTAAAGGCAGCTTAAGTGGAGGGGTCACCCGAAGTGTAAATATCTTAATTAAATAAGTGATTAGTGTTTTAAAGGTATGGGGCAGAAGTAAGTGGAAGCATTACTTAATTAGCTTTCCTTAGGTAACCAGCTAATTCCATAATATGTTTTATTTAAAAAAAAAAACAGTGGCTCTCCGGGAGTGCCGTCAGAAGTGAACTCTTGAAAAAAAAAAACAACGGCATCGCGGTAATCAACGCGTCGATGTCTTTTACTCCACGCACTGCGGTTATCAACGCGTTGATGTTTTTTTAATGGTCAAAAGCTGGTGTCGTCACAGTGTTGCGAAATCAATGGTCTAGTCCCATCTCAAAAATACCCAACGCGCCTAAAGAAGTTTTCACTTAAAAAAGTTTGATTAATTATATCTTTTACGGACTGTAAACGAATGGGTAAACGCGTGAGTTTCTTTATGTATGTAAACGAATGGGGAAATCCTCAAACTATGCATCGTCTTAGTTGTTTATTTACGGAACAGTTTTTACCTCGATGAAGTAGTAAATCTGTTACTATCTACCAAATATTTTATTGCTAGTAGAAGATAAACGTGTACATGTTGCTTATCAACAGTCGTAAAAGTTTTAAATATTTCATTGACAACGGCATAAAGGAGATAAGAGATAAGACTTGGTTTGCCGTACCTCCCTCCAGAAAAACTTCATAAAAACATGGGACCCTTTCATAATTCAGATTGCGGTCATCATAAAAAAGCTGTTCCTATATGATAAACATATATATATATATATATATATTTGTATTTTTTATTTTCTGATAGATTTTATCGCCTGTTTTTTAATTGTAAAAACTGCACGTGTTATGTATGAAGCAGTTAAAATATTTACCTTATATGTAATCTTGTAGGTATATCATACGTGTACCGTCGTTGCAGGTTTATACATTTAAACGTTTAGGTACCCAAGAAAATACTCAACAGTAAGCAACAAAACAGTTTATCTGCAACGCACACACACACGGCGGATATAAACATATGAACATTACCGTGCGGATATGTGCGGATATAAACGTCACGACGACGACGCATCGGGTTTACGCCATAATAAAAATACTATGAAATAAATTGAAAAATTATTATACCAAGTTATAGCGTCGTTCAAGGTAAACGATTGGGCAAATGATTAGGTAAATAATGTTGCAGGGATTTATTGTTTGCAGTGGATTATAAACATTTATTGCAGACTTTTAAATACAATTCTTCTCGAGATAAATAAGCCGATACTTACTGGCTCGGGACTGGAAAATACTTGTACTTTTCCTGTCTTTTTTTTGTGAAATGAACAGCTGGATACAATCCACGTTTTTCCCATTCGACACCTACGGAAATATGATTCAAATGAATATATTAAAAAGTCAATAAAACGTACGTATCGTTGCGTAAAAGTGCGATCGTAAATAACTTTCGGCATCCGAATTGTTCGCTTGCCTGTAGGTATTCGTGCAGTGTGCGCCGTTCCTTAATAGCGCATTATTGTGACTATTAGCCATTCATGTCGTATTTATTAATGCTAAAATGTTGTATTTTATTGCTTTAAATGTTATATTTATTTCTCGTAATGTAACGGTGCTTGAGGTGTTGTATTTTATTTTAGGATTCGATGTTTGATAAGACGATTTGAAGATGCTGAAATGTGTAATTGACATCTTCATTTCATAAATTCCTCCAGTGTGTTTTTATATTTGAACTTTGTGATAATGGTAAAATCTCAGAGGTTAGGAAAATAAATTAAACAACTTTAACTCTGTCAATAACCCCTCAATGAATATAGTCTTCAAGAAAATGCAATTTTATAATAGATTTTCAGGGCTTTATAATGAACGAATTATTTAACTAAGCTTCAGATAGCAGACCGTGCACTATTTAAATTGAAAAGTCCAATATGAATATCGAAAACAAATACCATTTACTCCCTAATCCTCACAATCAGCATCTCACCGAATCTCCAAATAGTTTGGAGAAGCTATTTGTACAAAACGTAGCTTATCCGGCTGTGAATACTTTTAAATCACGTATCCGTTTATTTATTTACTCGCACGCGACAATTTACATATAAGAACCAATTCAATTCCGAGGCTCACGGCATTCGCAAAGATTAAGGCTGTATATCCACCTCCCGAACGACCTATCCCCCCTGCCCCCTGTCACCCACGCAGACCATCCCTACATAATCCGTATAAATCCACTTTATATTCATCCACCTTAAAGGCCTCAATAAAAGTATCTTGTGTACTTTTTTCGTTGGAGTTAAGTGTGTTGACGATTCATTTCGAATTGGAATTTAGGAATGGTAATAATGGTAAACCTACCCTTAATGCTCTTGATGCGAAAATAACCTACCTTAAGTTTTCTACTAACATCAGCATGATTAACCTAATAAGAGCCTGCAGAATTTACACAAATTCTTTTCATACCTACTTGTATAATGTGAAGGCAAACGGAGCTGATGGTCTTGACCACGTCTTAAAGTTGTCACCGTCATTTTATGTCAACATGAAAATCCTTTCTCTCTTCTACTTTAACATTTCAGGTCTAAATTTGCATAAATCTTATGAATCATAGCTTCGAGTTCGCTTCGGCGAGTTATTTTCAAAAACTATTATTTATGAATTTTAAAATGGTTTTAGTTTGAAACTTTACCTTTCTCGTTACAAACCATATCCTACAATTTGTTTACAATAAACGTAAGAGGTTCTTCCCACAATAATACAGCGGTTAAGTTGACAGACGAAACGCTTATTGCAACTGAAGACGATAATGTATCGGAGTCGATACAGTAAATCAGAGATTATGACGTATTTATTAAGTGGTGCGCGGGTTGAGGTATCACGTGGGTTGGATTCAAACGAACAGAGATTTGAGGTGTGAGGAAAAATAAAATGATGGTTTAGTTCATTTGTTTGCCGCCCAGCCATGGGCTTAAAGCTTAATTGATTTAATCTTCCAATAACAATATCAAAAAAACTTTTATCATTTAGATTTTAAGTCAACGAAAATAGAAAGACCGTATTTGGGGAACAAGATAAGTTAAAGACTAGGGAGCCAGTATGTCCAGCAATCCTTAAAATATGTCCCCATATTGTGCATATACAGGGTGTATACATACAGGACGTGTAAACGCTATAAACAAAAAGCGCCGTCCGTCTGGCCACGGTTATCGCTCGGCCGCCTATTAACTTATGAAAATAAGCTACAATAACACTTTGTTTATTTTGCGTTATTCCTTGCCAGAGAAATTTGCGATGGACCAAGGAGTTATGGTGGGGTTGTCAAAGTTCGGTGCTTGATATTTTCTCGGTATTTTTGGGTCCAGTTGTAGTGAAACAAAAAGAAAAGTGAAAAAATTTACGATTAAAAATAACTCACAAATCATTGAAACTTTCTAGTAGGGCCTCACATTAGCAGTTCATATATACAGTTCCCTATGGACGGCACTGCTTGTCCCAAGTTTATAATGAGAGATTGTTGATCTTGACAATACGGTAGCATTCTTCAGTTACAGCTGAGATTTTGTGAACCTGCAGTATTTTGAACATCTTTAATGTTGCTTCATTGAAAAAAAAAAATATTCAGAAATAAAAGGAACAACTTTGAGCATCACATGCTAATAACATTTTGAAGAAATGGTCACTTGTGTGTGTCCCATGTTGGGCGGCAATAGCGCTTGTGTGTGTCCCATGCTGGGCGACAGTAGCCGGTCAGTCGGACACCACCGTGCCGTCGTCTAATGGATGTTTTCATTGTAAACACGAGGGAAAAAATACCAATGTGATTACATAAGGTTGTCATAACTGTTTCAGGTTCGTAGGTAAACAACGGGACTGTCGTGCGTTTTATTTTGTTTTGATTTCAAAGTGTCTCTCTGAACCCTTTTGTTGGGTAATGTCTGGGTATTTGCGTATTTTTCTTTTTGGAGAATTGATGATTTTTTCATATAAGCCTTTTTATATTTTTTGCCTTCATACCTACTATTTATTATTCAATTCCATTGAGATCATTCTATGAAAAAAGTTTTTATGGAAGATTTGCTTTATAATGCGTCAGCTGATTCAGCTGATTAAGTCCAGTGCATCAACTTTGTATTGCCCGAAATTGTACACATCGAGTCTTATTGCAAACTTTACAAACTTAATCTCAGATCATAAATGAGAACCCTCCCTTTTCCGTCACTTACAAACACGTATCTAACAAATCCAACCTGCTTCATTTGTAACAAACACTAGACATGAATTACACTCAATCGGACATAACTTCCCCTCACAAATAAACATCTATACAACGCAAAGGGAACACTCAAAAATGCCCCTGACAAAAGCGCCGTGAAATCTTAGCCCACCTCATAAAACACGTGAAACAATATCTCGAACGCACCATGGAAAACCAACTTTACAAAACACTTTACAAACCCCTATTCTTCAATGAATAGAGTTGAAAATTTCAGCGTTCATAGATGAAGGTGAAATGGCAAACAATCGGCTTTTCCTGAACCATAAAAGTATATTGTGCGTTTGTAAACGCTCGGTTGTTTGTCACCATTTGCATATAGATGTTTGCGTACGAATCTAAAAGGATTTGAATAATCATAGATTGTAAGTGGGGATCGGCAGGTGTATATATTTGGAAGCATTCCAAGATTTCGTGAAGGGGTATTCAAAGAGTGGCGAGTTAAATGACAGGTTGCACTTTCGAACTTTTTTTAATTGAATTGCAATTTAGCTTCAAGTACTTCGAAATTGAGGAGGAACCTTTTGGTTCCATAAATATTTATACAAACTTTGCAGATGTTGAAAAGTTGTTAGGCATGTCGCCAAACTTACAAAGTGAACTTTGTATTAGGTAGTAGAGTTAACACAGTTCTTAGAACATGCGATTGTTCAAACTTCAAGAAAATGTCGTAGTTAGGTAAATTCCGGCCTGATATTGTTTTATATTAGTACCAAATTAAACTTAGCATGATATGAATGTTTAAAATTCATGGTAGACCTTATTTTTTACTTTGTTGTTTAGGAAAATAATATTTATAATTTTCAAAAAAAAAAGCAAGAATAATCTCAATCAATGTATGTGATAAACTCTATACTTTTTTGTACACAATTCCTATTTTCGTGGAGCCTCGGAGCCCCAGGGCTCGGAGGCTCCACGGCGTCGCATTGTATCATCGGATCCCATGATATTCATTACGTTTATCCGCCAGAATGAATGGAACGAAATGAAAGAGCCGAGGTGCTGAGCGCAGGCACGCACTTGGCTGAAACTTTTGGCGAAATCTTTGGAACTCAACAAAGATAGGTAATTTTACGATACATTAAAGTAGATATCAATTGCTTATTTTGTATCTGTGTACCCGTTTGTTTGCTGAGTTGCCCGACGTTAATTTATAGATACAATGTTAATTTTAAATACGAAATAAGTAAACAATTTGGTGATGTTTAATATATTAATAATAAACACTTTTTATCACATCATTTATAGAAAGTAATACATGTATCGTAAGGAGTCTCGGTTACAAAAAATAAAAAAGGTCCTTTAAATTCGGTCCCCTACCCAGCCAATTTTAATCAGCCAATACCATCTATATCTCCGTACAAGATTACCATACCAAAACAAACAGGCTAATAAATAAGGGTATTTTCTTATATTCACTAATAGTGTAGTCCGTCTCTCTAGTCCTTGACAGAAGTAAAGAGGTCCGTAGTAGGCCGCGCACGTCCCTCCGCACTCGCCGAGCCGGTGCCTCCTCCAAATTATATAAATACCCCATAAATACTGCCACCATAACTGTGCAAGTGTAATCACGACGAGTGACACCATCATACTCAGCTGTACTTTGAATATATAACATGTATTTGTGCTAAAGATTCGGATTAGGATCGTCCTAATCAGTCAGTGACCTTGTTAGGAATTTGGGTGGGTTTTTTTTTTTGAGCTTTCAGGCCGAGCATTAGCTTACAACTTTACATAGGTACTATTTTCGATCTATCTTATTACTTCTATCAAAACATAGGTAGTTATATTTTTACTAACTTGAACCAACTGAGGAAAACTTCTAGCAAATGGCGGACTCTGTACATCATCAGTCAGTTAGATTTTTATTCTTAAACAATTAAGAGACTCATAAATATTGGTCTTGAAATTAGTCGATTGTGTATCTTTACTAGATTCAGAATCTACGATGATCAAAATGATTATCCTTTGATCATTCAAAAGCTATATCTGTACTCCCATTTCTTTTTACTCCCTTATTACAAATAAAACCCTCCAAGTCCACACAAATTCCAATTTTCATTTCAAAATCGTCGTCGTGTTAAATAAAATGATTGCGGGAGTCTGTGGAATTATCTCAATGGTTCGGAGCTACCTCAGATGTGAGAGTCTCTCTGAATAAAGTGGCAAATTAAGTAATTGTATGCAAGTGTTCCGAAGGGGAGCATGATTGGCCCCAACAGATGCTTGGAGGAACTCTTATGGTGTTTTTTTTAAAGGAGTTTGTTTTTGCGTCTCGTGGTTTTAAGGCGATGGAAAGTGAAATAAGATGCCCTAATAAACGATAGAATGATTCTGGTTTTGAGTTACCTAGATGTAAATAGTTTTTTTTATAAAATAACACAGCGGACACAGTTTTTATGTTTTTAGCTTATTTGGTAGTACTTACTATCTGCTAAATATTTATTGACTCATGACCAGAAAGCGTGAGCTGACTTGACGCATATTTTGTTAACATAAAAAGTAATAGTTCTTGATAACGCTACTCTTGCTAAGGCCATGCTATCATTTTCATAATTTTAAAAACCAATATGGCATTTGAATCTTAATGAAGTGTAGGAAGAATCATGTCTAGATGGTTGGGCTTCAGTTGTCGGCAGCACGCGACAGTTTCCAGTCGGAAAGTCGTGCGCTGTGCCTGACACGAGCCGTGTCCGGTCGCCGGGGGTCAGAGCCACGACTTTGTAGAGCCGGCGCAAGTTTGTTACGTGTTCTACTGAAGTAAGGTTGGTAAGTTAAATGCTAAAGGCTTTGGGTATTAAGTGTAGACTGAAAATAACTAAGTATGTGAAACGGAATGTATAGGTAATGTGTCATGCAATAGAAGCTAGTGGAATTGGTCTAAATTAAAATGCGCACCCTACTCACAGTCAGATTATTTATGAAATAATCTGTAATATCTCTAATTACCTGCATTTTTTTTTAACATGATCTTATGCCAACGTATTGTCACAATCGCTACGTGGCCATCCTAAAATTATTTTTAAACTGCATTGTACATGAATAACTTAATCTTAGCCGAAAAAAGTTATACCTTCGATACATTCTAGTCGTTGTTATTAGGCTGTTAATTGCTATATAAAATCCACTAATCTATCTGCCACTGTCTATCACTTACATTAGGCTATGTCAATGATTAGGCATAGGTCGAGCTCCAGTGGTGTGTGAATCAGATGCGCGTGTCATCGCCAGTGCATGCACTTCACTTGTTCACTCACTGTTTCGGGGGTAGTCCTAAATATCTGTGGACTTAGACCTTCTGTAGAAGGGGAAGTAAAAAGGGAGTAGAAGATCAGCGATCTTGAGACTAGCCAGATATGTCGCTGAAGAGTTTTTGTTTGCAACCGGCGTGCTAGTGTGACCAGATGGATGAACGTAAACGAAGCAAAAGGTTCGTTACTGGTGGCGTTCTGTAGTTTCTGCTCATGGGGGGTCGATGAGAAAAGGGCTCGAGTAAAGTATGTATGTAGTTATTTCATTAAGAGCCATTTTCCTCGCGAACCATTTTCTCATCATCAATAATTGCCTAACCTTCCAAAGATTAGGTTCTTAAACATATTTTTATATCACATTAAATATACTTGTTCGATATTACAATAATTCACTGAGTACTTTCTGAAATCTATTTTAAATATTAATATATATTAACTTAATATGCACAAATCTTCAAGATTGACGACAAAGTTGAAGCCCCCTCTGCACCGGCTACCGGTTGTATCAATTAAAAGCGGAACTCAGTGATTCAGAAACGACACGCGACTATGTCCGACGCATGTATCCGTCTCTACAGATCCTTTGGGATGAAAGCTTTGACTATAAAATGTACTGTTGTAGTATTCCTTTGACTGTCGAATTTTATCCTGATGTCTTTCGAAAGACGATATATTGGATACTAAGTACTTAAGTTATCGCTTAGTTCTTCTGGGAACTGCTAATCCTCATTGTATGTCTTCTTGTTTTCTGTCGCTTTTAACGATTGTTGCAAAAAAACCTAACACCAAGCCAAGAGCCTCATAATAATCTCAACCTACCACCATTTTTTTTGTGTTTTGTTACTTTGGTAAGTATCACATCTACTTTGCTGTGTAAGCTATCAACATTGTTGACATCTTTCAGCCCGAAGGTTACTTTCTACGAATGTCATATCAAACTCCCCGCGCTGAGCGTCCCCTGCACGTAGCCATCAATTAAACAGAATAGTCGGTGAGTCGGAAACGACACGCGTCTCTCCGTAGGACACACGCCACTGCTACTGGAATCTGTGAGGTTTTCTATTACGTGTATTGATAGGAATTGCCACTATGTGTTCTAGATGCTTTTCTATTATAATCAGGATCTCTTCTTTTTTTATCCCAACAATAAGGTACATATTTTGCTTTGTTTGGTAAGATATTTCACCTAAAATATGAACAAGCTTTTGATTGAGCTTTTATAGAAAACCATGATGATTTGCTAAACCTAAATCTCTGAGAATCTTTTCGTTTTTGTATTAGTTTCACAATTATTGATCTTTGAATCTTACACAATTATATTTTTAACAAGGGCAAATTGGTTGTGATTATGTGTCCTCTTCACACCGAATTGCTAATAATGCTGTTTCTTATAAACACGTAATGCACCAAAGCCTTCACGCATTTCGCATTTACTAGCGCATAGAAAATCATCCTTTTTAGATGAAACAAGCAAACATCAACCTCATTCGCTCAACATAAGATTCAACAAACTTTTCTTAAAAAATTTCTAACGAAATACACCGACATTGTCACATAAGAGATGAAATAGCACATGACTTTGTCGTGTGGGGCGCAAAAATATGTTTTACGCTCACTGGACCCTGTTTGTCGAAAATGTCATTACAATCGACCTATACGATAGTGTAGAAAAGTAATGTTCATGAATGTGGCAGTTAGAAGCATTGGCTGTCTTTAACAGTTGGGTTCTGAGGTGTAAACTCACCTTTTGGATTAAGAAGTTGCAAGTTTGATTTAAATAATGTGGCAACATTTTAAAACGGTTATTTATTTGTAGCCTGTTGTTAGTTAGTTATTCGAATACTGTAACAGATGAATTCGGTTATTTCATCAAGAATTTCTCAGTAGCAGCCCGGAGTCTGGATTTGTGCCCGGTGATGGCAAAAGGCTCGCGCCCTATTATATGGGACTTAAACATAACTGGCGAAATGTGGGTGTACTATTAGGAACACATCTGCCTAACCCTTCGGGAAATACATACAAGCGTGTTGTTATGTGTGTTGATACAAATTATTTCAGAGAAACAGTTCAGTTCAGTTCCTCCAGAAAAATAACGACAACAACATCATCCGACACCTGCTGAGACACAAAGCGCCCACCATTTTGTTCCAGATAAAAAAGTAATGCCTAGACAAGATTTAGCAAAAAACGCAGGCGTAGTCGCGTGCGCCGCGGGAACCGGAAGGAAACACGCATAAGTCACAGAGAGCGCGCACTTCCGGTGTGAGATGTGCGCCACGTGACCATGTCAATTAGGCCCTGAGGGGTAGGCAGCAGTGAGGGATGGATAATCGCTGGGAAGGTATGGGTATTGCTAAATATTGTAATTATGTGTGTTATGTGGGTATAAAAATCTAATTAGCCAGCTTGTTCGCTGTAAATATTTTATTTGTATGTGTTATTGTTTGAGGAATCATTTAAGAGGGTAGGGCTGGCTGCTTCTTAGCCATTTATGAAGCTCCAAATTATAATCGGTAGCACGCATAATTGGAGATATTTCTACGAACTTAGACATCTCCGAGTCTCTGTCCAAATATAATAAGTTTTTATTAGACTTCATTTAATAGTATCTCTAAATGTTATATTAATTTTCATCTTTTTTATATCCTGTTAATTCATTTTGTTTTCAAAATTTTACCTATTATTAATGTTTTAACTTTGTTAGCTTAGTTTTTAACTTTATTGTGCATGCTGTGGTCTCCTATAAGTGAAGGAGTACACCTACTCAATACCCGATCTTGCCCTTAATTATGTGTCATGTGTTGTGTACATCCTTTTTTTTTTTTGTGTGTGGGAAATCATCAAATAACTTCTCCCGCTCTGGGCGGAGCGGGAGAGCGTGTAAGACTCTTACTGACTAAAACCCACCCGTGTTCCTTCCGTTGCCCTGTTGCCGGGGGCCACGATCTCCCTCTCGGTTTTCTTCGCAACCCCGGCAGGCATTGGCCCTAGCGGACCCCGTCGATTCTGCTGACATCTCTTTGAGGCGCGCGTGGAACACAACGCGCCGTCGACCCGGGCCTGGTCCTTATCGGACGGTGAGCTACCCATTGCTCACCGCCCGCAAACCCGCGCCTACGGTGGCCGGAAATCGCCTCGCGATTCCCGACGCCCTGGGCGTCTCCTCCTGCGGCGGTTAGGGGCGTGAGGGCGCGAAATTTGCCTCTCCCTCACGCGCTCCGCCTCCTCCTTCGCGAGCATTACCGCTTCGCAAAAGGAGATGACGGCCTCCCATTTCCTCTCGCTCCGTACCATGGCCTGAACCAGGGCCGGACGCGAGAGATCACTGCCGCCGATCGCCTCCACTAGGACACGGTGATGCTCCGCCCAAGCTGGGCAGACCTCCACCGTATGCTCCACCGTGTCCTCCGGGCGATCCACACAATGATGACACCCGGGCGTGTCCTCCCGCCTTATCCTGTGCAGGAACCTCCCGAAACAGCCGTGTCCGGTGAGGACCTGCGTCAGGCGGAAGGTGAGGTCGCCGTGGCGCCTCTCCAGCCACTCCTCAAAGAGGGGTCTTATCGCCGCAATTGTGGCGTGCCCAGCGCTGGGTTGCGACAATCGCACTCTCCATGACGCCATGAGATCCCGCCGGAGCTCTGTCCGCTGTGCCGCGATTTCTCGCGGCAGCGGAGTTAAGCCCCGGCGTTTCGCCTCCTCGCGCCACTCCCAGATGTGCGCGAGGACCTTTGCCTCCAGATCCCATGGCGGTAATCCGGCAAGGAGGCTCGCCGCCTCGCAGGAGACCGTGCGGTATCCTCGGGCCAGCCGGATGGCCATGACCCTCTGGGACGCGTTCAACCGGCGGGCTGGCCGCAGCCTTAGTGAACGCGCCCACACCGGTGCCCCGTAAAGGGCCATGGACCGCACGACCCCCGCGTAGAGCCTCCGGCAGGAGGCGTTTGGATCCCCTAGATTGGGCAGGAGCCGCTTCAACGCAGCCCCGGCCCGCTCCAGTCTGGGAGCCAAACGTCGGAAATGTTCGACGAAATTCCACCGGCTGTCGAGGACGAGTCCAAGATACTTCATCGTCGACTCGACGCCGATGTGAACCCCTCCCGCCATTACCTGGGAACCCGACGGTGGCGCATTCCGAGGTCCATGAAAACCCATGGCCTCGGACTTGTGCAGCGCCACCTCGAGTCCCAACTGCCGGATTCTGTCGACGATTGTCGCTGTTGTGTACATCCTTAATAAATAAATAAATAACATTTAAATATTAATCTATACTTTGAACAATAAAGTGAGTATTTTCAAACCTTTCAAACAGTTTGCTTTCATCAAGCCCTATTGGCACAGTACCGACATATTTATTTGAACAAACAAAGTATCTTCGACCTTACAAGACAAAATGGTTCACATACTGGCTCTGATTGCATAATTAAACTTGTTTTTCCCTCCCATCTCTCAAACATGATAATTGTCCTGCGTTTGACAGATCTATTGCCATTCACTTCATATATGGGACAATAGTGCATCAGTGTAATGTCCTCGATGAGTGTTTGATGTCCCTAATGTTCCATTAAACAGTTTTGTTTCTTTAGCTCTAGTGACTACTGAGTAGTTAGGACAGACAGACGACAGACGGAGTAGCTGTGAATATTGTTTCAAAGAATACATTACCCCCTTTCTTCCAGTAGGTCAAAAAGGTGGGTACAAATATGTGTATCGAGAAAATTTTCGTCTCTGTTCTAACAAAAATGGATTTCTAGAATCTATTATTCGTAGTGTAATGATAAAAAATAATATAAAAAACAAATGTAGATACGAGCAGGTATTCGGCATCCACACGCAATTTTTAAAAGTCCTGAAAGAAGCTCGCATAACTTTCTTGCGTCAAAAATTCAATCACACTTTTCTCTACTCCCAAAAACCTAACGAAAATACGTACGCAACATCCTCACCTACATATTATACAGCCGCATCTAGAATTAAAACTGCTAGCTAATTGCCACGACATATTTGTCAGTTCTCGCCCCGCCAGGAAGCGCGATGATTTATTCATGTTTCACCTCGGCGAAGCGCTAAGTGGCCGATTATTTGCTCTATCTATTATCATATATTACGTCCGTGACGTGCTATTAATATTTCAGTGGTGATCGCAGTTCGCCATTCAGAATAACTGGTAATTTGTGGGTTTACACCTTTTTACGTTTGTTAATATCGGTGATTGAATGAAAGGGATATCAGTTTAAGCGCCAGCAAATAGGAACGAAAAATATTGCAAAAGAAATGATCACGATGATCAGCTAAGCAAAAGTAGTTTTTATATAAAGCCTTGTAAGTGTAAGGGAATTTGCTGTATCTATGAATGTCTGCTTCGATTCCCGCATAGAACTAAATACATAATTATGTGAGTAGATCTTTTGCCACTGTTACCATCTTTTTCTGTCCCTATAAACTATCAATAGATCTATGTAAACACGCAAAGACAATACTTTATTTATTTTGTGAAGAACACCTGATAGAATTCCTTTATATCATAATCGTTGGCTGCACCAACCATTTCAACCTGACTGGAGATTGTCTAGTGCGCTAAACATACAAATATTCTCTCAGACAAGCTGATCGGCCATGTCCGTGATTAGCTGGTGGTTTCCGTGAACGGCGCACGCGCAGCCGTAAATCAACCGTGTCTCCTCCGAGAATAGATCTTAGTTGTGTACCTTTGTTTTTGAAGGATTAGTTTTGATAGTTAGGAGATGGATGGCTTTGGAAGCATTTTGTAGTTTGGCTTAGCACCGAGAGTTGGAAATCCAACAGAGCACTTTTAGTAGAAATAGGCATTACATTTTGGTGTCGCGTAGTGTTAGTGAAAATGGGCATAAATATCAAATCATTAATTTAAGCCCTATTTTAGCAAAAGAAAGCTTTAGCGTAAAGAAGCTGTTTAAACAGCTGCAGACGATGCGTTCTTACAGAAGGAGTTATCCTTCTGTAAAAACGCATCTTCAGGATGCTGTTATTTACTTATTGCTCTTTGTTGCTGGAAAAATAGAGTTTTCCTGCTGAAACAGCTTTTTTAGGCATAACAAGAGGAAGCTCATAACTGTTTTGCCATACCTGTCCTGCAAGATAATATCCTGTCTGGGGATGACTAGAACAAACGTATGTGGGTTTTTCTTAATCCGACTTAATCACGAATCTAAGCAACCAGAACAATGCTTCAAAAACAGTAACACATCAAACAAAGAACATCGTCCCACTGTATGACCGTCCAGTCCGTACAGTCGCCAACGCTATCTGTTAACTGGATCAATTCGTTGGCGGCGCGACAAATCATTTAATTGTCCGCTTGTTTCGGATTAGCTGATGACGTGGACAATTGGAACTAGTCACTACAGAGAGGAAGGAATGTTGGTATTTTAGCGCCTGTGCTCCTTGAGATGATTGTGTAGAATGGTGCAGTTAGTGTCTATTACGCTTTGGTTACTAAGAAAGCGGTGAACGTTCACACAATAACGGATGTCCTAATACAGAGTTTTTTGACACCTAAATGTCATATACTGGTAAAATTACGGATTTTCATGACGGCGGTTATATAATAAGACGGAACCGCTCTTCTAGGAAACCGTAGCTTTACCAAGATACTATTTGTAAAGCATGATTAACACATAGCGATTGAATTGGCTCTGGCATACCATAACTTGAAGCAACAATAAAAGTTGCACTGTGCAAGTGTTTAGACGCTGCAAGTCGTTTGTTGCTTCAATTCTATTGTATGCCACAAGCACGAAAATTGTATTGTGTTAATGGGGCTTAAAGGTCAAGGTTTTTTAAGAGGAGGCGTCGATTAATTGCTTGTTGGTTGAGTAGGAAGCTACCTACTACGTTCATTTAGTAATGAAAGGTAAGAACTAGTTGGTGTCTATTATTTTCTTGAAGATAATAGACTTTTAAAACCGACCAAGTGCGTGTCGGACTACGCATAATGAAGGGTTTCGTAGTTGGGATGAATTTATCCCAAATACAAACTTAACATTCCAACTGCAAATGTAAGTTTGTACGCACAATATTGAGAGATTTACCATGTTATTTTTAGACCATAGACTTCTTATAGGTTTTCCTGTAATCTATGAATAAAGAGCTATATTATGACTTTTCAAAATTTTAGGTCGAGTAGTTTCGGAAATAAGGGGATAATGGTAAATTTTCATCGAATTTTTTAAATACCTTTAAAAGTATTTATTTTAAAATTATATAAAAATATGTTTAAAATCCTCGCAACAAGTCCTTTTATTTGATATGTCACACAGTACTGTTAGCAAAACTTTTTTTTAAATTTTGTTGTTTGCCCCCAAAAGTGCCCCTATATTCAAAATTAATTTACGTTAGACGTTCGTGTTTGGGTCACAGAAATACATATGTGAATCAAATTTCAACTTAATCGGTTTATTAGATTCGGAGCAAATTGGCTGTAACAGACGGACAGACAGACAGACACACGAGTGATCCTCGTGTGGGTTCCGTTTTTCCTTTTGAGGTACGGAACCCTAAAAATAATATAAAATAGTTAATTAAGTTCTAATGTAGGACATTTTATAATGACATTGTTGGTGATGTTCTTCAGAAAGATTAGGTGCGTAGTACTCGCAACCGGCGTGCGTGTATGACCAGATGTATGAACGTACAAAAGGCAAAAGTTGTATGTAAGGATCGTAGCAGGTAGCGTTCTGTAGTTTCGGCTTAAGAAAAAGCTGAAGAAGACGTGAGTTATTATGTATGTGTGTGTGTGTGTGTGTGTGTAAGCTCCCAAGTAATAGATAGAAATTAACGGATCGCACGTCGCCATTTTCGTAGCAATACCAGTTTATTGGAAATCTACTGTTTAACACAGATAAAGCTGCTGAAGGCAGAACTTAATGCATTGTTCAAAAATGTCAATTAAGCTTTCGGTTTATCTACACATGATTCACACCCCACCTCATAATCGCTGCGGAAACGGATGGATCGCCATACTGTATGCGAAATCAGCCGTTTGTAGAGCCTTCCACACTGTTGCACCTGTCAGTGTCCACTTATTACTACTCATACGACAATAAACCTTGTAATGCACCTACTAGAGTTCAATTTCATTTGGTAGCAGTTCTTAGCTTTCAATCACCACTTCACAAACGTATATCAGAGCAAAACCGAACATAAACATACGAATTAAGCTTGTATTTCGAATGTACACCAATTGCAGGTAACAAGAATTGCTATTCCATTTTCAAAACGGTTGAGAGATCATCCCGATGCCCAGTGATTGTGGTACAAAGTGATTTAAACTTTATCACTTACATGTTTAAGTTGTTTATAAAATGAATTGTAGTAAATGCGATCAAGTTGCAAGTCCAATGCGATTTCAGCTCTATTAATATACAATTAGAGTAGATTTTGGAGTGTTTAAGTGTTACTAGAGGTGTACATCCGCGTGTAAAATCCGTTGGTGAGACCGCGGACAGGTTTCCGCTGTCCGCATTGTTTTTGCGTCGGAATATGAATTAATGCGTATTTTCAGGTAAAGCGTCCGCCAGATTGTAGCCGCCGCGGATGTGCGGATACGGATATTCCACCATTGTTTCGCACGTTATTGTCCGCGTTGTAAATTGTTCAGTGGAACATCAATTCATATATTTCGAGGTAGGTAATGTTTTGTGCTGATATTGAGATTTCGCTTTGAGTGTTTATATAAGAGGGTAACAGCCTATTAACATTATTGACTAACAATGGTAAACGTATACCTACGATTTTTTATGAAGAGTTGAAATATAAAACTTATTTTAATGAGGCTCAGTTTCTTCTCAAAATTGATTACCTCGTTTTCAGCTCTTGGATCTTAATATCCCAACATAAAACAAGACATTACACCTAACTTCGCCCATAAACCCCCTAGCACCAAAACTTTCACTTCACTGCGTATGACGCCAGCACAGATAAAAAAACCTGCCTCGTCACCTCCAGAGCAGTTCCAGTCATTGTGCACCTGCCAGAGTGACGTCATTAATTATCACCCCCTACACCCCCCGGGTCACCCCCCAGGGTCACCCCCCTGTCACCCACTGCTCCTGTTGTCTGAAGTAACCGTGTTGTGTCAAGGTGATTCTATTGTTTCTAGATGGGCTGGTGGCACTGTGTTAATAGGAGGTTGGATTGAACGGAGATTTGGTAGAAAGGGTTTTGTTGAAAGTGATGATTCTGATAAGCGGATCTCGAATGAACTGTTGATTAACGAAAAGCTTGATAAAATGTTGTAGGTATAAATCTCTCCAGGACACTACCTACCACCGGGCGAGATTTTCGGTAAATAACCTAACTAAAATAACCTACTTACAATAGCAGAGAAATACTAAGGCATAGTATCCAACCTATGTTTAATAAAAATAAGACAATTCGTATGCTGCAGGTGGTCCTAAGAATTAACAGTGGTCTTGGCCTTTATACCATTTTTCCTGATCTTTAAAACATAACATAAACTCACTTAACTGCATTAATCCTTAACTACCCCTTAATCCGTAAACTAAACAACAATTAAGCCCAGTTCCGCCGTGCTGCCGGCCTAGTAAGGTGAGTTGTCGTTGATTAACGATCTGGCGGACGTGTTTATTGTGTCACCCGGCGCTCGCTACGTCACTGTGACTTCACAGCAAGTCGCCAGCCTGAAGATGTCATTAACTTTTAGACTACGAAGTCATTCTCTTATTAGCTTTGTCTAAGTGACTTTGAAGCTACCAAGCGGTGAATTGAAATGACGACTTCTTATTCAAACGTAAGATGCAAGATTTAGGGGATTAATTAATGCTATATCCAATGGATATAGAAGTAGATATTTGGAGATTCAAGATATAAGTATAGCATGTGACAATTAACCTTTTTTTCCGAGTTACTTGGGCTATTTCTGCGAAGTATTGCTATAAAGAAATTGATTGATAGATAAATCGTTCATTTGGTGCACACAAAAGACACAGCATGACATACAAAAGCACGATAAAACAATAACTAAATACAATGTTATGAAGTAGCTGCGAGGTGAAATAAAACAAAAAAAAAGAAGAAAACAAGTTATTGTGATGACACTTTGGCTGTTGACACATTAAAATAATGAAGCAACGAACATACAAAGTGCGGTGTGCGCCTAAGGTTGCACCGAATGCGTGGGCCGGGCACATATACCTGACGCTGATATTCTGTTGGATCCCTGCAGCGACATACCTACGGACGTCGAGTAGATGAGATGAATATGCGAATTATTAGTGTTGTGAAAAGTAGAATGTGCAGAGTGAAATTATGTAAAGATACCCGCATTTTAAATTGGAACCGGATTTACATAGGTGAAATGTAAATCCGGTTCCAATTTAAAATGCGGGTTAAAATGCGAATTTGTGTGGGGTAGGTACCACAAGTAAGAAGTGAAAAATAAAAACTTTTACAAAAAAAAAATCAACCGAATTCCAAAAAATTAAAGTTATTTTTTGCTTTATAGTGTTTTTTTTGGAAGTCGGTTGATTTTTTTTTTGTAAAAGTTTTTATTTTTCACTTCTTACTTGTGGTACCTACCCCACACAAATTCGAATACCACTACCTGCTATGTAAATAAAAGTGACATGAACTTCATATCATCCACATACTAAGTGGGAAAAAAAAAACTTATTATTGAAACTAACCCAAAAACTATCCAAGCAAAGTTAATACAATTTCTATGGGACCACCTTGAGAGCATACCCTATCAAACAAAAAATATTTTTTTAAATTGGTCCATAATTGATGGAGAAATCGGTGGACATACATAAAAAAATAAACAAACATACGCTACGAACATATTATAACCTCCTCCTTTTTGGAAGTCGGTTAAAAAGAAGAAAAATCTGGCGCTATGCAGTCGTGTGACGTTCACTCTCGTGTCTATATCTCAACGCATCTAATTAATAACACAAAACACAAATGGCATTAGAAACTTTGCTAAACCGTTCTAAAGCAGTGACTATCAATCGCGTCATACCTCAAACACGCGGCACGCGGCGGAGATTGAAAACGAAGTTAGTTTAATGAGGTAGCTCCATGTTGCGGTGGCGACGTGGCGGGGACGCCGCGACATGTCGGCGCCACCTTCCGAGGTAGGCAGACGTGGCGGTAATTAATGAGGATGAGGTATCAGTTGGAGGTTTGATAAAGTTTTGGCTTTGATAGCTGTGTTGTATATATATTTGAAATAACACTTATTGGTGTACTTCGGCTGATAGACACGGAGAGTAGGTAAGTTAAACTATTTCGTGACAATTCGCTCAATGTCTTAAGTAATCTGATAAAATATTTCTGCACACAACACACAATTGTGGGTGGTTGTACCTGCAAGATAAGAGTCTATAGTCAAGCCAAGATTAATTAGAACAAAGTTCTAAAAAAGTAATGCCACGGTATCCAAGACCTTCCTAAATAACTTCAGCAGTAAACTGGTGTGAAGTAGTGTGGGACAGTAGAAGAAGTAGGCCAAACGCGCGGGAGACGACGGAATTTGAGGCGTCGCACCTACAGCTCATAAATCGAGCCGGACCTTGAGCGAACAATTAAACGTTTCTACAACTATGCGAACACGAGTTTCTTAGCGTTTGGCCATGAAACTTACTTAAACTTACTAGCGCGATTGGATTAATGAAGAAAGGTGAAATAGGGTTTTCTCCCCAAAACTTAGACTGAATCTTCTTCACTTTGCGAAAAAATATTCAAGATTCTCGGGACGGGTTGGTGGAGAAAGAGCTAGGTATAAATAATAATTGTGGGGGCTCTTCAGGTCTATAGAAATGCCTCCGCCGTTATCAATCGATAGTGATGTTTTGTATTCAGCGTAAAAATAGTTGGAGCTCTTCGAAGTATGTAGAAATACAGTGGATTCATGTACACTGTCTCGCGTTCTTGCATAACTAACAGCTAATTTAGTGGCTCTACACACAGGCCTCCATCCGATATTAAGTTTCGTCAAGGTATTCGCATAGCGCGGGAGGGTTCGACGAATAAAGACGCCCATGTTACTACTTACAAGGTACTACTGCCTCTTAGATGCTGCTGTGTCCCTGGTACGTTAATCCTAACAATTTAAAGAATTTCGTTCAGAAATGGTCAATATTCTTTCTTGATTTTTGATTAGGCTGGTCTTTTTTTCGATGCAGGAACAATCCATACGTTGTACAAAATATATTATAAACGGGAACACCGTCCATACTTTTTCTTTCCAGACATACCTTTAACTGTCTATTATCAATATACTCGTAATATCTGGGAAGTACGTACATATTTTCACCCTTTCGCTAGCCAGCTAAGAAGAATACAATGTCCACAATATCTAATAATAGGATATGACGTAGATAACACGATTAGTGCGCGGTGAGTCGCACCGTTGTTTTCTATTATGGTGTGATTTCTCCCATCAATGCTGCTTCGTGTCAGATAATTGAATGCAGCGAAGGGCCCAACCCTTGCACGGATACGCGGCTGTATTCTGACAGAGTTTTTCATATAATTTTCGGTTATTTATTCCGTTTGTCATAATAATGACAATAAATTCGGATAGCCAGAAATCCTTTCCTAACTTTTATGATCTGGCCTTGGTTGGCTTGTTGCAGTTACTCTTAGTGGATTCCTTAAATCTGGATGGGATTAGAAATATGTTCTGGGTCAGGGATTAGAGACTGACCTAGATAATCATATTTAGCCTGACTACGTCCACTGCTGATCATCAAAACCTGCGTGATGAAGACTCTTTGTTTGACAAATTAATATTAGTAAAAATTTATTAAAATGTAAAACTTACTTTGTAGTAAAGCTGGGTCCAGAATAGCGGTACCGCCACTCTATCGGTGTGACCGGAGACAACCGCGCCTCCCTGCGGACGCCACTCAATCTACAGGACAGATAAAATGTACGATTATATACCTCCACCTACCTCTAGCGCAGTAAGTTCTGGGTATCAGAGAGTATTGAGATGAACCAACATAAAACGTACCTATTTATGTACCTACCATATCGGTGCTTTGCGCATATAAGTTATTTGGTAGTCTAAAGATGCTTAAAATCAAAAGTCATTTATTTAAATAAGGCTGAGAATTAGCGTTTTTTTAACTTCAAAATTGCATAAGGTAGTTCCCCAAAACGCACGCGCTTTACCGCTTCCTAGTACTTTTTTTGTTCACTCAAATGATACAACAATGAAAATATTTCTTCATATAACAACGATGAAAATATTTAAAAATATAAAATAACAGTATTGCACATGTTCTGGTGATGGTTCATTATGAAAATCAAATTTTTATTGTTCTGTGAAAACATTAATTTTCACGACCAAATAATTACTTGTCTGTAGTAACAATTCACGTGAAAGTTTAATTGACTATGCAATAGGTGGGTTGGCTACAAACAATATTGCTACCACCTGAATTAATAACATCGTTCAAATATTCGCAGCCTGCGCTAGTTATGAGACCGTGTGCCCTGCCTTCCGAACAATAACCAGGTTCTAGGGAACTGCGGGGCACCGAGTAACAGGAGCGTTCTACAAAGGATAGATATTATTTAATAACAGTCACTGTTCGTACATTAAATGATGGTTCAATTCAAAGTAATGCTGATAGGTAGAAAGTTACAGGTTTGGCTTTAAAATTTAGTTGGGCACCGCGAGAACAAAGACAACGTCCCTGGCTATAAACGTATCTGTCCTATCTAGTTGTGGTATCACTGGATAGCAGCAAGGTTCTAAAATTAAGTTTCTAAATACAAATCTATCTTTGAATACCTTAGTCAAGAGATAGGTACAGGCGTGATGACTAAAAACCTTTTGAGATTAATGCAACAGTTCAAGAGAAAATATCAAACACAGCTTTGTTTATAAAGAGAGTACTTATATACTTACGTCATAGAAACCCAAATACTTCATTACCCGAATCTACTCATGTTGCAAGATCACAAATACAAAAAGGCCGAAGAGGTAAACATTACAAAGCAGACAATTCATAAGGGCATGAACACACGTGGCGTTTCTTATACACACGCAATAACTGCGGGGATATGCGTTGTCCCCCACACGTATGCAATGAATAATTCTTTAGTACAACATGCTACTAACCTATCTCTGGAAGTATTACATTTTATTGTTATTATGTAGATGAATATGTTGCGAGTATTTTGCAAAAAAAAATGTTATAAGAAAATCCTGAAAAGAAAATAATTGTGAAATTTATTGGACAATGGGGAAATTGCTGATCTATTTTCACAGTATAAAATTATGTTTTCGGACTTTAATCATTAAACTTTTGCTTAATTTCGTAGTTTGTGTTTAATTAAATCTTTGGTTAAGCTTCACTTTATTCCTTGTATACCTTGGGTTAAAGTGAGTCTTCTAAATAATTAAACGTAATAAGTTTATATAATCTAGATCCATTTGTTTCACACTGAATTCTTCTGAAATCTTTCAATCTTTTCAGTTTGACAGATTTTTAGACTTTCATACGAAGCTTTCTCTCTGGACTCCGGAGAAAACTGTCATATACATACCTACCTACCAGAACACAAAGTGGAAAAAAATGATTTTTTCAACCAGCAAATTAGTTCCCGTAAACAAAGAAACTCATGACATCGACAGTATTCAATCAGACTATCTAACACGAAGAATGGGTACACAAAATATGATCATACTGTAGCATGTTTGCACAGGGTGGTGGTAAAAGTTATTAGTTTCACCTGAGGGTAAGACGCACTCGCTTTGTTTGCGCACCAAACAATGGATTGAGATTGCCATGAACCCTCCCATCATATGCTGTGTGTATAGGTGCTGTAATTACAACCTTGTTTGTAAAGTGTAGGTATCGGTAGGTATCTACTTATTATAATGAATTAAAAAGCTGATTGTAAAAGAAAAGTAGCGGCCACCAAAACGATTTCAATTATTTAATTGGGAACTGATTTAATATTGTTTGGCAAAAATGTGTTTACACAGATTTGTATGCCGTAGATAAGGTGAAATTCTTCTTTGTATAAACTATTACACTATGTGCTATGGGAGATGAGCAATATTATATTATGTTCGTATTTTTGTAAAAAAACGTGCCAAAAGAAAAACTATTGAACTATTAACAAAGACATTGGAGATGGTTATCGATTTAAATTTTTAAATTTTATACCTTTATGAAACTAAGCAGTCAATCATAAAATATATAGGAACGCCTATTTTAAATTACTTTCAACGAAGTAATTAACTCAGCGGTTGGACGATTGCTTTTTTTTGTTTTTCTTTTTTTACATATTGTAACATGATTCAATTACTTTGTTTTTGATTTTATACATCTATACATATAATAAAATCGTAGCGAAGTTAAAACTGTACATAGAATATTTTTGAAAAAAAAAAAGTTATTGCTACGCGGTCTGGGATCGATTCTAATGCCGAAAATATAGTTTTTAGAATTTTTATCTGTTTCAAACTGTAGGGTATAAACTATCACGCTACCTGCTATGGGGGACGAGCAATATTACAATATGTTTATACTTTTCTCCACAAATTGTAAAAGGACGCGCCAAAAGGTTAGGATATTGTAGATAGCTATCGATTAAAATTTTTGAAATGATTATTATCGCGCTATAACTTTATGGAACTAAGCAGGCAATCATGTAATATTAAGGAACGGCTATTTTAGCTAACTTTCAACAAAGCAACTAACTAAGCGGTTGGATGAATCCTGTGGTAGTAAGTTCGATTCCAATCTATTTTTTTTTGTGATTCTTTTTTCTACAATTTGTAGTACGATTACTTTTGTTTTTTATTTGTGATTCTTGTTTCTACAATTTGTAATACGATTATTTTTGTTTTTTTTTTTGATGATGTATATAATATGTAGTTCGTAAAATGTATTAATTCATCAAAAAAGGTAAACTTCGTAAGCTATGGGAAATAAATTGCTATTTTATAAATATTTTACAATCACAAAACATTCAAGGTTGTGTTCTGATCATTTTAGAGCTAAAGACTAAAAGAACAAAATAATTAAAATACAATAGACGTGGATATATTTAGTAACCTGTTCCGCTTAGCTATTTCTAAAAAGCCATAAGCGCGTGCAGTTCCCTGTGAGCGTATGCTTTGCAATCAACAAAGCACAGGGGCCGACACCGAAGGCTGAAGGCTGCGGGTGTCGACCTCAGGACAAGTTGCTTCTCACATGGACAACTGAACGTCGCTTGCTCCCGAGTCACCATTCCTGACTCTGTATATTTTTGCGGCTGAGAATAAAACTACAAGCGTAGTATACAGGGAAGTTTTATGAAAATGCGGTTGTTATTGTAGTATATTGTGGTGTCTTACGACTTCCACGCGAACGAAGTCGCGGACAGAAGCTAGTAGTACCTAAATTATAAGCAAATTATTAAATTAATAATCTTTTAACTTTGTTGGAACAGCCGATTATGATATTGGCAACAGTTTGCCTACCATCACTGACATAACCTACATTCGAAACTAAAAAGAATAAAAAACTTGATTTCTCAAAAATCAAACGCATTTAAAACACAAACAAAGCAGAAAAGTTGGGTATAATCGATATATCTATCATTACAACATAACCTTTAAGAAGTGTACGGACGGGACGTTTTAATAATGCGTTTCCTCTTAGCTATTACAAATGATGGAATTTGATATTAGATACTCTTTGTTTTTCCTCCGTCCACGTATTATCATAGGAAAGAATTTCCATATAGAATATTTAAATGCATACCTTATGAGAGAATTCTTTCTTTATTGTAATATTATCCTGCTAAAGGAACTGGGCACATAAATCGTGATATAAAGTGACTCTATAAAATTGTTGCTATAGTAATTTTTCCCAGTGCACTGCTTAGAAATAACGGTCTAACGTAGTAAAATTATTAATGATTTAATCAAAGGAAAATCATATTATTAGCCGTTTTTACCACTTTTTCCTAGAGGTTACCTGTCCACTCAACACTTGAAAATTCCAAGGTTAAATATAGCTATTGGGACAAACGGACTCCGGCAGAGAGTTCCCTCATTGACTGTACTCTCAATGAACATAAATTCTGGTAAGTTTCAGTTTCCTTATTTGGGACATATTTTTATAAAAATCCATTACTTATTTTCCTAGTTTCTCTTATGCTATATGGGTGCAGTAAAACAGGCATAAAAACTCAGCCTACAGCCTGATAAATAAACAAACATCTAAAACTACCCTCAAATTAACCTAACACACACTAAACAATCGAGTGTCGATGGCAAGTTATGAGAGCGAGCTCCGCAGTCCGCAGGCCCACGGTAATTACTTAAGCGTAACCCTGCAGTGTTTGCAGGGTCTCGAAGACCCGGCGATTAATAAATTTTGTCTGTTTGACTTGTACTGGGTCAACGGATTATGTTTGTGGATTATGGTTTGTGAACGATAATTAAACGGTTTCAGTATGTTGGGGTTTATAGTACCCGGAGGTGAGCGGAAGTTGAGAGGAAATTAATTCAGTATAATGAGAAACAGTCGAAATAATGTGCTTTCAAAAGTTCGATCTTTTAGAAAACTTCGTGGGAGCTCATTCATACTCATAACAATCGGTTATGTTCTTTATTATTTTTTTTTATAGCCTACTAAATCGTGAAAATCATAGGAATTTAAGTAACTAACCTGATCAAACTTAGATAAAAATAAGTAATCATGAAATCAATAATAATAATTGCACTTAATATAATATAGTTAATTGATTTGTTGTTATTTTTTTTTATTATTTCTTACAGGGTTTTTTATGGCTCTTTAGGAATAAATAAGCGGAACAGTTTACTAAATATATCAACGTCTATTGTATTTTATAATATAATATTTAAAATGGCAACATGCTGTTGCGTCGCCATCAAAACACGCGCAGAGTCATAACATTAAAAAGTTGAGAAATGACTGAGTTTGACCTTTCTTATATAATAATAACTTGATTAACTATCTTGTCAGGGTTCCGCAAATTATGCAATGGATTTTATTATGTTATAGTGGTTGTGTTTGTGAGTTCTGTGTTAGAAGGCATTATATTATGTAAAACATCGTAGATTCATTCGAATAATTATTTTTGCAATATCTAATAGATTAGATAAATAGGGATTTGTACAAGGGTAAATTGGAACAATAAGTAGGCAAATCAAACTGCGCTAGTCAATTAATTAAAAGGTAAATTCCACACTGAATCATTTGATTGTTAACTGTTGGTAAACACCTGACAGATGGTATATTGACACGATTTTCCTAACGATGAAAAATTCTTAACCGATTACCACTTAGTTATTCCATTTTTGGAAGGTTGGTTATTTTCTCGAGCGAAAATCTAAAACTATTTTCCAGAATAAGCCATTCATGTTGTTTATCATTGTGCCTATTTTGAGCCAGCCTCTTGAACCTTGGTGACAGTTTCTCTAAATTATGATTGAATGGCCTAGCTCTAGACGAAGCAACGAGTCCCTGACGTAGAAGTAAACAATACTAAATAAAATTGCTCTAGATAAAGTCTTAAGTTTAAGGTGTATTTTTTATTTTCTTTTCGCGTTGTTATAAATAAAGAATGAATTATTGTTTATTTTCGTTTCAATTTTTAAGTTTTGCTGACGATAATGGTTGTTTGTGAACCTCATCGGTATATTACCGATTTACAATGATAAAAATAATGAACAGCATCGCAGTTTACATGTTTATAATATGTACTACCTAATATCATATCATATACAACAAAAACCAGAACCAATGCAAAAAAAAACATGTTCACTTTTAAATTTTTGTCCTATAACAACATTAGCATTTCAATTTCGAGTCATCTTTACCCCTATATTATTGCAAGAGAGATTCGACCATCAGCGAGCTAGGGTTGAACACCTGGCGCTCTTTTGTTCGGTAACGAGTATCGAGTTACACGGCGATGAAGCGATCGATAGCAGCCCTGGCGGACACATTAATATGTTATTACGCTTTTGTAAAGGGTAAATTAAAGTTAGAGTGTGTGCAGCCGAGTGTAAACCTTGGTGGCTATTGTTTAGATTTCATTTAGGATAGTAATATTCAGGTTTTAAAACTTTTACGTTCAGAAGTGCCTGTTATTCGCCTTATAAATGATTTCACTTTAAAAAAAATCGTGAATGTAGAGATTAGATTCGCAGAAGTAGTAATTGCATAAAGTTTTAAAATAACTCACAAGAATGAGCACTTTTTACATAAATCCACTAGACTCTACTGGCTCAGTGTGGTGAAAAACATTGCTTCGAATTAAGTCGGAGTAGGTTTTCTGGTGCAAATTATAAAAATAATAGTAAGGAAAACTATCTAAAAAATAACTATGACAGACATGACTAATATTAGTAATTACAACCATTGCACGTTGGTAGGTATCGAAAATGTCAACTTACTTGCTTTTCCGTAAAAGGTATGTATGATACCACTGCATTTGTAATTGGTGTATCATTAAGTAGTTACTGCCCACCGTCTGGTCCCTCATCGGCTCAATTGCCTGCCGTCTGCTACATGCCCGGGCCGTCCGATGCGGGCAGAGATCGGAAGATAAGGTGATGATGAGCGCTTTTAATTGTTTTGCAAATTTTTATTATTATATTTTTTTATTGGTCGGGGTCTTTATGATTTTGACCGCGAAGGTAGAGGGTGAATTAATTGTGGGTAAAACATGGATTGTTGGACTTACCTATAAATGATTGTAATGTTTTCTTTTGTGTTAGAAAGAATATTACACTGGCGTTACATAGATTAGACTATGTAACACCTTATTTTGCCTTAGAAATATGCCTGATATGCCTTTTCTACTAACGATCGCTGCTAGTAGACAACTCTATGAGTGGGCAGCAAGATTCAGAAAAGTAGCTTTGGAAGTCCTGGTCCCAAGTATAGACAGTTGCGGGTAAAAATCAGGTCTTGTGGTTCACTCAATTATGGAACAGCCTTTATTTGAAGCTCATATCCTTTATCATCATCATTTGCTTTGACAGGTAAACAGACCTTTAGCCATAATGTATTACTTAGTCACACATTTATTTCCATAAACCGCTATGAAATTTCCCACATAACTACATCTAAAATACGCTATTACGTGCGCACATGATACAGATGATGACAGTCAATTGAGAGACATTTAAGGTGATCGCCCGCCAGGTGGCCGGTGACTCAAACAACAATTTAGTTAATAGGATCCACGTGAGCACAGAGCATACCGTGGAGATGACTTGACATTGTATTTTTTTACGTACTTTTATTTATGTTTATTTTGTGTGTTTTCTTTATTTTCCAGCAATTAAAGAACTCAGTCAGCTTTAATGCCAACTGTCTATGCTTTTACCATGGTATGAGCTGCGTTTTACTCTGTGCCGATCTGAGAGAAATTAATAATAAATAATAAATAAAAATTTATTGTTTAACTAGGACCAGATTACATGGCAAGGTAATGTAGCAAAAGCGTAAAATTTCATAATCTAGTTAGTGGATGCCATACTGTTCTCCTACATAGGTTACAAAATAACCTGTGTTTAGGAGAAACAGTTCCGATCCTCGTCATAAATTGTTGACTTTAACAATAGCACGTGTTAAATAATATGTATGTAGTAATCACTACTGCAAGCTACGAAATGAGACAAATTAAGGTTATTAAACAACAAAAACACAACACTCTTTTAGGAATTCTTCGGTTTCGTCGTAGTTAAGGTTTAAAAAGAAGGAATGAACCGTCTTTTTGCATTTAAAATTTGTTAAGCCGTAAATTGAAATTTTTGCGTTAATTTTATTGTAGAGTGGAGGGCCAACGTAAGGTGCAAACTTTTTCTAAAGAGCTGCACGTGTAGGTATTGTGCAGATTAGGTGTTTGCGGCGTTTGGAGATTTTTTGAAAGGTGTTCGTCGGTGTTGCAGAAGGACTAGCTGTAAAATATATTGTTGTATTACATTAAGTATAGTACATTAAGTTATTACATTAAGGTAGAGTTCGAGAGAGTATCGGTCGTTGCAGAGAGTATCGGTCTGAATGTAGACACTTTTAGAATAGCTCTGTGTGCGACCTCTAGAGGCTTAAGTATGGTCTTTGCAGCACCACCCCAGCATGAGATACAATATATTAGGATGGACTGACAAAGAGCAAAGTACACGCTACGGATGATTAACGTGTTGGCTACATGTCGCAGGGTTTTAAAAACGCAATTAACTTTCGTATACGGCCAGAAAGATTGTATATATGGGATTTGACATAAAGGTTTTTGTCCAGAACTATACCAAGATATTTAACTTGCTCTACTGAGGTTAAGGTAGGACAACATTTCATACAATTCAACATGACACAAGCTTTTCTATCTGGCTACCAAATCCCGATGAGATGTGATAACTTTGAAGAAAGTGAAAAGAACTACACATTCGCTGCATGTTAAAAAAGAAAATTTGAGTTACCACGAAACAGCTTTCTGAAAACAGTTTTCATAACAGCCTATTCTACCCCATCCCCTCTTCCACTGACCCACATGTAGACCAATTGAGTCAGTTTAGGTGCTGTCAGGTACGGGCGACGCGTAGGGTGCCCGCGCGCACGAGTACGTGCAATCTAGGGGTTATTGTCTCAAGTGCTTACCTTGAACGAGTGTTAACGCATTGTTTCTGGTTTGTATGGGACTATTGGACTGAAGTTGGGCTTTCCTTTGAGTGAATACCCTCGTTCTTAAGATACATATTATTAATTTTATAATGAATCATGGTGTTATGGCCATTGTTTTGGCTTTTTTTCTGGTAGATTAGTAATTCGTATGTAAAAATATTATTTAGTTCGTATACGGAAGAAACAAAGGAACATCCCCTTTGGTTAATAAAACCCTTAAAATAGAATTTGTGAATAATCATATTGCAGGTACTATTTTGGGGATATTTTATTTTAAGGCTATTTTATCTGCTGAATGATTAAATCTTTCAGATTCAATAAATATGAAAAAATTAAACTAAAAATGATAACCACTCCATCCAATAACTAAAATTTTCAAAACGAGACACTCTATCCTAATCCAACTGACCCAAATCCGCCAATTGGCTAAGGTGCTTCAGGTACGTGTAGGTGCCTCCACTACTTGTAGTATATCAGACGAGTTGATTGCAGTCAGCTGACCGGACATGGTCGACTCACCTTGTTAAACTATTATACTTTTAGGAGATTGACCAATTGTTTCTAGGTATATGGTTTGAGGATGTTCGGAGACTCCGGGTTCATAATGACGAGGGCTGCTTTTGTGTTATTCAATTCTTACTCGAAGTCGTGTTGTTTTCGAGGTACGTTTTAAGATCTCATAAGCTACTATATGACAATAGTCAATTAAGTGTTTAAATTACAATAATACTAAACTCCAAGTTTCTCTCAACGGATGCAATAAAATGATCAGAAAAGCACAACTAGAGGTTACTTCTAGTGCCATCAATCATCACCTATTTCAACAATAATGTCGGTATTCCTAATTAGTCCCCCGTTCAGGATTATTTCACAGAATAAGCAACCACCGTAGTAGCCACCTTAGAACATTAGCACCATTTACCACAGCTTTATAATCCATTCTTCCACATGTTTTACGTACGAGCAGCAACCCTAACTAAACTAGTTATCCCTTAAAATCCCTTTGTAGCATAAAATGTAGTGAGAAATTAAATAAAGGCCGCACTTTGTAAAGGTGTCGCCCGCACAGTCTAAGGGCGAGTCCGAACTCCGGCTAATAGAGAGCCCGCATACGGAACCCTCCGAGATAGTTTTAAGCGTTTTTAGTGCACATCAAAAGGTAACAATTGAACCCTTATATCGTGAGTTTGAGGTGTTTTATTTTATGTGGTAGAGTTTGAGGTGTTGGATTTCAGAGGGAACATTTTGTTAATTGTGTTTTGTACTATTTTTTTTTTAAAAGCAAGTAAAGGAAATGCTTCGAGAAATGTTGTGATTTAAGCATCCTATAGAATCATAAATTAGTCCGAGTCATCTTTGTTGAATCAATCAGTTCGCATCAAGCCAGCAGCTGTTTCGATTTCTTGAAAATCTAAATTGAAATTGGGTTTTATATCAGTACCTACTTACGATCTGAATCATATTTCAATCTCGATGTTCTAAAGTAGGTAAACTTGTTCTTTTGCCATGTATTGCATATGTCAAACGGAAACCTAATGATGAAGGCATCAAGAAATAAAGTATGTTTTTCTTTTTCTGCAACTTTATTTGCACATATTTTCTAAACTCGTTTACCTCCATCAATACTGAGACCCTCAGTACTTCCCAACAACCTTTGACCTCCCAAAACTCATCATTCATTGTCAAAGACATAACAGCTTACCATATCCCTTTATTAAAAAGGTATTCCGAGGTAGGAAGGGGACCTTTTTGTCCTCAATTGGTGTAGGTAACGTTAATAGGTCTAAATTAATAATTTCCTTACCCGCATGCTCTGATGGCGGCCGCGATAGCCACCCTTAGCCCTTTTGTTTTCTAATTCAATGTTATTTCTTTGGACTGCAGGAATTTTTGATATTTAACGTGAATGGTGTAGTCCATTTTCGGTCTTTTGAATTATGAAAGGAACGATTTTGTGGTAGGTCTACAATGCTGATTTCAATGTACCATACATTGCCTTTGCCATTGCATATGGTGTTAGTAGGAAGTAGAATTTTATTATATTTTTAAATTGCTTGCGAATAAATTAGTCAATTTTGTGCTGTACTCGTCTTTGTTGATAAGTAAACTCTATCTTTTCTCTTCATTCACAGACGGTTGTGGGTACCCAAGGGCTGTGTTTATGTGATGTATTAAAAAGACCCGCTTCATGACGACATTTCGCTACTGTCCATGTTGGATTTTCCTAAGACGATAGGTAAAGACGTCTGCCACTTCACGTCTCCCCATAGATGTTGTAAGAACCGATTTGGTGGATGGGTAACATCAATCACGCTGTCACGCAGCATCCCTTGCGTTGAGGCAACAGATGGCAGTTTCTTAGAGTGATGCAACGCCAAATCATACAACAAGACAGGTTGTGGTAGAACAGGTTGTGGTTGTGTCCAACATACCAACAAAGAAGACATACCAAACGTGATTTTCATAGATAGCCAAATGGTGCCTAAAATAATTCAGTTCAGTATGCTAAAACGATGGAGAAAAATGGTTAGAAATACACACATCAAAAGTGTCTAGGGATCAACATATATTTTTGCAATAACTTTTCTCCTGATTGATATTAATTAAAATTTTCTTTAAGGATTCATCAAATAAAGTGTTTTCGTTTGTGACAGTAACGATAAACCAAGTCACCTTTGCATTAATAAAGAAATTTGCCATTTTCCTAATAAAGGGATTTTTGACATTTGAACCACTAACATTAAAGTTCGAAAAAAAGACTGAAATAACAGTTTTCTTTAAAATTTTATTGGGTAACTTAAACAATTAATAATCCGTGTTTCTACCGCGAACACTAACAACACAAGAACATCGGTTTGGCATACTCAAAATGAGTTCATCCAAATCACGCTGTGGAATGGCCGCCCATGTTCGTTGCAACAACAAAAAAAGGTCTTCTTGCGACTGGATACCCTCCATATTCGGCAGAGCTCTTCTCTGTAGCATATCCCATGCATGCTCAATCGGGTTCAAGTCTGGCGACTGAGCAGGCCAGAGCAGGACATTGATGTTAGCTGCGGCGAGAGTCTGTCTTACAACTCTTGCGGTGTGCGGTCGTGCATTATCATGCATTAACTGAAATAAGGGACCGATTTGCACTTGTAGAGGAACGATGACGTCAGATACAATCGTCTCAGCATAAATTTGAGCGTTGAGGTTGCCTCTGATCCAAATCAACTCAGTTCTTCCGCCGATCCAAATACCCGCCCATACCATGATGGTTCCACCACTATAAGGATGGACTTCCTGGCAGGATTTTAATCGCTGTTGGCGTCCAGGGGTTCTCCAGTGTCGTATACGTCTTGTATCCGGTCTCATACCAAAACGAGACTCATCAGAAAAGCACACGAAACGCCATTGTTCTTCTGCCCAATTTCTGTGTTCAAGAGCCCATTGATATCGAATCCTACGATTGTGCATTGCTATAGGTGGTACCCGTAGCGGTCTTCGGGAATGAAGGTTCACTTCATGCAAGCGGTTTCTGACTGTTTGGTCGCTAATTAAGTTCCCTGAAGAGTGATGAAGCCTCACGGCTAACATCATGGCGGTTATTGTTGGAGCTCTTCGAGTTAAGATTTGAATGTATCGGTCTTGTCTCCGTGTGGTGCAGCGATACCGTCCTCCATGGCGCTCAGCCACGGTACCAGTGCTTCGGTAACGTGTCCAAAGTCGACTGATAACACTCTGACTTGTATTCAGAGCTAAAGCCACAGTACGTTGCCGGGAACCAGCTTCTATCATTCCCACGGCTCTGAGCATTTCTTCCCTGCTTAAATGACGTCGCCGCTCCATAATAACGTTGGTTTTAATCAGTAGTAGGGAAACAGTAGCACTAATAATGTCTTCAATGCGTTGTATGTTTTTATAGGGAAAATATTGACAGCTGATTTTCATCTTTTACTCGAATTTGATTAACAGTTCCTGTTTCAAATTATGAAATGCACCAAAAAGGATCCATATAAATTTATATAATCATAAATTTATTACAAAGCCACATCTCAATCTCAAGAAATCCGCATAAAAATGCTTGATCCCTAGACACTTTTGATGTGTGTAGTTGATGTTATATTTTTTTTCTGAATTATGGAATGCTCAATGCAAGTATTAGAAAAAACCAACGGTTGGAATAGAAATGCAATACCATTTCAACAAAGACTAAACACAACAAAAATTAACGAAAAAAAAATCAGTGCCACTTACGATGCAATTTCCGTGGGATTAGCGAGTAGGGTGTCCAAGCCGCGAGCGGTGCAGGGGACGAAACAATGGACTCTTACGACACACGGCGCGTGCCGTGCGGAGCGCGAGGTGCGGTGTGCGGGGGACAGGGGTAATGCAATATTTGTTCGGTGACACACGGGTGACACGCGCACGTTCTATTGTGCACCTATAGCCAGAGGTAACGCACTGATGTTCAATTTTTTTTAACCCCTTTTGTAGGGTTTTTATTATGAATGGTACTGGTAATGGAACTAGTTTCTATACAATTTAGGTAACGGTTTTTTTAAGATTCAATTAATGTTATGTTCGGTATGAAAATATTCAGTAGTTCATTCTTTTCAATATTTTGTATTTTCATAGGATAGCTTAAAATTAATATTAGGTTCCAAAAAAGCTCAAAATGCATGCGTTATTTTTATTTCTCTAAAGATTTTGTACAAAATACTTATCATTACAATATTGACTCATACTAACTGCAGTAAAAGTTTATACATACTAAACTGTAGCACAATATTCGTCAAAGTTCCGAACCTCTGTCTCACACGTTAATCCCTGCACATGGGGTGCAACGATAAAAAGATAATGCGGGTCGGAGTCGCGTGCGCATCAAAAACTGGCTTTAATGATGCACCTATACAGGCGGGCTTATCGCGCCTGCGCGCCACAGCGTCCGCTGAATGGAGCAAAAATAACAAATGAGCTTAATTATAATACCTTGGCAAGGGGTGCGCGACTAGGGAGCGGTGTGACAAAATAAACATGCTAGCAGGAGGTCCCGCCGTGTTCCGACGTGTTTTTATTGGCGATGCGTGCTGAGCAGTCAATGTCGCGAGAGTAATGACGAGAATGGATTTCGAAATCCCCTGCCATTTGACGGTAATGATGATTTCTTATCTGTTGAGGAAAAAAATGTTCTTGTTTTCAATCGCGCCGTGCTTGTTTTTTATACCGTTTCGAATAATGGTGACGTAAATATCAATGTTTCTGTTTTCGAAGATATGCTTCAGAGTATATATCAGAATGTTTATGATTGAGAAAACGTAAATTACCATTCCTGAAGATTTATTTGTGTACATGATATTAAGATTTTTATTGAACAAAGTTGAGATGAAACTTTCTGATTTAAGGTACTTGTTAGTTGAGAACAAGAAGTAGTCTTGTGGAGTATGTACTCAAAGAGCTAAGCTATTGAGAATATTCTAACGTGGAAGAAACGAAAAAGCTTTGAAAACTATACAATAATAAAATATATTTATTATTGCCATTGCAAAAGTTGGCTTTTAAGTTACTTTCAACTTAGTCATTCACTCCCAACAATGACTTCAAAAATACATTCAGCCCATATGTTCAACAATAATTACTATTCGTACGGTGAAAACAACAAGCTTTTCAGTAACACCCCCAATGATCACAGATTTATACCGTAACCGGTTAGTATTGTTCGCACGCGTTATAAATCATGCGAATGTGTCGCACGGACTAAAAATCATTGGGAGAGTAATTTATTGTAGGTGAGGGGGGCTCGGGGTGCGGGAAGGTGAGGGCAACTTTTTGTGCACTATTGTGTGCCGGTTGGATTCCGGTTAAAATCGGTGGCTTTGTCACCCTTCGGCGTGCAGACGTCATTACGCGTCATTCGATTGTTTCATCTGCGTGTGACGCTGTTGAATGACGTTTTGTTAGTATTAGATACTGAAATATCCGCCGCCAATATCAATTATTGGCGGCTGATATATAAAATGTTTTGATCGGTTGGACATTTTGGTGTGAGAAATTGGATTACAGTTTTTTCTGGGTTATTATGTCACAATAAACTTATTTGTACAGTGTGTAACAGATGATTACTATTATTTTTGAAAAAAACGGGTCAGTTGTAAATAAATAATCACGTAAGTTGGAAATTTATTTAGAAATTAATTACCTACTGAAAAGAAAATAGGCCAGATAAGCTACATATTTTAGTTGTACACCAACTCCTTGACCTAAATATATTTTACAACAAGTCTTGTGAATTAAAAAATATACATATGACAGCATATCCGCACCTCCCAACATTTGGCAACAAACTCATACGCGAATGTTTTCCCATCGTCCATTTCTTCTCGTTCGCTGGCAGGTTGGGGCGACAATCTAATAAAGTGTCCCGCACCCCGCTGAGACCGTCCGATTACGTGCTCCAAATCTTGTTACCCTACTCTGATTAATATTATGGCCGTACTCCTGACACTTGACGCCCAGTTTTATAAAATTGAAAATGTAATCGAGTTACTTGGCGATATGTGTTTGGATATCATCATTGTCGCTACATTACTTACTTAACTCATAATACGGTTTCATTTCACTGTGAGAACGTATTGGATTCCAAATTTCCAACATTAAGTTGTTGTGGTATTGTAGTTGATAGGTTCTCATAAGACGTTAGTGCACTAGTGCCTTTGTCTGTTGATCATGTGTGATAATCATAAACGATTAAAATCCCTGGTGTGTTGGTCACGTAGATTATATATTATAGGTACCTGAACTCTCCAATCAATCAACTCTCGTTATCAAAGCTCTGTATTGGACAACAAACAAATGCAATAATATTCAAATAAAATGTCTTCAATCTTCTAAAGGTAAATAAAAATTCACTGTATCAGCAGAAGACTATCAATAAAGCTCAATTGACAACGTTTACGAGGTGTAAAGGCCCCGTATGATGACACCTCCTCTGGCCTCGTATGGTGACACCTCCCCATGGCCCCGTATAGGGACGTATTGACGACTGTAATAGTCACATGCAGTCGTTTCAATTCTCTGCATACTCGTATTATTGGATTTGCATTGGGTGATAATATTGTCTATTGACGTATCCACGTATACAACGATTCTGTTGCGAGTATGTATACGTGGTTTTTGTTAGTAGCACCAATATTCGGCCACATTGTGTGAAATTAAACTTGAAATTGATGCCAGTTTAATAGAGATATATGAAAGAGATTACAGTAGGTATACTTAGTGATGTTGCGCTAAAATAATGATTTTATATGCTTGTACCTATAAAACTATGAAAAAGATTAAATCAGTGTTTTAACTGCATCAGAGTGTGTCATACTATGATAACACGTCAAAACAAAGTACTGTGGGCATATTACTAGCTATGTGTCAGTGGCTGAAGCGATTGCATTACCGGGAGGTGGTTTTTATGACAGCTTACAGAGTAGTCAATCGTTGAAACTGTCGCGGACATGCCGTAGAGTAGGCGAAGACAGTTGGCTAATAGAAGAAAATAAAACAGAAAAAAAAAATTTAGTAGTTCCTAGTCATCACCTCTTTAGAAAACTTCATACAATTGCTATTTAATGGTATATCATGTATTTTTTATAAGTATTACTTTGGATTTATTTAAGTGTTGTTGATGAGTATGATGTTTGAGGACTTTTTAAAATGTAAAACAGAAGTAATTTTTTTTTAAATCGTTTATTTTGTTTCACTTGTTAGTAAGTTTTTCGAGTTTACAGTGGAATTTTCCTCACAGTTTTTCAAACTAAACACTATAAATTACTTATAATGCTGTTGTACTGGTTGACACTGCTCTGTGGTTGAACGAATTATACGCAATGCTATTTACCTACTACGGCTAAACTACTCATTTGAATATTCACAGTGATGTGAAACTGTCATAATTTATCGATTATATTATATTATTATTGCTTTGGACGTCACACAATTTTCGGAACTGTAATGAATGACTGTATAATGTTATGTCTTGCACATAAATATTTTGTATTCGTTATCAAAGAGTTTGCAATTAGTTAATCCATTAATGTGCAATGGACCGGAATGCAGTTAATATTTTATTGCACGATGACTTTCTCCATGTTTATTCGTAGATGTATAATGTTATAACACAGACATGAATGTTATTTTCATAAGTTTATTCGTAATTCAGTATGTGTGTATGTGTGAAGTTGAAGCGGTAAGATGAATCGTTTACAATATTATTAGATTTTGGTAGGCCAATCATGTTGACTAACAATTTTAAATATTTTCAGGTTTACAATAGGGATGTTACTTGTGTTATAGATGAGGTAATAAGACATTCATTTATTTTATGTTGGTAGGTACTAGCTGTGCCCATGACTCTATCCTCGTAGAAATCAAAAAACAAAATGGACTATTCCGATTCGTTGGCCTTCACACTACTTTTAGTTAGTTCTTTAAAACCTGCAAATTTATGTTGTTCAACGACCCCTCCTCAATATCGTAGAAGTTATGTGCAAAGGTATTATTAGTAAGTATGTAAAATTCATAAATAATATTTCGTATTTCAGGGGCAAGTACCAGTGTGCAAAGTGTCGCCAAAAGTGAGACGTAGAAGCACTTCCAACGCTTTACAACCATCTCATGATCCCTACATACCCAGAAACGACACCATCCTGTATAACTGTTCTACAATGTGTTCACCAGTCACGTTCACCTCCATGACAGAACTCACTTCACCAGCCTTATTCCTGAAATCATGCTTCATAGAAATAACAAAAGAAGACGATTATGCGTGTGAAACAATAAGATATAATCACTTTAAAAACATTGACAAGTTGTTGTTCTTGTCGAAATCAATACGTAACAAATCGTTTTACTTGGTTGATTGTTTAATTTACTCAGACGGTGGACGAGTGTGCCACAGGAAAGACGATGTAGGTTCTCACGCTTCACACGCTAATTTGGTGGATATAGGGACTCTGGTGAGACCGAACGAAACCAATGTGCTGTCACAGGATGAGTTCATATGTGAGGAAGATGATGCAAAGAATGTTCAATGTGACCTAAACCCTTTCGTACCTTTTGAAGACGGATTGAAGATGAAGGAAGTGATGAAGTTCGATGACAACGTGCTACTTAAGACAAACTCTTACGTCATCGAACTGAAACGTGGATGCATTAAATCTTGGTGTGGGTACACGGGAAAGGTATCAGCAACACGAAGACAATATTCATACGTTCCACCAGGGGGTCAAATATTCCGGTGTTTCTATGCTAATAAGCAGCAAGTTTGCAAACAATGGGGAAATCCTCGAGAGGTATACAATAAACGAAGTTGGCTTGATAGTTAAAGTTAAAAATATTGCATAATTTTATTTCTGTGGAATTAAACTATTTGTACCTACTACAATATTGAATTGTTTTCACTGGCATTAATATCTAATTTTTGTTTTTATCAATACTTTTAGCTTTAAAGTTAGGTGCACACAAACTATCGATACCACACTATCCCGTCCCTCACCGGTAAAGGAGTGTGTCGGCGGCAGCGTGGAGTTTGCATAAAATCCTCGTTTGTCACGGGCCTAATGTGCCGCGTCCGAAGCAGACCCGCTGCCCCTGCGTCCATGTTGTGACGAGCCTAGGTACTGGTAATGATGGGTGGTCGAGACGTCGGGACTCTTCACTGCGCTTGTCTTTGAAAGGGTTGCTTACATGTAATCTGAAGTACAATTCAAACTCAAGCCGCAATATCATCTCAGCGACAATCAATGTCAAAAACTTGTCAAAAATGTGAAAAAGGAAAAAAGAATTGAGAATGAGATTAGAATACTACAAAAAAAGGGAATTACCCATCTGATTACTGTTCGTTTATTAATTAATCCCAGAGACTAATTTGACAGCTGCAAATGTCAAACTCCAAATTGAAAAAGCAAACAACAATCACTTGAAATATTAAATTAGTCTCTGGGATTAAAAAACGAACGTTAGTACCGTTTCGCTGCGTATACCTCACAATGACGTCACTACGTTGGAAAACTAAATACATATAAGGTTTTTGCATTAAGTTTGAGTTTTGTTACGTTACGTTACACTGTACGAGGGTCAAGACTAAGAGCGTTATGGAGTAAAAGAAAATGTTACGTTTGTTACAAAACGGCAGGGGCTCAGCTTTGCTGAAGAGTATTGAAGAGACTAGAAGTTGTCTCGCATTATATCAAGTTGCTACGTAGATGAAAATAAAATTATGCTCGCTTCTCTATAAGTCCTATTGTTTTTGATTCAATTTCAATACTTTACAACATCAACATTAATTTTAATACATCATGTCATTATCTTATCAAAGGTACTCCAAACTAAAACTAAATCAATTTATACAAATATCAAAGTTACTTCAACGAGCTCTAAAGTAACTCCATTCACCTCGTCATCAAACAATTACCGAAATATTAATTTTAATACATAATCGTATTAGCAAGTTACAAACCGTCACAGTAAAGACGTGAGACGCAAATTCATCTCGTGGTCCATTAAATAGAAGAGGCGCGACTTTGAAGACCTCCACATAAACACTTCAATAAACGCACATTAAAAGATATGTCTCCAATTTAACTTGAATTTATGGTCACCGTAACTACTTTACTATGCATTGGGACAATCCTACTCCGTTCAAATTTCAAGCTAGCTATACATTGCGGCTTACGTTGAAGATCATATTACTTCTCTTCTATGAAAAGTAGTGACTGATGTTGAACTTATCGATATTTTCTCATTAGTTTCGATACATTTCATTGTGCGTTGACTTAGGTTTAGGTACTTAGTCCCCCACGAATGTTCGTCCCATAAACTTTAGGAAATGTCCCGTTTATACTTCATAAAATTTATATGCACTTTTATTTCATCAATAAAGATCGATTTGACTATTTTGTTTGTTGCAATGTCGTTGAGGGGTTACCAAGGTAAGGAGATGAAAGTTTAATGTAAAGTGGATGAATATGAGTCATGTTTTGATTTACTTTGTATCAATTTAAGGTATTTCAATATGTATGTGCCTATTATATTTATTTATATATACTTTATTGTACACCACAAAAATACATAACAAAAAATAAATCAAACACTACAAAATATACAATGGGCGGCCTTATCGCTTTCCGCGATCTCTTCCAGGCAACCTATTATATTAATTTTGAGTAGGTATAGGGATCACTGTCATTGCCTTGGCACCAGTTACTAAATACTTAGTTACTTATATGGTAATAACATATATGGTAAATAGGTATTTTTGGATATCATTTAATTGCGGTGATTTTAGTACCACTGCCATGTTTTTTTTTCATAAAGTTGGGAAGGTTACAGAAAGATAAAACCAAACATTTCTGATTTCTGTTAACTAAGAAATAACTAGGAACTTACGAACTTACAATTCCAAAGCACAAAATTTCTTGATGATCAACACAGTGTACCACTTAACAAAGGTTCAATCAGATTACATGCTATCGATTGTCATTGATTCGCAATCGAACGCTTACAATGTATTCCAGACCTCGCACTACACAGTACACTTAAAAATACGGAAACATACAACACTGATTGATTTGTTATTCCTCAGTCAAATGACCCATCAAAGGTCAGGTAAGAAGGTAATGACAATGACACCTAATAAAAAGACCCTGACTGCTAAAAAGCCGCTAGTACTTTATGAAGACCAATCAAAGGTTATGGTCAAAGTGCCCATAAACCACCTTGGAATCATTACCTCGTGCATAAAATGGCAATATTCGACACTCTGGTATAAAGACAACAACCATTTAGATCAGTTTATGAGTGTTTACGTTTGAGAGGAGATTCATGTTCAGTTTTGATGGCGGAATGATTTTTTTATTAATGATAAAATGGGGGAATTAATTTTGGGTTCATGTTTATGGGGAATGAAAATAGTCGAGTGATAACCTGCAACAAGACATTTTAAGATGCGCCGCAAAGATGGAGACAACATCTGAGTATGTAATTAGACCACTGAAAAAATAACTTCCAGAAAAAAAAAGATTCTGTAAAAACGACCAGCATTTTTTTTTGTGACGACTATAATATACTGACATTTATAATTTTTCCTACTATTCTATGGTTAGAAAAAAACACTATAGCCACTACCGTATTCGATGACGCTTTTGAAACAGTCGACCAATCTTAAACATAAACCTTCAAGTAAGCAAAGTAGCATAAATTAAATCAAGCCTGAGACCCACTCAAAACACAAGGTGTTCGGTAACATAGCAAAAGCAACAGAGTCTTAAGAAACATACAAAAGCTGCTAACACACTTACTACCATTGAAGCCGTAACATCGTTACCTTCCCCTGGGCTGAAAGAGCTGGCAGACGCAAATTAACGATATCCGTGATGTTCTCGTTTTGATTCGCTGTTGTGCTCACGGGTTTATGTTAATTTAATATTATATTTTGGAGGGTAGTCTTGTGAATGGGGTGAACACGTTAGTAATGGTTGATTTTATAGAAAGTGAAAACGACTTCACGTGCTGTTTGGTTAATGTGAATGTATGTTATCATAATAATTATTATAATGTTGCTACGAAATTTAAGACGTTTGCTGAAAAAGTTTAAACCGAACCTGCAACATAAAAATCTAAAGGGCCTAAACATATCTAACAGTGAATGAAAATACAGACATAAAACCCCTAGGGAAACCAAATCAACATTCACAAAGATGATTACCTATATATATTATGATGCCCATAACATAAAGGATTTGTAATTAAACATGCGGGGCCACCCGGTTTTTAATGTAAACTTACCGTCATGTGTCAAAGCTGGGAAAACTCTGGTAAAAGTTTTACAACAATTGACCTAATTAACATGTCATATATAAGAGAGCAGGGTGATCTGTAACGCAGACTTTCTTACCTCTAACACCTTTCTCTATATAAGATAATGCATCATACACCAGCTGTGATTTGATGTTGAGATAAATAAAGATTTATGATGATGATAATACTGACTTTCCGTATAGTTGATTTTATAAAATGTGAGATAAATAGAATACTTATATACCTAAAGTTAAAGGTTTTCTACCTACCTATACATATGATAATGCAGATCGATTTTAGTAGCATTCACAATCAGTGCTGCAGCGGACTGCGCCCTTCACTCGCTCCCCTGCGCCCAGCATTATGTCCCCTGCTCCCCTGGACATGTGACTAACGGTGAGGAAGGGTAGCTCGCGAAAGTGAAGGAGGATACCTACAGATGATTATGATTTCATTTTAGTTTTAATTTTTGGAGATTCGATTAAAATCATGTTGTTGGTGTTGTTTGTCAGAATGAATTTGATAACGCACTGTGACAACAGTGATGATTACCCAAAAAAGGTTGAAGCTAAGATCTAAATAAACAACTGAAGAGGTGCTAGATATTTTAAGCCAGTTCTAAGTCGGCGAACTTTGGTAATATAATTTTACCTAGTCATTAATTTGGCATATCTAATCGCTCATTATTATAAAAAGATAGATGGCAAAGACAAAAAATGTAAGCATGGAGGCCGTGAAAACTTTTAGACCAGTCCGTTGACGGATTGTTAAACCTCAAACTCCATAATTGTAATTAAACAACAAGATAGTAACAGACGCTTTATCAAAGGGATTGAAAAGTCAAACCATTTATCATAACCGCATCAGTCAGCCAAACTTTACATAAAGGCGACCCACGCGCTGCTCAGTAACATAACTGTGACCGTTACTGATCAAATCCCGATTCAAACCGAGGGCCCTCACCTCATCGCATCAATCCAGGGGGACTAGGACAAAGGCAAGGTGCACACGATCGCCCGCGTCAAATCTCCGACTATTGTGTCGCGTCGAATGTCGCACGTCGCATTGTGTCTGTCGCCCTCACTCGCGTCAACGACATTAAATATTATTATTAAAAGATTTATCGCGTGGAAAATTGCAGTTATTGTTAGTTACGACTGCAATATTTCATGTGATTATGAATTTATTTTTATGTTAATTATGTACGTGTGTATATGTGGAGGGTTTGCTGTATTACTATTATCTAAACGTAACGACTAACGGTCTTCTTTTTATGTAGAATTGTAGATAGTTTATTTTGTTTTTTTTTTATGTAGGTAGGTACTGCAAAAAATTATAGTGTTGAGAACGGGGTGTAAATAAATTAAATTACACCTCATCAAATGTGCTTCATTATATTTCATTATTATTCCTTATGGTACAGTTTTTTTTTTTTCATTTTGCAGTATGACTTCTGTGCTAAAAAAGTATCGTGGTAGATAGGTTAGTCTTTTGAAACAGTCGATCATTATATTTTGTCAAAAGAATAGATTCTTCTTACCAACATTAACTAGGAATATTATATAGTCCTCTTCGCCGTATCCGGCGACAGCGAACCAGACTTTCCTTTCCTTTCGTGAGCTCTCTCATAGTGATGACTGAAAGTCAAACTTGGTCTTACCAAGAGTAATTAGAACCTACCCAATTTTCTTAATTTGTTTTTGTGAGTGAAGATTGTAAAAAATGAAGTAAGTAATAAACTGAGATGAGTGTTTTACTTAATAACAACTTCTATAAAATAATTAAAGTACCTCTAAGTACCTACTACATTATACTGTTAAAAAAAAAAGATATGAAAATCCTTCTAAAGATGTAAATCTAATCATAACAATTTTACCTAACGAAATCAAATTAACAATATTCAAATCCATACGTCAGAGAAAACAAGCGCTTTTTAATCGCCCGCGATTCGACAGCGGCTTAGCTCCCTCCGTGACGTCGACGCATTAGTCGGACGTCGACAATGGCGGGTGATGGGAATTCGCACGAGCGAGCAGTTCACAAGAGTGTAGGCCCAGCTTTAGAACCTATCTGAGATGATTCAGAGTTAAAACAACGTAAGTGGATTTCATATGGGTAACATTTAACTTTTGCGCACAAAATGAATGTTTAATAACGTCAAAAGTGCATATTTTTGCTGAAATTTCTAAGTAACAATACGTTTTTATATTACCTTAAAAAAAAAACAAAGAGTCCTTATTACAGCAGTAGTCAAACTCCAAATGATCAAATAAGTCAATAATTTTAGAAACAGCTATTTTTAATAATATAATTGTGCCAGTAGCCTCAGACCAAATAAAAAACCAAGACGCCTAGCGCTGTCAATAGAGACGTGAAGCCGGTGTCGTAAACATGTGTGCACGTAGTTTGATTGTCAATGTGTGCGTGTGAGCGTGTGTGCACAGAGCGGAGGTGTAGTTTTGGCATGCTTCACTGTATTGGTCGTAGCGCTAAGTCTTGTTTTTTTTTAAGCCAATAGCTAACAATTTTAATTAACATTCATGTATTAAAAAATCGTGGTCACAATCAATCGCATTTAAGCCCTTTCTCTCCTCACCCATTCCACCCAATCTATAGAGATTTAAATAAGTACACATAAATAGTGTGTAGGTAGCGTCCGCGACAAACAATAGGTGAGGGTGTAGGGGACGCGCCGCGACTAATCGCCTTTTCATCCGCGCACAATCGCAGCTCTGTGCGCGGCTTTATTAATAATGCGCTGTTGCTTTTTCACATGGCTGGCTATTAAAAGAGTCAGTAAGTTTTAAATATGTTGGTGTTATGGAACAAAATGTTATTAAAAGTTTGGAAAGAATATTGTGAAAGTTTTTTTTGCATAACGAAGGAAAGCTAATACAATATATTTTTTATTTTGTTGATTCAATCAACGACTTGTAGACACTAGACACATAGACACAATGTTTCATACTAACAAATATGGGTTTTGCAAATTTGATCCTTATTACAACTAGAAATTGACCAACTGACAGGTGTCAGGAACGCATACTTCCGGTGGCCGGACTGTAAGTCCAGTCCTTTACAACCTAACAAACATTCAGTGACTAACTATAATGTTCCACATCAACATTGATCCATCAAGAGAGTCTAATTTCGATCATTATCAAAGTGCAATAACATTAGGTGGCATTAAGATGTTATCGTAAAGTAATTTAGAAGCTATTTGCGCACAATCAGCGCGCATCTGTCTGCAGCATCGCCCATCGGATACCTGTCATGTGTGCGATGAGCTGCTGACCCCACTGTGTACGATGCGATGAAGAATTTAACAATAGAAAAGTATTTGAAGCTTTTAGAATTGGAAAAATATAATTCCCTCAAGCAGTTTATTCGAAAGAATTCTTAGCTTTCAGGCTACCTAAGTATACTTACCTACAATTTTTTAGGGTTTCGACCATTACGACCTTAAAAGGAAACGAAACCTTCATAAGATCACTTTTTGTCTTGTCACAGAGGTTTGTTGTGATCCTACAACGATTTTAGTCTATTATAATAACGAATTACCTGCTTAAGCATTTTCAGTGTATCTACACTGATAATGCTTAGTAGGTAATTCGTTAAAATTGATTAGGATTTTGTAATAAAATTAATTTCTTTCACAAAAACGATAAGGCTATCCGTTGATTCTCTAATAGTAGTGCAGGAATATTAAAAACATTTCTAGTGTTATCAATTTTACAAACTAGACTGAAATGTTCTCAGCTATACTTGGCAACACACTGTACTACTAAGAAAGGTACGGCCGTGTCTCCCCACCGTCCATTTCCCGCGGCTGCTATCAGCCCGTAGGGATCTTTTCATTAAGGTTATCTGGCGGCTGATCTTAAAAACGCCACGTGGACAGCCTCCCGATGTGTGCCAGACTTTAATGAAATTATGTGTTGTGTGGGAGATTGGTGAAGTACTCATTTTTAAGCTCGTATAGTAGAACTTAATGGATGTTGAAGCAGATATCTGAAAGAACAGCATCTATTGGTGTCTATATTTTTATTGGAAAAAAAATCGTGTTAGACAAGGTCAATGGAAAAGCGTTACTAAACTTATATACTTAGTGATGAACAGCATCGAATTGGTTGGGGATAATAAGACTCATACACACACCTTTTATTAAAGCTGCTGTTTTTCGGGATGTGTCTATGTCCATATCCATCTGAGGACTTTGTGATGGTTTGATGATGATATCAACAATAATATCTATCTGCTGGACATGAGAATCCTTCAGGACCGCTACAGCAAGCAGTTTTTCAGTAAATTAAATGAGTATTATCCGTTCAGTAAATTAAATGACTACTCATCCCTTGAACATGACACCTAACTTTTAGCTAAAAAAATACCCCTACCTATAAGTTGTCAATTAACCAACCAAAACCGATGTAAAATTCTAAAAGAAAAAGATCCAGATGATCTTGAACAATGCACGTTAATTGCACCTCTCTCACGGGGTAGGGTGAGTGCACGACTTATCGGTAATTAATAATTGCACTCGCGGCAGAAACGTTTTTAATTTTCCCTACACGTGCGTGCCGAATGGCGGCGCGTGCGCTCGCGTGGAGGGGATTCTGTGTGGGAATGAAAATACGGCTTGTTGTAAGATACTTAGATAACGTTAGGTTTTATAAATGCAAAGCATAATTAGTAAATCGTTTATGTTAGTAGTGTAGGCGCTCTACAAAAAAGGAAAATGTCTACGAAGTTTTTGGATGTTTTATTTTTTGGTAAATTTAAGCAAAAAAAAAGTTACACGAAAAAAATACTTTGCCAAAACCGAAAAACGTCCGTAAATCCCTAACGTTTACACAAAAGTGCTACATTCAAACATGGACAGCACGACGAGTCGTCGAACACTTTTATCAATGTTCGCTTTTCAATAAACCTCTAACAAACTGGCCAGTTGACTCGTAGCTTTTTTACGCCAATAGAGTCGCATCCGCCACCGAACGGAAGTGGCCCGGTTCGGCGCGACCGACAACAGGAGCGCTTACCTTAGTTTTTTATTTGTGCCTTCCTGATTTATGGTTGTTTTGAATTTGTTTGGGCCACTGTGTCCACTGTGTCCGCGCCAAAATGCTTTCGAGACTTTCAGGAAATCTGGACATGCTTTTTTTCCCATCCAACTCTAACAAGTTGAAAATTCTAACTTGCAAATAAAAATTGTAGCAACTTGTGTGCGTGGGTGTATTACAGATAGGCTGTTTTGACCATCAATATGTAAAACTTTTGAACGTCACTTCCGTTACATTGTAATGGATGATATTAGTCAAGTCGGTAACTCTTTTCAGAAAAGGCTTTTACTACAGTTACCATGGACAATTGGATTGGATTGATTGATTAGACGATTGGATTTGAATCCACGTGACTGCTACTAAATGAAATCAACTCTTTTCGATGTCTGAAAAGACGTAGCAAAACGATTAAAATTTCATCTCATACGAATAAGTACTACAATTTTCAAAAGTTTCTTCCAACAAAGAGAATTTGCCACAACCATTTGCCACAACCTACGTGTCTGTTACTAAAGCACCTACAATACCTCACAATAGTCTGTCTAAAGAAAACTTTGAAGCAACACAAAAACACAAAACCTTTCTCGCAAAGAATAAACTGAAAGAGCTCAAAACACTTTCAAAAAAAGTACAACGAAATATTTTTCATTAGGGCCGAGGCAAACAATGACAATTGAATCTCGCGCACTATACCTTCCGCGGATTACTGCGACTTATTGCGACTCGACAACCGTCCCACGCTCAAAAGAATAATATGTCTTTATAACGGATCCCGTGGCTTTCCCTGCCTTACTTCTTACACATTTTTCAGTGAAATGTGAGAGCTCCTTTAGTTTTTCCACGCTCTTCCCATTTGAACTTCAACTCAATTCCCATACGCTTACGCTTTCTTTTCATTTGGACTGCTGCCTGGGAGAATAGATTGCATTGTCTAGTGACGTAAATCATTCTGGAATAAGACGCGTCAAGATGAGCACACGAAATTGTACTTTGAAATTGAAGTGCAAAGGTCAATTTACAGTGATGTTATATAGCGTATGTGATGTTTTTATATGTAATGAACAGTCTCACGTGGTAAAAGGTCACTCTTCCCGTGAAGGACGAATTAAATTTATAAAATGAAAGAAAGCGCCATGAGTTGGATTTTCTCGCTAAATTTTATGAACAAATATACATACGAAATTGTATTTAGTAAATGTCACAGAAGCATGTAACTTTCTGATTTATTCATCCTTTTGTAACTTTAGGTGCAAGATTTATGTTATCACCGAAGTAAAATGGATGTCAATCCTTAAAGACTTTGTCTTTCAATGTTTTTATTACTATGAACGATCACCAAAAGGAATAATATCTTTTTTTGTTACATAGGTAAATCATAGATGAAAGGTCACCGTTTTTATAACATAATTTCTATACTTTAAAAATATATTCAAGACTTTATTATCTAGCTTGGAATACCAGTGACGCAACCAAAACAACACCTACCCAAAAAAAAAGAAATTTTCATCACAAAATATTTTCGAGATCGTAATGAAAAGGGCAACAATATAAGAGAATCAGAACTTATCTGCAGGCCGGGGGATAAAGACGTAATTTTATTAGACTATACACCTTAACTCTATAAACATAATCTTTCATTTGCACAATTGTTTACGATCTGGCCCACTTATTGCTCCATCCTTTTTACTCTGTACTGTAGGGTGTATTTTTGTCTCTTTCTAAATAAAGGTGCGTTCGGTGTTGTGTTTATTTTGATCGCGGTTGACCCTCGGGTAATGATGATTGGTTCGCGCCACTAAATTGGAGGTGGCATGGACACACGAATTCACTTAGTGGTCATGGTGGTGGTGTGACTGTTTTGTGGTAATGTTGCAGATTAATAAGCCTCACATGCATTCGTGCATGCCATTTTGTACCATGATTGTATATTACTTTCCTTGTTTTTGGTGCACGACTAAATCATTTTCCTTCAAAGAACTTTATCCATAAGGTTTCTAAAGTCTTTAGACAGTGGTGGTAGAAGTTTTTCTTTTACTTCGGCTTTATTGACTTTACTTTCACAAATTACATACTTCAAAGTTAACTTTATTATTTTAAAGACTTTAAGATTCCACACTCAAATTGACGCTATTCCATCGTAACCTTTTTAAATTCAACCGTAATAAAGATTGGTATTTGTTCATTAAACTCCGCGCACCACTCACTAGCACCCCTATTCCCCCACATATGTTTTGATAGGCACAAACAGAAGACCTGATGAATATTTATTATTATGCCCATACACATTTCCTAATAGCTCGTGTACATATAGTGCGTTATTTATAAGCATTATGTATAGATTCATATCGAGTTCGCGTCATTACCTTCTCTTAGATGTGTTCTGTGAGAATATTTTTACATCCAATTGGTTCAAGATAGAGGCTTTATGCGATTTTTATGTTTTTGTTTTTAGTTTCAGAGGCTTATTAATGTGGAACTGTTTGGTATGTTATGTATTGGCTTCAAAGTAAATGGTGTGTTTTCAGTTTTGGTAATAGGTTTCTGTCTTATAATAGTTATTTATGCTACAAGTGTGGAAAGTAGGTGATTTCCGAGAAGCGAGCGAGTGTATAAGTCGACAAATCACCTTAAGGTGGATCCAGACTTGGCGAGGCATGCGCTCCGCACGGCGCACAACGCATGCCTCGCAAGGTACCTTTATATTCGTGGCGAGGCATGAGCTACGAAGTCAAAATCGGTTGAACGGACTGTAAAAACGTTTGTTTAAATGTCAAATCTTATTTCAAATGGAGTATTTGTAGTACAAAATGCACGTAGGTATACGTTGTGCGCCGTGCGGAGCGAAAGCCTCGCCAAGTCTGGATCCACCCTTACGCACGTGTATCATACAACGTTTACTATGCATTGTGTGAGGAAACAGAAAATATTAGCGAACCTTACATATGATCATATGATGTGAAACATCGTGACATTTTGTCTGACGTAATGACATAATATAAACAATATTCTTCATCATCATTGCCATCGCCATCGCCACCGTCATCGTCATGGCCATCGCCATCGTCATCGCCACTGACGCCATCCTCATCATCATCATCATCTTATTTGTAAAACTTTTCTCAAATAATAAAAACTCTTTGCGTCGGGTTGACGAAGGAATTAAAAAAAAAAACAGAAAAGAAAAAAGCACTAGCCAAAAAATGGAAAAGGCTCTTTTCGAGCACATGCATTGTAAAAGATCATAGAATCTTACTAAGCTGTCGCATTAAAGGACTCAACATACTTTGTACTAGAAATTTTAATTTTCTGGTACTATAAACAGATCTGTTGGAGCAGTAGTCCTTCATAAAGGTGAAAAGGCGAAAATCGTTCTGTAATACGATAATATTTCAAAAACATTCTAATGGTTTTCTAAATTAATGAGCAGCATCAAACGTCAGTTTCATCTGAGAACATCCACTGACCCATCTCTTTTACAATATTTAAACAATTAATTCTTCAATTCATTGTCAGTGGAGCAGTAGTGTTGCGAATGTGGCTCAGTTCTCGCACGTGGCCTTCTCGTTCCCTCACTTCCCGCACACGGCTCTTCCCTCACGCGACTATGTTTGAATGCCGTGGCTAATTGTGACTATCAACCGCCACGTGGCTTCGAGGGAAGAAAGAATTACCTCTATAGTACGAACAGCCAATTGTTTTGGAAGAGATTTTCAATTGTGAACGAATATGGGTATTGGGTAGGTGAAGCGGAATTCCAGGTCGTAATGTACCTATACCATAAATTGGGGCTTCCTAGTGATATTATATAGGTCGTGTGTTATCGGTTTCAGAAACGATTTTAATGAAGAGCACATGTTTGTTGTTTAATTTGACCAATTCATAAAACTACTGCACTGCCTCGTAAAATGCCATTTCAATATTTATTTTCAACCACTTTTGGTTAGATTAGAAGCTAAACCCAATATAGGTACTTTGCGAAACGCTTGGTTGATGGATTAATATATCCATCATTTTTATGCAATAAACGATGGAATTCGATCATGCACTATTTATTATGGAAAGTGTTATATCCTGTCCTCAGAAGATAAGCCCAGTCAGTGTAAGGTTTCTAATAATTTCCATTGCATTCAAAATTCATAAAAGTTTCGTCAAAATATTCAGTACCTAATGGATATTTTCAGCTGGCGATATCAGGCGATATTTCATTCCACCCATAACAAAGTAAACATACATAACCTTTATATTCGCTACGAAAATATTTACCTGTCCATAAATACGTCCGGACACGTCGATGCAATATCCACACATTAAAAAAAATCCCCAGTGCCGGCCACCTATTCAGTTTTTGATATAGCACTCTACATGCAAAGCATCTTCAACCTTATATATTTTGAATACGCTGTATATTCCTCTGCGATTTTTTTCCATATGTTGTAAATGAAAATTTGTTAGAAAATGGACCTAATGCACGGAGGGATAACGTGGGAATTTCTTTGCATCAAAAATATGTTAGCAAGAGTATGTCCAGCAAAATGAACTGCGGAAGATGTATGAGGCAGCGGATTAAAAATATTTGTACGCGCCATTATACATGGTGTAATGAAAACCCTAAACGTGCCTCTTTATTAAGTGCTAGCTTTTACCCGTGGTTTCGTCTGTTTTATTCATATTTCGGTTGATTTGCATGGCGATGTGATTGTTTTAGTTGAAGTAAATATGAAAACCAATAAAAATTTATTTAAAAAAATTGGGATAACGAGTGAAAGGAATTTGACATAGCGAGTGAATGAAATAAATGAAGAGGATGAATTAGATACAGGTACAATTGTAAAAGTATCTAATGATGTTCGGATATCTTTCGTTATTGAAATTGCAGTTGGCTATGTTCAGTCAAAGTTACAAATGTCAAACAAATTTATCGGTTAATTACAGCTTTTAAAGTACAAGATAAAAATCCCTAAACATTTTGCAACAAACAGACATCACCTAACATGAAATTATACAGGGGTGGTCAGTTAATTGAAGGCGGGGTTTCAATAAAGATCTTTTGAGGCCTGATGAAGGTCTGACGTCATGATCAAAAGATTTTAAATTTTGTAATTAGAACGTTGCTTATTATTACTTACGTACGTTATTTGTGACGTAATCCTTCGTGATGTATGGAAAATATTGAAAGAGGAAGGGTTATCCCTGTGAGATATTAGATTTTTCTCAACCTACTTATTAGTTCTTCGCATTTTTGGAAAAATATAATATACACGATGATTCATGCCCATCCTGACCAAGAACAGGTTAGAAGTAAAATGATCAGAAGCAAAAATAATAGTTTTGTAGTGGATTACTAAGATCAGTAACATAACCTGTTACTATGACTACTTAGAAATATTGAAAGAAACGTTGAGAATGTTTCATTAATCTTACGTTACTAACTCATTGTAACTTCTAAAAACCTGAGTTCTTTGATTATAGGTACATATATGTATAATTATAACACAAATATACCTCTTATTATATTACACAGGGCGTCTTTGCACACAGGTTGCCGTTCACAAAGCTTCTGTGACATGCGCGAGCATTCATTAGCGCCGAGTAATGAGCCACACTCACCCACCACAGATCACCGACTTACTTGGAACATAGAATGGTAACTAAGAACTTACTGCCGTATTCCTAGAGTTAGTCTAGCCCTTAGTCTGTCAAAATCAAAATATTTTATTTCACACATACCTACATGGGCACTTATGAAACTACAGAAGCTAGGTGCACGGTTCTAATTGGTCGTTTCCTATGGAAAAGAGCCGGCAAGAAACTCCACGGTTACTCTTTTAAAAATAATTGGGTTTTACAATGTTTTCAAATTACTGTGCTGATAGGTATAGGAGGGACCTGTCAACAAGTCCTAGGTACTTAACAAAATAGAGAATAGTCAACAAATCTACTGTCCACAAGGCCGAAAACGTTCTCACATTCACAAAATCTTTTATAAACGTAGTTAACGTTTATAAAAGATAAATAAAAAATAAAAAGCTTATTTAAACCAAATCGCCATTAGAATAGAATAGAATAGAATATTTTTATTTCAGACGGAGTCCATAGGGTTAGTAACAATTTTACTTAACATCTAGTGTTAGTAGGTACAACACAGATAATAAAAAAATAATAAAAAAATTCAGCGTGGAGCTGGATCCACCTCCGCAACATCGGGGAATCCCACCGATCTACGAACACACTGAGAATACCATTACCATTGCCATTACCTGCAACTGTTAAAAAAACTGAATTAATTATCCTGTCAACAAAAGCCACTAATAAAGAGTTGAAAATAGAATTGTAGATAAATAATGTCTGCAGAGAATAAGTACAGGTTATCTTCAGTCTTGCTCTGCATCTTAGGTACACTTCTTGTTATAGTGTTTGTTTTTTTCTTCATCTGGACTGTGTACTCACTTTCTTCTTGATCTTTCTCTTTGCCTCTATTTTTCCTTTTGGAAATAAAATGTCGATTCTATCCTTCTTTTTTATTTGCTTTCCTTTCTTTTTCTAATCAAGAGACTTTCTTTTGTCAAGTATATTGTGACACTTCTAATGAGATTGGTCAGTTGCAGTGATGTGCACTTACAGATGAGTTTACTATATCCAATCTTGAAATCGAATTCAATAATGTTCTACATAGATTGTTTTGTTAAAGATGTGCACATTCTACTACTAACCTCATCTTTGCCCCGTACATCGGCACCTTTTAAGGCTTTTAAAACGCAGTGCGAGCTAATCACGCGGCCGTGGCGCAGTGTGGGCCCATGGTGCGGGCGCTCCGCAGATTATCTCACTCTGCACTTCTATAGCGTTATTATGCTTATATTATGCTCTGTGACGGTTTTGAATAGAAGGAAATTGATTCTAGTTTTCTATACTTAATTCTGCAATATTCACTTCTTACGAGGCTTTATTAAAAACTGGCTAGCTGTGTTCTCTTGATCCTAAACTCGTTAATACTTTTAGAAATCGAACATATTTTTGGAATACGTTTTCCAGGTTGGGATATGAAGTGTAGTAGGTAGCTATCGCTTTAACATCATGTGCGATTGTTCGTAACTTTTACCTTGTATTATGCAGTGCCATTGATGTGCTAGTTAACAACTGGAACATCAATGGCACTGGTGTGTTTAAAAATGGTTCTTCACGCTAACTAACATTTGTATATACGAGGTGGTGCTCTAGCAAAGCTTTTGGCTTTTCTTTATCACATCCGTGTTGAAGCGAAGAAGGTTCCACAATGAGATTCCTACGTATGTACAACCAGAACGCATTTCCTTCTGACATAATGTTGGTGTTCTAGTTTGAGGAAAATATTAAAATAAACTAAATTAATTATTAGATCAAAAATGAAACTCGATACATTTGTGATTCAGATTCTAGGATTTGTAGTTGACGCAACATTTCAATCGATCAATGTCTAATGAAAATAACACAAAGTGTATCAGATACCCGAGTAATTTGTAATACTCAATGAAAAGAATTTGATATTATTGACGCAGCCGAGGACAGATGACGACGAGAATTAAAAAAAAAACTTGCACAATGATCAAGAATGAGAAATCCATGAACGAGATATTATTTGGACTAGTTATTTCGACACAGAACGAAGAATTTTATAGGTTTTAGTTGTTACTTTATTCAGTCCACTTGTTCATGCAGTTAATCTTCCATTGAACAACGAAGTTATTCAGTTGCAACCTTACTGAAACCACCTTTTGGACTAGGGAAAATCAGCAGTCAGCTCCACATAATTTTTTCAGTTATTCGCTAGTCGGAACAGTTAGGCACTTAATCAGAAAATTTTAGATTAATAACTATGACTTCTTGCAGTCAGCGTTACGCAATTACGTTTTATATTTTAACATAACGTCAGTTTCCTGACCATTTCATACACACTTCCCTAGAAATCTTCACCCACAGAAATAGATTAGCATATTTTCTATTAAAACCTGATATATTTAACCTATATATTATGTTTTGATGAATTTTAACGACTTCTCTAATAAAAAGCGGTCATAACTCACAGTAACTCGTTTAATTTGACAAAAATGTACGTTTGTGTATGGCTGTGACATCCTGTGGTGTTGCGAGCAAATTAGCGATGATGTTCGATATTATTAGGTGTGTTAGTTATGTGTTTGACGCGGTGTTACTTATGATGAAGGTGAGGTATGACTTGTCTTTGATGCTAATTGAGCGAACTAAAACATTAATAACAGATTATTAATATGAGCGGTGTATATTATGTTGTAAAGTGCAACAGAACTCAATAAAGTTAGAGATATCTACAACGCTAAAATTGCTCTAGGATAATACATTATTGCACAGGGGCGATTAACATTCTAGAATAAAATTAAGATATAATTTACATAGTTTTCGTTATTAATACAGCCTGATAAATGGACCTAAAACGTCACCTGCGTATGCGAAATAAAATGTACAATCCCAAGGTCTAACGATATTTAAAACGAAGCAGACCTTTTGTAGAGCCTCGAAAAGTCTTAAATATCTCTGCATACTTCTCAAAGAAAACGTACAAATTCTAGCCCCATTCCACACAACTGAACCCTAAAATTTCCATTACCCTAAAATACTTTACAACGTTAAAAGATTCTGACAGTTCCTTTAATAGTTTCACGAATACGTAAACTAGTAAATAATTCTGTTCCACCTACATTCGTGTGAAAAACTTCACAATTAGCAACATTTGATCAAAGCAGCGGATATTATATTTTACGTATGTCGCGACAGACAGACGGACTCGCCTTGTTTTATATATACCAGTGGTGTGTGGTATATATGAATGGGATTCGACGGAAACGTGTTATGATTGCAATCATGTCTAACCTTGTGAAATTTCGATTTCGTGAGTTTTTTGGATTCGCGTAAGATCGGTGACGACGTAGTACACACAGCTCCATTAGGTAGAGTACGCCACATTTGTGGCGATAAGTCCCCTCTTCGAGGAGTGGCTAGAGAGTCACCACGGCGTCCTCACTTTCGCCTGTCGCAGGTCCTCACCGGACACGGTTGTTTTGGGATATATAGCTACGAGTTAATTTCAACTCTTTATTAGTGGCTTTTGTGCACATGATAATTATTCAGATTTATTACAGTTGTAATAGCAATAATGTAATTGCGTTTAATTAAAAGAGGTTTTTATTTTTATTAATTTATATATTTTTTGTATAGATTCTTTTCTATTTTGTGAATGTGAGAACACTGTAGGCTTAGTGGACTGTAGATTTGTTGACCATTTCTATTTTCTTAAGTACCTGGTACTTATTGAAATACCTACACTGTCCTCCCATACCTTGTCACACTGTTATTTGAAAAAATTGTAAAAGCCAATTATTTTTAAAAGAGTAACCGTGGAGTTTCTTGCCGGCTCTTCTCCATAGGAAACGACCAATTGGAACCGTGCACCTAGCTTCTGACGTTTCATAAGTGCCCATGTAGGTCTATGTGAAATAAAAATATTTTGATTTTGATTTTGATTTTGATTTTGGAGGTTCCTGTTCAGGATAAGGCGGGAGGAATCGCCCGGGTGTCACCATTGTGTGGATCACCCGGAGGACACGGTAGAGCGTACGATGGAGGTCTGCCCGGCTTGGGCAGAGCATCGCCGTGTCCTCGTGGAGGCGATCGGTGGCGGTGATCTCTCGCATCCGGCCCTGGTCCAGGTCATAGTACGGCGCGAGAGGGCATGGAAGGCCGACACCTGCGAAGCAGTAATGCTCACGAAGGAGGAAGTGAAACGCGTGAGGGAGAGGCAAATTTGACTCCCTCACGCCCCTAACCACCGAAGGAGACGCCCTGAGCATTGGGAATCGCAGGCCGATTCCCGGCCACTGTAGGCGCGGGCTTACGGACAGTGAGCAATAGGCTCGCCGTCCGATAAGGACCAGGCCCGGGTGAACAGCGCGTTGTATTCCACGCGCGCCTCAAAGAGATGTTAGCAATACTGACGGGGTCCGCTAGAGCCGATGCCTGCTGGGGTTGCGGGGAAGTCCGAAAGGGATACAGTGGCCCCCAGCAACATGGCAACTGAAGGAACACGGGTGGGTTTTAGTCAGTAAGAGTCTGACACGACCTTCCGCTCCGCCAAGAGTGGGAGAAGTTATTTGATAATTTCCCACCAAAAAAAGGTCCATTAAGTAGTTACCCCCTTAAAACACATGTGCGTTCAAATCCATGGCCCAAGTTGGTTCTAGTATTTTGCGAAAACATTTTATAGGGTTAACATTTACATAACGTTATTTTTTAATTGTATTTTTCTATTTTGATTTAGTAGGTTATATTTATAAATAATTTTAAAATCCAGAAAAATAAAATACTTTAATATTCATTTAGTAATATTGATTATTGCTATTATTTAACAAAACTTTGATTTTATTTTACTACAAAGATTTAGATTTTATTACAATTTGATTAGATCATTTACAGTTATTATAATAAACATATTTTGCCAACTGACACAAAGGGGTCTCTAGACAAGTGACATCCTATTAACGCAAGCGATAAAATAGGAAGCGCTAGAAATAAACAATAGTTTTAAGTGAAAGAATACATCAAACTTTGTGGTTATAACTTGAAGTTATGGATTAATATTATAAAGAAAACGTTAATGGATACCCTCAAATTATAACATTTACCAATTAGATAGATATCTAAAGATAAAGGGAGTCGCATGCTACAATTTCATCGCAATTTACATGGGCTCGCTGGCTAGTTCGTCAAACTGTCGGTATGAGTATGATGACGTTCGGTGATGCAATGGTTCGAATCCAAGTCGAAACAATGAACTCTTTTTGAAGTATTCTTTAGATTATTCGTAACGAATTCAGTGTTGTAGCAGTGTGTAACATTTTAATACTTGAGGGGCTAGCACATACTGACCCTATGTGTACCTACCCAGCTAGGCTAAGATGGGCGATGTATAAGGTATTAATAATGTTATCAAATGGACTCACAACATGGGTGGCAGTTCATTAAAAAACGAATGGGAATATATAGCAAGATAGATATAGTTGCCTGAAAATGAATAACTAGGTATTATAGCTCAATTGACTACCTATACCACGAGGTTTAAAATGCTTTTTTTTAAATAGTTGGTTTCTAGCTACATTTTTGCGTCCACTTCGAAGTCTAAATGCTTATACATTCTTAAGTATATTCTAATCTTTCAACTGACTTACTGGAAAATCTTTAAGCAGTTTAGCAAACAGCCTACTTATTAAATTCTTCCAATCAATTCTACCTTACAATGTCCTCCTGAACCCAATCAGTTCACAAATAACTTGGGGCAGGCTGTTAGCACGCTCAGGGGCGGTGGAGCAGACAGTTACTTCGCCCTCAAACGAGTTATTACTCTGGACATTACGGGCCAGGCAAAAACGGCCGACATATTGAGAGCTTGGAATGTAATAAAGAGGGTAATGTCGTCGGGAGGGCAGGTTTTTTATAACCACCTTCAAGAGTTGGGATATGAAGGTTTGTATTTGTGGTTTGGAACCTGGTGTCATATGGTGCCAGACTTTATTTCACATAGGTACTGAAAAGTAGGTATCAGTACTACTAGATATTTCAGATAAAGTGAAATTTAACTTTGATCTGTAAAAGTTGTTAATATCTTTGTTATTTTTCCAGTATAGTTTCTCGATGGTAGCTGTAAATAATGCAGCCGACGCACGATGGTGTACGCTTCGCCTAGAAGTTATTAATTCTGTCAAACTTGACGTAATTAAACCTTGAACAGCAGTATCCACTCACCTTTGCACAAAGCGTACAAGTAGGACAGTTGTTCTCTCAGTAATAGCACGGATCTTAGTCTCAACCCGCAGCCAATCTGTCAATGTTGCCAACAGTGACGATTACACTAATTGTAGTGTATAATAAAGCTATAATCGCTGGATTTTTCCGAGCTGAGTGAGCACTAATGTGGTCTGAATTAACATTTTAGTGCGGCTCCAGTGCAAACGGGTAATTAGAATCGAGCGAATTTATATTCTTAGCTCTTCGTGTTTTGTAGTGATACTAAAAAAAAAACTGATTAAAACTGGTCACTGGTCTGGAACGTCTTTTTCCGCAATTCCACTAATGCTTTAAGTTAACTTTTGTTATCCTTTTATTCAACATCATCTACTGTCTCTAAATAAGAAATAATTGAAATTAATTTCTGAAATCGCTGCTAGTGTGACCATAGATACTAATACATATCTAAGAACAACAGCAAATTGGTCAATTATTTCCTTGAGTTTTTGCTTTCAAGTCATGACTTAATCGATTATCACAAGGTTCTGTGACGGTCAGCTTGTTATGGTCATCGAAATCATAATAATGGTCTATGGTTAATTCGGAGAAATAACACGAGGCTTTTCAGCTTTTACAGAGATAAGTATGATCATGAGTATGTATGTGTATCTGGGTATGTAGCTCCATACCCCGATCCGACTGATAAAAAACTCTTGGTGTTAGAAAACCAAAACTGAAAATTTGCACCTTATATTACCTTAACGTTGCATTCTTTCCTAAAAATTGGGATATAGAGATTAGAAGGCTAATTCCCGTAATTAAAAACGTTCAAAATGTAGTTGTAATCTCATGTCAGCGTCAATGTCGCTGATAAACGCTTGATGATGACGTCTGCAATAGTGTCCATAAATCAATCAAATAAACAATAAATATAGGTAGGTAAGTATATATTACATAAAATCCCATTAATCTCAGGTACTACATACTTACATCATATTTCTAGGTCATGGAGTGCACTTGGCGAGGCAAACATTTTAGCAGAACAAACAAGGGAGAGCCGCAAACAGAGGTACACACCCGGACGTGTGGGTTTTTAAACTGGACTGTAATTTACTTACTGTATTTGTTAGAGGCTGTATTCAATTGTGGTTATATATTCAAAATATATATTATCTGTGACAGCTTTCAAGATGCTTGCATTAGGTTTGATATTGTCTGTTAGGTTAGGGACACTTTTATTATTACTATATGCTAGAATACACGTTGATTATGCCCAACACGCTTAGAATGGCCACAATAGAAACGGGTTTTGTCGATGGAAGAATAGACATGGCAAAATGACAGATACAGCAATCTGTCACTTTGTCTATTCTTCCGTCTACAAAACCCGTAGAAAACCCGTTTCTATGGTTGTCATGCTACGCGTGACATTTTGTTTCGATCGATTCTTTAAAGATCGATCTTTAAAGATTTTATTAAAGGTGGAGGTGACAAATACATCACTCTAAAGACAAGAAAGCACTTACTTAACAGCTAGCTTTGCGTCTTAAGTGAGGTGAGGGCGTTTAACCACTTCAATTGTCAATTGTCAAAGAAGTTTCATTTTCATTGTCAATTATTATGACGTACGAAAAATTGCTATAAAGTTTCCAATAATATTAAAAATAGAGTCCAGAATAAGCTCCATACACCAAATAAAATTAAAAATCTCGACAGACACACTATGTAGGCCACCTATTCATTTTATTCTAGTTAGTTTGTCGCGAGTGTAGTGCAGATAAAATCACATGATATTTTCCGTATGTGCGTGTTCCAAATTGGACAGTATTCACTGTATAAAATGAGTTAGAGAGTTGGAGCCGCTGACGTGACTGGGCTGCTGGTATGATGACAGGGGACGGCGGAAAGCGGGAAGAAAGGAGATTGCAGCATAAGACGTGCGTCAGCAACATAGCTAGGTATACCTACTAGGTTACTATCTCAGGTGTATCGGTTTAAGGATCCTTAAGTTTCATAGGGTAGTGCCAAGTTGATAGTAATTTTAACGATTGCCGTTGTTTGATTCAGTTGAATGTTTAGGACGAATTCTGCAAAGCAGAGACTAACATATTGGACAGATTACGATTAGAATTAAGTGTATAAGGACTATTGCAAAACTTTATCAACTGCTATACCTACCTTAGCTATAAATAAAGGTAATGAGAGCAACAACCAGTACCTATCTTATAGACAGCTAAAAAGGAAATAGTCACTCTGAAAATAACAATCTCGCTACTCGCTCTCCACATCACCGTGTTGACTTCTTAGCGTGGTTTTACGACCCGCTAGTGATAGTACGGACGATGCACATGAGTTATCGTTACTGCTTAGGTGACTTCGTATGGCCTCTGTCAACATTAAGTTCTCCCAGCGTTTCTTTTACTTTGGCTGCCAAACGAACATTTTATTGGTCTGAGCATGTATTTTATGAGGTACGGCTTAATACGTAGGCGAATGAAAATATTTAGGAAATTTTCGTTAAGATTTACATGAGGCAGTTCAAAATAAATATCTTGCAAAGTTGTTTTAATACACTCGTCCTTAAAAAATCGCTTTTTTATATTAAACAAGCATCGAATGCTGGGGTACCAGTCAACATCGAATTTTGTTTGTAACTCCATCATTACTGAAATACTCAATGGTTGTCAAAAATAGTTCAAAATCACAGACCAACAAAATATTTTAAACTCCCACTCTGCTTACCTCCCTTCCTTCCACAATCGTGTTTCATTTGTAACGAGAATACAACCCGTCTATTTTCAATTCAACCGAGGTGACTTTATAGTAGAGTCAACTTAGAGTTTATTGTGCCCTACAATGTTACCATTTAACTTCAGACATGGGGTTCATTCTTAACTGGATTATAAATGGTTCTTTATTTTGATGAGTTGCAGTGAAGAGTAGGTACTAGGTAAATCTTCGATGTTGTGTTTGTAAAGCTTATATCTGCTATGTTACCTGAATATTAATATTTTCAAGTTTTAGACCCAGTTATCGCAAAGAAAAAGGGAAGGCTGTCAACATAATCTGACAACACAGTCAAACTAAATCTATAAGGCACAGGAGGCTATGTAAGGATTGTAGCAGGTGGCTTTTTGTAGTTTCTGCCTACCTTCATAGGAAAAAGTAAGTTCAAAAACTGAAACCAGACTCTTGAAAAATCACGTTCTAAAAAGTATGAAACAAGAAAATATTTCAGACAGAAATCAAGACATAGGTACACAAATGGTCAAGGTAAAGCCGTGGTCGCATGCCATTATAATTTTGTTCTTGTTTCATACTTTTTAGAGCTGAAGGTTTTTGAACTTACTTTTTATTAAAATTATTTGGGGTTATAATTTCGTGATAAATTATTTGCAGATCAGCTTTAAAGGTTTTTTGTGTGGGTTTTATTGTGTAAAAAGTATTAATATCACAGCCGCGCCGTACGTAGCACAGTCTCACTTTTGCTTGTTTTTAACAATTTAAACATATTTATTTACTTAGACAATATGATATTGATATAATTATTTATAAAATAATATCATATAAATATATATATATATATATACATTTTTGTAATGTGCTCGTCAAGCCCTTTAATTTGATACCCAACATGGCACATTTTTTTTGTTCATGACTTTATGTCCTCTAGAAGGCGCCATATTGTGACGTCACATAGCCTATAATCAGTGGACAATCAAGATGCTTCCAATGATACCTCATTTGTCAAATTATAATCGGTAATTTAGAAGTTATGAGGTGACAGATGAACATACATACTTACCGGTCAAAATCATAACCCTCCTTTTTGCTTCGCCGTAGTTGGGTAAAAAGGAGTGAGTTAATGTATATATGTTTACATACAAAATTGTCGAATCATGCCACGTCCACGTAGCATCACTCTTGCCGGGGTTGTGAGAAAGTCCGAAAGGGAGATCGTGGCCCTTGGCATCATGGCAACTGAAGGAACACGGGTGGGTTTTAGTCAGTAAGAGTCTGACACGCCCTCCCGCTCCACCCAGAGCGGGAGAAGTTATTTGATAATTTCTAACCCAAAGAAAAAGCTTGCATCACTCTAACGAAATGGCAAGCATTCACTTACCTATTTACTTCAAAAGCCACTTCTATCCTAACGTTAATACTTGAAGCTTCATTACCAAGTCAAACAAAGCATTCAAAATGAACTACACAATTAAAACATGGCGTCTTCCTAATACCTAGCTACCTAGGTCTTATACCCCTCCCCCCACTGCCCGTCTCCCGGCATCATATTACCTACCGCTCAATCTTCTTTCATAATTAAAGTGGCTTTTACCTCAGTACCCTGCCTCACCCCCTCGATCACCCCCCACCCGTTGCCTTATTGGCAAGAAATTGAATGGCAGAAGGTCCAGTGACCTCAAGCTATTGCCAAATGAACTATAGGTGAGTCTAAAAGGATCATGTCGAGGGGATTGGTATCGACATCTTCTTCGTTAATTGGACACAGGTGCTCTACTTTCAACAATCCGTTGCCAAAAATATTGCTACATCGAATCATGATTAGAATGGTTCATGGCTAGTCACACAACGTGTACTACCCAGACTATGTCTTAAATACAAGGAAGAAATTAATGCTTTATGATAAGCAAACTGATGTTACTAACACCACAATAGGAGGTGACACTGCTCCTATTGGATCTCTATAGGTACAGTTGTAGCACTTAACCCTTCTACAATACCTACGTGGTGTCATTACCTAGGACCTGCGCGTAGGTTTACTAGAGTCGTTATGTACCCCACCTTAAAAGGGGAGGTAGGTAATTGGCAATTTTTGTTCGTTCTCAAGGAGATGTGTTGGGAATTGCGTCTTGAGATGTGTTTAAAACAACTGATTAGTTTTGTATTCTATTATGTGGGTATGGGAAGGTGTGTACCTACGTTTATTTATAATTTAATGAATATAGCCATGGTGGTAAGTATAATTTGTGGTGATAACACTTCAGTTTAATATCTAGGTTACATGAGTATCAGCTTCATTATAGATACCTAATTAAATGCGTCGAGGTTTTAACCTCATCAATCCCCAGGGTTCCGAATGCCCATGAAAGCTATAAAAGGTTTATTTCAGCTGAAGAAATAGCATGAAAAGACTCATAGACAACATATAAGTTAATATAAAAACGAATCTAAAGAGGTTTCATCAACAAAAGTATCTGAAACGAAAGTACTATCACTCGTGTCTCTATATTTTGCATATGTTAAGGAAAATGGCGAGAGCTTTTGCTCATTATTTAGATATATCATAGATATGGAAAACAAAAATCTTTTATATAAGTACGAACTACGTTATGATTCCTATTAATACAATTTTATACCTCGATGACATTCAAATATATTTTCTCTATAATCTTCATAGACATTAAATAAACAAAGTTCAATAAACTTACTAACAAAGGTCTAACATGTCGACTGTATCGCGGTACGTACCGGCCGCAACCTCGCCTGACCTTTCCAAGGACGCGCCGCGCCCACCTAAGTACTAAATTTAGCACACCTCAAGGAAACATCAATCGCACCAACACATGCGCACAATTTTTCATTTTCCACCGCAAAAAAACCGCACAAAAAACGTCATACCACTCCGGTAACAGCCGCGGAACTGAGAACCGCATTCGTAGTACGAAATACACCTGTATTGACAGGTGTACCTGTCCGCACCTTGCGTCGACCAATCAGCGCGCAGGTTACCTGCGCAGCTCGATAAAAAGGGGCGTGGTTTGTGCAGAGGCGGTGGAAATTGTACCTGTGCGCACCTGCAGTGTTATGAGTCAGGTGTGGGTGTTTGCGGGTTGGTCGTGAGCCTTCCAATGGGACGGCAGTGGCGGGTTACCTGTGAGGTGCGATTGCGTAGGTAAGGCGGCAGGTATTGGTCGGGCGAAGTGGGTCGCGGAACTGGGTCACCGCTATGTGCGCTCTCTTTATGTACCGTACTGCCGAGGACGCCGTATGTTTCCTACTGTTTTAAACTTAAATTATAGTCTTTGTTTGGCTTCCGTTTACGGAGATTTAGGGGTGGAATAAGACACCTAAGCGTGTTTGTGAATGTGGTTTCTCGTGACTGCTTAAACGGAGGATTCTGTTTGATATGTTTATAGTTGTAGCTTTTTAATTTTATTCCTGGGTATAGAAACATACAAATCCATATAAGGTAGGAATAATCTCTACAGTCAACTATTTTGCCTAGACTAGAACTACCATCAACGTAGCTGTGGCAGAGCATTCGGTAGAGGTTTTTGTAGATTTCAGATTTAGTATTCTAATGATAGCTAGCTTACCTATAGGAACTACCTAAGTACCTACCTATTATCTGATCATAGAGCTCCGACTAGGTAAAACTAAATTACGAAAATGTACTGAAAAATAATCTACAGATGCTATCATAAAACCGAAGAGCTTTGACAAAGAACTTGAAACATTACTTAGGCCTCCACTCCTAACAGTAAATGATGAAAAGTACAACATAAACATATATACTAACCGAGGTAAGTCTATATACCTACCTTAAAGTCTACCTAGAGCGGTACAGGGGGCTGAGGGGGGCGACTGATTACAAGGGGGGTTCCTCCCAGGTCGAGCAAGTTTGAAGACAAATCGTGTGGTGGGAGAGGGGGGAAGGTGGAAAAATTGTAGCCCACCACCCGCCACAGCCTTTAAATATAAATAATGGAGATTTTTTTTAAATGGAACTGCGCCCTTTGGGCTGAGGCCTTGCGGAGTAAGTATATGAGGTTGGAGGCTGTATAGTTGTATTAGTGATGTCAGCTGGCATGGGTAAGAAGAATTAGATTTCGGCTTTAGTGTAGGTGCTGGTTTATGGCGTTGAAATTGAGAAAACCGAAATAGCCTTGAGCAGATATACCTAGTTTTGGCTGTCATTTTATGTCATTTACATTCTCATAACTAAAATGCTTGCGGTTGAAATGACACTCGAATGGATGCTTCTTCTTTTAGTTTTGACAGTAGGTACATCTATGTTGCCTATACTGTACTGGCCCAGTAGGTCAACGTGGCCAACACGTTGATTATGCAGCGTCAGAGGCGTTGTTCAGATCGTCAAGGGTGCAGGTGAAGGGACATAGTCTGCTCGATCTTATATCTAAGGAGTCTTATTATCTATGTCCCAAATTCGTTATCTTGAAACGTGTAACTCCATTCAAATCTGCATTTATTTTTGTTCATCTGAAAAATATAAAGCAACATATTTCCAGCCGCTGCCGCACCTAGCCTAAGTCGTACAGAATCACTGCAATAGGTGAAGTTGTACAACTTGCTCCACGACTACCCGCAACTTTTGCAGCCTCTACTCGTTATAAGTTCTCGCTTCCGACTGTACCGGGCTGTGATTTGTATTCGTACCTTTATGTGAATTGTAGCATATTAAAATTAAATACCTACCTACTGATATATTTAATTATTAAATATATAAGTAGGTAATTTATTAATTGGTGGCGAAATGTGGGTGTACTATAGGTACAACGATGACCTAAAGTTTTGGTTGTTAGTTGTCGTTAGGCATGGTTCAGGTCCTAAATCATGCCTAATGACAACTACTTATACTGTATGTACAATATCAGCCTGTAATTAGTCCATTTCAATGTAAAAGCAATATGGATGAGGTAATAAGCGACGAGCCAACACCACCATGCTTGCTCTCTGCTTACCTATACTTAGTGATGACTGTAAACAGACAACGTTTTCGTCCTATACCTTCCTTGATAGGTAGGTATGTATTTAGATAATAAACCTTTTAGTTCAAGCCAAGATCATACAAATAACAAAATTCAGCAAAACGTCGTGAAAAACTGTCCTATACATCTATTTACATACAAGCATGCGAAACCTTGTATTTTTCCATAACTTTCTCATGTTCGGATTTCATATTCAGTCGGGGCATGGCAAAAAGCGCGAGTTTTTAGAGCAAGTTGAAATGAATTCACGCACGCGGCGACGCCGGAAAAAAAAATGGAGTTTGTGAGGTGACCGCCGTGATCACAGTCAGATGGCTTACGTGGAGTTGAGAGATAGTTAGATGATGATATAGCCGGATTGTTTGGATTCGAACAGGACTTTTAACATTGATTTTTAACAAATTGACAACTAGTTAGAGCTGTTTTTATGTCCTATATGATTAACATGGTTCTATCACCAAGTCTTGTAGGTAAGTAGATCAATAACTGTAGAATTTTTAATAATGTTAAAATTGCTATGATAGACGGTATGAGAATTCTAAACTATTTAAGACAGAACACAATATAGCTATTACACGTAAAAAAGATTCTTTTAAATTGCGGGTTTCGTTCTAACGCAACCCGGAAAAGATTTGGATTGGCTTGCTTTTCGGCCTGCCTACTCATAATTCAAGGGCTGTACGATTGTAACTACAATGCAAAGGCAGAATTACCTTTCCTAGATTGTTGGGGGTACAAATTGCACGCCCTAACAAAGCCACTTCCTACAAAAATCCAATTAATTAATAAAAAATAAAAAAAAATACTCAATATATAATCCCTTAGAATTGATTCAAGCACAGAACTCCGTATTGTTAATTGCACCAGTTCTATATGTTACTATCTACAAAAAGCGGTGGCATGCGATGCACCGAGCTTATTAAAACATGTCCGTGTCGCTATGTCTAATTTTCCGGTTTTGCCCGCGTAGATTGTTCGCCACCCGTGGGACGCTCGCCGTACTATGTAGGTAACTGTGGATGGATTTATGTGGACGATATTGTGTGCGCGGGTTTATGTTTTATAGAGAGGTTTTTGTTATAAATCTGGGTGAATTTAATGTTACGAAGGATTTGTACCTATTTAAATTAAGAGTTTATAGAATAGAATAGAATTTTTCTTCATTCGAGTACTTAACCAAAACTCGAAACACTAAAACAGTTGAAAAAAAAAAAACACTAAAACAAACACACACACACAAAAATCAAACACATGTTTTTCAAACACTAAAGCAATTAATATAATTAATTAGTTTTTATCGTAATTTTACGATTGGTAAGTACTTAGAAAGATTCGTTTTTGACATAGAAACTGGGCTTAGACAAGCTGGGTATAGTTAGAATCACAGATTAACATTAGTTATACATTATCAATTTTTAAATGAAAGTTATTTCCATAGCCAAAACCCTACATAAATACAAACTAGAACACAGGCTCTTGACCCACTCTCGTTCGTCTAAATAAAGCCTAAAGTGGGCCGTGCTTTGTGCTGGGCTAACGCGGCGTGACGTCATCAAAGCTGGGCTAATGACGTGTCCTGTGACGTAATAGGCCGTGACGTGTCTCGTGCCGCCAGATGGCGCTGCATTATTTAGTGGTTTTGGACGGTAGTGTAATGAAGTTTGTATGTCTACGTATTCCGTTTGGTGAATTGTTAATGTGTTTTGTGCAGGTTTGTGCTTTTAGTTTGTGACACCTTTATGGTAAAGTACCCAATGTTGTTAGCAGTAGGTAAATTCTTAACAAGTCGGGGTCTGACTTTGACTTATCACTTTAAGTATTTCTTCCAAAATCTCATAAATCAACTGCTTCAGCGTTAAAACTTACGTCTTACACTTTTTGCCTCGTATAACAGTTACTTAAATACTGATGTCTATCTACACACTTAGGTATATAATCTAACTATAGCTACCTTTGTTTCTATGGTTGAATTTTGCTCCACCCTGGATCATCATTTTTTTTTAATTTTTATTATATTTCCCACCGAAACAACTTTCCCAACCTGCTACCACACTTCACACGTCATCACTTAGCAAATTGTCTCATGTAAATATACTCCCCCCCCAACCCACTATATACCATAACAAACAGACAAGACTCCTATACTATCTCTATAACTCCTGGACTATAACTAGGTAACAATTTATATGCTAACACACTCGTAGCTCACACACGCAATCAAGTTAGAAGGATCGCGGTGTGTTAGGCTTTGTTCTAGTCATTTGAATTTGTTTTTTTGGAAAAGCTAATGAAAATAAGGTGTCTCTGTTAAGCGCCAAATATTGGTTTGGCGCCCAACATGTTTTTTTTAGGGTTCCGTACCTCAAAAGGAAAAAACAAAACTCAAAGCTCAAAGGGCTTGTTTTGAAGATCTCATTTTTTAATTTAATCATTTTAAAATAAATACTTTTGATTTACCATTCCCCACCATTTATCTCTGAAACTATTGAGAATAAAATGTTGAAAAAATACATTAAATAGTTCTGTACTTATAGATCACAGGAAAACCTACTTATAAGAAGTCTATGGTCTTAAAAACTTTTTTCAAGAAGTACAACCGACTTCCAAACTACAAAATGAAAAATTACTTTAATTTCGGAAGTCGGTGTCTTTGAAGTTAAAGTGATTTTTCACTTTGTAGTTTGGAAGTCGGTTGTATTTTTTTGTAAAAATGTTTTTTTTTTTTCACTTTTTAATGTTGGTTTGTAATTTATTTAAGTTGCAATAGCCTAATCTGAACTGCTCATCACCTTTTATAAAATATTGCTTTTCCGATACATCAGAGATTTTTATTGTTGAGGACTTCTCCAGGTACTTCACCATCGGCTCCACTGCACCATATGAATTGTGACGAACATCAATTGCTTATTAAAGTAATCAAATCGCAACCCGTGAAATACATACTATTGAGTAGTTCCGGTGGCCATCTGTGTCTGTCATCGTCAGTTCCACTTTACCAAATGGTGCTTTCCGAGAGCAAATGCACGAATTACTACAAAAAATACCCATATCGCTATAAGTGAGCCTATAGGTAATATTTGAAGAGTGCCCTCGATTTTTCCAAGATCTCATCATCAGATCGTGACAAATGACAATGGGACCAACTAGAAAGTATACTCTTTCAAACAAAAAATATTTTTTCAAGTCGGTCCAGCTGTCTTCGAGTAATCGGGAAAAATGCATTCAAAAAGAAAGATTCCGACGAACTGAGAACCTCCTTCTTTTTGGAAGTCGGCTAAAAACAAAATGGTAAATCTCCCAATGTTGTGCGTAGGTACAAAATTTCAGTTGGAATGTAGTAGTGTGGTCCGACACGGTCTTAGCCGGTTTTTATGAGGATAAAACTGCCAAAAGCGTCGATGGCTAATATGTAGGTACCCCTTCACAGGCATTCAAACTGCTTGAAAAACTAAAATATTTACCAAACATTTTTGTGTTTATAACATCTTACTGTTACAATCATAGACCCACGAAATCCACAACAAATAAGAACACAGGTGTCCCCCAAGGTAGAATCCCCAACTATCGTCCATCCGAAACAAACATTTTGAACACAAACGCCAATTGTTGCCAAATGTAACAAAAGTTGTCAGCAACATTATGATCATTACCCGCCATCACGGCTAGGTAAGGCGACAAATCCAACGTCTACACGAACTTCGCAAGCCATAAACGGATACTTGCTCGAAGTTTTCCAATCTCCCGCGGCCGACTCTGTCATATTATTTTCTAACTATTTTACTGCAGCCTGCAATCTTACACCGTAGAAAATAGAATAACTCAGTTAGACGACTATGTTGAAAGAGTTTCAGTTTTCTAGTGTCGTCGTAAACATTGTGGGAATATTGAATAGTGGATTATTCTTTGGGGAATGTTTTATGTTTAGTTAACACTTGATTTTTGAGTGTCTTTCCAGTTTGTTGTAAGTTTATTTGATTTTTATTTAACTTATTGTGGATATGGATCGGATATTATTAATTCTTGTGAAACTTAAAGTGACTTTTTGTAGCTACGTATTATTTAGGATACGTATTTGTACCCACCACCATACCCATAATATTTGACACAACTAGGACAATTTTGTCTCCTCTTATTCTTACAAGCTTGACATGTGTGTAGGAGTTCGTCATTACGCCACTTACAAACAGTGTCAATTAACATAATTATCATTCGATATGTCTTTGAATTAGCGTAACCTACACTTAACTTATTCCGTAGACATCAACTCCTAAATGTGTCTTCTATAAAGTCTAAGTATTAACTTGTCACTCCTGTGGGCGTTATCGAGACCTTTCTCGGTGAAAACTGATACGTTACGGGTAAATTAAATACGTCATACACCTACTGAAATGTCAAAGAGCATGTATGGACACAGAGTATTATATTATGTACGAATGGGTCTTATCTAGAGCGTGTAGTACCCACAAACCATTTATACTTTGTTGCAATCGTTAAACTATGCATAATATATTCGTATTCATAGTTTACTGAATCATCGATTAAAGAAGGCATTTTTTATGTAGCTTGAATGTTAGCGTAACAACTGCTGTTGAAAAAATTCAAAGCTGTAGTTTTTGTCGTCGTCATATTTTTTTAAATTATATCTAAGCATGAAAATCATTCCATTTCTATTTCTGTTGTCTGCATTTTAAAATAAAGTAATTTACTTATCTCTCTCTTTTCCCTGTCTTTCTCTGTTTTCTCTTCTTCTTCTTGATATTTGCTCTAGCAAGGATTTTCAAGCTTTCTGTCTCAGCCACTACATTCCTTTTATTTGGAAGCGTCGACACAGGCTTATTATCTGTTTTCACAGTAACAGTCACCATTACTTCAACCACTTTTTACTTTAACTTCCTAACACTAGAATAAAATAATAAGCATTGTGTACATAGGTACCGGGTACAGCATACAATATCGTGTCGGACAAGACGGCCGAGGTATGGGCCGCACGTGTGGCCGCACAAAAAACGCGCCTTAATAAAACGACGTGCCGCGGGGGTCGACAATAGGGACGTGCACCTTACTCGATAGTTTGTAGAGTTTTATTTAATGTTTTAGAGAGAGACATATTATCGTACCAGGTACGTCGATAAATAATCGGAGTGTCGATCATCATTAATGGAAGAGACCGTAAGATGGCAATATTTTAAACTAACTTAAAATGAGCGGTATTAGCAACTAAGAATACCCCTGTAACTTTTTTATTAATAAGATAGAAATATATAAGTGCATAATAACTTATAATTAATTAATAAAAGTAACAAAATTATGTACTAAATTAACTATAACTATTCACAAACTAAAATATAGCGTCGAATAATTCCTCCGTATCGCTGTCGACTGGTAATGTAACAAAGAGACTGGCCCTATTGCCACATTGTATGGTAATGCTTAGCCTCTGGCCAAGGTAATACCCAGCCCTTGGGTTACGGGAAGCAAATAGCCGTTTTGAGATTTCATTAAAGAGGCCATGAGCACTCGGCCCCCACGACCCAAGGGTTTCAATCCCAAACTGCTCTAAAATATACCATATTATAGTATATAAATACTATAAATGTAATATTACCAATAAGATGCTTGAGGTTTTCCGCAGCCGCAGCAGCAGCACCAGCACAGCACTTAAAATTAGTCAACAAGATTCCCCTAGATATATTAGATGGTATTTTCGAAGCTATGAATTAAGCATTTTGATTACCTATTATTTATTGAGGATCTATCTTGACAACATTGCTGACGAAGCTGCACAGAAGTTGGGCAGGACTTGGCTTACCTAATCGAATATAGACAAGGCATTAGGGTAAAATTATTCAAATGAATCATTTATAATCTCATATGTTACCGATTGGCCCAACAAGAATACTTTCTTGTTGTTGTGTTTTCCGTACGGAAAAGATATTTCTTGAATACTTGAATAGGTGAATGCCCGAAGAGCATACGTAATCAGGAATATGACTGAAGAGGGGTAGGAATAAAAATATTTTGTTCAAGAATATTCTGTAACATTTATTTCCGAATGCAAGCATTGGCAAATAACAAGTCAACAGCGACTTCGTAAGTTTAAATTAGCAAATACTTAGATTTTTTAAATTTACTTTATATCGATTTTTCGTACTTTAAAATCTTGTTTGGTCAGTACGGGGTACGTATACGATACGTACCCCGTACTGACCAAACAAGATTTTGGTGTCAAAATTAATCGACAATAAACACAAATCGACAGTGTCCCCTCCCTACCACCCTTGGACGGGTTTAATTACACGGCGCGGGCGACAGGTTGTCGGATGACGTCATCACTACATATGTGTGTGTATGTAAGTAGGTGTTATTATTTCGAACATTGTTTGATGTGTGTGCCTACCTACTTGCAATATAATGGGTGTAGTGTAGGTGTGTCTGTGTGTGTGTTTGTGTGATATGTTACAGTAGGTAGATTATTGTAACTATAAGTAATGGGTATACGGTTAAATGTTATGTTTTTTGGTGTATAAGAAACATGTGTGGATGGTCTAAGAATTATTTATTTATTTGCTAACATGTAAAACACTGTTTAAAAGGCATGCATTAAAATTTTATGACACAGTATTAAGCACTGCAAATGTTTCATATCTAATGATTAAATGACATACCTAATATAATATTGATTCTAAATATTGAAATTCATTTTGTTTGTTATTTTTCTATAAACTCTATTTATATTAGTCTCATCATTGTAAATGGTTGCACTAGTCGACCGGTCGAACTGGTTGGTTCACGTGACTAATATGCATGCTATTTAGTATAGTTATTTATTTACTTTTATTAATTAGTATTTATTTATCTAGGTTTTATTGATTTATTTATAACGAGAACGAGCGCGTAAAGTTTTATGAACAGGCCTTTGGGCGTATAGGTATTATGGAAAAACTACTAAATGTCAATGTCAAACTCAAATAAAAATTATTTGAACTTTTGAATAAATTATCTATCCTTGTACGGTTTCTATTTTACCATTTTCATACTACATAAGTTATTTATTTACGCCCAAATATGAGTTAAAATTTGTGTAGGGCTAAATGATGACAACACAAATTTATATAATGTTTTGTTTTGAACGTAAATTGTCAAACAGACGAGTAATCACCATACTACGTTTGTGTGGAAGAATGACCGACTACCTTAAAGGAAGAGTGAGTCAGGTCCGACACAAGTACTGTTATAACTTACTGGGGCTGCCTCAATTTATTTATGAAACAATGTTTTAGTTGAAATAAAAAAAATTGAATTTGAATTTCAAGTAAATCATTACTATTAATTGTTTCATTTATTTTAGGTAGTATAACATAGATAGTAAAGTCATTTATTATTTCACATTTACGCCAAGCATATTATTACAATTTGTCAGTTTTAAATTCCTCAACGTTATAGGATATATTCATTAGTTTCTAAGCTACATGGTTGTGTAATGTGTAAGGACCTATAGCTTAAATTACTAAAGAGTTTCATATTATTATATGCAGAGATATTATTTTCATATACCTACTGGACTCTGAGGAATGGCATGGCTTGTTTCTAGTTTCAAGCCCTGTGTGAATAATCTTGCTTGTAATCTTTAGGGAAACCAGGATAATATCACACACAGTCGTACTACATCATGTAGTACCTAATTATATATTTTGAGTGCATTGGTCAATAATATCACGGAAATAAACATGTGAGAGAAACAGTTCCGTTTTTTGTGTCGGCTCAACCCGTAAGACCGAAATAACAAAATACACTCGTAAAGTCTACCAAAATTCCCGCTCCATAAATATAGTATGATTACGAATAGGTTAAACATTGTATGCACTCAGTTCACCCACAATTTTTTCGAAGTACCTCCACTAACTTTACAGCCTAACATAATTTATTTCTACCATCGTAAAACCAGGTTTTAAAATCTCAATTCCTTGGCAATTAACTGTAGTATTTGACAACAAAGTAACTCTGTGTTCTAGCTGTTAATACATCGTTAAACTGAAATGGTTCAAGATATGGCCTGATAAGAGATTGCAGTAAGAGGGCTATACACTGTAAGCGGATGTTGGGTTTATCACTATTAGGTAATTAAAGAATGGCGGTTACGTTTGAAATATGGCAGATAAACACTTCATTCACATCACTATGAGTCAAATTGTGGGCCGATTCAATTTAGATTGCCATCCGACGCTATAGATTAACTTATCATTATAAAAGTTGTCATAAAGAAACTTTTGAAGGGATTTTAAGTTACAAGTCAGCCTAGTAAAATTGGAAAAATAATTCTTATGGTACCAACTCAAGCAACTAACGTTATTCAACTAAGAAAAGTAGGAGTATATGTAGGATATATTTGATACTTCAAGGTTCAACTCCAAGACCTTCGTACTGTATTTATGGCTACGGTTGGGTTTTAAAAATTACAATCCAGTTTTACTCTCGTGCTAAAGACAGCAATTACCTATCGGAAGCTATGCTATGTAAAGCATTGAAATAAATGACTTCTTACTAACGGTGCCAATATGGAAGCCGTACTCCAGTACATCCAATCAGGTATTTTCCGAGACAATCAGCTGATTGATTGAATCCTTACGAAGACCACCTTGCCACTGCATGGAACACGGCTCGAATAGTTACTCAAACAAAACAAAATTAACCGATTGGTGTATCAGAAACGTTGGGGCATTTGGGAGTGAAATAAAGTATCCGATATAAGTACCTATCTGAAAATAACCCATCGAAAATTTGAACTGACTATCTCTTAATCACAATCAAAAGAAGAAAATGAAGAAGAATAGGACGAGACTACATGAAGTCAACGGCGTGATCATGTAAAGGTCTATCTACATTCTTTATGTCGATGGTAATAGACCGACGAAGATGAATTGAAGAAGAATGCAGCTCTTTTACCTACTACAGATTGAGGGTGGTATAACAAGACACGATCAAGTAGAACGGATTTTTATCTAACCTATAATTAAAAGGCAGATTTCTACAATAGGTGAAAAGGAAACTGCTGTATCACACACTGTGCTAACATATACATACCTATATTCTATAAACGGTGTAAGGGAATCGACGCGAAAACTGTTAATACGATGTTTATTCATCCTGTATACTTATGTATAGGTTTTAAAACATTTAGAAGTAAAAAGATAATGTGAAATTGATAATAGAGCACTTAATTTATACTTGTCAAAAAACGAGTGTATTTCAGTAGGTAATCTCGAATGGGGTCACTCACCACCTTTATCAGTCATAATAAGTTTCCAAACAATATATCTACGTCACTGGGCTCTTTATCATCGCCACGACGTACAATTTTAGTAACGGCTTGACCTCAGATAGTGCAGGGTGAGGACACGATAAAACACCTTTATTGTTTATATACTTGATTTATAGGTATGCGATAGGGGATGTATTGAATGAAATAAGTTATTAAACAGTTCGTAAAAACACTAAAAAGTAATAATATTGAAAAGATTATTTCACGTCAAACAGTTGCCCAATATTTTGAAATCTTACAAGGTATTACGTGGAACAAAATTTCCGTTAAATAAGGATGAATCATTAGGAAACAGAATAAAACTCACCAACAAACGGTAAGATATGGGGACTAGTCATCTCTTCGATAACAGTAGCAAGTGATAAATAAATATTCGTATGTAGAAATTCTCAATAGGTAGTTCAGCGCGTACAGATAACCTATTTTATCGGCCCACTTCCATTCTCGCCCTATTTCTCTTATAGGTTACAGTTCCAAGCTGCACTGTTTACTTATTTTCTTACTCTTATACATACTTAGTTTATTCGGATAGAAGAATACATAAGGGAAAGAATACAATGCGTAGCAAAATCTAAATCAAATCCTAGATGATTCTGAATCGACTACTACTAAATACATTTTAGGCTCTTTAAATAGTTGAAATTTTAAAATCGCCAAAGCACCGAGAGCAAGTTTGTCAATTAATATTTTATGTTCATAATAATTTAATGAAAAAGATTCACTTCCCCAGCGGTTGGGCTCATAACAAGCTGGATTATAAAAGAGCATAAAATTAATTTTAAATTAAACGATGCACTACTACTACTACTACTACTAAAATCTACTACTGAAATCGAAATTATCAAGAGAGTGTAAACGATATCTAAAACCAATTAGAAGCTATGACGAATGTTGAAATCACTGCTTTGACATAGACGTAATTTCATTAGAAATAGCTACATCATTATAAATAACGTGCGCAGTTACTTAGATACCTCTTTATACTGTAATGCGACCTTGTCTCACTAACATCTTATTATCGTCGGGAATACATTCCATATATCGTCATAGTAAGGCAGATTGTAGGAAAATCGTAGCCCATATTGCATCATTTGGGTAGGTATACGTAAAATTCCACTGTTAAAAACGGGCCTCAATCTACAACTTACTCAAATTCAAATTTATTTACTAATCAGGTTGTACAAGAACACATTGGACGAAATGATCGATTTCATTTGCCTGTATCTTGGGGGCCGGAATTGCGATATTTTCAGAGTTAATGATAGTACATAGTGATTCTTGCATAGCCAGGTAAACCTGAACTAAGAAAAACAATCATAAAAAAAATTACTATACTACAACATTACCATACGGGATTGTCGATTTATTCAAATATAATTATTATGAGCTATAGGTAAGGACAGTATGAAATTTTGGAGTCACAAGTGAAAAAATACTGCATCAGCTTAGCATCAGGTTGGATGGTAGTTAAACGTGCCCGAAACTTATCACAGTATATATTCACAATAATAGAGAAGAAAGAGAATATCGGAGAAGAAAAGACGTGGATCAACTAGAGGAAAAAACAAAAATGTAGAAAGATATTGGCAACTAAAATAATTATTGAGTAAAATTGCTACATTGACAAGTGCCTGGGTATTGGATATCTGGAAGAGAGAGAGTGAAAGATAGACAGAGAAATCGTATCGAACTGATGGCCAATTGTTTCTCAATCTATTTACACGGGTAATGGGTACTTACCTACTGATAAGGTTAGTTCCAAGGAAGTGGGGTCAGGAGTCAGGTGTTATCTGAGGTAGGTACATACGTCTTCATCGCGTCTGTGACGCAATGGCGTTATTGCTACTCTATCTGTTAATTAGGTAGTTACGATTGTAGGGGAGAGCGGGGTTAGAAGTTACCGGGGTAAGTTGTTCCGACTGAAATAGCTCTAAGAAGAAAAGAGATAAATATATACACGAAGTGTGTCGTCAGAAGGTACGAAGCAGCGCACCGACGGCCGCCATCTTAGTAACGCCAGTGGCGTCCTGTGAAGTCGTCGTGTGTGTGCATATACCTCTGACCCACGTGAGTAAATATTTTCGTTTTTATTGTTTTTGGTCTATTTCACTTACTATGACAATTTGCTTTTAGGTTTTTTATGTGTTTGTGTAAAAATACAACTGGTAATCATATTCTAACGTCAAAATTAAGTTCAATTTATAACTTAACCTATCATTTGCCTTTATGTAGGAGCATGTCATTTGGGGCTAGATGTTCCCTGTTTTTGGGGCATGTTGTTACTTCGGAACAACTAACCCCATTGAATTGTAACCACAAGTGTATCCTAATATTTGTTTTTTTTTTCCAGCATGCGTACATATAAGAGAATATCAAGTCGGGGTACAATCTCTCAACAGTTGATGCAAAGAGCTGCAGACGCAGTCATTAAAGAAGGTAGAAAAATAAAAACTGTTGCTAGGGAGCTTGAAATTTGTCATATGACACTATACAGATTTGTAAAGAAGTTAAAATCGGGAGAAAATGCTACAGTTGGCTATAAAAAAGTGAGATTGGTTTTTAGTGAAGAACAGGAAAAACAGATTGTAGAGTATTTACTGAAATGTGCATCGATTTTTTTTGGTCTATTACCAGATGAAGTCAGAAAATTAGCTTATGAGTGTGCGATGAAGTTCGACGTGCCTAATATTCCACAGTCTTGGCATAAGAACAAAACAGCTGGCCCAGATTGGTTGACTGGTTTCTTAAAAAGAAATCCTGAGCTTTCAATTAGAACCCCGGAATCGACAAGTGCGAGCCGAGCAACATCTTTTAATAAACATAATGTTAGTGAGTTTTTTACAAAGCTGAGCACGGTATTGGACACATACAAGTTCCCACCATCGAGAATATACAATTTAGACGAGACTGGCGTTACCACAGTACTGAAACCTAGAAAAATAGTCGCAAAAAAAGGTGCCAAGCAGGTTGGTGCCATAGTATCCGCTGAACGAGGGACGTTAGTTACGGTGGAACTGGCAGCAAATGCATTAGGAAACACAGTTCCGCCTATGTTTATTTTTCCAAGACTTAAATACAAGGATTTGTTTATTAAGGGTGGGCCACCGGAATCTATTGGAGCAGGAAACAGCTCTGGATGGATGACATCTACCGAGTTCAACATATATATAGATCATTTTATAAAGCACACCAGACCAACTCCTTCAGATCCAGTATTATTATTGCTCGATAATCACCAATCTCATATTGACATTAATGTGGTAGAGAAAGCCAAAGCTAACTCAATTGTTATGTTGTCGTTTCCCCCTCATTGTACTCACCGTCTCCAACCACTGGATGTCGGAGTGAATGCACCGTTCAAAAATTACTGCGCTAAAGCTCAAGATAATTGGCTACGCAGCAACCCAGGAAAGACTATGTCTATTTACGAAATTCCAGAAATCGTCAAATATGCATTGCCCTTAGCTGCAACTCCCATCAATATAATGAGCTCTTTCAGGAAGACTGGCATTTGGCCTTATGATCCCAACATATTCACCGATGATGACTTTGGTCCTTCTTTTGTCACTGATCGCCCTTTGCCTGCAATGGAGGAACCTCAAGTACCCATTGGAGTTGTAGTCCCGAGCAACAGTGATGTGAATACGGAAGATAATAACTCGAGGATGCTGGAGGACGAAGACAGAAGAAATGTGCCGGATAATTATTCTGAAAGTGCTCCGCTTACTGAAGAGGAAATCTGGAATCAGCCTGGGCCGTCTTGGTCTGGAAACCGAGAAGAACCAACTGTTGTTTTCTCTCCAGAAATAGTTAGACCTTTTCCAAAGGCACCACCAAGAGTTGGAAACAGCAAACGACGTATTAGAAAATCTACAGTTTTAACAGACACGCCTGAGAAAGAAGCCCTGGCAGCAGAACAATCTAAGAAGAAAAAGAAAACCATTGAGAAAACGTCTAAAGATCAGGGCAAGGATAAGGGCAAAGAAAAACAACAGGATAAAAGAAAGTGGAAAGGCAAGGGTAAGGGAAAAGGGAAATCTGTTAAACGACAAGTTCTACAAAGTGAGAATGAAAGTTCTGACGAAGAAGTTAGTTTGGAGTATTATTGTATTATGTGCTGTGATAGCTACTCCAACTCGCGTCCTGGTGAAGAATGGGTTCAGTGCCAAAAATGTCAAAACTGGGCCCATTCTAAATGTTTAAAAAAATCCTACTCGGTAACATACGTCTGCCCTAATTGTGGTTCAGATGCGTCATGCGATGATTTGTATTAAGTGTTCTGAATGATTATTCCAAAGATTGATGAAAGTCTGATTATATCCTAAGCTATGTATGTCCTCAATTCTAAAGGCTGATTATGATAATATAAGCTATGATAGTCAAATTAAAATAAGGTTTAACCAGAAAGTACAATTTATAGATGTTAAAAACATAAGAAGTTAATTCTATTTTTTGTTTAATGTTCCTTATTACTTGTTTTTTGTTAAATTTACGTAAAAAGTTGCCTATTACTCTTAAGACATGTTAATTAGTCTTTAAATAAATGAATACCTAATAAAGCCATGTTTTCTTTATCAACTTTACCTCGTAACAACTTACCCCAGCTGGTTAACAACATGCCCCATGATGGGGCAAATTGTTATTTTCCAACTTTCCGCATATAAAACTGTATACATAAAAAGCTGTTTAAGATATACCCAAAAGACTTTCAGAATAATAAAATAGAATATATTTAACAAAATCTACCCTAATTTTGCCTTTTCCAATATCATTTTTTCTACGTCATTTTTGAGGTCATTCCAAAATCGGCACTTCTAACCCCGCTCTCCCCTACTGGAAGATTTGGGAACGGAGGTCCAGATTTTTAAATATTATTGCCACATTAACATGTGACGCATTCATTTTTAATTGAATGCAATAATTTTTGGTCAATCATCTATTCACATCAGAATCTGCCTTTTATCATGCAAAATATTCTACATATTCAGGTTATTCTAGTACTTGAATGTCTCTATCTTCTTTAGGTGTACCAGCTCATTTAAGGCAGGCAGCTTTAAGTCTTACTTTAGTGTTTAAATTATTTCAGTCTGGCTGTAAAAGGATCAATTGATTTTGATTGATGATCATTTTGGCAACACAGAGTCATACATATGTGATGGCAAAAAACACGGGCTCTGCGTCAAAATTTAGATCGGTCTATAACAATATATCACACAAGGTTTATCTTTTAGTTCACCACCATATTGTACAGTAGGTCTGAATCTAAAATTTCCTATATGTAATATTTTTTTTCTAAATGTTTTTATAATTACGAAGTTTGGAACATAACGTCTACCTTCCGACGGCTCCCAAGAACCCAAAATGTTATCAAATACGACCATTTTTTTCCAGTTCGGGTCAAAAGGACCGCCATTATAGTAACACAAACGCCCTCACATGGCTCCACCTTGCTCAGGTAACATTATACTTACCTTTATAACCGCCCCTTATTGCAACGATATAAGATTCAAAATCGTATGTCCAATTTTATAAGGTCTAAAATACAGGTGGTTGGAAATTGTATTGTTTGTTGGGTCGTTAGAGTTTAAAATTGAATGGTTGTGTAGAGTAGGTGAACACAAAAAGCGTATAAAAAGCGACCTTTGTCCTGCACACATGTGGTTCTAAGAAGCGAATAATTAGCGATTGTGAGACAAGGTACGACGTGGCGGTTCACAGAAATCGAGCCAATTTTTATTATCTACAACACATTTACCTTGTATTATGTGGGTTAGAATGTGTGGTGCTATATTTCCGTTAGTTTTAGATTATTATATTAAAGTTTGGATAAATAAAGTAGGTACCTGATTGAATATGAAGCTAAGGAAAAATTTTTTTGGTGTTGTACCTACTTACATACAAAATTGTAATCGAACAAGATTTAGGACTTATCTATACCTATTACCTTCAGATAATGCCCTACAAATAATGCTTCTTAAAACAATATACCCAGGTAGGTACCTACCTAGGTGTTGGGTACCTATCTATTTGAAAGCACGTCTAATACATAACTAGTTAGGTGAGCACCTACCTAGGTGCTCACGGTTACCATTAACTACCTACAAAAAAAATTATATAACATTTCATAGGTACCATTATGGTAAGGAGACATTCATTGTTATCTTATCATCTTGGTGTGAAACGTTCGTAGTACCGACGTGAACAATCAATCTGCCTAGCCTTTTCCCAACTATGTATATTGGGGTCGGCTTCCAGTCTAACCGGATGCAGCTGAATACCAGTATTTTACATGGAGCGACTGCCTATCTGACCTCTATAGAGATAAGACTGGTTGTCAGAGTTTTAGGCTTCTGACTACCCGTAATGACAATCCAAGATTCACGAATGATAGCCGGGACCAAACGTGCCGACATGAACAAAATAAAAAATGGGTCGATACCAAATTATGATAAGGGATCTACTTAAAAATGGTCGGTGTACATAAAAATTTAATCTAAGATGTCGAATCAGATAAAAATCTACGAAAATTATTCTTCTTCTTGACTGAAATCTCTCAAGTGTCGGTCAAACCTAAACGACTACTAACGCCATCTAGCGTCTAGTAGAATCACTAAACTGAGCGGCAACGCCAACTCGAGAAACAACACTGTTTATTAGTCACAATTAGTCTGTGTTTAAGTTGTTTATTAAGATTTTATTTTTAACACAATATGAATTTAAAAAATATATATTATTTAGCTGTTAGATATGGATTGTCTTTTAGGTTTTCTTTCCAATAAGATTGTTATTTTGCGTTGATTAGTCAAGTCCGCTATTAATCTACTAGGTATATTATGTATAGTTTATGCGTAATGTATATATATATTCTTCCTTATTACCTAATAGTGACAATTACTAATTTGACTGAAAAGATTATGACCTAAAATAGCCATATGTACGATAAGCACCTATTAATTTCATAAAAAATTAATACCAATCCAATAAATTTGTTCTAATGCTAATTTAACAGCTACCTACTAAAATGATTTAACACCGTTAAATAAATGCTTCATCATAAACTGGCTGGTACAAGACAATACACCTGTAATGTTGACTTAGTGCCAATAAACTAGTTAGAGCCGCTCTGATTAGGTATTATTATCAAAATGTAACATTTATTCGATGTGGTCTGTTAATGGATGTAGTACTATTACTTATTTATTTTTAATTAAAACAGTGCAACACCAATTACACAAATAACCAACCAACCAGAACAACAACCATCAATAACCAATTATTATTATTGTTATGTCTGGCAAATTGATATGCTTGTAAGGAAGAAGCTTTTGTAAAATTCGAAGTTAAAGCCAAAATATTCGTTTATTATCGTGATTCCAATAATATTGAAAGATTAATCAGGTGGAGTAAGTCAACCTCAAACAGATGTCAACCTACATACAGAATTCATATTTGATTGTCTACAATCTGTGTTCCGTAACTTTATATCGATGTTTAGCTGCAATTAAGTACTTACCATGTGTAATGTTTTGTGGCTTCAGATTGATACAATTCTCTATTTCTAGTCGATGTATAAGGGTTTTTGAGGCTGACTGTAGGTACCTTGAAGACCCGGCTTCAATTCTCACTCCAAATAAGTATTTAATTTCTTTTCCTCTAACATAATTTCAGACTATCAAACGTTAAGTCATACTTGTGCGTCACCTACTCCCGTCTCACCTCAACAGAAATACCTAGGCCACAGTAGCCACACGCATTTATTTCCGTATACAATGTAAGTGATTCTAAGACCGTTGACAATTGACGATACCAAATTGATAATGAATTAGCCGAGGTACCAGCGGTACGTGGTAGCTACCTACATAGCAGTCGCGTGCCAAATGACCGCGACGTTGAATGACACGGGGCGACGCGTCGGGATTTATTTTGCCAAAGAATATGAGAGGAATGGCGCCTCTACCTGTTAATTGAGTGCCTTGCCAACAATAGTACCTATTGTGATTTAATGACGTACCTATAGGCGAGTAACTATAGGTACGAGTATAGGTATCTGTAATCCTCAACTGCTTTGCTCAGCTTGATGATGCTGTTTGTCCATTTTGTTTTTTTTTTTTTTGTTATATTGAACGAATTCATAGTTTAGTTTGTGTAGTTGATTGTCATAAATGGATTTACAATTTAGCTGTTTTTAATTATCAAGTAAGGGTTCCGTATCTCAAAAGGAAAAAACGGAAGTAAGGAACACATAAAGGATCACTCGTGTGTCTGTCTGTCTGTCCGTCTGTCACATCCAATTTGTTCCGAATATAATGAACCGATTTAGTAAAAATTTGGTACACATATGTATTTCTGTAACCCAAACACGGACGTGTAACGTAAATAAATTAATTTTGAATATGGGGATCACTTTTGGGGGCAAAAAAGAAAATTAAAAAAAACATTTTTTTGAACTGTACCTTGTGACATATCAAATGAAAGAACTTCTTGCGACGATCTCAGATACATTTATTTTATTATTTTAAAATAAATGCTTTTAAAGATATTTAAGAACATTGATGAAAATTGATCACTCTCCCCATATCTCCGAAACTCCTGAGCAAACAATTTTGAAAAAAAAAATACAGAGAATAGTTCTATGCTTATAGATTACAGCAAAACATATGAGAGGTCTGGTCTAAACATAACACGGTAAGTCACTCAATATTGTGTGTACAAACATAGAAAATACACTCATCTCTCAACAAAAATACAACCTTTTTACCTGGTATTTAGTCCTAATAGTAATATTCACGTGCACCACTCAATAAAGAAAACCTTGTACCGCAGCATCAAAATATGCCCATTTCCACGAACCTACGTACGTAGTTCGGTTCGTCTCGACACGTGTTAATCTCACCGGTGAGGTGTCCTCGGTTTAATATTAGACGTGATCGGCTATTTGAGTCCGTATTGGGTTCGACATCCGACTGACTCACTCATTCAAACGGATAGCAGATTCTAGTTTTTAGTAACGGTGTTTTATATTGCCTTGAAATGTTGAGATTCTAGCTGTTTTCTTGCATAAAACAAGATTTTGAAAAGATAAAATAAATCGTTTTAAGTTTAAATATTTCAAAGCCCGATTTACACGGTTCGTTTTAGTTGCCGGACGCTGCACTGCAAGTCATTTGTTGCTTCAATTTTATTGCAGGTATGCCACAGGCAAGAAATTTACGTCGTATAAGTAAAGGCTCCTACAAACAGGCGCGACATGCGACGCGACACAAAGACACCGCTGGTCGCGCGACGCGACGCACCTTTGCGTCGCGTCGCGTGTCGCGCCTGTTTGTAGGAGCCTTTAATGGGAATTTTTATTTTGTATAATTATTTTAATTTGATCTTCAAATTAATTATTTGATAACAATGATAACCAATAATACTTTTCGCAAGCGTGGTGATGTTTTGAATTATTCACTGTTGTTATGGAGATCCACTGTTAGTAGAAGACTTTTACAAACTTTTTATTAAGGTAGTACCTACGTATGTATACTTTTCAGTCTTGTAAAACATGTACTCATATTTTTTTAGTCCATCACATAAGATTATGGGCCACTAAGTAACCTGACCCGCGGTGTGGATGTCAGGATGCGCGCATCCGGCCGCCGGATGGCCGCGCATGAAAGAGCCTCTGTCTGACCGTCGCGATATAATTCGCTGTTGAGGTGCGCGACGTTCACGCCGATTTATTACGAATTAGATGCAAGTACAATCAAAATGGAACTCGAGTTTGAGGTTTTTTTTACAGATATCGAAGCTGTTACAGGTGTTTCTGTGAAGCTCTTACCGTATGGTCTATTTAAATTATGCTGCCTGGGTAGATAAAACAAGGAGTAATTTAAAATGCGGAAATAACTTTTTCAACGATAGATGCGTACTTAGATTAAGTTTTGACATTGTTGCAAATGTCGTCAATACGTTTAATATGACGCGTAAAAGTAAATAATCTATGTTAATCCTGCTTTTTTTGAAAGTTGTGTTAGACATAAGTTTGAGGTATTCTGATCATTTCATGATGCACAGCAGTCCTTAATGATCATCACATTAACGATCTTAAACAGCGTAACCTACAAAAGAGTGACATGATAACCCACTAGATTAAAAAGTGCCCGAACAGAGAGCAAACAGATTCATGAAGTATATTTTTAATAGTGCGAGGATGTTGGATGATGGAGCGGCTGGTCTCTAACTAATGGGGATAGACGCCACAACTAATGTACCCACATTTATTCAGAGGATGGATTCTTAGAGTGGAGGCGATGTGTTAGGATGCAAGTGTGGAGAGCTGAGAGGTTTGATTGATTGAAAATAATTATGTAGGAGGACAGCTCTATATTACATTCAGTACCTACCTAAGCCGTAGAACTTTGAAATTTCCATCGTTTAAAAAGAAAATTATACGGTTTCTATCGATAAGAAGCAATCCATCTGTAAATGTAGATTTGACTGTCTTAGTAGTAAAAGAGGTGAACTGATATGAATGTTACAATATTTTGTGGCTGTTCAACAAATGGAATTGTAGAATGGTAGAGAATACCTACACCTCAAAGTAAAAAGATAAGTAACGGGTTCGGAACAACCTCAGATCGGTGGCGGTGGCAGTAAATCAATATGAAAGCTCAAAAACGACCACTAATGTGTATTAAAACTTTAGAAAATGAAGACGAGAGAAGGCCGCCGTTTGTCATGCAAAACAGTCGCCTGTAGCACAGGGGACACACCTGCAAACCATTGACCCATGTAACACAAAACAAAATACTTTTTAACCCTAGTTACTGACACATTTAGCCTACCTACAAACTTACAATAATGAAGGTATTATTTATAAAATCATGAACAAAGTGAGCTGTGCCGTGTCGGCATGCGGCAAGCCAGAAATAGTGCGTCCCCTAAGGTAAACATCGGTGTTAGCGATATTTATTATACCTGGTGAATAATGCCAATTTTATTTTATTTTGGAATCTGTGGTATTTTTGCTGCTATAAAATAATGAACGATCCTGTCTTCTCTGGTACCTGAATAAAATAAACGTAAACAGCCCATATATAAGTCAGTTATGAAAATCGTCTTTGATAGAGACATCATTAAAAAATAAGGAAGATAAACAGAAAGGCCTAGCGTTGATACTCAATAGACGCCAATCAATTATATATTTATTGTTATTTGTCTACATATAAAAATACAAGGTAACCTACAATACAACATTATAGGTACTTACTTATAAAGGCTCATGCAGACCAGCGCGATATCGCGGGCGCTACAAGGGTCGCGCTGCTTGGAGGGCCGGCGATATCGCGCCAGTTTTCACGAGCCTTAAGTCCATCTCTGAGAGCCATCTCTAAATTACCTTGGTAGGTACTGGTCTTAATTTTGACCCAAATACTTCGTCCCACCTTCCACTGCCTAATCAATCCTTTGATGAAACACCCAGGAGACATCCCACACTGTAACTAAACTGAAGATAGATTAGATCAATATTATTATCACATAACAAACAAGAAGGCAATGTTACGGTTAATTTGAAAAAATCTCATTCATTTGTAATCATTTATCAATTGTCTTCATAACTCAAAAGGATCATAACTTTGAAATGTGTGAATTGATTGGTCTAATTCAAAATATAGGGTGACGAATTATATTATATTTTTGTGGTGACGTGTTAATGTAGGTGTTGTACGCCTCATTCGTGAATCATCTTTCTGAATCTGTAGGTAGTAGGTAATCAGTTTATAATAAGTAGGTACAAATTATTGCGCAATAGTAAGAGTAGATAGTATTTAGTAATGACCAAGATGGAAGAATTTTAAAGGAACAACTCTAAAGGAAAAAAAAATCACTTCGTAAAAACTTTGTATTCTTTTGTATATTAACTGCGAAACGTTGAGTTTACTGAAAATAAAGAAATAGTCTTTATGTAGATCTAGGTAAACTTATAAGCACGCATTGTGCAGTTTTTCAAAGTTACGAACAATAGACCGAAGAAAGAAAAAATATAATATTTATAACAAAAGACGCATTTCCTCTGTTTGATCTTCTACCTACACAACAGAGAACACCTCAAACACCGTCATTATGAACATTAATGATGATCATTTTAATATGAAACACGTTCCGCGCTGCTTACCATTACGACATGAAACAGCTCTCTCATTAGCCCGACATTGCACTTGGCAGAAAAGACACATTTTTTCTATAATTTATTACTGATCGTGTAAAGACGCACTTTTTGTAAGGCACCTGTCCCACCACCCGCCGACGAGGAAGCGACTAGGTTTCAACAATTTACTCGCTCAAGAAATACAAAAAAAAGATTGTAGGTCCCGTGATAGTAAAAGCGATACATATACTTATTCATAAGTGATCGCTGGCTGTTCACACTGCCGGCGAGTACTCGCTTATCACAGCGACAGGAGCTTTGAAAGAGAGTACCTACTCGCTCAGCGAGGCTCGCTTGGTGGGTAGCCCATCTATACTTACTGTAAAATCTTACCGTGAAAACTAGGGTGAAGAGAGCTGTCATTCCACGTGATGCTAGGGGTTGACACTATTGACAGTTAATTTCAAGCTCACTTCACCAAAGTTTTCACGGTGAGATTGTTACAGAATAGCACCGCAGAACACTCGATGAGAGACTTACGCTTGGTAGGTACATACAAAAAATCAAAATCAAAATATTTTTATTTCACATAGACCTACATGGGCACTTATGAAACGTCAGAAGCTAGATGCACGGTTCCAATTGGTCGTTTCCTATGGAGAAGAGCCGGCAAGAAACTCCACGGTTACTCTTTTAAAAATAATTGGCTTTTACAATTTTTTCAAATAACAGTATGACTAGGTATGAGACGACAGTGTAGGTATTTCAATAAGTACCAGGTACTTAAGAAAATAGAAAATGGTCAACAAATCTACAGTCCACTAAATACTAAATACTACATAAGCATACCAGCGAGTAATGGCTCGTTGCCGTCGCGCACTTGCTGTTCGTTGCACGTCAACTCGTTTTTATTTGCCAGGTCTACTCGCTTCGTGTTAATCGCCAACGATGGGACAGGTGCCTAAGTCTGTAATTCTTTCCTACGTTTACGTTTTTTATTGAATATTTTCATCATTTTATGCGCATAATGTCAGGTCTCTGTAATTGCTACAGACACTGAGTTACGTTTGAAGATTATGTGCAATTAAAAGATGAATATATTTTATAAATTATTTTATTTTGTTTATTATTTGATCGGTTACACGTGGATATTTTTCAGTGTGAAGTATGATGGAAAATTATAAAAGTTGACGATAGCCTACTTGTGTTGGTTATTTAATTTTAATTCTAAAAAGACATAGGTAGGTAATTCTTAATCAAGAAATTATTGTGTCAGTATCCAACATTCTTTAGTTACTTTTATTTCACCAACTTTTTCAGATCACGTGATCAAAAACGGTTGAATTATTTTCTGAAAAACTTGAACAGCTAGTCGATATATATGCTAATTTAGGTACAATCAAATAAAATGTAGCGCTAATCGTAACTGCGCTTTTTAAAATACCGAACAAATTAAATATTAAGTAGAATATTTCATCTACTTTATATCACTTTAATTTCTCAGAACTATAAGTAATCATAATAAAGACAGGCTGCATTGTATAATATTTATTGTTACTCTGTCTTGTATATTTTCTCGGCAACATTTTTTCAGCCTATTAGCTAGATTGCGGACTAGGCACCTAGCTTATGATTTACGATATTTAGACGATTTTTTCTGCGCACCATCAGAGAGGGTTAGCAGAGCAATATCTCTGAGTATTTGTGATAAATATATCAGCTAATAAACGCTAAGGAGATATAAATCTTTTTAGCGCGCGGTACAATGTACACGTAGTGTAGGGGAATGCAATAGGTCGAGTTTGTACAAAAGTTACAAAACTGAAGTTAAATTACACACAAACAGCATACAGCTAATGTATGGCTGTGAATTTTCTTTGTCATGGATATTTGTAAGAATCTCCCTTCCTTAGTGCTTTTTTTCACATTTAGGGCAGTTCTTAATTGTTTCTTTGTTGAAACCTTCTAGTTTTGGATTTAGATATAGTTCTTTAGGTTTAAATAATTTATAGAAATTGCCAATGATTCTACTTATTAGTTTACACAGTGGCATCAGCGAGAGGCGTGTAAAAATACATATATCGTGTGCCGGGGGCATACATTTATTATTGTAAAATATAGCTATGTTCTGAAGCGCTGGTTAATTCGCCATACTCGCTGCCGACCGGATAACATCGTAGATAATGTATTAGCGCACAACATATTCATGGCAATATGGTTTTACGAATTCTTTTGTAAGTAAAGAAAAAATGGGGAACAATATCTAAACTGACGAATTTTATGAAGAAATTACTCTGGTGTTGACATAGTATAAGATAATCAGCCTATAATGTTCCCACTGCTGTGACACAAGGCCTCCTCTCAGTGAAACGGAGTGGACCGTAATCCATACCACGCGGGCCCAGTTGGTAGATGTTACATGTCTTCGATTTTTTGGTTCTAGGACATGCCGGTTTCCTCACAATATCTGCCTTCACCGTTTTGAGAGGCAATGTAAATGTAGAAAATTTAATAATCGATTCTATTTGATGCTTCCCAACACTTAATACTATTTGCTCATACTAGCACATGTGTATCTTACAAAGGGAGCCTTAAGGTGACACTAGTCGCGGGCTCGAACTCACTGGTGGGCATGGCCGAAAAGCACGCTGTGTCACCTGGCATCGTGTCCGACAGAGATAGTATCAGTGATGAGCAGTTAGACACTGGTCTACGTGCACAACGTCTAGTTTGCACGCACACAAACACCGTTCCGAACTATTTTAGTAAAACGAGTGCGTAAAAAATTACGAAAAGTCCTTTTGAAAATAGGGTTTTATGAAAAAACTACTGCATAAATCAATTACAAATAAAGTTTATTGAACTCTTCGATAATTGAGCTTTGTCGGTGCCGACTTTGTTTTGGAGATTTTACACTTCTTTTATTGCTTATTTACCCCCAAAGTTGCGTTAAAATTAGCAAGAAAAAGGAATCTTTGTGGGCTCCTAACTTTTTAATGGCTCATTATTTTACTATTCTGTTTCCGCACAGACAAACTTAATAATGAAACAAAACGATATCATGTTTAACTTTGGATGTACCATGTCAAACAGTGGAGTAAAACCCCCCTGAAATTTGTATGGAAAAAATATCAACTAGTGCCACCTTAAGCTATAGTTTTCCGGTTCAGTCTTGATGTGTACCCGGTCCTTCTGCCTGTTACTTACCACGAAGTTACTAAACAACGATATAAATAAGATTATGTTAATAGTACGAACTTATACAGGTGGGCTACCAGTGTCCACCTCTCTAAATAAAATTACAACATAGTACTATACTATCATGATCACCAGTCGATTAGTGGCTTTATAGCATGACCTTTTATTATTGCATTCATGAGGTATGACTGGGAGGCCAAAAATAGCACTGGACTTACCATCATAATAAGCTACTGCGAATGTTATTGTATTTTTTTATGCTTACAATAAACCCAATGTTTATTTACCCAACATTTATCAAATCGTACTGAACGGTCTATTTATCAATTTTCACGAGTAATCATAACTTATGTGAATTGCATCGTTTTCACAGAATCATAGGTATAATTTGATTGTTTAAAATATGTTGGCGCCAGGAAGTTTACTTAATACAAACATAATAAACGTTAATAAAAACAATTGGATCGGTTTCCAGAGACCGGGAAATTCACGAATACGCGATGTCTTCCTGAAAAATCTCTGGTTAGTGTGGAGATGGAAACAAAATACCTACCTATTAGATACACTTTAAATAAATTATAAATCAACAAAATATAAGCAGGTATGACTGTAACTTTTTGTACTTCATACTAGAACAATAAAATTAAAAAGTAAGACAAATTTCATTAAGTTCTTACTGCACCCGGTACACAGTAATTAACAGTAAAATATATTTTCAATGATAAAATACAATACAAACGTACGTTTCTTTCAAATAGTAACTACTTGCATGTTTCCTAGGGAGGATTCCACAAAAATGTATCTGAAAAAAATTAACTCTTCCTACTAACTTCAACTTCCCACCTAATCTCACAATGTCGGAGATTATGTACCGATACATTTATTTTTTTACCACTCGCCGCTATGAGATCACACCTCTATGCTTCAGTTATGAGATCATAGTCGGGTTGGCTGTTGATAAAGGCGGTTCACACGCGCGATGACGGGCTAATGCGCGCCGCTGACGGCCAGTGTGAACGCTCCCTGTTTACCTTGAGCACAGAGTAGTGTGAGATAAGGTATTTAAGCGCAGATAGAGTCTGACCACGCTAACTCTGCATAAGTAAAAAAAAGGTGGAATTTGAAAATCTAAAGACGGCAACACCACCGTTCCTAAGAAAATTTTTTTTTGTTTTTTTTTTTGTTTTTGATAGGTTATTTTTTTATACTCTGAAATATTCCTGGTAAAGAACAGTCTCTTTAGCGCGATGCAGTGTGGATTTGATACAGTTTTTTCATTGTATGGAGGTAGAGCATAGGTACGACATAGTCTAATACACATAATCTATTTAAAAAAATGATGATGTGGATATATTTAGTAACCTGTTCCGCTTAGCTATTTCTAAAGAGTCTTAAAAAGACCCTGAAAGAAATCGCCACGTGTTTCACCTCTCAACGAGGTATCCTCAGGATGACGATTGACTTGTCGCGAACTCGAACGCGGCGTGTTGCCACACCAAGTACAGAGCGCTCGGTACTTGGTGTGGCAACACACCGTGTTCGAGTCTTTTTAAGACTCTTTAGAAATAGCTAAGCGGAACAGGTTACTAAATATATCCACATAATCATTTTATAATGGATTTCCGCAAGGTCACGCCTGAATCAATTAACTATAATCTATTTTGGAAAAAAACCAAAAGATCTACTTACAACGTCAACTTTAACGACAAACTTTTCAATATCTTGTAAACATTGTCGTTTTTGGTTAAGGACGACATCGCGCTGTTCCTTCACATCTTGGAATTTACTCATCATACATTTTATAATAATTCCCGCACTCTACTTTTAATAGGTTTAACTATTTTTCGGTTAGACTGAAAGCCGACCCCAACATAGTTGAGGAAAGGCTACCTGAAACTGAAATAACGAAAAAACAAAAACAGTTATCTAAGTTGGTTTAAACCAAAGTTGGTTTAAATGCAAGCCAACTGCTTCAGTTACATCGTGTAAAACGAGTTATGTTATTAGAGTCATGCTACTTTTTACAAAACTTTAAGTAATTGGTTGTCAATTACTATTTAGGTAGGTATTATCAACTCAACTAGAGCAAGTTAATATTAATCAAACGCTTGCTAATAGTTTACACGACAGTTTGCTTAACAAACAACCAAACATTTTTTTGCCAATGTTTATGTTATTAGCAGTATTTTACAAGTTTAATTATAACAATAGAGCTTTGTAGTTTATAGCTGTACTTGAAGTTATTACATACATAAAGTAGTTAGTTATTACGGACAAATTCTACAATGCTGAATTTAACTAACTTTTGAAACGGTCGTTACACAACATTTTGTTAAGTGCAACGAAACGTTTTTGTTGTCAAGTTCATCTTCATTCAATTATTCCTGTCTTTTTGTAATGCGCCATATTTGTTTGAAGGGATCACTATTCCGATTTTTTTTTTTTTGTTGATCACTATTCCGATTTTTTTTTTTTTCGAATTTCATTTTACCGAAATCTATCGACGTCTTTTTTGCTATATGCATTATTTGACATATTTTTAGATCATCGAAGTATCAAGTGTTGTAGGTATTATTTTACCGAATTGTATTTCGCCGATTTACAAAATAACTTTTTGCCATTGGTCGAAGCCTCTTTTGAACTTTTTTCATTTGCCAAATGATTTATTTGCCATATTTTCACACACCGAAACAAAATTTTACAGAATATTATTTGATCACAGTATATAGCCATATTTGTGACCAAATAATAATATAAAGGATATTTGGTGGCATTTTCAATATTAAATTAAAATAGTGTCATAAAAAGTCAATATTCTATGCTACAAAATTTAGTGACAGAAACGAATCGCTGCAAAAGCGACTTCACGCAGTCTTGTCTACCCTACCACAAGAGTGTAATTTAAATTCGCGTAGGCGCGGAGGGATAGGGTGGCCCGTGAGCTGAGGAGCAACAAGCAGCAAGCCGAAGCTGCGGTGGTGAGCGTTAAAACCATCTGCGACGATAACCTCGCGTGGGGCTGCCCAAACTCCGTAGCGCCGGAACCGTGACAGAAACAATGCTTGCTGCATGTTGCATGCCTGCTTGCATGTTGCATGCTTGTTTGTACGCTGCGTGCTTGCTTGCATTCTGCATGCCTGCTTGCATGCTGCATGCTTGAAGCAAGCATCCTTGTTTGCATGCTTCTTACTGGGACCACTTAAAACCACTTTTGTTTATAATCAACTGTTTTATTAAGTGCCATTACATTTAAATAATTAATTCAACAAAATGGTAGGTCGTATGAATGTTCGGAAACATAATACTTCGATCAAATGTTATTTCGACCAAGTGTAACTTCGGTAAAAAGTTTGTCGACCAAATGAAACGTCGGAGTAACGAAAAAAATCGATTTGATAATAGGTTAACCGATACAGTGGTAGACGTGACTTCGATGAAGTAAAAAAAAAGAAACGATAAAAGTTAAAAGTTTTAGGTGAAATGAAATTCGGTCAAATATTTTTCGAACTTATGATAGGTAACCTTGTTTGAAAAATCTAATTTTTATATTATTAATTCTTGACTCGGATCTTGCATGTCTTCTAGTTATTATTTAGTGCTCTGTAATGGACCGCCATGCATTTTGTTTTACCCCAAATTCGATTTAAATGTTTTGTGAAAAAAATAATGGAGCCACCACAGCTGCGAAGTTGTGGGGCCTAGATATATTAAATTGAGAAGTTTATAGAAATCCCAAATTCTATATTATTTAGACATAATTTACCCCGGTAACGCAATCCACCGACCGACCCCGATTCCCGCAGTGGCTAGTAAGAGTATTCTTTGGCAGTAGGATTGGTGCCTCAAATTCTACCTACAGTAGGTACGACTCTTGACTGGCCTCAACAAAGACTCGGACTCAATACAGAATGTAGTTAGTTACGTTAAAATTAATTAATTTATTCATGTAAAAACATCAAATTGCACTGCTACTCGCATGAAGTTCAAGCTGGCCCAGATCCATGGACCGTTCTCTACCAATGTAGAAATATATACTGATTATTATAATTAAGTATATTTATTATTTTCAGAATACTCCATTGATCTAGAAACACTTCAAAATAGATGTTGTCAGATGCTGAACTAAGAGAATACACCGTGCAAAACTGGCTACACAAATTAAATGACTAAATCAAATAATGTCAAATGCCTTTACAACGCAATTAAACACAAATCAAGTAAGTATGATTTTGATGACCTTACTTCTTATCGAGTCGATGACAATTTAGAATCTAGTCCGGTGTCAGTTCAGAAAATTGCTACTAGGACGAGGAACATCCATTACTTCTAAATAGTAGCTTTAATCAATTTCTTGTCTAATTAATCTTATCAGTAAGTTGTTACATGCATATTATGTACCTAGTCAGTCCTAGTAAAATAATAATTGTTAATAAATAGGCACACGTACCTATTTATTTTACTGCTCTTAGTATTGGTTAAATTATTAATATTAATCCCTCAAAGAAAGAAAACAAGCCCTAATGGTAAATAAATCAATTCTATCTGACCACCCGCGATATTTTTTTACAATTTAGCTTTTTACTCGTTTAAAAACTAAATTACTAGGTATTGTTATTTAATTCAATTTTCATTATATTCTTACAAGTAATAAAATACACCATGTTATAAATAACACATCAGTGAAGTAGCACTTAAACAAATAATTGATAAGTAATTACTGAAGAAGTTTGGATAATCATAAGTAAGTAATGTCTGATAGCAATAAAACCATTCAGTAAAGTTAACTCTATAACTTTTAATAGATCAACTATTTTTCTACTTTAGTTAGTGAAAACATCTTACAGTGTAAGACTTCTGACATTTCAAGTACCCCGAAACTGACTTAGCTGACTGATGTAAAATTTTACCTTATAAAAACTTTTTGGGGTTACCCATTACAGACTTAGCGTGGACAGACTCTAGTTTAAGAGGATGTATGGAAACCTTTTTTGTGTGATTATAAGATCAACAATTCTTGCACTAGGTTCTGCATAGCCTTTTCCCAACTATGTTCGGGTCGGCTTCCAGTCTAACCGGATGCAGCTGAATACCAGTATTTTACATGGAGCGACTGCCTATCTGACCTCTACAACCCAGTAACTGGGTAATACGTTAGCCCTTGGTAAGACTGGTTGTCAGCCTTTCGGGCTTCTGACGACCCGTAACGACTGTCAAAGATCCACGAATGACAGCTGGAACCAACGGCTTAACGTGTTGTTCCGAGGCATGGAGTCTCGGTATGTAAAGATGGTCACCTATCCACGGACCAACCCCAGCAAGCATAGCTTAACCTGATGGATCGAATTCTTGCACTAGGTGATATTATTAAATTAGTGAGACCTCAAGATGATCCCTGAAGGTTGTTTTACCATTACCATTGAAATTTCTCTTCGCTGTTATCTGTCACTGTCACTGCTTGTTATTTAGTCGTTGAAGCTCATGGTATTTCTCTTTAAAACAAGGTTTGTTTTTAATAATACAACTAGTGTGGGATTCCCAAGAAATCCCATTGCGTAGCCAAGAAAAGCAAACTTGTAAATTCCGTCGATTTGTTGCACAAAAACTACAACAAACTACACTAATCTCTCTGTACCTCACACTAATCTACACCCACGTCGAAAAAACGTTAGTGTTTACAAGATCGTCAAACTTATCGATACGTCTGTCGAGCGTACGAAGCGATTTTTGAGTGATCCTCTACTCGTTTGATTAATGCCCGCAAGCTTTGGCTACCCGCCAGTACTCTGTTGCTTTGACCCATCCTACCCACTTTTAATAACTGACGTTACGAAAACAATCGAAAGTGAAATTATTTGATGTGTTTCTGGGACGTAGAATTGGGCAGTTTTATGATGAACTTCAGTGGATTGTAGCGCGCTTTGAACATTGTTTTGGTAATTACGACTGAGACTAGCTTTTGTTGGGTTCGTGAGCCAAAAATATAGGAAGGTAAATAACTGTGGCGTTTTCTTTTTATGTTTCATGCACCTTGTGCGAGACACAAAGAAGGCGGACATATTTTCGCCACATCCGGTACAAGCTTAATAACTCACTCAGTATAAACCTACACAAATATTAAAATTGAAAGCTAAATAAACATACAAAAAATGATTTATGACTTTTTATTAGACCGTGCAGTCTGCCTTCAAAACTATAAATTATTTGGTGTCAGAAGGTTAATGTCGCGAGATTTATGAGAGTCGCAGGTATTTGTTTGTACGCCTACGTCGGAGCGACGTGTAAACGTTGGATTTGGTGGAAAAAGCGGCGACGCTTTCAGCGTATGGCGCGACAATGACGAATGTCGCGCTCCACCGTGACACGGCGCCTGTGCTTGTCGGCCAGGGCTGCCACATATCCGTAGGTAAAGTTAAATTAAAATATCATCTAGCACATTTTAACGTTTTCTAGTCTTAAATAATGTCGTCCAAATATTTTTTATTTATTTCTAACTTTGCGAATTAAAAAAGTACCCCTAATATAAGAACATAACCGTAACTAGGCTATGTTTTCTATTTATGGGCGTGTTTTCTTATTTTATGTCAGAATAACACAAAGGTAAACCCACTACATAAAATAAATACCTATATTGATTAAGTATGACTTGACATTAAAAAAAATCAGTAAGCATCTACCTATATTCGTTTCCCTAGCAACCCTAAAGTCACGACACCTGTCGCGTCCGCCATCGAAATAGTCGTGTTTTCCCAAAATAAAGGTTGAACGCATTTTTGTGGACAAACGTATTTGGATTAGCTGAGCCGTGTGTGGAACATTGGAATCTTTATGCTCGGGAAATATTTAGGTAAGACATCTCTTGCAACGGAAATAAACGTGTTCTTAAGGTGTATTTAAATGGCAGGGATCGGGGAAAATGGGAATGATTAAAAATAACCTCTGGTAGATGAAAACACAGAACTTTTGAAAGAAGTGTTGAAAGGGCAGCTTAAAAATAAAAAAAAAAGATTTTTTCAACTTTGTAATAGTTTTGTGTAAAACGCAATGCCAGTTTTCGACTGTAGTATGAACTAGGGTTAACGTTGATGTCATGTAGCTGTTTCCTTTAATTTTGTACCTTCAGCAACATCTATTTAAAACCGTTCATTACTATGTGCTTTTGCTTTAACTATTGAAAACGCTATACTAATTTGAATCAACTCCTAACCAATTCAGTATTAGTCAAATAAAAACAATAATAAGATGATCTAATAAGACACAGCCAGTGATTTTGTCTGTCAGTGCGTAGTTCAGACAATTAATCAGGAGTCGCGTCGTGATGACAACCGGCTAATGACGTTAACAGGCGCAGTCGGCTGAGAAAACATACTCGTAGCTAGACATCATCTGTTTTTGTATGTGAGTAATGTGAGTGACGAGTCTGACAGAAGAGCGGTTTGCGAAGGTCATACAGGGTTACGTTGAAGAGGTCTGCATTAGGTATCTATAATCTTCAGGAGATATGCCTTACCAACAGGACGCTTAATATAAGTGGATTTTTCAGGTGCGTACAGAGAAGACAGAAATTTAAAGATTTTCCTGCTTACAGGAGCTTCTGAAAGGTCATGAATTCTGTTGCACGGAACAGAAAAACCCCCACTAATACACCCTAAACCTATTTTGGTAGGTTTCATGGAAAATTTGTGGCAGATTTGCTTTTGAAGAGAGCATTGCTGCGTGAAGTAGACACCGGTCACCCTACGTAGGTATCGCGATATGGTACAATAAGTTAACAACGTGCTTAATTTAAGAATACGACAGCTTGATTTAAAAAGTAGTAGGATTCTGTATTTATTATTTAGATTGTTTCTAAATCTCTTGTTAAGTATAGGCACGTTCTTGAATGACTTTATCTTTACCAAAATGTTTCGTATCACTTGCTCACCTCATTTAATATCTACCAATGATATACAATTCCTACCTCGAATATCGAGAATTTCAGCCGAAATTAGTTGTACATTTTCTCACCACATTAATTATAAAATTAATAACAAAACACGATCTGAATGTGCCAAAACAAACGTTTGTTCCGAGAAATCGTATAAATATGTTACAAGAACCGTTCCAGGTGTTCCCAGCGTTCTATCATAAACGTGTCCACGCTTTACTTGTGTTCATTTAACGCTTACTAACTTACAAGCAAACACCTATACACAAAGACAATCCAAACCCAACCTTAACCACTCAAATATAAAATCTAAAATACCTGTGGAATTTCGTCGACGTGGGAAGGGTAGAGGCGCCACATGTGGACCGCCTGCGAAATTGAAATAAAGATATAATTAAAAAAACGCGATGCCCGTCGACCGCGGTGGCGAGGTGAACGTTCGTGCGATGATGTACGGGCTCTTGTCGATTGATACGACTTTTAATCCTGCTTGTAGTGCGGCGACCTGGCAGGCGGTAAAGGATGTGCAAAAAAAAAGGAACCGAATGACTGAAAAGCTGTTCATGTATTTCTTTCAAGCTTTTTGTAATGTTTCTCATTAATTATTTTAAATACAAATTATTCCAAGTTTTTCCACAAGAGCACATATTAGGCACCAAAAAAGTGACAATATTCCTCTTACATTTCAGAATCTTGGTACTTCTAAGATTACCTACTTCAAAGGGCAGTATTTTAATCAATCAAAATTATTAGGATTACGTGTATAATTGACATAATATTTTATTATATAAAATATTCTACAATTAATTTCTTATAACGAAATAAAATGATCAACCACACCGTTCAAAACCACTAACGCATGCAACAATCTCATCTTGATACACTCCCAAACCAACACATACGTAAATAGAATCAACACCGTGGGAGACATATTACACGTTATGATACCTTTTATCTCACACCTTACCACTTAGGCAATAAGGTTGAAAATCAAGTGTCATTTATAGTCATATGATTTCCCTATGTCACATTGAGGTGGTTTTGTTTTTAACGATACCGAGTGACTGACGTGAGAACTGAATGGTGGCACTTTCACAGGCCAGTGGCTTTTAATTCGGTAATTAAAGGGAGATCTGAAAATAAGCTGTTAAGTAGTTCCGAATGGCTTGTAAGGGAAGGGGAATCGATGAGAAGACCACTTGGATGTGTGAGTTGTAAGATACATTAGCTGATGCTCAGCTGAAATAATGGGGATATTAATTTCGTTTTTTTTTTTATAAATGGTAAGTCGGAAATCACGCTATTAGTAACCAAATAAAACAAACTTAATTTACAGTATTTCATAAAGATCAATTAATTATGGTGAATCACAGATATAATAATTTTGCTAAGTCATAAAAAATTGGGCCTTCCATTTTTATAGGATAAAACCTTTTATAAAGATGGGTAAAGTCATTTAGCTTCCACAAAGCTCTGCTCGATATTTACTTTTTTATTCAAATAGGTGCCTGTATTCAGGATTTTCGCGCACATAGACGCACGTTTATCTCGGATTATTTTCTAACTCTATCCGAATTCTGATCACCAAAAAACGTTTCTACCCAAACAGAATTCCATTCCAATAAAACTTTACAGCGTAGCGTATAGCCAAAAACAATTTCATTAGACGATGCCCGAACTTACCGCAGTATAAACCGCTTTATAAACTCCTTAGCCTTCGTAATATTGTTTAAAAATGTCTCCTAGCCCGTCACGAAAAGCGTGCGGGACCCTAAACGTATGCAAATTTTATTTTTAAAAAATGCAAGTGGCCAGCCACATGTCGCCCGGACGGTCATCGCGGCGTCCGTCTGCTTTTTATTACTTTTATTTTTGTTGTCCAAACTTACCCACCTTCCTCTCCTCTGATTTGATTGCGTATTTATTCCAAGCTGTGTTTTGCTACTTCAAGTTGTACTGGAATTTACGGTTTTCAGAATAAACATACACGCAGAAAACATACATACCTACACTGTTTTTTCTACACAAATGCTCACCGATTTTTATGTTGATTGTCTAAAAAATATAGTGATTAACAGCTTTTACTTTCCAGGTTTCCAAGTGTGTAAGATATTAATACTCAAAAAGGATAACTTGCACCTACTTTAAGGGGCTCTATTGAACTTACGTCTCTGTAGGATTATGTATGTACATATTAACTAATCTCTGAAAAAATTCAGAATACCGTCACACCTTCAGAGAGACTTTGTCAGCAGCTAACTGCTAATTCATGTTGTTGTTGATAGGCAACAATATAAAACTGATCTCTTCAGCGCTATAAAGATTATTTCAATAAGCTTGAATCTTCATACACCTGCACACACACACATCAGTCTCCCCATTGTCCACCTCATAGCTAGTTCTATCGCGTCACATGATTTTTACGATGGGTGTCCACGTGACGTCTTTATTAAGGCGATATCAAGGTGGGTTCCATGAGATTAGGGTTCCTCGTAAACGGACACCCGCTGTATTGGACGACTCTTCGTTATTATAACGAGATAGCTCGATATTGTCAAGATATAGGGTGTGTCCACTTTCGAAGGGATATTGGAAGGGGTGTTTTTGTCTGAGTAGTTAGCTGTTTTACTTTGGAGTTCGATTACTGTGGCAGATAGCAATGGCTGAAATAATATTATACATGTAGGAACTGCTGTCATTAGCATTTTTCAATAGTCGAGATACTGCATTAAAAGTTTTACAACTGGTCACTTCGTTCATAGGAGGCACTTTTGATGGACCAATTAGTATCTCGTCACCGGAGCCTTAGAATATTAATGATACGCCATGTTCATCTAGAACTTTACACTATCATTCTATTAACATTTTCATGGGTTCGGTCACTCACCTGATGCTTAGAGGTATCTATTCTGTTTCATTACCGCCATCCATCAAGAGAACCTAGATAGCAATTCTACATCCAACTTTTTTCATCGAAATGATGAGTGTAGGTAATACATTACACGCATAAGATAGATTCTAAAGCTCGTCTAGAAACAAGTGGTGTAATAAATGCGGGCAGTGCGGGTTGCGGGTTGCGGGGTGCGGGGTGCGGGACGAGGTGCGCAGTGTGCCGAAACATAAAATATATAAAGTTTGACCGCCGCCGGACAGTGACACAACCACCTACGGTAAGAAGAGGGTTACATGGGGCAAAGAAAAACGAACCACTTCTGAAAATAACATAACATAACGCCTGTACTTCCCGAAGGCAATGACAGATGTCTACCTATAGAACACTAACATTTCGCCAGATTGCCATGTAATAGGGGGCGAGCCTATTGCCATTAACCGCACACATGAAAAATTCTTAATGGAAAAACGCAACTTTGCCCGAACTAGGAATCGAACCCAGGGCCCTCGTGCTCAGCAGTATCACTTGCGACCACTGGACCAACGAGGCAGTCTGAAAATCTTATTAAATCTTGTTAAAAAAACAAAGTTTAAAGCACTTATACTTTTTTGTGTACATGATAAAATGGATTATACTTATCTTCCAGAATACGAAGGAAGTACTTACCGAGTTTCTTTTATATAATGGCCGACGTGATGCGACGGTACAATAGTTCATTCATAATAAAGTCCATCAATGATCGTTTGTAGTTGGAGCCTATTACCAATTTAATAAACGCATGAATTATGACGGTTATTAATTGCATTAATGTTTTGGCAAAGCTCTGGCACCTAAACATTATATGTGTCAAATGAATGCCAACTAATATTACTTTAATAGCTCTCTTCTACCTGCTTATAATCTAGCTAGGCTTTCCTGGGCAGAAAATATACAACGGAGGATTCCTGTATAAAATTCATCTCCAAAAAAAAGTGAAAATAAAAAATTATTCATCAAATTAGGCTGAGAAAAGACACTTTTTGAACATCAGATTTACATAAGTCAGTCCCCCAAAACGCCCCAGCCTTCACCATTTCCTAGTTTTTTAACTGTGAAGAAGAAGTAGAACAACAAATTATTTCCCAGTAACACAGTTAGAAGTACTAAACTTATTATGAAAAATACATCTTATGCATTCGATAATTTACGGGTTATTTTCAAAATGTATGCACATTTTTTGTGTTATTGTGACACAAATGAAGAGTAACGGCAAAGTCACAAGGAATTCGACGAATCTAATAATTTTTTTTCATGTACTTTCTTCCATTTTTGTGGATGTTTTTAATCGACTTTAAAAAAGCAGGAGGTTTTCAATTCGACCGTATATATATATATTTTATTTTATTTTAAAGGCTCTCGGTAACGTCTTTGTCGTTCAGCGGGCGTTAGAGGCATCTTCCCAAAAACGGAAATGGAATTAATATTCACATTTAAATGAATATACTGTGACGAGCCCTAAGTGTCACGTAACATAAAAAGAATAGCAAAATGGTAACACAATTGAACAAAACTAATGTTTCCCTAGCCTACAAAAAATCATGTTTTTGTAATTTCACCCTCGAGTTACTCGTGAAACATGCATATGATATTGTTATACCTTTAACTACAGTGATATGCTGCACTGTAAAGTATAGTAGGTACTTACCGAATTCACGTAATTTGTCACTTTTAACCAAATTTCTTAAAGTCCTTTTTACGATGCGCACGAATCAAAACCCACAGTTACTACACAAAATAGCACAGCCTAAAGAAACTAGCACCCTCTCATTGTAACTATTTTGACGCATAGATTTCCCATACTTAATTTGGAATTTACTTCTATTATTATAAAATATCAAAGTTACAAGAAGGAATCACACAATAGAATGGAATATGAGACACGTGTTTATGAGCAAATAAATAAATGGTTTATTAAAGATACATTGTTTTATAGTATATTTCTAATAACTTACCCCTTCACCTGACGAAACATTGTTGAATCTGGTTACATAGTGCGTGCATTATTTATTATTTGGTGCATTTTTTTAATACGCGCCTTTATGGACAATTAATTGGACATAGCAATTTTGTATGGGAAACAAATTAAGACAAGAATTAAATTTAGTTTTTTAAAGCAATAGAACCAATAACCATATTAAAAAAAAAAAACTATACTTTCAATTTTATTACTAATTAGTCTGAATGTTGATTTATATGTTTACATTTCGAACTGTATTTTATTTTATTTTACCAACAAGTTGGTGGACACATGATGTGATTATGCGTCCACCAAATGTACATACATTTCAAACTAAGTTAAGTTCAGGCCATAACAATGACGTACTTCTGGAACTGTGGGTCGTTTTCAAATACACGTATTCAATTTCAAGTACAACAATGTTGTATGAACTTATCGGTTTCCTCACATAAAATCGTGCTAACGTCCCAAACCATCAGACGGTGCCATCGATGTAAGTGGTGCATTAGATACATTTTGGCAGACTAACTCCCGGTTTCTGGAACGAATATAAACGTACAAATTAAGAAAAAAAAAACATAGGAAAGTCTCCCATGTAAGCCTGCACTAGTCCCCAGCAATATTGTATCAAGTAGAAGTGTCCACGTAGAGTCGTGTTTGTATGAAAAATATTCCAATATTCCCCCGTCCACCCTGATCGAGACGAAATAAGGTGATCTCGACAACATGGCCGGTTATTTGAAGGGCTTAAGGTCGGGTTTGTCAAATTATATGTGTTTTTCTTTCGTTATATTCAAAGATTGGACGTTTGAAATTCGCATTGGGAATGTAATAGCGTTTGGAGATTCAGAGTGTCGCTTTTTCTTGGAAATTTTATATTGTTGGTATCAATAAAAGTTACATACTTAATACGGTTGAAATAGATCAATGGATAAATTTTAACGCAGCAGATAACATGTATAATACTTCGTGCGAGTTGTCAAGTAACTAGTGCACAAGAAGTTGTTGAAAGGTTATCGACGTATATTATCGTTGATATTTCATCACTATCAAAACATTCCGATATCTACCGATCTATGAAACACTGCCTACTCCCAATTTCTACGAAAAATACGCATCCAGCGTCACCCGGGGATAAGAGAGGAGCATAATCGTAAGGAGATCTGTGATGCGATGTGACCGGAAATTAAGACACGGGGCGGCCGCCCGCCCAGCGCCCTTCCGTTTCCGGTCGGACATCACCTTGCGCCGTGGGCGGAGGTCGTCAGATGAATAATCATTATCATAAATCTTGTGATAAAGTCGTGACCAAGCACGTTGTGGGGGATACTGTTTACTTTTTGGACGAGATGTTTTTTTTTTTTGTTGTTTGAACTTGAGTGATTTATAGATAGGTGTGTAAACAATGATTTGGCAATATTTCTAAGGTAACATTTTCCTTGTCTTGTGGGAACCTAAGCAAATAGGCTTTATCATGATTTTGTCAAAAGCTCTGAATTTTAATAGAATCACAACTAGCTGAATACTTACACTACACCTTACACCGAACACCTACACTTACCTGAGCTGGCAGAAAGTTCCCAAAATTTTAATTCTTCTTCTGCGTTAGATCACTACTCTTATGTAACCTTGTTCTTCTACGATATTTAATAGCATTTAAAATACCCATGACGTGAGTATCCCTTCAGTCCTTTTATTAATTTCTCACATACCACAGCAGCTGTCTCACGATAATAATTACAAAGAAACACAATGTCGTTTAAGTTTTTTAATGTCCTCCATTTTGTTCCATCTGAATCATTAGCCATTAGTCTTTCATCGTATTCTCTTTTGATACTAATTATTACCGATATATCATTAAAAGAATGTGCCTTTAATCTTCTGAATATCTCACTTGAATCGCCTATTAATATTTGTACATTTTAGTCCGCTTTGCTAATAGAAAACAAATAATAATAATAATATATCTTTATTTCAGACATACGTCCATACATTTTTAACAAATAATAAGTAGGGTTGTTAGTAGAACACATAAAAATACAAATAAAACAGGGTGTTAGTAATTTGTTAGTACAAAATCAAGATAAAATATATATTACAGTCTATTTCCTATTACTGAGTAAGTGAACACTCGCCCAGTACACAGTAAACGGGCCGTTTATTTTGCACACTAACGTTCTGAGGATAGTGTTGGTGCTACCACGGACCCTGCTCATCATCGACGCGGTTCTTTTCCTGATGATAGATCATTGACAAAGAGCAATGTACTAATTTTCTAAGTCAAATCTGATATAATAGTTACTTTCTACTAATACTAAGTAACTTAGTACTTTTAGCTACTAAAGAAAAACTTTTCTCTTTCCAAAATTTCACGTAAACTGTAATATACGTAAATTCTAGTATAACGGTAATGTGGTCACATTGCGGTCGTCTATCAAACGTGAACATTAGTGGGCCTATGAAAAACTAACTTTGACTATTACCGGACCCATACCTTCTTACCCTAGTCTTTCCAGCAACGACCATTACTTTATTTCGAAATCCACTACTGCTTATGTTTGAGCAGGACCTTTCTTTATCTCGTTAGTGCCGTAATGTATGTATAACTAAGGAATGCTTTCATATTATTGAGAGCAGTTTTAGATGGTCAGATAAAAGTTAGTGTATTACGTTAGAGTGGTCAATTATTTGAGTTATTTGGCTGTTTGCAATGAAAATGAGTTTATTTTTTGCAGTTATAATCGTGTTATTGATTCGAAGTTTGTTCAAATAGGTAACTTCACAAACAAACATACATTTTTTTTTTGTGTGGCATAATTGAAAACAGTTTCTACAGCGTTTTCTGTTATTTTCCGACCAACTTGATTTATTTCATTACTAACTTGATGTTCCATTGTCTGGTAGCCATGACAATAATCTTGTTGTGCAGTACTACTCTCTTTACAGTAGAAAATTAGAGAGTTGCTGGAAGAAATCAACTCTTCTACAGTCAATGTAAACATACAGTACCTAAAGAGTATTTGCTACGCTACCAGCATTACCGACCGGCACCTCCCATAAGTACCGATAGAAATTCATCAAAGTTCATCACTACACGCCAACACAAAACAAAGGTACCTAGCCACACATAAATTCCCTCGATTAGACCTTTCCTTCCTCCTCCAATCTAAGCCCAACCATGACAAATGATGATAGAGTTCAATTTCCCTTGGTCACGTATGAGTCTTTCTGTGTATCAGTCCAATTGTCCCGGATGGCAACCGGACACCGCGATATGAAAGCGACAATAAAAGGTGGAAGACCTGACTCATTGATCGGTACAGTTGGGCACACAGTGCTTTCTATTCTATTTTATTATATGCACTTACGTCCTTATAGTACGGCGCAGTTTTGAATTTAAAAAATCTTTGGAAAATAACCTCTTGAAAAACGTAGAAAGCACTAGAAACGATATCAAAATGCTGTTGAAGAAAATAAAGTAAGGGCTACATAACGAAAATGACGAAAATAATTTGGGAACTTTTTTTGAAATAGAATCGAATCATGAGAATGGCCTTGCCCAGGGCTTCATCCGCGTGGATTTCGTATATCCCACAGGAACGAACTACCGGGATTAAAAGTACCATGTGTGTAAATCAGGGTAAACAATGTATTAATTCCGTAATATAATAATTGTTGGACTGCCTCGTTGGTCTAGTGGTCGCAAGCGCTACTGCTGAGCATGAGGTCCTGGGTTCAATTCCCAGGTCGGGCAAAGTGTTATTGGGTTTTTCTATCTGAAATTTCTCAGTAGCAGTCTGGAGTCTGGATTTGTGCCCGGTTGATGGCAATAGGCTCGCCCCCTATTACATGGGACTTAAAAAGCATAACTGGCGAAATGTGGGTGAACCTGTTACAGGGACACCTCTTCCCAACCCTTCGGGGAAACAAGGCATGATGTTATGTTATGTTATAATTATTGTTTTCTTATTTTTTCTTACAGGTTTCCTTCCTACAGCCCTTTGTAGAACCACGTCACTGTCACTCATGTGACAGTCTGTTTCGCTCGATCTATCATGTTACCCCGAGAGTACTTTATGCAATGATAATGCATAATCATACTAAACAAAAAATATCTATCACCCTCTCCCATTGAGCTCCGATCAAGGTACCATCGAAGTTCAAGGCGGGTCACGAGGTAAACGCACCTTTATTGTGCAGCAATTGGGATGTCCGGCGAGGTCGACGACCCTGCGCAGGAGTGCATGTACGAAGGTATGTGTCGAGGTCGGTTTATGCATTAGATTGTGCGGTGGGTGCATTGGATTGGTTTGAAAGTGTATGGGAAGCAATAGAGTGGGATATTAAGTATAACATTTGTGAGTTTGTAAGTAAATTACCAATTTACCTACAAACTCACAAACGTTATTTCTTTACTCTCTTCGGAACTACGCAGCACTGATTCGTTTCCGAAAATTCTTTCACCAATGGGAACCTATAGTGTATCATTGGCGTTCATTCAACATTGGTGGCAATTTGTATACAAATTATAATAAGAATACGACTGAAATACTCAGAAACAATTATAAAATAACGGATCATTCATTGAATCTATCGTAGTCTTAAATAGGTTTTCCCCAAAGTCGCATTAAGAACACGGTCTCGTATTGTTAGATGGCAACGAACTATCAGAATTATATGTGGAAAGCCTTGAGGATTAAATAACAGCATTTTTAATCCTTTCCTTTCCATCACCTTTTACAGAATGTGCTTTTTCACATAACTAGACAAGGATATTAAACAACAACACATCGTTATCTACATTCAATAAGGCAGGTCATGGTGCGAAGCGTTACCTCTAGCGTGCGCCTGCGCTTATTGGTAGCAATTGAAGCAATCAGCGCAATTGGCGCGCCTCCCCCTGCGCGTCCCGCCGCTCCCCGCTTTCGCCGTAATATACTTTCACTTCTCACCGGTACTGACGGGGAGAAAAGCGATAATATTTTTTTTTTACGTTTTTGTCATGTTAAATCATAATACTTTTTGTTATATTCGGGACCACCAGAATCTTCTTACGCTGTTAAGAAGCATAATGTCTGTAAAAATTAATACCAATAAGAAAATGCTGGAGTTCTATCAAGATAAATATCACCTGAAAAAGGCAGCAGGGAAAGATATAAAAGGTCGAGGGAGAACTTTTCTGAAGGGATAAACTAAGAAATGCTATGACACCTTTCCTGTAGACAAGGAAGCCTATGTTTTTAAGAAATTGAGTGTGTTGTTCATTATTTATATTCGTAAATTGTGCTGCAGTGGCATTTAGAGATATCGTTGTCAAGATAATTATTCATAGGATACCTAATCCTCATCGGAATTCAAATAAAAGTTCACAGCAAAATGATTTAAAAAATATTCGCGAAACCTAAACACCTAAATATCGGATGATGCCCGCTTACTTCCACACGTGTGCTAAATAAAAAAATGTTAAAGCAACAAATAATTCGGCGCCCGCGCAGCACTGTTTGTTGATCTAGCGTCGAATTATGTGAGCCGTAATTACGTGTTCGACGTTTAAATGGCCGATGGTTCTGTATGAATATAGTGTTGAGAGAAAGATTGTTGCTAATAGAAAAATTATTTGAATGCTTGATGGATGACGAAAAACAGCTACAGAAATCTTTGTTGATTTTCTTTTGAAATGTGCTTCCTGTAGGGGATTTCCAGATGCATTATTCCGTCAGTATAGTGTGAAAAAATATTACCAGTGTAACATTTAAAATTGGTTTTCTTTTACGTGGGCAATGGACACCTGAACACAGTTCAACTTTGGCTACGGCTTTGATACTGAGACCTACTAAACCTTAAGACCAGGCACTCTAAAGACAATATCCACGTAAGCTGTACCCCCATGCACCCCGCCACTCAAATATGTGCTAAACTCTAACACATCAGTATAAAGTTGAATAACGCGTGCGTTTTTTGATCGTGTTCGAACTGAATGGCGTAAGTCTCAATTCTTATTTCGTTTATAACCAAAGTAATAATTTTATTGATCTAGAGAAAAAATATCTTGTGGCCAGCCGCAACATATTTTTGGATGGTATGTATTTCTAGATATTAAGCTATATTTTATTAGATTAGATTACTCGGCATTTATGTCTAAGATAAGTGTTCACAATACTTATTTTAGACATAAAAGCTGAGTAATCTTCATTTTATTCAAATAATCTTTAAAAAAAAGACATTATTTTCGAATAAAAAATTAATCGAGCGAACATGTTACAATTACGTAAGTGTCTTGCACATGGAAAGAAAAAGATCCAATAAATCATATAATAAAGTTCCATTTTGATTGTATGCGTGACTGTTGCAGAATATTAATGCAAATAAATCATACAATTTAGGGAGCCACCTCTTAATCCTCCTATGCTGGACGTGATTGTGTCTTTCGCACTGGAAAATAATTATTTTGTATTTAATGACCTAATTTCGTCACAGAACTCTAACTTCATCAGCACCTTGTGAATAAATCAAATGAACGTTGCAATAAAAATATTTGTGCTGTAAGATATTACAGCACAAATATTTAAGGTATGTGATAACATAGTTGTAAAGTCGATATTTTACGTAGAACACCTATATAAACATATGGTTCGCTGGTTAACTTGTAACTCATTCGTAACGATACAAAAATACCTGCTATAAGTGGAATTCAGTTTTATCGTTAAAATGGCTGAAACAGTGAACAAGGTCATCAATATTTAAACTGAAACATAAGAGACTCATGGAAAAAAAATTATGCTCTTGAATCAAAAGTATAGAGAAAGGTTTCAGATTTTCTTCAATCTTATTTTAAAGGGAATAATTTTTCGTTCCATAAGCCAGATCACACACAAGGGAAAGTATAGTTTATTTTAGTAACAATTTCAACATAAGAAAAATGGTTACCGCCTGTAGACATACTGTCATCACGAGACACTCGAATCTAGACCTTATTGTTAAGACAGCAGCTCACGAAATACTAGTGGCCGGTTAATTTAAGAATAACATTTAGCACAACAATGGGACGGAGGGCTAAATCGTCGTATTAAACCGTTCGCATTGTATCTGTGAAGGTATTCCACCACCTTTCAACTACGCCCGTCTAAACATTAGGGATGAAGTATTTGGTGTAGGTTGGTGTAATTGTGCCTACGACTGCGTTGCTTCCAAGAGGTAGGTAAATATAACCTGCAAGGAAATGTTAATAATTAATTAAACTATGTTTTACCAAAAAAACTAAATCTAAACTTTGTTTACTTAGCAAACCATGGGCTAGTTGTGTAAGACTTTGGTGTGTAATGCCCCACCCTAAAACTACACTCCTAAAGGCGTCATTATATAAGCTGAAGCTCCTGATTATAACAAAAAATCTACCTTTACTCGGGGAACACTGGCGTGATGATATATTATGTTGAAGTGATTTAAGATTGACGATATATGTAGTCCAATGGAAATTTCAGTGAATCGCAAAAACAACAGTATGTCTCACAATCATGATCTAACACAAAAATTGCTCAACTTAACATTGTGTATGTATTATATTTGACAGAACAAGAAAACACAAGTAATAAGTACCTAATATTATTTTTCCGCCATTTCTTCTCAACTAGTCTACGTCGGATTTACCACAAAGAGTCCGGTTGTTTCGCCCACCGGCGCATTGTCCTGCCCTATTGTTATTCTGACAATCTGCGTCATATAGCGCTGCCAGGGGGATAGGGGATAGGCAGACACCCTGCCTGTGCCTGATTTGGGGGAGCGTGAATACCTTCGGAGGTGTCGGGTTCGAATGGTGGTAACATTGGTAAGGATTTTGGTGTTAAAGGGAATATTATGTGGAGATTGTCCGGAGGGATTTATGTTTTCTGATGATATATTTAAGGCCAATACGAGTACATGTAGCATTAAATGCAAAATGATAGATGCTAGAGCGTGGCATATAAAGAAAGATATTTTATTGAGTGACCCTTGATCAATTGATAATAGCAAAATGGTTTTTTCTGTGTTAATTAATGTAATTGGTGTTGTACCGTTTGAATTAACTATAAATAAAAATAAATGCAGGTTTTAAAAGTGCATAAGAAACTAAAGAAGCGCAATAGGTACGGGAAATAGTCACCAGGCAAAAGAGCTGACCTAAAATCAGTTATGCTACACGTCATTTACAACTAAGTCTCACATTCAACTATTACATATTCAAACTAACATATGTATTTCTTTTGTCAAAACATCTCAGTAGTGTCCAAGACAAACATTTAACACTTCAAACGAATAACCCGTTGACGACCATTCAGATTCAGCCACAATTTATTCCGGAAAGATTTACCGGCTGTTACAAGACGGCCAGGTGTGATCCATTCCTAGGAACTGCAGAGTCTGGGGACTGAGCAAGTGAGTAATTTGTCTTCGCGGTAAGTCTTGTTTAAGGTGGCAGATGACTGAGATATTCTGTTTGTGAAGTGAGGATGCATGGAGTAGGAATCGTGCATGAGCTTCCTTGGAATTGGTTAGGAGTTCTAAGAAGTCTTAGTTGAGAGGTTTATATTGTAATCACATTGTATTTTAATTTGGAGAAGGAGACCAACATTATTTGCTATAAGGGTTCCTTTTTGTAATCTTATAAATTTTATATTGGCACTATACGTTTAAAAAATTCACTTGATTCGTACCTACTTATTCCTTCAGTAGTTTTAGAAGTTGTATTCGTGCTTATGGAACGCCATGTAATGAGTATTGGAGATCTGGTTATAGCTTATATATTCCCTAATACCAAAGTAAAGAAAAATGAACATAAATCTAAAAACATAACTCATTTCTTCTCACACTTCTTTTCAACGCACCTTATAATACACAATTTTCAATAACACCTCATTTCAACTCCATTGGTCCGTCAACGCAACAAAGTATACAAAATAAACAATCATACGAGCAATGAACACTCGTCCTTTGATGTTGCTCGCTGAATGATGGCCGCTGCAGTGCTTTCCTACGTCAAAACTACACTATTTCATATAGACTTAAAAGCAGACATGAGTTTACGAGCGCTGTAAATTATAAAGCGCTTAAAGCGTTTAGCAGAAAAGTATTGTCAGTCAGGTGATGGTGAGGGAGCGGTTTATGAGATGTTAAAGATGATATCGAGATGAAAGACTTGGATGTAAAAAGTGCTTAGTACAAGATTTCATATTTTTATTGAAGAGAATGAAAAATTATAGGCATTTTGAGTTAGTCAACTGTGAGAAGCGTGACATAATATGGACTGCAGTATATCCGCCAAATAAAAAGAATCTTCAATCTTCGTTAACGAACTTCCAGATGATAACCACACCAACGCAGATTCGGTTTGCCAGAAATAGGAAACTCTAATCCTTGTAATCTTATTGGAAGTACTTAGCACAACCTATAATGTTTCCACTTGGACATAGGCCTCCTCTCTGTGAGAGGAAATGGGCCATAATCCATCACGCGGGCGCAGTGCGTATTGGCGGATGTCACATATCTTAGAATTTTTCTTTCTAGGACATACCGATTTCTTCACAATTTTTTGCTTCACCGAGAGAACTTAATGATTGGCAATGAACAGAGTATACTTTGGCATTGGAGTCATGATTGCTGGAATTAAGAAGTTTGGCGTACCAGAAATCTAAGGTAAAGCGACTACAAAGTCAGCCTACCTACTTATTACATAATAATTACGATTACCTACATGCAGTACAAATTCGAGATATTTTGGTAATATCATGGAGAGAAAACTCAAAATAAATAAATAGAACTAACTTAGATTTTTCAATTCGATGCTTTGAATTTCAATTGCCTGGATGAGGAGATTGCTTAAATATTCAGCTTCGATTACACATTGTACTGGCTCATATTTTACCTTGCATGAGTTATTTTTCAATAGGTCGTGCTGCATGACAGGAGAACCAGAAGGTGACCCGCCCTCTTACACCAGAACGTGAAAAAACACCGATGACATCATCTCTTTGGACAAAATCAAACGAATCGAATTGATTCAAATATAGTTCGCACTAATGTTTTTTCTAAAGCGTCAGTAAATCAAATGCTTTGTCGACGTGACGCGACATCGCGACAAAGTTGCGCATGAGTCCATACCATGAGATAAGAATTTACAGAAGGTTTACGGTCTACGTCAAAGGGCTTATATATGCCTAATTTTAACATGATCTTGTGAAGGCTGCAAGAATCCGTTGTATGCGGGAAGCACAGAATCGTTTGAAGTGGTGGTGACCGATTTCCAGCAGTGGGCGTCTGAAATGATGATAATGATGATGAATTTTTAACATTTGTGTGTTCAACGGAACTGTTCTGAATCTTTGCCATTGCAAATAACTTGCATCAACAATCTATTGTTTGAGTCTCGATCTATGATGATTCAATAGCTAAGAACAATTTCGCTGTCTTGTTAAATGTTATGTCAGTCCTCAGGATTTCATCAGTCTGGAACAAGGACCAATTGGAAACCAGCAGGTTTAATATCCATCAAAATAAACAAATATGTATAACTGCCACCAACTTACAAAGGGCCCGCGTGGTGGATTATCGCTTTACCAAAACGAGAAGACCTTAATCGAGTGGAAACATTTCAGGCTGGTTATGTGAGAACAAATTGAGTTGTATGTGTTGCTTTCACTTGCCAACTAAACCTTTTGCATCTCCTTATTTCGTCATCCAAACGGGAACGAACGAACACGAATGATTTATATTTCAAGCCCAGGTTAATTGACGTGCCGTGAAATGAATTTAGTACAGTGCACTGTGTATTTAGCCGTAACGTCAGGCGGCGTTTAGAAAATAATTAGTCTTATTTACGCACGCAGCATACGGGAAGGTACGGTGGCTAATAGCTGAATGTAGGAATTGAGTGATTATAGTACTGGTTGCAATGTTTGTGACAGCTGCCTCTCAGTGAGGTGGTTAAGATATGAATGGATCTAGTTTTACTGTGGTGACGGTGAAGATGATAAAACCTACGTTGAAATTGGAACTATGATATAAATTACAAAAGATTTGAAATGTTTTGTCCTGGATGTGAAAATCTAAAAGTATGACAAATAAACGAAAGGCAACCCAATCTGCCGTTAAAATTGAGAGAGAGTTTCAAGGACAGTTATAGGTTTCAAATTGGGAGAAAAATGTAAGAGCCTTATGACAATATTTATATGCCTAAAATATAGATTCAGTAAACCATTCAGTAGGTATTGGCACCACAGTCATACAATCCCCAATAAATCACAACAATTCAATCTTTTTAAAAATAACTCCACAGTACAACAGATACAAAGTGTTACAACAAATGTTATTTCTGATGACAATAGTTTGGCCATCGGGCTGTCACGGCAGCCAATGGCGGCATTTGTATTGCTCCATGATCGATGCCACTATTTGTTTCATCGCGCTTTTGTTTCTAAACGAGAATGTCAACTGGTTTTGTTTTGGGTAATGGTGAGCGAAGCAGCAAATATTTCGAAGAAGCATCTTGAAGTAGGTAATAGAAAAGTCAATTAGAAAGATAAGAAGGAAAGTTACGCCTGACTCTTTTTTGCTTCAGCTGAAAATAGTCTAAATACTAAAATGACTTTTAGGTATCTTTAAGGGTCCAGAACATCAACTGTTAAAACAACGGAAGTTGATGAAAAACTTCGTGTCTACATACGTAATTTTTCCAACTCCTAGGTTTTCCTTAGCACGAAATGATACAGAAACGAAGCTTGTTAACCTGGATTATTAATTTCTTGGAAGTTTCACAATAACCGGTAAACTGAAAACCCCGTGAAATTAACTTCAAATCTAGCGCTACACCTCATAATATTCCAAGATTCTAAACTCCCAGTTCCAGCCCAAAACCCAAATTAATCTAGCGGACGTCACCTTGCAGCGGACGTCAATCCAAAAATGACAAGTATGACCAATTTCCACGTACTTTATATATAGCCCCGCATTTAATCAAGGTGTCCGGGGGGTAGCGGCGAGGCGGGGGAGAAGAGACGCCTGTAATTAAAGTACAGGTTGACAGATGACTAATTGTCTGTGGCCGCTGTTCCGGTAGATATTGTATTTTGATCTTGTACAAGATTCTGGAGAGCAAGATTAGAGGGAGTCTATAGACTGACCCAATTTTCGCTTTGAATTCGATATGGCTTTTGATGTGAGGACAAAGGAAAAGTTTGTTATTTTTCAATTGATTTTATGTTCAAAGAGTGGTTCAGTTCTTTCGTTGTTCTCTCATTATGCTTAATATAATATTTGAAAACATAAAAAACGAACATCCACAGCACAGACGTTTGTTATTCTAATTGTGAATAGATAATAATATGAAAGGGAGACATCAAGTACTGATCTGTCACCAGCTTTCAAATAAACCAAGCTAGCAGACCTACTAGTCTGTAAAACTCTATTCTGTCAAGTGAACTTCTCAGAGAGAGAACTGTCATCCCACTTGATGCTAGGGGTTGACAGTCTGCTTAATTCAAGCTCACTTCACCTCAGTTTTTACAGTGAGATTTATACAGAATATTTCGGCTAATGAAGAAGTGTGTAGCGGTGACAAAAGAGTTTGAAGTAGCCGAAAATGTTTTGCAAAAATTTGTTGGGGAAATAAGTGGCTTTGATTCAGGACAGAATAAATACTGGCAATGAACCAGGCTCAAATCAGATGCTTAGTAATCTTTTTAGAACTGTGGATACATTTGTTGCTGGCTACTGTTTCTATGCAATTAGTATCTATTTATGAAACTCATCCAATGCATTGGGCGTCTTCTACTCAAAACACCACAAATCATTTACGTAAAATAGCTTATAAGCAAAAACACGAAATTATTAAAAAAATCAAAAAGAATCACACAATGATTTAATGGCACAGTGCAGGCGTTAGTCAGTAAATCAATTGCCCCCGGTCACCGTATACGCTATGACATCTAGGAAGTAGTTTGTCAAAGTGACAAATAGGTTGACACGGTCCACGTTCCGTGCCGTATTTTTATAAACAAAATGTTATCAACATAGTAAATTCTTTTAGTGTATTTCTGCGTTTTTGTGGAGGTAATATATGCTTATTACTGTTGTGATTAAGGGCTGTCATATGCACTTATGGACGTGAAAATAGTTTTAGACGATTGATATACTTGTTAATATGTTATACTGTAGTGATTATAGATTAAAAGAAAGACATTAATTTAGTGTTTGTTAGAACGTTCCATTATTTATGGTTCCTGTGTCCAATTAATTAATTTCACCTGGAAATACATTACTAACAAGAGCTTCCCAAAGTTTCTGAATTATTGTCAGCAATGTTATGCCGAGTTTCTAAATGCTGAGCATTTGTTTTATTTTATTTTTCTTCTCTCGTAGCAAGATAGGAATTAGGACTGACCGCAACCATATTTACATCTAGTTGATATACTTACAAAAGACATGACGATGAAAAAGAAAAAGAAAAACATTCAATTCAGATAATTTTTGTCCATATTTTGTTACTACCTATTACATTCTCTTAAAACTATTTTAATAATGACGAGATCAATTAATACATTTAGGTAACATAATATAATACTAATACGGAAAAGACCCTAAAAGATATAATAAGTTGGATGCGAAATAATAACTTAAATATAAATGTTAGACAAAATTCATTGAATTTAACTCTTATAATAACAAACCTTTAGCTTTGGACATTCTGTATAATGGTGAAAAGGTACAACAAGTGGATCAATTAAAATTTAAAGGAATTCATTTTGACAAAACCTTGAATTGGAAAAGTCATGTGGAACATATAGGTCAGAAACTAGATGGGTTCGTGTTTGCTTTAAAAAAGTTGAGACAAAATGTGTCTGTAGAAGTTGCTCTTGCGGCTTACCATGGTTACGTGTCATCTGTTCTAAGCTGTGGACTAATCATATGGGGTAACTCGACCGATGCTGACAGATTTTTTAAGGTCCAAAAACGCTGCATCCAGGTATTAAACAGGGCATGATGCTTAGATAGCTGTAAACCCCTCTTTCAAAAATTGGAAATTCTTCCATTGCCCTGTATGTATATGTATATTTCCATTTTTACAAAGACACACATGCATTATTTTAAGCAACATACCGAAGTTATACCAAGACAGAAAAGGGCTAAGTTTCGCGACCTCTTACATCATCCAGCTAGTCATACAGATATTTATAAGAAAAATGTATTCAATACGTGTATATAAAATTATAACCACCTTACCAGACAAATTTAAAGTGCTGCAGGGTAATGTTTTTAAATTAAAATTGTCAGAGTGGTTACACAAAAAGTGTTTCTACAGCATAAAATAATTTTTAGAACATAATTAATTAATACTCAAGTAGATTAAAGGACATTTGTATATAATAATAGTGCGTGATAATAATGTAATTAATAGGATCTACATAATAATTGTGACATTTTAACATTAATAATTTGCACGCTTGCTCGCAGGCAGAATACAATGACTTTAAGGTTGTAAGATCCTCCCTTGTAAATCGTGTATTTTTTTGCAAATAAACAATTTGAATTTGAATTTACTCGAAATAAATAATTGAATGTAAATTAGAATAATATAAAAAAAAAATTGAAAATGAATTAAAACAAAATTGAAATAAATTGTTGAAAATAAATCAAATTAAATTAAATAATTGAAAATTAATTAAAATTAAACTTAAATTAGATAATTCAAAATAAAATTAAATACAAAAATTCATCAGGCAACATTAGTGTTGCCCAAAATCGGTCTTGGTCTTGCGAAAATGCAAGAACAAGACCAAGACCAAGACTGACTTATTGTAGCAAGACTAAGACTAAGACTTACCCTGTAAGATTTGAGCAAGAACAAGACTAAGCCTGCGAGACTCTTGCGTCTCGCAGGCAAAGGTTAAGTCAAACTGAGATTTGGGCGTTATTAAGTAGGTATTTGGTTTCAATACCGATGTTGATAGACGTTCCCCAGTATCCAATCTACTTTTGAAGCAGCTGGCGTACCATCAAATCTGAATCCCATACTCGACTGTCCAACGAGATGAAATTCCACACATTATATGATTGGATTTTGTTTAAAAGTGAGATCTGGCATTAACATATTGTGCGCTTTTGTTACCGAATTGAATGATTTTCAAATAACAGGAAGTGATGGCAACTACGTCATCTGGATCTGGATCTTTTCTTCAAGGTTTAGTTATTGATGAGTTGGAGGAGTACCTAAGTAAACAGAGAGCCGCCAGCTCAGAAGACATTTTAGAGTGCTGGAAGACGCATGAGACGGAATATCCGATTTTATTCAAGATGACTCGTGATTTTCTTTCAATACCTGCAACTTCAGTACCTGCTGAGAGATTATTTTCTAAAGCATCATTAGTAATTAGAAAACATAGAAATAGGTTAAGTGATGAGTCAGCCAGATGGTTACTTTGTATTAATTCTTGGTCAAAAAAATTAATATAAAGTAACCATATGTTAATGCTATTGTGTACTGTACTGTAATTTAATTTGTGTCCTATTTTTTATTTGAATAAATGGTAAATTACATAGATTGTCTTTATTCTACAACTCTTCCATCCCATTCCATATAAGGTGAGGGTCTATAACTATCTATTTTGACAGACGAATGTCTTTACATTTTGTGGTTCACTATGCCTATGTCAATTTAAGCTCAAAATGTACCTGCTCTGTTACGTTGTTCTAAGATCTAAAGTTCTAAACTAACGTCTTTAATAAATAGCAATAGGCTAATAGGTAATTGCAAGAGTTGCGAGACTCTTGCTGCGAGACCGAGACCAAGATCAAGACTGAGAGCGCAATACCAAGACCAAGACCAAAACCAGGTGTATTGACGCAAGACCAAGACTGGCTAAGTCTCGTCTTGGTCTTGGGCAACACTAGGCAACATGCAGCCTGATCAGCCTTACCACAGCTGGCGATACTGGTCGGTCTGCAATTATCTTTAGGTTTTCGTTGACACTCCTTCGAATTCGACGAATTAGTGAGGCTGACTTTTTGCGTATTATAGCGTAAAAGTACTCCACCTTCGCGCCGGAAAATATGCCCGAGGCACTGCAAAATCAAGGTAGTCGCACCAGAATCCTACTGTACTGTATAAGCGTTGTTATACTGGACCCTGAGAGCATTGTAAGCACGCTGCATGTAGTTGGTTCATAGGGTGCTGGAGTAAAAACTTTGGCAGTAGGCTCTGAACAAAGTTACCTTTACTTGAGCTGGACACTTTGCAAACCTATGTACCAATATGTTAGCTCGCACCGACAATGCTCTCCGCTCTCTCTCAATGTCTGCGTCATTATGCAGGGTTTCGGTTACAACATGCCCTAGATACTTAAATTTAAATGTTAAAACTTTTTGTAAGAGATTTAATTTCAAACGTTGAGGTAAGAAACAGTTACCTACTTCAATACTAAAGGTAAGCCTAATTAATCCAAAATAACAGATTTGTAGTAGGTACTAAAATAGGTTTCTGAGATTGATTCACCGAGTAAATACTGCATATACCGTCATTTATACAGTTCCTAACATCTCCCGACACAAACATCCTAACATTGGCAAACGATTCCACGCGGCGGAATCTAAAGCATCCGAATGAATGTACACATTACATTTACTATAAAATATTTGTAATGGGTCACCTTGTGAGAACAGACGGATACACTATAAAACAGATGTCATAATCGGCCCTTTGAAGTTTCTGAGTATCCATGTACATCTTTATCACAACCACCAACCATACCTCTATTTTCAGTAAGACAAGGTTGAATTTTAATTAGCTCGGGTGTTAGTAAATGTTGGTGATTCAGAAGTGCGTCGTATGATTTACAATATGATAAACCTAGTTGGCTGAGTGATAGATGTCTCCTTGAGTTATGGTATCCTTAAGTAGATTACAGGATTCAGGAGAAAAATAGAGGAAATTGGTGTTATTTCAGGAGCTAGGTGTTTTCAAAGGGGATTTATATATAACGATATTTAAAGAAAAAAGAAAAACTTTTAAGGTTAGTTCAACGTTTTTTACACTTCAAATATGACGACTTGTTTTACTGTGACACCTTCTTCAATGTAACTTTTATAAAGTTGGTGATCAAACCGACCTTATAGTTTAAATTAATTCAAAGAGAGGTGTCATGTATGTATTCTTCTTCTGTCTTCTTCTTATGTATTAAATAAAAGGTACAATAAAATAAATTAACAATGTTTGAGAGTAACTACGTAAATAAAAATAAAAAAGTGACGAAATGTTACACTTGTTTCGGTCTAGCTCTCATTCGCCAAGTGTGCAGAATATAACGGGCGATGAGGAGCTTCGTTCTAAAAGAAGAATCAAAAGAAAATCCTCTGTCAAACAAAAACTATACATAGATTTGTTTAGCACAAACGACTAAGATTATCCCAACTATCCACAAAATAATTATCTAAACAGTAAATCTTAAGGATAATAAAGGTAAATCGTTCAGTTTGAACGAAATACGTTCTTTACGTAATCTCCCTAAATCCCCGATTCCCCCACTGACCTACTGAAGTAATCTACCAAATACATAACTAATCTATTTTGTAGTCTGCTACGAATCTATAGTACAATCAATTTTTATAGCTGCCGTATTCAAAATATAATAAAATATGGGATTAGAAAACTAAGATCATCATGATGTTTACATAGGGAGCGTGCTCGATGGCCCAGGTTCGCTTCCCGGGTCGTAACTTTCAGTTAAAGTGGCTTTGCGCGGATTTTGTAACCTACATTTTTATAGTTACTTTAATATTATGGGTTAATTTTGGTTTAGTTTCATAAATGAATGCTTTTGGCTTAGATTATAGACTCTGTATCGGTTATAGGTTTTTATCTCCTTTTTAGGGTTCTGTTTCGAACGTTTTCGTAACACTCCCCTGACTGTCACGCGAGTGTGACGCGATTTTCACGTGGGAGTCACGGTTGAAGATATGAAAAGCAGAGTATTCTTGTGTGTCTTCATCTTAGATAAGCTTGTAAGCGTCGCTTCGCTCAGGATTTTAATTTTTAACTCCCTTTCTGCGGTCGGGATTCAATATAGCACCCGTGACTTGAGATCGTTTACACAAAAAGTTGGCAACGTCGCAAATAGCTATCAAATATTTCTCTATTTTGATTAATTTGGCAATATTACTGTATGTAAATAATAAATATGGCTATCTAGTGAACTAGAATATTTATCATGAATAACAATTCTGACACTGAATTTGATGTTGTAACCGTTTTAGGTGTAAAAAAGCATTTGGAAAGTTTCCAAATACATTTTTTACATTTTAAAGTAAATATTCGGTGTTACGATATTAATGATTGCATTCCATAATCAATATTTTAGTTCACTAGTTAGCTATATTTCTTATTTCCATACAATAATATTGCCAAATTAATAAAAACAGCAAAATATTTGACAGCTATTTGCGACGTTGCCTACTTTCGGTATAAATGCTCTTAAGACAGTGCTTTATCCCCTTGGTGAATAATCTACTCCCCTTGGTGACAGAGTCGGTGTTTAGTAACGTAATATTATTTACTTGTTTGATTCTGGATGTTTATTTTGTCTTTTTAACAAAAAAAAATGTAGTGCAACTTTTACCTCAACCCTGCAAAGCAATTCAATTACCGACATAAAAAAGATTCACCTCGAAATATTTTCAGAATGACCGGTCAAATATGTGCTAAAATAAAATGAAAACAAAACATTTTTGCCCACGTGTTGGTAGTAAATTTAAATTTAATCTCAGATCTATTGCGTATTTCTTCAGTTGCACAGGAGATTGTCACCTACCATCGTTTTGAAATACATTACAGTCATTATATGTAACGATTTAGAAGACGTTGAATAGTATATTGGATTTAGTGCTGAAATGCGATGAATGTTTCAGGAAAGAAGTAAGATATTTTTATAATGTTTTGTCCAAACGCGTCACGGTTGACATTTTGAAACAGGTGTTAAATAGCTATATTCTAAAGGCTACTTGTTCACTCTGGATACTAAAACAAAATAATTCAAAATATTCAAGTTGCAGTATAATTGAACCTTCAGTTAGAAATGTCAACTAACCTAAAATTAGTACAACAATCCGTTTTATTTACTTACCGTCACTTTACATAATACATAATATAATTCTTTCTTTTGGCGTCTATTAAGGAATTTACGGTCATTGCCTGTTTTAACTGTTCATCTTTATTGGAATAAAGAACGGACTTCTAAGGTATTAATAAAGAATGAACTTCTAAGGTATAATGTATGTGTAGATAAATCTATTTAGCCCTAATTTTAGCACTATACAGCATCATACTGTCTATAAGTTAACAGAATCTTAATGATAGTTTATTAGTTTACTCTATCTCATTTTTTTTTTAAAATAAAATCTGTGTAATTTTCTTACCACAGAAAATAAATCGCAATAATTTTAATTTGACTCCTTTATTTAAATATGAACGCAGCTGTTCAAAACAATATGGTGACCAAAATATAGAGAAAAGAAATGCCTATCAACGAAACAAATAGCCTTGTCGTGTTAACTCTCAGCGCAATCATTCACGCGTAAACAATGTCAAATAGTTTAGTAGAAAACGTGTGAAAACTGACCGAAATCACCTGCGCTAAATCAGACGCGGCGACAAGGACACAGCATGTCACTGTAACTATTTCAATCGGACGTTTGTTATATGTTAGTTTACGTGGCTTCGGAAAACTTTTAAAGAAATAATAAAAGTCATTTGTGTTTTCATAGACAAATTTTCTGTTTTCTTATTATGTTTTTTAAAATATTATTGGTAAAAATGGCATGTTTTGTGTAAACATACAATCTAATAATCTCTAGACAAATTCAGTAAATTGAATATTTTGATATGTAGGTATATGTAGACAGGGGACAATCTGAAAAATAATCTTATTCGCGGTTTAATTTAAATCATAAAGAGTCTACCTTTATAGTAAAATAACTCAAATTCCTCTGAAAACAATCGACTAGACTGAAATAAAAATATAAATTGCAATCCGTAATGTCTTGGCATGTCGCCTAGCTGTAGGCGATTACCCTATTTTTTATGCCTGCTACATCGTATAATATCATCGGTTGTTCAACACCTGAATTTTTCGCGATCTTTGAACGAATATCGCACGTCTAAAATCCACCTGACGACTGTATTGTAGAGTGGGTGCTTCGATTGCAACTTTTAATTGGATGCGCCCCGCACAAGGTCCACTCGCAATCGCTGCCAGTGTCCGACGACGGCTACCCGCCATACTTTTATCGTCACTGACTGATGAAAACACCCAGTGCGAGTGTGATGCTCCGGAACAGACTGTCCCATCTGCTGGAGCAAATGTCCGTTCACCTACCATTGACGATCTGAAACAACATCTCTGACACCGCATTATAAAGAAGAACTTCGATGAAAACTGACTGTCGGCTACCACGTCACGAGTGGGTTGTATACGGGGAGACTAAGATTAAATGTCTAGGCAATTAGTCTAATGTTGATGCTAGAATCTAAATTCCTCACATTTCGGGAGAGCTGTAATGCGTGGCTAACACCTTCCAATTTATAGGGACTATTTAGAAAATAGCTCGCATTAATAAAACTCTCTAGTTTCTATGCACCTAGTTTACTTTATTTTGGGAAAATGTTTTTTTTTTCTTTTTGTATTGTTCTTAGCTAATCTGTACCTATTACTACAGGTTCATTTAATTTTTTTTCAAGATACCAGTGAAAATGTCGTTTAGTAAAATCTAACAACAGTATTTAACACTTTTGCGCACCATTATTCATTAAAATGTAATTATGTAATCCAAAACAATATTTTTCCTCAATTCTATAATATTTTTGTAATCATCTTCACTTGACAGAAACAACGCAATAATTAACGTTAAATTACAAAAATAATCCGTACCTGACGTATTGTAATGTTTCAATTATTTATATAGTAATAACTGTAGTGTTAACTTGAGCACGAGTCGTTGGTCCTAACGTGCGACCACGGAGTAGAAAGTTCAGAAGACTCACTCTATGAAAGCTGCGATACAAACAGAGGACCACAGAAAACCCATAAACATTCAGAAAGTTAGAGAGTTCATTCTTTGAAAGCAGCTGTTAGTGGCGCATTACGTCAAGTCTCGAGGAAGGCAATGAACTTCGGAATATAGGTACGTCTTGCCAGAGACAGCAACCTCTTTGACAGGTCAGATAACCTTATTCTTTTTCTCTACGTTCCTATCATTTTTCAAGAGATCATCGATACATCGATTCGGCATCACGATACGAAATTGTTTATTGAATTATTTATGACAATAATATGAGCTTTACATGTTCATGTAACTTAGGTTGAGGGGCTTTTTAACAAAAGGTCTGTCGGGTCGATCGAAGGTTAAGCTACGTTTGTCGCGATCGGTTCGTTGATGGTTGACCATCCATTACATATCGGGACCCCTTTGTGGACTCGCAAAGCACGTTAAGGCGACGATAACCGATTTTTAATGATTTTATACTGAAGACCACTCTTGAAAAATAAGAGGAACCTAGAGAAAAACACAAAAAAAGACATTGGCAAATCCTTATTATAGGGATAGATCATACAGGACCAAAAAGTTTCACTTCTCGTTCTTATGTGCGTTGACTTGTTGTTTTGAAATTCTGCTTCTACATCTGCATAGTCTATGGTAAGAGTATGTAGGAGTAATGGCCGTCGTTCTAGCTGACAAAATAATCGTAAATAATAAATATAAAGCTAAGAATCGCAGCTGAAAAATTAGTGCGCTCGGTTTGATATACGATGCGAACCCACGTGGAATTTTTTCATCGAATAATATCATCCTGTCCTTTTTGCGAGAGTGAGACTGATTGGTCTTTAGCATAAACAGATGCAGCTAATTAGTTAAATCGAGTAATTACCTCCTGAATGCAACTCACAGAGGCGTTCAATCAAAAATGTTGAAAGAAACTGGCACAAAACAGTTGGTTTTCCAACAACTCTTGTTAAAGATGCCTGTAAGAAAAGACAAAACAAATTGAGCAAATACTGAACTAACATAATATTTCGAAAGTTTTAATCTAAACTCAAATAACACTTACCTGGCTGTTATTGCTTGATTAGATTGCTCTTTAGTTAGAGATAATTTCAGAAAAAAAACGCATCCTAGATTATCAGACTACAAATTATCGTTTATTATCATCATAAAAGTAATGTTTAATAATGTGAATAACATCTGCGAGTAAAAAAAGATAACAATTAATTCGCGGCTGGAGGCGCCCGTTGAGTACAAGTGCCGGTATAAATCAACACAGAAATAGATGTTATAGAGGTTTCAGTACAATAGGGCGTAACAGGTGCAGCGACAGCCGAGCATAGGTCGAACGCTAAACGAAAGAGAGAAGAAAATAAACTAGGCTATAAGAGACGTAGAATTCGAAGGTGCATTGTATGAGTCAGTTGTGGCAGGTGCAGAGGATATTGATAGTTTTGGCAAAGTTAGTAACAGGTTTATTGTTAACAACAAGCTTATCACCATCAAATTGCAAGTTTAGCTTGCTGCCGAATAATTTTGGAGAAAACATTTATATCGTTTCTATGCTTTTTCAAGGTTTACACACAATGTCATGAGTGGACTTTGGACCAAGCCTATGACAAAAAACACTGCAACCAGACTTCAAGCATATTTGAGGCAGTCAGCAACTACTACTGGCTCATCTTTTACCGCGGCATGCAAGTAAATCGGACCAGCTTATGGTAGTGGCATGGCAGTATGAAAATGTTGAATAGACTTTTAAATCCCCTGATACGATCTAGTGAGTTTGCATCCTTAGGTTGACCGTCATAGACAAACATATGTGTCTCATCTAAAAATACTCGGGACAATGGCTTAAGGAAAGACTAGCTAATTATAATCCATATCACTGTAGGAAATAATTAGTGGAAACCATTGTTCTAACGGTCGCAGGTGAGTAATTAATACAAGGAAATGTATGTTTGTTTTAATGATGTCATCTAGGTAGATGCAGGTAGGCGAGGTATGCAGTTGGAAATAGTTGCGGTTTTTCATGTAAATAATGTGTAGTTATTTGAAATACTGTTTATTTTTGTTACTGTAGGTTTAACTTGCGGTTATTTCTTGGCATCGGTACCTAGGTACCAACATAGCTCTGTACCTTCAACATGCACCGGTGGAGAAATAAGCCTCTATAGTTTTATGTTTAGAATACAGGGGTTATTGCTCCTATATTAGCCTTTTAATAGTTTAGTATAGGTCAGTTTAGGGCAATACTTCCCTTGTCATATCATTACCATTAGAATTAACAGTTTGGGACTAAATTGAACACTCAGCGATTTTTTTAACAAAACAATAAAATTACAAGATTTTGTGTCTAGTAACATTTTGAACAGGTCTCGGCTTTCCCGATTTCAAAGGCAATTAATTACCTATTTTCGTGGAAGACGGTAGCAATTTTGATTATCCGTATCGAATCGTTTAAGAGAAAAAAACGAGACTGGTTGATAAGCAAGAGAAACCAGATTAATTGGCTGTCGTCGGTTGCAGACACAAACAATTGTGGCTGGCCTATTTGGTACAGATAATATATTCAATTCTAAGAAATTAGAACAATTTTGTTAATGTCTGCGTAGAAAGTAACTAATAAAATGATGCCGTATAAACATTGGAGACTGAAATTCAGGTATACAATCTGATAAAGATATCGTTATATGCCTAGAAAGCGATGGCGGGTAAAAAATATTTATTGGTATCCTCATAGATGTCCTCCATCCTGAGGCAAATGGAGGGGTCTGTCAGACTTCTACTGACTAAAACCACCCCGTGTTCATCGTACACTTGCACTTGCACTTGTACGGGTGGGCACTTAAGCACTCTTCAACGAGAAATAATCACCGAGATCAAGCAAATACCCGCATTAGAGTGAACCGTCTCCATCCATGCGTCTCAACCCATCTGTCTTTCTATCATCAATAGAAAGACGCTTGTGAACACAAAACCAACTAAATTAATTTAACTACACAATCCAAAATAACAGATAAAAATCTACCTATCGGAAAAGCAAAAAGAATTCCTCGAAGAACAAGTCCCCAGTTCCTCCGTACTTCTCACGTGCCCCTATTACCATATAAATTCGTGGCTCGGTGAATAAGAACTCAATTGGTTGGCTGTTAAGTGCGACTCACGAGTCAGCCCCAGACGGCAGGGGTAGCCCCCTGGGGCTTGATTGACACGTGTTCACCTTGTTGGGGTGCAATCAAATTGTCTGCTTTTTATAAGCAAATTAAATGAAGGCTTTATCTCTCGTTGTTTTTTCATTTTGTAGTTGTATGATTCTTTTGTTAGGGATTTTAGGCTGGGATTGGAATTTAAAATGCAAAATAATAATATCGTAATTTTAACCTGATTAAGTATTTTTAACCGACTTCAAAAAAAGGAGGAGGTTTTCATTTCGTCGCAATATATTTTTTTTAATGTATGTTCCCCGATTACTCGAAGACGGCTGGACCAATTTGAAAAATTCATTTTTTGTTTGAAAGGGTATACTTTCAAGTTGGTCCCATTGTCATTTGGTTACGATTTGATGATGGGATCTTGGAGAAATCTAATGATAAATGATTTTATTTCTGCAAGTAAGTAGGTTTGTACAAACACTTTTACAGGTCGATCATATTTTTAAAAACTAGATGAGGTTGGCGTTTCGTATCTGACTACTCTGAAAATAAAGGCCGAAACAAACTCCGAGGTCACAGTCTCTTTTAAAGTCCAGACATAATCTTGGTCAGATCATGTGAAGACCATGTAGATTAGTGTCTGAAGTGGTCTTTTGAGGAAAGCATCACACAGATTGAGAGGGCCTGTCCAATCAGTGCACGCATTTGTCAGTTATCGTGCAGCTCAACTCAGAATTTAAGGAGCTCAACGATTCGACGAACAATACCAAAAAAATGACATTTGGATAGGTCATATAAATTATTCAAACTGTCAGACCATAATTAAAACTAATTGAGAAAAAAAATTAAAACAAAACAAACACACGCACCACATAGAACCCACATAGAAACCCACATAGTCTTCACATTCACAATAATTAAAATAATATAGTACTTTAAAAGTCATCAAAAGTCTCAAGTCGTCAAGTGTCTTTTAAAGTCTTTATTCATGTCATTGTATATATAAAATTCATTAATGTCAATCCTGGACAGAGGATTTCATTTGAGGACTATGTAGATTTGTGTCTGAAATAGTATTTTGAGGAAAGAGCCATATAGTGAAAATAATAATATATAATTTGTTTAGCCAAATTCTTGGCTGTAATAGAAAGTAATATGATAGCGACACAGCTATCTGTCTTTTACAATACTTTGAAAGATAGATTTCTATCTTTTGTCAAATAAAAGTGGTTACCAACATAATTGTTAGTGTCAATTAAATGGAATAAATGATTATTACTCGTCAAATTAAGTAATGTCATATTAATTTCAAATCTAAAATTATTTTCTTCCTGTGGCAAACTGGCTGTATGGGAATGTGAACATCACAATTTTTCTTAAAGTTAGGTTGCACAATGATCTATATTTTGTTTACATTACCCCTATTACCAACAAAGATTAATAATATACTATCCTGATTAAAATTGCATTTCATAACTTTTTTCATTATGTCAAATAAAGAACAACCAGGTATACAGTAGTTCATTATTGAGTGTCCTGGATATTTATTTGTCAACAAGTGGACTAGATCCTTTCCAATTTCATCACAAAATAATACTATTTCTTTATTTACACTCTTTTTAGGCAAACAGTTAGTAACTGATAATGGCAAACTGGCACTAGACTGCGGTATGGTGGTGTCACATATTGCCAATGAATGGTCCGGTGTGGGTTCAATAGATGGTGGTTGACAGTGTTCGCATTTGTTAGTCTGTGAGCTTACCAGCTCATTCATTGCCAATACATATTTCCTCATTTGGTTTTCAGAGGCTGTATATATGATCATAGAAGCAAATTTCACCTGTAGTTGGTCAAGTTCATACTGCAAGTCTTCTGTGTCAATTTGGTATTTCCTATTACTTTTTTCTAAGTTAAATGAATACATGTCTAATTGTTTTAGTAGATGCAACCTTTCTCTATTAAGCTTTCCATTTTTGATGAAGAACTTTTGTTTTTTGATCAATTTCTTAGTTTCAACTATGTATTTGTTAATTTTTATGTATTTTTTTATTTTATTTTTACTAGTAACTACCCTCATTAATTTACTTCATTTTGAATCATCATTACCTGTTAAATATATTTGTAAGAGGGGTTTATTGCAGAAACCATTGATGGGGCTATAGGCACCAATTCATTGAATAGACTTTGATTCAACGAGGCAGTTATTTATAAGATTTGTAGTCTCAAATTGTTCAATCTGACTTTGAGCCTCATGTGTAGTAAATATTTGTGACTAAGAGCTTGTTCATACTCATGGCTATACTGGCTGAACCCGTCCACAACAACTTGGATCCCGGGCTGCTATGGGATCAGTGTGTTGAATTCTGTTTTTAACTATTTCTTTCAAGGGCACCAAGGAACTCCATTTAATTTTCATCTTTTTCCTTAATCAGTTGGTCACAGAGCTCTTGACACGCCTTTAATTCGCTCAAAGCCTGAGTTTGGTCTCTTCTAGGTGAGCCCGCGCGCTGCGAGTCATAATCATGATTGACGAGAAAAAGAGAAGAGGGTGGAAAAAAGTAGTGGATTGAGTAACAGATGATTAGTTGAACGGAAAACGAAATTCAGATCATAAATAAAGAAGTTCTGTGACCAAACTAATTAAGGTTATGTTTACGTTTTTAAGGTCATTGGCATCAACTTGTAGCCGTAATAAAAATAATCTAATGAATTGTAGGCAAAATATTAGAACGTAAACAATCTACTACCAAGTAAAATATATAATATTGTACCTGATAACGAGACGAAAATGCAACATTCGCTTGAGCCGGTAAGTGTCAACGAACCACAATGAAATTTTTACACATAATTTGCACTTATTGCCTGAATTTAACACAGAAAACACTTAATTACGCTTTAAACTAGTTAATAAATTGGAAAAGGCCTTATTAAAAAGGAAATCTAATATTTAAAATTAAAATTAAAGGGACAAATTCAAATCAGCTGTTAGCTGGAGTGTTGCCACAGGAGATAATCGAGGGAACTCTTCAAATATTATAGGCACACCTATAGCGATTTGGGTATTTTTTATAGTAACTCGTGCATTTGCTCTCGAAAAGCACCATTTGGTAAAGTGGAACTGATGATGAAGGACACAGATGGCCACCAGAACTACTCAATAATATGTATTTCACGGGTTGCGATTCGATTACTTTAATATGGGTGGTAAGCAATTGATGCTCGTCACAATTCATATGGTGCAGTAGAGCTGATGGTGCAGTACCTGGAAAACTCCTCAACAATTAAAGTCCCTGCGTCGGGAAAAGCAATATTTTGTAAAAGGTGACGAGTAATTGACATTAGGCTATTGTAACTTAGATAAATTACAAACCAAACCACTAAAAAGAGAAATAACTTTTTTACAAAAAATATTAAAGATTTAAGTTAATTGAGTAGATTAAAGTTATTTTTCACTTTGTAGTTTGGAAGACGGTTGTATTTTTTGTGAAAAAAGTTTTTATTAAATCCATTCGAATATTTTCATTTATATTAAGCTAGAATCATATCAATCATATTGTTAACTAAAAAGACTAATCGAAAGTAGAATGATCATGTTTTATTATTTAAATTATTTTTAAATATAAGGTGGCTATCATCAAACACGTCAGAACGTGCTACTACAACGAATGCACATGAAATCGTGCATCGATCAAGAAACCAATACAAAATAACAAACACGTAGTGGAGTTCTTTAGAATATTAGTAAAAACTGTTAAACCAGGTAGGTAATTATCGTACTCCTTAAGAAATCAAATCCTGGGTATGATTACCACTCAAAGGTGGTTCTCGGTGCACTCGATAACTTTGACGTCACACTTCGTAAGCCCTGTGGCCTAGAATAAGGCATCGGCCTCCTAAGCCGAGGATTGTGGTTCAGCGAAAAGTGGAATTGTAGTCTCCCTTTTTTATTTCGTTACTATAGTTTGTTGTTTTGGATAATTACTGAATCGAAGAAAGATGTAGGTTTCATACAGTTTCCATACATTAACACTGAATACTTGTAATGTAAAGGTCACACATGAATCTAGAAAAAAGAAAATGTGGAATATTTTGAGGTCTTCTGCTGAAGTTAAACTGGAAATAATGGGCTGAATTAAATTTCTGTTCCCAGCCACTAGGTATGAGTGCTAAGTGCTCTCTATTATTATTACTTCCCAGTAGTACAAAGATTTCAATCAATAAACTATCACTTCAAAGGCCCGTAAACGCTCACGTCGGGTGCGCACGCGACGTCGAATAGTTGCGCACTGATGCACACAGTGTCCTTACACGTTTTCATAGGAAATGCTAAAATTAATACACGGTATGATGTGTCGTTGGTTTTGCTTGTACAATAATAAAATATTATTTTTGTTTAGCGTTCATTCACTTAGATTTGGATTTTAATTATTATTAGGGCGAATACGCAATTTTTTGGACAAGGCTGGGTGTAATAAGGTGTCAGTAATTAAGTAAGGTGATTTATTATTTAGATACGAAAGATGCTATTAATATTTAAAGTACACGGTGATTAATTAATTACGTATAATTATTAATGTAGGAGCCGCGGTGGCGCTGCGGTAACAGACTTACGAGTTCTAGTTTGTGGGTTCGAACCCAGGTAGGCGCTTTATTTTGTGTAAATTATAACAATCATCACCACTGCTCTCAAAACTGTAAATGGAAACATCGTGAGGAAACTGGCATGTCCTAGAACCAAAAATTCGAAGACTTGTGTCGTAGATTACAGCCCACTTCTTCTCAAAAAGAGGAGGCCGGTGTCCCAGCAGTGGGAACATTATAGGCTGTTTATGCCAATTCAATGTTATATTTTAAATTCCTTTTTAAGTTTCGAGATGTACGCAGTAGTTTTAGTTACAGTAGTGGGAAATTTAACATTTTGTTAGTGTTACCTAGTCGCTAAAAATAGTTGTCGGATAACTATGTTCGAGAGTATTTTTTTCACCTTTCGCCTTAGTGTTTCGACCAATAGCAATCGTAGAAAACAGCTGACATAAGCCCGAGTTTAAGCAGAAGTTCTGTCCAAAGTGGAACTTCTGTCTATTTTCATGTCATACTTAGTAAAACACGCATCTAAACTCGTAGCCAACACGTGGATTGGCTCCTCAATCACTGTAGATTACCTTTAAATTCGTATAAATAACCTCCGTGTAATTAATTAATTCGTGTTGGAGAATTATTTCTAGTGTGATATATTATATCGTCCGTAATAGTTCCCAGTACTAGTAATGCATTCGAATTTAGTGGCCATACTTGACTAGATGTCTAGAGGTATGGTTTAAAGTGTACATTTGATTCTGAATATTGTAATAGACTTGTATACTTCAAAGTGATTTTGGGTGAGACAAGTCGAATTTTGGGTTTCGTAAAATATGATTTTTAACGATATCTTGACATCGTGGATATCGTGTTCCACTGTTCCAGTCTGGTCATTAGAGCAAAAGGATAATCTTACTTTTAAATCCGACTGTTATGCGTGTTGATTATAAATGCCAATTTCCTACTAAACATTTGATAGTTTTTTATACAGTATTTTTTAAGTACCTAAAGAATGTTAATTTTGTTATATTAATTTGGTGAAATTAAAAAAAAAAACACGTCAATTGCTTAACGAACATAAAACGACCAAACATCTTTGAAGTAACCAATAAACTTTCGTTTACTAACACCTTATAGGTAGGTTACTGAACAGGTAGAGCCTCCTATCTTCACCTCACACTTTACCTGTAAAACTCTTGCTTCTGATTGGTCGATACGCAAGACACCTGTCTCGAACCAGCTCTCGTCCAATAGGAAGCGAGCGCACCTGTCCGATCGATGTTAAGGCGGAGTTTTGCACCTGAGCTGTAGGCGGCGATAAGGTAGCAACACCTTTTGTTGCTATTAACTTGAACTTGAAGTGTAATATTATCAAGAACCTATCGTTTAGGTATCGTTTTAATAGGTCAAAAAAGTGTTATGTGTGAAAAACGATAATATGTTTTTGAATCATCAACCAAAACATGTATTAAAAATGGAGTATGGAAAAAATGTATAGAGAAAATTCGCTTATTATCTACCTAGTGAATTTCCCAGGAAGGTGTTTGGCAAAGCACAAGAAGGGCAGAGATCAGACACTTGAACTAGGGGTGCTATTTCGCCGTTACTAAAGTTGCAGACCACCTAATAAGCTTACCTGAGTAAAGATCTCATATTTCAGGAATTGGAGTCGCTAGAACATTTTGAACAAACGTGTGATTGGCTGAAAGTCGATTTTACAGGAGGGATTATATTTAATTAGTCGAGGATAAGTCATGAAAGCTACCTCTATTTCCTTGCAGTAACCTCGACCAATTTATTGTAAGAGATATAAATTTTTAAGGTACCTTACTGCGTTTGAGCTGATTACTCTGACATCAGCCCAAACCCACAGCAAAACACTAGCGCCACTGGAAGGCCTAATTTAACGCATCAGTTCAGAAACAGCTGATGAACACTTCCACCGTCACTCCTAAAGCTTACGAGTATATTTTCATATTTATTTTCTCATTAAAGCAGGAGGAGTTGGCAAGTATTATTATGTTTTTCAGCTGATATCTGGGGGACATTACACGGTGTTTGAGCAGTAGCGTGGCGGAAATCCGGTGTATAACGACGTGTAATGATGTGTGGACGGTTCACCTGGATGCTGCGCCCTGCTCATTAGGAACTAGGGTTGGGAAAAGGCAAAGTATCGATTAAACTATCGATATGGTCGGAAAATTATTTATGTTACAATTTTATACGAAGACCAGATGTATGGCCAGTTTTATTCTAAGCAAAAGGAGTACCTATGTAAGGATCGTAGTAGATGGCGTTCGGTAGTTTCTGCCTACCCCCATGGCAAAAAGCGTGATTTTATGTATGTATGTATGAAAACTGAGGATGATTTTTAAATAAATGGTGCCAAAGCAAAGAAAAGAGAATTACTCTACATAAGGGTTAGAAAACAACGACATTACCTACATAAATCTTGTTCCTAGAATCTGTTGGTGTAACTTACTTTGCAAGTTTCTTGCGCTAAAAAGTTCACGGTTGTTTTAAAAGAGATTAAAACTTTCCCGTAACGGTATTAGGTCACATTAGGTACCATTGGTTTTTATTTCATTTGAAAACAATGACAAGCCATTTATCTGACAACAAGTTATAAACCCATCGAAACACAAAACACAGACATAATGTTCTTAAACTATCGACAATAACACGTCCCTACCCTGTTGGTAGGCGCCATTTGCCAAAACGACCAAACTAGAGACACAGTTATTGAAAGGTGTGTGTGACAGGCGTGAATACCTTGGCGGACGATATGTCGCGCATTTTTAGACTTGGCACCTTTAAGACACATTGTACGGTCAACCGCACGTCAGAGTAACACTTGAACTATACCAACCGCGGTTGGTGCTAAGAAATAAAGACGCTGTCAAAGTCAATCTGTTATTAGTTCATGCATTTGACTGTAAGCCCACAAGTATAATAAACGCGCGGTTCTCGTTCGGCATCTCGTTAATTTAATCATAAATTTTTGTTAAATTATTTATTGGAATTATTTTGAGGGATAATGGTCTATTATGGACTAGGTTATTCAGGTATAATCATGCTCAGACGTTTTTATTGAGAATTGTGCCTCGTTTTCAGTGAATTATTTTATATTTTAGTGCGTGGCGAGGGATTAAATTAGAACAGTTTATTGTGAATAATATAATATTATTACGGTATCCGGTAAGTTTTATTACTGTGGATAATTTTTTAATCCCGGTAGTGTCAATGATCTATTCTTATACGTCTAATTTTCTATTTTCTTTTATTTGCATAGTAATGTAAACTTTCTCTAGAACTTTATCATCAATCGTTATTAAAAAAATAAACAAAACAATCAGATTTGCGAAAACTATATCTGCGTTTATTTTGACGGAGTTTCCTTTTCTATACAAGTCTTATCGAGCTCCAATAACCATAAAATAACCGTCTCTTTTTTAACCGACTTCAAAAAAAGGAGGAGGTTCTCAATTCTACATTTTTTTTTTGTTTTTGTTACCTCAGAACTTTCGACTGGGTGAACCGATTTTGATGATTCTTTTTTTATTTGAAAGCTGGTACTTCCCATGTGGTCCCATTTCTATTTGGTCTAGTTCTGATAATGGCATCCATGAGAAAACCGTATAAGTCTTAAATTTAAGTAAGTAGCATTAAGTATGTGCGCGACGAATGGACGAATAACTCAATAACGCGCCAACCGATTTCGATGATTGTTTTTTTTATAGTAACTCATGCAATTTTTCTTGGAAAGCACCATTTGGTGAAGTGGAACTGATGGTGAAGACCACAAATGGCCACCGGAATTACTCAATAATAAGTGTTTCACGGGTTGCGATTCGATTACTTTAATATGGCTGCAATGCAATTTATGCTCGTCACAATGCATATGGGGTAGTGGAGCTGATGGTTAAGTACCAGGAGAACTCCTCAACGATTAACGTCCCTGTATTGGTAAAAGCATTATTTTGTAAAAGGTGATGAGCAGTTGAGCTGTTGTAACTTAGGTAAATTACAAACTACCCACTAAAAAGCGAGAAATAAAAACTTTTATACAAAAAAAAACAACCGACATCCAAAAAAATACTAGAAAGTGAAAAATAATTAAATTTTCGGAAGTCGGTGGCAAATAACTAAAACCAAAGACACCGACTTCCGAAATGTAAGTTATTTTTCACTTTGTAGTGTTTTTTTTGGAAGTCGGTTGATTCTTTTTTTGTATAAAAATTTTTTTGCACATCTAGGTAATACACGCTTGATACCCACCGACCTACACGTTACCTACAGGGAGCTACCCCAGATCTAAATGGTCGCAGATGTAAGGGTATCCTAATTACGTCGCCCGCGGCGCCCGCGCCCGAACCTGCCTATCGGATTGCAATTTACCGGCAAAATTGGAGTCGCCGATAAAAAATATCGCGCTCAGGGGAGAGGGGTACCTTGCAATGTAAGGCGATAACATCTGCTGAGTTGATGAAAAAAAAAAACGGATTTTTATGACGCTGTGATACCGAACAATATCAACGTGTTTTTTTAAATTTTATAAAATCCGTAAAGACAAATGTAAGATTAATGAATGAAATTTTATTTTATTTGACACATGGCCCAACTTCTTCCAGAAAATGTGTATTCGCAATAACAAAAAAAAAAAAACAGTATCAGTTTCACAGTTAGTCAAAAATCAGAGTCAGTGTGTGTTGATTTATTTATCACACAATTATAATAATTACTACTGGCACGGTTGGCACCTCGCCCTCCGAGCTAACTATTATACACTCTACTTAGGAAGTCGGGAAATATCGCATAAACTCCCGTTTTTATAGATATTTTTAATTAATTAGGTCCTAGTTTGAGTGAAGGAAAGCATGAAGAGGGAAATCATATTCCTAGGTTTGTTGCCATTTATTAAGAAAGTAGAATATAACTGATTCGTGGCGCCATTTCATGAAAGATCTCCGCTGGAAAATGGGGAAGGAAATTTTTATACAAATAAATTTCCTGGTTGCAATTTTTCACCAGTGCACTGAATGTCATCGTTTGTCTAATATACAAGGATATAGGTCATTGAAGACATTTTTATAGTCTTCAATAATTTATTAGTCACCTATTTCAAAAAGTTGAGCTACAAAAAACACAAAAAAAACCATTCTCCTAAATCGACTGTAAAAATTTGTGATTTTCATAAATTTTTAGTGCGACATTAAATAATAATAGGAAAACCTATTGAAATAATAATATCATACATTATCTCAAATATGAATAATGCTTAATAACTCTTTCTATTTGTCTTTACATAATCCAGAAATAATCACAACATTAGTTGTTTCTTTATTACATTAACATTCAATGACATTCGGGCAATTTAAATAATCCCGGTAGGTAATTCGTGGGTTTATGCGTGTTTTGCATTCCCCACATTTTACTGCATTTCTATCGAACTATTTTAATCACACAACAGATGCAAAAAGTGAGTAAAAGTCGCAAATCAGCGTCAGTCTTACCGGGGACGTCGTAAAGCCACAAAACAAATTGTGCAAAACCAACAACATTTTAACACCAATTAAGAGGAATTATTATAATCGCAAGCTTTTACACGAAACTTTTATTCGAAGGTAATAACTGTCATTTGGTACGACATCGCAATATTTCACCGCGGACTGCACACTATTTCAGGGAAGTGTATAAACACCTTAAGACGTTAGTGCCAGACATTTTTGGCACATCGTGTTAGTTTTTTTTTTCTTTGCAAAATAAGCAATATTTCTCAGGTAATCTGTCGGTACAACAGCTGTTTAGTGGTTTTCTGTTTAGATTTTTTGGGTTTCTTTCTATTTCACAATAATGCAAAAAATGCCATCATTGTTTGAGTAATGCTTTAAGAGACATTGCTGGAGGTAACATGTGAGGTTCATTAAGGCCTCAATCTTTTATTTGAAGAAATTTTGAGAATACGATTTTTTTTTTTAATTTTGAGGAATATTGAAGTTTGTATGTAGATTTTAAAACCCAATAAAAACTACAACACTTTATGAGAATACAGAGTTTTGAGGAAAATATATTAATTTGAATACAATGGATACCTAATAGAAAACGAAAAGCGCGCTCCTCTTAATACGACCAATAACCAGCCTGACTACGACTAGGTGTCCAAAAACAAATCAGCCAGCATTCCAAACAATGAGCCACGACCACAATTTCAAAATTCAAAATACGAACAAGCTTGAAAAAAAGAATACCACCCGAATCCCACCGTTACCGGAAAAGTGTGCAGTTAAAACAAAAGCGGAAGGTAACAATGGCGTCGCCTCAATCTGTCACCCGATGTCAGGCCGTGTCAGACAAGGAGTGAAAGTGTACAGAAGGCTCACAGAATTTTTTTTTCAGGTGTAATTAAAGTAAAGTACCCTTATTAGGTTGGTAATTTTCAAAGACCAACTCTTCATGCACAATAAAGCTGTGTATATTTTGCTGGCAGCGCGACCTTGGTTGCGCCACCATGGTGTCTTAGTGAAATATAAGCCTTAGTGTACAATGGATTGTCTCATATACGTTAACGTGATCTGCTGTTGAATGAAGCTAAGGTTTAGGCAATTTGAACCTGCTATCGTCTTCATCAATTTCATTCAATTCAAAATTCTACTGAATCACTAAACATAGGCCTTTCCTTAATTGAGCCACAATACCTGACATTTTCGGGCTTTCTGATTGAATCTACGTGCAATTGCTTACGGTTGAGCTTCTGGATCTATTTTCCTGTCGTCAGTCAGTGTCAGCTGTCATGCTGTCACGTGTCAGCCGCCGCGGCTTGATTGCGGCGACACCTCGGCCGCCTGCGGACACACCTGGCGGACAAATGAGGCCGCGCTCGGTGGAAGAGGGGTTGAGTTTCTTCTGTGGATATTTGTATCGTTGGCAGATAAAAAGCGGTGAGAGGAAAATCTTTGATAAAAATTAATATTTGGAACATTTTACGAAAATAATGTACAAGGTACCTGAACATATAGATGCATGACAAAAAAAAATTAAATAATCAACATGTTTCGGGTAACTTTTAAGGGTTACCCGAAACATGTTAATTTTCCCATTCCCAACCGTGAGCCAACACTTATCGACAAATCAGGAGTCCGCTTAGGGAAATACTAGAAAGAAAATTAAACCAAACCATTATTATATCTAGGTAATCTAGTAATAAACTTAAATCATCGGAATCTTATGCCCAACAAAAAAAAAACGAAACCAAATAATTTTAACAATTGAGATAGGTCTGACACGAAATAAAATCTTTCATCTTCTTGCATCACGCTGTAACGCTGACAGAGTGGGCAGGCTTAGCGGTGGGCGCGCAATTAGCAAGCCAGACTTATTATAACAACCCTTTATTGGCCGCTGTTCATATTGTGGGGACTAGATACTTACAACAATTTATTTTGTCATTTAATGTGATTACGATTATGTAGCATAAGCATATGTGCAAAGTTGATTGTAACGAATTTATTAAGCTTTAAATTATTTACTTTGCTGAAGGCATAAGAAATAATTAAGGCACCGTTTTAACAAAATTGGCCTCCAAACGACCTTTAAAAATGTATTGTGATAGTATGGGCTATTTACACTTTGCCAAATGTATTATGTATATTTTAGATTATTTGTGTAATTATATGATATTATATATGTTTTGGTCATATTGGGGGAAATAGATCGACTCTATTACAAGATAACCGCATAAAAGTCATACAAAAACTTTTCCTTTTATCACCATGGTATCCCAATGAGTACTTTTAGTAAGCTAGTCAGTTAATTACGCGATTGCGATGAGTTACTGCGGCTTCGAAGAGTGCGGGCATCAGTTGGTATTACTCTGGAATCTTTCACCTCGGAAAATGTGAAGCGTCCTTCACAATAGTAATTTTATGCTGTTTCATGAAAACTTGCCTTACCTTACTTTGCCATCAGTGGACAATTACTGTATTAGGTATAAGATTAGAGCGACAGAAGAATAAAATCATAAAATTTATCAAATTGTGTCTATGCCAAAACAAAGGATTCTTTAACAAATAAAAGAAGACATTTTCCTTGTCCTGTACCATCATATTTGTGAACCTATAACATATATGCAGATCATTATCATTTTCATCATTTCAACCGAAATACGTCTTCGGCTGGACAGGCCTCACCCAAGCGTCGCCATCGCCATGCAGGGGATACCGCCTCCATTTTAATATGATTCATGTATTCTGTTAATTATGAGCTTATAATAATTTGTTGCCACGTTTTTTAAAGGCAGTAAAGGATCATTAATTAAAATCATACTGCGTATACAGGTATTGTATGACGACTGGTCAACAATTGGAAATCATTGTCGAATATAGGTCACATTTATGCTTTCGGTTCGGCGGAAAGATTGGAAGTACTCAAATAAGAATTTGTTGAAGAGTCAAAGTTAAATAATGTGTAAAATTTAATAGCTGAATCACTGTTGACATGCCATCAAGATAAGTCGCACTAACAGCCGTGTCACTTAGTGTGTGAGTTACCTGCTGACGAGTGCCAAACATTTATAACTGATATTTAATTATAAGTATTTATGAATATTACAATTCATTTTTTTTTTTACTGGCTGTAACAGGGTGTACGTAAACCTCTGCTCTAACCCTCAGAGGAATGCAGGTGTGATGTTATGTTTACATTTTAATTATACAAGGTAAGTACTGAATTCAATAATAAGTGACCATCAGCAAGAGTCTTAAAGAATCTGGTGTACTTACTGTGTGAGTCTAATTTGTCTTTTAAAAACGTTTAGAAAATAAATTAAAGTACAATATATCACAAATCTTATTAAATTGTCCGAAGGCTGTCTATTGCAACCACATAACACAATTCGAGAATCAAAATAATGAGCAGTACTTTACCGCAAATCAAGCTTGGTAGACAAAACAAAAACCGACTTCAGTTTCCACTCCACCTCAAGATGAGCAATAAAAGGTAGATCACAGTAAAGTTATTAAACAGTATGAAGCAGAACAATAAACTCGCTAGATAATTGGCACTCGCCGTTCAAGGTTGGCAGCTAGCGCGTCGCACGGTGACGTGCAAAGACTAATCTGTAGACGGGACAATGGATTTGAATACAGTACTTATTGCTTAGATATAGTTGATGAACTGATGGCCGTTCTCATAATCATTATCTATCGATCGGTGGCAAGAGGCAAACGACAGAGCCGTCCATGTCGGTACGTCTAGGGCGGACATAATATAAGTCATCCATACGAGAAGAAGAAGTAGCTAGAGTTAGTTATGAGCCTTATTGGAAGACGGTAAATCTTAGTTTCATCTTGACCTGAAAACCTCTTCCGTTCTATGGAAAAACCGTTCTATGAAAGCCATCATTCTATTGATGCCGCCAATTTCACTGTATGGGCTTGTGTGCTGTAAAACAGGTTAAAAAATACCTACAGGATAACGGGATACTTGAAAATAACATTTTGAATAAAATAAAATAAACTAAATTCAAAAGGTTTTATTTCACATAAACCTACAAGGGCACTTATGAAACGTCAGAAGCTAGGTGCACGGTTCCAATTGGTAGTTTCCTATGGAGAAGAGCCGGCAAGAAACTCCACGGTTACTCTTTTAAAGGTAAATGGTTTTTACAATATTTTCAAATTAGTGTTGATAGGTATGAGAGACAGTATAGGCCTATCAACGAGTACCAGGTATAGGTAGGAATATTTGAGGATTCCTTTTATTATTAAGAAATGTTGTCTATGACACTGGTCACTGTCTTTAACCACAACTTCGCAGGTTCACGGGATATATATTATATGTTCTTCAGTTCTAACAAATCACAATTTCCATCAATACTTATTCTATGGCCCAAGAGGCGTAAAGATCAAAGAGCGTGCGTCCGCGCTTCTCGCGCATGCGTCGTTAATGTATGAACGTGTTACAGTTGACAGTACTCATAGTAGCCGCTAATGGTGGGGGTGACCAACACTGAAACGGAATACAGACATAACCATCCTTTATGTTGTACGCCACTGGTTATGTGGAAGGAGGATCTTCGTTTATGAGGTTTTCGCAAAACTCATAAGCCATTATATAGGTAATTGATTATATAGGTTTACATCATTTTCAAATGTCAGGCTGAAATATAATTCAATCAGGGTTTCAATCATCTATACATTTTTGGAATGTTACTAACAAAGACATGATTGAACAGACATTCTGAAAGAGGAGACCCATGTACCTACATGGGTCTCCTCTTTCAGAATGTCTGCTCAATCATGCGGCTTTTTTTCTTCCTATGCACCTGCATAGGAAGAAAAAAAGCATCCTCTTGAAGGACCCAAAGAATTACGGAAATGAAAAAGAAAATTAAGATTATAATAGTTTCGGGTTCAGCTTTCTTATTCAAACCTGTGCTGGTAATTACAATATCTTCGAATGTTAAATTTCTACCTAAAATTGCCCTGCAACAGTGCAACAACTTCAGAAAATTGCAAATAGAGCCTAAAGTACGCAACAGATATCCATTTAAAACTATAAGTGAACTGTTAAAGCCCCCAAAACACGGTAATCAGTCCGGGGAGGTGTGTAGTCGTCAGGACCGGAAATACGTTGCCCCTGGGCGTCCACTTCCGGCAGATAAGTGGGCGGCTCTGACCCAATTTCCGGTTTCACATCACATAGATGCCGCGCATGATAATTTTTGTATTACGGTTAAAAGAAAGTGGGAATTGGGATGTGTGAGGATGAAGTTACCTAGAACCTACGTTTGTTTTTATGAGGGAAAGTCGTAATTTTCTTGTGTTCTCTTCGAAAAACTTCCACCATAACTTCAACTGGGTTTCTGGTTTCTAAAGACAACGTTGATAATCAGGAGAGCCATCTGAACATTTGTCTGAAAAAGTAATATCTTGTTTCTTTCTTATGTATCTTTCTTTAAAATATTTACAACTACTATCTACGTATTTGACGATGAGTTACCGGTACCTACTTTCTTCAGATTCCGACACAAAATGTTCTCCGTTCTTCATTTTTAGTACCTCACAAACCTGAGACTACGACTAAGATAACATTCATACCTCTCATAAACGTAATAGCATGATATACGACAGTTTCTAGAACGAGACAGAACGCACTCCGTTTAACTCCGAAACAGTTTTATTGGTTGGCTCAGGCCGCTGTCACTTGTGCCAATAATTTTGTCAGAGATTCATACTAAATGTTTAATGTTTACGCGTGCTGCGAAAACTGAAGATTGTCACCGTCACCTGTCATTGGGTTTTAAATACCTACTTGTTTAAAGACCGAGCGGAATATGCAAGTGTTTTTGTTCACTTTGCACGAACAATAATAATTCAATTTCAAATAGCTTTTATTAGCCATCTTAAAACTAGTTTTACAATTTATTTAAATTAAAGGTTTAAAATCATCAGAATTTTCCAGACTGCTTTGTTCTTTAGCATAGGCCTTACTTGGGATCCTGCAGTAGTCTTCCCATCTTTGAAATGGTCTTCCTCTTTTCCTCTTTCCTTCTCTGGACACCATTCTGTTTCTTCTCCGGCATATCTTGTTTTTTACCCCTCTTTTTTTTTGGGTGGGAAATTATCAAATAACTTCTCCCGCTCTGTGCGGAGCGGGAGGGCTTGTCAGGCTCTTACTGACTAAAACCCACCCGTGTTCTTCAGTTGCCATGTTACCAGGGGCCATGATCTCTCTTTCGGACTTCTTCGCAATCCCGGCAGGGATCGGCCCTAGCGGACACCGACAATTCTGCTAACATCTATTGAAGGAGCACGTGGAACACAACGCACCGTCGACCCAGGTCTGGTCCTCATAGGACGGCAAGCTACCCATTGCTCACCGCCCGCAAGCCCACGCTTACGGTGGCCGGAAATGGGCCTGGGATTCCCGACGCCCAGGGCATCTCCTCCTGTGGTGGTTAGGGGCGCGAGGACACAAAATTTGCCTCTCCCTCACGCGTTTAGCCTCCTCCTTCGCGAGCATTACCGTTTCGCAGAAGGAGGTGACTGCCTCCCATTCCTTCCATTCCTCCCATTCCTCTCGCTCCGTACCATGGCCTGAACCAGGGCCGGACGCGAGAGATCACCGCCGCCGATCGCCTCCATGAGGACACGGCGATGCTGATGATATGACCTGCCCACTTTCATTTTAGTTTTTTATTGTGTAAGTCACGTCTGCTTCGTTTGTTTTCCTTCTTACAAGATGAAGATTTACTTTGTCTCTTCTTTATATTTAGCATGCTCTTTTCTATGTTGTGTTGACATGTTTCCAATCTTTTTATGTTTTCTTTTGTTAGCGGCCACGTTTGGCAACCGTAGGTATACTACTAGGTAGGTATATGCATACTAGGAAGAATGCAGGAATTAAATATGTGACAATCTCAAGTCACACGAACTTTAATAATATTCCTCTGATAAACGCTGTGTGTGGGGCAGGTTGAGGAGTATCATACATAACATCACGCTTGTTTACCCTGACACATAAGGCAGAGATATATGTACTTACATTACACCCACGTTACGTCAATTATGTTTAAGTCCCATTTAATGGGAGGCAAGTCAGGCACGATACATGAAATGTGTTTGCTATTGTGTGTTTGGATTTCGTTAGGATATAATGTATATTTCTACAGAATAGAGAGTTTCTCAGTGATGTAGTGGCTGATCAAGATTGTCAATGATAGATAGTTAATTGATTCAGGCGTGACCTTGCGGAAATCCATTATAAGATGATGATATGGATATATTTAGTAACCTTTTCCGCTTAGCTATTTCTAAAGAGTCTTGAAAAGACCCTGGAAGAAATCGACACGTGTTTCACCTCTCAACGAGGCATCCTCAGGATGACGATTAACTTGTCGTGAAATCGAACACGGCGTGTTGCCACACCAAGCACCGAGCGCAGACACTGTCTGCGCTCGGTGCTTGGTGTCGTCCTGACGTCCTTGGTGTCTTCCTGGCGTCATCCTGAGGATGCCTCGTTGAGAGGTGAAACACGTGTCGATTTCTTCCAGGGTTTTTTCAAGACTCTTTAGAAATAGCTAAGCGGAAAAGGTCACTAAATATATCCACATCATCATCTTGTCAATGATAGCCAAAATAGCCGTATTTGTTTAAAATTTGTCCCTTTTGGAGTGTTTATTAAGGAACAAGATTTCATGAAGTAGTTGGCATGGATAAACCTACTTGCTAATCAGCACCGTTTACGTACTGCAGAGTTCCCCTGCAAAATAAACCTTTTCACACGAAAATAGGTCGTCAAAATTTTTTTTCACGTAATATAAACAATAACTATTAGTCGGAAATTCGCGTCATATCGCTAGCCATTTAAAGTGGGTAAATCGATGAGCCTAAGCCTCATTTAGATTTGGCTATTAAATTTCTTTAACTTAAGAATATTTAAAAAAAAAAAAAAAAACAAGCTGACCGCTATTAGTCTTTTTATGTGTATTCCATTTTTTTTTTTTTTCTATTAAACCTTACTGTTTTCATTTAATATCCTTCACAACAAGTGGCAAGAACAAATATTTTGCTACAGTACGAAGAATGTATCTATTATAAATTTTATCAGCTTTGTGATTCACAGGCAATAAAGGACCACTATTAACACTAAATATGACATAACTTTACTATCCAAGTGCCCGGTTATGGAACAATCCTCCTTTGATTCTCTAAATAGTGTCATTGAAGCTATTACAACTATCAGTTATCAGTTTATTATTATTATTATATAGATCAAAGTGGGCATGCGCCGGAGTATCCAGCATACATTAATGAGCGTTTGAAATGACCGGATATTGTGACAACGCCTTAACTACCTACATTGAGTCGTTAAATTTTATTCCACACTTAGTGGTGTAAGCAAATATTCATTAATGAAAAATCGCAACAAAATTATAGATTCCAAAACACCGGATTATAAAATAGATCTATTGAGAGGAATTTCATCAAAAAGTCTATTGCCTACTATATTAAAATGATTAAGATAATCTGTACTCATCATGGTCACTAGTCTCATGATCTTAGAACGCCTTGCCCTGGACCAGTCTACGGTGAGACGGTTGGGGGAGGCGGGCTATGACCAGCAGTAGACGTCTTTCAGCTGCAATGATGATTGCCTTGCCAAGTGTTCTGTATATCACTACTTTGGCTTTGGCTCTGGCTTTGGCTTTCAATCCTTTGTTAGGTGCTTATCACAGATAGGTACACAATTATTATCTTCCTTTAGGTATAGCCACAAATTTGATAACGATATTGTGGTCTCATATTATCGTGCGAACGTGTAACATCAACATTGAAAGCTACGTCAATCGAACCCATGCATTTAAAACATACCACACAAGGACATAATAAAGTTATATATATTTACTTTATATATTTATTTTTATATATATTCTAGTTTCCCTAAACACGTCAGTACCGTTCGGAAACTGCTCTTAACATAAGTGAAGTTATTATCAACAGAGCAGATTTACAATCGCGTTTACTAGCGGCACATAAATCGTATAATATTGCTCACCCTCTTCCGGGAGCTGCCGCAATGTTTTACTCACCTCTCTGCCGGGTGTAAAGCTGCCCACCCAAATTTAGAGGAAGATTGAAGGCACAGACAACGGTAAGGGGTAGTAATTAAAAATGGTCAGGTTAGCTAACCAGCACCCTAATTGCATAACACAGTTTCAGAAAAAATCCGAGTGTTTTGAAGGACATTTCTAATCCATTGCTTCATAGGTTTAATCAATTCGTCTGCTTGCTAAAATGGAAATAAAGCAATTAACGTGGCTGATCTGTCAACATTAAAGAGAATGCGATCAATTGTCAATTGCCCGCTAAGCTAGCACCAGCAATAACAAAACAGTGCTGCAGGATCTTCTGGCGCTTGAACGACATTGAAATTTTACTGAAAACACAAGATGGCAGCGCCCATTTCGCGTTCCATTTTCACCACGCGCCAATAAATATTTGTTAAACTGATACTCATAATTAGGATATGTGATCTTTGCACATCAAAACATTCGTGCTTGTCATCGGTACCAACTGTAATAATAATAAAAGTCAAACTTGTACTTTTATTATTAGATTAACCTCGAAAGTCTGGTAACCTTAAAATACGTCAGACGCACTTTGGGCTGTTACCCAAGGTGCATCTGACGTATTTTAGCCCAGCTATATATTTTTTTCTAAATGTCTTGAACTATGTACCTACCTTTGTTACTACGAAGGAAGAGCCAGAAACGTAGATGTACCTGTACTGTATGTATGTATGTTGTTTAATGTTATTGCTTCTGGAGAGCTGTCAAAAAATCCAGTATAGGTTGCTTGTTAGAATATGAATTTAGAGGGTAGGATATCAAAAACTTGACTGATAGTGATGATGAGAATATTATGTTTGCACACAACGACATGTTTATGTGTTTAGTTTTGCTGCTGCCCGTAGGTTGTGTATTTATGTTTGTCTGTTTATACGACTGAGCTGTAGCCTAAGGAAGAGGTAAGAAAACATAAATAAGGACTGGTATTCCAAATATATTGCAGCGATCCAAAATCCATTTTTATAATAATCATTACGGTATTTGAATGACTTTCACTACAGGCACTTCCAGTAGGTAGGTTTCTAAATTGATGTTTTTACTTTAATATAACAGGACAATTTAGTTGACCTCTTATCAAAGGATTCTTCGAATCTAGCTTTTTTATGCATAATATTAGGATTCGGATCGATCATATCTGACCTCTTAGTGACTTATTATACCACTTTTTCGAATCTTTCTTATTGATTTTTCAAGAACAGCAGAACAGCAGTCACTATTTTAAACTGCTCTACTAAGCTTAAATATTAGCATCCCTACCTTAAAGGCTCCTTCAAACAGGCGCGACACGCGACGCGACACAAAGACACCGCGCGTCGCGCGACGCGGCGTACCTTTGTGTCGCGTCGCGTGTCGCGCCTGTTTGTAAGAGCCTTAAGTCCTCAATCAAAATTCCCACCAAACACAAGACACAGCTATCCGCCCGCTACCCACAACCACTAAACCAGAGCAAATAAAAAGCTAATTTAAATGCCATTAAAAGTGGATGCGATTCTCAAGATTTAAGAGCTGAGAGCTCTCATTATTTTGCTTTCCCTCCCAGAGGGCGCCTCCTCCACGTAATGCGGGAATTTTAAGCAGACCTGATTTATACATCTTGTTTAGTATTGACTTGTATACAAGTTGGGAGTGCTGGGAAAAACTGTGTCTAGAGTGTGCACCTATGTGAGATGACTAAATGAATTTATAAAAGTTTCATTTACCAAAATCGTTAACTGTTCCTATATCGTGAATAATAGATATTATTAGTGTCTTATTAGTCAATGAAGTGAATATATAGGGTGTCGTGTTAAAAATATTAAGGTCTTCTATCATTAGGTCTTCAACTAACATTGGTCAACTAACTAGGTATTTGATTTTATGCCAATCTAAGAGGTAGAGTCAAGCCGTTTTAACTTTTAAGATTCGAAAGACAGACGCTACTTGTTATAATCAAACACACGATATAATTAAATGAAAGAAGTGTTATAGGTACTATCCTATAGGTTTAGCCTTTAGGACAGTAAGCAAATAGTCATAATAAACTAGAAGAAAGTTCTGCTAATCACACAGAGGAAAATTAGGGCACTGCAATATTACGCTGCACTCCGTAAACTACCTATTTACACAGCAATAAAACCTGTCAAATAACTTGTATCTAAAGACGTACTAACACCATTAAACGGCGTCCAAAACTACAAATGATTTAAACCAAGAACAGCTTCGGCCAATAAACAGTTTAATACCTATCATAAAACTGGCGTTTCAATCATCACTAATTCAATACTTTATGATTAGTCTGGCTAATAACTTACCTGTTTTATCTTGTCTGCCGGCCCCTAAACGTCGGGGCGTGATGCTGGGTGACAAGTGCGGAGAAGACCGGAGAAGATCGGTAACGGTGTAAAATGTATAAAATATTGACGTGTGTTACATTATGTTATTTTTGGACAGTTGGACATAGATTTTGGAGATTCAGAAGGCTACTACTATATTAAACGTTACTGCCTACGCGCATTATCCACGTAAGTATGCATTTTAGAATAATATATATCTTTACAATCGATTATAATACAAAATCCGGAAGCAATTCTTCCTCTTAATACTCCTTCTGTTTCAAACACTTTCCTAGTTTTCAATTTAATTTTCATCACAAATAAAAAACAAATGAACTACCTACTAAAGAATCCTGCTTAACAGCAACTTCTTCTGAGATGAGCCTCACAAAATCAACAGAAACATTCACAAGAACCAACACACTTACAGGTAGCATTTCTTCCTTGAACACTGCACCAAGTAGGCAAAAACCTGCCTCTCATTCACCATCCATCTATGCGTCCAACACCGATGTTACGAGCGGAAGTGTTGCATTTCAAAGGGGCATTCTTGTTACCTGTGCACTAAAAATAATTCGTGAAACAGCCGGATAGAGCTGAGAACGACCGGGATGTGATTAGCCACGCCCCTGCCGTCGGCTTTGATCTTGTGCGCCAAATATTCTTTGTGCACTGAGGTTTGTACGGTCTGTATACGCTGCCATATTTATGCGCTCTTTACTCGGTGCCGGTAGCGGTTTGAGGTGGTACGTTTAATGCTGTTTCCGTTTTGGAAAAAAAAAAATTGGGTGACGGGAGGCGCGCGAGTTTTCAGAAAAGATAGGAACTAAAAAAATCTGATGTGGGTTTTCGATTGACTGGGAAGTAGCAAAATGAAAGAGTTGAAAATTGTGACTTTAGGCTTATTAAAGACAAAAAAAAACTTTAGACAGTTCTTTACTATGCGAACTAGTATCATCAAAGAGTTAGGAAGTTGGAAAATATCACAGCTTCTACTCAAGATAGATCTTCTAATTATTATGATATTACCAATATTAACGATCAATTCACAGCCAAATTACTTTATAGTCCAGCCTACATTTATGATACCGATATAATAAAACTAATTGTAATTCATCTGGTTCTGTAAGGGAGCGCGGAACTGTCGCCTGCCTATCTTGATGTGTTCGTGGAAAACTCGTAAAATTACGAAGTAAACATCATTCCATTCTTGATGATGATAGGATGACGTGGTGACGTCACAACCTATTCCTGGTGCTTAGGATTGGCGGTTTTTTTATTTATTTCATTACTCAATCCGATTTTGAGTGATTTCATTGCTTTTTTTTGTGGATTTACTCATCGGGGGCTTTCTCACACCAGCGTATCCAAATCATCCATTGATGTTGCAAAATTATTCAGGAACACAAAAAATACTTACTTAAAATTTAATCATAGATAGGTCTTCAAGGGTCCTGAAGATGTATTTTCAAAAAGTTCCCTTAAAAAAATCGATTAAAAATTACAATACCAAATTAAAACACTACATGTAACTTAGACAACTAAATATTCCAGTGCACATGCACTGTAAACAAACCCGGTAAGAAGACCCAGTTAACCTATGAAATGTATTCTACGGTAACCAAGAACCCCGTAACTGCAAACGAGTTCCGGAAAGACAATCGTCGAGCTGTCACGAGCGCTGACGGACAGACGTGCGAAAATTTATACTAATGCTATGGCGACTTGGTCACCAAACTATACTACCACATTGCAAAATTCAACGTACATTTCTGGCTAAGTTTTGGATAAAAATTCTATGTTTGAACAAATGTGGTAATGGATTCCGAATATTAAAAAAACAGATTGGAGGTTTGTCATGTTTTGTGGTAGAAAGGAAGTGTGTCTTGCACACAGAATGACAGGTGGACATCTTGCTATTAGAGCTAAATCATGTTTCTATAATAACAGAGTAGAGAAAAAAATGCTCTGTGTGAAAGTGCCCGTTTTGTTTTGGAACTGAGGTCATGTTTGAGAAGTTAGTTGTTATGCAGATACGAGGAAGATATTGTGAGAGAAGATCTGTTTGCTACTCGGAAGTTAATGTGGGGAAATGATGCAGTTATGCAACAACCCACATAAGAGAAACTGATTCAACAAATATGACACAATAGTGTGGTAAATAACGTTGTTCTGAATGAATGAAAACATTTTTTTTTAAAACACAGGTGTCACATTTGGTCTTTAGTAATAATATTCAGTTACACCAAATAAACCTTTTATTCTGGATATTCTCGGTGGACAGTGTGTCTTGATGTATCACCTACATGACTTCCCCCGCTGCACACGAATCCTTCTAATGTTTATGTTACATTTGAGTGGACATGGTTTTTTGTGTACTTCACCAGAGCTCCAAAATTTTTATGGTTTGCAAAATAAAACTATCATGGCTAATATTAAGAGCAGTAGTTTCGTGTGAGATGATTGTAATTTCCGAAATATCAACTACCCATTATTTAGCTACAATTAATTTGAAATACCGTCATGCTTATAATTTTCGATAACCCACTTCTATCATCCATCAGAGGATGGACAGCATATCTTTTTCTACGAACTTTTTTAATTGGGTGTTCAAATCAGATCACCTATGCAATAATTTCTTTATAATGTAACCCATTTTCTAAGTTTGTTCAATTCAACGAACCAGTCTTTGCGAAACTTGTTTATATTTTATTTCCTATAACTTCAAACATGCAAACAAATATTGTTCTTTATGATTCGTTGAAGATGTTACCATTAAAATAATATTCCTTCATTCTTTTTCTGATAAAAAAGAAAGTAGGTACTTCTTGCTTTGTCTTACCTAATTAATTATTATATTTAAATAACCCAATTTTCACAAAGATCTTGGATCTTTTCTTTCCCTCTGTAGACAACAGAATCAACTACAACTCTTTTAAAAATAATGTCCTCCAATCTTAGTTAAAACTAAAATTAGTAGACATTATTATATGCAAAATAATATGGTGACGTAAGTAAACCAACAAAGCGACACTCACTACTCTACTTAACGGAAGAAAATACGCGTTATTCGCATTTTCTTATTGAAACCCAGAACTTTTGTCCGACTCCACAAAAGAACTCCTAATGTAAACAAAGACAAAACGACAAAGATCTCACCTAAGTCGGCAAGTGTACCGAAATACACGCTGAGTCACTTTTGTCGCTGGTCGTACCTGCGATGGCGGCCATCAGAAATAATCACAAAGGAATACAAAGAAATAACTCAAACGTATCACAGTGATTCATTCAACGAGTTTTAGATCTGATGGAGTACTATAAATGGATCTAAAACTGCTTTTAAGTTGATTGCAGACGATTTTCAGGATTAAAGTATCTAGAATGGGAAATTCTGAATGGCTGTGAGTTTGACGAAACGAATATCTAATATTGTATTTAGTAAGTCGAAATACTTTTGGAATTTTAAGGGAGTGGTTGTGATTATGCATAGATACAGTTACAAACCATTTATAGACCCTTCACATTTTTCTTCATAATTATTTAAAAACATCTACTCAGAGCGATAGCATTAACAAGAATAATTTATTATGAAACCCAAAAGGTAAAATTAAAGCTTACTTCTATAAAATATACAAAAACTATAATAACTTTCTGATAAGGAACGCCCTTAATTATTTCACCGTATTTTAGTTTACAGAGCTACTAGGTTTTCAGATGTTACGCTAATGATAACCAGAATAGGATCGAACGACATAGTTAAATTAATTGGATCTCCCAATACTATTTAAGAACAGATTGAAATTAGTGTGTAGGAAGCACTGATTGTACGGACTTGTATGTAGGTACGTGAAGGTCGACCGTTCTTCCGGAGAGCACTAAATTGACTGCTCGTCTAGGAAATAGAAGCGGATGAGAGTTCTTAGAGAATGCTGGGAAAAGTGGTCCGCCGTAATCAGGATACCTACAAGTCCTGATTATGTCTGTTCAAGTAACGTATTGGATTTGATTATAAGAAAAAATAAGAGGTGAACAATGAGTAGCCATGAAGAAAAAGAGCTCTTACGAGTCGATCGATTAATAACTTCTTTTTTTTTAAATTAAATCTGTCAAATCACAGGGTCTTTAATCTGCTCCTCGATATGAGAAATTCCTTGTAAAATGGCAGTAAAAACTCTTGGAAAATCCCTGCAGTCAAATAATTTAAGATTGAATAATTTCAGAAAATGATTGATCAAATAACAAACCTGTTTTTCAAGACAAATTTTGCAAGAACAGGAACACCCATGATCCTGATGGTGGCTTTTCTAAACTACCACAACGACCATCCATACACATCAATATGTTTTAAAATCACGGTTAATAGCCTTCCGTGCTTGATCTATGGTTCTCCGAAACGACCACACTTCTATCGCGCAGTCATCAACACATTACATTGTAAACGTTATGTAATGCCCGCAGTGAATGACGACGCGCTTCCGGATCTCGTATATTCATAACGACTCATATTTCTGGATATGTCATTATTAAGGATAGACACGGTTGAGTAATTTCCTACGTTTTGACATAAAATAACATGAGAAGTTCAATAGAGACGCAATCATTAGTGTCCGAACATGTTTATTATAACATAAACTTCATTAAGAGGACAAACCCTGCATGGGAAAACAAAGTAAGTTCGACGGATGATGTACCTTTCGAAGATCTACTAACTAGAAAACTGATTGACTGCAAGATAATATTGTTGAATACGACTCCATAAACGATCATAATCTGCTTAAGTTTTTACACATTATGTATGTTTAAGTCAACTTTCCGGTAAAGCTTTGTGCGGTGATGAGGTGACCAGCTCATTACAATCACAACATTTTTATAGTATCTATCTACCATTTTAATACAGTACACATCACCTACTTAATAACTGAACAAAACCAACCAAACTAACCTAACCGAAAACGCAACGCACGCGCTGAAAACTGGCCAAAAAAACAACACCATTTAATTCCTCTAAACACCACTTAAGAATAACACAGCCACTCTCTTCCTCGTTGCCCCCCATCAAGTAATACAGTTGTAAAGACCGACAGATGTCCACACAACGCCTGTTTGTCCCGATCAGTAAACTGCATAGATCGTAACGTATCGAATCAAAGGCGCACGCGCAACCGATCGCCGTCCAACATCGTTAATGGCCAGTAAAATGGACCACCCGCACTTTATTCCACTTTTATTGGGATGGTTTTATTGAATTGATAAAATATACTTTGTAAGTTGGTAGGAAACTGTCTTTGTAGACCATCTAGTAGTTTTCGCCTGCACAGATAAGATAATAACATAGATATGGGCTAGTGATAGAACTGACTACGTTCGAACTTTTCATTCCATTAATGGGATGAAAACATTGGTTGATCATCCATGCAGACCGAAATTCGCTTAAAAATCAAAGCAAAGTACATCTGTCATTTTAGAGAAATCAGAAAATGTTTCAATAGAAGAACGAACGATTCTCACAACATGATTGCCACTATAAACTCAAAACGTCATTCCTGCATTCAAAAACACGATTTCCAAGAAATCTTCATTTCATAATAATATTATGAAGAACAAAAAGTACTTAAAAACAAAATATCTCCACATTCGTTGAAATCATACTTGTAGGTATTGCCAAATTATTTTCTCTGAAGTAATTTCCACACAGTTGCATAAGCTACATTTTCTGGCGAATCTGCATACGTTTGACGATTCTATAAGAGTAAACAAGATTAGGAAGTACCAAATTATTTACACATCACGGCAGTGGTAATCAACCTTATTTCCAGCACTGTTTACATTTCTTTCTACACGTTTGGAAAACAGCAATATTTTTAAGAGATTTATTATTATTTGGCCTGTGCTTCAAGCTCCTATACATATATTACCACTTTTAATCCGAAATGTTTGTTTATCATTAAATTGGGATCAACCCTAAGCAAGCCAGCTTCTGCAAAGTGCATGGTGATCATAACAGCTTGTGCTTATCAACTCGTGATTACTCCAACAATCCTCCTTATCGATTTCGACAGATCCAGGTGGTGCGATGATCTTCGCAGGGTGGCTAGAAGCAGCTGGATGAGAGTTGCCGAGAATCGTAGCGTATGGCTGCAATTGGAGAGGTCTATGTCCAGCATTGGATTGCTGTAGGCTGATGACGGTGATGATGATTGATTTCTTTGAAATTAATATTTTTTACGGTGTAGAGCCCAAATATGACTCGCCAGACCGAATTTAGGTTTAAATACCTAGTCACAACTAATGCAATAGAGTGGGCTCTTAAAGGAATGTGTATAAGAGGACTTAGGTTTCTCCTTACTCTACGCGGGGGTCGTGCGGTCCATGGCCCTTTACGGGGCGCCGGTGTGGGCGCGTTCAATAAGGCTGCGGCCAGCCCGCCGGTTGAACGCGTCCCAGAGGGTCATGGCCATCCGGCTGGCCCGAGGATACCGCACGGTCTCCTTCGAGGCGGCGAGCCTCCTTGCCGGATTACCGCCATGGGATCTGGAGGCAAAGGTCCTCGCGCACATTTGGGAGTGGCGCGAGGAGGCGAAACGCCGGGGCTTAACTCCGCTGCCGCGAGAAATCGCGGCACAGCGGACGGAGCTCCGGCGGGATCTCATGGCGTCATGGAGAGTGCGATTGTCGCAACCCAGCGCTGGGCACGCCACAATTGCGGCGATAAGACCCCTCTTTGAGGAGTGGCTAGAGAGGCGCCACGGCATCCTCACCTTCCGCCTGACGCAGGTCTTCACCGGACACGGCTGTTTCGGGAGGTTCCTGCACAGGATAAGGCGGGAGGAAACGCCCGTCACCATTGTGTGGATCGCCCGAAGGACACAGTGGAGCATACGGTGGAGGTCTGCCCAGCTTGGGCGGAGCATCGCCGTGTCCTCGTGGAGGCGATCGGCGGCGGTCTCTCGCGTCCGGCCCTGGTTCAGGCCATGGTACGGAGCGAGAGGAAATGGGAGGCCGTCACCTCCTTCTGCGAAGCGGTAATGCTCGCAAAGGAGGAGGCGGAACGCGTGAGGGAGAGGCAAATTTCGCGCCCTCACGCCCCTAACCGCCGCAGGAGGAGACGCCCAGGGCGTCGGGAATAGCGAGGCGATTTCCGGCCACCGTAGGCGCGGGCTTGCGGGCGGTGAGCAATGGGTGGCTCACCGTCCGATAAGGACCAGGCCCGAGTCGACGGCGCGTTGTGTTCCACGCGCGCCTCAAAGAGATGTCAGCAGAATTGAAGGGATCCACTAGGGCCGATGCCTGCCGGGGTTGCGAAGAAAACCGAAAGGGAGATCGTGGCCCCCGGCGACAGGGCAACCGAAGGAACACGGGTGGGTTTTAGTCAGTAAGAGTCTGACACGCCCTCCCGCTCCGCCCAGAGCGGGAGAAGTTATTTGATGATTTCCCACCAAAAAAAAAAAAAAAGGTCTCTCCTTACATATTGGCGTTTTCGGTTACTGTGTCGAATCCCAATAAGCTGGGAGAGGTCTCTTCACAAAGGTCGTCTTGGTGCTCTACTGTCAACAAAAAAAATTAAAAATGTCGACTACCTGCCTCAATAGTCATAACCTCAAACAATCATCTCTATGATAAAGATTGATTGGGTTACCTAATAATAGGATAAGACTCACATTACTGAACCTTTCACAATCCACACCTAAATACGTCACTCCACAAGTGAGCAATGCCCGAATGTTTACAATCCCTGCATTAACCGCTCTAATACGTCGGTATGTTTGTACGATGCATCTCGTAAAACTGTATTGGGCAGGCTTGTATTGCCAGGTACCTTGTTCTGATAATAAATAGACGGGGATATTGCCGTTATTTTACTTTACGACACATTGCCGTTATTCTAGCCAATATCATCGTTTTGATGTAGAAGTGGTGTTAAATTTTGATGCTAAATGTATAATAAAATAGTGATCTTTAGTGCATTATTGTTGCATGTGGAGGAGTAGAGAATGAGCAAGGATACGAAGTGGGTGGGACACGTATGTTATCTTAAATTATATGATAGGTATCTTGTTTTTTAGTGCCAAATATCGTTGAAGTCAGCTAAATGAGAAGCAATGGCGATTATGATTTTAAATCGCAGATAATCATAAAACTATTATAATTTTTCACTATTTAATAAATATTTGGGCCTTTAACAGTTGTATCTTGAAACAGTAATTATTGGTTATAATAAAAATAACCCTTTACCTTGTGGCGACAAAAAAAAAAACTAACAAAATTTACTTTTTCTACTTTTTGTTCATGTGTTGTTTTCTTTTTCAATAAGCAAAGCAAAGGAACCGGCAGTGGGAATATTTTCCAATAAGGCCCGCAGGGAAATGTTGCAGCTAAAGTGGGAAAGTCGGTAGGATATGCAAAATATGTACAACACTTTTCCAGATGCAAGATGCACCTTTTTGCTATTTATTTTCGAACACCTTTGTTTTCGAACCAAACTATACTTCCTCAAGTCATCAATCAATCATTTAGTCCATTGGTGAACGATAGTGGATGTTCTGAATTATTTTGATGATGAGGTACTAAGATCTAGCTTCTCATGTGAATTAAGATTCTTAAGGGATAGGACTAGTGAGAAAGAAAACAAAATACAGTCAGATATAGGTACCGTGACGAGTATCAGGTCTTACCAGAAAAGAACCGTTAATTTTAATAGGATGCAAAGTAATTTTGCTAGTCAAATATAAAAATCTCCGATGTTTCCACGTCACTGCAACGGAAGCGAGGACAGTCAGCTGTTTAGCATTATTAAAATATCTCCCACCGTGAAAACACGACTTCCTTAGCGAACGTAAATTAATTCTGTTCTTGTTTTTATTATTTAGCGATCAACAAAGAATCGAAAGGCAGTAAGATTTGCATATTTTATCCGCGTTTTTCGTAATAATAATTGTAAGCTTTTTTGTTTTACATGCGTTTTCATAATTTAATTTCTTAGTTCACAGATTGGTATATGTATGACTGGAATTCTTTATGTCTTGGAAAAACAATCACATACAAGCTGACACACTGACATCTCAATATTAAAATTGCACAGGATTATTTTCAACAATATAACCCACTGGCTGTGAACACGACGGTGCGGTGCTGCACCGACATTTTGCAACCATTACAAAATAATAATTCTCAACTAGCAATATAAAGGTTTAACCCTCTGGCTGCGAATGGGCCGGTGCAGCGCTGCAGCGATGTTGCGCAACAATCACAACAGCATTACCTGTGAATTACAGCCTGCGGTCAAACCGTACCGTTGTGTGCCGCTGCGGTGACCACGTTACCATTGAGACGTTACTGTTGCCGGCACTTATACCAGCGGGAGGTAATGATCGCGGACCTTTGATGTTTAGAGCTTGTAGTTTTACAATTATTGTTCTGAGAATGCAATTAAATGTTATATGTTTACACTACACTAAAGTGAAGTGTTATACAAAATGGCAGCCAAATTACCTGCATTTCAACTACACTGATAGTCCCTGTGAGGTGACTACACGTGACGTTTAATTTAGATGTTCAGCAACCAAACCACACACACTTCTCTAACAATTTACAACACACGTCGCTTTTAATTTAGCCAAGCTTAGAACATTAACAAAATCAAACATCAAAAGGCTTTTAGTTGAATATTTAGTAATGCACGAAATTTATCGAAATTAAAACGTATGACACATTAAAGCAGGAATTATCCGCGCCACGATAATTGACGTCATAAGTTTGAACAAGATAGTGTTATTGCCGGCGACATACATAAGCTAACCTGTTAATTAACTTTCTACCTCGCGCCGTGGTTACCATACAGTTTGGCACGGCGACTGGCGAGATGCCAAGTTCACTAGCTATTTGCTTATAATTCGGAATCAATATGCTAGCACACGTGTGCCAGATTATTTCACTCATAAACGTTGTAATAGTTGCTGTAATTCACGCGCAATTCCCTATCCCGTGTCTAGACACGACACCGAGGTAACGCACTTCAGCAAAATTCGGCGAAAACGAGCGTTTCCGAATGCCGTAAAAAGTTTTCGTTGGAAACTGTAAACAGTATTCGGTAACTAGAACGAGCCGACTGCAGTTGCCGATGTTCCCAAAAACGCTTAGAGCTTAGCGCACCATATTTGAATCACATTTCAAATACATCCCAGGAATATGAAAAGTTACACAAGTTTACCTTTATATTTTATTTTCTGATACTCATGGCCACCCTAGTTACTAGATATTTAAAGACGTGTGTACCTACTTCATGAACTATTTTTATGTGATAGTGAAGATTAGAAAATTAGCAGAGCTCTACGAGATTCAAAAACTTTACCAATGTTTTTAAATTAACTATCTCTGACCCCAGTAGCAGTTCTAACACTGTAACTATCAGCAAGGGAAACCCAATACGATTTGATCCCAGTTTAAACTCAGTCGAGACTACTCGAGATGTATCGAAGTATCGTTGTTTTTAACAGCGCATTGTTAATCGCGGCGCGACAGGTGCCACGCACTGGCCGGTGCGACCGGAATAGAAGCGCGTGCGCTCACCGCTCACCGATCAGAATACAGACAATCAAGCGGTTTTTTTTGTCTATACTCTTGAAATTCGGCTTAGGTGCGTCGTTTGTCTAGACTGAAGATAATACAGGAATTCTGTTTGAGGTTGGCTTTGTCGCTGAAAAGAGATGTGTCGTATCTATAATGAACGTATTTCAAGGCAATTTCAACGATTGTAAAAGTTAAAAAAAAAACAAATGAATTACTTAAATTTAGGGACAACACATTCACGAAAGGAAAGATATCTACAGATACAAACCTACGTAGGTCAACAATCTGATAGATAACAATTTTTACCGAATCATACACAAAGGGAGAGAAGTATTTCATAATTACGAAAGAATACTGCATCCAGATCTAACAGCTGAAAATATTTCCGCTGCCAATAGCAATAAATTGACCCTCAGGTATGGCCACGATGACAGGCATGTAGCGTGTCAATTAATTTATTTACAATGTCTTGCAAATCAGCAGCACATTAATCTTCTAACCATCTGGCATGATCTACCGAGCACAGGTATTTTTCCTAACGATTTAGTAACAATACGTTCTTCTAACTCGAGCCCCGTGGCTAAATAATAACAGCTAAATGGAAGGTTAAGCTACGCTTGCCGCGGTCGATTGGTGGATGTGTGACCATCGATTACATAACGAGGCCCAGCTCCGTGGCTCGGTCCCGCCTGTCATTTGTAGATCTTCGACACTCGTTACGGGAAGTCCAAACGTCTGACAACCTGTCTTTCCAAGCGGTGTCGTGCTACCAAGTAACTGGGTTGTGAAGGTCAGATAGGTAGTCGTTGTAAAATGGTAGTAGTCAGCTGCATGCGATTAGACACATAGTTAGGAAAAGGCTATGCAGATTGACATTCTCCTAACTCTGTTACAGTGAGCCCTGCAGTCAAGCTTACTGATTGGCTAAAGGAAGCCACGACCCTGCAGGACATTAATATTTCTAAAGGCTATTATAAAGTTAGATGTTACTGTTATGAGATTAGTGTTATAGAATTTTAGCAATGGCAAAATTTTGCTTGCACACGCATTTCTGGCTATAAACCATTTTAAACATTGTGTAATTATGCGAAAATTATCAATAGTTGATATTGACAGCTTGACAGTCCATTTGCTCTGCACTTATACTTGTTCCCAAGTATCTTTTTCATAATCAATCAATCAAGTTTATAACACACGATTATAGCTAAATTCCGACAGTTCCTCCCACATTTAGCTCTCACAGAATCAAAACAATGATCTAAATTCTATCTTTACGAAACTAAACACACTAATAAATATTATGTTGTTAGAAAAACTACTAGCTAACCAATAGTTAACAGGAAACCGCGCTGTTTAACCCATAGATCACTGCTAATATGCCTCTGTCCCATATGTTTAATCCTATACTAGATCAAGGACCCATTTATAAACAAAGTGGAGCTAAATAGGAAATGATTTCGATACGATTAACGAAAAATATACGACTCACACGCTATCAGTCTCTGCCATTGCCTAAAGAACAATTCAAATCACTCTAATTCCCTCGCCCAATAAATTATGGAAAATAGTTAATAATAAACAATAAGAAAAGGAACAATAATCTATGAAAATTCTTTATAATGTAAATATTTGTTTAGTGGTCACGATACGGTGACGATTCGATGTATTAATTATTTTATTTAGTGCGCTTGATAATTTGTATTTTTTTTAACTAGTTTATGTTTGTAACATTTTATAAACATTTTAATAAAAAACCGACACAATTCAAGAAAATTATTCGAGAAAATCTTCTCGTAAATTGTAACAGAGGGCTTAGACAAAGTGGCATTCTATCAGCGATAACGAAGATGGAAAAGTCAAAAATGTATTGGTTATTGACCTAACCTACCGAAGAGTTTATGTCAATCGTGTTCAAAGTCGTTGTAGAAATACGAAACTTGCAACTTATTTAGACCGATTACCGATAGAGAGATTGACAAAGATACTTCTTGTCAATCTTTACAATAGAGTTGGAATAACAGACCAAGAACTGCATTTTATAATCATTTCTCTTCAAACAATCTTGTTTGAAGAGAAATGATTATAAAATAAAGTATTGTGAATTTTTATTCATTCGTTCATCTGAACGAATGAATAAAAATTCACAATACTTTATTATTCTTTGACTTTTCTAAAAGAAACAAAATTAAAACAGTAATCTAGGTAAACTAGTTTCAAAAGTCGCACAATATAAATATCTAGGTGTGATATAATTTGAGCGTTTGCCAAAAGATTAGGGTTGTATTCGCGTGGGCGTCATGAACGGCCGCTAACATGCTTAGGGCTCTAATAAAGAGTATAAAAACGCGGGAAAATAATCGGCAAGTGTTGATATTTCAATGTTTTCCATACATTCTTCAAGTCTTTATCATATTTATATCGTTTTTATCGACGGTGGATGTAATGGTATTTCAGTACTTTATCACCTGTCAGAAAGGTGAATTATATTGAGTTGTTAGAGATGTATAGTTTCGGTGAAGCGTAGATTCTGTATAAATCAAATTGTTAAAATATTATACAATACCTACTGGAGATATACTTAAATATTTATGAAACACCTTGTTACATTTTATTTTAATATTTCATGTCATTGAGTCTTTTTCCGTTATGAATCAAAATTCCTCAAAACGTGTCCTTTTTGGTAAAGTGGTTGGTTATTATACTATTTTAGATTGAGTTTGAGATTTGATTTTTTCACTCCTTAGCTGGCAGTACTTAAAATGATAAATTCGTAGGATATAGTACTTTCAAAGTACGTATATAGGTAACTAAGTAGACTTTAAAAAAAATACGTCTTGATAGAATTGGCGACAGTGAACATGCATAGGTACCGACAAAGGACCTACTTAAAAGATAAAATAAATAATTCGCAAAAACTCACCCAATTATCACGGCTCCCGAAAATGACCTGAAACAACAAAACAAAGTTGTATTTAAACATTGCACATGTCCATCCTGTCACTTTTAATTTAAAACACGTCCGAAATCATATTAATTGCTTTTCGAGCAATTTCGCGGACTGTCACCGAGATAACATGTTATTATAACGACTGGGACAACACTTTTGTATGGACAACACTATTTATAAATACGATGACCACTGCGCGTTTTGTTTAAATCTGATCTTTACTTGTGATGAAAACCCGGTAATGTATTGTGAATAGAAGAAAGTTGTGCCCCGGTGTTGTGTTTATTTTTATACTCAGGTGTATGTGTGAGTTTTTATTTTTTTCTACGTAATTTATATTGAAACGTCTTGAACGGTATGTACCGAGCTATTTCAGTAGATGATCCTACGTCGAGTACCGGAAACGATTCGGTAATGGAAATACGGTTCAAAATAGTATTATGATGTTTAGCTATAAATGTTATTTTGTTTGGATGATGGATTAAAAGAAAAATATTCAGTTATTTTTTATTGATGATGTGGTTTTCAGCGGATTTTATTCATCGTGCAGTTTTGTTGAGAATAACGGAATTGTAAACATTGAGTACAGGGTAAACAATGGCCAAATGTTGCAATGGAAAATAATAATTAATAAAATTGGATAAGTTAAACATTATTTCTCTATAATTAGGAAATATGAAAATAAAAGTTTTAGCTAATAAAATTCGTTGGTACCAGATTAGATAGCTGCAGTTTTTTAAATTATTTCAGGAATAGATTCTACCTATCTATCTAGCCTGTAATTTCGCAATACTGGAAAAGAGCCTTCCTCGATGGCAGAGGACAGAAGTGAATGGAAAATGCAATCCCACTAATATTATAAATGCGAAAGTTTCTGAGGATGGATGGATGTTTTTTACTCTTTCAAAAACGACTGAACGGATCTGGATGAAATTTGGCACACAGATAGTTTAAAACCTGGATTAATACATAGGATACGTTTTATCCCGATATTCCCACGGGAAATAGACTTATGCGAATGAACCACGGGGCGCTGCTAGTAAATTATATTAGGAACTAGCTTTTGCCCGCAGTTTCACCCACGTGGATGTCGGAAAATATCCTATGGGAACGTACTACCGGGATTAAAAGTACCTAGTAGTAGTAGTAGTAGTAGTGTGTTAATCCCGGTTATACACTATGTGAGTGCAAAATTTCATTCAAATCCGTTTAGCCGTTTTTGCGCTAATCCGGAACATGTTTCCAAACAAACAGACAAACGGACAAACAGACAAAAATTCAAAAAACCGGTCAAGAGCGTGTCGGACCATGCACAATGAAGGGTTCTTTAGTGACCCAATAAATACAAAATTCCCGAAGAAAAATAAAAAAAAAATATCCTAAAAAATTTAAAGAGCTTCAAAATGATACCATTCTGGTTTCGATAGGATTATAATTGAGTAGACGTTTACTCGTTTCAGAGACACCTTTTTGGTGATTTGACATTTTCGTTCAGAAGTTGTAATATTAGTTGACAAAAATGTCAATAAAATAATTAAATAATATTATTTTATTAGAGTTCCGTACCTCAAAAGGAAAAAACGGAACCCTTATAGGCCCACTCGTATGGTTGTCAGTCTGGCTCTCTGTCTGTCCGTCTGTCACAGCCAATTGGCTCCGAATCTAATGGACCGATTAAGTTTAAAAGTACTGTATAAGTATTTCTGTGGTCCAAACACGGAGATGTAACGTAACTAAATGAATTTGAATATGGGGGTTACTTTTCGGGGGCAAACTCGAAAATATAAAAGAAAAGTTTTGTATTTCTTATCAAATGAAAGAAATTGTTGTGAGGATCTCTATTTTTTTTATATGTAAAAGAAAATGAAAATTGTCCTTTATGTCCGAAACGACTGATCCGGAAATGTTGAAAAAATTTCAAAGAATGGTTCTTTACTCATAGATTATTAGGACCCAACCTATAAGAAGTATATGGTCTTAAAATAACATGGTAAATCTCTCAATATTGTGAGTACAGACTTACATTTTATTTTGCAGTTGGAATGTATGGGAAAACATGTTTTTCAAATACAATGTTAAGTTTGTTCTTGGGATGAATTCATCCCAACTACGGAACCCTTCATTGTGCGTGGTCCGACATGCACTTGGCCGGTTTTTTAAAAGAACTTCTCTCATTTTTAAGTGCCTTAATGAAATAAAGTCATTTTCAATGCGCCGGAAAATCATGGGACCATAAGTTCTGTGTTTTTTTTTAATACAAAATGGGCGAGCCATCCTCAAGTGATGCACTTACCAACGAACAGCATTGCATTTGTATTTATATGGATTTATAATACTTGCTATGAACACGTAATTTGGGCAGCATACCGGAAAAACAACTGAAGGCACAGCAGCAAAAGCTTAAAACAAAGTAACATCTATCAATTTTATAGATATTCAAATTCAAACAATAAACTTGTGCAAACATTCATGTAGTCGTTACATATTGTACAATGTGATTCTTGCCGTGATTTATAGCGAGTTAATGTAAAACTTGGGGAGTAAAACACGCATACACCTTCGGAACACCTGGTTAAAGAGATAAAAACTGAACTAAACACTTTTCTGGTAGGTGGTAAAAATATAAAACGATGTGGTTATGTAAATAAATAACGGTTGAGCAGTTGTCGTGATGAATAACGAAGTAGGAAAATATGCCGTAGTGGCGAGTCTAAAATATGCCGTGTTGGTGAGTCTAACACACGGCTACACATCAAGCTATACATTTCCAGTTTATCCTGATCTCACATTGTATAGGATTTTCGTACAGGTCTTCTTATACTGGAAATGTATAACTTGATGTGTGTACCTAAATAGTACAAAAAGATAGACAGTCCAAAATTAATATTTTAAAATAAAGAGGTATGTACGCTCATATCCTAGTGATTGTATGTTAGATAATTAGGTAGTAAACTGCTGTGCGAGTCTTATATACCTAGGTACCGTTTGTCTGTCACTCTTCTATCGTTGTTTTATCGGTTTTTGTCTCATTCCAATATTGGACGGTTTTGATCCACGCAAACTAAACTTTCTTTTGCACAACAAACAGCATAGCTTCAACTTACACAAGCTACCTCGGTATCTACGTAGGTATCTATACCTAGTCCACTCAGGTTGACAGACACAGATCTCGTTTAGATGTCGCCATGGTTACGACAACTGGTGAATAGCCCCGACCCCCGCATCGCTTCGTAGATCGAGAGTACTGACATGACGAACCAATTTTTTGTCGAATAGGTATTTTTGGTACAATCTAGTATTGGGAATCTTTGGGGAATTGTAGAGCATTGACGATATGGATGGGCAGACGGATTGGGTGTTTAAGGATTGGGCAAGGCTACATATTTTCATTGCTCTGGCGATTGCTGGTCTAAAAACGATTAGATTTTTTTATTTAATTTCGTGTTCAAATCGAATCAAAAGTGATTTATTCAAATTAAGCTGAGAAGGTTTTTCAAAGTCAAAATTACATAAAAGATAGACCCCAAAACGCTCGCCCTTCACCACTTCCTAGTGCTTTAGCTAAGAAGAAGAAGTGGCGCAACAGACTCCCCAGCAACACAGCTATCTAATAAGTTAGAAGAACTGTTAAAATACGGTTCATATAGACAATTGTAACGCATGATTTATCCGTGTAAGATACGAAAAGTAAGAATCTACTGCCAAGTAAATTATTACCCATTTTAGTTATAACCACGTGCCTAAGTAATCCACAATAAACATGACGAAATATTTCAAACCACTTCTAAGGAACTTTGCACGTCACCAATCTTTCAAAAGTTAAACCAAACATGTATCGACTTGAAACCTTTTTACCTTTCAACTAAATAAAACACTTAAGCAGCGATTAATATACATTGCCGGTTTTGTAAACAGAGCGCTAGATATATTGCGTAGAGGAACATCAAAGGGTCGCGAAACATTCTCTGTCGTCGCCTGCCTGGCCGGCAAAGCGGCATAAGTCAGATTTCCGCACCTTCATATTGACTGGCGCCACGCCCACGTACAGACATAACAATATCGTCAACGCTTAAAATAAAGCACTTAGAACGCGATCTATCAAGTCTATTTTTCTTATAGGTTTTTTTGGGTACCGTTTTAATAGTTGCGGTTTGTTAATAAGTTTTTGGCACGAAGTTCTTTAACGCGGCTTGTAAACTTTCAGAAATCGTCACGCTAAAAAGTGTTAATACTTGCGACTGTCTTCTTCTAATTCAAAGAGAAAGAAAGAAAGAGAGAGAGAGAGAACGCCGACAGAAAAAAAAAACAAAAGAAATGATTAAAGTGATTACAGTGTCGTGGGATAAAATTGTACACATCGGTCCGAGTACACTCCGTGCCGGACAGAGAGAGAGAAAGTGTGAATTTGGTCAGAATGAAAATCCATGATGGCGGCTTTGAAAAGTTTCAAATATTTCGTTATGGGTGTCGTTTTCATAGTTTTTGAAGGTGCTAAACTGACAAAGAACTTCGTTACTGTCAGGCGTCCCCCGACCCTACAGGTATTTTTTACTTTAAGACAATTATCTCGAATAAATCTAAATGTAGTAACAAATGGCAAAAGCCTACCCTTGACTATAAAGCCACTTTGTTTTCTGGTAGTTTTACAACCATTTATCATCACCCGGTAACGAAAAAGTCTAAAACATTCTACGCGGAACCCACAAAGATTTTTCGTAGTATACATGTTACTCAAGGTATGGTATCCGAAAATTTTCGTCCAAAACCAACATGATCATAACAAAAGAAAACAAACTCCCGGTGGGCAAAGTGATAATGAATGTAATGATTTGCTCACGGTTACAAATAGACATTGACGTTTAGCCGCCACACAGGATTCAGATATTCGTAGCTGTACACTTTGTTGCTGGCGATATTGACTGCTGCACAGATTCTTAGCTTTTAAATTATAAGACTGGCTAAGAAATTTTAAGACTTTATTGCTAACGCAGTTGCGTGCACATGCCATGCCATGCCTCAAGGTCAAAAAGAGAAGTTTCTTTTTTTGACCTTGAGGCATGGCACGTGGTCATGGCCGGTCGCAAATGACAACACAATTGACATCTGAATCAGGACCATGATGGCCCCGCTAAGTTTCCCGTCGTGAGGCTTCAGTCGTTGAAAGTTGATTTGGTATGTACTTCAGATGATGGTCATTTAGCGTAAAAGCTTTTCAAAAATCTTTTGTCAATTAAAATGACTAGAATCCGCACCTAACCCAATTTTGTTTTGAATGAACATGACTCACAGAACATGTCGTAACCTCCAGTACGCACGTACCTCTCTCACGTCAGCATCACAGGCGCTTCTAGTTAGCATACCGGTAGCGCAAGGTAAACAGCGGCCGTCAATCATGTGTCCGAGTTTTTAACGGCGCCGGATGTACGAGAACGGGGAGGTGTCATAATGGACGCAGGATTATGTAATGAGAATAATTATCGTGCTAGTTGGTGAGCATGGCTAGGAAGCACTACTGAGCGAGTCTAAGAAAACAAAAACGCATACGTTTTAATGATTTTGCTGTAAAAGTGCAGGAGATGCTTCATCATCATTATTTCAGCCAAAAAATTTCTACTTCTGGGCATAAAAATACTGATTCGATTTTGTCTATTTTGATAAGTGATGATGATTTTAAGGTAGTGAAAATTCTGTATCTTTAAAAGTAGCAAGTTTATGTTCACAGTCAAAAAGTTCAGTGGCTTGAGTTTCTTCAGAATACGAATAAGATTTATTGCAAATGATGAATATTATTATAGGTAACTACTGCTGTTTCTAACCTGGTTACAGGATGTGCAAAATGTCGTTCGGATTAATGCTTTTCCTGTGGAAAAATAACAGAGTAGATAATATGAATGACAAAAATTCAAAGACGTCTGCAATATTTTATTTTTCCTGTAGTTCTAGATCCCAATTTTGTTATACAGCGTGTGGTCATATTTAAACGGGAATACTTCATATTTAAGGATGTACTACATCTTAACCGCAAAAAAAATCTACTGTCTCATACAATTGGGTCGAGTAGGTATAACGGTTTTGTATGGGACAGCTGATTATATTTTATGATGTAGGTGCCATGGAGAAACAGTTCAGTTTGATAGTCTGTGTACCACTCCCTTAAGTATGGCCACACATTTCTGATACATGCCGTATTTATTACCTCGATGGCTTTACCTAATACACGACGTAGGTACATTGACGTCGGAGGACACGGTGGAGCATACGGTGGAGGTCTGCCCAGCTTGGGCGGAGCATCGCCGTGTCCTCGTGGAGGCGATCGGCAGCGGTGATCTCTCGCGTCCGGCCCTGGTTCAGGCCATGGTACGGAGCGAGAGGAAATGGGAGGCCGTCACCTCCTTCTGCGAAGCGGTAATGCTCGCGAAGGAGGAGGCGGAACGCGTGAGGGAGAGGCAAATCTCGCGCCCTCATGCCCCTAACCGCCGCAGGAGGAGACGCCCAGGGCGTCGGGAATCGCGAGGCGATTTCCGGCCACCGTAGGCGCGGGCTTGCGGGCGGTGAGCAATGGGTGGCTCACCGTCCGATAAGGACCAGGCCCGGGTCGACGGCGCGTTGTGTTCCACGCGCGCCTCAAAGAGATGTCAGCATAATTGAAGGGGTCCACTAGGACCGATGCCTGCCGGGGTTGCGAAGAAAACCGAAAGGGAGATCGTGGCCCCCGGCGACAGGGCAACCGAAGGAACACGGGTGGGTTTTAGTCAGTAAGAGTCTGACACGCCCTCCCGCTCCGCCCAGAGCAGGAGAAGTTATTTGATGATTTCCCACCCTCAAAAAAAAAAAAAAAAGGTACATTGACGTAACATCTATAATGCAATGCATATTTGCAACATTTATAATGCATGGGAAGATAAATGTGATGCCTTGGGCATCTTTTGTGATTTGTCCAAGGCATTTGATTGCGTTCTTCATGACACGTTAATCAGGAAACTCCGCCACTATGGGATCCGGAATAGCGCTCTGGATCTTCTTACTTCATACTTGAGTAATAGGATTCAGAGCGTTGACGTTAATGGAAAAAGTTCTTCCGGATCTTTAGTAACAATGGGAGTCCCACAGGGCTCAATTCTTGGTCCTTTCTTGTTTCTTATTTATATTAATGACTTGCCTTACCTCATAAAGGATAACCATGATATAGTGTTGTTTGCGGATGACACTTCACTTTTGTTTAAACTTAAACGTCAGCAGCTAGTTACTGACGATGTAAATACCGCAATCTCAAAAGTAGTTCACTGGTTCAATGTTAACAATTTACTTCTGAATGAAAAAAAAAACTAAGTGCATTAAGTTTACCCTACCTCATGTTAGGCAGGTGAAAACTAAATTGTTGATAAAGGGCGAAGAATTGAATCCTGAAGATAGCACAGTATTCTTGGGCTTAACTTTGGATACTGAGCTTCAGTGGGGCCCACATATAGATAAATTGTCAAAAAAGCTAAGCTCCGCAGCATATGCTGTTAGAAAAATTCGTAATTTAACTAACATAGAGACAGCCCGTTTAGTGTACTTTAGTTATTTTCATAGTGTAATGTCGTACGGTCTTCTGTTGTGGGGAAATGCCGCCGACATTCAAACTATCTTTGTTTTGCAGAAAAGAGCTGTTCGATCTATTTATAAATTAAGTCCGAGACACTCTCTTACTGACTGTGCCTTCTCAGTATATTTTTGATAATCTTTTATATGCCCATAAAAACATAAAATTGTTTAAAAAATACAGTGATATCCATAACATAAATACTAGGAACAAACACAAATTTGTTGTACCTACAACAAGGCTCAAGAAAATAGGTAGCTCCTTTAGATGTCAATGTATACGCTTTTATAATAAACTTCCAAGCCACGTACAAGATCTAAGCCTTAATAAATTCAAATCATTTACTAAACGCAAGTTGTGCCAGAAGGCTTTTTATGCCGTTAAAGATTACATTGAGGACAAAAAGGCATGGGATTGAGCTGCTCCAATTTTATTATTTTTTATGTTTTACTTTCGGAAATTTGTTTTTTTTTTTTTTTGCTAACTTTAAAATTATATACTTACTTATATGACATGAATATTTACTTTGTGAAGTATAATATTTTTTTTTTTTTATTATTGTGAATGTGAGGACTTTGTAGGTCATATATATATTTTTTTTTTCTGAGTTACTTTTAATGATCATCTGGCAGTTGTGAGTACTTTATGCGGCCTACCCAAATGTCCTTTCTTTGGTATTGTTCGTCGAATCATTGAGCTCCTTTTAAGTTCTGAGTTGAGCTACACGATTACTGACAAATGCGTGCATGGAATGGACAGGTCCACTCACATCTGTATGGTTCTTTCCTCAAAAGACCATTTCAGACACAAATCTACATAGTCCTCAAATGGAATGCTCTGACCAAGATTATTTCCTGGTTTTTATATACACATTGACATTAATAAATTTTATATACTTTTAAAGTATTATATTATTTAAATTATTGTGAATGTGAAGACTATGTGGATCACTCCTTTTTCTTTTTGTTTTTAATTTTTTCTCACTTAGTTCTAATTATAGTCTGACAGTTTTGAGTAATTTATGCGGCCTACCCAAATGTCCTTTCTTTGGTATTGTTCGTCGAATCGTTGAGCTCCTTAATTCTGAGTTGAGCTGCACGATAACTGACAAATGCGTGCACTGACTGGACAGGCCCTCTCAATCTGTGTGATGCTTTCCTCAAAAGACCACTCCAGACACCAATCTACATGGTCTTCACATGATCTGACCAAGATTATGTCTGGACTTTAAAAGAGACTGTGACCTCTGAGTTTATTTCGGCCTTTCTTCTCAGAGTAGTCAGATAGGAAACGCCGACCTCATCTAGTTTTTACAATATGATTGACGTGTAAAAGTGTTTGTACAAACCTATTTACAGAAATAAAATCATTTATCATTATCATTTATCATTACCTCAAATAAGTGACCCAAAATTAAATAAACTCGCGGGAAAGACCACCTAAAATCACCAATCTAAATCATTTTAAAAAATAAGTGTTTCTCTAATACCCTTGGTTCACATAAAAAGTCTAAAAGACTCTAAAACCACACTTTTATTGGATAATCCAAAAATTGCTAACAAGATTGCTCATTAGTGACAGAAAATGTATATTTTTTGTATCTTTCGCCATGATACACTGAAGATTTGATGCTCGAACGACGGTGATAACATTAAAATAATCCAAAATGGTAACGACAACGGTGTAATGTGGAAAGTGATGGAAATGACAATAATTTATCAGAGATTATGACGCTACTGACGTCTCTCGTTAGTTTTTGTGCCAAAGTGGCAGTTGACGTGGATTTTCATACGTCCGATGATGATAAAACACCGGATGTCTATTTTAATGTCATTTCTTCTTACGAAATGTATGATAGTTGTGTTTTGATTAAATTGTTACGTAACAGGTCGTTGACTCCGTAGAAATGTAGGAAACGGTAAAAGATTTTTATTTTTCTTTTCAGGACTTTTTTTGTAATTACCTAATGTTAATACATATCAACAAGCAAGTTAACATTGACGAGATAAAGTTGTTCAACGAGTTTTTGTGACCAATTAACTGCCACCAACTTCATTAAAATTATTTATTATTATTATATGAATGCCATTCTTCAATAAAATAATGCCTTCTTGTTTTTAGCCAAACCTTGGACATGAATGTAATTATCATTACTCAGAAACAAGCTCCATTCACCAGAAAATCTTCTATGAATTTCATCGAGCAGATGCATCCGTTGTAGAACGGCCCGCACGTAATATTACGTTCATATTTACTCGGAGATGATTCGCGGCTTTTAATTTACCTTACAAATGCACCTTTCATATAACTGTTTACAGACGCCTGCGCACATTACTTTCAACGTTTCCGGTGGCACGTGCGTGAAGACACTGGTTGTGAAATATTAAAAAGAAGAATCTTTTATTTCATGCAGGTATCATAACAGTCGTATTCTTTTCTATTATGCTTATTATTATGCATAATGCTTGGTTAGCATTACATAATAAAATGAACGTACCAGTGCTAATAAGTTTCAACTCACTTTAGAGCTTTCTTTTATATTATGAAATAAAATGAAATTAGATCGTTTAAGTATTCTGTAAATAGTATATCGCAATCACTTTTACACGTCATAATAAAAAATAAATAAGCTAGATGAGTTCGGCGTTTCCTATTTAACTACTCTGAGAAGAAAGGCCGAACAAACTCAGAGGTCACAGTCTCTTTTAAAGTTCGGACATAATCTTAGTCAGGCCATATGAGGACCATGTAGATTAGTGTATGAAATGATATTTTTTTAGGAAAGAACCATACAGATTTAAGGGGACCTGTCCCTGTCCAGTCAGTGCAAGCATTGCAGGTATTTTTGAAAGCAGGGTTTCGGTGCTAACTTTTTTTAGAATAGTCTAGCTAAAACTTAGTTAATTGATTCAGGCGTGACCTTGCGGAAATCCATTATAAAATACAATAGACGTTGTTATATTTAGAAACCTGTTCCGCTTAACTATTCCTAAACAGCCATAAAAAAACTCTGTACGAAATCGACACGTGTTTCACTTCTCACAGAAAAACAGCGACCAGCGCTCGGTGTGGCAACACGCCTTGTTCGGGTTCGTGACAAGTCAATCGTCATCCTAAGGATACCGTTCATTACGTACCGTATCGTTGAGAGGTGAAACACGTGTTGATTTTTTACAGGGTTTTTTATGGCTCTATAGGAATAGTTAAGCGGAACAGGTTACTAAATATAACAAAGTTTATTGTATTTTAGCTAAAATTTGTCTGACAAAGTACCAATTTATTAGATTGTTTATCAAAATAATATTTATTTATTTTATTTATTTATTTATTTAACCATTTATGCACACACATATAAACAGACAAGAAGAAAGGAACAGAAAAATACGTACAAAGGCAATGCTTATTTCTAAAGAAATCTCTTCCAGCATACCTGCGACAGGAAATTATAAAAAATGAGATGTAGACAACGTGTGTAACCGTAGAAGATAAAACAAAAACATAAACCAAAGAAGAAAAAAAAAATTACAATTTACTATTTATACAAACTATTTACAATACAAGAATATACTTACATACATACTTCTAAAATAAATATCACTACAATATATATAACTAGCTGCCCGGCCCGGCTTCGCACGGGTAGCATTAAGAACTTATTTACGGCGCACCTAACTACCTACCCTACCTACCCTACCTACCCTACCTACCCTACCTACCCTACCTACCCTACCTATCCTACCTACCTACCCTACCTACCTACCCTACCTACCTACCCTACCTACCTACCCTACTTACCCTACCTACCTACCCTACCTACCCTACCTACCCTACCTACCCTACCTACCCTACCTACCCTACCTACCCTACCTACCCTACCTACCCTACCTATCCTACCTACCTACCCTACCTACCTACCCTACTTACCCTACCTACCCTACCTACCCTACCTACCCTACTTACCCTACCTATCCTACCTACCTACCCTACCTACCTACCCTACTTACCCTACCTACCTACCCTACTTACCCTACCTACCCTACCTACCCTACCTACCCTACCTACCCTACCTACCCTACCTACCCTACCTACCCTACCTACCCTACTTACCCTACCTACCCTACCTATCCTACCTACAAACCCTACTTAAAACCTCACGGAGCCCGAGACCTTTCCAACGAATGCAAAACCGTGGAAATCGGTTCGTGCGTTCTGGAGTTATAGCGTCAGGAAGGAAAACCCGACTTATTTTTATATAGTAGATTAAAATGTTATTTAAGATTACTATGCAACTATGACGAAGTGGAAAGATAGTGTTCTTTCACTCTTCGTTTAAATACTTCAACAGTACGACAGTCCCTAATGTCAGGCGGAAGTGAATTCCACAACCAAACCGCGTGCACCGTGAAGGAGTAGGAAAAGAAGTCGGTTAAATGGGGGGGGGGGATTTAAGGAGGTTTTTAAGATGCGACCTGCAAGGTGCATCAAAAGGACGGGCGTAGGAGAAGCGTTCCCGCAGATAGGAAGGGGTTTAGGGTTGTGAACGATATCTAATAAATAAGAAGTAAATTTCCTAATTTGATAGAATGTTTTTTTAATAAAACTATATTTGAATTTTTGTTGATCATTTAGTTTTCTTATAGTATAATAATAATAAATTCATTTATTTCAGGTAAATAACACCCGTAATACACCCGTATAATACATACAGTTTTCTTTTTCTTATCTCTAAAATATCACCTAGTCGTTTCATTGTGACAGGTGAGGAACATAAAATTTGTTGATCGAATTAATGGCTATTGCAATAAAATCTCTGGAAAGAATTTGCGGAGTGATTTGCAACTGAAGCGGTGTGCAATTTTTACGAAAAGCTATAAAAGTCAGGCTAAATGACAGCGAGACGGTACAAGTGGGTCTACAAATATTTTCTTGTATCTACGTAGGTATTGGAATTCATGCAGTTTCTACCTGAAATATCCAGTCGAAAATAAACATTTACCGAGTCTTTTCCGCGCAAAATAAAAATATGTAAAAAAATATCTAATTGTTCTGTTATTGTTTAGTAAATGTATATACGTGGATGGGTACTGGAACTACACAATTTTTATTTAACTTTTATTTTTTATTTTTTGAAAAATACACACCCATCTAAGAAAGTAAGCACATAATTAAATGTACAAATCCATTAGAATCTTCACATAAAATATATATTATGTATGTATATAGGAGGTACCAAGATTGTCCGGATTTCAATGTTCACTTAGAGAAAATGCACAGAAAAAAAAAGAAAGTACTATGGACGTTCAAATTCATATTGTTAATTTGCAAGAAAATACACGGTTTACAAGGGAAAATCTTACAACCTTAAAGTCATTGTATTCTACCTGCGAGCAAGCGTGCAAAATATTAATGTTAAAATGTCACAATTATTATGCAGATTCTATCACATCACATACACACATTACACACACATACACATTATTACACACATCACATTACACATCATCATCATTCATTATCATCTACATTATTATCACATTATTATCACGCATTATTATTACAAACAAATGTCCTTTAATCTGCAATAATTTACACTAACTAATATTCAACAAATATTTTTATGTTCTAAAAATTATTTTATGCTGTAGAAACACTTTTTGTGCAACCACTCTGACAATTTTAATTTTTAAACATTACCCTGCAGCACTCTAAATTCGTCTAGTAGGACATTATAAATTTATATACACATATTGAACACATTTTTCTTGTAAATATCCTTGCGGATGCAGCGTTTTTGGAGCTTAAAAACTTTGTCGGCATCGGTAGAGTTACCCTTATTAGATTACCCTGAGGTGATTAGTCCATAGCTTAGAACAGATGACACGTAATCATGGTAAGCCGCAAAAGCAGCTTCTACAGACACATTTTGTCTCAGCTTTTTTTAAAACAAACACGAACCCATCTAGTTAGCAAGGTCAGAACCTATATGCTCCACATGGCTTTTCCAATTCAGGCTTATGTCAACATGAATTCCTAAAAAAATTAATTGATCCACTTGTTGTATCTTTTCACCATTATACAGAATATACAACGCTAAAGGTTTCTTATTAAAAGAGTTAAATTCAATTAATTTTGGCTTGCTAACATTTATATTTATTATTTTGCATCCAATTTATTATATATTTTAGGGTCTTTTCCGTGGCTGATTTATAGTCGCTTTTATCCTGAAATTTTATGACAACTGTAGTATCATCTGCAAAAAGTATACATTTCTGCAAAGTGGCCTCTGGAAGATCATTTATATAAAGTAAGAAAAGTAAAGGACCGAGAATGCTTCCCTGAGGTACGCCACACTTATTTATTACCGCTACTGATTTGAATTTCTCTTTGGAATATATTTTGACACGTTTCATTAAAAACTTTCTTTACGTTTGAAAACAAATCTTTAATTACCGCTTTAGTAACCTCATTAACCCTGTTACCTTTACGTAACCAGGCCGACTGTTTCATCGTGTCTACGTTTATCACACCTGTTCTTGTTACCTACTAACAAATGCGTTACAACATTATTATCAACATTGGTTATCTTATGAAGCACAAACGGTTCTTTTGTATGTGTTCCGTACGGTAATAAATTTACAATAAAAAGCATTTATTTCTATAAAACATACTACATGCAGTTTTGAATAATGTGGGTCGCTCAGTCAGGAACACGGATCTAGTTGCCCATTCGCAATTATAGTAGGTACCTATGGAAAAGGGGTAAGAAAATCCATGGACACTGTTTTATAAATAATCAAGTAGCTAAATCCAGGACCGCTTTCACATTATTTAAGGCTTAGGTATTTAAGGCTCTCACAAACAGGCACGATACGATAGCGCGACGCGACTCTAGTAGAACAATTAATAAGAAAACTTAATGGAAATTGTTCTACCAGAATCGCGTTTAAGCGAGCCTTTTAACGATTGATTATTATACTATATACTATTGTAGAAGACAAAAAGCCAATATTCAAGGCTAAACACTAATGTCGGTCTGGTAGGATGGGTGAACGTATGTAGGAAGACTTGAGGATACTTAACAATATTTAACTATAACGGTTAGGTAATAATGGTAGAGATAGTTAATAAACCTATTATTTTAAGTATCCAGAAGCACAGTACACCCGGTTACACACATAGTTTGGAAGGTGTAGTGCAGAAGGTTTGTTAGTCAGTCATTGTATACAGAAAATTATATGTATCTCAGTTCCTTTATTACTATTACGGATCGACGAACCGTACGTGAAAATTTCGTTTACAAGAAAAATATATAAAAAATGAAAGAGGTTTTACGACTGAGGTGAAATAGAGCCAGAAACTCGTAATAAGTAGATTAGTATGTTTTTAATTTTATTACTTAATAAATGCGGGAATTAGGAACACGATTTATAGTACGGGGTTAAGCAGGGATCAACATGTGGTCAAAGAATTATTATTGCTACACGACATAATTTGATCTGGACGAATTTTGACTCCTAACGTACGGAATCTCGATCTAGGAATATATTTAAATAACTAGTTTATGATTGTTTTCAATAAAACAAAGCAAAATAGAAAAGCTTTACGTAACATATACATTTCTTTGTGTTTAAAAAGAGAAAGGTTTATTTCTTCGAGATGGTAATGAGTTCGATTTAAAGATTTTACTATTAGACACTTGGCAAACGTCTAAGCTTCTGTATTTTAGACACCAATACGCGTCAGTCTACGAAAGAAAACAAAAGAAAAAAGCAAAAAAAAATACGAACGAAACAATCTCGAGACAAGCAAGTCTCAAAGGTACCGACAACTCCATCAAAGATGGACACAAGTTTTGGCCGTGCCACCCAAAATTTTTATTAAACCGAACCTCAGCACGCTATACCTTAGCGTTTGCCGTTAATAAAATACACAGGGAGGGCAGAAAGCCAAACCGTTCGCGTTTTACGAGCAGCGCCCCCTGCGGTCAGAAATATGAAACCTATCAAAATAGAAAATACACAGATGTTTTATGAAATGACCGAACGTGTTTATGTACCGCGGCGCCGGACGCATACGTTGGGGATTTTTGTTTTAAGTTCAAGCTGAGGGTCTTAGTTTTTGTTACAATATTTGTTGAGGTTCCTTTCCTGCAAAATATTTCTTGAAGAAAAAAAAAGAAAAACTACCGTCTTCCAAAAAACACACTACAAAATGAAAAAGTTACTTTAATTTCGGTGTCTTTGGTTTTGTATTTTCGTTTTTTTGCCACCGACTTCCGAAACTGACTGCCTCGTTGGTCTAGTGGTCGCAATTGCTACTGCTGAGCATGAGATCCTGGGTTCGATTCCCAGGTCGGGCAGTGTTATTGGGTTTTTCTATCTGAAATTTCTCAGTAGCAGCCTTTTTTTTTTTTTTTTGAGGGTGGGAAATCATCAAATAACTTCTCCCGCTCTGGGCGGAGCGGGAGGGCGTGTCAGACTCTTACTGACTAAAACCCACCCGTGTTCCTTCGGCTGCCCTGTTGCCGGGGGCCACGATCTCCCTTTCGGTTTTCTTCGCAACCCCGGCAGGCATCGGCCCTAGTGGACCCCTTCGAATCTGCTGACATCTCTTTGAGGCGCGCGTGGAACACAACGCGCCGTCGACCCGGGCCTGGTCCTTATCGGACGGTGAGCCACCCATTGCTCACCGTCCGCAAGCCCGCGCCTACGGTGGCCGGAAATCGCCTCGCGATTCCCGACGCCCTGGGCGTCTCCTCCTGCGGCGGTTAGGGGCATGAGGGCGCGAAATTTGCCTCTCCCTCACGCGTTCCGCCTCCTCCTTCGCGAGCATTACCGCTTCGCAGAAGGAGGTGACGGCCTCCCATTTCCTCTCGCTCCGTACCATGGCCTGAACCAGGGCCGGACGCGAGAGATCACCGCCGCCGATCACCTTCACGAGGACACGGCGATGCTCCGCCCAAGCTGGGCAGACCTCCACCGTATGCTCCACCGTGTCCTCCGGGGGATCCACACAATGGTGACACCCGGGCGTTTCCTCCCGCCTTATCCTGTGCAGGAACCTCCCGAAACTGCCGTGTCCGGTGAGGACCTGCGTCAGGCGGAAGGTGAGGACGCCGTGGCGCCTCTCTATCCACTCCTCAAAGAGGGGTCTTATCGCCGCAATTGTGGCGTGCCCAGCGCTGGGTTGCGACAATCGCACTCTCCATGACGCCATGAGATCCCGCCGGAGCTCTGTCCGCTGTGCCGCGATTTCTCGCGGCAGCGGAGTTAAGCCCCGGCGTTTCGCCTCCTCGCGCCACTCCCAAATGTGCGCGAGGACCTTTGCCTCCAGATCCCATGGCGGTAATCCGGCAAGGAGGCTCGCCGCCTCGCAGGAGACCGTGCGGTATCCTCGGGCCAGCCGGATGGCCATGACCCTCTGGGACGCGTTCAACCGGCGGGCTGGCCGCAGCCTTAGTGAACGCGCCCACACCGGTGCCCCGTAAAGGGCCATGGACCGCACGACCCCCGCGTAGAGCCTCCGGCAGGAGGCGTTTGGATCCCCTAGATTGGGCAGGAGCCGCTTCACCGCAGCCCCGGCCCGCTCCAGTCTGGGAGCCAAACGTCGGAAATGTTCGACGAAATTCCACCGGCTGTCGAGGACGAGTCCCAGATACTTCATCGTCGACTCGACGCCGATGTGAACCCCTCCCGCCATTACCTGGGAACCCGACGGTGGCGCATTCCGAGGTCCATGAAAACCCATGGCCTCGGACTTGTGCAGGGCCACCTCGAGTCCCAGCTGCCGGATCCTGTCGACGATTGTCGCAACCCCGCGTGTCGCTAGTTCCTCAGTAGCAGCCTGGAGTCTGGATTTGTGACCGGTTAATAGCAATGGGCTCACCCCCTATTACATCGGACTTAAAACATAACTGGCGAAATGTGGGTGATCCTGCTACAGGGACACCTCTGTCTAACCTTTCAGGGAAACAAGGCGTGATGTCATGTTATGTAATGTTCCGAAACTAAATACTTTTTCACTATGTAGTGTTTTTTTTGGAAGTCGGTTTTTATTTTAGTCACATCATCCATTCCCATCCAACATCATCCATATAGACTAAGTGGAAAAACGTATTATTGAAGCTAACTCAAACTACCAAGAACGAGACCATCGCGTAAACTTCCTCTACACAAGAAAAGTAAAATTTTCAAAATCGTTCCTCAATTAACGAAAATATCGTTGAACATACATGAAAAAAACATAGAAAAATGTTTAAAACCTGTGTACGGTACTTATGTCAGAATACTTTAATGATTTGCAAAAGGAACCTAATTGTGCACGCTTTACCTGCACTTGTATTAAGCTCTATTTCTGTGTTTTTGAATGCGTGGCGGAATTAATCAAATCTATTGAAATTCTACCACACCATCAAACTCGAACCGGAAATCGGTGCCAACAATAGTAAAAGTAGGAAATATTGGGAAACAATAAACCGTATTTGAGCATGGCTAGTTAAATATCTTATATTTTTTTATTTACCACCATTTCCTTATCTTTCCCACCGGTGACACTGTTGGCAGGACTTTATCCTTTACTTTTCATTTAAATATCTGTCGCTTTTCCAAAATGTTTTAACATAATGTTAAGAACAACAGATCAAAGAATCAATGCCAGCTCAGTACATCCATACCTATAACAGGACATATCAATTTAAAGCACTTAAACTGGGTGCATTAGCGCATTGTACCGGCACAGACTGAACCCCGGACCCCCGGGGGGCGACCCCCGCGGGGACACGCGGGCTTCTAATGACCGCTACCTATTGTCTGTAGGTGGACGGTAGGTAGCCTGATTGGTCTAATGGGTAGTTTAGTTTTTAATTGGATGGACAATTGGATATCCAGGGTGAATAGTACAGCTTTTCTAGAGATTCGTGGGGAGTCCATTTTAGTTATGGAATTAAATGGAAAATATTGATTAAAATTTTATTGAACCGAATTCTTTGAGCAACCATTATATTATATAAATAAAACAGCACTTTTCAAGAAAACGTTTTCCAAGTAACAAAATACTGAAAGTAGCAGTTGTTAGCGCTTGAAAATTGTGTAATTTCTGTAGTTATTGTCATTTTTAGGGTTCCGTACCTCAAAAGGAAAAAACGGAACCCTTATAGGATCACTCGTCTGTCTGTCCGTGTGTCTGTCTGTCTGTCTGTCTATCCGTCTGTCACAGCCAATTTGCTCCAAATCTTATGGACCGATTAAGTTGAAATTTAGTACACATATATATTTCTGTGACCCAAAAACGGACGTTTAACGTAAATTAATTAATTTTGAATATGGAGGTCACTTTTAGGGGGCAAATACAAAAAGTTTCTTAAACTGGATCATAAAAAAAAATGAAATGAAAGGACTTGATACGAGGATTTTTTTTTATTTTTAACAATTTTAACATAAATACATTTAAAGATATTTAAGAAAATAGATGAAAATTAACCATTCTCCCCTTATCTCCGAAACTACTGCTACTAAAGTTTTGAAAAAATACCGAGAATGGTTCTTCACTCATAGATTTAAACCTATAAGGAAAGGAAAACTTATAAGAAGTCTATGGTCTTAAAATAACATGGTAAATCTATCAATATTGTTCGTACAAACTTATATTTGCAGTTGAAATGTATGGGAGAACTTGTATTTCAACTACAATGTTAAGTTTGTATTTGGGATAAATGCATCCCAACTACGGAACCCTTCATTGTGCGTAATCCGACACGCACTTGGCCGGTTTTTTCTTTGATATAAACATATTTTTGCATGCCGTGTCTATCGCTTAATATTATGCACTTGGCTTGTAATTGCCTTGAGTCAATTAATGGAATGGTGTACAGATTTTAGATAGACCCAACAAATAAATAAATAAACCCTTTAGCTGCCTTTCGAAATGGTAAAATGGTCTCAAGAACAATTTAACCAGAAGCGATGACTATTTTAAAAAATCAACTCATAATTTTAAAATTTGATGTTATCAGCAAATACCCCCATAATTGAAAGTAAAAAGGAGCAATCAGAAGCCATTAATATCTCAAGATCAACCAGCAGTATTCTCAGTTAACGGTACAGATAGCCACGATTAGCTTTTAAGCACATAATTTAAGAAACGAGGTCGACTCCCTAACATCCAGTTAAGGCAAGAATTAAACTGGGCTTAAAGTGAATTATTGGACACCGCGACCGCGAGATCCAAGAGTTAGCTCTTATCTTGTTCTTTTTCCTCGTTTAATAGGTCGATTTAACTGCCGTTAATATACGGTGGAACTGGCCAGATTGGAAATTTTGGATTTAGGTCGAATGTGATTATTTTGTATATTTTCAGTTTCCTCAATTTCTGTACTGCTTTACCGGTGGTACAATTTGCTTTGATCAGATATAATTTAAATTTAAGGTTATCTTCTTAATGGATGTCTAAATAAAATTTTCTTTGATCGAAGAGACAGCGGAATCTACAGGGAGAGATATATGGGGATATACCGGATCTCTTGAATAGTCAGTCGATTCAAGTCAAATAAAGATGAGAATATAAACAACTCCGCCAAAGCTGCACTAAACTGTCACTTATTAGTACAACTCCATAGATCAAAAAGAACAGAAACGTAACTACCCACAGTAATAATAATTTCTACCAAAATGATTATGGTGTTTCATAAAAAAGCTTTCAGACGGTAACATCAAACTTCTCTACCTACGACATTATTTTACTGCCTTGTCAAACTAAACATGTTTCGCATTTTTAAAATGAGAATCGTTAAATATAAAAACACTCAGGTGACTGCTCTGACACTATAATTTATATCTTCGGGCTGTCTCTATGAAAACAAACTTATAAACGACACGTGAAAAACCCACTGTATCGTCTAAAGTAACCGCTGCAGAGCTTAGTTTTCAGTGAATATGTAGGTAAAAGTTGTAAATAATGAAGAGTTTATTAATTTCGAACAGTCGCGATCTAGAAATGAGAGGAATAATCTTTGAAATTTAGTTAATGATCAATTTTAGCGCGAGCGCACGGAGGTGGCGTCCGAAAAATGACGTGGGAAATACTAAATAAACGTAAAGACGTGGATTTATTACTGATTTTAGTTTGTTTGTAAAGAACATACAACCAAACACTCTGCGAAAGTATTTCCGTAGGTCTTGCAAAATATTTGAACACCGGATTTACACAGCTTGTTAGAGAATTCCTTTTCGCTAATGTTAGAATAAATCAAGGTGTTTTTTGTGAAATATATCGGTATATTAGAGCAATATATAAGTTCGTATCGGCCGGTTGTCATCGCGCGGTAGTTGGCGGGATCAGCTGTGAGGTAAAGGTTATTGACTCGACGAGAGCGACGTGTCATTAGTTGTATTCAAGAGAGTCGATCTCCATCGTTCTTATAATAAACAAGGTGTAGAACTGTTCGTGGGGTGTGGCGTACAATACATTTTGAGCCTTTTTCTTTTGAATCAATTAATTGATCGGGTTCTGGCTGTCTAGATAAGTGCCTTGTTTATTTTCAGTATAATTTCACCACCAACTCTTTAATATTGTTTCTAACTTTAACATTAATGTTATTGTTATTTTGCAGAATTATTTAAAAAGATTTGAAAATAATTAGTAAACAAAATCAAACTTACTTAGTTACTTCCAACCCAACATAAACGCTTCCACTTCCACCATCAAGTCCTCCACACCGTGTATCCACTCCATAAACGGGTAATAAAACAAAACAAAACGTAAACAAACGAGAATCGAACTCATAATTAAATCAAGTTTAAATCAATCACTTCCGCGGACTATAATAAATCAAGACGCCGGAATCCCGCGCGATCCCCAAAAATCCGGGACACGGGACGTTGATTAAGATCCCGGAGAAGTAAAATATTCATTAATTGATTCCGCGCCCCTCGGAAGATACCCCTCATTACTCGAGGGTTGATTAAGCGAAGCAACCTGGATGTACGTGGGAGAATGTCTCTTGGAGCGTTCATATGACCCGATCAGACGATACGACGCAATGTCGCATCGGGGCACAGTCGTGACAGACAATGGTGGTAGAAGCAAGCAATGGCATTCTATTTGTTGCCTTAGAATTATGTTTTTTGGCGGTAAAGGACTAGAAAACTTTTACATTTAAATAATTGTCTTAATGAACTATTCAAATATATGAATACGGAAGAAAAGTCCTCAGACCGCGAACGCTTTCGGTAGGTCCGGAAAAATTCAGTACCACATGTAGAGTTGGCTCTATATCCTAAAAAAAACAATTTCTACTGGTTTAATCTATTGAAAAAAATATTTTAAAGTTTTAAAACTCTAAAATATTTTTCAAAGCTTCGCAGTAGCTTTCATTTAATCGTAGGCTGTAAAAGGGCCTGGCCTAGACAAACGCGGTGTACACGGTAGGGCGGCGCTGACTGCGCGCACCGCTAATGGGTTGATGTCATTCACTACGTTTTGATGCGTAAGAAATCAATGGAGCTTACACCTGCTAAATATTTTGAAGATAAGAAAAAAAGAGATTGTGCAAAAGAAAAATTACATAATGGATTAAGTATTTTTTTACGAAAAAAACTCTCTGGGATTGTTTTAAAATACCCTTGATCCTTGGCCTTGATCGAAAACTGATATAGCTTTTATATTATGAAGTAACAAAATCACGCAAGGCGGTTACAAAAAATATAATTTATGTCTATTTTCATAACTGTATGATTTATGATTAGTTTCCAATTATGAATCATTTCGTTTTGAAATATTATGGGGAATGTGAGCGTGTATAATGTTCATGGAACGTCAGTAGGGTGCGCCCACCTGTCAGACTGTGTAAAGTGACAGTTCTACTCGTGCCAAGCATTTGTTTCAGCTGACAGTGTGCTATGTTTCGTCAGGGCAGACCGGAAAAATGGACAGCCATGGAATCTATCGAAAGATGTATAATCAGAATAGTCACGATCCTTATTGTGTAGTGCAATTTCACGTGCTTAACATAACATATAAAGGACGGATAAAAAAAATATTGAAATACCTGCGCGAGAGAGAGAAATAACTACTTACAACTACACAATAAATTTGTTTTACAGCTATATAAAAGATAGAGTTATCTTTAAAAAAAAACACTATGTTAATAATCACGAGAAAAATTAAAGGTAATCGAATTTTTTTGATTTTATATTGTAAAAATAGAAAGTAAGATAACAAACTCTTGTTATTAAGAGCGACTCGATACCCTCCCTAATCTTACCTACGGCATATTAATTAGAGGTAAACAAGTTCCTTTGTAAGATTTTCACTTCGTTCGACGACGTTATCCGAGAGATAATAACATCTAAATATACGCACTTGCTTGTTCACGTGTAGTAGGTAGGTATGGATAGGTATGTGGAAGAAAAACATTGAAAGTTACAGATGTTTATTTTCTCAAGGACTGAGAGAGGTTAACTGGCTTTTGTTTTGTTTTAAAACCAATTATAATTTGCTTTATTGAAGTCGTTTGCTTTTTTCCAGGTATTTGGTGTGGTGTGAAGACGGTGATTTTTTTGGATTTTATTATTATGCTAGTCTCTTGGTAACAATGTTTTATATTGTTTTTTCTACCATAAAAATAACGTACTACTTAAGTACTTTTTCTTCATTCAACTTCATTAAAATGCTGCATGTAGTTTATTTGCGCATCTTTTAAGCTTTTGTCAGAGAACTGGAACCCAATACCAGGCATTAAGTTTAATCCAAGATCATAATTATAGCATAAACCGATCCCCAAGATTAATCATAATCATAACAGGAGGTGCGTCTTGCGACTAATTGGCGCGACTGGCAAATTAATTGATTATCTGTGTGTTACCGCGCCGTCGCACGGCTGACGCGACACCGCTACTTATCTTCTGACTAAAAGGCAAAGTACGGCGTAATTTTGGATGGCATCTGTCATCTATGTTTCATTTGTGGGACATGAGTTTGAGCTGCGTGCGGTAGGTAGACGAGACTCGACTTCATTTGGATATCGTTAAGTTTTCTGAGGCTTTCCGGTATATTTAAGAGCGGTCTAATATATATATTAGACCTGTCTAATAGGAATAAGTCTTATTCTTAACGTGTCGATTGTCTTCTTCTGGGTGGAATAAGCTTTGGCCAGAGCCCACCTATTTATTAAGTCCAGTAAAAAGTATAGCTTTGCCAGTTACATTGTCAACCTGGTTGAGATACTGGACGCTGCAGATGTGACTTGATCCCAATGAATTGATAAAAGTATATGACTATGAACTGTTTGTGAAGTAAAACGAGATGATTATTACCTACTATCAACAAGGAAACTTTTCGTAAATTCAAATAAAACTTTATGAAGTTCGACCAATTTCATAATAAATCAACTCTCTCAAAATTATTTTCACCGAGGCTAGTAACCGTGTAAAAAAAACTGTCGCTAAATGTGTGCCTAGCACCGCTACAGTAACAATATTATATCGAAGCGCAGTAACTCGTGTCTTTGAGCTAACTACCTGGCAGCCATTCAAAACAGACCGAACTGAACACTTTCTGCTCAGGGTTAAGATTATCTAGGTAAGACTACAATCTTTATTTACGATGTGAGCTAAAAAAATAGTGGTTACGACTGTGTATATTTATTCGGATTTAATTAATTTATGTACTTTTTGTGAATCCCCTGCCTAGCCAACATGTTGAAGTCGGCTTCCAGTCTCTAACCGGATGCAGCTGAATACCAGTACTTTACATGGAGCGACTGCCTATCTGACCTCCACAACCCAGTAACTGGATAATACAATACCCCTTGGTAAGACTGTTTGTCAGATTTTCGGGCTTTTGACGACCCGTAACGACTGTCAAAGATCCACGCACGACAGCCGTGACCACAAAGTCTTAACATGCTTTCCGAGGCACGGAAGAGTCTCGGTATGTAAAGATGGGTACCCATCCACGGGCCAACCCCATATATTTAGTTCTGTTTACCTTTTAGTTTTTTTTTTTTTCTGCTTGAGTAAAGTTCTCAATGTTTTTGGTTGGGATACTGGCGTGTGCTAACTGACATATGGCCAATAATTTATCATTTAAATTATATTTTGGGCTGCACAACGAATTTTTTTTTTTTTTGCGTACTATTGTAGAGTCATTTTTTTTTTCTAACTTGAACAGACAACTGTTCTACTGGGGAGTTTGTTGCGCCACTTCTTCTTCCCAGCTAAAGGCACTAGGAATCGAGAAATACTATAATGGAAGAAGAAATAATATAATCGGGGAATACTATAAGTTGCACCAAAAATGTATCAATCTCCGAATCTAAATAAAAATCAATCAAATGACAAGATTACCTATTATAACAGAAATACATTTGACACACATACATCAATACACATTAAAGAGATCCTTAATGTTCATAACACGCGCGGCTATAAAGCGGCTATAAACGATCACTTCTAGGAATCGAGACGTCAACATACCTTTGGGAAAACGGCCAAACGGCGTTCATTCATCGGGAGAGAGCGTGGGCGGCGATCGCAGCGCCTCCAGCGGGGAGTAGCGGCGACTTTGTTTCATAGCGAAGTTCAGAAGTTGTACGTATTGTTTTTTTTGTAAACTAATAACTTCTTTTTTTATTTTAGTTGCATTTTAAATAGAGCATTCTCTTTTTATAAATAAAGTATGACGTGTCATACTCTTTTTACGAATAGTATAAAGTAGGTATCCACAATATCGCTAAAGTTTGAATTTATGTTCACTATTTTCTCTAGAGCTGCACTTCTAAATAATGACTGAATGAGTAGGTAAATGTATAAATTATCACATAATACATGAACATATTTTTTTATAATAGTAGGTAGGTATGTAACACATAGTCTAGACAACATCTGCATCACAATACGTTGTACATTGCAAAATAAAATAATAATAAATTCATCAAACTCCACACACAATATCCAGCCAACATTAGCATGATCCATCAGAATAATCCACTGCAAATCATAATAATACTCACGTCACAATGGAACGCAATGAGCCCATTATATTAAAAAACACAATCAAAATTTTTATTACTGGCACACGTACGAAATTTATTAACCCATCCCTACCTTTATTGCTCTGTTAGCCCCTGTGCAAATAAAATAATATAAAAGGAGAAAAAAATGACCGTTACGCCGCGGGCGAGTTCTTAATTCAAAAAACATTTAAAATGGCCGCTGTAAGTCTCTGCATACGAATGCGTTTTTATTGTGCACGGGACAGGGATGTTTTTCATTTGGAGGGGTATATGAATTAAATAGTGGGATTTAAATGTGGGTTAATAGAATTGTGGATTTGTTTATTAACTTGCATTTATTTTTATATTGCATTATTTTACTACCCACTTGAAAGTCATAGTCAATTTATTTATTACAAGAAGGCCATTAAAAGATACTTTTGAACGTCAAAATGTTTGACTCAAAAAATAATGTTACGAATTTAAAATCGTTTTTTGTTTTTGGTAGAAATGCTTGGTAAATAAAGCAGATAATAATCTTGGAAAATATCAAGCTGTCGTTGTAAAAATCATTTCACACGACAGCATTCCGTGTATATCACGTCCCCACACCCAAATTACTTTTTAAAGGTTCACCTTTTAATGAAAAGATCGAACAATAGTGCTGCCCCAGTAGCCGCGGGGCGTAATAAGTGGTGCACGGGGGCGATCTCAAGTGGGAGCGATTCGAGCTGAGGTGAGCGATCGATTGTGAATCGCAATTTAAGAGGAGCACATCGTTTTGGCCAGATGTGTAGTTTCGTTGAGTGCTAATTGGATGTGTGCACTTTTGAGCATGGACGATGATGATAATTTTGCGAGTTTGTTATTAATACACATCACATAACATCACGCCTGTAATCCCCGGAGGGTTAGGCAGAGGTGTACCTATAGTACATCCACATTTCGCCAGTTATGTTTAAGTCCCATGTAATAGGGGGCGAGCCTATTGCCATCAACCGGGCACAAATCCAGACTCCGGGCTGTTACTGAGAAATTCCAGATGGAAAACCCAATAACACTTTGCCCGACCCGGGAATCGAACCCAGGACCTCATACTCAGCAGTAGCGCTTGCGACCACTAGACCAACGAGGCAGTCTGTTTGTTATTAATTTACTAAAATATTTGTGAACTGCTTCAAAGACAATGCTTAGTGGTACTATGAAAAACAAAAGTTTGACTGCCTATTCATTTCCTTAATATTTTTACCCATGGTTACTCTTATTATTTTCAATAATAAGAGTTTTACGATGAGCAGCGGGAGGTTAAATAAAAATAATGGGAGCTAGCCGCTAGCCATTGGAACTTTGAGAAGCATTTATAGAATTTACAATAATACCTAGTAGTACCTACTTACTTAGTACGACAAATTTGAACAGGAATTACTTAAATTACTACACTTATATGTAGTTAAGTCATATGTCTCGTTCTACAAAACTTTATGCACTTAAATCTAATTGATGACGCACTATCTCGCTCCATTGATGACGAATGTCGCACTAGGTACTCTTCTATTTAGACGAACAAACAAACGAAGACCTATATTCCTTTTTGTTCTTCAGTTTTCCTCAATTGGATGTAGGTTTATTGAGTGTAGGAGCGATTGAGGGTATCAAATCACCTGTTGAAATGGCTTCGTGTCAATTAGACCGGGCGATTTGAATAGTTTGGCAAGAGGACGATTTGAACCGATTTGTTATTGTCATTGCATCAATTCTTGTTGTCATATTGTTTGTTGTCATGTTTTGCGTCATTGTTGAAGATTTAGTTCGAGAAATGGATGCAAAGTACGGTGGTATTTTGCTAAGATATGAAATGTTAACAGCATATGCAAGAACCAATGCAATCATTTTACAAATGTTTGCACACTTAAAGCTACATGTATACGATGCAAGTTTCTGGCCATCTTCCTACTATAAAATTGAAGCAACAAATAACTTGCTCTTTTATTTTTGCTTCTTCCTTATGGTATATGCTACAGGCAATTAAATAGCACCGTGTAAATCAGGCTTAATAGTCGAAAACACAATATCCACTTACGAAAATAGAATACCTACATCAAAAAATATCAATCAATAATATCCCCATAAGGGCGCGATTCAAACGCGCGTGCTTTCAAATCCCCTTGGCTAGCCAGGTAGGGGATCTATGAGAATCGGTGGGGAACGGTGGCCAGCGCGGGGATTAGTGCTGTGCAGTTATGCCGCGAGGGACGGGGTGATTAGAGCATAATGGAGATTAGGGGTAGTTCATGAGTGATGCATGTGACGGTTTCGAGAGATGAGAATTGGCAAATTTTATCATGTGCATTTTTTAGGGAACTCAGCTAAAAATAAGTTTAAATTAGTTTTAAGTAAACAATTATGAAGTTTACACTCATGACTGACTTGAAGAGATTTCATAAAGAAATAAGTTTTTTCTGCAAGATAGTGCGTCGTCTAGAACTTAAGTGGTCACTGAGTATGGAAGTAATACAGATTTCCATACATACAATACCAGGGTTTTTGGTAATGCCTTAGTTGTTCGGCAGTTGAAATATCTCAAGTAACTGCATTTACACTGACACCCATAACCATCAATCCGATACACAGCAATACTACTTGGTCGTAGGGGTGTTGGTACCACCTGAAGCTCTCATCAAAAGCAGCTCATCTAGGTACCTCTGTTTATTTATAACTAGCCACCCGTCCCGCTTCACACGGTTTTTATGACCTGGCAAAACATCGAGATTTCTTTATTATTTTTTTTATTATTATTATATATGATTTAATTTAAGTAATAGTACCTTTTTTTTCGGTGGGAAATTATCAAATAACTTCTCCCGCTCTGGGCGGAGCAGAAGGACGTGTCAGACTCTTACTGACTAAAACCCACCCGTGTTCCTTTAGTTGCCAGCGTTGACCGTACGCGAGAGATCATCGCCGCCGATTGCCTCCACGAAGACAAGGCGATACTCCGCCCAAGCCGGGCAGACCTCCACCGTATCCTCCGGGCGACCTCCGGGTGACACCCGGGCGAAACAGCCGTGTCCAGTGAGGACCTGCGTCAGGCGGAAGGTGAGGACGCCCTAGCGCCTCCCTAGTCATTCGTCAAAAAAGGGACTTATCGCCGCAATTGTGGCGTGCCCAGCGCTGGGTTGCGCCAATTGCACACTCCATGACGCCATGAGTTCCCGCCGGAGCTCTGTCCGCTGTGCCATGATTTCTCACACCAGCGGAGTTAAGTCCCGGCGGCGTTTCGCCTCCTCGCGCCACTCCCAAATGTGCGCGAGGACTTTTGCCTCCAGATCCCAAAGCGGTAATCCGACAAGGAGGCTCGCCGCCTCGCAGGAAAGTATAAGTACCTGCGGGTCTAAAACGGTCACATTAAGCAATTCCTCTAAAATCAATTCATTTTCTGAATTCCCAGCAATTCCTCTATGGTGACACATATTTTAGCTGAATCATATTCAATTCAATTCATATCAGAATCATATTTGGTGTAAATATTGCCGCATAACAAAATTAAGATCGTAATTTTACCGGATATTTTTTCTTTACAGTTTTATTAATCAAATGAGATTTTTTTTATTTTTTATTTCTACGGTTTAAATGTTAAAAACAAACAGATGAATTGCGTAATATGCATTGTACGCAGATAATATTATGAATTGTCAGTTTGTGACAGTTTGTGTAATTAATATTATTATCATATTATGAGTCTGCCAAAGCGGCCGTTTTAGGTCCTCTGGTCGACCGAGCTCTGCTCGGGTGAAAATAGAGAATGCTCATTCAATAGTATAGGATAGTTCATCTAATTCCATTTATAGTACCAAATTCCATGATGCCATGATAATAGGTACTTACTTATTCCATGCTGCTATGATAGTAGGTATACATACTAATTCCATGCTAATAAAACACATTATAAACCTTCCGGAATAAATTCTCTAAATGATAGTGAAAACCGCATCAAAATCCGTTGCGTAGTTGAGAAGAACAACGCGGACACACACACATACGGAAAGCGTCTTTTATTTAGAATAGGTAGATATTATAAAGAAATAGAAGTTTACATGCACAACATTACAGAAGAGAGAAAGACTGAACGTTTCCCATGTAAAAAGGTATCGTAATAACATTCTACGTTTCACATTCAAACACGGTCAACCAAAGTAAACATCCACTCAAAAATAAATCCTTGAAAAATGAAGTGCACACAAACATGTTAAAGGTGGTCGTCCACTATCCCTTTTATCCGCGCTATAATAAACTGTCGGACATTTGTCAGCGATACCTTAGGCAGGCCCGACTTCTGAAAAACAAAATTTTACGCAACACATATCATAGTGGCCTGGGGTGCGGTAGGTGAACACACTGGGTCGATAAAATGCTGCGTTTGTTGAAAGACAGGTAATTTTATGCCTTTAAAATCCACTAAATACCTAAACGCAATTAAGTGGGCAGTTTCACACCCATTAGGTAGGAATTTTATGATCATGAGACATTTTGCAGTATTTTCTCGCTCTTTGAGTATCTCATTTTATATTAGCAAACCTTTTCTATAATTTCTTATCTACTTACATTTGCGAATTAAGAAAGAAGGAGAATAATCATCATAATGATAAATATTTATTTATCTCAACATGACATTGCAGGTAGTGGTTAAAATAGAGAAAGGTGTCTGGGGTAGGAGAGTCCAAGGAGAGTTACAGATCACCCGGCTTTCTTATATAGGACATAAAAAAGATGTTCAATTCTCAAATGTTTTGCAGAAATACTGGAACTACTATGCTAAAATGAAGTGGGGGTTTACTAACTTTTATGTAGGTAGCAATTTTTGTCGCAGTGCGTACCCAAGTTAGGGCGAGCATATAGGGGGCGATCCGTGGACACGGTCAGTGCGCGCGCTCTAAAGAAGTGAATAAATCTGCCGGACGAACGACAAGGTGAATATAAATATAAAGAATCCGCGGACAAACTTCCGGACTTAGCAGGGCTGCTACGTAAAGTTATAATTATTATAGAAAAAAGATTTTCATGTTGAGAGTTGTCTGAGAGATTCTGGCAATGTTTGAAGAGTTCACGTTATGTTTATCGTCTACTTTTGTCCTTGCATAACGGTGCTGATGAATAAGGACTATCATTGACAGTAAATAAATAAATGAAAAAGTTAACACTAAGTAAACGTTTGATTTTTGAATTAGACTTGCTACTTACACGCATACGTCAAAGGAAAATTATAATTAGACAATACACGTATGTTATGTACCTTTATGTATTTTTATATCTAATATTTCATGGAAATATAAGACAAAAATACACATTCAAATCCTAGTTATCGGCCTAAACCAGTTCACCACATAAAAATACTAAAATATTAAAGCAAACAGTCAACCCTGTTGTTTGCGACGCGGCAGAGCGGTCACCGTGAAAGGCTAGGTGATCATAAAGTCCCGCGCATGTTCTTACATAATAATATTCTTGAAATATTCCCTCGGGCTCGGACCAACGTAGTCGCGACAGGGAAAACTGTGGACGAAAAGTATTTTGTGGTGCAGACTCTTATTTGTAACAACACCAACCAAGGTACCTTCTGTGGGTGACCTGTTGTGTAATATTTACAGTAGATTCGTAGAAGGTTTAGCTGGACAACGAATGAAAGATTATATCTAGGTAGTTAGGCATTTACATTATATGACCTATTTATGATTCTCTCGCTAGACTAAAAGGATATCAATTTTAGGTTAATTAATTAATATCCTTTTAGTTTTATTCGGTAGTAAGATCAGCAACATAAAAAAAAAACAGGTTTTCTATAAAACTTTAGAAATAATAGCATCTCCACAGCTGTGTTATAACATACAGGAGGGATGTGCAGGAAATGGTCAGCGGAGACAAACTACTCGGGCCGCGCGGCCGCGACACGCGTCATAACGCGCGGCATGTCGCAGAGCCATCTAGTGTGCGCTGACGTTTATTTTTAAAATATTACTAGTTTTTATGTTTATGGGCTCATAAGTTATAATTCGGGGATGTGAAGACGACAAAAATAAGATTGCAATTTTCATCTTTACTTGGTACTCATCATCCGCTTAGCTTTTTCCCAGCTCTCAGTTGGTAATTGAAATCAGTTCCCAGTGCAACCCGATGCACCTGACTATAAATTTTTTACATGGAGCGAGTCCCATCAGGCCTTAGGTACACACGGCTACACATCAAGCTATACATTTCCAGTTTATGCTGATCTCGCATTGTATAAGATTTCCCGAGGTCAGCTCTTGCGAAAATTTACAAATGTCACTCAACAGAAATTTAACAACGACTAACAAGATCAATTATGTTGTTTTCAGATGGTGATGCTGATTGCCACATTCTCTAACCAAAATGTAAGTAAAGTAAACTAAATTAAGAAATAAAAATTTCCAAACGAAAAATTAAGCAATGTTAATTCGTAAATAGTTTATTAAAAGTGAATAGTTTCTTTAGAAGTAAAAATATAATCTCATAATAACATATACAAAACCGATTATAATGACCCTTTTATCTTCGCTCGATTTGTTTAATACTGCTCAGAAGTACCACTAAATCTTTTTAATAGCCATAAAAAATTCAGACATTGGGCAGTTCGATCAAAACATTGGACATTAAAATATAAAAGCCGCCCCACACATCGGGGCGACATCGTGCCGCGTCATTGCCGACGCGTCTTGCCAATCGCGCGTTGTATTCCAAATTCAAATTACGCGAACCGCTGACAACCGCCGTTGGACCGTTAAATGCTTTGATTGGACACATTTTATCGCCCGAAGACGACCACACGCAAGTTTGGGTTTAATTATAAAAACGAGTGTTTTGGGTGATGTCATTGGTTTATACATTTGTTGTGTAAATAATGGGTTACCTGTTACATTATGATCAAAGTCAAAGCATTTACAATAATTTAAATAAATGCTGGACACTTTAGCAATCAAATTAACTTGCTCACACAATAATTTAATCTTCTACACTAGTGAAGTATAATAGTAGGAAGACCATTGATTAATATTAAAAGCTGAAGTTGTAGAAAAGTTATATTTACTGTTTAAGTACAATATTAGATATGAATATTGTAAATAATGAAATCGGGAACTAAAATTGCAGACATCATTAAAAACCAATTCTACTGTTTTATTCCCAGACAAAAATCAAACAAATACCTACAGCGTTCTACCCAAAACATAGGTACTTCTCCCAAAACGCAATTTCCACCTTAATACCGAACAGTCTACACATCAGGTATTGCACAAAAAGGCAGAAACCTCCTCAAAATGAACATTCCTCCCGTACCTACTAATGAAACGCCTCGTTTTGCTCGTCTTGCTCCGCGGGCCGCAATCACACACTTATTCAAACATTTCTCTGTTTTAATACGTTTTTTTATAAGCAAGGGTGCACGTCGCATAATAACGTGGTCAAAGGATCGTGTGTGTGAGGCGTTACACGATGGTTAATGAAAACCTTTAGCTTTTGTTTGTGTGGTTGCAAATGTGGGATTGTGGCTTTATGTGGTTGCAATTGTGAGGTCAGTGTGGTTGATTGAAATATTGTTACGAGGTATGTAGTTATAATAGACTTTTTCTTTAGATATTTTGTCTTAATTCTTAAAGCAAAGTTCGAATGTTAACTTTCAATTTTCGACGACAGACTTTTGCTTTTAAATAACATATCTTTCAGCAGTGCGATTCACGAGGATCATTCTTTGATTATTCTTTCTCATTTTTCTGGATAATTAACTTGGACCCATTTGCATACTCCCCTAAACTTCTTAATTACCTGTCTCATAATTATTTTACCAAACAGAACTTTACAGAAAACTCATTAGTACAAGCGACAATCTTCATTATTTACCTTGAGTTCTAATTAATTCCTTGTCATGGTTTTTGCTTCAGCTTTTGAGTTATATCTTTAGGACAGGTGAGAGAGACAGCGCATCAATCTTTGTATGTATTAGAGCGGGATGGCTATACGTCTCCGGTACCTGATTAACATCTTTTAGCAATTAGTAAAACACACAAAACTCCACCCCTGGCGTGTTCTGATCCCCTGGTAGGTGATGCTTAAATATTCACTCGTAAATTACTTGAAAACTTACCGCGAAGGTGGCCGTGGAACTGAATTTAAATGCACTTCGACGTTGTTGCTCGAAGATAAGGTACGCAATGTTTTGGTAATTAATGACGTCTGTTCATTATATGTATTAAAATTTGGTAATGTTTTCAAACGTATCAAACTGCCTTTTCTTTGTGGCTGTGCCTTGACTTGATATCTCGTGAGTTTTTCTTACCTACTCTCATTTTACCTATTTTTCAGGCAAAATCAAACAGTATTAATTTGCGTATTGGTCCTACTGGTCATAATTATAAGCAATTATATGAACAGAAGGAACAAGATGTGAATACTGAACCACGGATTGATTTACTTAATAAAATGATGATTTTAGTTAGCATTCATGCTTTGGGTATGCATAAAGTCATTGTGCAGTAAAAACGATTTCAAGCAGAATTTTACAAATCACGGCCAAACTCACCACACAAGAGAATTTACTGAATAGAAAGTAAAATGTTCGAAAAAGTCCTATTATTACAATATCCTCTCCCCAAAGTCGGTCAAACAAAAACCCCGAAAGCCAACTGACACGCTGTATTTAATTACAAAAATGTTAAACACCGACCTCCGTCCGTTTGTCCGACACATCGGTCCGATCGCGCGGAAAATCAATTGATTATAAAAAGGTTTTTTCATGTAAAACATTTTGTGATGAACGTTATTATTGACGGCTGCGGTTTGCTGCGATTACGGTCAGTTTAATATAAACTTTTGGAGCTCTAATTCAAAAAGGTATCTCTTTTCAAATTTACAACTAATTAAACATTCAACGTTGCATACAATTACATCAAGAGTTGGAACCACCACAGTGATAAAAATAGTCCTTGATCAAAAGTATCAATGGCCAGAAAACATTCCAGACATTTGTGCACACTATTGGAATAATTTAAAATATTAATAATTGTCCTCAACAATCGATATGTCTTCGTCGCACCGGATTAGATACACGCTGTTAAAAGCTGCAGAAGTTAGTTATTTTTAGAATCAATTCAACTAATTTAAACACGAATGTTCATGCATTCTTCAGTTTGTGAAAAGCTTAAATTCTTTCTTCTTTACTCTCCAATAAGTTTTAAAGTAAGTTGTTAGTTAATTTTGCCCTCAATCATTTAACACAATTTTTTTAACAGATGCCATCTTTCCGTACGCTACTGCTACAAACAACTAACCCACTGCAACTGCAAACAGATTGAATGTCCAAAAGAGTTGAAGAACTTATAGAATACTTCGTGCTATTACAATAAACCGTATCGATCTGGCACTGAGTGGTACACCTCGCCACTTGAGCCCCCGTGATAAATAGGGGAAGTGCATCGAATATGAGATGCTGGGAGAGGGAAAGAATGGATGCGGTACATTTTGGTAAGAAAGTTATGAAGAATTGATATTTGTGAATGAATTAACAGTCTTCTATCAACAACAGACTTTTAGTTTGTTATTTGGCAGGAGATTGATAAACAACCGTTTTGCATTGCATTAAATCTAAGGTCCAAAAATACAATGAAGCATGCTAATTTGTCAAAAAAGTGCGATCACGATAAGCAGAACGTAGCAACAGTAGAAAATACTCAGACTGCTAATGGAGAAAAGGTTGATGTTTAGCGAGACGCGACTTTCAATCGATCTCGGCCAAGATTTGGTTGAGACCACTAACCTAATCGATTTTTTTCTGTTTCAGATTTTGAATTTCTTAAGAATATAAGAGATTTTGCTAAAATTCTTTTAACTGAAACAGCCACATCCAAACCAAACAACATAAAACTTCTACCGCCACAACGGCACTCGATAGTGCCGCGGGCGCAGCTCAACCGATCGACAGATGCGCGTCTGTACCGCACTTTATTTGTACGAGTGTACCTTCTATTTATTTAGTGAAATTAAAAGTTGAGCACAATATGTTGTTGTGAATATTTTTGGAATAAGACCTACAAACGAAAGGAACTATGGTGAAAAACCAAACGATTTCCGAGAAAAACTGTTTTAGTAGACATTTTAATAATGTTAGTTCAGCTTTAGCATTCCGACAAAAATTCAACTGAGTGTAAAAGAGACTATGTGAGCGAATAGGAATTTTCATACTGATCATGGAAATATTGCCAATATTGTTTGAAAACATGATGAAAATGCTGTTATACGAGCACCTGTACCCACAATTAGTAGGTGTTTAGTAGTACGATAGACAGACGCGACAAACTAGATTACACCACCTCCATCAAAGTCCAGCTTGATTGATGAGCTTCCTGACCAAATGAACCACCTTACATCACACCCTCAAACCAATACCACCCTTATTTATATTCTTATAAGAGCTGGCCCAACTGCAAGGCGTAAAATTGTTTTAGATTTCTACTTTCTGCTAATCCGTCAATTCAGCAGAAATTTCTTTTGCATTACTTAAGCTAATATGTACTTTATTGTCTTGTGTTAAGGGTGTTATGAGGTGTATTATTAACTTGGTGCAGGTTTCTACCTTCAGATGATCTGTCTTTGTAAAGTCGTTACGTTTTTGTTGGATCCAATATCTTTTGTAATAGGTGCGTTATTAGCATGGAGGTACTCCATGGTGAGGGTGGGAAAAGCTAATGATTGATGACTTGCTCTGGTAGAATTTAGAATTAACATGAGTGATATTTGCAGTATCCCTAGCAGTCTAAAGCTGGAATAGTGGCAAAGTACCAAACTAAATTGCGATACTTGCGTAAGAGATGTCAATGTTATTATTTGATTTAGGATGAAAATTGAACAGTACCTATGTATTATAAGGCTATATTATATTTAAGACATTTAGAGTAAATTCTATCGCTCTAAAAGGCCAGATGACTCCCTCGTCAAGTCGTCTCCAAAAGGGACAAGGTGCTAGCACGCCTGCAGGCATAACGGGACCCTATTTCTCACCGTCTTTACAACTTTTGTGTGAAGACTGACACCTGAAGTTTTAGTAGCGGAAGATGTTAGGTGCTCAAAGAGTGCAATGTAAATATTGTATTTACAAGTGGGTCTCGATTAGAAAGGTACTGTATCTTTCAATAGGTGTTCACGATGGCAAGCTGAATCCTTTTTAACGCTATTTTTTTAATTGAGTTGGTTATTTTATGTTAATTATTTCTTATTTTTAGGATGTGACTCAAAAAGACATGTGCAACAAAACCTGAGGGCTGATCATGCAATTCCAAAGGTAAGTCAATAATTAATTGCATTTCAAAGAATTGAAACAAACAGAAATGTCATCGAATTCTTAATAGTCAATTAAGTTCACCTCAGTTGTAATTCGCTGCCGTATCGTCTAGACGCATATAAATTAGCTATTTATGTTGTGATTACACCTATAAGCATTAAAATGTTAATAGAACGGCCACGCACCGTCTCCTGGGGTATTAGACAATTACAAAAGGATACCAACTTAATTTTGCTGATGCTTAACTTCATTTTGACTCAACTCCCATAGGAATTTAACCTTTACTGTTTTCTAATAGAGGTTTTGGAATATTTTTGGGGTTGGTAAATATCAGTTGGTCGAAATGCCATTGTAAAAACGATGCGTTTGGCGAAAACAGTTATTGGTGTCGATAAAATCTCGATATACATACAGTATTGGCAATGATTTATAATATTTTGTTGGGAAGGGGAGATGTGTTTATCGATACTGAAGTATCGAATATTGCTAAGAGTAAAGTTTTATGGACTGCACTAATGTTGAGCTCCATATTTTTTTGTTGGAGTGGTCAATCCGGGAATGACGGAACATATGGGAGGAAGATATTTTTGGTTTAAAAATATGGTGTTTCAGCATAAATAAAGCTGACGTTTGTATAATTACTGGCATATTGGAGACCTGTAGGACTACAGCTTTCATACAAGTATACGCGGTAATCATTCTTACTAGCAAGATGAAATTGCAACAATTGGTCCGTGTAAAGCAAATAAGGTCAGTTATTATGACAATACCTGCTCTTTAGAAATTCTCCTTCCACATTCACCGGTGTTAACCTCTGCCTCTGCCCACCCCGCAACGAAACTAACTCATGACCCAATAATACAAATCACGGTGCACTCAGTGACAGACACCGCTTGTCCACGTAATTAGTGCTCGCATTAATCAAGACACAAGTGTGGTGCTAATTAGCCCTTCTGGGAACAGTAGCGGATGCGTCCGATGGGCAGCCCTATATAGCTGCACTATAAGTATAGCGGTATTTCGTGTAACGAAGTACGAATTTTGGTGACGTCATTGGTTAGGAGAAACCAGGTGAAAATGGGGGGAAAGATTTCTAAAATTTAAATGAGAGCCTGAGCAGCAGTAATGAGCTTCATACTGCTGCACTGTAAATGCGTAACACAGTCGTTATCAAACCTAATCGTTTTCATTTTATCAATGCTACAAAATCTGTTTGCAAAATCTTCGAACGATCGTCTGCCAGCTACGCATTTAGAACAAAGCAATACAATTATTAAATTGTCCAAATATAAGTGATTAGCTGTAACATAATATGAACCTCGTTCGTCCTGCAGGCGAACGAGGTACTAACAAGTTTCTATAGTATTTGAGATAGGTCTTGTAAGTTCTACTTTAGAATTTTGACGATAAATATAAATAATAACATCGCAAAAGCCCGTGTAACATGAAAAACACACCACAACAAAGTTACAAAGTTGCACGTGACTTGTAATTACCCTGGGAATGTTGTAATGAATGTAGTTGATACGTTTGAGGGACTGGGCCGTGCAGTGAAGTCCCAGGAGGCTATCGCCAGTTTGAGTATGGCCCAAGTTTTGTTACGCTATGGATTATAAACAAGTGGCAAAATACGTCATCATTGAAGGGATATTAATGGTCAGTTGCTTCATTTTGGATATCGTGCTGCTACTCTGCGATCACCAATAAGTTTGCAAAGTGATTTGATTATGATTATGAATGTCAATCGTCCAAATATGACTACAAAAAATGTTAGCAAGCTGACAAGAGACTGGGATTGATTCATAGTATCCAAATTAAATGGATGGAAAAAGGGAGTAGAATTTTCAGAAGTTATTTCAACAAATAACCTGATAGGTGCAGCCATTTTACTCAATATTATTCACAGTCCCACCGTCTCCAAGAAACAATACAACATGAAACTACACATCCATTATACACAATAGCTCCAAAGGCAGATGTAAGCCATGCATCACACCGCAACAGTTTGGCTTCGACAAATCGCATAGTCGCCACGACATCTCCAAAAAGACACTTCAGGGAATGTCGCAAGACTAATCGGTGCGTGTATGAATTGCTTATGCTAATTGGGGTGACAAATCGTTCCTCGCCCATTAATAGGAGGAATACACTCGAACAATACGCAGGAACGTCTTCCAGGAACTATATAATGGTATAATGGAAGTGAGTCTGGATTGTAATAGAAAATGGTCTTTATGAGATGTTTGCTTTTGATGTTTGTCGCAAATTAAACTGGTTCTGTTCTCTTGTTTTGGTAGTTAGAAGTAAGTGTAGTAAAACGTTTAGTTAAACACATAATATTACGTGCATATATTCAAACCGTCCGTTCTCATTAATTGTATTGTCTCTAAAGCAAATGGGTATCCGTATGGGACGTCACCATTGTTTCACATCATTGATTTTGCTCTTACTTTCATTAGTTTCTTGCCCGTTCTTCTCCATAGGTATCAACTACGCTTTGGAACGACTCAGAAGCGCCTGTAATTGGTTTAATTGAAATAAATATTTGAGTTTGAAATAATTAAACCATGTCAGTAGATCGGATATCTTTAGTTAAGTTATGAATAAGCCAAATAACTTTCTATTCTAGCTGCTTATTCAGATGCACCCAATTTATTTTAAAATCAATAACTACCCTGTATATGACTCATACGCGAACTTGTTTAATTTATTCCCTGACGGTGAAGTGTAATGCAATCAGCATAAATTCGACCAGACCGGCACCGGGACGGCAGCCGGAGCCGGCAGCAGCGACAGATGCCGTGTAATTGTTCCTGTGACAATTTTTTTGGTCCTCCCCTCTAATGTGTGATCGAATCTGTTTAAAACGGTGAGTCGAAGTGTAGAGACGGATTTCGCAGTTGTTTTGTTTGTATGCCGAAGTTCGGTCTTTATAGTAAGAATGTAATTGCTTATAGGTGTATTGCTCATGCAGGATTGCAGGCAGGAAATTTATTGCACTCCGGAAAATGCTGCTTGCGTTCTAGCGTCCACGTCATATCCTTTCAGTTTCCTAGCTAAATAATATTATACTAGGTAATTATGTTCTTCTTTATAAATACAACTACAACGCTACCTGAGGAAGGAGAAATCTAAATGCAAAAACATCATCACTGTCACGGTTGGAAAACTTAAGTATCTAACTTTTTGTAAAATCTTTTTGAAGAAATCTTATTATTTAGGAAATTGATACATACTCAATCGATCACTCGGCAGATTGTATTCGCAGAGATACCTACATCGTTTTAGTAAAATGGTACCACTTGCATCAATTGCTACCATTTAGAACTACATAACAGTCGTATAACAATATTGATAAGAGATTTATTACGCGAATGACAGAATATTTGAAATAAGTTTTTAAAATATATATCGGAGCAGTCTCCATACTATTGTACCTTCATCCCCCACAGCAAGCGCAAGGGTGCAGTGTACTCAGGTGTCGAGTCGCGACTGTGCCGACTGTGCCTGCGAGTACGTGCGCACTGGCCCTTCTGTTGCGCGTGCGACTGATTGTGGTGTAAGTATATTGTTTGTAGGTATCAATTAAAGCATAGCGTAGGTATCAACCATAGTGGCGGTAAAAATGGTGTTGCAATTAAAACTACACACTGAACGTGACTGACTCTGATGCGATTGTCTGACTGCCACGGAAAAATTTGATAATTATGGTAATTACCATTTTCGTGGGCTTTTCCATATGGAAATTCTGTACATATTAATGTGTAAGCTTACCTCTGTATGAGTTTTCAATAAAATGGTAGGAAGTGGGAAAGACCACCATATTAAGATAATTAACATATTTAAAAAATATACATAGTCTAAAATAAAAACTTTCACCGAAATGAACAGTACGGCTTCATAGACTTGCAAGACGTAGGTTTCTTCTTCATCATTAATGACAAAACAACATTCTTCCAATAATATTCTCAAACCAATTTTCTCGCACCACAATGGTTTGTACATGCTATACAGATATACCTAGAGGGTAGTATTGCACGGGGGAGTAACATCCCCTGCACCCAAACTCTTTGATGTGGTAGCCGTGACCGTGAAAATGTGCCGTCGATTCATTTCAGGCAGATTATCGGATTCGTAATTACGATTAAATTGAAGCTTTTGTGTATACTGACTCTTTTTCATGTTCACAGAATATATTGGTATGACTAATTCGTATTATTTTCATCGGACGATCTAAAGTTAACAGTGAAAGGAAATATGTGGAATCACGCATCGTCTGATCGCAAAAATGGGATATGGAATGTATTGAGTATACCGATGTCACTCACGATATCACACAGCGACATGGGCGATCTGACGACGTTCGTCAACCTCTATAGATTCTGATAGATATGCTGTGAATTACTACAGTACCTAACTTGTCAGATAGCACTTACGGATCTTTTTATATCGATATCTTAGACTTCATGAATAAGGAATATATCGCACTGACAACGATGTGAAGCCCCGTAAGGAACGCCCAGACGCAGACTTGTAGTGAGCTGGAAAGTGGTGTCACCCAGTATAGTGCCGGTATAACGGACGGTAGTGCCTTAAGCCAGAGACCCGACTCCCATTCTCCCACAGTCAACAGGCGAGTACGCTCAGCAGAGTTGGTGGACGTAGCTCACGCGCTGTGGTCCATCATGAAGGACAAAATGTTCCAATATCGTCAAGCCCCGTTGTCCTATATGAGGGACAATTCACCCACGTGGCTTACATCTCTATTTGTACTGTTGCTATATCGTCTGCGTATGCTCTATTAATAATGGCTAATATCGTCTGTGGGCTGTTTCGCTGTATGGCCTGATGGAATCTCATCAATTAGAACAAAAATAATCAAAAAATGACAGGTAAGACCGAAAACCGCGACGCTTGACGGTTTGACGTTTTAGAGATACTGCTCCCGAGCGGTTAGTGAGGGTATTCCATATCAACCTGCAGAGCGGCTCATCCCACTGAAGACGGGTTCTCGGGCTGCTCCGTATCCGAACAAGCCACTTTCCTAACGTCGATCGCATCAGTCAAACACGGCACTTCAGAGTCAACCTGAGAAGCAGTTAAGATTTTTCTGGCTAACTTTTCGGTGCTGTGTACCAAGCTCAGGAATCCCGGTAAGCTTACAATAGGAATTTTGCGGGCGTCGAGCCCGCCAAAGAGAATGGATAGTGTGGCTTATAGCTACGCGCGGTCTAATGCCACATTTATAATTGATGTTACATACAGAACGTCGAATAATTTGATCGATTTGTTCTAAATAAATAAATAGATCATGTGAAGGAAAAAATATTAGCGAGGTGCTAGCGAAGCTTACTTACCCACGACTCTGAAATGAAATGGTAGATTCTTTAAAAAAAAATCACTTTTCAACGTCAATAAAAAAAGCTAGATGCTATCTAAAAAAATTACACCTGAGAAGAATTGGCGAAATAAATTCGGGGGTCAGTCTCTTTAAAAGTCCAGACATCATCTTGTTCAGATCATGTAGATAAGTGAACGCAGGGAGACTAAAACGCCCACATTAAGCAATTCCTCTAAAAGCAATTTTCTTCTGAATTCCCAGCAGATCATTAGCAATTCCTCTATGGTGACACACTGTAGCTGAATCACATTCAATTCAATTAATATCAGAATCATACCTATTTGTAGTATATATTGCCGCATGAAAAAAAATGAAAACCGTAATTTTACCGGATAATTTTTCTTTACAGTTTTTATCTAACGAGATTTTTATTTTTTTATTTCTACAGTTTCAATGTTATTTCATTATGACACAAAACTTTCAAACAGATGAATTGCGTAATATGAATTGAACGCAGATAATATTATGAATTATCAGTTTGTGACAATTATTTATCATTATCATATTATGATTCTGCTAAAGCGGCCGTTTTAGGCCCCCGGGTCCCTGCATTATTGACATTCGTGAAGGCTATTTTACAATTGGAATTACAAATTCTAGTCCTCTAGACGATTATACACGAATAATATTGTCACAACATTTGGTATAGCAACAAGAATGCTGCTGCTTATGTAAGCTTGCGTGTAAACTAATTTCACAAGTCTTTCAAATAAAGAAATTGTATCAAATTCCTTGGCGAGATGATGACAAATCCAGAGCTAGTACCGACGTGCACAATTACTAGGTAAACAGCAATGTTAGCGATCGATATTGAAACAATAGGCCGCACGCCGACCGTAAATACCTGCGTTTTATCGCGCCCGTGTCGATCGGGCGCGTTTTGACGGAGAGAATGGCTAGGCAAGCTAGGTGGATTAATTGAAATGCAACTTTACAATACTTACTGCTCTTTCTAGAAGTCTACATAGTAACTATATTTTTGTGTTTTGCAGTAAGACAAAAAAAGAAAAAACAATGCCTGCCACGTATCGTGGGAACATTATTCTTACGACACGTAGCTGACTCTCCTCGTTCCTTCAAATCAAATCGAATCAAATTGTTTATTTGCTAGAATACAGGTATACAAATAAGGTCGTGAAAAATTAATGTTGAGCCTTACATTCTGCCCAAGATTCGGCATGCAAAATTTAAATGAATGAATACGACGCTATAATAAAAAATAAGAACATTAAACACAATTATCAGATAAAAATTAACAGTCCAATCAATACAATTAAAATCAATTTAGTCAAAATGTTTTTTAATTAATAAATACATAATAGACAAGACAAGATAAGATCAAAATGTCAAAATACTATTGAAATGTCAAAATCCAATTTATTCAATTACATAATTTCAAGGTCTATAATAATCGGTCATTTAGAAAATCATTAATGGACTAATAACACTTTTCCAATAAAATAGCCTTAAGTTTATGTTTGAAATGTGTATTTTTTTAAATATTCCGGTAATTTATTAAATACAACTGGTCCCACACAAATTACACTTTTTCATAATTGTGCAGTTTTATAGCCACCGACTTTTATAAGGTTTTTATATTGACTTCTCACGGGCCTTTTCTAGTGTCCGACACCTTAGTGAATAACTTTGCAATTGTTTTAACAAATATTGCCATATCCATAATAAATAATGAAGGAAAGGCAAGAATTTTTAGAGGCATCCTATTTTTTTTTTAAATCTATACTTTAGCAGTCATTTAAAAACTTTAGTATGGTTAAACATTATAAAATCTAGTTTTTTTTTAATGTTAAAAACAATATTTCAATCCAGTTTTTGCTGCAAAGTGCTGCATCGGTTAGATACTGGATAGCGTACAGTTTACATACAGTATTTAAACGATGTGATGAGGAAAATGCTACTCTAAATTATGTCTGAACTTGCACGACTTACTTGCCAAATAATTTATACCTCTCCACTCCACTTTCCCGCCTGAACGCACACAAACCATTGCCAGAGTTACCTGCCGTCCAGTCGTGGACTTGGCAGCCAGCCAGCCCCTACCGACGATAGCGTGATAGCATGCAATGAGGCGTGGATATTTAGTATTATGGGTGATGACTAGCTGACTTAGATATTATGCTCTATATTGGTGCAATTAAAACAGCATCCGAACTGCATTTTTTTTAATCAGATTAATTGATTTATTTAATTTCCTCTGCAGAATCATTTCGGGAATTCTGATTAGTGACTGGTGTAGTAAGAACAAGGTTTTCACGTTTTATCCCGAAATTCAATACGAGATGAAGTTTCAGCCAAATGCAATCGGTAGAAAATTCGGGATTAATTATAGACGTCGGTGGTAAGATGCTTCTAGATGATACATGCAAAGTTTCCAAGAAATGCATATCATACAAATCCTAAACAAAGGGATCGTATTACAACTTTGATGTATTACAAAGTACTTTCAAATGATCCGCAAATGGTACGCACTGTAAATAGAAAATCTAGTAAATCCATTCATAACCCTAGTTTCTTAGATCAGTAATAAAACAGTAGTCAAACTCGTAACTAACAAATTATAATGTACCAAAAGGACAGTTTATTGCACCTAGTAAGAAAATCGAGATCATAAATGTCTGTCATAATTGATACTTTAGTCATAAAACGAATTCCTGCGTTTCGGAAAATCGAGACGTTATAAAGTCTGTTGGCCGCGTCGCTTCATGCCAGTGCGTCTGAACAGAGCACAGATCATAAAACTTAATTGATTTACTTGCATTATTTATCTGCGGCGATAATATAGCTCGTTAGTTATTATGGGTGGTGTCCAAAGGGATTTGTCAGTTTATTGCATACCTTTGAGCTTGAGTGACGGTTCGTAATAATTTATAATTGGTAACCTATTTTGCAGGTATTACGAAATGAGGAGTTTCATTTTAGTTGGATGAAATCTGTTCATCAATACAAAACTATGACTAACATACTTTGCAAACGTCCATTTACATTGTTCTAAAAATAGGAACCGATTTTTTATCAAAGTGATTTGATGCCATCTGCTGAACATAACCCTCTCCTCTCATAACATACTGCATAAGCGTAACGGTGACTATTATGTGAAATTATTTCCCGGAAAATCAACTTCCACAATACAAAATAATACTAAAATCCCAGCAAACATAATAATTTAAAAAAAAAACAGTCGGAGATTTAATTCAAGCAAAGTAAATAAAAGTACATTAAAAAAGAAAAACAAATAGCAAATTGGACGTGCAAATAATAACATCTGTAGCATTCGGACTTTGAAAGAAGTTAGCCGGCGACCAGGTTCCCCGTAAAAGTACCGGAATAAATATACCGACGGTATTTAGGAGTCGATAGATTGACGAAGAGTGGATGATACCACCGAGTGAATATTTTGATACTGGTAACTATGTTGATAACGTTTGTATAGGACTGGGGCTCGTTTAGGATAAGATTCGACTAAAGAGAAAAAAAATCTTCTGGAAATAATCATTTACATAAATTATTATTTATGCATCGGTGCCTGCGTTGTATCTAGTACCTACTTACAAGACTGTAAAGTTCTTGTCTTTAGTATTCTTGATTACCTGAAAGCATGTAATTAGTACATGTCACGCACCGGAACTTCAGTTTTAGTATCATGAAAAGTTTTTGGTTTTTCACTAACATTTTCTTAAAAGAAGCTCCTATAGCTGGGCTAATACTTCTCGCCACTAATGAAATGAAATCATTTAATTTTTCTTACGTTGTCTTTAATTCTGTTGAATAAAACAGCTCTATAACAATCGTCGAAGTACAGTCAAGCCCGAAAGTGGCACGTGCCGTCGGCGCCAGGTGCTCGAACCGCACGCCTCTAAATTTAACGTCTTTATTTGTGTTTGTGACTGTACAGCGAATGTTTTTACGCGCAGTGCGAACCCACCCTAATTGGGAGGTGGCGATTTTAAAATAACACAATTATTTCTGAGCAAGAGTTATGTTTGTTAGTCGTTGATGACTTTTGCAACATTTTCCGATTCCAGTTGATTTATTCACTGTTTATTTAGGATTTTGTATGGTCAGTGACCACGAACTACTTGTTGTCTTTGTCCTTCCACCAAACAATTGCTTGGAGGAGGCTCTTCTCTAAACGAGAAGAAACGATCAATCAACACCATGTAGTGACTTTCATCGCGAGTTCATGTTTCATTTCAAAATATACCATTTTGAAATTGCAAAAATCACCTATTTTCTGGGTTTAGAACCAGTGTTTTTAAAGCGGGTTTCAAAACTCCAGTTTTAAATCGGAAACAAGCGTATAATATTAAAAGGTTTGTTCCTACCATTGTTCACAGCCGCAGCTGAAAGGTGCCGATGTATAAATAGCCACATTTTTGTTCAGAGCATTTCTCGGTATTTCGGTCATAATGCACCTGGATGCACTTAAAATGTAAATGCCTTTTGTTTTACCTTTAAAGCTTATAAAAAGAAATGAACGTTTCGTTCGTAAGAAATGTGTTTTTATTTAGACTGGGACTGGATACTGTTTGAGAGTTAGTTGACGCACCGAATGTACAAATTAATTTGTATAGTTATGCATTTATTTGATCTGAGCGTCTGTGAAGGAAAACATCATGAGGAAACCTGAACACATCTATACAAATATTATAAAGAGGTAAAATTTGTTTGTTTGTATATTTGTTTATCCGTAGCAATGATAGCCTAGCGGTGTGGCCGTCAGACTGCCAAGTCATAAGTTGGAGTTCAAACCCAAGGCACGCACCTCCAACTTTTCGGATTCATGTGCGTATTGTATAATTATCATTGGCTTCTAAACCGGTGAAGGAAAATATCGTGAAGAAACCGTCATACCTTTCAGATAGGGTTTTTCTCGACGGCAAGTGAAGCCAAGTCAGAGGCTCTTGGGCGGGTTTAAAACTCTGATACCAGGTTGGTTACTAGCCACACGAAAAGAAGAAGTTTGTAAGTAGGGGGTAACCTGCGAACCAACATCCAGATTTGAAAACTTCTCTTTGCATCGGATAGCCCAATTCTTGAGGAAGGTTATAGGCTCGCGTACGAAGTTGAGGACAGAAGCCAGTAGTAAATATAAGTCTGGAATCGCCAACTAGCCTTGAGCAGGGGTACATTCTGGTATTCAGCTGTATCTGGTTAGACTGGAAGCCGACCCCAACACTGTTGGGAAAAGTCTAGGCAGATTGATTGTTTTGACATTAAGGTGTCAAAAATGCTCTGTATTCGACAGCCGTTATTGTGTGACCGTTCACCGGTATTCTTTTTTAAACCAAAGCTTTGCGTCCCTTTAGCAAAAATACTGCAGCACTATTAATGACCTTTCTGCACCCTCCTCTTTCTTCCTTCTTTATTTTTATGCCCGGTTGATGTCAATAGACTTTTTAGGCCCCCTATAACATCGCCCGACCTTTCGGGAATACAGGCGTGTTATGTGACCTTCTTCCAAAAACTTCTTAGAATGACATCATTTTAAGTTAACTTAGCTTCTAGATTTTAGTACAGCAATCATGTTACCGCGGTAACTAACCCTCACTTTACTGCACGTAATACTTCCCTACATTTTACGGTAACTCGGATCAGACAGCGAGCTAATTCCCAGTAAGTAAATTACAAACATTACGATAGCAGCCCCGCAGTAATTACACGGACCGCTGGCGTCTTATCGGAGGAATACTTTTCCTTTTAACGCACCTAAGTTCACGTTTATCAGGTGAAACTTTAGCGGGCAAATTGAAAATTTTACGAGTTTTGAGGTGAGGCAGGAGTGGCGGCGATTGGCGGGGAGGAAACGATGCTAATTTTGTTGTTTGAAAGCAAAATTGACGTAAGAGGTTCTTATCTTCATATTTATATTTGTAGAAGGGTTTTGAAATCATTCTGAATAAGCCTTTAGTGTACCTAAGATGTCATTTGTCAATAGGTTTGCCACATTTTACATGGGACTTAAACATAATTGGCAAAATGTGGGTGTACTATAAGTACAGCTCTCCGTAACCCTACGGAGAATATAGGCGTCATGTTATGTCATTTCAATGTCGTCGTGACTGATTATTTGAGTATATTATTATAATTACTTATGGTATAAATATGGATAAGATAGCCCAGTAATAACCATAAGTGTGTGGGTACTGTCCATCCGATAAATTAAACAGTTGGCAACTAAAAAACCGGCCAAGTGCGTGTTGGACCACGCACAATGATGGGTGGGGATGAATTTATACCAAAAACAAACTTGACATTGAAGTTGAAAAACATGTTCTCCCATACACTCAAACTCCAAGTGTAAGTTTGTACGTACGATATTAAGAGATTTACATGTTATTTTAAGACCATAGACTTCTTACAGGTTTTCCTGTAATCTATGAGTAAATTCAAATTCATTTATTAATTTTGTGAACATAGGGTAAAAATTTACAGATGTTACAAATCAATATCGGTCCATACTACGTCCCGCCAGAAAGCATACAAAATTGTTTAGGTAGATAGATAATCAAATGTCATATTAACAAAATGTGTCACAATTACATGTCACAATTTCATGCCAAACACTAATAGTTACTAATAATAATTAAATATAAATAAATTAAGACGGCACATAAACAAACAGGTATTTATTCACGTAGTCGTCTAAAATAATAAATTCAATGAAAAAATTAAAAAACTATTCAAAAATTAATAACCATTCTCTGTATTTTATTCAGAATTTTAGGCTCGGAAGTTTTGGAGATAAGGGAGGGAATGGTCAATTTTCACAAACTTTCATAATTATCTTTAGAAGTATTTATTTTAAAATTGTAAAAAATATATATCTTTGCAACAAGCCCTTTCATTTGATATCACACGGTACAGTAAGCAAAACTTTGTTTTTTTCTTATTTGGCCCCCAATTCAAAATTCATTTATTTACGTTACACGTGTTTGGGTCACAGAAATACATATGTGTACAAAATTTCAACTTAATCGTTTCATTAGGTTCGGAGAAAATTGGCTGTGACAGACGGACAGACAAACACACGAGTGGTCTATAAGGGTTCAGATTTTTTTTTTTCCTTTTGAGGTACGGGACCCTAAAAACTGCTATTTATTTTTCTCACTAAGTTTTTCTTTCGCTTTACGCTTACACTCGCACCGCTACCGCCCCGAGCATAAAATTAATTGTGTTATCAAGTATTAATTTGTTCTATCTTGAAGGACTTTAATCACCGTGAACCAGGAATTTTGATCTATTTTGAATAAATTATTCGTTGCGATTTTATTACGGTTCTTGACAGGTTTTCAGGGAAATAATGCAGTACTATATAGCCGTGCGTTTCTTGGATAAAAGTGCCTACTTTTAAAACCAGTTAGTGGGTATCGAAAATAGTGATAGTCATACGTTACTAATATTATATAATCAACAATCCTGCTCAGTGCAGGATTCTGAAAAATATTTTCAAGCTACTTTTATTGTGTTAATTTATGTAGTTGCATAGGTATTTGGTTTTGTTCTAACTTTTAATATTTACGGACCGGCCTATCTATTACAATTCCGGCTGCTGTGTTACACTATCATTTTAACCTTACAAATGTGGCGGTACCAATACAGGGAATACCCATGTGCAATAGCAATCTATGTCGGATTTCCATTTCCGTTGATATCAATATATTTTGTACTTACCTACCTACCTTTATCGCTGACTTTTAGAATAGGTAGAACTGTGAGCTGCGTGGGGGTTAAGTTATTGTACCTGTCGTTGATTGGCGGATCATTAGAGTCGCGTCATATCGTGTGACTTTGATTGGCTACGGCAGCACTTCATAACACTCCAATACCACACTACTCTGATCAAAGGTCCTCCAATTATTCCCCCAATGTTTATTTGATAACAACTATTAATTTAATCCGATATATTTATGTTACCAGTATACAAATACACGTAAATGTATTCAAAACACGGCAAGCGAATATAAACGCGGAACGCAAACGTGAGAAACGCTCCGTGAAGAGTAAACAATATTATTTTAAAATAATGTCTCACAGCTGTACGAATTATAATAATGTGTGCGAAAGGTACGAGAATGTACGTAAATGTACGTGTTGAAAGAAATAGTTGGACGTAAGTCAACAATTTCGCCGTTTACGGCTAATAATGTATTTTAAATATTTTGAAACGAAAAAAGAAACAAATCAAAATAACATTTTGCTTGACCTAAAAATCAAACTTGCTACTTTACGACTATACTCTAAACCGCTTTGTGGGTATCGTAGCTTGGACCTTTTTTATTAATACATTATTTTATCCAGTCTGATGTTTTAAAACTTGCCTGATGTATCCTAAAAGTCAAATCGAATCAATATTTCGTGCACCCCTTCTAATAATATGCCTAACTCTTATGCTAACTAGTATGGTGCTATCTGGAAATAAAGGTAGTTAGTGACAAAAATAAAGAAAGAAAAACATCTTATTTGGTACACGCACCGGAAATGCTTACAAACAATTAAAATGGAATATTATTAAAAAGGCTCCTATCTCAGCATAAGGCTGCGATAGGAGCTGGTTTATCCTAAAGAATTAAGAATAACCGTTGAAAACCAAAGTTGTGGTACTACCAAATCCTAACAATATAATAAAAACCTCAAACTCAAACCATTTATTTCAATTAAACCATTTACAGACACTTTTGAATTGTCAAGGAGTTGGTCAGTCAGAAATATGAAGTTAGTTACCCATTCCAAAGCGTAGTAGGTATCTATAAAGAAGAACGGGCAGGAAACTCCAAGGACACTCTTTTAAATATAAAAATTGTTACAAAATACTGGTATATAATGTAGAAAGACGTGTACGTTAGAAGCATCCGAAATAAAAAATAAAAAAACAAAGAACAATTCAAAAATTAAAATAAGCCATGGCAGCTAAGAGATGACCAGTCCCAACTAACGGCGCCTGTTCATGAATATGACGCATGGGTCAACACCATTCAGCTCAACCATTTTGAAGGGAACTAAGTGATCCAACACACGCACAACTATCAGCGAGCATAACGCATGACATATTCACAACCGCCACCAGAGCACATTCAAGGCAATGTAAGGCATATTACCCAGTAAATGGTAAGTCTTTAGTAAATAGTACTCACACCTGTGCCATGCAGTTATATAATACAAAGATTGAGTTTATACAATGTAAAGATGGTCTTACAATCTTCAGCAGCTCCAACAGTATTTTCAAATGTTAATCAATTAGTTGTGGTTGTGCAGCAGGACTAGCGTTGAGCCAAACATTTTTATCAGCGATGTACTCCCCCAACTTATAATATGCGTGCCTGCATAGTTTGCGTTTTATACAAAATTTGAATTTCGTCTCATTCAGTTGAAGTAGGATGTGGGGAGGAACATTTTAAACAGTACCCCATGAAAGGTGTTTCTACTTTAGCCAGTCTGAAACCTGGTTGAACTAATAGGTCCCTATTTCTTGTAATATAATTATGTCTATCATCTCTTTTACTAAAAAGATGTAATATAAAATATACGTTGATATATTTAGTAACCTGTTTCGCACTCGTGTTCAGGTTCGTAACAAGTCAATCGTCATCTTGAGGATGCCTCGTTGAGAGGTGAAACACGTGACGATTTCTTACTGGGTTATTTATGGCTCTATAGGAATAATAAAGCGGAACAGGTTACTAAATATATCAATGTCTATTTTATTTTGTAATCGTGGATTTCCGCAAGGTCACGCCTGAATCAATTAACTATCTTAAAAAGATGTAAAAAAAAAAACTTTAATACGTACCATCTACAGCACAATCCAGTACAAATGACCTAATTCGTACACAAATTAGCTCAATCACCAATATAAACAAGATCGGACACCCATCATTCACACCTCACACAAAGTATTGTAGGCGGGCGGTGAGGCTCGCGCGGCACGCCGGCGCGTCGACGACGCGCCGCCCGCGTGACGGGCACGCCGCGGGCACGCAGCGGGAACGCAACAACCGCGCGCCGTACACGCGACGACAGCACGAGGTGCTAACGATTTATTGCCGCTAAATTGTTTTGAAAAGGTGAACGCTAAATTAACTGTATGTGGATCTGGATCAAGTTGAAATACGGCTGTTTCTGTGTTACTATTGTGGTAATGCGGACTGGAATAGCGGTAAGTGTTGCTGAGAAGTAATTTTCTCGAATTGTTGCAAATCAAACAATAAATTAACACGGTCCTCGGCCCATTTCACTTACGTTCATACAGTGGCTGATGACTGAGAGAAACAAGTTATTACAATAGTACCGTAAAGGTGACACTTTAATGCAGGAAAATTTGAATAAAAACAGGTGAACATTATCCAGAGAAGATGAAAATATACTAAGTCAAAATTTTGAATACAGAATACTCTTTAATTTTAAGGTAATGTTACAAGACATGAGTCGTCTGTTGAAACTTCGAGCAAATAATATTTTCCGATGATCGGCTGAACTAACTGACATATTGACGGTTTTGTGTTGTGATTGGTGAAGTATCCTCAATCAAAAAACTTCGTAAAAATTAGGCAAAGTTTTTTTAGATTTTCTGTTTTTTTTTTTTATAAACCCCAGAAAAATTGAGGAAACTAATCAATCCCGTACAGTAATCCTACAAAATCACGCCCACGTGAACCCAGGTGGCGAATCGCCATTAAAGATCGGATGGTAGTAATAATAAAATCTAATCATCGTTAGGCGAGCAGCGAAATAAATAGTATGAACGAAAATAAACATATACTGGTATCGGCGCGCACGCAGCTGTAAATTACCTGTTGGTTCCACTGAAATGTTTGATGCGTTTGCGCTTGATCGACATGCGTACTAGGAGGGATTAGTTTTGATACTTTAAGACGAATTGATTTTATTTCACTGACTTTTGCTCGCTATATTAAAGTAAGTTTTTGGAAAGGCAAATGAGGTTTTTAAGTGGTAAGGTTTTTGGTTTGGTAAGTGAAATTCATGACTAAGTTTTTGCCTTAGAAAATATAGCATGTATGTGATGCGATCGAAATAAATCTGAAAGCGAAACTTTGACAAAAGAGTAAAGCGGTGCTAAGAAAGTAATAGGAATGAATACTTTAACCCTACATTGGATTAGCATAATCATCTCAGACACTAATCTACATGGTCCTCATATGGCCTGGCCAAGATTATGTCTGGACTTTAAAAGAGACTGTAACCTCTGAGTTTGTTTCGGTCTTTCTTCTCAGAGTAGTCCGTAGCAAACACCGAAGTCATCCAGTTTTAAAACATAATTATTTTTAACGTGTAAAAGTGTTTTGAACCAAAACATTAGTAAATATCATATAACTAGAAAGAAAATTTTACAAAAAAAAGTATAAGTTTAGTGTATGAAATGATGAGTGCAGGATGTAAATTGGCGAGAATTCTTGCTTAAGGTGGAACTAGTTGATATTTTTTCCATACAAATTTCAGGGGGGTTTTACTCCACTGTTTGACATGGTACATCCAAAGTTAAACATGATATCGTTTTGTTTCATTATTAATTTTGTCTGTGTGGAAACGTAATAGTAAAATAATGAGCCGTTAAAAAGTTAGGAGCCCACAAAGATTCCTTTTTCTTGCAAATTTTAACGCAACTTTGGGGGTAAATAAGCAATAAAAGAAGTGTAAAATCTCCAAAACAAAGTCGGCACCGACGAAGCTTAATATTATCGAAAAGTTCAATAAACTTTATTTGTAATTGATTTATGCAGTGGTTTTTTCATAAACTCAATTTTCCAAAGGACTTTTCGTAATTTTTTACGCGCTCGTTTTACTAAAATAGTTCGGAACGGTGTTTGTGTGCGTGCGAACTAGACGTTGTGCATGTAGACCAGCGTCTAATTGCTCATCACTGACACTATCTCTGTCGGACACGATGCCAGGTGAGACAGCGTGCTTTTCGGCCATGCCCACTTGCGAGTTCGAGCCCGCGACTAGTTTAACCTTAATAACCATTTTCGCTGTCAGAGCTTTCACTATATTTTTTCGGGAATCTATCTCTTAAAATTCCTCAACCCTTATTATCAAGACTATCCGTTCGTCGTAATTCACGTAAACGCTCGGGCCATGTGTTTCACGTCGGCTGCGCGCGCGCCGCAATTCGGTCGCAATCACCATTACCTGGGCGCACGTGTATTTTTATATGCGCTATTTTAACGCTAAACCAACTGTTTAGTTCGATGGATAAACTTTTATTACACATATTTTTTATGTAGGTCGATAATATACAGAATTTATTTTTATATGTTTTTGGAATCTGTTATGAGATGAATTTAGATATTTTTGAGTTTGTGTATGTTTTAGAAATACAAACATTGGTGTATGTGTTGATATCGGATTTATTTTTGGATAACTCCATGCTTAGGTATAAAAGCAAGGGAAAAATATAAAGCAGAACAAAAAATGATGTTTAGAAAATTCTACTATATGAAGTTAGTTGTTTTTTTTTTTCATAAGACATTTCGAGAATTTTATTTATAGCCCCTTCACTGTCATTTATTTTACTTATGGGAAGAATGAAAGAAAAAATAAAGTAAATATAATAATCAAGTTAAAACTCACACATTCACACTTCAGACCATTTGCTTTTAATCATTTCCTAACCGAATGAGACTCAGGAGAAAGACAAAGAAAATACTAACATACAAAGAACATCAACGGTAATCACATGTTATCTCCTCTCTCCAATGCACGAGGTAATCAAGTAAACAAAGTAAGCCATTCGTAAGAAAGCTTATCATCACACATTGTAACTTCACCTGCCGTATCTGCGTCATAAAGGGGTAAGTCGGTTCAAATACGAGCCACTTAAAATTTGCACTTATACCCCTTATTATTAACTGTTGATGAAGTTGGGGTAGTGAGGGGCGAATGTGGTTGAAGTTATCGATAGATTTGGTATTGTTTCCATGAATTAAATATCGGCCTACACATTTGACTCATGAGTAAAAAACATTGCTTTCCGACTACGTCTTAATAATTGAAAATTTTGTCAGAAAGAAAGAAAGGAAATACAAATAAATTTATTTGACCCAAGTTAAGACACACAATGTTAGGTTGTATAAATGATTTGGATGTCCCAAAGATTCTTTAAAGCTATAAATCAAAGTAAAGGGTCAAACCATATTCATGAGGCGTTTGAAACCACTTGTGAATATCTATGGGAGTGCCTTAACTCTAGCAAACGAATGAGATTATTGTTAACTAAGTTATTCAAGAGACGTTAACTAATCAGTTACAATAACATTGATAGCCAGACTGTTCTCGAACCCAAAAGGTATTAATTTAAAACGTTATAATAATTCATCGACAACAACACATCACTAAAACACATTAGGGTTGTCGCGAAATGAAATTATACAAAGATTCACCTACACTTGCAATAACACACTGATTATTTTCTGCAAATTTTTAGTGCTGTTGTGGCAAGCCATATTCACACCTAATCTCTACAAAATAAAGTGGTGACTGGTGGTAGAGTATATGTTTGTATTGTGGAAGTTAAGACAACCTGCTTCACAAGTGCGCTAATCCCTTTTATCTTGAGGTGACGTGCGCGGTTTATTATTTCGCTTCAGATATTTTGTTAATACTCTTGAACGATGTTGTATGAATAAGTTTCGGATGTGTGGCTTTTGGTTTTGTTAAGTTAATTTAATATTAACACAGATGGCTTTGTTTGGTTTAAAAGTAAAAAATACGTAGGAATTTTCCTGAGCAATTCATAGGGATGCTACGTCTGAAAAAGATAAAGGGGAAAGCCGCATGCTTTTGTAACGTACATTTTTTTGAGTAGGCTTACCTGTAAAATAATATTTTTAATTTCAGACCACACATACAGTACACACAATCCATACAGTATTAGTAACAATTACTAAAAAACTGTTATGTACCTACTGAGGATGTATTTAACATCATGACACTAAGTGACTTTAGTAACATGATATTTCAACTAAAATGTATAATCGATCCACTAGAGAATCATCTATGTATCTTAAGAGCACTCCACCCAATTCTCATAAGAATCTAGCACAACTTAAATACGCGATTCCAGCAATACCAGTTAACATTATTACCTCATCCTGGCACATTACTCACAATATTAATATTTCAAGCTATTAAGAACATAATTAATATCCCAGCGACTACAATGTTTCACTGGCGGTTGTTACAGTAGATATTAGATGTGGTATTAGCAGATAGGACAAATGTCAGGTAATGATCGTATATCACATTAAATAGCATTTAACTTATATAAAAGTATGATGTGTTTAACATGTTTGCTGGTGGTGATTTATATAGTAGATTTTGTGATTTAGGGACTAATAAAACCAGTGGTGTTGAATATTGACCTACAAATAGCTCTTTTTGTACGTTTACCAATTTCGTGGTGATTTCTGAAGCAGTAGGAAGTCACTATAAAACAATCCTGTACCCATGTTTTCTGGTATTGTGATCATGTTTATCATCACTGGCCCTAAATGCCTATATTTTAGACGTGTTAGGACATAACTTAACTTAACCTGAACTTTAACTTGTAATCAACTATCGTGGGAAACGATGGGAATATTTAACTTGCGTTAAAAGTGCCTCACCCTAATTCATTCGCAGACTCTTCTTGCACAAACATGAAACACACACACACATCACTCTCACACTATAGCTAGCACCTTTAAATCCACACTTATATAGCCTAAGCCGTGCTAACTTGCTAACCTGTTGATTTAATTGTCGATTAGTCTTCATTAGCGCGGCTCAAACGGGATCAGCCTTAATAGTTACTAATAGTACGTCGCAGCACTACAACGCGGCGGCTTAGGGATGTCACTCGTTAGTTATCGCGAACCAATGTACAGCAGGTGGTTATTGTAGGTTATTTGAGGACATGCTCTATTGAGGACGTTTTGTTAGGTTAAAATATGCGATTGATCTTTGCTACATTGTTTCATATACTCTCCTCTGCTCTCATGAAAAGGTAATATCATTTTATCTATTTTTGCTTGTGTTCTGTGTTCAAAAATACATCTTCTTATTATTATGTAACGGTCAAGCATAAAATAACATAACATCACGCCTTGTGGCCCGAAGGGTTAGGCAGAGAGGTACCACAGTAGGTACACCCAAGCAAGCCATCTTAATGTGAGAATCACTGAAATATATCGGCAGTACCGACATGTCCAGCTACTGATTGATACTAATGGTTCCTTATCAAGCTTTAGAAGTTTAAGATGGAAGTATTGTCTTAGCAGATAGGTACTGTGTGTATAAGGCTGCGATAAGAATATAATACTGAAGGCACTGTCCATACAGATTGCCTTGCGCATTTACTGAGTCAAAAAGAAAATATTGACGAAATTTAGGAGTTTTATATACTCCTTAATTATAGGACTAGGTAGGTACATCAAGGTGTATGTCACTTTCGAGTTTTATTCTCCATTTTTGTCTTTCTCTACTATCTATCACTATCTCTACTATACGCGGTATAAATTATAAGCAGTCCATTTTCTGAAAACAGTCATAGTTAACTTAACTTAACTGGTTTCCTTTGCTGGTCTTTTCCAGGAATTACTTAAAAACATCAGTACGTAGCATTTTCACACCTTTTCAGCTCCACACGGAAATTGTATAAACAGTTTAGCGCCCCACCTCCAACTAATGAACGAACTAGCCAGGTGCGACAAACACTGGGATGTGTCCGCAGACAATAAGCGCGTTATGACAGCGCACCACATTACAGGCAACTGTTCGTAATGGCCGCGCGTTACCGGCACGCTGTTTACGTCGTAAAGGTATGCTGCTGTGATTGTGTTGTGAAGTAAATTAATTACAACAAAAAGTAAGCAGAAAAGTGTTATCAAGAGCTAAGCATTTTCTCTGAAAGAATAAACAAGTAAAAGTGAGACTGCTACGTACGAGGCGGTCAAAATTAAAACTTATTATACCATAAAACCCAAACAAAAAAAAAAAAATTTGGCTGCTCTGCAAATACATTATCACGACATTATAGCCCAAAAATAATTAAAATAAAAAGTAAGTTCAAGAACTAAAACCCGATTACTGAAAAATCACGCTCTAAAAAGTATGAAACAAGATAATGGCATGCGACCACGGCATCTTGACCATTTTTGTGCCTATGTCTTGATTTCTGTCTGAAATATTTTCTTGTTTCATAGTTTTTAAAGCGTGATTTTTCAGTAATCAGGTTTTATTTTTTGAACTTACTTTTTTAATCTTTAGCGATCATGATATTAAGTGCACATTCAATGGGACAATTTAAACACATTTATTTACTTAGACAATATGATATTATATACATATTTGTAACGTGCTCGTCAATCCCTTTCATTTGATACCCAATAGGCACAATCAAAACGCCTTATCGCATTTAATGTGACACCACATAGCTTATAACCAGCGGACAATCAAGACGCTTCCAATGATAACTCATTTGTCAAATTATGGTCGGTAGTTTAGAAGTTATGAGGTAACAGATGAACATACATCCATACATACCGGTCAAAATCATAACACTCCTTTTTGCTTCGCCGTAGTCGGGTAAAAAAATTGGGTTACTCTTTATTGGGTATGTGATTCATGTTTTAAAAAAACTTATGTAGGTCGAAAATGCTGATATTTTTCGTAAACTAAAATATTTATTTATTATTTATTTTATTTATTTAACAGTTTATGTACACACATATAAACAGACATGAAGAAAGGAACAGAAAAATACATACAAAAGTGATACTTATTTCTAAAGAAATCTCTTCCAGCATACTTGCGATAGCAAGGTAGATAAAGATATGTAGACTACGTGTGTAAGAGTAGAAGAGAAAACAGAATACATAAAATAAAAAACTTAACTATTCACTAATTTCAGTATATACATACATTATGAGAATATACTTAAATACATACTTCTAAAATATATATCACTAAAATAGATATAAATACTTAATTAAAATGTAGTATAAAATAATAAATACATAATATGCAACTATGAAGAAGTGGAAAGACAGTGTTCTTTCACTCTTCTTTTAGAAACTTCAACAGTTTGGCAGTGCCTTATGTCAGGCGGATGTGAATTCCACAACCGAACCGCGTGCACACTGAAGGAGTAGGAGTAGAAGTCGGTTGAGTGGGACACAATATCCGAGAGTTCCTGCCTAAGTCGAATAGGAAGCTTGAGTATCTTGCGAGGATTGAGTATCTTGCGAGTTGCGATTGATTGTTTGATTGAGTATATTACTATAGTTGTAAACGAATTTTCACATTATATACCACTGAAATTAATGGAATCTTACCAATCCAATTCATGATCAGTTTCCTCCTAAACCTTCATAAAAACTAATTCCACGGCATTACCCATACGATCAGGTGCTACAAACATTCAGATGCTCGCAGACAGACACAATATCCGCACGTTTAATGTCGACGCGGCCACATTACCGACAACTGTTGGTAATAGCCGCGCTATTTATGATGTAAAGGTGTGCTGCGTTCACACCTAATTTGTGGCCAGGAGAGTGGGCTAGTAAAGTAGTGTGCAAGCGTAAGGGAAAGCGAAAAGTAAATTCTAATGGTAAAAAATTATACAATCCTATTAGTATATTAAACACTAATTTCAATTTATGTCACTTGGTGGCGTGGGTTCTCTATTGTGTTCTCTAACTTTTTTCCATAATCCAGAGTGCCATTTTTTGCCTGAACTCAATGTCACATAATATAACATGCCATAAAATTTGTAATCCCTGCATACAATATGCCCTAAATTTATGCCAAAAGACATAAAACCGTTTTCTACAAAATTTTATAAGTTCTAAATTCAAATTATTTTGTATTACAATTATTTATTATTTACCAAATCCAACTTATACAATACATAAATACTAAAGAAGCAAAAGCAATATGCATGGCTTTTGTCACGGCTCCGGCGCTGCATGTATTATCACTCAATAAAACAGTTGATTGTGAACATGTGGTTTTTATTTCCCTGTAAGAAGCACACAAACAAGCATACACCATGCATGCAGCAATCATGCAGCATGCAAGCAAGCATGCAACATGTAGCAGGCATGGTTTCTGTCAAGGCTCCAGCGGTCCCACGCGAGTTTATCGTCGCAGATGGTGTAGCGCTCCTCAACTCGCGGGCCGCCTCGCTCCTCCGCGCCTACGCGATTCTCATTTACAGTCTAGGGGTAGGGCAGACGTCAGCAGATTTGAAGGGGTCCACTAGGGCCGATGCCTGCCGGGGTTGCGAAGAAAACCGAAAGGGAGATCGTGGCCCCCGGCAACAGGGCAACCGAAGGAACACGGGTGGGTTTTAGTCAGTAAGAGTCTGACACGCCCTCCCGCTCCGCCCAGAGCGGGAGAAGTTATTTGATGATTTCCCACCCACAAAAAAAAAAAAAAAAAAAGGGGTAGGGCAGACAAGACTGCGTGGAGTCGGATTTACAGCGATTCGTTTCTGTCACTAAAACCAAATTTTTTGCAAATGTTTTAAGACTAACAATTTTATTATAAATGATCATTCAGAATAATACACATTATTATAATACAATACTTAGGACATATGACTTTATTTCATGCAAAATTAGGAGATTCAATTATTATAGTACTCGATATTATGACAGAATAGTTTTAGAAATAAAGATAATGTAAAACTAAATTTCGAATTTTTGAACATTACGGTTACTGAAGTGTTAAGTACAAACGTGTTATTTATAATGATTTTCGGACAAACAATTTTAAGAGAAGAAAGGGAGTACCGGTGGCGAGGCATGGCATGATAATGATTAACCATTGCTTGCTTGACAAAATTTTGATATATACTTTAATTATTATATATTGCGGCTAGTGAAACGGCGTCACTCTACTGCGAAATTTGTGTAAAATATGTATTACTACACCTAGGTATCCAAAAAGTGTATATGGATATTATTTTATAGTTAAGGGCTGTCATTTAAAAATTTCGAAAGTAATTGATCTGAATATTGTGAAGTGTTATGTGTGGAGTGAAATCATGTACAGGTCGTGCCATTAAAGATGAGACTTGACGCACCACGTGGTTTGACTTGCGCAGTAGACGAATTATGGGTCTCTTTAGCGGTATGAAGTCCCCGCTGGGGCGTCATCGGGGCGGGGGAAAGAGCGGCGGGAGGCGCGGTCAAGTCTCATCTTTAATGTCACGACCTGTAAGTACATCCGTAATTTTAATTATGTTATGTTTTAAATATTCGACGGTAAAGTTTTGAATTGGGGAACGTTCTTGTTACTTGATGTATTTGAGTACTTGGTTATTTAAATAGTTATAAGTATAATGTTGAAATTAATTGTCTTATAGTAATTATAGTGGCGTAAGTGTAAATAAATTAAACGATTTGCCTGCAATGATGGTTTTTATGTACAGCAATGCATACCCAAGCTTCAGTCCCACCAGTGCAAAGGTGTGGTGGCCAAGTGACTTGTAGTCGCCTATGATGAACAGTTGAATTAATTCAACTGTTGAATTAATTCTATTCTAGTACTAGCCCCAGTACGCTCTCCAGCTACAAGGCGGCACCAATAAACGACAGGTATTTACGACACTGCCTGCGTATGCCGCCATCATTGTTTTGTATTGCATTCTACTGTTTAACCTACAAATACAAATATTAGTTCGAGTATTATGGCGTTGTAATTCGATTTGTGTTATGCTGTTATTGGAATGTGAAATTTAACCTACAGACTGTTTGTCGCATAGTTGTACTACTTTAGTTGTTTGTGTACCTACAGTATTTGCTTTGTCGTGGGAGGATAATCCCTTAGATTTCTAAGATAGGTAATAATCGGAGGATACGATCTTAAAACATACATACATAACATAATATAACATAACATCACGCCTTTAATCCCGTTTTTTTTTTGGTTCGGAAATTATCAAATAACTTCTCCCGCTCTGGGCGGAGCGGGAAGGCGTGTCAGACTCTTACTGACTAAAACCTACCCGTGTTCCTTCAGTTGCCCTGTTGCCGGGGGTCACGAAATCCCTTTCGGTTTTCTTCGCACCCCCGGCAGGCATCGGCCCTAACTGACCCCGTCAATTCTGCTGACATCTCTTTGAGGCGCGCGTGGAACCCAACGCGCCGTCGACCCACAACGCGCCGTCGAATCCCTGAAGGGTCAAACAGAGGTGTAACTATAGTACACCCACATTTCGCCAGTTATGTTTAAGTCCCATGTAATAGGGGGCGAGCCTATTGCCATCAACCGGGCACAAATCGACTCCGGATTGCTACCGAGAAATACCTGATGGAAAAACCCAATAACACTTTGCCCGACCTGGGAATCGAACCCAAGAACTCATGCTCGGCAGTAACACTTGCGACCACGAAACCAACGAGGCAGGAGGAGGATGAGTATCTTAAACGTATCTAATTTCTCATTCTAGTTCAATAAAACTTTTAACAGCGATTCAAAAAGTTTTAAAGCACAGTTTTTCGTTTTCCATTATTCCTACTCTAATTATGTTATTTTTGAGGCCTCCAGACACTATCAGTAATAATGACATTACATTCAAGTTATGACATCACTACTGACAGTGTGGTGATTGGAATGATGATGTGATCATAATATGATCATAGTTTTACGTCAATATTGGAAGAAATGACAGTAATATTAATGTTATTATTACTAATAGTGTCTGGACGTATTGGGTGCTATTTTATTATATCACATTGTTTTTCATCTAGTCAGGGGCTCAACAAGTTTTATTATTGAACACCTCTGGAAGGCATAAAAAAAAGTTTATGCTTAAGAACACACGATAAAAGTTAAAACTTACGACTGGAGCCGAGTATACCCGATTCAGCGTCACCGACCGAAACATGTCGGTTCAGTTCCGTTCAATGTTCAGAAAGAGCGCAAAGTGCGCATAGTTATGTAAGTTATCACTTCAAGAATTACTAATCAAAATCCAAATCGGAAAATGTGTACTGAAAAAGATTTTACCATAAATAATCAAAATACATCTCACTGGCTCCGATACATCCATGAAACAGTACACCCTGACACAAGTTGCGTCACTTGCGCATACATTTGCTCGAGCGCTGCTTGCCACCGCCACGCTATGTACGCGATGAACACAATGCTACTTCCCTGTTGCTGTTGGCGTGCGCAACGCAATCTGACTCCTGCGATGCACTATGTGAATGTCGGGGGAATAGTGTGGAAAAGGACTTGTTTATATATTAGAATACGCATCATGATCTTTGCAGGTAAGATTATGTGTAAAAGGACTCTTTTGATACTTAATTTTTCTCAACCATGCTTCATTGCTATATCCCAAATGGGAGGCAACGTACATTATGATACCATTGAAATGGCCACAAATGAAACATTTGGAGTTATCTTTCAGATGTGCCACACATGGCCTATAACCAATTTGCTTAGTACCTATTTAAAAAAACAATGGAAAACCCCTCACTTCCATTTTTATTACAAAATTATGCTGTCTTACGTCTATTTTCGTTTTCATTCATTTCCATTCAATAGATAATCAAGGAACCTAAAGCCCATGCCGCATTATCACGCACGAAACGCACGAGCTCGTGACAACGAAAAGCGATTATATTTAGCTTTCAACACCTAGGAAGTTCATTAAGAAGACGCTATGTTGCTAATGCGCCCCGACTCTAATTGAGCAGTTTGTCGCACTCGAATCGCACGCGTTCAGTCGCTCGTGCGTTTGCGACTTTATGGTTATGTGTGCACTTGCCCTTACGTGATATTGTTGGAAGGGTTTTAAATTTAGCTGGTATGATTCAATGAGAAAGTGTATTTATAAGCTAGTGTTTATAAGCTAGTGTTGAACTGGTTACCACGATCCACTTTTCATTATAATTATAATAAACACTGTGCTATTGTAATATTCACAAAGGACGAAGCATTATACAGCCGTAATGTTTTTATAACAATTTTTTGCCGGTGTCATGTCGGCGTCTGCGTCTCTTTACTTGTCACAACGATGCCTAGAGTACCACAGACACTAAAGGCATAGACAAGTAACTGATGTTACGTCGGGTGCAGACACGCGGACTACTTCTATTTAATTTTTAAAGTATTTCACACATATATTTTATATTTTATTTAATATTTATTTACATCTATTTTATATTTTATTTAATATTTATTTCTGTATCTATCTATCCGTGACATCACTGCGGGCCCTATCAGAATACCAGCGCGGCGACATTTTTTTTTTTAATGTCGCAACATATGCTGAGATAGGAGCCTTTAGGCCTCGTACAGGACTTTCTGTTATTTTTTTTTTTTTTTTTTTTTTTTTTTTTTATAATGTTTTAATGAGTGTGTTTTAGTTTAATTTGTAATGTCCTGTGCGAGTCCCAATAAATACTTTTTCTTTCTTTCTTTCTTATGTTTTTTTTTCAAGATCTGCTGACTGGAATCGACGTTGATGTTGTGAGGATCCTACGCTAACATGAGGTCCGAGAGGTAAAAATAGTTATTTAAGAAATCACAAAACTGAAAACATAAATATTATTAGAACTAGTTAAGCATAATCAAGCATAGAAGAAAATAATAAGATAAAAAGAGCTAACAAAGCCTCAATGATAATTAACTCAAACCGTCACAGTTGTCTTACACATTAGGGTAAACGCAACCATTATTTAAGCGAACCAATATCATAACTCAATTTGCCTTATTTTCCACGGTGTATTTACTCTCCAGCAATCTAAAAGCACTAAACAAAAAACCCGGTATAGTGGTATTAAACCTACAGCCTTCTACAACATCAGTAAATCTTTGGGGCCATAAAATATGCATATAAATTATATATTGTAATATAAAATATGTAGTGCAGTCCTGAACAGAACGTGATGTATAGGCGCAGGGCAGACCGGCGTCATTTGCTGCTGTGATTTATGTAGTTTCGTACACCTAAGGTTTTGAGTTCAGTGCAGGATTTTAGAAATTATGGCCTTGTTCAGAATAGTGTAAATGGCCAGGGATAGGATTTTCTGTGAAAAAACTTTGTTAGAAAAGCGATTCCAGCGATTCTATTTTGTTAAATTTTTCAATAAAAATTACTTTTTTTTTTTCTTTCAGTAGATACCTATTTCAGGCATTCATCAGTCTTGTGATTTCCCAAAACAACTTTGTTAAATGAATTAACGACTGAATATTTGCAAACCACTGTAAAAGTAAAAAATGCACAGCAATATAAAACATATCTATTTGATAACTCTTACTGAAAGTTAAAAGAGGAAATCTTCGAGTACTTACTCAAATGTGTTTTAAACAACTGTATACCCACGTAAAATAAACAATTAAATATCTGGAACAATAAGAAAGCTCACATAAAAATAGAATATAATTATAATTGCTCTTATTTAAAATTTTAAATGAAAAATAAAATCGTCTCGTCTCGTCCCAAATAAAAAAAAAAACAATATTCGCGTTCGCGATTCGTTTCGGTAATTACATGTTTATGAGAGCTTTCATCTCCTGTGTAATGTAATTGGGGTAAGCAGATCTGTCATGAACGCACCATTTAGTTATTCACGACACATTTATAATATGGGAAGTGGCCATTCTGAAAATGATAAAATATCGAGTAGAAGTACCCGAAAAATTAAAAAAAAAGTTTAAAAATTACCCTTCGTGCTTACGTTTGTCCTTTATTTATTTTTTATTAATATTTCCTTCCTTATCAATATCGATACCACAAAATATAACACAACATCACCTATATTCTTCGCAGCGTAAGGCAGAGGTGCACCTACACAATAGGTACACCTCTGCCTTACACAGCCACATTTCACCAGTTATTTTCAAGTCCCATGTAATAAGGGGCGAGCCGTCAACCGGCCACAATCCAATCCAGACTCTGGGTTGCTAGGCTGAGAAATTCCAGATAGAAATCGATCCGGAAATCGAACCCAGGACCTTCTTTCTGCTCAGCAGTAGCGCTTGCGACCATTACACCGCCGAGCGATACCTTAAAAGTATGTAGTACCTATATAAATAAACGAATATAAAAAAATAAACAACCGACTTCCCAAAAAACACTACAAAGTGAAAAATTACTCAGGTAGTTTAAATTTGGAAGTCTTTGGTTTTTTTCGTTTTTTGCCTACAACTTCCGAAATTAAAGTTATTTTTCACTTTGTCGTGTTTTATTTTAGAAATGGCTTGTTTTTTTTTTTGGAAAAGTATTTATGTTTCACTTTTTAGTTGTGGTACCTTACCTTTGTAAATGACAGTGACAGGAACTTATCATATCATCCACATACTTAATGGGAAAAAATATGTATTGTTGAAGCTAACTTAAAACTGTTCAAGCAAAGTTAATAAAATTTAAATGAGACCACCTCGGAAGCGTACCATTTCAAACAAAAAAAAAAGACTTTCAAAATCAGTCCACAATTGATGAAGAAATCGGTGGACAAATATAATTTGAAAAAAAAAAAAACATTAATACGCTATGAACATAGACCCTCCCCCTTTTGGAAGTCGGTTAAAAAACTACGTAACCTTCTTAAAGTACATATTGTTCCCTTTCACTCCCCCCGCTAAGAGAGAATGAACATTAAAATGTCGTTTCACAATCGTTCCTCGTGATAACCTCTTTCTAACCCATAACACAATCGTAAAGCTACTTTAATATGTCTCTCAATATCTAATTAACTAACGTGAGAACATAACGTACCAAACATTTTACAACTTCCTCTAAAAACGATTGAAAAACATTTTTATTATGACCAACCGCCAAACGTAACTACTTTACTCTTTTTATAAGTCGGTAGTGATATAAAAAATATAAAACTGTTACACAGATCAGAATAAATTTTAAGAAAAAATATTGGTGCTTCTATATTATATTATTTTTTTATTTGAATAATTTGATGTTTCTCCGGAGATGTGTCAATGTGTGGTCTAGGGTTAGAATCAATCGCACTCAGGGTTTCATAACTGTCAGTATCAATTAAAAGCTGCTCTTTTTGCATATCTACCTACTTAAAAATTTGTAGCAGAGAAAGAAAATGCCTCTCCAATTCAGGCTTTGTTTATATTTTGTCTGCATAAGTCCACAGTACGTTTTTTGCCATTTCTTAAAGAAATTCCTGAAAAGCAGTGTTTTTTTCAGCAATCTGCGTAAAATTTATTTATTAAACCTAATAGCGTAGGTATTATAAAGTAAATTAACAGATTGTATCGAATGTAATATTGATTGGTTTGTTATCCTCCAGATCTATCTCAACCCTTCAAACGCTCCGCGCTAATTTTAAATTCAGAAAATAACGAAATCTTTTTAGCTTACCTAATAAAATTAACACGCCAAGTTAAGCTGTGAAGCTCGTTAAAATCCTCTTATGAGAGAGCGATACAATGTGCACTTTACGTAGAAGTTAGTAAAAAACTAAAAGTAGGGGATTTAGCGGCACCCCGCACGCCTAAGGTGGGTGTACACGTGAAACCACTCAGATCGCCATTAGCCGCATGCTGCGAGTGTGTACCGCGCTTAACGTTCGATTGTAAAGCTTATACGGCTGTTCAGTGTTTTTAATTATATATTTAATGTTTATTTACCTTTAAGGTTGGCCAAAATCTCATTACAAACATTTATTCTTCAATCACTAAGTAAGTAAGAAAACACCAATTAACAAATAATGTTTTTTTTTTTTAAATCAAGGAAACGTCAGCGATAAACATGTCGTGGGCCACGAAATAAGCGTGGAATATGAGCAAGCTCTCGACAAATAACTTTAGCGAGAAAATGTAATGACGCCAATTACGGCGCGGCGTCAACTAAACGTCGTTTTATTTTGACAAAATGGTGAGACGTCGATAATTATTTTGTAAAGATATATGCATATTGGGAGATTATAATTAAGACTTTTCACTATTTCAACCTGATTTAAGTTAGTCTGCGTCTTTATAGAACTATCGCAGAACTGATTCAATCTAAGAGAAAACAAGGTCCAGACTAACGTATTCCTATGTTTTCTCCCTGGTTAATGATACTATTAGTTTTAAAAAAAAATAAAAAAATATATAATACGTTAGTATGGAATGAACGCCAACAACAACGTAACCGCGTTTCCTTCGCATAAAGCAAGTTTTGATTTTTATTGCAGGAGACCCTTATTAATAGAAAACAATCCAAGGTATGATAAAACAAAATAAAAACACAAAAGAATTAAGAAGATCCTAGTGTGACATCATCATAATAGTATCAATATCCGTGAAAAATGCTTAGGAATAGCAATATTTGATTTTTCAACTTCCAGACATAATGAATTTTGAAGCCTCGTTCGGTCTGGCGCGACGCGACAGCGCTACGCGACTGTAATAAAACCATTTATAAGAAAACTTAAAATTAGGACAATTACCGGTGTCACGTCGCGCCAGTCTGCACGAGGCTTTATCCAGGACATTGCACATTTATCCTTTGAACAGTTTCTCTCCGTAACTCAGGTACGTAAATACGCTGTTAGGGTCGTCGTGTGAGCGACGCGTGCTCGTAACTCGCAATTTTTATGGCCCCACACCTACGCAAACGCGTAAACAATTACTTGTGTTACTCTTATATGAGTATGTCTTCGCGATGTGCCTTACAATGTTACCATTAGTTGAAAGAAAATTATGGTAAATGTAAAATGATTTAAATACCAGTAATAATTTTTCTTTTTTAAGCTTACTTTCATTACGTAGTGTTAATTAGTAGCCTAGTTTAAAGTGAACTCAATTTCTTTGAGATTTGAAAAAAAAAAACAAGTTTACACTTTAAGTAAAGCATTTTTAGTACTCCTATCATATGCGACTTAAACATAAATGATGAATCCCTGCCTAAGCCTTCGCGGAAAACAGGTGTTGTGTTAAAGTATTTTCGTAACATGAATTTTTGTGAGGAAACCGGCATGTCCTAGAACCAAAAATTCGAAGACATGTGACATGTCTACCAACCCGCACTGGGCCCGCGTGGTGGGTAACAGCCCACTCTCCTTTACTGACAGTAGGCCAGCAGTAGCAAAATTAAAGGCTGATTATAATAACTTTACTATCGGAAGTTAACTTGCATTTCCACAATTTTACCGTAATTGTCAATCATCATCACACATGCTACAAACCAAATGTAATTTCATAATTTACCTCAATAACTCTTAAAGCCCAAATTAAACAGCAAAATAACATTTTTGATTGCCAATCAACGTAGCACTAAATAGAAAGTGTAAACACTATTGTGGCATATTATTAAGTGGAGCGTCAATAACACTGCGATCAGCCTGATTGGACAACCAATCCCCTGTTAATTTCGATCTACCGTCAACGGTCGATACGAAATTCGGAATACGAATTTTCAAATTTCGGAATACGAATTTTCGAATTTAGTGGACGTAGTGACGAGAGGGTTAATTTTCGAACATTTTAGTGATGCTGTTAATAAGGGATTTAGTTTAGAATTAGGACGTTTTTGATTGGGATTTTGGTTCGATGATGTGGATTATGATTTGATTAGGGATTATGAGGAACAAAGTAATGAGGTTAGAACATTTAGTCATCAGTAATAGTTGTCAATCCTACATATTAGTTTTTGCTTTGTTGTTTTAGTTGAATAACAAAGCAGGATAATTTGTACGATAAATCCTTACATTTTATAAAACAAAGTCCCCCGCCGCGTCTGTCTGTCTGTCAGTCTGTCTGTCTGAACGCGATAAACTCAAAAACTACCGAACAGTTTTTCAAACAGTTTTCACCAATGGACGGAGGGATTCATGCGGAAGGTTTTAGTGGTTTTATTTATTATGGTTTTGTGTAAATTGGTTAAAATTTGACGATTATTGTTGAAGATGTGGGAAAAAATCATGCAGACTGGGAACTTTATTACTGTGCGCCACGGAAATAGGAAACGTTACATAAAATTTATGTTCTACATTATTGTTCATCTTAAAAACTTCAACATAAAATTCCGCAATGTCGGATATCTTCTAAGGATGACCCACAATAACCATTTTTATCTTTCAGAATTTGATAAAAATGTCATTGTTATTTCCGAAGCTATTTTGACCGGTATTATATTAATCCTTATCCAATAAACTATTTTACCTAAATTTAGCATTCAATTTAGATTAAAATATACCTTGACATAATTTCATTTAAATGAATGGTTTAAAAGCTATCACAGATTCAAAATTACGCGGAATTCATTATGGTTGACGGCAACGCGGGCGCAGCGGTAGGAGTCAATGACCTTTTCATCGGCTATTAGGTATGTAATCCCGGTATCGGTAGTTCGTTCCCGTGGGATATTTTGCGACATCCACGCGGGCGAAGCCGCGGGCAAAAGCTAGTATTATATAAAACCGGATGGAAATTAAAATGAACATTTGAAAATGAAACAATTTAATAAAAAAATAATTTTATTTTCACCCAATGCTGGGTAAGTATAGGCTTTTCCATCCTTTTGGATGTTTAATGTCTATCCTAGTATGGATCCCATAAATAAAAGATACAAATAAAGCGGTGTCGACAGCAAACCTAGTTTTCGAAAACCACAACATACTAATGTGACCAAAATGTCACAGAGTTAACAGGACACTACAAATTAGTGGAACACAACAATATACACAAACGCGCTATTTAAATTCCGAATGCACACCGCAAATATCCGCGTATCCGCGAGAATATCCGCGATATCCGCCACGGCCGAGTGCCCCCGTACAAATAAACGGTTGATTTGATCAGCCGCTTTGCCAGAACGATATACGTTGTGAAGGACTATCGAAAAAAGGCGAATGAATCCGATGGATTGCGGATTAAACTGTAAAGGTTAATGAAATGTGTGCACCCTTGTTTGTGTGGGGTAAACTGTCCTTTTGTATTTAGAGTGTTTAATTTTAAACGCAGGTTTTTGGACCAAATTATTTTTAGTTTGAGGAGTTAAACACTTACTGCCTCGTTGGTCTAGTTGTCGTAAGCACTACTGCTGAGCATGAGGTCTTGGGTTCGATTCCCAAGTCGGGCAAAGCATTATTGGGTTTTTCCTTCAGGAATTACTCAGTAGCAGCCCGTAGAGATTAGTGCCCGGTTGATAGCAATAGGCTCGCCCCCAGTTACATGGGACTTAAACATACCTGGTAAATAGTCGGTGCTCTATAGGTATACCTCGTCATCTGCCTAGCCCTTCGGGTATTACACGTGATGTTATGTGAGGCTTAACACACGCATAGAACATAGCATTGCATATTTGTGACTACAATTTTTTGCGTTATGCGGCTTAATAAAGTAATCTCCATCAAAGCACATTATTCTCTAACAGTGACTGAAAGCAAGCAACTTGCAAACTGTGAAACAAACCCGTGTTAGGTGCAGCTTCGAACTCGACCAACTGAAAAAATAAAGCCGAGAAGAACCTTATCATGGAGGGAATGGGGAAAGTATTATTTCTTTACGAGAGATTTAAAATGAAAATCTAACCTTGGGTACCAGTGGATAACATGCTGACATTAAAAACTAGGACAGACCTATCTGTTATATAAATTGTTGCTTTTTTATTACAGGTAAGGTTTTTGTTTTCACATAGTTTAAACCATCGAGCCAGTTTTTGTGATTTACTTAATAAAATTCTTAAATTAATTAACTAATTCTTAATTCACAATCACGGCCGCTAAGAGAATGAGTCAAGAAAAATTTCTTCATGAATTTTAACAACTTTATTTGGCGTCTAAATAAACAAAGATTACTAATAATAAACAGAGATTCATGCTGGTTCGACTCTTGGATTATGGAAACGGCTTTGAATGAAAACAAGCTTCACATTTTTACCACGCCGTCAAAATTCACTTTAATTTTATGCCTACTATACAACGGTAGTTTCCCTCCATTGCCTCTAAACTGTACAACTATTTTCACCTAGCTCTTTCCCTTATCGGACGAAAAGATGTACGGTGATTCAGCACCGCTAAATGTGCTTTCGGCCGTTTTGGCAACTGAATTTCGTAACTAGTTGTCAACAAAGAAATAACTTTCGTTCTATGCAACCGGTTGCCAAATAAGAACTGGTGGCATGGTAGACACTTCATCCAAAGCCTTGGAAATACGATTATTCATATCGAACAGGTAAGAAATGGAACTCCCTGCCAGTGTCTGTGTTTCCCAATAGTCTGGGAGCCTTAAGGTTGAGAGTGAAGGCGCATTCTAGTAAAGTGGGAACATCGTTGATCACATCATCACCAAATAAGTGGTATATTAAAATATCCTATTCCCACTAGCTGTTCGGACATTAAAAGTATTCCCAAAGGTTGAGTGTGTCTCTACCATTTAACGGTGTAGATGTCGCAGCCAACAAGCTTAATTAGCCTTCCGGTTAACGTTCCTGACTTCAAGCCGCTACTCTGCTCCTGCTTCACGTTCCTGACTTCAAGCCGCTGATCTGCCCCTGCTCCACATTCCTAGCTCCAAGTCGCTGCTCTGCGGCTACCCACTGGCTCCGAGAATCTCAAACCGCTACTCCACTGCTGACGCTCCTATCTACTTTTCTATAATCTTATGTTTTATTTATATTTGTGCACATGATAATTATTCAGATTTATTACAGTTGTAATAGTAGTCATGTAATTGCGTTTAATTAAAATAGGTTTTTATTTTTATTAATTTATTTATCTTTTGTATAGATGCTTTTCTATTTTGTGAATGTGAGAACGCTGTAGCCTTAGTGGACTGTAGATTTGTTGACCATTTTCTATTTTCTTAAGTACCAGGTACTTATTGAAAGACGTACACTGTCCTCCCATACCTAGTCACACTGTTATTTGAATGAATTGTAAAAGCCAATTATTTTTAAAAGAGTAACCGTGGAGTTTCTTGCCGACTCTTCTCCATAGAAACGACTAATTGGAACCGTGCACCTAGCTTCTGACGTTTCATAAGTGCCCATGTAGGTTTATGAGAAATAAAAATATTTTGAATTAAATTGATGCAACCCTGTCTATGTCATACTCACGTGAAATTGTATTTTTCCTTACAGATGGTCGTGGTCGAACTTACGCCTACAACAGGGATTGTGTTACACTTTGCCAGTTAACTTGCAGCCCGTTGCTCCATGACTCGGAAATGTGCCGGAGAGTGTTACTGTAGGGACCACTAAGTATTCACTTGAAGTTATTTCCAATACCATGCTAGTCTAGTGCGTGCGTAGGTACTTCAAAAGTTGCTTTTTCTTTTGTGTGTCTTTATACATTTTTTTTTTCAATGTAATGCAGTTTTTTTTTACTTAATTTTTTTTACCTTAAAAGCTATGTCTCTCTTATTTAAAAAAAGAATTAATTTTAAGTTATTGAAAATTTGCTTTGAAAAATTAGAATACAGAAACAAGGAATAAAAACGAATGACATAATGTTCATGGAGAGAAGCTAAAACAACTTAGTTAAAAAAACGGTATGCTTGAAAATTTATTTAGGATAAACTTTGTCATAAAAGTACATTATGAGACATACATTTACACATGTAGGGGTGACAGAAGTGATGAGATGAAAAATGTGGGTGTATATATATATATTAGTACTTAAACATTGTAGGTGTACTCTTTGTACACCTACAATGTTTAAGTACTAAGCCTAGGTACTCATTTGAGGTTGGCCACTTTTATCTCAATAGCAACCGAGGATCGAGATGATCGATATGAGATTTTAATAGGAATCGTGATGGTCTTTGCGTCTTCCCAACGACCACCATGATTCCTATTAAAATTATGAGTAAAGAGAATTCTGTTAAAAAGATTCTCTATAAAAGAGTGGTAAGGCCACCTCAATAAAGTCAAAATTAATTTGGAGAAAATGTTAAATTAAATTAGAGTTTGAATATAATGACAGGTCAGCTTTTACTACTCTACGTATACTTCGCTCGCTACTGTCATAGGCAAGGTGCTGGACAGGCTGCTGGACAGATGCCTGGAGAAGCACCTTCATATACATGACGCTCAGTTTGGCTTCACGCCTGGTTTGTCGACTGAGAGTGCTATCCTCTGTTTCAAGCAGGCTGTACAGTACTACACGGCTAGAAATACTCCTGTGTTACGCTCGTTACCTAGACCTCTCGAAAGCATTCGACTTAGTAACTTATGACATACTGTGACATAAGCTGCACAGTGAGGCACAGGTGCCGAGTGAGTTAATGTCGATATTTAGGTATTGGTCCAGCGGAACAGTGTGAAATGGGCGGCAGTATATTTCGACGTGTATGGGTTGGATTGCGGTGTGAGGCAGGGGGAGTTAACATCGCCCCGCTTGTTCAACCTGTACAGTACCGACCAAAAGTCCATAGGCAATCGCACAAAGCAATAGACTGACGCTTCGGTTTGACTTACGACCTTCTTCTATAAGATGTTACAATACTATAGATACACACACACTCACTTTGTCTGCAACTCATAGTAGTTCATAATTTCAATCTATATAAAATACGGCGTGCTAGCTCAGTGGATAACGTGCGATTATGGCGAGCCGAGCGAAGGTTCAAATCTCATCTGTGGTTTGCTTGTAATTTTTAATAATTACTTTCATAATTTTTGTTATTTTTTAATAATTATTATTCATAGTTTTTGTTATTTTTTAATAATGACTAGTTCAATAATCATTCGTTTTTTGTTTCGGTCGTCTTGTTCACATAAATATTAAGGTTTAGCAGGTAGACCACAGAAAACTAAGTAAATCATTTCGATTTCTGTGGGGTAGACAGACGCAGTTCGTTACGCGTATTTGCGATTGCTACGGTCTGTTCCCAGCCAATCTCAAAACTTTGTTAGTTCGTGGTTATTGTTGGTGACGAGTATTTAAGTATTAGCGGTGTTGTGGTTATTGTTTTCAAAATGCAGTCAAATATAAATATTGAAGGGAGATCAAATATTATTGCGCTGCGTAAAAGTGAATGTAATTTACACAAATATCTAATGAGACCGGACTAAGTGTGAGTGTTATCATTTAAATATTTCATATTTTACTAAACATAAATCTTAATCAAAGGTATTGTTGATAGAACAGAGGTATTGTTGAGACAGAAGATGCCTTTAAAATTTTAAATTCATTATGAGGTTTAATTCGATTAGTGAATGATAAATAATTATTATGTGTAATAAATACAATGTTATTCTTTGTTCTAGAGAAATACTGTGAGGGTTAAGAGGAATGAGGAAGAGGCTTATTATCGAGCAGTAGCGACGTCAAATGATGGAGGAATATGAAACAAATGGTTTCATACCAACGAGATATTTTGCTGAATTATTAAACACGTCATTATGAACCGTTCGCTGTGCACTCTGAAGACTTGTATCACTGAAGACCAGCTAGGAAGCCGTTTTCGACAGAAAGGCATAAACAAGAACGTTTAAGTTTCGCACGATAATATTAAGACTTCAAGTGGGACACTGCTATATTTTAACCTTAAAATATTTACCGTACCAACTTAATAAACAACAGATTCGTTATTGCATGAATTTGTGGTAACGATTTTTTAAGCAAGTTACAATATGTTGTTTGTCGTATTTCTCGCAGATAGACCGAAAATGTTTAAGATTATTTTAGTAATATTATTATTTTAGGATTACAATTTGAGGTTAAGTTTCAATCTTCTTTTCGTAAAGAAAATGAATACTGAAGCTATAACCTCAATACCAACCAATATTTACTAAAGCCAAATAAAATGTAAAATAAATAATGTAAACAAACTGCCCATACTTTACCTTAAAATCACCTATTTTGTAAGTAGTTTTTTTTACATTTTGATTAGTCTTATATTCTTATTTATTGCTTAATTACTTCGACCATGATCAAAGCTAACTAATAATAAGCTAGCTAATATTTATGGTGAAAAAATCAATTTAAAATTAAAAACATTTCATAATACAAATATGTCAAAATAATATAAATTACTTCTAAGTTTTTTGACATCTATTTCACATCTTATTGAGCTGACGTAATGACAAATAATTGTAGCAATATATTATCTATAAGTAAAATAAATATAACGAATACAATTTTTTAATTTTGCTATCACATATTACGCATTTTTAATTCTAAACCCTTTATTGCAATAACAGCATTAATAAAAAAAGCAGCAATAGTTAAGATATAGTATTATTGCAAACAAAAATATTAATATTTGCAAAAACTGCATTGTGCTTGACGAGGTTGGAACCTAAGCCGGTTCGCATCTCAGACCAATGCTTAACGCGTTCTGCTATCTGCACACGTAAGTTTGGATTGAATTTTAGCATTGCCATAAACTGGCCAAGGTCAAGCGCATGATGCGTGTTGTCTAACAAAAGCGACGGAAATATATATTTGTTTCGGTAGTGAGGCGCAAGTACGCGACGATACGACAGTGTGTAAAGCGCAATACTGCGTTCTCTGTGGTGTGTGTGCCGTGTTGTTTACACATACAGATATACGGACTATACCGCGTGTTCACAGCAATATGATTCTTAACGTGCTTATGCACTTTTGAACGCTTACTGTACATGAACCAGCTGATCGGCGAGCTCATCAGTGCTAATGCGGGTTGCTCAATAGGCGGAGTGCCTATTAATAACATCAGCTACGATGATTTGGTGCTGCTGAGCCCGTCGGTTGGGGGGGTTGCGAAAACTCCTGCGCATTTGTGAGACATATGCTGGGACTCATGGACTCAGGTACAACCCTAAGAAGAGTGAGTACATCATTTTCAAGGCCGGTACCAAATGTTACTCTTTTATACCTCCGAGCACTCTTTGCGGTGCTAGTCTGAATAGGTTTAGCCATTTTAAGTACCTGGGCCACTGGGTCATAGATAACTTGTCGAACAATGAAAACATCGAGCGGGAACGTTGGCACGTAGATTTGGACGCTGTATTGAACAAGTAAAGGTGACCTTATTTAAAGCCCATTGTCAGTCTTTTTATACGTGCAGCCTATGGGCCAACTATTTGCAGCGAGCATACAATGCCATGCGCGTACTTTAAAAAAATCCGTTTAGGGTACTGCTAGGGCTGCTAGTGCTGGGTTTAGGGTTGCCCCGATTTTGCAGCGCTTCTTCGATGTTCACGCAGCCGCAAACTGATGACTGTTATGCTTAGGAAAATGGAGCGCCTAGCTATTACGTCGCCTACGACGCAGCACTAACATTCTGAGCGTATTGTACGAACGGTGGGACTCGGTGGTGTTGGAGAGGTGGATGCACCTGCATGCCAGTTTGTCACCATTTATTAAGTGATCATTGTTTTATCATTATTACCCAACTACGGCGAAGCAAAAAGGAGGGTCATAACCCTCCTTTTTGCTTCGCCGTAGTTGGGTTAAATAAAATTTTTTAATTAAATGTACTTAATCGAATGAATTTTAACCTAATAACTATAATTGTACTTTAACTTGTAATATTTATATATAATAAATCCTTATGTATATTTCTAAGTAATTTGTAATTATTAGAAATACGTTTATTCGAATCCGAACAGCTAAGGAAAGGAACTTCGTGGCGGTGGCTGCCGGTGTCTGGCAAGTCGAGAGTGAGCCTTCAAAAAACGTTGGACTATTGTTGTCCACATCATCGCTTACCATCAGGTTAGAAAATGGTCAAAAATGAGCCTATGTACGTATTAAAAAAAAATGAAAACTGGCTGTTCAGACAATAAAGGTTTGCGCTTTACAGTATTGACATAAAGTTAATTATGCTTTGCGCAAAAAAAAAAATGCTTCTATTCCGTTCAACGGCAATGTAAATAGAGCCTTATGGTCTTAAGGTATATAAGGTAAACGGAGCCTTTATATGGTCATTTTTTATCCGTTTGTCACAAAGGGATTTCACCTACTAGGTACTCTGATATGTAACAGGTACTAATAATGTTCGTTACCAAATCTGTGATTGTAAACGTTATTACCTACCTTAAATCTTATAGGCTACCTATAATAAACGTTCTACAATCCTTCAAAAAACATGATCCGTAAGGAAAAAAAGTTGAAAATAAAAATAATAATGATTTTATTTCACGAAATTTTAGTCAATTTTATTCAGTTTCTGTTCAAGGCCGATGACGATGATGGTTATTTGTTTGGCACCATACAGAAGCAGGCGCCCTCGTAGCATAGGGCCATATTCGTGTTCAGCAGTGTGTTGCGGCAGACTTCGCGGCAGTCAGCATCAACACTGCACCTCTGGCCAACTGTGGAAAAACAACATAGTTCATAATACAATGTCGGCCATGGGCATGTGTCCGCCCGTATTTTTCTGAATATTCATGAAAAATTATCAAAAATTAACTTTAGAAAGGGGGTCTATGTTTAATAATTTTCATGTTATGCAATTTTTAATTTGTGAGTAGCGTTTATGACCTTGCTTTACATTTTTAGGGTTCCGTACCTCAAAAGGAAAAAACGGAACCCTTATAGGATCACTCGTGTGTCTGTCTGTCCGTCTGTCACAGCCAATTTGCTCCGAATCTAATGAACCGATTGAGTTGAAATTTGGTACACATATGTATTTTTGCTATCCAAACATGAAAGTGTAACGTAAATAAACGAATTTTGAATATAGGCGTCACTTTTGGGGGGCAAATAAGAAATTTTCAAAAGAAAGTTTTGCTAACAGTATCGTGTGATATATCAAATGAAAGGGCTTGTTCTATGTTATAGGGTTTGGTTTCCGCACTTAGTCCGTCAGGTGGACCATTGTACGTGGGCCATGAGTCTATCCTGGGCCACCAGACCAGTGAGCCGTAAGCGATAAGCGGTCGAATGACTGTAGTATATAACCAATGGGTGACCTTGGGGCTAATCCCCCAATTCCTGCAAAGCAGTCGTTTATACTGCCACAAGGATATGCTGGTTTTTGGGATGAAAGGGCTTTTTACGAGAATCTTAAATATTTTTTTTTTATATAATTTTAAAAGAAATACTTTTAAAGATATTTAAGAAATTCGATGAAAATTGACCATTCCCCTCCTTATCTCCGAAACTACTGAACCTAACATTTAAAAAAAACATAGTATGGCTCTTCACTCATAGATTACTATAAGATGGTCTTAAAATAACATGGTAAATCTCTCAATATTGTGCGTAAAAACTTACATTTGCAGTTGTAATGTATGGGAGAACATGTATTTCAACTACAATGTTAAATTTGAATATGGGATAAATTCATCCCAACTACGGAATGTTATTGGCTCGGTTTGGATTATGTTTATTATATCTAAAAGCTTATGAGTTATTTTATCGGATTAACCAACATTTTTTATTACAATTTATCGACTATGAAAAAAAAACATATTTTGCTCTTAGAGGTTTAGAGTTTTTTCTCGAATGTAGTTACAGCTAGGTATCAATAATGTTCTGTGAATTTGTAGCTGTTATGTAGTAGATAATGAAGTCCCCCTTTGCGGGCATTTTATGCACTTGTGTTTTTTAAAATAAATACAGATGTTTTTAGGAAAAAATGTTTTCTCCTCCATTTTTTAGGGTTCCGTACCTCAAAAGGAAAAACAGAACCCCTATAGGATCACTCGTGTGTCTGTCTGTCTATCTGTCCGTCTGTCACAGGCAATTTGCTCGAATCTAATGGACTGATTAAGTCGAAATTTGGCACGCATATCTAATTCTGTGACCAAAACACGAACGTGTAACGTAAATAAATGAATTTTGAATATTAGGGGTCACTTTTGGGGGCAAACAAGAAAATTTAAAAAAAAGATTTGCCAACAGTGCTGTGTGACATATCAAATGAAAGGGCTTTATGTGAGGATTTTAAACATATTTTTATATAATTTTAAAAAATAAAATTTTAAAGATATTTAAGAAATTCTATGAAAATTGATCATTCAAAATTTTAGCTCCAGTACTACTACTGCACCTAAAATAACTATTGGACCTACAATTTTGAAAAAATACATAGTATGGCTCTCTTTACTCATAGATTACGGGAAAACTATAAGAAGTCTATGGTCTTAAAGTAACATGGTAAATCTCTCAATATTGTGCGTACAAACTTACATTTGCTGTTGGAATCGGAAAACATGTTATTCAACTACAATGTTAAGTTTGTTCTTTGGCTAAATAAATTCATCTCAACTACGGAACCCTTCATTGTGCGTAGTCCGACACGCACTTGGCCGGTTTTTCTTTTCATAGTCGACAAATTTTGCTCTGCTCGGGTGAAAATACGGAGAAAATGAATTTTCCCAGATATGAGACCTAGCTAGTTTGATTTTTCGCCCCCGTAAACCCCTATATTGCAACTTTCATCGAATCTTAGAGCCGTTGTCGTGAACGTGATTACACATATATATATATAACGAGCAATATTTAATATACAAATGTTACTCGTTTAATAGTATAGAATTAACATAAAGACAAACTTACGTTGACCTCCATGGTGTGCTCTTGTATGTACAAAAGGAGCAGGACTGTCAATACCATCATCTCCGTCTTTCGCCAAAGCAGAAGCTACTAGAAATAAGACGACAACGAACTTCATCGTATGAGCTACACTTTATGAGAACTTAACTGTTTCAGGCTACGAGAGAGTATATAAAATGGCAATCGTAGGTGTTACAAATTAACGTTACTAGTTAATTAGTTTTAAGTGCATTGACCGATATTATTAGTATTATAGTGTCGATAACGTAATTTTATAGACATTATTTTAGAACCGTGGCGGCGACTTATCAAATAATTTTGCTTCATTTTGTGAGATTTTTCAACACATTTTTGTAAAAAGGTGCATTGCGGTTGCCACGCGTGCGGGCCAGTCACGTATGCGTGACCAAATCCGCATGCCACCATAAACCCATAACACTATCGAAATTATATTTGCGATTTGCCAAATTAACCTGTATTGTAACGTTTTCTGATCCATTTGTTCACATTAACAGCGATACTTTTAGAACGGACCATAGGTACTTCACAGCTGAACATGAGCTACAAGAAATAAACTGTCGGGAGAATTAATCATGTCGTCATATTGTTCTATTAACATTAATGTAGGTTAATAATTAGGCATACAATATCCAATACGCTAAACACAACTTATCGCCGAATGAGATCAGCACACTCTAATTAGTTAATTTATACGTTTACAATCGATTAGACAATTAGGCATGGTTTTGCGTGAACTACGCGGAAGGTACCTAGTTATTACGTTATTATGTTACTATTAAGAAAAGAAAAGCAAGTGCCTGTATTAATACTTAGTGTAGGTCGTTCTATGATGACAATTTTTATCGCAGGTACTCATAACAATTATATAAACATTACTTACTGGTGTTCAAATTACTATCAAGAAACCTCAAGTCCAAAATTAATGAACTCTCTCATTCTCTCATTATCAAACACAACAAGATACCTCAACTCAAACCCTTAACTTACCCACTTATTCAAAATAACCGATCCGCTATTAACAATGACGTCACTTCCGACACCCCGTTTGATGTCACTCGAGGGGGCAGGGGGGGGGGGGGGGGGCACTTGCGGCGAACAAAGATTTAACTAAGAAACAAAACATGCTTACTTGCGATGTTACCTATAGCGGGTGGTGACAGGGTGTTTGAAAGATGAAGCAGAACTTATTAGGAATTAAAAAGATAAATATATAAATTAGCTTTACTTTACTTGTATGGTATCTTGTATTGCGGCTCTCACAGAGAGGAGTCCCGTATCCCAGCAGTGGAAACGTTCTAGGCTTATTACTCTAATTAATGCCATGCTTTATGGCAGTTTGAGAAATGAGACAGAAAATAAAAACAAATTTCCTTTCGCTTTTTTACGTAACCAGTGTCGTGACGGTCAAAATGTTACAATTTTTTCTATGTTACTCTTAATCGCCTAGTCTGCAGAATATAACGTGTGAAAAGGAATTTAGTTCAAATTAATTAAAATTGAACTGTTTAACACTGCTGTGGTGTTTGGTTAATAATAATGAGGTAGATACAGACCGCGATTTCATTATAAACTTTTAAGGGTTGGCACTGAAAAATGGACTATGATTGAACCCTGATAAGGAGTTCGCTGTTACAATAACACTGATAAGTAATACTTTGCAGACTGGGCATAGTGACAATTCTTGTAAAATACTTGCTACCATAAAATCGAATAATGTTATAATGTTCAGTATCGTGCCTCCTGTATCATCCCTCTCACCTCTCTCCATTGTGGTAGTCTGTAGCAGACGGGTCTCGTCGCCTAACTTTTTAACGAGCGCTCACATCCACTGCATCAAAATGACAACATATAAGTATATTGTTTATGTGAGTAGCTATGAACCTATCATTTTAATCTAAAGACGAGCTATATTGAAATGTCAAAAGAAATAAGTTACTATTAAGGATTTGCGCCTTTCAAAAATATGTTAGCAAAGTATGGTATCGTCAATTTGCTGTAGTTTCTCTTTTTGGTTTAAGACTAAGCACCATCGATCCATAGACCATAACGCTACAAGGTTCTTTTGGCGCTTGGCCAAAGTTGGAACTAACGCCGCCATCTTGGTTTGTCATAAAAAATTCAGTGACAAATTCACAAATATTTACCAACAACGCCCCCCTGTCAATGTCAATCAGACGCCAAAGGATCCTTGTGCCAGTCTACCTACAGCTAAACATGATAAGCCTTCTTCTGACCCAGTTACACAACAAATAAAGTAAGAAAAATGCTGTGAAATACTGATTGACCTACTCCCGATAGTTTATCAATAGGTACAATCATCTATTTTATACATATTAAAGCACTGAGTATAAATACAGGCGCTCACTTTTCTTTATTTACTGCAACTACAACAGTTTCAACAATGAAATTAATAATCCTTTTCTGTCTGCTGGGAGCTGTCCTGGGCTTTTCAAAAGATGGATACAGAGTAGTTGCTGGTAATGGTAACCAAGGTACGATAATTGAATTGGTTTGGCTGATCATCTCTTAACTGCCAGGGGAGACTGTTTATATCTCAACTGCCAGCTTACATTTTTTTTTTTAATGTGTTTATATATTTTTCGTGGTTCTCCAGATAGAACCAACAAGAATAACATACTCAGGATTTTGTACTATCTTGATTTAAACAGTGTCCTTGAAATTTTTTGCACGTTCTTCTACAAAGAGATCTACGTTTTGAAATGGGCTTCAATCAAGTTCAGCTTCAACTTTCTGACTAACTGTCCTGCCTGTAAATAGTTTAATTGAATAAAATGCTTTGAATTGGAGACTCTACATTACGAAATCATAATACATAAATGTACGTAGCCCTAATCAAGGAATAAGAACAATAAATAAAATTCATTTATTTGCAAACATAGGTGCCACTGTTACATAAAAGCATTGCCTCCCGAACTACGTAGTTAACCTGTATCTCAGGAGACAGTTCCCTTCCCTAATACATAATGCAGTTTTTTTACATGCCAGGTACAATGCTAATTGTCACATTAATAAAAAAACAGTGGCACTCCGGGAGTGTCGACAGAAGTGAAAACTTGAACAAATACTTTTAATGAGGTGTCGGTAACGGTAACAGTGTCTCGAGTTTAATTGTTTTTTACCATCTCAAAAATTCCCAACGCGCCTAAAGAAGTTTTCACTTAAAAAAAAACAATATGGTCATCTTTAAAACGTGTGATTAAAAAAAAAAAAAACTAAAAAAGATAAAATATTATTGTCCAAATGGTATGTATAGAGAAGTTATTTGGATACCGCAACATTTATTATAAACTTAGGTGCTTACTTATTTTTTTATTTTACAGATATCAGTGGACGAGCTACGTGCGAACTCATCAATTGCCCTATGGTCTGCAGCCGAACTTGTCTGCGTACTACCCAGGTGATGTGTTTAGGAGGCACCTGCTACTGCCAAGCTCCAGGAAGATTATAATCATAATAAAGTCTTTATTTCGGACCACACATACAAGGACAATCCAAATAGCATAAGAAAAAACTATTTAAAAACAATGTTGGTAAACTTAGCTTTGTTTGGTTAATACATCTTTTCTTTATTACCCACTTATGTCCTTGATTTCATCGTAAGAATACCTACTGAAGCATCCTCGAAGAACTAATTTCAAATAAACTATTGTACAAGAACTTTTGAATTGTCAAGGAGTCGGTTAGTCAGAAAGTTCCATATTGATGACCATTCAAAAGCTTTGGTTCCTGTGGAAAAGAAAGATCAAGAATCACTATTGGCATGTTTTCATTTTTAACCGACTTCTTAAAACGGAACACTTAACACACTTAACACAAAGTGTACTTTTAATCTGAGTTTTAATTTTTTTTTCTGCAATTAAATGAAAGAAAATTTAAAACTCAGATTAAAAGTACACTTTGTAAACAAGCATATTACAAATTAGAGGATTATATCCAAGATAAGAGTGCTTGGAAACATGCTGGTCCTGCTCCATAGGACAATTTAGAATCAAGACAAAATCAAACAGGTTGCTAATTTAATTGTTAAATTTATAATTTTGTATTATATGACATTGATTTTACATTCTGTGATTACTTCCTCACACACCGACTTATTAATTTTAAAAACATTAGGAAAATCGTCTACTTTTACTATGTTTGTAAATATGTGAGCACCATGCATCTATCATATAATTAAATTATCTGTCGTTGCTTCATTTTTAATTCTTTTTACCTATTGTGGTATAGTAATTTTATTCTAGGTGCATCGTCTTCACATATAATTATTTAACTAATGTACGTACTAATACAAACTATTGTAAAACATTTTAAAAGAGTAACGGTGGAGTTTCTTGCCCATTCTTCTCCATACGAAAACTACCTTTTGGAAGGGGCGACTAGAATCAATTATATTATTCTGTAAATTTTGACGTTCAAAAGTGCCATACATGGGCCTATTTGAAATAAATGTTTTGACTTTGACTTTGACTTTGAACAGGTTCTCAATTCGATTTTTTTTATGTATGTTCGGGCATAAATCCGTCATATACTAGGTGGCAGGGACATCGACGCGAAAACTGTTACCATGGATTCCGTACATGATTCTGAACCCCCTGCGTTGAAAATTTTCGTCGGTTATTTTATTTTTAAATCAGCTGATCCATACATTTTGACCGTGAAAGTATTGCACCAGACACGGCTGTTTCGGGAGATTCCTGTTCAGTATAAGGCGGGCCCGGGTGTCACCATTGTGTGGATCGCCCGGAGGACACGGTGGAGCATACGATGGAGGTCTGCCCGGCTTGGGCTGAGCATCGCCGTGTCCTCGTGGAGGCGATCGGCGGCGGTGATCTCTCGCGTCCAGCCTAGTTCGGCCATGGTACTGAGTGAAAGGAAATGGGAGGCCGTCACCTCCGTCTGCGAAGCAGTAATGCTGGCGAAGGAGAAGGCGGAACGCGTGAGAGAGAGGCAAATTTCGCGCTCTCACGCCCCTAACCGCCGCAGGAGGAGACTCCCTGGGCGTCGGAAATCGCAGGCCGATTTCCGGCCACCGCAGGCGTGGGCTTGCGAACGGGGAGCAATGGGTAGCTCGCCGTCCGATGAGGACCAGGTCTGGGTCAACGGCGCGTTGTGTTCCACGCGCGCCTCAAAAAGATGCCAGCAGAATTGACGGGGTACGCTAGGGCGATGCCTGCCGGGGGTGCTAAGAAAACCGAAAGGGAGACCGCGGCACCCGTCAAGAGGGCAAAAAAAAGGTGCACTTTTTTATAAAACAGCTGATTTTGTTTCAGAATCGTGAAATTGAGACTGAATCCATCGTAACAGTTTTCGCGTCGATGCCCTGCCACCCTTTATAGACGGATCTGCATTTTTTTTTGTCTGTTATTAACTTTACTTGGGTAGTTTTTGAGTTAGCTTAAATAATACGTATTTTATTCCCACCTAGTCTTAGTATTTACATAGCAGGTAGTGGAATTCGGATTTGTGTGGGGTAACTACCACAAAAAACACTGCCAAGTGAAATATAACTTTATCTTGGAAATTGGTGGCTAAAAACGAAAATTCTAAACCAAACACCGACTTCCAAAGTTTTTTTCACTTCGTAGTGTTATTTTTTTGGAAGTCGGTTGTTTTTTTTTGTTGTAGCTATGTTTCCTCCCTGTACAAAGCTGGCCAATCTCTCATAACGCTTCTAAGTACCCACGCCAGCATTTCTCCTCCAAGTCTTCCTCGGTGACTTCGACCGTGGTACAAAATCAGTTATTCCAAAATTATTTTTTCAAATAAATTTAAAAAAAATATGTATGGAAATTTTCGTTTCGTAATGTCAAGGATTATTTAATCGTCAATTTAGTCTGCTTATTAAGAGAGTTAAGAGTTATTCATAATGATGAGTACAATAACCCGTTTTCAGGTTTATAGTAGGTACTAGTCAAAACAAATCCATCGAGGCCAAACACGACCGGGCTTTCATGTTTAGTTGAGGAGTTCCTATGGCCACCTTCCGGCTGCATCATCAGACCAGCTCCATATTACCATATTTTTACATTGTCACTAAAGTTACATAATTTTAATATTTCAGCTTAGTTCTAATGCAAAAAAGTGCATGAAAAATAAATTACTCCAACCGGAAAGACACAGAAGTAAGTATGAAAATATTGTGTTTTTCGCCTTATCTATTATGTTCGATCTCCCATTACACCATTAATGTTTCGAAAAGTACATATTATTTATATTGTTTTAGAAAGCTGTGAGTCCGTCGCAGTTTTTAAAATGAGTTTTGATTCACCCTTCATCCTTCTTTTTTTTTAATGACTGACAAGTCTGACAACCTGGAAAAATTCACAAAAACGAATTTTGTTGAGATGCTTTTTATTTATTTATTTAATACTTCAAGCACAGAAATGTACATAGGCGGAGTTAATGCCATAGGCATTTCGCATCACTTCGCACTTCGTCAAACAAAAAAAACTTTAATAAAAAATCAAACCATTTTTTAACCATTACCCTTTTTGGTTGTGGGGCGTAAATACAAGGATAATAATAATTAAGAATCAGCATATTTTTTCTGGAGCCTGGCAGAAGCAGGTGCCCTCAAAGCACAGAGCATGGTTAATATGCAAACAAGTTAGACTGCAGAGTAGACGGCAGTACCCGACAGGACCGCATGACGTGCGTCCGCCTACGGAAACAAAAAGAAACATTATTATACGGCGCAGACATTTACATTCACTGACACACTGATCTAAAGGAGTTAATACAGAATAAAAGTTTGTATGAAAAATCGTAATTTTTGCCGATAGGGAATCCTACGGCTTGTATCACTATACTTTTATATTTTGTTTTCATAGTGCCTGTTAATCAGCTTGACATTTCGAGCGCCGTTTCGTGGAAGCGCTTAGTAACCGACATTAGAAATCAGTTAATTACAATGTAAGACCTGAAGTCAAATTAATTAGCTTACTTGTGTCACCAGAAGTCACCCTGTATACAATCTTGCTTGGATCTTGGTTGCCTACAAACAATTCTTGCTTTTTCATATCCCAAGCTAGAACAGCAGCCAGCAGAGAGAAAAGGATTATGAACTTCATTATTTGAAACAGTTGCGGTTGCAGTAAATCGTTGAAACTAGGCCTCAAACAAAAACTAGAGTCAGTATTTATACTCAGTTTCTTTGCGTTTATAATATAGCGTAAAATAGTCGATAATATTGATAAAATATCAGGAACAGGTCAATTTGGTAAATCGATGTCATTTCGATATTACTAAGTAAGCATTTTTTTTTAGGTGGCATGCCAATTAGGTCACGCGGAATTAGCCCGCATGCCACGCATGCGGGGGCATTCAAATAATATGTTGTCTCATGATCTTTTCCCGCGCCGTATTGGTTGATAATTGAAAATTCACGTTCCAAAAATCAAGAAAAATCTCTTGATAAATCGCTGACATCGGTAAAGGCTCCTTCCTACACGCAGTGCAATGCCGCCGGCCTAACCGCCGCGCCGCGCCACGCGCCGGGCAAGCCACGGTGCGCACGGCTTGCTGCACGAAGTTGCCATACAAAGCATTGCCACTCGACCAAAACCAGCGGTCTGTGCGGCCGGCATTGTGTGTAATTAGGATACTAATTGCATTTACTTTAACTAAATCGGCCAATGCTCTCAAAATCGATTGACCGGTATCTTAAATCAGTAACACCTACTTATTGCCATAATAAATACTCAGTTGTTGCTTGAAATTATTACGTTTTAATCAAGTGTAGCTCATACGATGAATTTCGTTGTTTCTATTAGCTTCAGCTTCGGCTAAAGACGGAGATGATGGCGATGAGAGTCAATAACACATCACAATGGTCAACATAAGTTAGTCTTTTTATGTTATTTTGTTTTAAATAAGCATGATACCTATCTGTCGGAATGTGATCGCCGCGCCTATGGACATCTGTAATGCCAGAGGTATCGAAAGTGCGTTGCGTCGTTGCGTAACGGAGAGTATACAGCCTTCCACTGACCACTACAGCAGCTTCTACAGCAGTTCACTGCTGAACATAGGCCTCACTAATCGCAAGCTATAATCAATTCTCACCTCGGTTACTCTCATCCAGCTGCTACCAGCCACCCTGCTCGTATCTTCACAAAACCTAGCCTGGGAGCGTTATCTTACATTTCCCGATTCCACTCGGAAACACGTCTAACCGATGGACCCAACGGTCACCGGTTGGTCGGTTGTATTTTTAATTTTAACTATGTTTTTTCCTACAGTTGTCCAGAGATGCATTGATGATGCAGACTGCCTTAACGTCTGCCGCGACAGGTTGCTGAACACGAAGTTGGCCATGTGCTGCGAGGGCACCTGCTACCTGTATGGTGCTTAACAAATGAACCTCATCATCATCATAAGCCTTAATCAGAATCTAAATAACACTTGACTTGACTAGACTTTCATTTAAAAAAAATATCTTTTTCTTTTTTACTGATGATGCGTATTGAAAGGTTGCAGAATGTTTGCAAGTAGCCTATCAGATTAGGTTATGCTTACAATCAAAGATTTTGTAACAAATATTAATGGTAAGTACCTATTGGATATCAGGGTATTGGAGACTCCGGGTTGATATTGAAAACTTCCTGATGGGAAAAAAATAACCCTTTACCCGACCTGGGTATCGAATCCAGGACCTCATGCTCAGCAGTAGCGCTTGCAACCACTGCACCAACGAGGCAGTCGATAATGAGTGGATTATTTCGTTGTGTTTTTTTAATTTTATATCTACTTGAGTCTACATGGTCCTTTGAATAGTAGTAGGTAATATTGATGTGAGTGCCTGCGATCAAAACTCTTCTCTTTCTTTCTCTATAATTTTTCCTTCCATGTATCAAGAGGAAAATTGCACTACGTGTCGTCTAAACTTCTTCGTACCAGGTAAATGACCTCAACGATGATTCAAAAACATTTTCAAGTCAATTCACAAAATCAACGTAGCATCCGATAAACTATCCCCCAAATTCATCAACACCAAAATAACGCAAAAAATAATCTCAACCACACCTATATTAAAGTGATCGTAAAATAAAAACCCATGTAATAAATCTGACGGCAACACATAAAATATCTCGCACCTACCTCATTCGTCATCTCTTTATCAGCAAAAAAGGCAATATCCACCTTAGAAAAATGAGGAGAGCCCGCCCTACAGGCCTTCAAAACAACTATTTATCGAAGAGAAAAAATACCCATAAATCAGGGAGCATTTTTTTATCTGGCAATCTTAAAGGTGGGGTAAATAAACGATTGGTCAGGGGGCTTGATTTGATGGCAAAACACGCACGAGTACGCGGGAATTGGATAACACTTGTAGTTGTTGTGATACATTCAGATAATTAAGATGGACTTTGTATAGATAAGTAGGTACATACAGGGCGGCCCGTGAAACTACGTCCAAAGAAAAATTTCAAAAGCCTCTCTCCAAGGGCTTCCCGTAACACCCTCATGTATGTTGAGCGATTATTTATAGTTTAGGAGCTACAGCAGACTTTTTTTTTTAATTAGTTAAAAGGAAAAATTTTTGCTCGACAGATTTCGTTCTAGATTTTGTGTCTTAAAAAAAATTAAAAAGAAGGGTAGCAATGACTGGGGTCATTGCTAACCTTCTTTTTATTTTATTATTTTGAACTGAGGGTGGAAGGAAGTTGAAGTGGAAGTGGACGTGGAAGTTTTTAAAACTATATACTTTGGAAGTTATTTTGAAAACTTCCACTAACCCTCAGTTTTCCAGAGCAATACAATTAATAAGTAATTTTTGGGCATTATTTGATAAAATTGGAGTTTGAATATGGTACGAAAGGCGAAAAACATAATTTTCCATACTTGGCAGTACTAAAGTATTGCATGTCTTTGTTGTAGCATGTTCGAACTCCCATGTCACCAAATACAGATAACAACCAAAATTAATCCTGTATTAAATCAAAAGAATGCTACCCAATCGCGTAAAACTATTTCGTTGTTACCCATTACAACACTGGCTCATTACAATCAGTACAAAAAACATTAATATCACATCCCTATTCCATACAAACATGACCTTCAACAAAATCTAACGATATGTCCCCTTCAAAAAAACATTACGTTTTCCGTATCTCGTAAACTACCAATATATCTCGCAATCGGCCACGTGTCTCGATATTATAAACGTTTTATGACAGCTTTTAATATAAATGGCTAAGGGTGGCAAATGGTAGAGAAGTTTGTATGCTATGCGAGGGGTACAAAATGAATTGGTTCTTTGGACGTAGTGATTGGTTGAAAGGGCAATACTTGGAGGGACCATGCTGGCTAGACTCCTGGGAGAAACCCTCATAATATAGTTTCTGATTATAATTAAAAGATTCGTTCGAAGTGCTAATTTTGAAAGCTCCCCAAGAAGGCATCCTAGGCCCTACTCACAAGTGCTAGCATCTTTTAGAAATTTTTATTAAATCCATGTAAATCATATTCACCATCAGTACGAGCAAAGCTCATTGAAATTAAAAAGTTAATGTTGAAATTAGATACAAACCTAAAGAAACAAAAAGCCAATACTGTGTTACCTATTGATCTCAGTATTTTAAACACAATGTTTCAACCCAGTAATCACCCTACTTGCAAGTTTCCACCCTCAATATAAGTTACAGGTTGTCAAACATAATTGATACGCACACGCCACACACGCACACCTACATATAGCTCACAGCCTCAAGCGACGTAGGTGGCGCCCCCTGCGGGAACTCATTCATAAACAAAAGCCACTTGATGGTCGCAATTAAAATCTTAACATGTAGTATTAATAAACACCTCGTTTTAGGGATGGGGACGCTGATGTCGATAGATTTTTTAAACTTGATAGGTGAGGCAAAAACTTGAGATTCTGTGTATTTGAGATACAACCCGAGTAGAAATCAAGCAAGATAAACAACTTATTAAAAACCTTGTGTATTATTAATTAATTTATTGGGAGTCAAAGAAAAAACTCTAAATACAGGTCTGATTAAAATTTGTAGATGGATGTTTTTCACGACATAGAATGCTCCTAGTTTTTAACTCTGTCAAGCTTAATTAACTATAGTTCTGTCAATAATGCCACTCAGAACTTACAAACTATCGACACCAACGTCACTCCATCACTTCCACCAAACACAAAGGTAGAACGTCTCAGAATTAAATTACCTCAACCCCGCTAACTCCAAACAATAATCTTAAACATTGCCCTCCGCCACTCGTGCCCCCACAGTCCTACAGCTAAGCCTTTTATGACGATGTGTTGCGAGTACGTCTTGCTGACGACAGATAAGTCGATGATGAGTTTTATCGACAACTTGCGGTATGCACTTTGGTGTGGAAGATTTGGCAGGTATAAATTATATAGGGTACTTGAGAAAGTAGAGGGCTTAATACAAACTTCAGAAAAGTTAGACGTTAAAGAATAAGGAAGAAAGAGTCTAGCTAGTAGGCATACTCAAAAAAAAAAATGAGTATGCTGTTTTTTAAATCAGAAATCAACGTTAATGAGGGATTCACAGCGAATCTATCGTTAAGATAGAGCTTAATAGAACCGTTACTAAAAAAACTCTCAGGAAAATCTGCAGTTGTTAATACTGTTAATAAGTTGCTCATGGTCTTTCAACGCATACCTTTGCTTTTGTGCTATGAGATTTGATAAGGTGCTTACCTACAGCCAAAATGTTTTCCATCTTCATTCAGCTTTCATTAGGTTATGCTCTCCAGATATCCAAATTATCCAAATATCAATTGAAAATAATATTCGAATGTCATTAGTTTTTTTCCGGATAAAACTAATAATATGGAGAAAATTGCACGCCCTAGCTTTCATAATCTAAGTACCTGGGCGACCGATCTCTGCTCTGGTGAAAATAGAGAATGCTCATTTAATAGTATAAGAAAGTTCATACTAATCCATGTAGAGTACCTACTTATTCCATGCTGCCATGTTATTATTCTAATGTCATTATTCAATATCTTGTCTTAAAATTTGGGCGACCGAGCTCTGCTCGGGTGAAAATACGGAGAAAAAAATACGAATTTTCCCAGATTATTAGACTCAGAGGCTTACTAGAACGATTTTTTTTTTCGCCCCCGTAAACCCCTATAATGCAAATTTCATCGAAATCGTTAGAGCCGATTTCGAGAATGTGAGTACAAATACATAAACAAACAAATATATATATTAATATTGCTCGTTTAATAGTATAGGATATGATTACAACTAAACGATGAATTAACAAACTGCAAGATTATAATATTACATCTCTCCAATTTAACCTAACCCCTGTAAAGTATCACTAAATAAAGGTGACCCGATATGTCCTTAACCCGTCCGCAACAGTAGGTGTTATTGTTAAATTGGCCCAACAATCCCAAGGGTCTCAAAGACCCATCTTAATTATTAGCAAGGTGTTTAAGGGTTGAATTTACGATGTGTTAATACGACCCGATGTGCGTCGCCTGCAATTACGTTTAACCCTAAATTAAATTTACCTGGGGTCTGTTGGACCCACAGCGGGTACTTTGTTACAAATTGGTGTAGTTTTAGGTGCATGGTGTAAATTGTAATAGTAATGGCATCATAATGAAATTAGTGGCAATTTAGTTCATATCTTTTTTCTTGAAATTCTCTCGTTATACAAGCATAATGCATTTGCCCTTCTAAATTAATGTTGAATATGTTTCAAATCAATATCAACCATGATATTGTGTTGAGTCCTCAAATAAATTTAATTCTGGAATCAGTCCTATAACTATCTACTTAGATTAAATTGTTACTTTATAATAATTGGATATATAGGTACACGAAAAGGAACACTTTATTTTGACTAGACAATTGACTAGGATACGGTGCAACAACGTCAAATTAAATCAATCAACTATTTTAAAACTTATTTAGACGTGTGAGCATAGCAGAAGAGACGCAGTGAGAGAAAGTAGACGATTTCCATGAAGCTGAGTACACTGCAGCCTAGAAACAAGCCAGCCATTCCACCAACAGCAACTGAGGAGCAAAGAATAACAAATCCTTCAAAAAAAAAAACAATAATTGATAAACCTGATGATGAGAGTAATGAGGAAAATTGTCATGTACCCAACACGTCAGTGAAGCCGAAAATGATGTCCCGTCTGTATCTCATGCGAGGATATGTCACCATCCCCCATTGAAGGTTGGTGCCTAAGAACCACTCTTGAAGAGCCTGAAAACAAAAATAAAGGTAAATAAAAATATTTATAATATAAGAATATTTTATTTACAACTGGGCAGTAACCGATTTGTAAGAAAAACATAGAATTAACTTTGTAGCATTCAACAGTATTATTCACAAAAAACTGGAATGCTAATACAAAATATTATTTTCAATTGGATTTATTTTAAAAAAGTCGAGCTACAACCAGACTATGATCAAACGTTCAAATGAATAACGATAAATAACATACATTTGACTGTATCACATAGTTTACATCATCACACAAAGGAAAGCATCCACAGCTTATTTTCTTTCCGCTGTTGTCTTGCAACTTATACAATTCATCTGTAAAAAGTTACAGTTTAATTAGGTACCTACAATATGCAGATAGTTCATAAACTTGTATCATAATAATAGCTACCTTTATGTTTAGCCAAACAATGTAGACCTTTGATGTCGCAAAATTGTTCATCACCTGTGAAATCCATGGTAATGACATTAAACATTTGACTGTAGGTAATAAATCTGAAACAGACATGTAAGGTAAGAATGGGAATGTTACCGATCCTTCTATAGAAGTGTGGGATACACTTGCAGTACTTGAGACACAGTCGTATGCGGCACTCCATCCGACACATGGTGTACGTGTATATAGAATTGTGCTTCAAATTGTTCTCGTAAGGAAAACGACAGCGACGTTGATTCACGCTTAACCTGGAGACAATGAGGTGATCTTTAGAACAGAGATCTTATTATTTTCCGCTAAAATGAACTATGTTAAATCTTTATGTAAGCCAAGTAAGAAAAATGTAGCCTGTTGAGAAGGTAAGGACGCAATTTGGTGGGTGACGCAAATTAATAAGTTTCAATCCTTTGTAATCCAATGAAACAATAGATATTTTTTTCTGATAAACATAAGAAGAAGATGATAAAATAGTTTATCACTTAGCAGCTTCTGGTGAGGTGTAGACGGTGAGGGCAGTGACGTAAAGCTTCATGTAGTATCCTTTAGCCGAGTGCTGGAATTTTGTCGATATGTCCGGCACTTCTTGAGGACCGTGGATGTATACCTGAAATAACCCAATATGTTGGAACAATTACTATTAATATGAACTGTACTTCTAATGAAAAACAAGTGACAAACACATAAAGAGTTCAGTTTCCTCGTGAATAAAGTTATAATAATTACTAGCTTTTGCTCGCGACTTCGCCCGCGTGGATATCGGAAAATATCCAACTGAAACGTAATACGTATTAAATTAACTATGTGTTAATCCATAAAAAGAACTATCTGTGTGCCTTTCATCCAAATCGGATCAGCCATTTTTGTGCCAATCCGGAACACACAACCAGACAAACGGACAAAAATTCTTCGTTACTATATTTTATTTATTATATATATAGATTGACAATTAAAAAATATATTTATGAAAAGTCTCACATCATAAGCAGTAGAAATGTTCATGACTTGAGCAAAAACTTCGCCATCTAAAGGATGGATGAACAGCGACTTCTGGTCGTTACTTATAACGTCCCATCGGTTAGCGTCTCTGTATCTGCAAAAACAAGAAATCATTTAATTAAAGATAATAGACAAACTGTACCCAACATGGCGAAAAAAAAAAGATGAAAATGCAAGCAAAAGTAAAACCAGTTCTGATATTACAGAAAGCCTTGTTTTTCCATAAAATTAACTACTTACTCCGGAGAATTATATACAGCAGTCCTCGAATTCACAGCATAACATAGTCCCATCTCAGTGACGGTAGGTACTATGGACAGCACCACATTCGATACCCCAATGGTCAAGGTCGGCTTGAAGGGCGCAGATAAGTTCATCAGGAGTTGAATGTACTTGTCTGGAGTGATGCCATCGTAGACCGGAATGTTCTCGAAGTTCTTATAGGACGCGTTGGAAAGAGTTATGACGAACGTCTCTAATCTGGTTTTGTTTGGTTCGTTGGAGTTCCTAAAAAAGATTCGATAGTCTGACTGTTGAAACAGAATGCAGCGAGGGTAACTTCGTAAGCGTCTCATCGTCATCTTTATTCAAAATACGGCCTCTGCTGGTCAGAGGCCTTCCCCAAGCATTACTCCCACAACGATCGATCTTACTCTCGCATCCAGTAGATTCCTATAAATTTTACAAGTAGGTACCAAATAATAATAAATTTGTTGGTCTACAGAAAGGAGACATTAAAATTATAATAACCTTAGAAAGACATCAAGTTTCTTCTTATCAATATAGTTATTAGGGCACACGGTGACGCAAGGGAAAGTAGTGTTCCAAGCGAACATGTCTCGGTCCATGGAGACCACGGTGGGGGAGGACTGGTAGCGACTCCAAGTCATCTGCGAGAGGTACAAGGAGCCAAACCCTGACAGGAATATGATGGTGAACCATAGGATGCTATTCAAAAGAGGTGATAAAAAGGTTAATAACGTAGTTTCAGAAGAATATAAATTTATATTCTTCAAAAATTTAAATTGTACTTATTATGGTGGAAAACTGGTCAACCACTAATATTGGCGACTGCGAATATATTTACTGTACGATATAATTGCAATACAGTTCATATAAAAATATCGTTAACAGTACGAATGGGCGTGGACGTCCATGAGTCACGTCGTCACGTTATAAATTATAAAAGCGCACAATGGCATTTGCTTAATTTAAATCGTATTCCAATATAGATTTTTAACCAAAATACCAATAAAAAAATTAAAAAAATACATTTCAAGAAGGTGTCTCCTGGCCGAAACCAAATGGTTAAGTCCATGTATGGAAGATGTCTCAAAAAACAGTTTCAGATAAAGTTTTGCTTTGTCTATCAAGACATGATGAAACCTATTCTTTTTAGGTTTAACGTCGAGCTTCTTCGGTGTACGTTGTAGGTCATCTTGGATTATCTGAGCCTGGAAAGATCGCTCAGAGAACATGCTTGAGCTGAAAAATAAATAAAACGTAGTTAGTTTTTAGTTCAACAAGTTTGACGGAATACATTTTCTTTATTTTTTAATAAATTTATAATAATTTCATTTCTTTGTATCTGGATCCTCATAAAATATTTCTTAATAAACATAAAAAAACAGAGGTAGGTAATCATCGTCACACCTTTTATTGTGGAAAAATGTTGTGATTGCAATATTCTTGTTCCAAATTATATACTTTGTAATATTAACCTTGACTATCAATCAATAATTGATTTGATTGAACTAAAAGCTGGAACTACACAATATTGTCACAATCACCTTCGATCACGGTTCGAAGCTTACTCTTCAACACATATCGTATTGACACAGTACACAATGATAGCTCTCGTGCCACAACTCCATTAATACGTAACATTATAAACGTATCGCTAATAAATCTGTTCGTGCGTTTAATTAGTTTCGGGACACAGGTGTGGAGTAGGCAGTAAGTCAATTTGGAACAAGCAGGGTTACATTTAATAAGGTGAAATTGAATAATAATTGAGAATTGGATTCATGAGGTAGTTCGTTAGTTGTGATATTTGTTTGATAAATCGAAATCGGATCGCTGTTTTTTCAAGAGACTCACGGACAAACGGAAACAATTTCCTTTTCAATACGTACCACAGGTACTTTAGATTTTCATACTTTTCTCAGAACACAAATTCAAGGTTTAAACTCAGTCTTGTTTGTTACCGTAACACTTTCTACCTACTTGAAGAAATAACATACAAGGTCTGAAATCAACTAAAGTTTCCATAAAAGTCTAAGGTATTAAATATACGTATCCAGAAAGATGGCGTATTTCTGCAGTAAACTTTCACATTAACTTTCTGTCTGTCCTGCACCATTATAATAACCGTGAATATTACCGAGTTTCCACTCGGCGGGCTTCTGATAATAATCGCCGGTGATTTTATTACAGCCCTTTATTTTAATCGTTGTTTCAACAGCTTGTACTTTTGACAGGTGACATCATTACTTGCGATAACTCCATTTGATGGTGGCCTTTGTATTGTATGATGAGCTCTTCACTATTAACCGACTTCCAAAAAAGAGGAGGTTATATGTTCGTAGCGTATGTTTTTTTTAATGTATGTCCACCAATTTCTCCGTTAATTATGGACCGATTTTGAAAATTCTTTTTTTGTTTGAGAGGGTATGCTCTCAAAGTGGTCTCATATAAATTTTATTTACTTTTCTTGGATAGTTTTTGAGTTGGCTTCAATAATACGTATTTTTCACCACTTTGTATGTGGATGATATGATAAGTTCATGTCACTTTTATTTACATAGCAGGTATTCGAATTTGTGTAGGGTAGGTACCACAGCTAAAAAGAGAAAAATAATAAGTTTTTAAATCGGTGTCTTTGGTTTAGAATTTTCGTTTTTTGCCACCGACTTCCGAAATTAAAGTAATTTTTTGCTTTCTAGTATTTTTTTTTTGGAAGTCGGTTGATTTTTTTTGTAAAAAGCTTTTCAAATTACGGTATTTAACGAATACGAAACACCACGCTGCGCTACAAAACGAAGATTTTAAATGTAGGCATAATAGCTCCCGAGCTAAAATGGGATTGGGCGGGTCACGTCAGCCGCATGCATACATAGTGACCGCTGGACAACAATATCACATGTTGGGTGCCTGAGGATGGACGGTGCCACCGAAGCCGGCCCAGGAAGAGATGGTCAGACGATCTGGTCGCGCACCGCAAGGGTGGGATCGAGGTGGCTCTAAAAAAGGAGGCCTGGAAGCATTTGGGGGAGGCCTTTGCTCAGCGGTGGCCTCTGCTCAGGAACTTGAAGAGATGAAAAAGACTTCATGGTTAAACAGAAATTAACATACACAAAAATTGTAATAAGTTATTATTCCAATAAAATATTTGTATGTGCATTTATTTGTACTGTCAGCACTCAAATTGTCGCATGTCACGTGGGTGATGTGAATCAACCATAATAAATTTTGGGACTAGCTGCAGCAGTTGAGAGTCAAATCTAGATAATAAATGATTTTAACATTAGCCTAAGCCCTTTTTTTTTTTTTTGGATGGGAAATCATCAAATAACTTCTCCCGCTCTGGGCGGAGCGGGAGGGCGTGTCAGACTCTTACTGACTAAAACCCACCCGTGTTCCTTCGATTGCCCTGTTGCCGGGGGCCACGATCTCCCTTTCGGTTTTCTTCGCAACCCCGGCAGGCATCGGCCTTAGTGGACCCCTTCAATTCTGCTGACATCTCTTTGAGGCGCGCGTGGAACACAACGCGCCGTCGACCCGGCCTGGTCCTTATCGGACGGTGAGCCACCCATTGCTCACCGTCCGCAAGCCCGCGCCTACGGTGGCCGGAAATCGCCTCGCGATTCCCGACGCCCTGGGCGTCTCCTCCTGCGGCGGTTAGGGGCGTGAGGGCGCGAAGTTTGCCTCTCCCTCACACGTTCCGCCTCCTCCTTCGCGAGCATTACCGCTTCGCAGAAGGAGGTGACGGCCTCCCATTTCCTCTCGCTCCCTACCATGGCCTGTATCAGGGCCGGACGCGAGAGATCACCGCCGCCGATCGCCTCTACGAGGACACGGCGATGCTCCGCCCAAGCTGGGCAGACCTCCACCGTATGCTCCACCGTGTCCTCCGGGCGATCCACACAATGTTGACACCCGGGCGTATCCTCCCGCCTTATCCTGTGTGCCGTGTCCAGTGAGGACCTGCGTCAGGCGGAAGGTGAGGACGCCGTGGCGCCTCTCCAGCCACTCCTCAAAGAGGGGTCTTATCGCCGCAATAGTGGCGTGCCCAGCGCTGGGTTGCGACAATCGCACTCTCCATGACGCCATGAGATCCCGCCGGAGCTCTGTCCGCTGTGCCGCGATTTCTCGCGGCAGCGGAGTTAAGCCCCGGCGTTTCGCCTCCTCACGCCACTCCCAGATGTGCGCGAGGACCTTTGCCTCCAGATCCCATGGCGGTAATCCTGTAAGGAGGCTCGCCGCCTCGCAGGAGACCGTGCGGTATCCTCGGGCCAGCCGGATGGCCATGACCCTCTGGGACGCGTTAAACCGGCGGGCTGGCCGCAGCCTTAGTGAACGCGCCCACACCGGTGCCCCGTAAAGGGCCATGGACCGCACGACCCCCGCGTAGAGCCTCCGGCAGGAGGCGTTTGGATCCTAGATTAGGCAGGAGCCGCTTCAACGCAGCCCCGGCCCGCTTCAGTCTGGGAGCCAAACGTCGGAAATGTTCGACGAAATTCCACCGGCTGTCGAGGACGAGTCCCAGATACTTCATCGTCGACTCGACGCCGATGTGAACCCCTCCCGCCATTACCTGGTAACCCGACGGTGGCGCATTCCGAGGTCCATGAAAACCCATGGCCTCGGACTTGTGCAGGGCCACCTCGAGTCCCAACTGCCGGATTCTGTCGACGATTGTCGCAACCCCGCGTGTCGCTAAGTCGGCCGCCGCCTGGTACGACCTCCCCTGCGCCAGGACCAGCGTGTCGTCAGCGTAACAAACGACGCTGACGCCGCTGGGGAGGTCGGCGCGCAGCACCCAGTCGTACCCGATGTCCCACAGATGCGGCCCCAGTACCGATCCCTGTGGGACACCGCACGACATCTCTCGCCGGTTCCACTCTCCTTGGTGACCGGGGTAGATGACGGCCCTGTCCGTCAAATAGGCCTCGACCACACGACAGAGGTAGGTCGGCATCCGGTGATACCGGAGTGCCTCCCTGATGCAACTCCAGGGCAGGGTGTTGAAGGCATTGGCGATGTCTAGAGACACCGCCAAGACGACCCCACCCCGGGCTACAGCATCCCCCGTCGTGAGGGCCCGCACGCGCATGATGGCGTCCACCGTAGAGCGCCCCCTGCGGAAACCATACTGGCTCTCCACCAGATCCGGCCCCACCCGCACCAGCTGCCCGACAAGGCGGTCTGCAATTACTCTTTCAAAGAGCTTGCCCACCTCGTCGAGCAGCACAATGGGCCGATAGGCGGACGGAGAGTCCGCTGGGCGCCCCGGCTTCCTGATGAGGACCAGTTTCCCCGTCTTCCAACGAAGTGGGAACTGGCCCCACTCCATACATGCGCTTAGGAGCCCTCTTAGTCGAGGCCCGAGAGCCCCCAAGGCCAGGACCCAGGCTTTTCCAGGTATGCCGTCGGGTCCTGGGGCGGTATTTTTCGCATTCAGCTTACGTACCGCCGCTCTCATCTCTACCTCAGTCACCTCCGGAGCATCGTCGTCGTCGTCGGTGCGGTCCGCATTGGGCACCGCAGTAGGCGGAGCCATGAGCGGAGGGGTATGTTCCCCTCTTGAAGGGAACAGAGCGCTCACCACGTCCCCCACAAGCTGGGGCCGGAGACTCTGCGTCAGCGGAGGAGCCCATGGGCGGAGCTTCTCACGCACCATCTTTTATGGGCGTCCCCACGGGTCTCTGTTCAGAGTCTCCAGCAACTCTTCGCGGGCCAGTGTCCTGGCCCGCAGGATCCCCGCTCGGAGGGTAGTCTTTGCCGCTCTGTACCCTGTAGCCCTATGATTATATCCTCCCTTTTTATATACTTGTAGATACATATTATTATTATTTTAAGACTGATAGGTTTTAAATTATGTAAATGTTATCTTGAAGATAAACGATTATGGTATCAATTGTTGATAGAATTACTTTACAGCTGATCTTCTAAAGTAATGCATACAGTTCTAATGTTCTAATGAAACCGCTTCGAGCTATTTGCCTAAGGTTATAGCTACCTTATTTAACAGCCTGTTATCAGTCTACCACGGCCATATTATTGAAAGTTTACATTCACAAGTACAGTGTAAAAAACATGCATTTCTAAACTTAGATCACTTAGAAACTTAGTTGAATAACCGTGGTTAAATATTGAAAGTTTACATTCACAAGTACAGTGTAAAAAACATGTATTTCTAAACTTAGATCACTTAGCAACTTAGTTGAATAAACAGTCTCATAAAAATCCAATTCTCTGCCAAAATATTTTAAAACCAATCAACACGAGGACAAATAAAAATATCAAGATCAAGGTAAACAAGTTGAAACCTTACCTACGGAAAGGGAAGCCCTCCTAAAGTCTAATAATTTCCGAAGTGTCATGTCGCCCAGAAATAAATGAAGTGAAGAAAATAAATTTCATTTAAAAATCACGGCACACCATTATTTTCCCGAGCTTCCCCTAATTAATTTCTTGTCACCGTCTGGATCGGCCGTTGTGGCTGTGACAGCAGCTTAGAGAGGGATAGAAGGATACTATCGAAGTGAGTGTGATAAGGACAGGTCTATAAAGGTGAGTGCGCTTCATTACCATCTTTTAGTAGTTAGCGGAAGCAGATACGAAGTTCGCTCCGGTCGACTTCTGCTCGCCTAGTACTTCTTATTAATGACCGTGAATAATAAGTTGAGAAAAGTCGGTGTTTTGCTTATCGAAAAATATTCTATAATGACAGTAAGGTACTTAGGGAACGTAGAACTTTTTTATTTTTTATGTCATAATATCAGTACCTACAAGCGCTATTACATTTTAAAGGAACTTACAACAATGTCTTTCCTCGGCCTAAAAGCGCTGCTCATACGCCGCTCCTAACTTGAAAATACCGTATTTAAGCGTAAAAAAATAGCAACAGTAATCAAGAAACTTCATTAACATTCATACTTTAAAATGCTTATCATCGTTTAATATTGTCACGTTGCGATCAAAGCGAGACTCCTACAAAGCGAACCTGCCTACATTTCAACTCATTGATTCACCTTATTATGCACGAATCACATACCTATACCTCGAGATTGAGAAAGGGTACAAAAGTAAAGCAAGTTAGATAATTAAACAAGCGTAATTTTCTTGTACGAGTTATATTCGCGATGTTCCGAGCACTGTTTACAGAAAGTAACGGGTAAATATTGCCAACGGGAACGCTGAGGTGGAAATCTTGCGAGGGTAAGATTGTGTGGAGATGGATTTTAAAATTAAGGAAAATCTTAACAGCGGGTTCACGAACGTATTGAAGCTGCCAGTCAGAAATAACGGCACATTTCGTGTTGCTGGCAAAATTGGATGCAGTTAGTGTGCAGTTAAGGCTCTTTCAAACAGGCGCGACAAGCGACGCGACACAAAGACACCGCTCGTCGCGCGACGAGCCCTTTATTCACCAATATTTTAACAATTTAGAAGGAAGCCGAACTCGGAATATGTTTCATATTGAATGTTACGACACTTACACCTATCATGGATTTATGGCATTCCTTTTTTAAGGTGTTTCAATGACACAGCAGGAAAAAATAAACGAATTGCAGTCAATTTATCAATCAGTGACAATTTCTCAATATAATTTCATTTTAATTAGATATCAATGGATAGCCAAGGGAAAACGTTTTAAATGGTACATAATTTGCTCGTAGCTCGTGGCTAAATAAATAATAAGGCCCATAGTTTACAAAAACCATAGCTACACAATCACCCATCCTTTGTTATTGATACTGCATTGCATCATAACATTCGTTACATAGTGCGCCATTATATAATTATTACAACCAGTATCCAATAACCAATACGTCAAAACGTTGAACAAAAAAGATATACATATGAGTATGACAGCTGCGCGCACAGACTGCATCACGGCTGTGGCGCATGAGTCGCCGACGGAACGAAATGTTTCCTTTTTAAATATTATATTTATATAAACACTAGTATTTGGGCGTTGCGCGAGCTGCAAGCAGCTCGCGGGGTCGTGTTTTTGAGGAGTATTTCTTACACTTGTAAAATTTTGAGAATTGGACAGTAATCCTTAGCACTTATAGGATTTTGTAATAAAATCTCTTAAATATTTTGTACGGATTTGGGGAGAGTGGGGTAGAAAAGGGGAGGTTTGGGATTTTTCCCATACTCGTGAGAGTTACTTCTATACGAATCTGTAAAAATATACCCACCTCCCCCTTCACCATCTGGGAGAACAATTATGTCAGTCAGTGAGTGAGTGAGTGGTAATCGAGCTTTATATAGTATAATTTAGGAGTCAAACTCATAGCATTTATTTCAATTAAACCTTTTACAGGCACTTTTGAATTGTCAAAGAGTCTGTCAGTTAGTCACAAAGTTGAAGCTAATTTCCCAGGACACTCTTTTCAATATAGACAAAATATGATATTACAAAATCCTGGGTGTATTATTCTTGTTGCTTCTATATGTGAGAACAATGAACAAAAAATAATCAAAAGCAATTGAAAATATAAGATTAAAAATAACCCCTGGCAGATAAGTGATGACCAGTCTCAACTGACGGCGCCCGTTCACGAACACGACGCGTGGATCAGCACCATCCAGCTCAACGATTTTGTAGGGAACTGTATGATCCAACACACTCGTCACCATCAGCGAAACATTTAAGTGAGTATGACATACTCTCAACTGCCATGCTCTTTCAAGTCAACATACATCTTAATAACATAATAAACGGCTCCATGGTGCTCACATACCGACTAATTATAATTGTATATATTTTATTTTTGATTTCATAACTTGTTATTTCACTGTATGCTGCACCGGTTGACGTCATCACATCAACGTCTGCTGTCGCTGGAAACCAGCGCTGTAGCTCTATCTCGCATAGGGTTGAAGCATCATTCTGAGCGATAGCTGTTTTGCGTAGATGTGACACATATTTTCCTCCAAATTGTTATTTTCGTGGTTTTGTTCTTTCTTTGCGTCATGTTTATCGGAAATAAACGTATTTTTTTCTTTTCTTTCTTCTTTCTTAAGCTACGCTTGCCGAGGCTGGTCCGTGGATGGGTACCATCCATTACATATTAAGACCCATCAGTGCCTCAGAAAGCACGTTAAACTGTTCGTCCCGGCTGTCATTTCTAGATCTTTGCCAGTCGTTAGCTGCGTCCGGTTAAATTGGAAGCCGACCCAAACATAGCTGGGAAATACCGCCTAACCACCTGCATAACCATCACTAACCACATGAAAATAAGAAGAAGGTAACCAGAGAAAAAATTACGTTTGGAATTTCCTTATAATTTCATAACCCGAAGCAGCCTCCATGAAATAATACCATCGACACCGCTTAATTTGAATACCCAGCAGAGGAGTGTTTAATAAAACATCCAGTTTGATTTACATTCTAACAAATCCGTACCTTTTACGCCGCTCGGTGTAAACACCGCCTTACCGTACCGTGTACATACGCCGTTACAATTACATTTCCTAATAAGGCTTTTGAATTTTCAAATTAATTTGTTGGCTCATTTCGTTTTGTATATATTCCAGCGGTTTTATGTGGAATAAGAAATCGTAGGATGCTCAAAATGGTGAAGGTGTTTTCCCTTCCGAGGCAATTAATAACATGGCTTTGAACACAGCTTTGAATAATAAAAAAATGCAGGTTTATTGTTTAGCCTTATCTTCAGTCTTATGCCATTCGCGGCAACTTACCTGTAAACATTTTCGACGTACTCCCTATATTTCTTGTTAATCAAGCACTAATAACAATTCGATATACTCCCTATCACAGCTACACAGAAACGAATGAAACATCTATCAACGTACCAACACTTTTCTAAAACAATAAACGGTGTAAAAACAAACGGGCCAACGAGATGAATTGCCGTGTCGACGGGATTAAACCAGGGAACCTATGGTACCGGACCAATAAAGGTAGCCAAATGAGTGAGATGCAAAAACAAAACGGAACGCCAGACAGATAGGACGCGGGACAATATATGGTTTCAACGGGTCGAAGTAGAGGTGTTATTGTGGAAAGGGTATCGATATTTTCTAGTTAGTCGATGATTCATTTTGATCGAAAAGGGAAAGGGAGGCCTTTGTCCTACAGTGGGACAATACAATCTAGTTAGATTAGATCAGTCGATGACTTGGTCTGGTACAGCGTCAGAGCTAAAAGGGCTAAAAGCTTAAATTATTGGCATTGAACGTTTGGGCTAGCAAATTGAAAGATGACGGTAATAACGGTCAGTTTTGGCCCCTTCTTACTTAAAAACAGTTTAAGAAAATACCACTATTCTTCTTTATAAACTTACATCAAAGATACCAGTCCCTGAATCATAAAATCTATCTGATGCTGAAGATTTTATAACGTACTAGCTTCTGCAGGCCACTCCGCCCGTGTGAAATTTGTTGTTTTAACATAAAATATAGCTATGACACTGCAATACTGTAGCTTCCCATTTGTGTTTTTTTTTAAATATTAGTATAGATTCGATTTGATTTTATTCGATTGGAAAATCTTTCGATGTATCACAATCCCCCCTCTAAATTCGCAAGGTGAAGCTGGACCTATATTCGTTTCTGCTCGCCCCATTGGCGCCATGTCGTGATGAACGGCATCATGTCCCGCGCCATTTGCAATCGTTCGCATTATACATTGTAAGCTTCCTGGCTCCTTTTCAATGTTGATTAAGTTGTTAACTAATATTTCAACTATCGACAAATGTATTCTTAGTTAATTTATTGGTATAACTGTCAGCTGATTTGTAACCTGTTCTTTTAATTATTTTAGGCTTTGGACGTTTTAAATTGAGTATCATGGATGTCTGCAGTAGGTATTGCATTAAAATACATGATAACGATTCAACATTAATCATGTTTTTCTTTTGACCTCTTCACACAATCCCAATTTTCTGGACAAGTATTTTATACTTATTCAAGATTCTGCAGATTTTGAGGACAAATAATGATTCTTGCAGGCTCCTTAAAATGGAAAAAGAAGGACACATGATCCGGCTCGAAGGATTAAAAATATATCGGGATACGTAGCAATTTGTCGGTGTTTTGAGGACAAACAAATGTTTATGTTGAACACTATTTATTGTCTCACTCACAGTGTTAAAATGCATAAGCGATATTGATGAAATGTTTGAATATACCCGACTAACACGGTAGACAAACGTGCTGTGAATTCAATATAAAATTACAGTTGTTCGAGAAAGCACCGAACAATTGGAGAGCCCATCTAGTTTGGTCAGACACGGAAACTGGATGGCTTTGTATTTGGGATCCGAACACATCTCACAAATCTCCATATAAACAAAATTAAAAGTGCGAGCACGGTAAGCGATGGTACAATAAAACTGCTTGGTCCCCTCGGGAGGTAGGCTCCTAATAAAAATTCCAGCAAATCAATAGGTTCACGTTTAACGCTTTTTGTATTGTATTTTATTTTGTTATACGCCTCCGTTTCGTGTTAAAGGGACAATACTGGGATATAGTGGATTTGTACTGCGATCCAACAACCTTGATACTTGCTACAAGTTGCCAAAGAATTTAATGGTTTTTTTTTCTTGGGTTGAGTAATATATTTAAAAAGCTTTTTGTATAGAGTAAAAACATCCGGTAAATTAAATTCCATCAATTTATTGATACTTTTATTTTATTTATTATGTATTTATTTTTACCTCTTATCTGTAAAAGATAGTTGTATCTTTACAGATCAGATCAGAATATCTGTGATTAAATGTGTAATAATGAGTCATTTTTTTTTAAACATACATTCGATTTAGCTTTAGTTATTTTTTAGCTTGTGAATCCACTCATAGAATAAAGCAGTTATTTGTGAAATTAAAGATATTTTTGCAGTTTTGAAACTCAATTTAATACTCTTTAAATGGTATGCAAGAAAACAGAAATTCTATGTAACAACCCTATAATAAGGCAGACTGGCCCTAAAATCCAGGACTCTCGATATAAAAACTAAAAAAGTATCAAAATCATTCCACCTATCGCACAAAGCAACAGTAAATAGAATACACGTTGGATTCCCTGTTCCGTCTTTGCGATTTGCATGTCCCACGTATGTGTGCGCGTATGTCCACGTACGTGTGTGTCTGTGTGCGTACCGATTGACATAAAGAAGCTAAATGCCGTGGGGTGTGAACAGTTACAACCGTTTAACGTATGTATTGGCACGTAGAGCTATTGGCAAAAATTCCAATAAAAGTCCCCGGTCCCTGGGAGAAATTCCGTTGAAGAATAATGTTTAATTTGCGCGAGGAGGACCGGCTGATTTATTTAAGCAGCTTTTGTTTGACATCACGTGTTTTATGTATATTGGTCCTTTTTTGGTAGTTTCCTTAATTTCTGTTTTTTGGCAAGATTGGAGCGCAATATTAATGGCCAAGGAACTGGCTGTTAATGATTCATTATTTTGGTATTCTTACCCACGTAAGTCATTTAATATTTATTTATTTCATACTATAATAACTGAGTAAAGTTTTTTAGAGTTATTATAACAAATTTATAATGAAACTTTATCTTAATCAACCTTATATCCGAGAACAGGATCCGTCCAATCACCACTGCCAACCTTGTTCCAGGACACTTCCATCTCTAGAATATCCGGAACCATCACCATCACCATATCAGGAGCCGACAGCTACGCCACGCTGGTCATCAGTGGCAGACCCTGATACAAACTCACCAGGGTGAGCAGGTATATACTTAAATGTCGTGGCCAAATCTTAGAATTGATCATTTCATGAAATGAACATCGACCGCTGGTCACATCATGATGTGGTTTAGCCAAATCATTGAATAATCAACTTTCGACGAAATGACCAGTTAAACGCACGACTACTTCATGATGTGGCCAAACATTAGTGATCATATCGTAAAATAGTTAGATTATCCACCGGGAGAGGCGTTGATGTCGCTTTGTTTTTGCATGAAAACTGTGATAAGGACGGAACTCACATAACATAAACATAACATCACGCCTGTATTCCCCGAAGGGTTAGGCAGAGGTGTGCCTATAGTACACCCACATTTCGCCAGTTATGTTTAAGTCCCACGTAATACGACAACAGCGTAGGTAGAGTGTGCGCCACGAAAGAAGGCCCGTGGAAAATTGTGGAACTATATTTTTTTATGCAATGTGATGTAATGACACACTTACAACACACGCAAACACTTACTGTGTGTGTGTGGCTGTACTTTGTTTGATTTGTTGTATGCCGCCGCCATGATGCACAGCAATTTGTTGTGCCTTCTTTCGTGGCGTGCACTTTACCTACGCCTTTGCCGTTAGGAGTAGGGGAGTGACAGAAATGATGGAAAAAAAGAAGAGGTTTGGACTCATCCTATTGTTGCTATTGTACATAGGTTATCGTTTGTAGAAGTTCTATGGGAAATTCTACAAATATAAGTTACGCCCTTGTCACAGTTTTCATGTTTTGGTCAATGGTTTTAACGCAGTACGACTGATATTTGCTCTTAGAACCTATAGGTATTATTTACAAGTTCACATTATAAAAGGCGGTGGAAGGTGAAATATAATAATAATTTATCAGAGGCCCATGATGTCATACTTACATAATAAAATAATTAATTTAACGATACCTACTACATAATAAATTAACGTTGATACCTGGGTGATTTTCCTTGCTGTTTTTTACCCTGTAACGATTTTATTACAAGATGACTTTTTTATGCTCTTGACTTTGATCTTACCAGATGGAAATTTTATCTTTAATATGGAATGAGTGCTCCCAAAAAATCCCTTTTCACTCTTGCTTTGAATATTGGTTGACAATAATAAATTCCTTCCCAAGATCAGCCAATCGGCCTGATCTCCGGCCTCCATGAAGTGGCCAAATAAACCATAACTTCAGCAGAAGTAACTAGCATCACAACCGAAAACATGAATTTGGACGTTATTTATATTACGAGATCAGAGTACAAGCCTCCACGAAGAACAGTGATGGTCACCTGCTGGCCCTCTTAGAATCAGGCTGATTGTTCACTAATAAACAGGAAAAGATAATTTTAAGGGTGTACATAGGAAATATGAAAACAAAACGTTACACAAAGAAAATGATCCGGGTTTTTATGTTAAGACTGTTATTTACAATTTTTATTAAAAGGATGTGATTAAAATTGATGAGTATCTTTTAATTTAAATTGTATGTAGTATGACTGAACCTTGCGTGACCCTTACGGTAAAATACGCTAATTATCTCTCTCCATATCACGCGTCCGCATGTGTGCATAGTGTTTTGATTTATCACTACATATTTCCATACGTTTCCCACCCGAAGCATCTGTTAAAAAAAGGAACACAACTTCATTGTTTTGGTAAGAATCAAAAGTAATAAACACTGCAATAAGCATCAAGTTTATCTGATGGATAAACTATATCTTAATGACTCGATAACAGTTAGTTAAACAGGTTTTCGCTCAACATAACTCGCATTTAAAAAGTCTACACATAATGATTGAGGAAAAGAACAGGATAAATTATCAATGTAAATGTGATTCATCTTGAACAGCCAAGAAGTTCTAAACATTTTTAGTTCTGTACGCTCATTCTGATAGCGATCACGAAACTGACAACATATATAAGTGAATATCAAAAACCAAACTTAACAAAGAAGATTTAATTAAAAAGGAAACAAAAGTAATGGAGGCTCTATTCTTTTTGCTAGTAATAGCTGCCTGTCATGGAATACCAATAGATGTACCGAAGACCAAGAAGCTAAGTTTAAAAGCCCCTGATTTAAAAATATTTATTACAAAGGACGATCCTAATAATATAACCTCTCATGAGATAATCCATTGGACTGAAGTGAAGACCGGTGATGCAGATGATCCTGTTATTGGTTAAAAGGTAAATTTAATATTAATTAATCCTTGTTATACACGGTCAAATTCAAGTATCTGGTGAATCTCAGCAGACGTAATGTTTAGATATATAAATGTATTCTTTTTTTCTTTCTTTTCTTTAGATATCTAAACATGGTAAACAAAAAAAAAAATGATTTGATGATATTTTTTGAGGTCAACGACCGTAGTGCAAATTACTTGAAATCAAAATTGAAAAAAAAAACTGCTATTTATTTCTGCAAATTTCACCAACTTTATGGGTATATCAAATACGATAAAATAAAAAATAACTGATGTTCTCAAGTCAAACTTGAAGGACCTACACTACCAGCGGACGTTGGGGTATCGGGGTATCGTATTACTCAGTTACTGGGTTGTAGAGGTCAGATAGGCAGTCGCCCCATGTAAAGTACTGGTAATCGGCTGCATCCGGTTAGACTGCCAACCCCAAAATAGTTGGGAAAAGGCTAGGCAGATTGCCTACCAGCGGACGTTGACCTGAAAAAAAAACTTTTTTTTTTCTGTTTTATCGTGTTTAGACATCAATATCCATCACGTCTGTGCAATTTCGTAGCTAATCTAAATTGACCCTGTATTTATCTTAATGGAAAAATTACGGATTCTGCTAAACAAATTTAGGTAATTATAACTTGTATGCGAACAAATTAATATTCTGGTGTTTTTTTAGTATGGTGTTGTTAATATATTAATGATTGTTAAAAAAAAACAAGCCAAGTGCGTGTCGGACTACGCACAGTGAAGCGTTCCGTAGTTGGAATGAATTTATCAGAAGTACAAACTTAACATTGTAGTTGAAATACATGTTCAAACTTACTTTTTTAAGTTGCAATGTCCCATACATTCACACATTTACACATTACATTCGTACGCACAATATTAAGAGATTTACCATGTTATTTTATACCCATAGACTTCGTACTACTTATTTTAGACTTCGTACGACTACGTAATTTTTTCAAAAATTTTAGCCCAGTCGTTTCGGAGAAAAGGAATGGCTAATTTTCTTCGATTTTCTTAAATATCTTTAAAAGTATTTATTTTAAAATTATAAAAAAATAAAATTTGCTCTTTTATGTAATTGATATGTCACACGGTAATGTTTGCAAAACTTTAGTTATTTAATTTTCTTATTTGCCCCCCAACAGAGACCCTCATATTCAAAATTAATTTATTTACGTTACACGTACGTAATACAGAAATACATATGTGTACCAAATTTCTACTTAATCGGTCCGTTAGATTCGGAGAAAATTGGCTGTAACAGACGGACAGACAGACAGACGTGTGTCTGTCTGTCTGTCCTAAAAGGGTTTTGTTTTTTCCTTTTGAGATACGGAACCCCAAAAAGATGCAAAAAAGATCAAACGCCTTAATTTTTTGTACGTCTCGAAAATACCAAGAATGTAATGAGGAAAATCAAGGTATTTTTTGCTAAACTATAAACAGTTTATCTAATAGGAATTCACCAACATAATTATGTTTTTAGCAGTCGTGATGGCCACTGAACCATCAGATTTGAAGGTCTTAACTACTGAGTTAAGGCCTTCAAATCGGAGCAAGTACTAATGTAGTGACTTTTTCAATTCATAGGTACTTTCTGAGTTTATCTTGGACATTACTAACATCGGTGAAGGAATTACATCGTGAGGAAACCTGGACTTATAGTTAGTATAAGCCTGAAATAGCCAACCCGTCTTGAGCGCGCGTGGTGATCAGTGCTCGTGCCTTCTCTGTATGAAAAGAGGCATTTGCCCAGCAGTGGCACAATAATAGGCCGGTAGTAAATATGCTTTTAATATAATTTCAGTTAAAAGTATGGGAAGTAAAAAAAATCCAGAGAACAATATACAAGAAACAAGGTGATGAAGTCGTGCGGCTCTTAGAAGAAACCTATCCGGTTCGACTATTTTATATTTTTAAGATTTTGTTTTTTTAAATCATTGCCCTCCATTTGGGACAGTCGGGTAAAAAATACCAACTTACTAGACCAAAGAATAAATAAATTTCTTTATTTAAAGAAGTGACAACATTGTTACAGACATTACATTTAAAACATTTAGAGGAAGTGTCTTAAACATAAATGGCTCCCAAACTAGGTTTATACCTGTGACTTGGGAGTCAGTGTTCCTCCATTATAAAAGTGTCGTTGATTAATAAAAAATGTTGTGAAAACGAAAACATAAGGCACATTTTTCATAGATAAAGTACGAAAAAAAAAAACAATCATGAAATGGGAAAGTGAATGCAGAAGGCGCATAACTGGGTATTGTTGCACAACATGGGAGAGGCCCTCCTTCAGTGGACTACGATAGGCTGGAATTAATTAATTCATTAAGTAAAAAGTAAACTGTGCAAATATATAATTATAGCTGGTGCAGCTGAACATTTCAGAATTTAATTATTTCTGGCTCACACTAAACAAACTTGCATCTAAGTAGTCTTTGCTATTTATTTTTATTACTTATCTAACTTAACATAATTTTTGGTTACTTGTCTATCTCCAGACTAACTATTTACTATTTAAATGGCGTCTATTACATCGGACTTAAGCTTCGTACAGACCAGCGCCATATCGCGGGCGCAACACGAGTCGTGCCACTTGTCGCGCCCGCAATATCGCGCTGGTCTGTAAGTACGAGCCTTTAAACGTAACAGGTAAAATGTAGGTGTATTATAAGGTGCATACGCCTCTGCCTATGTTTATGATATTACTGGCTGCGCCCCGCGGTTTCACCTGCATAAGTCTCGATCCCGTGGGAATATCGGGATAAAAAGTATGCTATGTCCTATCCCAGGTCATGGTCTGCTCAAGTGCCCATCCAATTCCATTCAGCCGTTTCAGCGTGAAAGCGTAACAAACAAACCAACAAACAAACTCACTTTCACATTGATAATATTAGTTGGGATGAAGTATTAGATAAGTGTTGTTGATTATGAGCTTAATGCCTTTTTCTACTTGTATTTAGCAGAATTTTAAAATAAAACTTTTTATGTCTATTTCCAGAAAATAAATTTCAACGTAATTCCGGACGGAGTGCCAAAGGAGATCGTAACACCGGCCAATGAGCCGACGGCCGTATTCCCTGATATGCAGGTGGGCGTAGTTTACCAGTTTGCTGTGCTGGCATTCACGGCAAAGGGAGAAGGACCACTGTCTGCCCCCGTACGGGTCAGGCTGCATCATAGAAAAGGAGATACAAATATAGATGATTGGGTTGAAAATAAGAAAGAAACAAAATACAAATAACAAGTCAAAAAAAGTTTTTTTTTTTTTTGTAACTTTGTAATTTGACATTAAACTATTTACCTTCTTCCATTTGTTGATTTATCTGAAGCATGATCATAATCAACCTATAACGTTCCCACTGCTGGGACACAGGCATCCTCTCAAATGAAAACCATATGATGATTTTAAAATTTCGGGGTTTAAGTACCTATTCAAATCAAAGTAATCAATTTTTAAGTGGCACTTAAATTGGCATCCACATGAACAGGTACATTCTTCATAATTCTGGAACACGTCATGGTAAATAATTTATACACTGTTATAATAAATAATTAACATTCATAAAAAAAAGATATTAATTTAGTTATTCTGTTGGAATCATTTCGTTATAATATAGATGCATTAAGATTATTTCGAATTTAGAACCACAATTTTTTTTGTTATTTGCATTATTGTTCGAAATTCAAACATTAGGTCTTGGTCTTCTTGTTGTAAGATTAAACTATCCCTATTAATTTATTGTGATCAGTAAAAGTGTGTGTGTGTGTAAAATAAATGAATTATTGATTATACGTATAAATATCGTTAATGGACTTATTTCAGCCAGTGATCTAACAGTAGTGTATGATTGGAAGTCAGGTTCCTTCAACTAAACAGACACACACAAGTGAATTTGAACAAAAACGGTGTCCGTCTGTAGCCGTCCGGTTTGGATTAGCGGGTCGTGTGCCGGACACATGTCAGCCGGCATTAGCCGAACTACTGAGTCCTCTACGAGTCAGTGATAACGGTCTGATGGCCAGATAAACTAGTTTTGATGAAGGTATGTACAAAGACTTTTTATCTTATGAAATGTTTGTGAACAGTCTCTTTGGTCCAGTGATCGTAAGCGCTACTGCTGAACATGAGTTCGATTCCCGATTGGGTCAAAGTGTGATTGGGTTTTTGCATCTAGAATTTCTCAGTAGCATCCCGGAGTCTGCATCTGTGCCCGATTGATGGAAATAGGCTAGTACCCTATTACATGGGACTTAAACATAACTGGCGAGATGTGGGTGTACTATACCTACATCACGTTACGTTATGTTATGCTCTTTTAAACATAGATATCCCTAAATCCTGGGTACATCATTCTTGTTGCTTTTATATGTGAGAACAATGTACAAAAAATAATCAAAAACATTTGAAAATATAAGATTAAAAATAAGCCCTGGCAGATAAGAGATGACCAGTTTCAACTGACGGCGCCCACTAGCACAATAACTTAATAAACGGCTCCATGGTCTCACATTTATAAAAATAAAAATGCTTCTAAATTATACAAAACTATAGTTTGCAATGTATTTAAGAAATGAATACAATTTTACCACCAAAAAGAAAGAAAATCATTACTAATTGGAGCATTCAACAATTTACTTGTTAAAACAAAAATAAACAAGTTCGTAATGTCAAAAACAAAATTTAAAAAAGAGGGAAGCAACTCTTCCAAATATTAAAATTTTAACTAGTGAGCCCAAGTGGCTGTGCAGCAGGACCAGCATTAAGCCAAGCATTTTTATCTACTATATCATCATCCAACTTATAATATGCTTGTCTACATAGTGTGCGTTTAATGCATGTTTTAAATTTCTTCTCTTTTATTTGCAGAATATCGAGTGGTATTTTATTATAACATTTTACACAGTACCCCATAAAAGAAGTGTGTACTTTAGATAATCTAAAACGTGGTTGATCTAATTTGTTCTTATTTCTAGTGTTAAAATTAAAATTTCGAACATACATAATGTTTTCATATATATACTGACAAGGTACCGTCATGATGTTAATTTTCTTAAACAATTCCCTTAGCGACTCGCGTCTGCGGAGGTTGTAGATGGCTCTGACGGTATTAAAAGTACATAAACTAGCTATTTACTTTTAAGATCATGTTGACAGCGAGCAATTGACAAATCTATTATTCTATTTATTACTTATCTATTTAATTAGAAATAATTTTCTGCTTGTGTTTGAACTTATCCTCGCACATGTATTGAAGTGCATAATATTAACTGCCGAAATGTATGCAGGTAAGTACTATACAACATGTAAAAAAACCGTGTCCGATCCGTGAGAGTGTTGTTAGGTATCGTACTGAGTGTTTATTTGTGGGGCAATTTGAAGGAAAATCGAAAAAAAAATCGACAATTTTTTTTCAATGGGGCATTCTACCGGCTTATTACCAGGGGCGCGGGCGGCTGTCGTTTAGCGGGTGTCTACAAGTCATAACTTATGACCCCTGTTGAAAATTTGCTAATTTTGAATGAATTTGAGGTAATTGTGGTACTAAAAATGTGATTTTTAAATATCAATAACTTTTTTATTTCCAATAATAATTATATATTTTTTTACTTTTAGGTAATGTTATTGTAGTACCTATGAGCCCCTTTTGGATCGGATTTTTTTTTACATATTGTATAAGCACACCTCTGCCCATCCCTTCGCGGTATACAGGCATGATGTTAGGTGTTATGTTATATTATGTAAACAAAACAGCTACCTACAGTACTAAGCTATTATTGGAACATTCAAAAAACCATGTCGGTGTACAAGCAGACGACTGGGGTTATCTGATTATCGCCTGGTGACTGTAAAAAGTACGGAATGTTCTACCTACACTGCTCAGTGTTCAGTGTTCACCTCAGCGAAATGCAATTAGATTGGTCTCGGGAGACCGACGAGCTACCTATTCGGACACGTTTGCTAAACTAGGGATGGTTCGGGCAGTTGCTTTGGAATGAAAGCAACTTGAATATTGTCGTGATTTTTGACAATCGTAGACTATCGTGACATTTAGTATCTATTTCTACCTATTTTTGTTTTATTGTTATTATTAATTTTACAAAAAAAAAACAATGGCATTCCGGGAGTGCCGACAGAAGTGAAAACTTGAAATAAAATCGGCACCGCGGTAATGAACGCGTTGATGTCTTTTTAATGGTCAAAAGCTGGTGTCGTCACAGTGTCGCGAAATCAATGGTTTAGTCCCATCTCAAAAATGCCCAACGCGCCTAAAGAAGTTTTCACTTCAAAAAAACTCTTACAACCCTTGTAAATAAAACAGCATCAAAAGTCAAACAAATTAAACTAGCTACTTATTCTTGTAGGAGCAATAGATAGTAATGACCGAGAGTGCGTACTTACTTCAGCGAAGTCTCTAATAAAGTATGACTTTCCATTGATTCAAATTGTCCGCATATTCAATTATTAACTGTGATTCTTTGACAGTTGTATGAAATGGCTATACCTCGGCGAATTGACGTAGGGTGTCAATTGCCTTAACAATTAATTTCCCTGACTTTACAAACATTTGTTTGAACAGGTGAATTCAGCTACCCAACGCTTAATCACTCCAAAAACATGCAGGTCTCTTCAGCAATAAAATATCCTACAATATAATCTTCAATTACCGAATCTCCCCGCGTCCCCTACAAACAAGTCTGTCAGAGTAGTCCTCCCCGCGGCCCGCGACTCATTTACATATAAATTGCAGCGACTCACGTGGCTTCTCTTACTTTTAAATGTTCTGTACCCCCGACGTCAATGTGGGACCTCTGTTTAAGTTGATATATGTGAACATACGGCGTAGTTTAGATAGATATTTTAAGTATCTGAAATAGTGATGTAAGTTGTGTTGTTGTTGTTGTCACATAACCTTTAGACTTCAAAACTTAGGTACCTAAGTTTCAGGACTGTTCAGAAGTTTCAAACTATTCGAGTGTATTAGGATATTTTTATGACAAGGCCCGAAAACTGACAATCAGTCTTAACAAGAGGTATCGTGCTACCCAGTAACTGGGATGTAAGATAGGCAGTCGCTCCTTGTAAAATAGAGGCTTGTAAATTCAGAGGCTCCCGATTAGACTGGAAGCCGACCCTGAACATACATAGTTGGGAAAACGCATACAGATGATGATAATGATGTAAATGGTCATCGTTTGTATGATCGTTACTCTTTAATACACAACAACTAAAAGAGATATTGAAAAAACATCAAGAAAGGAAACTCTTCTAACGGCATCATTTTCTTTCGGAATAATAGTTTGTAAATTAACTATAATTTAAGTGTACCGACACTGATTCAATTGAAAATAACACATTATAACCAACAAAACAAATCATATTATCGTTTCGTTCTGTTAGTTTTACCTCAAAAAAATTAAACCCTCCAAAGATACTTCTTATAACAACACATCCATCATATCCCATACAATAATTTCGTCCAACAAAAAGCCATGGCCGTTGAAATATATCCCATAGTCGGTGGACACAGTAATTCAATTTGGTAAATTAGATTTTCCGTCAGTTACCTGCGTCGTCGCCCTTCGTATCGCCTTGTTGCGACATGACAGTTATTATGGACAGCTAACGTTGGGGCCAATGTTGGCACTGTTTAGTCAGAGGCTGGTTTATCTTTAGGTTTATTTTAGATGACGAATTAAAACATATTAATTAAATTATTCATTCAGAAACAATTAAAACAAAACAATTGTGCTATCACACAAAGTTGTAAGATCCTATAAGAACTTGATTCAGTCTGCATTCAATGAATGATCGAAATTAGTTTAATGAACTGGTGTCTACAGACATTTATAAACTATTATTGTATTATAGTCAAGTTTGAAAACTACAGGTCACATAAAACTAAACACTTCACGTTTGGAGCAAAACATTGGCCCAAAGTTGTTAGAGGGACAAAATTAGATTCGTACAAGTGGGGTCAAGCGAGACGACGGGGACAATGACGGAAGAATATATGAAATGATATCTAAGAAATATCAGATAATATAAAAGAAAAATATGAAGGTAAACGTGAGATGCTCTTAGTGGAATTATATCTTACTGTTTGCTTTTGGGGAGTAATAAAAAGTACCTACCTATACTTAGGATATGTGTAAAACCGCAAATACGCATAATTATGCAGCTAATTACAGCAAGGTAATTGCGTAACACACTTACAATGGCAATACGTTTCACACTTAAAATGCCCATGTAGGTTTATGTGTAATAAAATATTTTGATTTTGAAAATACATTTAATTTTGGCAATTCAACAACGTTCATTGCATCAATTATGTTGTCGAGTAGACGAATTCAAACATATGAAGCAATGGATTAGCAATTTCCTTCAAAATCCCTCAGATTCTGATACTAAAGAAATAACGTTTAGATAGTCAGAAAGTAGCTGTGCAATAACTGTTTTCATAAACTACAACTTGACAACAAAGAAAACAAGTTAAAAAAATATTGCAAAAAGAAAGTAAATAATTTCATGATAACTAAATAAAAAGTAACTAACGTCTACAATAGCAAACAAGTCTGAAAAACTCATTTACAACACTCGATTTGTGATACACTCTTTCGAATGTAATTTAAGTAGAACTTATTTAGAATCAATTTTATTCAGAGTTTTTAATACTCTGATTTAATAGTAGTTAAGATCAAATCCCAAGAAAGTTAAAATTTCTTACTTTGCAAAGAAATTGCCTTTAAAATTTACGAACATCATTTAGGTAATGCTAAGGTAGAGTTTGACTAATTCTGAACTTCAATCTCAGAAACCGAGTGCTAGACATAAAACACATTTTACATCAATTAAAAGTTCACAATATTATAACAAGATAGTTTACAACATAATAAAATGTCCATGCAATTAAAATAAACGAATGCGTAGATACAAATTATTATGGTCATAGAATTAAAATTACAAAACGAATGGACTCCAAATAATTGAGGACAATCAAAGCATTAAAACATTAATCACAATTTTCAAAAAAGAACGCCGCTTCAAGTCGGAATCGTATCGTCGCCTCTAAAGCATGTTCTCGTGAAGCATTTCTAAATCAAAACACGGCCCGTTACCCCGGAGAGTGACTTGCGGAAAATTGGAAAACGAAACAAGGTGAAAAATATTATTAAGTGCAGCACTCACCGACCATGGCACTCGAGGGAAACTCCTCGTCTTCAATACTTTAACCTGCTCGAGTTAAATTACACATTTTTATTTACTTGCCCGCTTGGGAAATGGAATCAAAGTATTGACTGCGATGCTCGTTTAGAAATCGGCTGCTGTGACAGTGAAACAGGAGGTATTGTTTACAAATAATGCGGTATAGATTGAGGCATATTTTAATCTATTGACAAGTCAAAACTAGGACTTGAACGCTACAAGACTTCTACAGCCCAAAATATTCTTTGGATGTCCGGGTTGTCCCGATAGAGCATCAGCTATATAGGGACTATTTTGAATTCTACTTATTTATTGGAGAATACCAAAACTAGCCTAGTCTTCTGAAAGCAAAGAAGGCTCCTAATTTTTGACTTTCTTGATTTTGTTTACAGTACAGACAATACTGTTTTTTTCTATCTTCTCCTCTCCATTAACAAATTCATTCGTCAAAGTCACAGCGATTGCTTCTGCTCACCCTAAACCTACCACATCTACCCTAATGTCGGTCTATAAAAGAGCACAGAGGTAAGTAGTGGCGACTATTCATTGATAGTCAATTGGGCCCACCAATCGTCCGGTTAACCGACACGACCGCTCTTATAAAGGTAGGGTGCTACGGTCTACCTAAGGAAGGGACAACCGTTTTTCTTCCAGCTAATGGCACACACGTTCACTTTGTTCGCCTTTTACTTTTTGACCGGCTTTGGGGAGAGGTAATGTAGTGCGATTTAAAGAGTTCTGTGTATGGAGTAAGTAGGTATGGTCAGCCAAATGAGAGTGGCAGCTGCCAGATGTGCTTTTACGTGAGAAAATTATATACGAGTATGTAGATATATACTTTTTTCTGCAGCTTATAGGGAATCACTGAAGACTGCAATGTACATGCTTACTTATAATGTATAGCATGATGCAATAAGAATATAATATAAATCCAATCAGGCAGTTAATTTCCATCCTACTGAAATCTTCTGTGTCAAACTATTTTCTCTAGCCACTATATTAATGATCAGCGGGTCTATTCTGTAAAAATCTCACCGTGAAAGCCTAGGTGAAGAGAGCTTTAAGTGAGTTGTCATTCCACCATGCTAGGGATTAACATTATTGACCACTCACTTTTTAAGCTCACTTCGTCAAAGTTTTTTTTTTTTTAAGTGAAAACTCCTGTAGGCGCGTTGGGCATTTTTGAGATGGAAGAAAAAACAATTGAACTCGCGACACTGTTACCAACACCTCATTTTTGTAAACGCAATTGTGCTCTTTATTTATATTTTGTTACGGATGAATGTTCTATGCAAGTATTTTTGAGGAAGTATTTTTTTTTTAGTTTTCGCTTCTGTTTGCACTCCCGGAGTGCCACTGTTTTTTGAGATTAGGCCGATGGTCTTAATTTGCGTGCCCTGATCCCAATTAAGTTTATAACCTGATAACTACTCATTCCTTTCTAGTTCACTATTTTCACCAGTTTCAGTACGCATCGTAGGACGTCAGTTCGCAGTAGATGGTTGTCCACCTCACTTCACCTCTTCATGGCCGTGTGGCCCGCACTCTGATAACAGCAATTACTGTCCAACTCGACAAAAAAATTCGGAGGATAGGACTCCAATCTTATCAAATGGTTTCTCGTGGTAAACCTAGGTATTTTAATAACTTTGGATACTACAAAATACAACGGCACACAATTATTATTAGTGTGAACATAACTTATTAGCTAAGCAATTCAAAGCCTATTGCGGCAAAAAACTTACCTGTTAACTCAAATGGAGTTGGGCAGGATACCTTTTTTTTTGTTGGGTGGGAAATTATCAAATAACTTCTCCCGCTCTTAGCGGAACGGGAGGTGTCAAACTCTTACTGACTAAAACCCACCCGTGTTCCTTCGATTGCCCTGTTTCCGGGGGCCGCGATCTCCCTTTCGATTTTTTTCGCAACCCCGACAGGCATCGGCCCTAGCGGACCCCGTCAATTCTGCAGAAATCTCATTAAGGCGTGCGTGGAACACAACGCGCCGTCTGGTCCTTATCGGACGGCGAGCTAGCTGGGAATCGGCCTCCGGCTCCCGACGCCCAGGGCGTCTCCTCCTGCGCGTTAGGGGTGTGAGGGCGCGAAATTTGCCTCTCCCTCACGCGTTCCACTCTCTTGCCAGCCTGTTACTTGTTCATACAATGTTCGTGTTTGATCTCTTTGGTGATTGAAACTTTTACTATCAATACAGGGTGGCAGGGACATGACGCGAAAACTATTACCATGGATTCAGAGTACATATCTGAACCCCCCTTTTTTTTGGGTGGGAAATCATCAAATAACTTCTCCCGCTCTGGGCGGAGCGGGAGGGCGTGTCAGACTCTTACTGACTAAAACCCACCCGTGTTCCTTCGGTTGCCCTGTTGCCGGGGGCCACGATCTCCCTTTCGGTTTTCTTCGCACCCCCGGCAGGCATCGGCCCTAACGGACCCCGTCAATTCTGCTGACATCTCTTTAAGGCGCGCGTGGAACACAACGCGCCGTCGACCCGGGCCTGGTCCTTATCGGACGGCGAGCTACCCATTGCTCACCGTCCGCAAGCCCGCGCCTACGGTGGCCGGAAATCGGCCTGCGATTCGCGACGCCCAGGGCGTCTCCTCCTGCGGCGGTTAGGGGCGTGAGGGCGCGAAATTTGCCTCTCCCTCACGCGTTCCGCCTCCTCCTTCGCGAGCATTACTGCTTCGCAGAAGGAGGTGACGGCCTCCCATTTCCTCTCGCTCCCTACCATGGCCCTAATCAGGGCCGGACGCGAGAGATCACCGCCGCCGATCGCCTCCACGAGGACACGGCGATGCTCCGCCCAAGCCGGGCAGACCTCGACCGTATGCTCCACCGTGTCCTCCGGGCGATCCACACAATGGTGACACCCGGGCGTTTCCTCCCGCCTTATCCTGAACAGGAACCTCCCGAAACAGCCATGTCCGGTGAGGACCTGCGTCAGGCGGAAGGTGAGGACGCCGTGGCGCCTCTCTAGCCACTCCTCAAAGAGGGGACTTATCGCCGCAATTGTGAATTCTGAACCCCCCTGCGTTTAAATTTTGGGCAAGATACCTGGCAAGGCAAAGTGATGACAGGTGGAGTAAGGCTGTGACCGAGTGGCGTTCAAGGACTGGAAGACGAAGTGTCGGTCGTCCGACGGCAAGATTGGCAGATAACATCGTTGCAATCATAGGCAAACCCTGAATGAGGCCGGCACAGGAGCGTGGGGATTGGCTTAAGAAAAGAGAGGCCTATGCCCAGTAGTGGGCGAAGTTGGGCTGTGGATGATGGTGATGAAGTATGCTTCAAGGCTATGATAAGTAGTTTTATATTGAACTATTGAGGATGACGTCCACAAAAGTGCTCATAATCTTCAACCTCTGATTTTACAACAATAAAATTATAGACAATCTTAACACGTCAAATCTGTAGAACACGCAGTTAAAAGTGTAGCTCACACTGATTCACAGGGTAATACAAATGTTAGCTTTAACAGAAAAACAAGAGCGCTTCAATCAACGTCGCCCCTGATTGATTGTGTTAATTAACTAAAGACTTATTAACTAATCTATATACACCATTTTCTGGAGGTATCACGCACACGTTCGTTTCCTTATTAGCGAACCAGATACAGCAAGGTGGTTTGACACCATAGTATTAGTTTCTTACTACTAAACAGTCTTAGGTACTGAGTTTGTATCGCTATTTCTTCTCAGGGGCAGTCAGATAGGAAATATCGACTGCATCTAGCTTATTTTTAGGGTTCCGTACCTTAAAAGGAAAAAACGGAAATCTTATAGGATCACTCGTGTGTCTGTCTGTCCGAATGTGACCCAAACAAGAACGTGTAACGTAAATAATGAATTTTGAATATGGGGGTCACTTTTGGCGGGCAAACAAGAAAATTTAAATAAAAGTTTTTCAAACAGTACCGTGTGACATAACAAGTGAAAGGGCTTGTTGCAAGGATCTTAAATATATTTTTAATATAATTTTAAAGATATTTAAGAAAATCGATGAAAATTGACCATTATCTCCGAAACTATTGAGCCTAAAATTTTGAAAAAATATACAGAGAATGGTTCTTTAATCATAGATTTCAGGAAAACCTATAAAAAGTCTATAGTCTTAAAATAACATGGTAAATCTCTCAATACTGTGCGTACAAACTTACATTTGCAGTTGAAATGTATGGGAGAACAAATTTTTCAACTGCGATGTTAAGTTTGTTCATGGGATAAATTCATCCCAACTACGGAACCCTTCATTGACCCTTCATTCTGCGTAGTTCAACACGCACTTGACCGCTTTTTTTTATATAATTTGTAAAAGTGATTCCAATATCCTATTAACAGAATAAGCCACTTGATTTCAAACATTTTCTATGTCCACAATCACTTATCATTTCGTTATTATACATATTTAATAAGAATTTGAAATCGTTCATTACGATTCTTTGTTTTCATTGGATTTTCATCATGCAAAACTATGGCCCTATTTAGGAGCCATATTTTCACAAGCACACCTACAATATTCAATAATAATTCTAAATCATTCTCAAATTTAACAGCCATGTTCAGTTTTTATAGCTTTAAAATCTTACTCGACTTTTATATTCCATCTAACTTGATAACCAGGCAAAAAAAATTATAATTTTTACGGAATGAATTTATACAGTCATTGATACCTTTCTCATTTTCACCAAAACCTAAACCTCCCATTACTCCTGGACTCCTGGTATTGTTCCAACGTTTAGTAACCCGATGCCGGACCAGGGGGCAACCGGATAGCACCTTTTACCGTTAGCAAACAGCTCAGGTGTTTGACTTGTTTCCGAGCTAATGTTACTGTTTGCTTTAATGGGATCCCGGTGTTTGCGACTTGTTTAGCTGTGTTTGAACTTACGGGAGATATTTCGGAGAAGATGTTTTTTTGTTAGATGAAATATCGAAGGGGAAACGAATATCCTCCATGCTACTTATCGACTCCATAGTGTGACGCGACTTTGGCGTAAGACAGGATAGGATAGTGCACATGTTAATAATAGGAAACTGACGACTGGTCGTCATCATCATCAGTCTATCATATCTACCGGTGGTCTACTGACTAACAAGTCATAGGCCTTTCCAAACGAACACCATTTATATCTTTTTTTTAAATGTATATCCCCTACACTACATTTAGCCTGAGGGCGAAAAAGTAACAAATCTTCTTTTTTCATCATCATATTATTTCTTAGTATTTTTTTTAATATCTTAGGAACTGAACCTTTCCCTTGGAACTTACTGCTTCAATTCCTATCTATAAATATAATAAAACAGAAGCATCCGGTTTCTGTCTGTCTGTTTGTTTGTTCGCGCACATCTCCGGAACTACTGAACGGATTTTCATGTTGTTTTCACAGGTAGACAGAGATTCATTTGGAGTAGATTAAAACTTTCATTAAAATCGGATGTTGCAAAAAAAAAGTTATAGTCATATAAGACAGAATTCTGTTCACGGCACGTTGTGCACAATTTCTGAGAGTAATCTAACAAAAAGTGCTAGGCTGGCATGAATTCAAGATAGTATTACAATTATTATTTTCATTTCTTTTTTTTTTACATATTCAATACATTTTTAAATACTTTTATAAAAATCATTAAAAAAAAACATTTAAAAATACAAAAAATAGTGACCCATCAGCATCAGGAACAGGGTCCAAGCTGCCGGTGGTCAGGGCTCTAGAGAGAGGAACCTCCTCACTATGCGTGCCGCGTCTAGAAGTACTGCATTCTGAATCAAGCCCTTGACCCAGCCGCGCAATGAGAGCCTCCTGAGGTGTTGTTGGTCGAGGCTCTCCGCTATTAAGCCATTAACCGTAATGATTATCGGTACAACCACGTGCGCTAAGTCAAGATACTTGCTTTTTTATCTTTCTCAGCTTTCACGAGATTCACGTCATGAGGGGACAGCGATATCAACAATCATTGCACGGCGCTCTCGTCTCAAACTCAAACTCAAACTCAAAGCATTTATTTCAATTAAACCATTTACAGGCACTTTTGAATTGTCAAAGAGTCGGTCAGTTAGTCAGAAAGTTGAAGCTAATTGCCCATTCCAAAACGTAGATCTCTATGGAGAAGAACGGGCAAGAAACTCCAAGGACACTCTTTTAAATATTGATATTACAAAATCCTGGGTACATCATTCTTGTTGCTTCTATATGTGAGAACAATGTACAAAAAATAATCAAAAGCAATTGCAAATATAAGATTAAAAATAAGCCCTGGCAGATAAGAGATGACCAGTTTCAACTGACGGCGCCCGTTCACGAACATGACGCGTGGATCAGCACCATCCAGCTCAACCATTTTGTAGGGAACCGAATGATCCAACACACTCGCCACCATCAGCGAGACATTTAAGTGAGCATGACATATTCTCAACTGCCATGCTATTTCAAGTCAACATACATCTTAATAAGTTAATAAACGGCTCCATGGTCTCACATTTACAAAAATAAAAATGCTTCTAAATTATACAAAACTATAGTTTGCAATGTATCTAAAAAAATAAAAGAATTTAACCACCAAAAAGAAAGAAAATCATTACTTAATTGGAGCATTCAACAATTAAGTTGGTAAAACAAAAATGAACATTAAGTTCCTAATGTCAAAAACATTTCTTTTTTTTAAAAAGGGGAAGCAACTCTTCCAAATATTAAAATTTTAACTAGTGAGCCCAAGCGGCTGTGGAGCAGGACCAGCATTAAGCCAAGCATTTTTATCTACGATATAATCATCTAACTTATAATATGCTTGTCTACATAGTGTGCGTTTAATGCATATTTTAAATTTCTTCTCATTTAGTTGAAGAATATCGAGTGGTATTTTATTATAACATTTTACACAGTACCCCATAAAAGAAGTGTGTACTTTAGACAATCTAAAACGTGGTTGATCTAATTTGTTCCTATTTCTAGTGTTAAAATTATGCCTGTCACTTATCTTACTAAAAAGATGGAGATTTTTTCGAACATACATAATGTTCTCATATATATACTGACAAGGTACCGTCATGATGTTGATTTTCTTAAACAGTTCCCTTAGAGACTCGCGTCTGCGGAGGTTGTAGATGGCTCTGACGGTCGTCGATCTATTACCACAATATCAGGTTTATTGGCTACAATAGTCCTGTTAGTGATGATAGATCGATCCCAGTACAATGTGGCGTGACCATTCTCGAGAACTGGGTCGGGCATATACCCGTAGTATGGTACTTCGGACTCTACAAGGTTGTACTGCAAGGCAAGTTGCTGGTGGATATCCTAGCTACTAGATTGTGTTTGTGCAAGTACTTGCCGTTAGCAAGATGAGAACAACCGGAAACAATGTGTCGGATTGATTCACCGGGACGACGGTGGCATGCCCGACAGATGTCAGCCGTACCGTCCTTGGTTATGTATTTCCGATAATTATTCGTTATGATAACTTCATCCATAATTGCATAGACAAAACCATTACAATCCATTTATTGTTATCCCACCAATAGGATTTGGATGTTGCCACACAAATAGTTTATAACTAACAAAAAATACTAGGCTTGCATGAATTCACGTTTACTTTATTTGAGTACATATAAAAAAACCGGCCAAGTGAGTGTCGGACTACGCACAATGAAGCGTTCCGTAGTTGGGATGAATATATCCCATATTCAAATTTAACATTGTAGTTGAAATACATATTCTCCCATACATTACAACTGCAAATGTAAGTTTTTACGCACAATATTGAGAGATTTACCATGTTATTTTAAGACCATCTTATAGTAATCTATGAGTGAAGAGCCATACTATGTTTTTTTCTTTTAATGTTAGGTCCATTAGTTTTGGAGATGAGGGGGGGATATAGTCAATTTTCATCGAATTTCTTAAATATCTTTAAAAGTATTTATTTTAAAATAACATAAAAAATATGTTTAAGACCCTCAGGCAAACAAGCCCTTTCACATGTTTGATATGTCACACGGTACTGTTACAAAACTTTTTTTTTTTGTTCGCATCCAAAAGTGAACCCTATGTTCAAAATTCATTTATTTACGTTACATGTTCGTGTTCGGGTCACAGAAATAATGTGTACCAAATTTCAACTAAATCGATCCTTTAGATTCGGAGCAAATTGGCTGTGACAGACAGAGAGACAGGCAGACAGGCAGACACACGATTGATCCTATAAAGGTTCCGCTTTTTCTTTTTGAGGTACGGAACCCTAAAAATGCTATCTTTAGATAAAATAAATCTATTTCCGCATGTACCAGATAATGACTAGAAAATGGCTCGACCAATTTGGCAGTTTTTTTTTTTTGTTTGTTTGTTTTATTCGTATTTGTCTAGACAAGCTTTGCATGAAAGAAAATTTTGGCAAATCTGCCGGAAAAGTCAGAAATGCACCCGGGCGACGCTGGGCACGAGCAGCTAGTATAGCAATAAATCACAACACACTGAAGTGCTTTCCTATTACCTGTAATAATCCGCCATTACGTCCACGTACGTGCCGCTCTGCTCCACCTCTACTTAGCGGGAAATTGATGGGCAATTGGAACGAATTGCCGCCAAAACGCTCCCGCCATTTTAACACTTCGGTTGTTACGTTATATTTGAAATTATTGATGGAGTTTTATTGGAACCTTTACTTTAAAGCTTTACGTTGAAGGGGAACCAGAAGATGGATGTTTTCCATCCATCTTCTATGAAACCCATGAAAGTTTGTCACAGTTTTGAAAGCAAAACTGTGACAAACTTTCATAGGTTTACTTAGATGTCAAAAAGGTTTGTTGGCAGACCAATCAAATGCACTATTTTGGCTTAGAAACTTAATGTCCGTTTCCAAGAAACGCTTAATTACATTATTCACAAAAATACTACGTGTAAAGTCTAAACAAATATTTTCAATTTCATAAAAATATTTAATTAATTTTAAGAAAACCTCCCCGAGTCCCTAAGTAAACAAATGTGTAAAATGAGATTGAGTCTTAAGTTTAATTTTCCCTCCAATAATTGCTACACAATACAAAATAATATTACTGAAGTATTCTCTGCAAGTGACTGTTAATTTACCAAGTTAGCTCGACACTCTCATTATACGAATATCACTCTTACACCTTTTTGATAAGGGTGTTGTTAGAGGCACAGGTGTGTGGTCCCGGGTTTCTGGTGGAAATATCTTGAAGGTTTGTGACGTTTAATCTTGCGTGCGACGCGGCCGCCGCGCGTATCACTCGCCGGTCGTCAAATAGGGGTGGGAAAATATCGGTATTTTTTCAATTAGGTACCTAGTCCATTTTATTTAAAATTAATTGAGAATTATTTAAAGTCATAATTTAGGCGATATTTAAATAACTTCACACATAGCCCAGACAACATTGAATGTAAAGGCTGTCAGAATTTTGACGTATTTCACAGCTTATGCCCGAGTCGTTATTAATTTGTTTCTGATTTCGTTTTTTTTTTTTAAGTACTACAATTGTATAAATTATCGTCATAAAAACCCATCTTTTAAACCTTTTCAACTAGCTACCACACGATAAATTCTCATCCATCGACGTACTAATAATTTCGCCCCATCACTATCGCCAGCAAGCGTCTGCAGAAATTCAATTAACATTACCTCCAGTCGCGTGCACCTTTATTTCCGTTCGGAGTCACTTAGCCTCCCCCCGACCCCCCTCCTCCCCACTACTACCCCCTCTAAGACGCCAGTAATGAGGTCCAGTGATCGTTTAGTTCGGAGGTAATGGCTGACGTGAAAGACTGATACAGTTTCTTCGTTAGAAATGGCCTGTAGATATGGAACAGGGCATACTTATAAGTATTTATAAGTGCTTTCGGCTGATAAGTGTGGACGGATAGTGTTATGGTGACTGTTCCTTTGTTGTTTGTTGATAAGGCTGTTTATCTATAAACTGGGGGATAAAGCCAAGTGATTAGGTCATGGTGTCCTTTTGATGGCACTAAAACTGTTATTTTTCGAGTAAATGCTCAGTTTATCTTGTAAATATATGTAATTAAATAAAGCTGTTGCATTTTTTGCTCCTCTAAATTTTAGTTGCCTGAGATAATTTTGATCATCAAGAACCCTAGAAAGATATTATAGTTCGACCTGAACCACAAACGAAAGATTTAGAAGGTGTAACACCGGTAAAAGAGATGAAATAGAAGGAGATAAATCTGCCTGATTCATATGAAAAGTTTGCTATTTATTAACCAGAAAAACTGTTTTATTTCTCAAATGATTAAATTCCTCCTTTATTTTATGGCGAAATAAGTAAATCAAACATCACCTGAACAACAATGCAATACGAAGGTAAACAACGTCCACTTCAAAAGCTGAGTGACGTGGAAGAATGAGCTGAAGATTATCAGCACAGATAACAGACTCGTTCAGGGTATCTCAACGAAGGATCGTGGGACACCTACCCCGTTTAATGGGAAGTAGGGAGGAGGTTTTTCGGAGGTATAAAGTAGATTTTCACAGGGATTTGATAATGATCCTGTGTCCACTATGAGTGAAATATTGCTAAGCGCATAAATTAAGATTGTATACGGTGCAAAGCAAAGTTGAAGTTTCTAATTCAAGAGCCAACTTTACCTGTAAATGCTGCCAAAAGGCATTAATGCTTTTATACCTACATGAAAATAAAGTACCATCGTGCCCGATCTCACTACTACCGATTGATAATCGGTCACATAAGCGTCATTAATTTTATTAAAACTACTTTTTAAGCTGAAGAACTAGCTGTGCTCCGCGGTTTCACCCGCGTAAGTCTCGATCCCGTGGGAATATCCAGATGAAAAGTACTCTATGTATTAATCCAGGTTATGAACTATCTGTGTGCCAAATTTTATCCAAATCTGTTCGGTCGATTTGTGTGAAAGAGTAACAAACGTCCATCCTCACAAATTTTCACATTTATAATTTATGATGATGATGATGATAGAATAATACGGCCATAAAGCCGAATTTACATTATGAAACTAGTTGCTCAAAATTAGTTTCATGACATTAGTTTTACTAATAGTTTCGCGAGTAAATAGATAATATCATCTATTCGTTTTATAATACTAAACTTGTAGCGGCACAGCAGCTTCAGCAATGATAGACTAGTTAGTGGTAACCCAAGGCACGCACCTCGACTGTTCGGATTCATGTACGTATTGTATAAGTATCACTTGCTTCAAAAACGGTGAAGGAAAACGTCGTGTGTCATGTGCCAATGTCGTCGTACGCCAAGTCAGAGGCCCATGGGCGGCTTTAAAACTCTGACACCAAGTTAGTCACTAACGACACGAAAAGAAGAAGATACTAAACTTAATTTGCCTAAATACTTGCTAAGTAACAGGTAACGTGAATCTTCATCATATGAAATGAATCGAATCGATTGTCAGGTAAACAAAATCCTCCAATAAATAACATTATTTAAGACTATGAATGCATTCAATACATTTTGCTAGCAGCTAGTGATGTAATGTAAATAGCACAATAATTCATCGATATTCGTGAGACGCCAGACTGCATAACTCAACTTATGGCCGTATTGAAATGTCGATAGATTTTATCGATAAAATATTTTTCATTTTAAGTTACCTTTTTTCATGTTTACGCCAGATGTAAAAAAGGGATACTTTAGCGTTGTGTCATAAAAATTCTTTTACCGTAATTCCGAGTTAACTTCTTGAAGACGATGGACTCGAATTGTTAACTAGTTAAGGTATGTTGCTAGTTAACAGCAACCTTCTCATTCACTGATTTGTCCGTAAAACTAGCATATCAGGTTCCTTAGTGTAGGTAAAATGCGCTGATCTTCTCATAATAATGATGACCCAGTTTTTTTTTTTTTTTTGTGTGTGGAAAATCATCAAATAACTTCTCCCGCTCTGGGCGGAGCGGGAGGGCGTGTCAGGCTCTTACTGACTAAAACCCACCCGTGTTCCTTCGGTTGCCCTGTTGCCGGGGGCCACGATCTCCCTTTCGGTTTTCTTCGCAACCCCGGCAGGCATCGGCCCTAGTGGACCCCTTCAAATCTGCTGACATCTCTTTGAGGCGCGCGTGGAACACAACGCGCCGTCGACCCGGGCCTGGTCCTTATCGGACGGTGAGTCACCCATTGCTCACCGCCCGCAAGCCCGCGCCTACGGTGGCCGGAAATCGCGTCGCGATTCCCGACGCCCTGAGCGTCTCCTCCTGCGGCGGTTAGGGGCGTGAGGGCGCGAAATTTGCCTCTCCCTCACGCGTTCCGCCTCCTCCTTCGCGAGCATTACCGCTTCGCAGAAGGAGGTGACGGCCTCCCATTTCCTCTCGCTCCGTACCATGGCCTGAACCAGGGCCGGACGCGAGAGATCACCGCCGCCGATCGCCTCCACGAGGACACGGCGATGCTCCGCCCAAGCTGAGCAGACCTCCACCGTATGCTCCACCGTGTCCTCCGGGCGATCCACACAATGGTGACACCCGGGCGTTTCCTCCCGCCTTATCCTGTGCAGGAACCTCCCGAAACAGCCGTGTCCGGTGAGGACCTGCGTCAGGCGGAAGGTGAGGACGCCGTGGCGCCTCTCTAGCCACTCCTCAAAGAGGGGTCTTATCGCCGCAATTGTGACGTGCCCAGCGCTGGGTTGCGACAATCGCACTCTCCATGACGCCATGAGATCCCGCCGGAGCTCTGTCCGCTGTGCCGCGATTTCTCGTGGCAGCGGAGCTAAGCCCCGGCGTTTCGCCTCCTCGCGCCACTCCCAAATGTGCGCGAGGGCCTTTGCCTCCAGATCCCATGGCATGATGACCCAGTGCTTCCGTTTTTCATAATACTCAACTATTTAAACCCATACTTTTGTTTTATCTGCCTATAAATCAATAGACCATCGACATCTCTGGCCCACCCCTATCGCCGCGCGGGTAACAAATGTGAACGCCCGGTGAACCGGGCGCGCGGGATGTCTCTAAACACACAATTTCACTCTTATTTCGCAAACCAATGTCCCGATGTGCAACTCATTTTTACTCCTACCGACTTTCTGTAAGATGTATGAGTAACGGAAGAGAAGAAAGATTATTGATAAACTTGTTGTTTTTATTATTATTTTGATCAAGCAAAAGAAGTTTCAATGATTTTCAGTGTGTATATTCAGCTTACTTATTAGAATTAAGTTTAAGTAATACTTTGCTAAAATAAAACTTACAAATATCAGGTAGCTTCGAGTGTACAGGTTGTGCATGTGAGTTAAATATCCACAACCTACAAGTTCTGAAGTAAAGACATAAAATATTCGTTGTAATCGAAATTATGTAACTTTCGATAAAGATGGAGTGATACCTTCCTAAAAATCCTTTGGTAAAATAACACAGAGAAAACCCGTAAAGAAATTTTTTAGAATTTATTTTTTTGCCGTCTAACGTTAAACTTTAATTGGTGAATGGGAACCCTCTGTTGAAATGGATCGTATTTTTTACTCGCGATGATAAATCAGTATAATGAAACACCTTAATCTCTCCAGAATCTCGTTGCAGAAAGACGAGATATTGCAGTATTAATTACTTGTAAGGGGTAGCCTAGACTAGCCATTAACGGCAAGACATTTTGTCCGGCATTTTCCTTGAATGGGTCGGTAAAAAAATAGGCTTGGATATTTCTTTAAGTAGTTTGTTGAACTTAAATGATTTTGTATTTTCTTTCCTTTTTTGAGATATTCACAACCATTTTACCGCAGACCACATATTATCGGCTGGAGAGCAGACCCCGTTTACAAACAATAATTTTTATTACAAGACTTTACAAGAAACTGCTTCTATACAAAACTCATATTAAACTCAAAACATTTTACTAAAAGAAACACAAAAAAATATCAATCCAGCATCACATGTGTGCTTTACTTTAAAAAACAAACACAAAAACGCAACTACATCGCACCCTCTCGTGTATGCGCACCCTAAACTCAGCCGCCTCAGTTTTGGTCGCGGCAGCAGATTTCTGAACGCAGTCAGACTGCTCTTAATTAATTGGCTTGCATTCATTTGCATGAATTAGCCAGGTACGAACCCCTTTAGGATATTTTTACCACCCTTTTTCGGCTCCACTTAAAGGGCTGTAGTTGTTGATAGAGGAATTTTTGATGAACAAAATGGCGTAAGCAGAATTAGGAGTTTTAATAAATGAGCAATGAGCAATTTTTCATAAGTTGCGCCTATCCCGAAGAAGGGTTAGGCAGAGGTGTACCAAAAGTACATCTACATTTCGCCAATCATGTTTAAGTCCCATGTAATAGGGGCGAGCCTACTGCCATCAACCGAGCACAAATCCAGACTCCGGGCTGCTACTGAGAAATTAACCAGAAATTCCTAGGTTGATCCCAATAAGAATTTACCCGACCTCAGAATCGAACTCACGGTCTCATGACTCAGCAGAAGCGCTTGAGAGCACTAAACCAACGAGGCAGTTGTAATAAGTTTCTTATTTGAAATTACGAACAGTATTTTCATGTATTTTCTTGCATTAGGTACAAAAAATTCACATTTAGCAGAGTTAAATAAACAGCTGCAACTTCAACGTAGTCACAACATCCAGCTTATACCTAAAAAAAACAATAAGGATGTAGGTGTATGCGGGTTCACGACTTTTAAACTTTCACACGATCAATTAATCTTAATTAATTATAGTACCTAGTCTATAAATCTTATGATACTCCAAAGCTAAAAAAACACTTTCTTAATTTCAAAACAAAACAACACAGTTCCCACGAACCCACAGTCTTATTCAATAAACTTCTCTTCAGAAACTTTTAAATCCTAACCAAATAGGTAGGAAACTTTCACATTTTCACATGAAACTCAAGCAGAACACACACTGCCGGCAAACTAAACAATGGGAACAGAAGGATCACTCAGAAGGAATTCTTAATAAAACTGGCTGGCGACCGCGACTTCATCCGTGGGAAATTTTAACTCGAAACATAATTTTCCTATGGCACTTGGCAATAGTTTAGCTTTCTGTCAGTGAAAGAATTTTCGGAATCGAATCAGTAGTCCCGAAGATTATACCCCCTATACATACATACTCAGAAAACCTTTTTTTATATTAGTATAGAGGCCGTAACGGATTTAGGGTTTTTTGTTTTAACTCAACTTTTTTTTCATCATTAAAACCACTGTGCATGCAGCCTTAAGACGTCTTTCTAATTATGGCTAATAATTTCAGTCTCTTTAGTAACATATTATCATTATAATCAGTGCTATTGTGATTAGGTAACCAGGCAACAGTGTGCGTGTGTTTCATCTTCTCAAGTTGTTTGTGTTGCTCTGCTGTACCCTTATTTTGTAGCGGTATGAAGCCGCCGCAAGTCGCCGCCGGATCGTACCGGATCAGGTGGACCGGATTATTCCAGTTCGGTGCGGTTCAAAGCGGATCAAACACGATTTTAGACTTACGGGTAAGGTTCCCAGCTTATGTGAAGGTGGATAATGGGCGTCTGTTAAAATGTGATCCAGATTGGGAGTAATTATGTTTATATAGTCTTGATACGAGTCGTATAAATGTTCCATCAGAATGGCATCATGGTTTAGAGAAAGAAAGTTTTAGTTTTGGATTGTTTTTGCATTATTGCTCAAACATTTAGTACCTAGGTACGTTCTAATGAATTAAAATCCTTCACATGTCAGAACAAAGTATCTACCTACCTATAATTTGATTACTGGTACGGTTAGGTGATACGATCCAAGTGTGATTTAATCATAATCGCTCCAAATATAGACCGGTATTAGGGATGCGCAACAATTGTATTGCATAACAATCTATTATTTACTACCATTAACATTTAACGAGAGTCTCTTTTATAAAATCAGGGTATTTTCCTCTCTATGAGTATAAAGCTGTATACATCATAGTTATAGGCTCCTAGTGAGGATCATTTATCAGCGGTGGGCGGCTGTCAAAAGTTGCCAAACTTCCTCGTCGTCCGCCAAGTTTCGATTAACACCTGTACTGCCATGTACGGGAATTGTGTCTTGTGGATTTTTTATTGATATTATTTTGAGTAACAGAAGACCAAAGAAACGATGGATGGACTGTGTGAAAGATGACTCTTGAAAGGGGGTAACTACCGAGATGATGACTAATAGATAATTATGGTAGAAAAAGTCAATGATAATGATGATTATGATTATTCTGAGCAAAGTAACGTGAACGTAATTCGAAATTGAAGTTTTTAATAATAAGCAAAATTTGTGTTTTAAGAAAAAAGAGCAAGGTTGGGAATATGTGTATCATGTTCGACGAAATTAGTATTATCTAAGTAAGTCGCATAAGGCCATAGTATCACTTGCTGCTCAAAAGTTATGAGGAAATGATAGCATTTGAACGTTTATTGTAAAATCTAAAGTACGATAACATTCTAATCTTTCTGTTACCCATACAATTAGTATGTACTGGCTTTGAGAACAATACTTTAGAATATACAATATATTTGATGTAACTTTTACCATTTCCGCGGCGCACGCCAGTGAAGTTCCCAATCGGCATGACTTTTTCCGACATCTTCAACAATAATCGTCTAATTTCAGCCAATGTACACCAAAACTTAATGAAATATACACTCAAACCTTCCGCATGAATCACTTCGTCCATTGGTTTGAAAATCCGTTCAGTATTTTTTGAGTTTATCGCGTTCATACAGACAGCCAGACAGACAAACGCGGCTGAGCACTTTGTTTTATAATATATAAGGATAGTATAGAAAGTCAGTACCTTAAAATCTACTTAATAGAAATCTTAAATTTATTGACAAACAACGCCGAGCCGAAACCGTTGGATCTAGAAGCATGAAATTTTGCACAAGTGTTCTTTTTTAACAAAAGCATACACAAGGATGGATTTTTTAAAATTCTTACCCTAAATGGGTTAAATAGGGGAATGAAAGTTTGTATTTATTGCCGTCATTATTGCCGATAGGACGCACACTTTGTACATGAATAAAATTCAGAAACACACCTCTTGAAGACTATGTTCACACAAGACCGTAGTTTACCACAGCATGCTCTATGTATGTTTCATCTATCGGGCTCCAGCGGCGGCTGTCATAAGTTGCCGAACTTGGCGCGAGTTGCCGACCAAGTTTCAATTAATACCTGTGCCCGGTGTGAGTGTTTACTAATATTTGCCTTGCCCATCAAATACATATTAATGGTATGAAGGGACTAAGTATTCATACAAAACAGGATGCTATCACAAACGAAAGCCTATTCAATGAAATAATGAACAAGAACTTATTTACCCAATGAGTAACATTATCATAACATCACACCTGTAGGTACTCCCCGAAGGGTCAGGCAGAGTTGTGCCGCCCACATTTCGCCAATTATGTTTTAAGTTCCATGTAATAGGAAGCGAGCCTAATGCCATGAACCGGGCATAAATCCAGACTCCGGGCTGCCACAGTGAGTAGTCAATAGACAAAGCACCTTAAAGCTAATACAACAAACTTTTCTGGTTTGTACGTATTTCTTCTGCTTGTAAAATTCAACGTAAAAGTTCCATCTTTTTTTTCCTTTTATTATCAGAACCGCAAACAAAATACCACAAGTTAGAGCATAAATTAAACATAAAAGCAAATGTTTTGAAGTGTCTCTTCCTCAAATATGCGAAGGTAATGATGTTACCAAAGTTCCCGGGGGCCGGGACCCGGGACTTTACAAATTGAAATTATTTTTTCATTAAAATTCCCAACTTGAAAGTTTTCAGGTGGAAGTTTCTTGAGTGGCCAATTCACGGCGCACTTTTAGTTAAATGATTCTTTCCAACTTTCAATAGATGTCTAGGTGGGTATTAGGTAAGTTTGAGAGAGATCTCTTAAAGTTAATGACTAGTATTTAAGTTTACGTGAGCATTGCGGTTAATGGCAAGGAAAGTTAATTAGTTTTTGCCTTAAAATAAACCTAAAGAATTTAAAAGTACCTCCAATCTTAATGTGTTAGATTGCTAAAACCGTTTAAGAATTCAAGTGTTTTTATTAATCATTCATAATTATAGTATTACATGTACCTAATTAGATAGGTAGTTACGTGATAAACTTTTTAATCGATTAATCAAGCATCCTACGAATATAATTTGAATTCTTATTTGGTTTTCAAATTCACCAATTAGGTCTTATGTTCCTTCTAAACAGGAAACTAAGTATGTAACTCCACTAATATATCATCGAATCAAACGACAAGCGTATCGCATCGCGACACGGGATCACGGGGCAGTCCCGCGGCCCGGGATCACCTTAATCCCGCAGGTGAGCCGGGATTACGGGATCACGGCGTTGCCCACCCCTATCTATCTTGATGATGTATTATAGTGTTAAGTTCTATCGACAGATGTCGTTGTTAGTTTGTGATGTTAGTTTTAAGTGGAGGTATTCGTTTAATAGTACGGTTATTATTGGTATTAGTCATAATATTTGAATCTTAATAGAGTCAAAGTAGAAAATAAGTTCGACGAAAGGATCCTTTAAACCCGGAGGTTTGAGTGATTTGAGCCGCTTTTCTTTCTTATATTAAAATTAAATTAAATGAAAGATTACGTTCAGAAACTGATTAAATAAACATCATGAAAGCAATAGGTACCTACCTTCCATTTCAAAATTCATAATGAACAATACTATATTAATATCAACACCAACTTGCAACAGTAAATAAAACACCGTTAATTACCAAACAACGTTTACGAAGAAAATTAGGGTTTACTCCTCCATTCTTGTTTCGTTCAAGAATTTTAAAGTTGCGTCTCGTCGGGCCGGTACAAATAACCGGGAACACCGCGACACCGAGACACGGGACAAATAAAATTAATTACTTATTCGCAGCACTACCTGGCTAACGAGGGGAGTCTTGTTGCAGCTTTGTTGCTTTCCTCGGTCCGATGACGTGCCGGCAGTTTTAATGAAAAATATCTGGATGGATTTTATAAGATAAGATCTTTAAATACTATAGACTAGTCGGAAGTTATCTAGTAGTGTTTATCTTAAAATCAAATAATTACAGTAATTTAAACAAATTATCCACTTTTGTGTTTCATTCTCCTCAGAATTGGGTGGGTAGGCGAATACTTTTCTTTGTTTTGGGAACCTGTTTTCATTATTATTACCAGTTACCACATTCTTCATCATAATCAATTCTTTGTACTACTTGATCTTTGCACAAGTCAATACGATCTTCAGACCAATTCCATATTTATTAGAGCTGTCTGTGTCATTGTCTGACTCTTAATAGCCTAATTGCAAAACAACAGCATTGTTAAATTTATTGGTCATTAACGTCTGCATCGACCTGTAAGCAATACATTGTAATGATCTACTCTAGTCACAGCTTGGCATCAATTCGACCAGCCCAAATAAATGCTATTAATTAAATAACAAAATAAAAGTGCCAACCGATCGAAAGAGTTCGAATCGCATCGAAAGAATTGCCATTATGTAATTCATACTAATATTATAAATGCAACTCTTTCTGTCTGTCTGTTACCTTACACGCCTTAATAACACATGAACGGATTTCGACCTTAGCACATTAGTAGACCATGACCTGGGTAAGGACATAGAACACTTTTATCCCGGAAGCAAGTTTCCATGGTATTATTTCGACATCTACGCGAGCGAAGCCGCGGGCAAAAGCTAGTTTGGGATAATAAAAAAACCTCAATCGATCAATACCGGTCTACCCACGGCGTTTACCTTGGGCCTTCGGGTCCCACTGACCAATATTCGCCGACATTTGTCCCCGTCGCGAGGCCGACCCGGGTATTACTCTACCGGATAATCCCAGAACACTATTAACCGGTTTGGAACCCCAGGGATGTAATGGGGTTTGTCGAAGAAAGTGAGTGGTTCTGTGGAGTGTGTGCTGTGTTATAAAGATTAAGTTTTCGCACCGTTTTCGATAGTAACTTTCTATTGCTTTCTATGTATTAAAAAAAAACAATTAATAATTCTTCGATGATGTTAATGTAGGGTATTCTTTTGGTGTTTGATTATATTTTTGTAGATAACATAATTTATTTCGATTTTTAAATAAACAGATAGATAAATAGAATACTTTTTATTATGTACACCATAAAACACGTCACGCCTGAATCAATTAACTATCTTACACCATAAAAATTACAAATAGCTATAAATGTAGAAAACTTAGGGTGTTACAATTTGCGGGCCTATCGCTAAGTGATTTTTGAAAGGCAATATTTGGATGGATTAAGGAAAAAGAGAGACAATACTGCATGTGGGCTGTGGTGTACCATTTACATGTAATAGATAATCGTTTTCTTGTTGTATTTTCTGTTGCATTGTTAAATTCTGTTATTTTTAATGAGGCCAAGGAAAAATGCTTGGTTCGTTTGGAAATTGTTTCACATTTTAATTTAATTTCTCCTAAACTATAAAAAAACCCGCAGTTGATTAAGCAATACCTCCAATCCTGGTCCCCGCCGTTCAACCGCAAGCATTCATATATTTTCCTTATAAACATACGTATAATAAGAATAAACAACGTAAGCATGCCTTAATGCACTCACAATATTAATTTCACCCGAATCCGTCCCTTTGTGACAAAGAAAAATTGTAACGAATTGAGTGGGACCCTAGAACAACCTGCGTGGAAAACCTTTTGATATAGGCTAAGTATTTTGAGTTCTCCTAAATACAGAACAAGGTTGGAATTGCTTTGTTTTATTATTTAGTTACATTGAGGCTCAAGTAATATGAAAATCGCGATCAGTATTGTCATAATTACATATTATTTTACGCAAATTTTTTAATCTCAAAATTTTTGTTTGATTCTCGAAATTCCATTCTTTTAATATTTGGATAGTCAAACTAAACGACTGATTTAAAACAATAGTGAGCGATGACGTTTGGAACCGTGGCCTCCTTTACCAGCACTTCTTTGGCAGATTAGACTACTTTCTGTCTACCATGTAGTATCATACGAATATAAATCACGCCTTTTCCCATGGATGTACACAGAAACTTCTAAACGCCTCGTGCTACAATCTACTTCTGACATTCTTTCGGAATGTTGATTGTATGCTACTTAAATTCGCTTTCCGCTCATCGCTCGACCCTCACAAAGGTACTTGCAAGGTAAGTCAGTCAAGATGGCTGTCATTAATAGAGCTGCGAGAGTAATGGCGCCGGCCCCTGTAAACGTACAATAATGCGCTTGTTAGCTTCGAATGGAGTGATTCATTCGTTTTGTGGCGCTCTCTTACTGGCATGGTTATTTTTGTATGACGAAAAATTTATAGAAAGTGTTGTGACGAGGACTTGAAGAAAATTCAGGTCCAGTTGAAAACCAGTGTGAGGCACTAGTTGGTTGGCATTCATGCTGAACTGGGTCTATTTGGTGCAGTCGTGAGGTGCACAATACTTCCTGTTCCTTGTTTTTGTGTGAATATTGTGTGCCTTAACCAGGGTCAAATAAATTTAATTTCGTTCTTTCTAGTTTAGCCAACACTACCCGCATAATGGCAAACGAGACAAGTGAAAATCAACTTGGTTTTTCAATGTTAAATATGAAAGGCTTAATAATAGGCCAAAAATGAAAACAAGTAGTTGGTCAGTATAGCACTATAAAAGCCACTAACTTAGAAAGCAGCTAAAACTTCCGTTTTGTATACATTTACTGGCCTTTATATACTTTTACTGGCCTAGTGAGACTAACCTTTTCGTCGTTTACACACTTTAGAGATCGAAGAAATATGGTATACTTTCTTCTCCAAGGATTTACAAAGCGTAGGGTTCCAAACGAAATATTATTTTAAGTAACAAGTCACTGAAACAATCCTACAAAACAAGAATTTTCCGCGAAAATGTAAAATTAAACACATTAGCCATAAAACACGGTTAATGTGCACAATGCAAATGCGGTGGTAACAATAATATCCGGGCAGAGTGTGGAACAGCACATAAATATGTGACGCGCCTTCCTGTCCTACTGTTTTAGCTAAATTTTATGTTCAACTTGTTTAGGACCGTGTGAATTTATGTTAATACACATCGGGGTAGACGATTTAGAGACTAACTTTCATACTGGCGGTAAAGTCCTACTGGTAAACGAATAAAAGAGTTTGAAAAAGTAGTTTGCGAGTTAGTCCAGCGACTGATGCCGTTGAAGAGAAGAAACCCATTTACAAAATATAGGTAATTTATCATTTATTCGTACAGGGAAGGCCAGTGAACTGGCCTCGCGTTCGGAGCCCATAAGCCTTAACATGATTCTCATCTTCTTCGTCGTTCTCTCAATGCTAAGGCTCGCGACCACGTACGCCGCGTCTCTAAGCTAAACACGATTACCTATCTAAAAAAAATATGTTTCAAAAGTAGCTCAATTTCAGCTTTCTGAAAGTCTGCCAATGTGATTACCATAGTCCTCCTGCTAGTACAATCGACAATGAGGGCAACACTCAGTCTGTACCTTTGTTTCATTTCCTGATACCAACCTATTTTTTCACATTCTAAGTCGATAGCCACGCTAGAGTGGAAAAGGCTCCACTATTTTTTTCTAAAGGCATCTAATGTGCGTGAAAATATCGTCTTCACTTAACAAAGTTTCAGACACATTCCTGAATTAACCATCCTATAAACTTTAATTGTTAAGTGTAATTCTAAAAAGCTTATGAAAAATGTCAAACACCTGTGTAACTTGTCTCGAGACATACTTAAGGGTTCATTAGTAAAGAAAACAGAGAAGATTTTGAAAATGAATATTGTTCGACGTTTAAGCATTTTGTGTTACACCAGTCAGTCTCCCAAAGAATAGTATTTGTCAGATTTCTATAGTATTTATCCCTAGCCTGGTTTTCACGGAGCCGTCTCCTCACTCTATCCCGATCACGTTATTAGGTATGAGCGTTCCAAAGCCGAACTGCGGATTTCAATAAAGCGCAACCTTTTGTTACGTGTGCTACCAATATTTGAGCCAATATTTGAGCCGGCTCGCAGCTGCGATATTAAAAGATTCATTTCACAATGAGTTCAAAATCATCTTTGTGAGGCTCAGGGTAGGTCAGGTTGAACGGGAAGTGATACGGTTCTTTGTGGAGGTTTTATTTTAAGAATGGGTTAAAAGATATTTGTTTGATTTCGTTGTAGGTACCTATTACTGGTTGACCTTTTACTGCGAAAGCTTTTCTTTCGCTTTTATTGAATACTTGTTTTTTCCCGCGGCTTAGCTCACGTGGAGGATGGTTTTACTTAGAAATCTTCGCGAGCGGGCACACAACAACTTACCTTTTCATCGCAATGGGACGAACAGTATGGACACAAATTATGGGAACAAACAAGAAACATTAATTTTTATTTTATATAATAAATAGATGAATAAATTATTGGAGATTATGTATAGTTAAGGACGACTAAGTAAATGCTTCAGTGACCTATTTCCGGGTGTGACAAAAATGTATGTAACTGACCACCGCGACACCCGTAGTTATACCCACAGGAAGGGTGAAATAGAATGATTCCTTAGCCGTATGTTACTACCACCTACAAAAAAAAAATGTAATCTAATGAAAGTACACAAATCTATTCCAAAAAACAAGCAGATCCCGCCGCACCTGACCCTATCAAACTTCTCTCAATTACGATGAATACTTTATTCATTGCGACCAACTTAGCCTGTTTCCATGATTTTTATACTTACGGCGAACTTTCTACAACATTACCTATGCATTGTCTCTGGCGACGGTATACTTATTTAATTTAACGGTAGGGGGCGCAGCATCTGTGTAGGAAACTTTCCGGATCTTGTTTTGAGTTCAAATTTAATGTAAAAGTATGAAGATACCTGGTAGATTGGTGTGTCTTTAGAAAGGAAATATAAAAGTATTCAAAATAAAGAGATCCTTGTAATTCTATGGATTTCGGTGTTTAGTTCAACATACATTTCTAAGTTATAAATAGATAGGTACTTTGTTGATAATACATGTTTTTGTTGAAATGAAATTGTTTATTCTGTAAATTGGCTATCGAAATCACTATTACATGTCATATTAAAAATAAGCTACATGAGTTCGGCGTTTCATATCTGACGTTGTATATACATATATGTTACCACCCTACCTAACTTACAATAATAATAGTAGCAATGCTGTGTGAAGTGTTAAGCGCCACTTTCACACCTTAACTAAATTTTGATATTAAAACTTTACTAGGCGCTTTATGGTCACAGTCTTATTCAAAAAGCTTGATCGATATTTCCTTATCAAACGTATTTATTCTTTTTTTTTAAACGTACTTTATGATCATAAGAAAAATGTATACTACTGCAATCTTCATAAAAAATCGAACCGCTCTAAAATAAAAATTGACCTGTTCTCCTTCTGAAATGGTAATGTCAATGAAATATTCAGCCGTTGACGTGCAGGTGGCTGCGCCATTGCGGCCGGTTTCTTTATGCATGAGAGCCTCTTGTGATTCGGAACGCACGTCCTCGATATGTAGCCCAAGAGTAGCTAAGTGGTAGGAACTGAAGACTGGACACCCAGATGGTGTCCAGTCTTCAGTTCCTACCACATATTTATGACACATGTTCATCTATACAGGGTTATTGCCTACGGAGTGTGTATACTCAATCGTTTGTTGCATTCCAAAATGTGTACTTACGTGGTTATTTAAAATTTCATGAGATTATTGTGGACCCTTTCGGGCATAAAAAATAGTATGAAAAAAGAAGCCTTGAAAACTTATCAGTCTTCTGAGCGAAATCAAATGTATATTGGGGGTTTTTATAAATATAATTATGTCACTAATCCAACATTAAGGTAGTAGGATAATTTAATGAAAATATTCCGTGGTATATTGGCATAATTTTCATGAATAATAAGGCAGTCATTTAGCAGTGATATTACAATAGTGTTGTAATTTTTCATAAAGCTATTACGTGATGTAAGAACACGTAATAGTCTTACAAAAATGAAATGACATCAAAATTAAAATCAGCTTCTTCAAAGCATATAGATAGCATGCATTAAAAACATGTTTTGTAATTACAGAACATATAGCAGAAACCTATAATAGAATAAAAGGCTGCCCCTATTGACTAATCATTTTCATTTCCTATTTTAATTTCTTAAAAACTGCTTTCTAACTTTCCACTAAGTCCGAACTATAACAACGGGTTTCTTCATTTTCTTCAGAGAGGAAATCCAAACAACTTACCTACTTACCCGTCTGCATACCTATCAGTTTGGGCAGCGTACCTCAAGAACATTTACATTTATATTGGCCAGAGACGACCAGCGCCCTCTTGAGCACTTCTCACAACGGTGAGAGGAATCAATTCCATTACAATACTTTTTGGTGATGTTCTGATTTGCTGGCATTTTGTTACCTTTGTTAGATATCTTAGATTTTATTCGAAGTAGATCTTGTCGGAACATTTATTTATTTTACTTTAAAATTAAACAGCTGTGCGCCAATTACTTTTTTCTAATTTTCCTTAACTAATGTAGTTAAGAAATATTAGAAAATGTCATACACTCATCTCACGGAATTCCAGACATACGGACATGATCGTCTTCTAAACGTCCACAAACACATCACAGTTGGGTTCAACTAGGCTCGTCATAATTAATGCCACAACACTTGTTAGATTAACTGATAACATTAGGAAACGTACCCTATTTGTTACTTTTATTTTAAATCAATGAGCTGAGTTTTAGGAATAAAAACTTCAATTCAGTCGTCATACGATTAAAACACAAACTGCACATAATCTGAAATTATTGTAAAGGACATTACCTACAGTACTACTCACAACTTCATAAATTATATTTTACCAAGTATTTAAATTAATAATCTTAAAATCAAACCAACCGCACCACAATCCACCGCTACCTTTCCAATTAATCTCCAACGTGATTGGTATTCAAACAGCATTTACATCCAGACCAATCTTCTTAACATCTTTCAAACTTGGGACTCTTGCGCACCGCCTGCCTGCAAGCGTACCTTCGATTGCCATCAAGTGAGATGAATTATTCAACAAGGGAAGTTTTGTTGAAGGAGTTTACAATACAGCCTTGGAATTAGGAGATACGGGAAAACAATGAAAAATTAACGGTGGCTAGGTGTGCTTTTATTAGAATGTTCTCTAGTAACTCTGGCTACATAGTTACAAAAAGTCATGCTTTGCGTGACTGGTTAAGTTTCCTAAAAACAATGTAGTCACTTGTTATTTTCTTTTGTTCAGTCTCATTACAGCACCCAATTTAAGCTTGTGTACTTGTACCACAGGCGTAGCTTGCAATCTCTTTTCCTTAAGCTAGTTTCTAAGCACTTCCATTATACATCTGTGAAGAGAAAATAAATAATTATAATAAAGCCATGAAACCTACCTACTTTTTTAAATGTTCACTCATTGATATCGGCAGAGCAAACTGAGTAATCAACAAAACAACTTGAGTAATCAAAACATTGCTAAGAGATATTGACCAGGCGTTTCTCAACTTATTTAGGACACAAAAATCCTTCATCGTACAAGCTATTTCCAAGCACGTAAGGGTAGTCTAAACATAGTAAAAAAGCCCCATTGATCATAAATTTAATCACACGTAACGATAGCTCGCCCATAGGTAGGGGATTATTAGGGCTTGGGAATGAGGGATCGAGGTGAATGACATTGATTGATTCACCTTCATTCATAGACGATTGTATCGACACACCTCACCAATTTATTTACCACTCCATTAACAAACTTTAAACCTTATTTGTAAAGTGATAAGGGTGGTGTAGCTAGAATGATAAGTTGGTAAATAGAAGAATAGCTCCTTGAATTTGACAGTGAAACGGATTGATATCTGGGAGGATTTATCATAAGCTTAGTTTCATAAAGCAAGCACCTTGGTTAGATGTTTGCATAGATATACCTACTGTTGAGGGTTTCTGCAAATATATTCTATACTCTTGCTGATATTATTGATAAGTTACTGTGTCATAAAATTCTTAGCCTTACTTCTCATAATATTCACGATAACACTACGGTAAATGCAATCTTGTGTCTTGGCTTTTATTTTCTTCAAAAATGTTCTCCACTAAGAAACGGTCTCACCAAAACATTGATGTGATGTACCTACAAACTTAATTGTGTCTATGTAAGATCACTGTATGTCTTCAACTTTCCTGTGCCAATAAAACTTTTTGAATTTTGTATTTGTATTTGTACATATTTTGACTCTCTTTTCAGTATTTTTCTATTAAGAGCAGTGATAGCCTAGTGGTGTGACCGTCGGACTACCAAGTCATAGGTCTCGAGTTTGAACCCAGGACACAAACCTCTCACTTTTCGGATTCAAGTGCGTATTGTATAATTATCACTTGCTTCAAAAACGGTGAAGGAAAACATCGTAAGGAAACCGGCATGCCTTTTTTTTTTTTTTTGAGGGTGGGAAATCATCAAATAACTTCTCCCGCTCTGGGCGGAGCGGGAGGGCGTGTCAGAGTCTTACTGACTAAAACCCACCCGTGTTCCTTCGGTTGCCCTGTCGCCGGGGGCCACGATCTCCCTCCCGGTACCTCCCGGTTTTCTTCGCAACCCCGGCAGGCATCGGCCCTAGTGGACCCCTTCAATTCTGCTGACATCTCTTTGAGGCGCGCGTGGAACACAACGCGCCGTCGACCCGGGCCTGGTCCTTATCGGACGGTGAGCCACCCCTTGCTCACCGCCCGCAAGCCCGCGCCTACGGTGGCCGGAAATCGCCTCGCGATTCCCGACCGGCATGCCTGAGAGATATTTCTCGACGGCATGTGAAGCCAAGTCAGAAGCCCATGGGCGGCTTTAGAACTCTGACAAAAGGTTGACTAACCACTAACCACACGAAAAGAAGAAGAATTATCTACTGACGAAAAAAAACTTTCATTTTGTGCCAAAACGGAATCCGCGACCCAAACCGCTGACAGCTAATTGCTCAACCTGCGTACCAATAGAGTTAACAAACGACATAATCACTTTTATAATAAATGCCAATACATAAAAATACAACATAATATTCCCTCGAATGTCCCCTTTATTTTTTACGTAAACAAAGTCCACGGCTCCAGTGGTAATCCCTTAAATTGGACACAGTTTCACCTGTCCCGTGTCCGACCCGCGCGGCTTTGCTTCGCGTAATGAACTAAAACAAAAAACGTTAAAAGTTAATCTCTTATGTGTATAGACTTTGGATGCTTCGTTTATTTACGTTGGGGAGCGGAGCCTTCATTATTTGTCTATTTTAACGGTAAAAGTGTGAGATTTTTTTTTACAATTTGGAAAGATTACTGAGATATAAAATAGGTTTTTAGACCGAAAAAAACAGCTAGCCAAATATGCGTATACTTGCATTGTCAATATTAATAAGATTGGCTGAAGGTACACAGCTTATTGAATCATTTCTCAACATTAAGAAAAAGATAATCTTCATGTTGTTAAACTGCGGCGCTTCATGAACCTTCTGATCTTAGGAATATTTATGCCCCAAGAAGGAATACTAATATCAATTTGGACCCCAAAATATATTAAAATCGACTATATATCAATCTACTCAATTATTACATACATTAAATTCCAAACCAAAACTGCTCCACAACATTGACCACCGATCGGGCACAACAACTAATAATTCACTAATTGTCGACGTGCTGTGTGTGGTGTGTGCCACAATTCGGACTTTATTCTCACACAAATCCCTCCATACATTTTTATTGGCTCGTCCACCTTCAGCCCTCAGATACGTGAGCCGACTTATTATATAAGGGTTGGGTGAGATAGGCGGTTTGAACGCGGCGTTTCAGTTGACTTCAGATACAGTATTGTTAGATCAATTTCTGTATTTTAGTTGCTGATGTCAAAGCTCGTTTTTAATAGCTGTAGTCAAAGTCACGTTACAGTCAAATATAACAAAAACTTAACATCAGGCCTGTGTTCTACGAAGGGGTAGGCAAAGGTGTCATATTACATAAGTTCAACCACATTTTGCCACTTAAGTTATAAACCCTATCCAATAGAGCCATCGCCGCTAACCGGGCACCAATCCAGACTGTGGGTTGCTTATGAGAATTTCCAAATGTTATGTAACCCTATTATAATGTAGCTGCTTTAATATGCTCACGATGTGAGTTTATTTTATTTAACTTTACCTCGGCACAAAACCCAAGACTAATCCTGTTACGTCCATGCTACGCCGTAGCCCGTAACCCGTAGATAGTTCCCGTCTGAAACGCGACGTTCCAACCGCTACGCGAGTGCTACGGCGTAGCGCGTGCCATTTGAACTGTGTGATTTGTTTCCGATTTCACCGCGAGCAGGTAAACAACCGTGTTACACACTATTATTTTTTATTTTGTACTTTATTTCCTTTTCGAAGAAAAAAATTCTTGAAAAAAACGTGTTTGTTTTGTGTTATTTTGGAAAAAAAAAATAGCTTTAAGTGAAGTTTCATACTGTTCTCGTAAAAATAAAAACAACTGTCAACAGTTTCATACAGCTGCTAGGTTTATTAAAGTTGAAACTTATTAAAGTACATTACTGAACTATAATCCTTATAACTTATCTATAAAGGTTACCTAAGGCAATGGAAAAATAAAGTAAAACTAAAAACTTAATTTAACCAATTTTTTTTTTACTAATTGATTTTCAATCATTAAAATTCCTTTCAAATGTCCAACATCACAACTGTATAAAACCTGTCAGTCAAACGAGTTATCTTGGAAGTATCCTCAGAGGATAATATTTTAATTAAACCTCTCTCAAGTTATTACTATTTGCTTCAACTTACGTCCGCCGGATTAATAAGTATGATTACCCTTTTTACTTTGTTCTTTTGAACCGTCTTCCAAAAACGAGGAGGTTCTATGTTCGTCTGTATGTTTTTTTTTACATCTGTGGACATACATTTTTCGTCAACTGTGCACCGATTTTGGAAATCTTTTTCATTTGGCAGAAGAAGCTTGCGCGGTAGTCCTATATAAATTTTATTAACTTTGCTGGGGTAATTTTTGAGTTAACTTGAATAACACGTATTTTTCGCACTTAGTCCATGTGGACGATTTTATAATTACTTCCTATCTAAGTAATAAATAACTTTAATTTTGGAAGTCGGTGGCAAAAAACGAAAATTCAAAACCAAAGACACTGACTTCCAAAATTAAAGTAATTTTACACTATGAAGAGATTTTTTTGGAATTCGGTTTGGTTTTTTTTTGCCTTTTATTTTTATTTTTGTGTAGTATTAACTTATAAATACTAATTAATGTAATACAGTAGGTAGATCGTAATAGATAAAATAATAGAAAATCCAACAAAAAAAGTTAACGAATTGATATTTTAGAAAGTGTTTGCCCGAAATTAATTAGTTGTGTACATTAAGTTTCAATACGACGATTGCTTGGTATTTGGTAATTCAAATATTTGTTTATTCATTCTAATGAATAAAGTAAACTTTATCAAATGATTACCGCTTATGTCCATCAAAACCTGTGTATCATATCGAGTTTCTTAATATTCCCAGATAGCGAACCAGAAAACAGCACATATTTCTTTCACTTCTAACCCAGAACAATAAGTCTAAACCAATATTCTATAGAACTTCACCTAACTGAATAAGTTTAGTTCAAAACTAACTTCTCTAATAATAACACGATTCCATCTTTGATTGATATTTCTGTCTGAGTCCATAACAAAACACCTAAGTTGGACGCAAACCCGAATCGAAATCTATTCAAAACTCAAACTGATAACTTAAAGTTTTACGTTTTCGTTTCATCGGCGGAAAGTTTTGAGCGCGCTTGCCAACTCGGTGTTAGTTTAGCGAGTTTACTTAGTACCTAAACAGTTTCTGGCTAAGTAATTGCTGGTATAATAACCAAGGTTGCTTGGATATCAAAAAATTTAAGGGTTTTCGTAGATTTCTTATGCTGACTTTTGCTATTAGGGTAAAGTCAAAATTTGGTTAAATTGATGGATCGTCTCAGAAGATGGGCTGCAGAGGTCTCATGTTTGCTGAGAACAACAGACTTTAGTCATAAATCCTTCTTTTATTTAAAATAATAACACATAACAAACATCACGCCTGTATGGGCCCGAAGGGTTAGACAGAGGTGGTACCTATTGTACACCCACATTGCGCCAGTTATGATTGAGTCTCATGTTATATGAAGCGAGCCTGTTGTCATCAACCGGGTACTAATCCAGACTCTGGGCTGCTACTGATAATGATGCAGACATTCTAACAAGCACTTTAATCCTTTAGTTTTTTTCATTTCAACTAAAACCCAAACAATGTCGCGACAGATCACAAATTCGCTCAAAATCGACATCAAATAATGACAGCAACTACGAAAAGCAAAACCTGTCACACCGCACAACCAATACACACATTGCAAAATAAAAATGGCCACACATTATTTTTTGTCCGGCTGTCGGCACGTGAGGTGAATCCAATCGTTTTTTCTTATTCCCCCGATTGATTGGACTGTGCTGTTATTTTTTTCCGTTTATCCCCTCGCAAACAATGTGTGTACCGGGCAGGTGAGCTAAACGCTTAAGGGATACGAAAGATTTTGTGGGATTTAACGATTGTCGCTGCACATTTGTCAAACTTGTTTTATCGTTGTGGTAATGGGATGGTGAAGCTATTACTTTTTCCCGCGTTTTTCTTTGTATCTGAAAAACTGCGGAATCAGAGTATCATTATTCTGGTCAGGGTCATTTGTGTGTCAGTCTCACGACATTTAGGTGAAAAAAAATCGGCCAAGTGCGTGTCAGACTAAGCACAATGAAAAGTTCTGTAGTTGGGATGAATTTATCCCAAATACAAACTTGATATTGTAGTTCAAATACATGTTCTCCCAAACATTCCAACCGCAAATGTAAATTTGTACGCACAAGATTAAGAGATTTACCACGTTATTTTAAGACCGTAGACTTCTTATAGGTTTGCCTGTAATTTATGACTAAAAAGCCATACTATGTATTTTTTTTTTTCAAAATATTTAGTCTAGTAGTCTCGGAGATAAGGTGGGGGGAATGGTCAATTTTCATCGAATTTCTTAAATATCTTTAAAAGTATTTATTTTAAAATCATAAAAAAATATTTTTAAGATCCTCACAATAAGCCCTTTCATTTGATGTCACACGGTACTGTTAGCAAAACTTTGTTTTTTAATTTTCTTGTTTGCCCCCCAAAAGTGACCCCTTTTATAAAATTTCATTTATTTACGTTACACGTTCGTGTTTGGGTCACAGAAATATATGTGTACTAAATTTCAACTTAATCGGTCCATTAGGTTCGGAGCAAACGGGCTGTGACAGACGGACAGAGAGACAGACACACGAGGGATCCTATAAGAGTTCTGTTTTTCCTTTTGAGGTACGGAACCCTAAAAACGATTGCCTTTAATGGCTTCGTATACTGAGAATAGAAATGCTTACTTACAACTTCTATCCACAGTGTAATCCGTTTTGGAAAACCAAGTACTTTCTTTTACAGCATTTCACAAATTTAAATGCTCTCTTAATTCGCCTGCAGTGTAATTATAATAAACAAAGCGCCACTAACTCAGGTGTTCGTGCGCGGACTACGTGTGCGTTTTATTTGCACTACAGTGTAGTTTCTTAGCGTAAACGCATTACCTCCCTCAGGAGCGCACGTTGGCCTGTTTATAACAGAAACCGACTGAATTTTGAATACATTTAACTGCATAAAAGAATTTGCAGTCTAATTTCTTTATTTGTGTAGAAAAGCACACAACCTCAAAAATTTAACTTTTAGTCATCATATTTAAATACTAATAGTACTTTAATATTCTGAAAATAATTACTTTATTTACGTCCAATTATTAAAAATCGAAATAAGTTAGATAGTGTCTTATAATTACTTCCGTATGACGTTACCAGCTCGCGTCTTAAAGTTTTTATCGATGAATATGACTTAAAACTAACCTGAACTTAACCTAATTCAATCATTTTCTTTGTAAATATCAAAAAGCCTCTCCACTACCTTAACTGCCTTCTAAACTCTCCAACTTTTCCACCAAATCACTAACCCATCAGCCAAGGAAGGAAAGCACCTAATTGCAGCCACCGTACCATGAAATCATCTGCGAAGTTTTCAATACCGGCCGGTAAAAGGGTTGCTCGTAAATTCGGGGCAGGTGGTGTTCCTGTTCCATCAGATCGAGTTATTGAATCCTTAATCCTCTTTTATTACTTTTCGTGTCGTAATAAAAAGCGCAGACGCGGGTAATTGTGCAAAATTGAGGAGCTCTGCTAAAGGTAATAATGGAAAGTGTTTGAGGATTTTTGAATTTGGTTGGGTTAATTTTGTGGATTAGGAAGTTGGCTGAATGGGTGTGAATCACTTTCGTATCCTGAAAAAGTTGTTCGGGGTCCAGGTAGGTAGGTACCGGCAAATTTTCAGGTATGATAGAGTTTCAACGATTGATTGTCATAGTCAATGTATCACTTACGTAATGCTTATTTAAAAGAAATACGTGTTAAACCGTGGATAGTTTCAGTTTCACGAGCTTGCTATATTAGAAGACAGCTAAAAATTGGGTGAAGCATTAAAAGTTTTCCGCATGGAAAACATTGGTGTAACTCTGTGACTGTATGTGTTCTTGATAGTCATACATTTGTATTATATGCTATGCTTGGAGTTTCTTTACGTGATCAAATCAGAAACGAAGAGATCCGCAGGCGAACCAAGGTCACCGATATAGCCCCAAGAATAGCCAAACTTAAGTGACAGTGGGCAAGGCATATTGCTCGCAGAACAAATGGCCGATCGGGCCGAAAGGTTCTGATGTGGCAACCGCGTACCGGAAGACGTAGCATTGAAAGACCTCCTACAATGTGAACCGATGATCTGGTTAAGGCCGCAGGAATCCGCTGGATACGAGAAGCGCAGAACCGGTCAAAATGGCGGTGCTTGGGGGAAGCTTATGACCTGCAATGGACGTCTTTCGGCAGAAATGATGATTATGATAAATTTGGATTCGTATTTCATCAAGCATCTCGCCATTTTCGTATCTTTCAAAACAAAAACCCCTCGAATAGCTCCTTCTTTCAGCCCGATATAGAACTCCGCTAAATACATCCCACACCTACCCATACCTACATCTCCCCACTAATTACTGTGGTACACATTTCTTGAGTTTTTTCTCAACATTAAACAGCATCCCGTCAGCGCAGACAGGTTTTAATTAACAAACCCCAAACACTTGCGACTTTTACGAAAAATAAGTAAAACCCTTAACGAGTTTACTCACTGCCCGTGTTCGGATTACGAGATTTTATTTTAAATCTACGAAGAACTTCTAGCGCGTAATATTTTTTGTTATGTACCTAACGTTCCTTTTATTCTCTCTGTCTTCTAGAATCATGAATCTTGTTTAATTCATAAAGCCAAATCGTCTAAAAAGAGAATTTAGTCATAGTTTTCTTTTCGCATTCGAACTATTGCCAGCTTTCACACAACAATTATTTTAATTATATGAAAATATATGGCACGTGAGTAACAGGTATTATGTTCTCACTCACGAGCCTCCATGCCTCATACTCCTTTTAAATCAAGTTAAATAAAATCGAACATCTACAAATGCAGAAGTGTACTACAAGATTTTGCAGACAAGAAGATACTGCTACTTACATTTTTCGAGATATGCCTCATACAAGGGGTGACCTACCTTCCAACTACGCAAATTTTATAAATAGTTTACTTAACTGTAACCATAATAATCAAGTAAAATAAATAATGTACTGCATTGATAATTCATACTGAACTTGGTAACTAATTTATAGAACATCCACCACCTCTGAAACAAGCACTATCTTCAACAAACTTATGCCAAACAAGATAATACTATAATCGAGCTCACTAACATCACAAACTTCATATCTGAACTCTGTGGGGCGCTCACCTGCGAGCCTGCGACTAAGTTCAGTAGATTTATAGCCGCGGGTGTGCGGCGCATCTTAGTAACTTTGTGTGCCAGTTCACTGGGCTGGGATTGAGTTTACCTGGTTAAGATAGTGGGGCTTAGTTTGCATTTAAAAGTTTTCGATTGTTAGTTTTGGGGTAAAACTTTCAGTGATTTCTCTTTTCTTTTATAAACATGTTTCCTTTCAAGTTTATTGAACAGAGTACGTAGCGTAGTATTATATTATCTGTGACAGAGTATAACATTCAAGTTGATGGTTCTGCTTTAGTTTCTGGTGGATTAATGTAGACACTGACGCATCCCGCTCTGAAAAGTAACAGAACAAATAAGACTTGTTAGGAATGTTCACCAGCTATCTACATAACACGTAATAATATAACCCTTTATTTTCTTAAAGTTAAAAGACATTTAAATGTCAAAAAACAGTCGCTAATTATTACTTAACTTTAAGCAAAATCAAACAATAAACCAACCAACCAACCACCCACCAACCTTAAACCACCAACTTTAAATAAACCCACATAACAATACACATTTTCCTAATCTATAAAAAAGTGGCAAAATAAAGTATTGGTGTTTTCATGCAATTTGGAGAACGCTTGAAATAAGGCTATGACGTTATGGGCTGATTGACGAATAAAAGTCTTATCGTTATTAGAATCTACGTGCACTTTTCGTAGTTAAATCATAATTATCAACAAATATTAAATCCTCTCCATAAACAAATATACATTACGTAAATACTTCCGTGAGCAACGTTTCGCGAACGATCGCTCACGGAGCGGCCGCGCCGACACAACCATTTGTCTTGGACCACCTTTAAAAGCTATTCACGACCATTTTTCTTTTTTAAAAACCTTCAGACACTTCCTTTTCGTTTTTCAATCGCCCCCGCCCCGGTCGGAGTTATCGCGATAAATGCTTTTGTTTGCCAGACTTTGCAGATTTGTATGGAGTTGGTGTTACCGTTATCTGCATGTTTGATTCTTGAAAGTATTGTAAGGATTTACTTAAAAACAGTTATCTTTTATGATAAATTAATCCTTTTTTAAGATTTTCCGAAAATACTAAGAACAAACAGTCTGCGCGAAAATACAGTTCATAGTACACAAGTTTTTAAGGTTTGTTTATATTTAAATATGTATCTTTAGGTTAAGGTATTTTTCTATGGGCCTATGTCGCCTGAAGTAAATGGTATTATTATTATTTATTTTAGTCTTTGACATTTCTCAGGACCCTGGGGTCCCGGACCTTTGGAAGGCGTACTAGGGGCCCAAGTTAACTCGCAGAGGCCCCTTAGACAATTTTAAATATAATTTGGTACCAATTGACGATTATCCCTGTATGCACTATGAAAGTGCACCCAAAGACAACCCCTGATTAGTGCAGGACTATTAGGAATGGAGAGGTATTCCACGGCTTTCAGCACAATCCCAGACCCCGAAAGTGGGTCAAGATCCCTACGAGCACTAACTGGAATACATACTTCCTCCGAACATGTTTGCTCTTGCGAATGCATACTTAAGCCGGCCAATTAAGGCAAGAATGAGGTGGGAGCTCCGTTCCTCGTCAGTGTTCACTCCAGCCAGCCAATCAATAAAGGCAAGCCAAAGGTGAAGAACAAGACTTCTCCCGGGAGATAGGATCCGTGGGGTCGCTCCTGTTTAACAGCTCGCCACATGCTGCCCTGCAGGTTTTTGTATCTCTCTTGGTCTAGCTCCTCATCCCAGACAGACCTATTCTGGCAAAGTAAACTCTACCGGCACAGGCCTAAAGTTCGGAGGGCGCAAGCCCCACCACGACGTCAACGGCTGACTGCTTTTAGACTGATAAGACAGTGACAATCAAATTATTTAATCAACAAATAGTAAGGTATTTATTGATTAAAGAATTTGAGTGTTAAATGAATGATTGTTTGAGTGTTCAAATTTAATGAAACTTTGGAACAGGTAATTTAGACAATGTGAATGTGAAATTAGAGAGAACGGCGATTGCAATATTCTCATAAAATGTTGTCTTGTCTTGCAACTGAAAAAGCCTCAGCTTTCACACCTTATATGTAGGTAAGCCAATTCAAATAGGCGCCTGACTTAGCTTACATTCTTATTTTAAGTTATTTTCTGATTATCATCTCTATGTTGATCCTCGGTATCGGGCCGAAGCGTTGAGCCGCCTGGACAGGTGAATAGATGTCTCGACCCGTTCGCTAGCAATCAGTCACAAATAGCATTCTTTAGCATCATTCCGTGGTACGAGCGGAAAGCGGAGAGAGAAAACATTGCGAACAGTGACAGATTACACCTAAAAACAATTTTTTATTTACTTTAAAATGGTGAAAGCATATATCACTGTTTGGAATCGAAGTATTTGTACTCTAAATATACAACTATCCTCACGAATCCCCTTGCTTTTTGCCTTGAAGTCTTTGTCCAGATGATGCACGCACACCCTTCCATTGAAATGCAATAATAAGTTCTATTGAAATGGGAAAAATTAAACACACGAAAAAATAAACTGAAAAGCTGAAATAAAAAATTAATATAGTTAGTTGATTCAGGCGTGACCTTGCGGAAATCCATTATAAAATGATGATGTGGAAATATTTAGTAACGTGTTCCGCTTAGCTATTTCTAAAGAGTCTTGAAAAGACCCTGGAAGAAAACCAGTCTTCCAGGGTCTTTTCAAGAGTCTTTAGAAATAGCTAAGCGGAACAGGTTACTAAATATTTCCACATCATCATTTAAAAAAAATAATCTTTTAGTCTATGAGTCGGCTCCAAACGCCTCCACCTTTTTTCGTCGATTAAACAATATTGTTACGTAATATTTTTTTCGGCTTCGCTATACCCCGAAATATATTCCTTCCATCAAAGGCTCATCGTACTTACCTTTACATACTTTAACTATGTTTATTTTCCGCATTCCGCTCCGCTTACTCCTATGGCCCCTGCCACCACTTACCAATCACAAGGTCTGCCGTTACCCTGGCATTACCCTAGCGTTACCCTGGTACTCTGGCAGTAGTCCTACAATTAATCACGAGCTGATGCTTACCCTCAAATTGAATGCTCTCTTCAGCACAACGTTTATCGTCATCATCAATATGGACTCACGGTTGTTGACACGTTTCTTTTGCCGCCATTTGTTTTAACAGGTTTTCGTTTGAATTTAAATTGCAGGCTATATTTTGTGCGTGCAACCTTCCTTTTATTTCTAGGTGTAAGCTGAGCTGATTGAACACCTTTCATAGGCGAAATTTAGCTTATAAAAGAATCTGACTACGGTAAAGAAGACTCGATCCTTCACCAAGCCATTTAGCGGTGTACTTGCATGCACAAATTCATAATTAGGAATCAAATCTAAAGACAGTGTACCTACACTATCGACAATCGACATTATTACCTGTCGTTAAAGTATTGGAACTTTTATGCACGCATTCAAAAATGCATAGTTAATAAGCGATGCACATCCTGATTTTAATTCCACCGGTTTTTTCCAATGCCAAAACCGAGCTCCTAAAGTTCCCATTTCACAGTCGGAAAAAGGCAGACAGGCGCTTGCATAGGAATCAATCATCGGTCACCATTCGCCATAAAGGCTGCAATAAATTCAGGCGAGCTTTCGGCCCATTTTCCACTTGTTTTCACCTCAACGTCGATTTTCAGTTCGACTGAAAGCGCTCATTCACCCTCGATTTTGAATTGGCCGTATTTGTCATTTTCTGATGTATTTCGCTTCGGTGTTTGGCCGTATTGCCCTTTTGTTGGTTCTGATTGATTGTATTGATTTTGCCAACGATTTAAACTGGTGTTTTAATTGAGAGAATTTCTGTTTTACTTTTGTAAATAGGGAATTGAAAATTAAAACATTTTGTGAAGTTTAAAACAATTAATTCCCCTAAAATTGTGAGCCTTTTACATTTATTTCAATGACAAAATTTAATTAATCACATTTATAATATCTCGTGTCAAACTAAAGTCATGTTAGACTTATTTTATGTGCCTACGCCACACTGCAGGATGTGAAAATGTTATATTAAACACCCTGCTTTACAGCTAAACCTGATTTCGATGTTCAAAAGGGTTTATTTAAAAGAAATGATTTGACTTTGAAACCCATTCACCCAAAAATCTGTCCCTAAAAAGTTTGTTTAAAGAAAATAACCAAAAGATAATACTGGTATGTATGAGATGAGACGCGAGGTCATTTGTCACGCTGCGCATTAAGCGGCGGTTAACGTGACGGGCTATAAAAAGCGTGTAAACACGTCACCTGTCACGTGACGTCAGCGACGTGACGACGTGACGTGACGGAGCTGTTCACGTGCGAAGATGTGAAAAGGATTTGGAGGCGCTATGTGCTTGGATATGTAATGCTATGTATAATTGCATAGCATATGTGAGTACTATGTGCCTAAAACCTACCATTTGTTGGGTACGTCTTTCATTGACTTGAATGTGCCCTGGCGGCTGAGAGTATGTTATGCGCACTCAAATGTCTCGCTGATGGTGGCGTGTGTGTTGGATCATTACAACAACGATTTCCAGCGATAGATTCAACAAATATAGAGTAAAGATAAGTAAGTTTAAAATGAAAAGCAACTCCGATGAATAACAACACTTTCAAAGAATCATTTTAGTTTCATAGGGAGTGTAACCTACAAGTTGCTAGTTAAAAAAAATGCAATAAAAACAAATCCTATGGAAAAACCGAATCAAACACCAATACAGTCAAAACCGTTTATAACGACTTCGTTTTAAACGACGTACCGGTTATAACCGGTATGTAAAAGTAAAACCAATTCTGTTTACTAAACATAGTGTTTGGTTATAACGACTATCGGTTATAACAACCGTAATCCGTTGTCCCTTCGAAGTCGTTATAAACGGTTTTGACGCAACTTCCAATCAAACCTGATGAAGGTGGATAATTTCAGGTTCTCCAACTCAAAATATTCTGGTTTTAGGGTTCCGTACCTCAAAAGGAAAAAACGGAACCCTTATAGGATCACTCATGTGTCTGTCTGTCCGTCTGTCACAGCCAATTTGCTCCGAATCTAATGGACCGATTTAGTTGAAATTTGGTACACATATCAATTTTTGTAACCCAAACACGAACGTGTAACGTAAATAAATAAATTTTGAACATAGGGGTTATTTTTGGGGGGCAAACAAGAAAATTAAAAAAAAAATTGCTACCTGTACCGTGTGACATACAAATGAAAGGACTCATGGCGAGGATTTTAAACATATGTTTTTATATAATTTTAAAATACATTATATATACATATATTTGTCTCAACTACGGAACCCTTCATTATGCGTATTCCGACACGCACTTGGCCGGTTTTTCTTTTTATCTGCCACATCCGAACTCCTCACCACCTCATAGTCGGGGCAGCGGTATGAAAAATGACACGCTGTTCCACCATTGACACACCGTCGGCACTGTATTGAGGAACGCTCACGATGATGCATCGCTTCGGAAACGCCTCGCTACATAAACGTTTTATATCATGTGTTAAAAGTATCAATATATTTTGCTGTTTGGTTTCCGTGCAGGTGGATTCTAACAAAAGGATGATTTTTTTAATGATCTCGAGCATCATTTATTTCAACTTGTGCCAAAACTTAGACCTAGACCTGTTTCGTCTTTTTACGGTGGAGTTTCTGGCCCATTCTTCTCCATACGAAACTACCTCTCGGAAGGGCGACTAGAACCATTTTTTCTTTTTGTAAATTTTGACGTCAATAAGTACCTTTAATGTGCCTATTTGACGTAAATTATGTGACTTTGACTGTGACAAATAAATTACTCAATTATTAAACTTACTTGTACATTTCAAGTTATGTTTAAGCATCACCTGAACTATTGTAACTTGATAAGTGATGTTGATACATGAAACATAATTTACGTTACGTTTATAAGTTTTCCACACATTTATTTGTACAGTTTAACGCCATCCTATTTTTTTTTCCTTTTTAAAGACAGAGAAATGTACATTACTTTCAGGACATTTCATTTTGTTCACAATTAATTAAATATATTTTTTTTTAATATTTATACTATGTATACACAACTAACTATTTCAGATATTAGCATAGTGCCTATGTTGGGTGACGGTAGCGCCTGAAGCCAGAGGCCCGACTCCCATCCTCCCACAGCCAGCAGGCGAGTACGCTCAGCAGTGTTGGTGGACGTATTGATGAGGTTATTCTGTACCTACCTGCAGAGCGGCTCATCCCACTATCTCTGGGAAGACGGGTTCTCGGGCTGCTCTGTATCCGGACAAGCCATTTTCCATGCGTTCGCATCAGTCAGACACGGCACTTCAGAATCAACCTGAGAAGCGGTTAAGATTTTTCTGGTTAACTCTTCGGTGCTGTGGACCGAGGACAGGAACGCCGGTAAACTTACACTAGAAATTTGGTGATTAATTAATAATTCAATGAATTCCTTTAAGCAAAACTTTCCGGGCCAATCAACAAGACGACATAATGTTACTATCAATAAAATAAAAGCAATAATTTCACTTCATAGCTTCACTAAAATTCAAAGTCCCAAATCCCATCTTTCTCACACAGGAGTATGGTCCACATAATCGGTTTAGTTCCACATTCACCTCTGATAATAAATCATGGGTAAGCCGCACCTGCCACCTTATCGCGGTACCCGGGTATTGAGGAGGACAGGGGAGAGGGGTCTGCCCATTGCCACTCTATTGGGTTTCTTCCCGATATTTATACCGTATTGAGGGTTATTACTGATGTTCTTTTTATGGTCTTGTTTCTGGTGAAAAGGATGGAGGAATGTCACTCGTTTTATGCCCGGTTCCTATTTCAAATAATGGATCGTTGTAAGGTACCAGTTACCAACCGTAACTTGATTTGCATTTATTACCTGGTTCCTTAAAGATACGGGTGGCAGGTCAAGTGTCCTGTTTTACCTTAATAGCATGAAACGGCTTTGTCTGACGTGGCTTTGATACGTACATATTTGAAAATCTCATCGAACGAAAGAAAAATCTCAAGCATGTAGAGTATCCATGGTAACCAAGGTTCTCGAAACACTTTTGCAAATCAGATCTAGCACGCTAATGCATGAGAAAGTTTTGTTATAATTAAAAAGTGTGATTCCATAGCTATATCATTATGGTATAAGCTAGCTTTTGTGAATATTTGCAAGAAACTATAAGTCCAAGAGCCTAAGGCTATTCCAAATTTATAAAAATAATCCTGGATTCTCAAATGACCCATAATTTCCACCAGCTCTCATCCAACGAATCACTACATCATAAGCATTATTACGCAAACGCCCGTCCCGGCGGCGTGTTTAAACTGGTTGCGACATTACAGAAGTTCACTAATGCCTCAACTTAACTTAGTTACGACTATCGGGACACCTTTCATTAACGTTAACTCTGTTGGTGCCTGGATTACCTACTCCTGTTCTTGTTTTAGTTGATTAGACTAAGTTTTAGAGGGTAGGTGACTGAACTATGTTTATTTGACTTTCCTGTAGTTTTCCTAAAAAATAATCTATGAATTTCCAAATCCTTTGAAGTATACTGAGATTACGATACTTCTTCATTCTACGCATCTTAGTTTCCTTTTTAGATATGTTTTCCTTGACTTCTCTTCATTACTTTTTAAATAGCCGTAATATTCTTGCTGAATGTTTGCCTTCTCCTTTGAAAAAGGAAACTTATTATTGTAGGATTCAAGTAACTATTTGAACGGAGGTTTATTTATTTATGTTACGTTTATAAAATCAATGCCCTCATAATTACATAGACAACACTTTACACCCAATCATAAACAATTACCTACTTAATCAAAATCATCTCACTTCTAACAAACAAAAATATAAATCGGACTAAACTCGTACTAGTAGGGTAGATGTACCAACACTCGGCTATACGTCCCCGGGGCGCACTTGCATCGCCACGGAACCGCGGCCCGAATACCGGCGGAATTGCACGACCGCTTTTATTGTTAGTTGCCGCCATAACTCCGAGCTAGTTAACCTGATACAAGGTGGGATTTCGAGTTGCTGAACACTTTATTGTGTAAGGTAGGGATGAGCAGGTTTGAGCTGCTTGTTTAATTGTAAATTGCGCTCCTAGTGAGATTATTTTAGCAAATGATGCATGACAAAAGTGTTGCTATTTTTCTGGATAAATACTTAACAACCCATTGTGATTTATTTCTTATCGAAATTGTATTGTTTATAATGTTCATTGTTTAGCCAACTAAATCATTTACTATTACTCCAAGGATCTCTTTTCATTAAATTTTGTTAAACGAAGTAACCAATTTCAATCCAAGCACATTCTTTCAATTGTCTCAAAATTCAACGAAACTCTTGTAACAAACTTAAACATTTTATTTCTCCAATCCTAACACAAGACTACCTATCTAACAAAGAAGTCAAACAAGTAAACCCAATAGGTGTAACAATATCTGTCCAGTCCACAGAGACCACTCACGTAAGGTGAAAGCAAATATTGTGAGAATTGCAAACAGTGTTCGACAAAGAGTTTAAAAAGTGCAGTTTGAACTAACGCGCTGTTGCGGGTAAGTGGGGGGAGCTGGACAGTTACAATTACATCCACCCCACAATCTGAGGGTATTGTGCTCAAGTTTAGTGGGATGTGGAGTTCGGTTATTGAAATTAATTCAGTGATCCGATAGGTACGAAAACTTTTGAAAATCTTTCAAAAGATTTATTTAAATCTTTTGAAAGATTCTGTAGAAATCAGGATTTTTGGTGTTAATATTTTTTGAAGGTAAACGATACAGACATCCTACTTAGGTGCTTTGTACGGACTTAAAATATCTCTCTTTTGTAAAGTTTATGAAATAATACTTACCAGGCCAAAGGCTTCTTTGACGGCATTCGAGCAGGACTAAGCCTTGATCACCAAACTGTGTACGTTTTGGGTTTTTCAACCATTACTGAAAATATTTTTCTATTATTAATCACATTAGTACTCCATTTTAAGCTCAAGAGAGTTCTTGTAAGCTCAATCTGTAGCATACCTTACAGGTGCAAGATTTTTAGGGTTCCGTACTTGAAAAGGAAAAAACGGAACCCTTATAGGATCACTTGTGTGTCTGTCTGTCTGTCCGTCTGTCACAGCCAATTCGCTCCGAATCTAATGGACCGATTAAGTTGAAATTTAGTACACATATGTATTTCTGTGACCCAAACACGAACGTGTAACATAAATAAATGAATTTTGAATATAGGGGACACTTTTGGGAGGCGAACAAGAAAATTAAAAAAAAAAGTTTTGCTAACAGTACCGTGTGAAATATCGAATAAAAGGGCTTATTGCGAGAATCTTAAACATATTTTTTATATGATTTTAAAAATAAATGCTTTTAAAGATATTTAAGAAATTCGATGAAAATTGACCATTCCCCCATCTTATCTCTGAAACTACTGGACCTAAAATGTTGAAAAAAGTACATAGTATGGCTCTTTACTGATAGATTACAGGAAAACCTATAAGTCTATGGTCTTAAAATAACATAGTAAATCTCTCAATATTGTGCGTACAAATTAACATTTGCGGTTGGAATGTATCGGAGAACATGTATTTTGACTAAAATGTTACGTTTGTATTTGGGATAAATTCATCCTAACTACGGAACCTTTCATTGTGCGTAGTCTGACACGTACTTGGCCGGTTTTTATTAAAAGTAAAAACAAACTTATAACAGAATAAACTCGGACTTGCAGACGACTGCGATTGGCTGAGCTGATTGAATGAACTTTAAACTTTCTTTGAGAATAGTTCTAACCTTTAGTCTGAACAAATAAGTAAGACCTCATCACAAAGTTTCAGCTCAGGTTAAGTTAAACGTTTGGTCTTCTGCCAACAAGCGGGCGTTGCTTCTCTTACGACATTCTTATTTATGGGGTTAGCCAAGTCTTAATAGTTTTACTAGTTTTTTTCGCGGTTTGAACTTTTCGGAAATTTTAATAGATGTTCATTGTATCTAATTGTGGATCTAAGAGAGGTGTCGACAAAAGGAAAACTATTGAAATGGAAAACGTTTTTGATTAAATAAGTACTCCTAGAAAAAATATAGTGAAATAGTGATTTCGTATTTGTTTTACAGTAATAGAGATTAACGAGTGAATTCTTGTATGATCTTAAATAAACCGATCTCGTAATCTTCGTCAGACGGAAATCTGCCTCTTTGCTCTGCAGAGTGCGAGAAAGCTCCAACTCCATCCTGAAGACCATAGCGTGGAGGTACGATTCTCCTTTGTAAGCTGATGTTGTTCGAAGATGCATATCGAACAACAGCATTGTTTCAAAATAGATAATAAGTTTACTAATATAGATATAAGTTATCTCTTTTTGTTTACTAACCCATGTAATCTGCACTTGAACTCAGGTTAAGATAACATGGTCGTGCCGCAGCGTCTACCAAGAAAAGCATTACACGTGCAATTAGCTGGTCCCCTCGGTGTTTGCTGGCTGGTAGACAAATACTGAGGGTCTGAGGACTTTTACCTATAATAAGTGTAATTTAAAAAGGTTACCCGTGAGGAGATATCATTAGAAACAGTACTTATACGTGATAAATAGATAACATTGATCTGAATACATACTTTGGCTAAAATCAACTTGCATACATATTGCCCTCTGCCCTCAAGACATGATCACAATGGGCACGCTACAATTGAGGCGATAAGACCCCTCTTTAAGGAGTGGCTAGAGAGGCGCTACGGCATCTTCACCTTTCACGCAGGTCCGCCCTGCGTCAGGTGGAAGGTGAGGACGCCGTAGCGCCGCAACCGTGTCCGGTGAGGACCGGATACGGTTGCTTCGGGAGGTACCTGTTCCGGATAAGGCGGGAAGAAACGCCCGGGTGTCACCATTGTGTGGATCACGCGAAAGACACGGTGAAGCATACGGTGGAGGCCTGCCCGGCTTGGACGGAGCATCGCCGTGTCCTCGTGGAAGCAATTAGCGGCGGTGATCACTCACGTCCAGTCTTAGTTCAGGCCAGGTAGTAATGCTCGCAAAGGAGAAGGAAATGCGTGAGGGAGAGGCAAAATTTCGCGCCCTCACGCCCCTAACCACCAAAGGAGACGCCCTAGGCATCGGGAATCGCAGGCCGATTTCCGGCCACCGCAGGCGCGGGCTTGCGGACGGTGAGCAATGGGTAGCTCGCCGTCCGATAAGAACCAAACCCGGGTCGATGGCGCGTTTTGTTCCACGCGCACCTCAAAGAGATGTCAGCACAACTGAAGGGGTCCGCTAGGGCCGATGCCTGCCGGGGTTGCGGGTTTGTCCGAAAGGGTTACCGTGGCCCCTGGCAACATACAGGCAACTGAAGGAACACGGGTGGGTTTTAGTCAGTAAGAGTCTGACACCCCGCCCAGATCGGGAAGTTATTTGACAATTTCCCATCCAAAAAAAAAACAAAGACATGATCACAAATACCTTAGCAACTCAACATACAATCATTCACTCATAACTTTGCCAAAAACGTAACACTGTAAGCAAAATAATCCACCGCCAAAGAAGCACAAAGTCAAACTCCAACAAATCAATTTAGACAATCTACCACACGTCAGCGCAAACTCCACAGTTCCACGTAGCGATCACACGAATGGCTATCATAGCTCTCGGCAGATGAGAGTGTGTCTGGACCACGGTAGGTATGCTGAGAAAACATCATATTTCACGGCTTAACCCTTCAGGGAAAGCTTTTTGCTTGATCAAGTTCGTAATGAAAATATTGAATTGTGCCTGAGATTGTTTGAGTTGAGACGAGGTAGTATTCGATGTAATTGTGGAATTGGACGCAATTGACGGAAAATTGTTTTGGTGTAGTTTAAGGTGATTGGAAACTAGTGTAAGATAATTTATTAACCCATTCGAAACTGAGAAGTGTTTCCCGAACCCATTATTAACGTAAAATATTCTATAACTTTTTTAGGACAGTGGTAAAAATAAAGAACAGGCTCGATAAAACTTCAACTAAACAAGATAAATCTCCTGATTAATCTAATTTTATATGAAAATCTTCAAATAAAAATAAACTTCACAGTATTTATTTAAATAAACCGGTTCACAACTATCACTTACTGACACACAGACCTGAAAAAAATAAAAAAACGGACGTTGACCCCATAGGCCTCCTGCTTACGTCATCGGATCTCCCTTCCAAATCACATCTTTATGCAACTCATACATACATACCATGCCCTGCAAAATATGTCTTTCAGAAAGCTCAACGTTTGTCCCCTGTGGCCGAGTGATCTTGCTTGCATAGCAGATGTCCCCTGACAGTCCCCGGCTGAGGTGCCCTCTACCTAGTGGATAAAGTGATGAGTCAGTCGCATGTGTGACTTACGATCAATGTCCATATTTTTTAGCTCCATGTGGGACAGAGAATTTTTGTGTCAAGTTTTTCTGTATACAGGGTGAGATTTTTTATCATAACATACAAAATGAAAACTGTGTTTTACATTAAAAGGTGATTTACGGTGTTATTAAAACGAATTAGGGATTTTTACTTTAAAATAATACATCTCCTTCTTGCATGAGTAAAATAAAAGATTAAGTTCAAAGTAGTAATAAATAGGAAGCTGAAATTCAGCTTTTGAATTTCATGGAACAAATCTATAAAATGTACCTGTATCACTAGACTACGATGCGATGAAGTAATGAGGGCGCATTCAAAATACATACAAATATAAGCAAATATTGCACCAAATCCAACTTTCTATTATATAAAAATGTACACGAGAACCACTTAATTATTGCAGCACACACAATATCTTGAGCAAACAGCATGTATATCAGACGTCCATGCTTACCCAACCAAAGGTGACAAACAGACAATTTTCTCTCCTGTCCAATGCAAATGAGACCATCTGGCATAACCTTAACAAACCACGTCCATTTACTGTCACACCAAACCCTATTCTAGCGACTTAAAGCTTATTTTTGTGTTCTCAAACCAAATGTTTAATTTGGTAGAAAGTGCTGCAAGACAATTTTATTAAATTCGTTCTTTTTAAACCTTATCGCATACACTAAAGGCTTATAATCACATACACAAGCTTCGAAATATATGTTTGTATAAGAGTCTGGCCTCACGTGGGATTCCAAAATAAAGTGATGACCCTAAGCGTTGGCGTGTGAGTTATAGGGATGTCGCTTGTACGAACTTTGTGTTCCTGCGTCATATTAATGTTAATACATTTGTGAGGTTTTTGTGGAGTCTGTGTTTTGATACAAAAAAATAATTAAAACATAAAATTTTATTTTTCCAAGTTGGTGATTCTTGAACCTTATAAGTATTTAACAGACTTACTTAATACCCATGTCATTTTCTACGAGTCAACCTTCGAATTATGCAGACAAACATTTCAAAAAAGTGAAAAGATCTCATTTTAATGATTTATCATTCAATTACTTATTTTAATCAGCTTTTCATTAATAAGTTTACAATATTAAATCACTGTCTACTTCTGTTGATTTAATATACTTTCTACGAGTATTTCGTCAGTTAAAGACCAAGCATGTATATTATTTTACCAAAATTATAAAGCATAATCAGCCTATGAGGCCAATATGATTATTTTACCATCACAACTTCATTGATTGACATTTAGGAGTTACGACTATTTAATAAAAGTAGGTTTCCTTGAGTTATATTGACATATTCAATTATTAAGAATAATTTGATGCAATATGAATTATAAAACAATATTTTTCCTACGTGACAACAGTCTGTTTCAAAGTAACAAATAACATTACGCCAGTATTTCCCGAAGGGTTAGGTAGAGGTATAGTAAAACCACATTTCGTCAGATATGTTTAGGTCCCATGTAATAGGGGGCGAAACTATTGCCATCGGGCACAAATCCAGTCTCCGGGGTGCAACTGATGTTGCAATTCCTGAAGAAAAAAAACAATAACACTTTGCTAGGAATCGAACCCAGGACCTCCATGCTCAGCAGTAGCGCTTACGACCACTAGACCAACGGAGATAATTATAATAATGTACCTAAGAACTAAGAAGGTAACTCCCTTCAAAAGCTCCATATCTAAAATATCTTAACTCATCTGAAACTTTCTCCCATAGCTTTTATGGCAGGTAGGATGCTATCAAAACGCCGCCATGCCTCATTGGTTCCCGAAGGTTTTACGGTCACCTTTACTTACAGAACCAATTTATTACTATCTTTTCACAGACGACTTGGCAGGAAAGCCGTTACTTGTCACAGGTATGATTTAGGTCTCCCAGGCAGACTTGGACACTAAATTAAAACCTAGGTCTTCTGGAAGTAATGAATTTGGTAAAGGGAAATTGGTTTCTAGGAGGAAGTATCTCTGTGTTTTTAACATATGCTAGTTCATTTTTGGCAAAAAATACAATCACATAATTTTCGTTTGGAGATCCTTGACATTGCTAAACATGTTGTTTGAAGTAATATACACAATCACACCTTATTGCAAAAATATCGTGATAGTTTATATGACTATGACTTCAGGGAAAAATGTTTAATAGGTGAAGTAAACTTCTTTCTGACGTTTATGACTTTCCTTAAAAAGTAAGTCTTTGATGTTCTAAGTATAGTATATTACACAAATAGCTTAAAGAAACGAAAAATCTATCACTAAGGGTATGTACAAGTTTTGACTTTTTCGTGTTTATCAGTACCATACTATAGATTCTGTTGTAAATCGAGCAACGTCAACCAAAAATGATATCAATCATTATACAGATATAACTCCAGTAACATGAATACAACAAACAATGTGCTGAGCGCACGGTTAATTACCCTCTCACAAAACAATAAAGGAATCACCTCACACTAGGGTAAACACACCAGATACCGGCTATTGGAAAAGTTCCGCTGAGTCAATAACCTGCGCCCGAACTTTTTCGATTAGTACCTGCCAGTAATGGGGCGCTTCACCCTACCAACTATTTGCCCTTATTACGTCTTTGGTAATTATTTTAACCCTTGCAGAACGGTTTAGTGGTTGGGCGAGTAGTTTGGATTGAAACTGCGGGTTACAGGCGCCTGAGGTTAAAGTACTATACAATTTATATAATCGTGTCGATCTCTTTACTGTAAGTTCTGAAGTCACCTCCTCCACTCCCATGGGTGAAAAATAGAATAAACGAAATAATTCAGAAACATAGACAGCATCATACTTTTTTTATTGTTGTCTGCTAATAACCACGATTACCAATAATTTTGGTAATCATGGTGCTGATACACTCTTTTGCAAAAAAAACGGGCACCTAAGGAAATTTACGTTCTAAGGTCGATTTGAGTTAATTAAATGAAATTTATTTCTTTGACGTAGTCTATGTATACTTATAATCGTGTAAATGAATGCGCGTGAAGTGAATTGGGGCAATTAAAAGAAAAAAAACGATGGATTCTTTAAAACCGATGTACATGCCCAAACAATAAGAAGTGGTCGGCAATAAAGACAAGATTTTTTTTTACTTTTTTTATTTAAATAAAGTTACAAATGTAAAAACCTAATAATGAGTGTGACCTCTTCTTGCCAAAATCACAGCTTGAATCCTTCTGGGCATGCTTTCCACGATGTTTTTAATAACGTTTTGAGGAATACGTTCCCACTCTTCTGCAATGACTCTTTTTAGCTCCCTGATGTTTTGTGGAGCAGGTTGCACTGATCTTACCCGTCTCTTTAGAACATCCCAGACATGCTCAATTGGATTGAGGTCAGGACTTCGAGCCAATCTAAACGACGGATCCCAACTTCTTGCATGTACGCTTCCACGTCGCCAGAACGGTGCGGGCGAGCATTGTCGTCCATAAAATGGAATCTTCCCAATCTTCATGGAAGTGCAGTCAATGTGGGTTGTGCATATGGAATTAGGACTTCCATTATGTACCGGTGTGCATTTAATGTTCCATTTTCTATGAAAACTAACTCCGTACGCTCCGTCGAATTAATTGCTGCCCAAAACATAACGGAGCCTCCGCCATAAGGAGTGATTTCTTCGAAACACACTTCCGCATAGCGTTCCCGTGGTCTTCGCAGCACTCACCGGCGTCGGTCCTCTCCACACAAACAGATTCTAGCTTCATCAGAAAACAATACTTTATTCCAGTCCTCCAGAGTCCATGAAGCACAGTTCCGAGCAAACTGAAGTCGAGCAACACGGTGCTCACGGAGTAATTTAGGGCCCCGAGCTGGGCGGTAACTCCTGATATTGGCAGCCAAAAGCCTCTTCCTGACCGTCCACAAGCTAACTTCTACTCTTCTTACTTCTTCAAGGCTCTTCTTCAGGTCCACACTTGACGCCTTACGATTCCGCAACGCCTGACTCACCAAAAAGCGTTCATCTCTTGGTTCTGTGCATCGTTTTCTTCCCGAACCGGGTCTTCTTTTGACCGAACCGGTCTCTTGATACCGTTGCCAAGTCCTCTGGACAGTTGAACGACTCACATTTAGCCGCTGAGACACGTAAGTTTGCGAACAACCTTCTTCAAGTAGGGCTATAATTTTACCGGCCCTTATCGCTTTATCACTCATATCAAAAAGTGGTATTTAATGTAAAAAGAAAGATTAAATTGTTTAATTTGCAGAAAATATCCAAAAAGTTTTAAAATATCGTAATCAGATAAAAATCGTTTCAGCAATTCGCGCCATTAGTAAAGCAATTTTAGAATAATCCTCAATAATCATTATTTTTCTTTTATTAATTTCAAATTTTAAATTTGGAACGTAAAGAATCATGCCAGGATGCTTCAAATAACATGCCAATACATCGTCAAATTAATAAAACCTATTTCTTGTTCTTCTTCATTGAAGTAGAGGAAAAAATCTAAAGTCCCCGTTTTTTTTGCAAAAGAGTTTATATGTACTTTAGTTACTCTTTATTGCACTATACAATGTGTTGTATCTGCGTAGCCTTTTCCCAATTATGTCGGGGTCGGCTTGCAGTCTAACCGGATAACTACAGCCAGCAGACCAGCTAAATACAGTATTTTACATGGAGCGATTCTAAAGAGGTACGAGAGGATATTGCCTAATCACTTTGATAAGTGTTAAGATTACTGTTCACATTACGTTGTTATTATAACACAGAGAAACCCTTTCTTACCATGTTTAAGAACATATTAAGAATAGGTTAAAACCTGTCTATAATTTGCTGCTAAGCGCACCACGTGGCTATATTATTTAAGGTTTTCCTCATCCTGCTATTAAACTCTAGTTTAATAACGTTCTTAGACTAGAACTAACATTAGTATGCAGTATACATCACCGGACGTGTATCAGGCGGTTGTCTGAACTACTAAGTAGACCTCTATGTAGCTATCATCACGATTCACCCATCGTGAGGTAGGCAGTGATGTCATTGTCATCAAAAATCGTGAGAATTTTTGGTAGCTTGATGACTAGAATTTGGAATTCTGAATTTGATATCGGCCAGGAATAGACCTATGGGGAAAACAGGCAGTAATTTTTTTCTGCGGTGATATAAATGATTCCGAAAAAGTTCGGTAGATTACTCATATTTAGCACCCACTGTTGATTTGTTGTCTACAACGGTGCTAAATATGAGTCACTACCACCCAGCAAAAGTGATGATTGTAAATAAAAGCTGTTATGATGCCTTCATTACACGTACCGTATACAATAGTAAGTCACTGCTCTGTCTTGACACTCTCTAGTGACTGAGCTTTTGATACATTATTTTACTAGTTCTTGTCCGCGGCTTCACCCGCGTGGAGGTCCCACAGAAACGTACTACCGGCATATGATCTAACCTAGGTCATAGTCTACCTGCGTTACAAAATTTCATCGAAATCCGTTGAACCGTAAGGCGTTAAGAGGTTACAGACAGACAAACAGAGTTACTTTCGCATTAATTTATAATACTAGTAATGGATTATATTAATAATTTTAAGTTGGTCCATCATCTCAACTTTCGGTATGTGGATTGGTTGCATTTACCTGTTATTATTGCGAGATTTTAGAATGTTTTCCGCAGCCCGAGCAAAACAAAATTAACGGGAAAGTAATAATCTATCATCGAAATTAGTTGAAATTCAAACGTTAGTCTGTCAAATGATCTGTTCAAGGTTATTTCTGGACTTTAATAGAGACATAGTTGTTTTGGCCTTAGCTTCTAAACGTAGCTAGGCTGAAAGAATGACGCTATTTTCCTTAAATTTATTTAAAAACGATAAATTTTTCGACAAAACTTTTCAAGAGCAAAGTCAAATATCAAATATTTTATTGGAAAAAAACAGGTTTACAATTTTTTGTGTTTGTTAACAGCTACATTAGTTTTTTTTTTTTTTTAAACTATTTTGCAGCCCTCCAGCGCCCACCTCCGAGAGGGGAGACGTCGGCGTTCCAACATTAATAACATTTATAATACAAAAACAATAAAATAAAAATAAATTTGATATAAAAAAATCTAAAGTTAAGAAGGTATCTCAACTACTTAACTAAACTAAAATATTATTAATTATGATTGAAAGTGTTTTTGAAAACAGTGAATTTTATCTATTTTCAAACCATATTTACATAAAAAAGACTAACCTCTTTCTATCTCCAACACATAACTTTTTTTTTTTTTTTTCTTCTTTGGTTTATGTTTTTGTTTTATCTTCTACGGTTACACACGTTGTCTACATCTCATCTTTTATAATTTCCTGTCGCAGGTATGCTGGAAGAGATTTCTTTAGAAATAAGCATTGCCTTTGTACGTATTTTTCTGTTCCTTTCTTCTTGTCTGTTTATATGTGTGTGCATAAATGGTTAAATAAATAAATAAATAAAATAACGAAAAAGTCTAAACTAGTTAATGCGACCCATCGCACTATCATTACGGCGCGAAGCTGACCCGAGTCAATAGTTCAATATTTATGAGAGCGGGGTCAGCAGAGATTTATGTGCAGGAGAAGTGGCTGCGCAGGTAGACTGATTTATTGTGCCATCTGATCGGATGGGCTGGAGGTAATGGGGGAAGGGACAAGGGTTGGGAAGATACGAATGTTTTGTGGACGGTATTTAAGGTTTATTAAGTTCTTGTGGATGGTTCATGTCAATCGTCACCAAACTGGTTTTATTACATTTACGTAACGGTCACTGAAATGAAATGAGGTGCTCATAACTATATACTAACAGCCTCACGAGTCGATCCATCAGGTTTAGGCTACGCTTGCCGGCGTTGGTCCGTTGATGGGTAACCATATCTACATACCGAGACTCCTCTGTGCCTCGGAAAGCATGTTAAGCGGTTGGTCACGACTGTCATTGATAACGGTCACTGAAATCAGTGCCATCCATGATAACTAAAATGTACCTACATATTTAATGAAAACTATGGTGTTATGTTTTTAGTCATGTTTTTAGTTCTTTCTTGGTTTTTGGAAGCTTCAACATAATGTTTTCATGAGATGAAATTCATCGATGTGAAACAACAAAACTACCTATATTAACTTCAATCATCGTATCGCTTTCGTCAGGGAATGTTTGTGGCCAGAGTCCGTCCGTCTGTCTATGTCACTTACAATACAACCAACTGTCGACCAACATTTGTAATTGATACTCCCATCAGTCGCATCATTTAGTTTGAACATGACTACATTATTCCATTCTCTTGTAAATAGCACTGGATTACACTACCTTCACTCAGCACAAAAACATCTAATCAATAGTAACAAAAAGCCAGTGGCATCCAAAGGCAGGGGCCGCCAATACCGGGCCGCAGGAGGGTTGGTAATGAGCTTCATCTAATTATCGCGACGTCTACGTGAGGCAGTTGCTAACACCTGTATTATGCAGCGTCTGCCACTTGTCTCCAAGTGGTCGGTGCTAACATCTGTAAACGTGTTTATGCGGAGTTAATATTCGGTTGAGCACCTCTGGCATTTAAGCATAGCGATAGCATAATGTAAAATATATAGATATTAGATTAGTTAGTTTTTTATTAATTATCATTAAACTACCATTTTTTTGAAAATGTTTCTCAAAAGAGACATTTTCAATAGGATTCCTCCTATGGCTGAAACAAATCTGTTAAAAAAAATTGACTCAATGAATTGATTTTCTCGCAATCTATAATGTGTTCAGGTTTCATACATTGATTGACGGGAATTTTTATTAAAACTATTTTGATGTTTTTTTCGTTTTTGCTGCATTAAATCAATTTTTGAAATTATATATAATTAACTATAGTATTCATCTCCATTAAATTATCTATACAATGGTATATAAATTAATTAGGTTCTGTGTACTAACAGGAGCGTAACAGTGAAAACATTCGCTTGCAGAGCACTCTTTAATGCTCCGCATCATGAGCCGTGCAATACGAGAGTTTTGAAAAGAGAAGTGTTTCTTTTTCATATTAATGATTACGAAAGTCGATAAAATTTAACTGTATATAATGATCTAATCTAGTGTTCTGTAGTTTCTGCTTACCCCATGGAAAGAAGACATGAGTTTATGTATGTATGATCAAATCTTATGCTGTAAGATGATGATCAATTTTAGGAAATTTTGTGTGATTGACAGACTTTGCATGGAAGTGTGGAATTTTGAATTTTGCTCCGAGTTTAAAAAGTCTCAACGACTTTAGACGACTTTATACAAAACGTTACAGCAGTCAACAAGATATTCAAACACAAAAGTAATCTAAAAACCCTATAGAGTAAGTTAAACATTTACCTAAAAGGACGTGAAACATTATTCACGCTAAACGTTAAGGCCCCTTCACAAAGTGGTCTAAACGAAAAAATACAATTTATTAATTTGCAAAAAAACGCTTGCGACGGGCGTCACCTGTCACGCGGCGTGACAACCCCCAAGAAACAGCGACGTGATGAATTGTTGAAAATAAAAATTACGACGTAACCGGCTGAAGAGAGGGGGTTGAAACACGTTTAATTTTAATCGACTCTTTGAAGGAGGAATTTTTGTAAATCTTGTTATTTGAGTTTTAGAGTTTATTTTTTTTTATAATGAAGTCATTAGTAAATTGTTTCGGTAAACTTTGTTATGTGGTTAAAGAAAGGGTGAAAGAAATTAAAAATGCTGTAAAAATATTGCAGTTGTTTTTCTCTGGTTTGTGAAAAAATTAAAACCTTAAGTTCATTATCATACTAAATAATCATTTCTTTTTATCTAAAGTTGATTTAAATAATTTATTTTTAAAGTCAGCTAATAAATAAAACTAACTATTCACAAAAAAACTACTTTAGAACCACAAAAACACTTTAAAACCACACACATTTTTCTTAAACAATGCTAAAACACGCCGCGCCGCTGTCACGTCAGCCCGCGTCACGTGACACGGCGTGACGTGCTTACACGACAGGTAACAACGTTTGCCACCAATTTTTAACGCGCCAACATTTAAATTAAATTCCGGCGCTGCACGTCGCGCCTCCCGCGCTTAATTCAGCCAATTACGTGGAAATGCTTATCTCTTACTTCCGCTGTTGTGCAAGGATGTAGTGTTTTGTATATGGGGATTGTGTGTGTTTAATGAAATGACAATCAAAATTGCTTTTTCCTTGCATTTTCTCACTCCTATTTAGGAAATTTATTTTATCTTGAAGTCACGTTTCGTTTATATTCACAATTCGTTTTCTTTCTTCTTTACAAAATTAACTGATTGAATAACTTCGTATTGAGGTGGATAATAAATAATGTCTGAAATGAAATGAAATGAAATGAAATTGTTTATTCTGTAAATAGGATATCAGAATCACTTTTACACGTCATATTAAAAAAAATAAAAATAAGCTAGTTGAGTTCGGCGTTTCCTATCTGACTACTCTGAGAAGAAAGGCCGAAACAAACTCAGAGGTCACAGTCTCTTTTAAAGTCCAGACATAATCTTGGTCAGGCCATATGAGGACCATGTAGATTAGTGTCTGAAATGGTCTTTTGAGGAAAGAACCATACAGATTTGAGTGAACCTGTCCAGTCAGTGCAAGCATTTGTCAGTAATCGTGGAGCTCAACTCAGAACTTAAGGAGCTCAATTCGACGAACAATACCAAAGAAAGGACATTTGGGTAGGCCGCATAAACTACTCAAACTGCCAGACCATAATTAAAACTAACTGAAAAATGAAAATAATAATGATATCCACATAGTCCTCACATTCACAATAATTAAATAAAATAATATAATACTTTACAAAGTAATCATGTCATTTTGAATATAATTTTCAACAATGTCAATGTGTATATAAAACTGGTATATTTTCATGATTTTACAAAATAATTAAAATGTTAAGTTTTATCACAAGGCTTAGCAGAGCGAGCAGTTCAATCCCATGCTTTTTTATCTTCTAAATAATCTGAAATTTTATAATACCCTTTTTTACAAAGTTTAGTTTTAATACAGATTTTAAATCTATTAATGGGTAAGTTTCGAATTTCAATGGGAAGTTTGTTGTAAAAGCGTATACATTGACCCATGAACGAGTTGCCTACTTTGTGGAGACGTGTGCGATGCACAGCAAGATTGTGTTTATTCCTGGTATTTAAACCATGAATATCGGACATTTTCTTAAAATTTGATATATTTTTGTGTACATACAATAAGTTTTCAAAAATATATTGTGAGGCTACAGTCAGAATATTTATTTCTTTGAATTTTTCTCTAAGGGAATCTCTTGGACCTAGGTTGTATATGGCTCGAACAGCCCTTTTCTGTAGAACAAAGATAGTATCAATGTCCGCACAGGTTCCCCAGAGAAGAATCCCATATGACATAAGACTATGAAAATAACTAAAATAAACAATTCTGGCTGTATCCACATCAGTTATCTGTCTAATTTTTTTAACAGCATAGGCGGCCGAACTTAGTCTTCCTGACAATTTTTCTATGTGTGGGCCCCATTGTAATTTACTGTCAATAGTGATTCCAAGAAAAACTGTCGAATCAACAGGGTCCAACTCTGTTCCATTTACTTGAACATTGGTAGATAGCTGCCTGACATTTGGCATTGAAAATTTAATGAGTTTAGTCTTTTTTTCGTTCAGTAGAAGATTATTTACATTAAACCAATGCACTACTTTAGAGAGTGCATCGTTAACTTGTTCAAAGTTGACTAACTGACGTTTGATTTTAAAAATGAGCGAAGTGTCATCTGCGAATAATACTATCTTGTGATTATCCCTTATGTGATAAGGTAAATCATTTACATAAATTAGAAATAAGAAAGACCCAAGAATTGAACCCTGCGGAACGCCCATGGTGACCGCAGATCCTGCAGATTTCTTGCCATTAACATCGACCCTCTGGATTCTGTTGTTCAGATAAGAAGTCAGAAGGTCAAGAGCCTTGTCCCTCATACCATAGTGGTACAGTTTCCTGGTGAGTGTATCATGATGTACGCAATCGAAAGCCTTAGACAAGTCGCAGAAAATGCCAAGAGCATCTTGCGACTCCTCCCAGGCCTCGAATATGCTCTTCAGTAATTCCACGCCCGCGTCTGTAGTTGAACGACCCTTTGTAAAACCAAACTGTTTCAGATGAAGTAGATTATATGCATTGAAATGTCCTAACATTTGTTTTAAAATTAATTTTTCAAAGATTTTGCTCAAAGTAGGTAATATTGAAATAGGGCGAAAATTTGTGGGATCAGTTGTGCTGCCAGATTTGAACAATGGAATCACTTTGCTAAGTTTCATCAGATCAGGAAATATACCAGATGCAATACAAGAGTTAAAAACGACTGCTAAAAAGGGTGAAATTACATCAATTATTGAGGACACGGTATGTACTGATAATCCCCAAAGGTCAGCAGTTTTTTTTACATCAAGATTTTTAAAAGATTCTATAATGTCTTTAGCAGTAATAACTGTGAATTCAAAAAGTTTGTCACATTCTGGTACACATTCTTTAAGTATTGAGTAAGCAGAAGTAGAGGACGACGATGACAGAGTTTTGGTTGTTAAAATAGGAATATTAGTAAAAAAATTTTCAAACTCAGTTGCCACCTCCACGTCTGCCTTAATATCTACATCATTAATTTTTAGATGGAAGTCACGATTCCGTACTGTCGTTCTTCCCGTTTCTGAATTAATAATATTCCAAGTTGTTTTAATTTTATTTCCAGAAGATTTTATTTTATTTTTAATGTGTATGGCTTTTGCTGAGGAACAGGCTCTTTTAAAAATTTTTGAATATTTCTTAACAAATTCTTTAAAAGTTTCATCATAGTTATATGTTTTTTCATGATACAATTCAAATAACCTCTGCCTACTTTTGTAAATACCTGGTGTTGCCTCATAACCTTATCCCTTTATAATGAACCATGAGGCATTAAAATACGTGTCGTACAATAAATATCTTTAGTAAACGAAATAACAAGTAACTGAATTTATTGATGCTTTGAAAGGCGGGTAATTAAAAATCACATAAAATCATCACATAACAATATGGCTTTAAATGACATTAAACAACATGCAGTAAAAATCATAAACATGGTAATAGATTATCATCAGTACATTAGTTTGTTTATGCCTAACTTTGTTCGAGACTAAGCGATACTTTCTAAGTTTTTTCTCATAGGTATATTTACTTGATCCTTTCTATGTAATTGGTGATAAATCTTCATCTGTGCTTTGTTGTTTCATGGTATCAGCTGTTTTGTTTGCTTGGCGAATTATTTGTTTTCGCACGGTGATTTAACCGAAGCGTAGATAGGTATACTTATTTGAACATAGTCAAGGTCGTTGGCCTGAAAACGATAGAAGTTTTTTTTATTTTTTTTATTGTTTATGATTGTTATTAGTGGTTTTCAGAGGTTATTGCCCGCGGCTAGTGAAGAATTAGGTGCACTATTGCAACTTGAAAGAAGCTTTTGTTTAGCAGTGAAATTAATTAGTCTACGTTCTAGCACTTTGATAAACCTCTCTACAAAACACCTCATCTGTTGTGTCTACAGTAGATAGTTTACTGATGCTTCACACAAGATAGTAAAGATGCACGTTGCATCTAGAGAGGGTACCATAGATATATCGGTACGTACGCAGCGCCACTGTGGCAGGTTACTTTGGCAAAGTTCCCTGCGTAAGTTAGGTGTACCTACTGCTAAGACTATGTTAAACTGAATATGGAAGAGAGAGTGATCTTATTGTTACTTTTCAGGTGATTCAAACAAAATAGTCCAGAAGCAGTAAAAGTTTACTAAATTTTTCTGTGCGACTACAAACACAACCAATCGCCAAAAGCTTTACTTAAAATTTAAAATACTCCTACTAATATCACTTAATAATCACGAAATAATCTAGCATTTGATCGAAGTGAACTTGTCGAAACATTACACCTGTCATAGTCTCCGACTAGGCTTTTATGACAGAGTGACTGCTAATTGTAATTGCATATGAATTTTAACATGCTTTTATACAACTAATTAAGTAAAAAAAAAACAATGAACGTTGATAGATTAACTAAGCCTGTTGCACGTTGTTCGTCTATTGTATTTTATAATGGATTTCCGCAAGTTCACGCCTGAATCAATTAACTAATTAAATCAATCGAAAAGATCAATGTGCCCAAATTAATATTATAGTAGGAGACTTCTTATCCACATTTCAGTAGTCCAGAAGTGCAGTTAGTTGGTTTCAGCGCGACCGTCCTAAATAAAGAAATTTCACTTGGAGATATATTTCAGCCGGATTGTCTCCGTTCTGTTAACTTTAGTGAATATTGTTTTAAAATATTGTTGTCACTTTCAAGACTAAGATCTCGTAAGTACTTAAGTAATAATAATAAACTTTTTTTATTGTTTAATCCTTTTATAATATAGTTTGCTGTTTCCAGTACCTTAAGGTAAAGATCATAGATATAGATTATAGATCTTAGACATTGAATTGATGAATCCTTCCATGAAGAAATCGTTAGCTCAAATCCCAACCATATCCTAAGATTAGGTTAACCTATCGATTTTCATAAAACGTTGTGCAGAAACATTTACATGGAGGTTTGCGTAAATTACTTATTTTTCTACTAGCAAAATAAGGTGCATCAAAATTATAGAATAAAACTATTTTAAACTCTCAGTTCTACCAACCCCGCTTACATTTAGTAGACAAATAAATCGTGAACAAAAACACAGTATTTCCCTCTAAGATGCAGGGGCATGAGAGCTGGAGCCAAATTCTTCAGAGATAAGGTAGCACCTTCGCGCTAAGTCACAATAAGCGAACCATTACTATACGTAGGATTGAGATACGGCGCAGCATCCAATGAGGTTGGAGTAAAGAGTATATGCTGGAGTGAAATGTAGAAAGTAAGGGCCTGCCGATCTATTCGGAAAAATCTCGCCGCTGACGTCCACCTAAGTTTTTATTACAGAATAAGTCGGCAGTATGCGGCTGTGGGCCTAGCACGAGCGCGCGGAGTAATCGTAACGTAAATTGGAGCGATTTCACAATTCAAAATACTCGTTTCGCAATTTTAACTTAGTTTTAAGACTTTATTGATATATATGAGTCATAGCCAAAATGCTATCTAAAGATAGTTGTATTTACGATTAAATAAATATAACGATTTCGTCGGCGTTCGTGCTAGCGCCTCGGATTAAAAGATTACAAAGTTTTTATTGAAAACTGTCAGAGGAAAAGTGAAATTAATTTTGTGAATCTACAATAAGATATAACGCATTTCTATGCTTCTTCATATACAGAGTCTTTAACTGCCAAATAGAGTTGGTTCCCCATTTAGTATCCTTGGACCGAAAAATTCATCTATACCTGATGGCTGATTTGCTATATTTTCTTTGCGTCTAAACATCAGTTCAAAAGTGATCGTTTTCATTGTGCACTGTTACGTACAGACGTCAAGGGATTTAACTCGCTACTTAATCAATGCCAAAAATTATTATTATTATTTATTTTAAATAAGCCTTAATGTCACCTTAACTTTGCACTCGCATCAACTTACACTCGTAACCAGATCAGTATTAAAACTAAATATCAGAATGAATACTTCATGTCATTCGAAATGATATCCTCAGCTGTATTGGCAGTTTCAACAGGCAACACGACCTGAAACCTCAATCCAAATCATACACTCCCCGCGTCCTGAACTAACGATCATAAAACTACATTAAAGCCACAGAGCCTAACAAAATAAATATAAGCCGGTAGCTACGTGCTCATCCCCTCACATATTAACCTTTATGATCTAATTTGGCAATGGTCGAGGCTATTTGGCAGAGCAGCCATCCTCTCATCCACAATATTACATTCAATGTCCCGTGCGCCATACAACAGGTACTGTGGGAAATAAAACTGAATATGGGCTATGAATGGGTTTGAATGGCTTTACAGTGGGCTTGGATGACACAGTTTTATGTAAAAAAAAAATGGTGAAGAATTTTAGGGTTTAAAAGTTTTGAGTAAGAGTAACATGGCGTTAATAGGTCTATAGTTTAAATTGACAGTTGTGCTAGTTATGAAGTTTTCTTTCTTGATTAGAGCTTTTTTGTTTATTGAGTTTCAATAGGTCTTGAAAAGAACTAGCTGTTGGTAAATACAGTGAATATACATATAAATAACTTGTTATTTTGTGACTGAAAATAAAATTGAAATCTAGAATAAAAAAGCAACTCACCGAAATTCTAGACTAGACTACATATTATTTATGAATTTAAAAAAAAAACGATACATTTTCAACCCGAATACCATTTCTTCTAAAAAGACCATTACTGCTTCTACACCACAATTCACCATTATTCACCACTCTAACAATTTCAAGGCAGACACAATTTTGAACTAAAATAGTAATTTCCTATACAAAATAAATCTAGAACAGAGTAGGTACGTGGCAGGCGGCTTGACAGGTTACTTTGGCAAGATTCCTGCTACAATCGTACTGTCGTACCGGTGCTCGGTGGATGCACCGAAATGAAAATGTTGGCGTTAGAATACTTGGGAATTGTAGGTAGTTTTGTCAGAATTTTTGTGCTCGGTTTTAGTGTGCAAATGACTGAGTAATTCTTATCGAGCAATACAGTATTTTTTCGACGTGTGTAAACAGAGTATTAGATTAAATTTCTGGACTGGCTCGAAAATCTATGCAAGCTAACTTTAACTAAATAAATGATATTCTCGACAAGCTGTTCGAAAAACCTATTTTTGTTAAGCTGGTTTTCGTAAAATATATTTTGGGTTTCCAGGTTTCATTAGAAAACGTTTCGTGTTGGATCCCCTTGACACTAACAACAACAAAAGCAATACAAATCAATAAGCCAACACATCAAAACAATCACTCTTTTACTATATTTTACCCTACCTCACTTTATTACCGTCCAATTGTGTCGATAACCACTTTCCTGTCCACACGCAGACGAGCCCAGACGTCATAAAAAAAGAAAAACAAAATAAAGGTAAACAAGAAAACTGTTACCGGCCGAAAGTAATTTTGGCAGAAAAAAAAACACTGGCCATTACCATCTTTATCTTGGGTAAGTCAATTTTCCCCACTGTACCCTAAAGGTGCAAAATTACTATGCAACCGAATCAGGCAATTCTTAACTTTACAGCTGAAGTAATAGAGGTGATGTGGAAGGTATAGTTAGGTGAGTATCGGTAACAATGTCCAACCTGTGTATGTGTAACGTTGACAAGGTGGAGGATGATCGTATAATCCCCATAAAATAAGGTAGTGGAGGAATTGGGGATGTACTGGGAGCAGATACGATTTTCTTACGGATATTTTTCTTTATTGTTAGAGGTTTTCTTGCAGCCTGTAACCATTTTCACGAGTTGTAAAAAACATCACAGGTTTATTAATTTTGGATTGCAATACTAAGTACCAAACGTTTATCTACATGATAATTAATGATATTTATTTCTGTAAATTTATTTAAAACATTTATACGTCAAAAATAAATTGTTTTGCAACATGAAACTGCCGCTGAATGGGCTCAATCAGGACTTTATAATAAAAGGTTTAGTGGACTTTATTAAAATAGGTGTAATACCATAATTCACATGAGCAACGTATAGAAGTAAAGGTATAAAGAAATGCCCGTAGTGTAGCGCGTCTGTGAGCTGAGTAGTGTAGCGCGCGCAGCGGGCGTTGGTAGCGGGTTCGGTACCCCGACAGCCCGCGCTCTCCCCGCGGTGAATCAAAGAATAGAAAACTAGTTTATGAAATTCATAAAGCAACTTACCACACCCATCTCTATTTTTTATATTGAATCGAATCAATTTAGTTTGTGAGATATGATGTCATTACGTTAAGTTCACAATCGAAACGTGAATACTGTGAATTAAAAAAATTATGTCTTATAACCGAATGACAATTACATCATTATGAATATCTAATTCAGGTGCCTATACTTTCAACAGTCTATCTCATTAATCCGATACTTACCAGAAGACACATAATCCTCAAAGAAAGAAAAAAAGATAAAGAAAAACCCCTGTTTCCTTGCCCTCCCGGTGTGCCCGTGTGGCGGTATAATTCTTGGGCCCGGTATCTCGGCCCGGCCGACCGGACCGGTCCGTTTACGGTGCACGTTAACGGCAATCGCACCTCGGACACGCAGACCTGATCGTTTTCCTATATCTTTAAGTTACATAAATTCTTGCTACACCTTTGTCTTTTAGTTTTTTGGCGATCTATTTGTAAAATGCTTCTCTTTGACTGAGTTAAAGGCCCGTACTTAATTAAATGATTGTATTTTGATATGAACGTAAATCTGAACGACAGAAGTTGCTATTCCATGAAAAAATATAAACTAAACTATCGATTTTTACACAAGTTACAGGCCAGGTTTTCATATTTAAATACAAATACTTAAAATTCCTGAAAAAGTAATCAAATATGTACAAATGTATCATGTCCCGCTTGCTGAGCTCTTTGAAGTGCCCGTTTAATTGCACCTTTGACGACCTAAAGAATGCTACTGATCAATCAAGGTGGCCACCTACTGGGCTCTAACAATATAAAGCAGTTGAATCAAAATACCGTCGACACGAAAAAAAAATATTTTTCATACTGCTTTTTCATAATACAGGTAACACTAGTATGACTGCATGACTGAATCTTTAATATTATCACTTATCTTCTAAATCACAAACTCTCTCTCTCTCAACTAATAATTCTATCCGTCTGAAACTTTCACTTCAGTCAATTCAAAACCACTGTAGCCATGTCAGAAGGTAAACTCTAACCACTAAGATGAGTTTAAAGTTAAACTACTAACTATTAACGTAAGGTAAAGTCAATGAGATCGGTCGGTCGGCGGCGTATCTCTTCAGTCCCTAATAGCGTTGTCCGAACGAGGCTCCTAAGATTCATTGGAGGTGCGTTCCATTTGTGTCGACACAATACTGTGGTTCCATAGAAAAATCTGTTTTCAATTCTAGTTTATGTATCAATAAAATTGTGCTTATTATTATACCAACACAAAGCACGTATCGTACTAGTGCTCTAATTACTAAACAAAAAAAGTCGGGATGTGTCGTTGGATACCCGGTCGGTACGAAGTTCCTATCGCTGTATATTATGTATTATCATAAAATATTACGTAACGCTTTTTCGTAACGTGGCGATTTCTACCAGTCAACTCTTGCCGCAAGCCCCGTTGAAGAACTTCGTTGCAAAAATAGCGAACTGCATTTTTCCGATGCGCTTATAAACCTTGATTCATTTTTCCTTATAATGAAAGGCCGACCCCAAGTAACATGGGACAAGAGCAGGAAAATTATGAATAAAATAAGGTCAGAATCACTTTCGTTGCAACATATATTTTAGAAGTTTTATATGAGTAACTAAGAAATTAAGTCATTATTACTTAATAACCTAACTTCTATTTAACTAACTTCGAATTTCAATTATGTTTCGGAATCCATGTCTATGTCGACACAAATGGACAACTACGTAGCATTAGTGTCTACCTCAGAGCTAATCCTAGTCGTTACACCTCATTGAGTGGCCACGAAATAAGAGAATGCTTCAATTTGTGATTGACGCTTGTTTTATTAACTCACTTTTCTTTCATTTACTACAACAATTATTTTTCAAAAGTAGGCAGGTACCTCAGCTAGTTTTATAAATAAAAGTAATGTATTTTATGGAATTCATAGTTAGGAAAAATAATTATGCGTATGAATGTAAGTTTACCACTGAATGAATAAATAAATAAATAATAATAAGCAAACTGTGTGAATATTTTTTGTCAAAACGTAACCTGTTATTAATTGTATCAAACGTTAAATTCTTTATTTTACCGTGGTTTGTTAAACGTTCCTACTTATAAATCTACTCGAGCCACTGTGATCTTCTTCTTCTTGAAATTTTCACTGAAAAGCAGCCTTTACCATCTTTAACATTAGCTCCGCTGATGTAAGAGCTCCACGGAACCCATTTGCAACACTATCGTCTTAAGAGATTTCCCGTAGGGTCCGTACGAACCCGTACGTATCGTACGTATTGTGTGCGAGATTTGTGGCTCAAAGTATTGCGCTAAGTGCCCACCTTGATGCCACAACTGATTCACTAATAAAACGGTGAGCTTTTGTTCAGTGACGTATTAAGTGAAGAAAGATGCATTAAAGTTCATTTAGAGCCAAAGTCGAACGTGCTCTATTATTTTGTTTGCCTAAGAACTGTTTTGATATAAATTGCAAGTTCAGCATGCATGAAATGATGAGACTCCTGAAGACTCTTGTAAGAATTTCCTTCAGTTGAAGATTACGTTCACTTCTGAAAATTTCTAAGTGATCGCCTACTATGCTCACCGATATCTGTTTTCATTTAAATATTTTTTGAAAAGTATAAAACTTTAAGGCTTACCCTACGTTTTCAGCACCTCGACCCCCAAACATTAAACTATAATAATAATAAATAACTTTGTAAAAGGTCGAATGCCGCGTATTTTTCAGGGCGCGCAGGTGAACGTAAATCACCTGTCTAGACGAGCTTTATGGCTGATACACGCACTATAATACACGCCAGTGGCTCTCAAAGTGCGTAGGGGGGCTGACGGGCCGGAACATTTTGATAACTATTGGGAAGAGGGAAGAATATGTTAGAGGGTTTGATTTATGGAAGTTGTGTTAAACGTTTATGTTTAGACTTTGATCTAAGGTAGTAAAGTTCGATCAGTATTGGTACGGCTAGTGATGATGAGTGACGCAGTGACTGAATTGGTGGCTGTGCGTTCATCTTAAGTTCAATTTTACAGGGAACAAATGTGTATTCTAGATTTGTGTTAAATATGTGAACACCATGTATCCATCACATTATAAATTTTTCTGTCATTGCTTAATTTTTAGCTATTTTTACCTTTTGTTGTATAGTAGTAATCTTATCCCAGGTGCATCGTCTTCACATATAATTATATAATTAATGTATAAAAAATATTGTGAAACATTTTAAAAGAGTAACGTCGGAGTTTCTTGCCCATTCTTCTCCATACGAAAACTACCTTTTTGAAGGGGCGACTAAAATCAATTCTATTTTTTGTAAATTTTCACGTTCAAAAGTACCTTTATGTGCCTAATTGAAATAAATTATTTGACTATGACTTAAAAAAATTAAGAAAGAGTTTTTTTTTTATTCGTCCAATTTCAATGTCTTCTCGTTTTAGTTTTTTAGTCTGGGATAATAATTTTACCACACACATAGTGTTCTGAAACTAAAAACAATATTGGCACGGATTCCTCTACCGATAATTCGGGTAATTCCTTTTACTTTTTTGTATTCCTATTGCCCATTTATTATAGCGTACAGTTTTTTTTTCTAAAACTCATTTAATTAATTTACTATGCCTTAAAAATTGCATTTTTATGCAACTTTTGAGGCTTATGTTTCAAAAAACTAATAACTAAAATGCATCAATCTTTGAGCATCGCAATAAATATAAGCACTTTATAGTATTGGTCTCAACAGTAGGTAGACGTCTAAAATTGGTTTTCTTCTAAACCAAGTTTTTGTTATTATTTACTATCGAGCGGTTTGCCGTCTTCATCAGATTTTATGTTCAGTTGACGTTTTCATTTGAGAGAAAATTTGTATTGATCAATCTTGTTTATCTTTTGAAAACGTCGGGTTATCGTAGCCAAGTATTGAGATTTTTTGCAATAAAACGAAAATGTAGGTAGATACATCTTCTAATAAATCCATATAAACAAAATAAATTTGGTACAGAGCTGATACTCAAATGGAAAAACCAAGCCTGTGATTTTTAATCCCAACTGTCCTGAAACTGAAATTTCTTCTTTTTGTTCCTGATCTACACCAGCAATGTTAAATGACAGTATTCATCGCGGTGTCTCATCTCTCAACACCGTCGAGGTTGTAATCACTGCTTTAAAAGGGGAATCGTGTTAGTGGCATCCGTAATAATATTCAATAAGTCCTCGTGCAGATTACCTTCAGCTCAATTGAACATGTGTTATTATAAGTTTAAGCTCGGTCGTGGCTAAATAATAACAACTGCACTAGTTGATCAAAGGTAAAGCTACGCTTTCCGCGGTCGGTTCGTGGATGGGTGACCATCCACTACAAATCGGGACCCCTCCATACCTCGGAAAGTACGTTAAACCGTTGGAGCCGGCTGTCATTCGTAGATCTTTCTTTCAGTCGTCACGGGTAGTCGCCAAAATCAGAAGTTCAAAAGTTTAACAAACAGTCATTTTAGTATGCGTCGCACTCCACCTTGCTGAATGGCCAATCATTTCATCACTATGAGCTTTTCTCAAATACCGCATAACATTCTCAGACAACAGACCTACCTTATAAAACAATAACAACACTCTCCCTACATCCTCAAATCTCCCACTATCCATCCAAAATTCTCCCATTTGCAAATTCAGTACACAGAGTAGCCATAAACACAGACCTCGGTCGCAAGGTGTGTGGTACAAAAAAATAGTGGCATTTATTAAAGGGTTCGTCCTTAGCACCCCAGACACGTACCACACGGGGTTATAGGACGTACCTACGTATTCCTTTGATATAAAGTTTTTCTATCCGAGCCCCTCCCTCTATATTGAAATCGTATAGATTTGATTTTGTACGTGTTTTGTTTGGAGCTTGTGGTCAGATTTGTGAGGAATCGAGGTTTTTTTTTTTGTAAAGATGTTTGATGATAGTGCTAATAAATAGATGGTGCGTATAGATACGCTATTACTAATGACTAAAATATTATGTACCTGACAGTTTCACTCTATAAGTGATTAAGGTATCCTACCATGATATCAGACCATGGTACCACCTACCTATCAATTAAGAAAAATAAACAAGTTATCTGAACCAGCAGCTAAACTTTTCGGGTCCTTCCCCGTAGTCAAACTTTTTTGTCCAACTGATTTGGCCACAAGGAATAATTTTCCCCGTGGTCAAACTTTATTGATATTGCAACTTTTTAGTACGCTGTATGCATGCAGTTTAAGATGTTTTCATTTCACACAAATAAAAAGGAAACGTTCAAATGAAAAAATACAATGCTTTAGCATTTTGCAAAACATTCACCGATTACGATCCCCAAAACACCTCCCGCCAAATAATATAATCCTGATCACCTCATACACCAAGATGCCGACTGCTGCTCGATTCACAACAAAACGAAAGGAAAAAAAAAAGAAATTGATTCCGCCAATAGTGTTCCAATATCTGTCAACAGCATTATCGTAACCCTGCGCTCACTATGTGGGTCAAAATGATCCCCGTACCTGATGCGCCGTCACGTCGCCCGCTTTGAATGGCAAATCACGAGGTAGACCTTCAGGGGCTAAGAGACCCCGTATGAAAATAAAATGATTGCGAAGGGTCCGAGGGCTCTGTATTAAAATATTCCCCGAGGTTGGCGCACACCTGATGTTTGTGAAATAGTTGTCTGTTTATTTTGATTTTTATCTGTGATAAATTGTGTGTGAGCGACTTTTATGATGTGAGCTTTCTGTGGAGTGAAATTTATGTTTTCTAATACAGTTTTTGTTTGAGTGCTTAGTTATTTATTTTCAAAATTGATTCCCTTAAACTAGTAAGTCTGCGATATGCTATATTTATGTCTTCAACTGAAATGAGTGAGATTTTCGGTCCTACTACATGAAAACGATTGTTTTTCCCATGAACTTTTGATTTCCCATCACTATGCAGGCACAGATTGGTAACTGCAGCTAAGTTTTAATAACATTTTACGACACCTAGATATAAAATAGCTTAGCAACAAATATTTTTTGCTACCTAATTTTAATTGTCATTATAATAAAAGCACTATTACCTACTATAAGAGAAACTATATGTACCCCAGTACCTGCCTGAAGAGTTTTTGTAAAGAATCGATGTTAGCATTAATTAAGTTTTCTGCGCCAGTTAATGAAGACATCGCTCTCCATTTGTGTCTAAAATACAGGCTGTTCAGAAAATTTTTGGAATTTTTGCTAAATTTTCTTAAGCGATGTAGAAAGCAAAGAATAAATATAATAACCCGTTAAAAAAGTTTGAAGTTAAAGATGTGGAAGGAAAACTTATCAGATTACAAGATACGAACATCAGAAACATACAAACCTTCCTACTATTTTCTCTCTTTGACAATAATCCAAGTGATACCAAATAGGTACACATACATAAGACAAAAGGAAACAAACTGATGTCATACTACTCCCCGAACTACTATAAAACCACACCGTGTACCCTCACCTCACAAAGGTACGTCCTCGTTCGTCCCCCGGTACCTGAATAAATTGCTCCGAATAATTCCACAATTAACATTTTTAATCTCGACGAGATGTTACGCGAATAAATTAAGAGTTCCTACCGCTTGCAGATCGTAGACGGAGATAGAGACTGCGCTAACTGGTCGCTTTATCTTTCCTGTGCGATTAACGTGATAAGAATTATCGTAATGTGGAGAGACGCTTTATAACCAGCTCCCCGAACTTAAAGTTTACCTGTGTTAGCTACCCCATTGCTGGTAAAAGAGCCTCTAGTTTGCTGGTTGCTTAAGTTGAACTTTGCCCTTTTCGTATAGGTAGGTCTCTTTCATTGAAAAAAGTTCTGCATTGCTAATTAAAGTTACCGTGTCCGAATTCAATTCAATTTGAGAGACATGAATTACATATACATAACATAACATCACGCCTGTATTCCCCGAAGAGTTAGACAGAGGTGTACCTATAGTACCTACACCCACATTTCGCTAGTTATGTTTAAGTCCCATGTAATAGGGGGCGAGCCTATTGCCATCAACCGGGCACAAATCGAGACTCCGGGCTGCTACTGAGAAATTCCAGATAGAAAAACCCAATAACACCTTGCCCGACCCGGGAATCGAACCCAGGACCTCATAGTCAGCAGTAGCGCTTTGCGACCACTAGACCGACGAGGCAGTCAAAGCAGACATGATATAGCTGATTCGAAAACGAAACCACCCGAAAAATCCAACTTGTAATATAATACTGAATGATGGATATTACAGATTGATCTTGACTTGTAAAACAGTGCTAAAAAAATGCATCAACAAAGCAAACAAATGAAATAATTGAATCCATTCCATCGAGACTCGTTTATCTAACCCGCTATCAAAACTATTCGGCGCAGTAAAACAGCGGCGCAATAACACGCGCCATACATCACGCCCGCGTCCCACGGCACTCGGCAGGTGACTGATTCACTGGACACAACAACCGCCTGAAATATGGTAATGGCTGACGCGGTCGTGCGACCTGACTAACAAATATACCTCTTATTTTACTATTGTGCGCGTTAGGGTTTTGTTTTAGGATATAGTGGTAGCCTAGAATGCTAAACTCATCTGTGGCCAAAATGTTGTCACTTTACACATACCAGTGGTCAAGCACTAACACAGTCTTTAAAGGTTCGGACGAACATGTTGTTTGAAACAGTTTATTATATATCTTATTTTTGTCACTATCTATTGTAGATAGAGATCTGAATATTTACATAAGTAACGCAAACCAGCAGAGGAAGAAAACGCTATATTAATTTCACAAGCTCTTCAGTATTGAGACAATGTCTCTCACAAAGACTGAATTCAACATCAGTACCTCATTTAACATACCTTTACATTTAAGTGAACTGCTCGGGACTTCACACGTAACCTAAGCACCTCTTACCTACCATACCCACACTTTCCCAAACCTCTGACAAATATGAATCATTTACCTCCAATAAAATCTATTCTGTACCTAAACACAAGCAATAAGCCTTTGTCCAAATAACGAAATCCACGTACGATACGATGCGATGTGGCGTGTAAGCGCGAATTTGTATGCAAATTGACGGCGGCACAGCAGGTGGGCCCGCACGCGGTGCGAATCCGGCACGGTTCGAGCAGATCCGGCATGATACAAACCGAAAACAAAAGCGAGGATAAACGTTGAGATTTTATGACAAAAGTATTTGACGAACAGATTAAAGTCATGTCATTTTAATTTTTTTGTGATTAATTGAAAAAAAATAAAAGCTGAACTAATTTTATTAAAAGGTGAAAATCTTCGGGAAATCAGGTAAGGAACGATCTATTGACGTAGATCAATATGCCATAATATTATCAGATCTACATTATATTAATTTCTAACCTCATGTTGCTGACCAAAGCAAAATAATTTAGAATAGGTTCACCTAAAAACAGCAAAAGCTGTTTTATTTTCGCATTTCACGGAATTCTTTTTCAGGGTAACAAAATAGGAAGAAAACTCTTAAAATACTTAACAAAAATAAAAGCAAATTGGTAAAACTACTAACTTCACGTTAAGGCGTGCGTCGGTAACTGCCGAAGTACTGAAACTGCTATCAAGGTGGACTTCGGTAACGACGCTCGTGATAGGGACGGGCAAAGAATCATTTAATTCTATTTGGTACCGATACCAGGCTTTTGCTCCTTTTACTCCAAAGATCTCTACCGATACAAATGTTATTCACTTAGATTTGGAAAAAAGACAAGAGTATTGTAATTAAAACAGTATAGCAAATAAGTTGGCATTTTAAGTTATTATTAGCGCTGATAAGAATAGTTGAAGTAAGCGTAGCTCAGAGAAGAAGAGTAAAATAAACCAACAAAATAACAAGACCTTTCAATACCACACACCCAGTTCAATAAAACTTCAATAGACTTATTAAATACAAGCACAATTTCAAGAGCAGAATCACAGTGAATTGTCTCTCCGCGTGTCTCAAATCAAATTATCGATATTGATTGGTATCGGTAGCTCGCGGGCACGTCCCTAAATATCAAAAGGGAAGCGAGAGTGAATTCCTTTCACCTGATAGGACGGTTATTAGCCAATTCGAAGCTCATTCCGATCCTAATAGAGGTGTAATAAAAGGGTCTTCTCTCTCTATTTTTTCTTTTATTTGCTCAAAAGGTAAAAATAAAAATTTTCTTATTCAATTTGCTTCGGCTCCCTCATTCCGATTTTATTATTTTCTACCTTCGTGTTTATATAGGTGTCTTTATTTTGTAGTTGCTGTGTGGGACACTCGTCGGTGTCATTATTTTTTGTAACTGTTTCCTTTACAGCTACTCTGGTTATAAGAATATCTCAATCTGCCTAGCTTTTTCCCGGTTGGTTCCCAGTCTAACCGGATGCAGCTGAATACCAGTATTTTACAAGGAGCGACTGCCTATCCGACCTCCACAACCCAGATACTGGGTAACACGATATCCCTTGGTAAGACTGGTTGTCAGATTTTCAGGCTTCTGACTACCCGTAATGTCTGTCAAAGATCTATTTCCCTAAATCTATAATACAGTATCTAAAATCAAAACACGGTTTCTGTTCGCATTATCCCAGTCAGTTCAAACTCCTAGGTTCAGTAAATAACTTTCTTTGTGCGTCATATATGGCTTTCCTTCAATAAACCATGACCATACTTATATCTATGACCATGACATTTATGTAACTTCTATCTCATCAATTGCTATAATAATTATGAATATTTGGATAGTTGCTTCTTGAATGATTGCTGCTATCAAAATTCAATGTCTTACGAATGCCATCTTGCGAAATATTGACAATTAGGAATTAATAACTTTATTACAAACTGTAATTATTTACTTATTTATTATAGTCTTAAACTGACCGTTTTCGTTGTAATATTGTTTGATGCTTCAGAATAAAGTCAATAAAATCATTTTTTCAAATTGATACTGTTGTTTGATGTTTTATGGATATTAGTCACAGAGTCATCAGTTTTTGTTTAATTAAAGATTCGTCAAGACCATTTTCTGAATATTATAATTTTATACACCCAGTGCCTCTATTTACCAGTTTTACAATCACAAAGTTTTAGATGACCCAAATCTTGGAACCAAATATTCAGAAACGAATAAAATAAAATATCCTATTTAAAATCCCGGATTTGAATCATTCTCCCTACAAATAAGACACGGGCACAATATATTACGCCACCCACATTCTAACACATGTTTCATGTACAAATTCTCTTTTCTATACCTTGCACTCATCATCTCCCCTCGAATCAAACCTATTTTTGATTGTTCTTGCATCTTTTTCGCACACTTTTTGCACGCACCGGTGTTAAGAGGCCTTTAATGACAGGAAAATTGAAACTTCGTCGTTTACCAGAAAAAGTTGGCGAACAGTCGTAAAAAATGTGCTTCCCAGATAATGTCGGAATGATGTGTTCTGAGGTAGACATTTCGGAGAAACGTGGTCAAGAGGAAATTTTGCAAGGAATATTATTCGCTTTTTAGCGAGAGGTATATTTTTATGTATCGTAGCTGGTGGCGTTCTGTAGTTTCTGTCTACCCCCATGGCAAGAAGGCGTGAGTGTATGTATATTTTTATGTGTAGTCAATAAGAGTCGTCCGATCCCTTTATTTTGGGACAGACAAGTCCGGAAATGTACAGCTTATGTAGTTGGTACTTATATATTGTTAACCTATTAATTACGTGCATGTTTCGGGATTTACCTAACAGTTCGGACTCACACAATCGCGAATATAACAAGCCACATGAATTAGATAATCATGGTATGTACGTTATAAAACAATGCTGCTTTCATTTCGACATTAGTCCCTTCACATATCCTCTCCTAAAGAAAAAGGCAGTCCATACACGGAAGGCATGTTACCACCAGCACCTTTACAAGCGAGAGCTACGAAAGAAAATATTTAACCCAAGTTAGGTAAAAGTGTAAAGTTATTGAAATTCATAAATCACGCGTCCGTGCCCAATATACAGGGTGAGCCGTGCCCGATATACAGGGTGTTTAACAAATATATCGCGTGTTAGAAGAACACGTTGAGTCGGAAGAACGCGTCGACGAGGTGTGGGGCAAGTGACAAGATCTATCTTCAGTTTTAAGACAAAATATTGGAGCTTTACTTCTGTGAATATTTAAATAGTCAAAGCAGGTATACTTATAAGTATTATCATTGCAGAACTCAATTTATAGGTGACCACAAACTCAACGGTACTGGCCAGTCGTGTTATTTGGATCTACTAGGTACTAAATTTACTACTACTTAGTTTGATGTCACAGAAGGGCTCGTGGCCAAATGATAACAGCCGCACTGGTCGATCAAAGGTTAAGCTACACTTACCAAAGGCAGTTCGTGGATGGGTGACCATCCATTACATATCGAGACCCTTCCGTGCCTCGGAAAGCACGTTAAGCCGTTGGTCCCGGCGGTCATTTGTAGATCTTTGACAGTCGTTATGGGTGGTCAGAAGGCCAAAAGTCTGACAACCAGTCTTACCAAGGTGTATCGTGTTACTCAGTAACTGGGTTGTGGAGGTCAGATAGGTAGTCGCTCTATATAAAATAATGGTATTCATCTGCATCCGTCTAGACTGGAAGCCGACCCTAACATAGTTGGGAAAAAGCTAACCTTATTTGTATTTCAACCCTGTGAAAAGCAAGGACGCAAAAAGCCTGATTAAAGAAAAAATGTCGATCGCGACTATTTCATCAAAGATTCTTCCTCAAATCAAACACCGCGTTCCTCCAATCCGCTGCCTCTTCCCACTCACTCCACCAATCACGTAGCAGCAATAGATCAAGTCCACCTGTAATATTAACGCTCACTATCAGCCACACATGGCGACGTCGCCGCTCGACTAACAAAAAGTATTTGTCACACACTGATGTTTGTTTGAGTATAGTGCGTGCGTTCTGCGTTTTGTTGGGATGCTTGAATTTGGATGTGCCCAACCCATACTCTTGTAAACAAGAGAAGTTATATTTAATCCCCATATGGTGCACTTTTAACGTGACAGCCTTTATTGAAGAGTTCAGGTTTTCTTTTCAAGAAATTCTAAGTCACATTATTACATTAATGTGTATTACACCTTAGTCTTTACCTATTATCTAGTTCCTAGGTGTATTAGAAGTCCTGCCGGGGTTGCGAAGAAAACCGAAAGGGAGATCGTGGCCCCCGGCAACAGGGCAACCGAAGGAACACGGGTGGGTTTTAGTCAGTAAGAGTCTGATACGCCCTCCCGCTCCGCCCAAAGCGGGAGAAGTTATTTGATGATTTCCCACCCAAAAAAAAAAGGTTTATTAGAAGCAAGACCCCAACGGGGTTATTAATCGTGGTTTTCAAACCATTATCTGCATTTGATAAGGTCCTGTTGACCGATATTTATTCATTTGTACCTACATTAAATTGCAACCAATTTCGCAACTCTTTGTCGAGCTACAAAAGAACATGGCGTGTTCTGTAATAAGACAAGTCTAGTATAGCCGAAATTCTGCTAAAATAAGTTACTGCGAAGTAAAACCTGATCTACCAAGATAGCCTACATTTACACAATAAGATTGTAAACATTTCTATCTTCAATCTCTTACATAGGTAAGTCTGGCAGTAATACTGCCATGCATTAACACCTCGGAATCAAAGCGTCTTTGAGACCGCGCGTAATCTCGCCAACACGTCTGGTTATCTGCGAACGATGGGAAATGTGCTCCACTTGCGATTCTACTTGTACGTGGAGAATTTTATTCCGATGCGTATGATTAACATGTCAGTACAAGGCTTCGGTCGATGATATATTTAAAATCTAAATTGAAATCACGTTTAGGTAAAAGTTATAGCACTGAAAACGTTAATAATCGCAGTAACAGTATTCTCATTTTTTTAAATGATTTAATTACTTATCATTTACATGTTGTTTCTGTAATAATGATTTTAAACAACTCAACAAATACCTATCACTACAACGTTAGATTGCCAACCTTAAAGACTATAAGTATTATTATCTCGCAACTCAATCAATATTAACACTTTCTAGTTGCGAACCAAACACAATCGCTACATAAAAAAAACTGCAGTGAGAGAAAAAGAATATTTAGGGCCCAAAAACGTTTCCTTCGGTCTTAAAATTACAGAAAGCTGCCAACCTGTTTTAGATCGCTAAGGATACTTACATTGCTATCGTTGTACATACTAGAAGTTGCCATATTCGTTAGAATGAACCATCACCTGTTTACGTCAGTAGTGGATAAAAGACAACGCTCAGGACCAATAAGGTCACAATATAAAAATCAACTTTACACAGGTGGTTACCAAACTTATTTACTTTTTTTTTTAAATTAACCATGATTCCTCTTATATATAATAAACTGCCGATACATTTAAAAGAATACCCATTAAAGTTTTTAAGAAAAAGTTAACAAAACTGCTACTGAACAAGTGTTACTACGCAATTAAAGATTTTGTTGATGACAAAACTTTCTGTTAGTGGTGTGTAGGCTGTTTTCGATGTGATTTAATTTACTGACATTTCTATCTTTAACTTTATTGCAATAAATAAAAATATTTTATTTCATTTTTTGCCATTTTTTAAATTTATTGACCTTTGTAATAGAATTTATTGTCATTTAAAATTTAATTTGTTGACATTTTTAGTTGAATTTTCTGTCATTTTTCAATTTAATTTCTTGACATTTGTGCCTAATTCCGAATGTTTTTTTTTTAATAATATAAGTATTTTTAATAATGATAATAATTTGCTTAGTGAATGGAATGCTTTTTGTTTTCTTCGTATTTTTTTTATCTTTTTATGTTTGTACTTGTTTTTTGTCTAGTAAATATATATTAACACTTTGAAGGACACTATACGCCCATAGGCGTAATAAAACAATAAAACTTCTATTGTGTCTCGTGTACTGTCCTTCAAAGTGTTAAAATATTTTTGCATGCCGTAAGGTTAAATGTATCGGGACTCTCATCAAAATAACCCTCATATATGTATACCTACATTATTGGCAAATAAATTATTTCTATTTCTATAATAATTATGATTCACGAAAAGAGCTATCACTTTTTTTTTTAATAAAATGTTTCGCAAGTAGAGCACCTTTCCATCACAACACAGCACAGGACTATTTACCACAATGGAACTCCTTTTTCGGTCCTTTGTGGGGCCAGCTTTGATTAACTTTGATGTAGGTGAGTGCTCTGGAGGTAGTCTGCTATCAGCTAATGGATTGTCTCACACACGATCGTTGTTCTTTCAAACGATACCTGAAACCCTTTGACATTCTTTTTCTTGCTTTGAGCTGCTGCTCTTAGATGGTTTTTGTGCTAGTGTCTTTGTGTATCATGAAGTCTTTAAATTACTTTATTGTTCCTATTGTTTGTCTATTAATCATGACTATTATGAAGTTTGCAACGATTGTGTACGACATCACTTATTAAACGGGTGATTGGATAAAATTGCAATTATGTAAGTATCACGAATATAAGTATATAGTTTTTAAAAGATTGTGTACGACATCATGAACTATTATTAAAAGGGTGGTTTAATGAAATTGCAATAATAAAATCAAAAACGTTTATTCGCTATCCTATCCGCTAGTAATGTGCAAGTGTCCAACAAAACAAGACGATCAGTCAATAACAACATAGTTCTCTTGCAAGGTCGGTCAGCTTAGACTAGATTTGAGTAGGTTAGAGTGTTGGCTTATTGGGGAGGCACGGGGAGATGAGCACCCTGGGGTTGGAATCCGTTCTCATTGGCGATGTAGGTGACGGCGTAGGTGATACCGTCGGGAGCGATGTAGGAGAACTGGCCGCGGACCTCAATAGCCTCAGCCTCGGTGCCAACGTTCTTCAGCTGACCCACCTCATTGGCCCTGATGTTGTTGCTGGTCTCCACTCTGTAAGACAAGCGACAAGATTTATTAATACACCACTAAATATAGCTTGTTCGTAAAACCAGGCTAACAACATAACCTGATGTTATTCTTTCCTTTTACTCCTTTCGTTACAGCGATTGTCTTATGTCTTTTACCGAAATATGCGTTTAGTTTCAGATTGCATGTTTGATCCTTAGATAGAGTTTTGTGAAGAAGTCAGCATAAACCTTATAAGATAGTGGGTACTATCAAAATGTGGTCGGCAATTTAAAGCAAAGAAATCTTGTCTATTATAGATATAATACGGTTTGATCAAAGATTGTTGTAAATTACAACGCCATAGGTACTTGCTTTGTGAAATAATTCAGTAGTAGTGAACTTACTCGTAATTGTATCCCTCGACTCCGATGTTGTCATTCTCGTATTTGAGGACGACGGCGTCCTTGTCGCTGTCGATAGGGATGGCCACGGCGGCGGCGACGCACAGGGCGAGGACGATGAACTGCAAAAACATAGAATTGTTAGAAGCCTTCGATTCTATCTATGGACTTACTTGTGAACCGGTTTGGGGTATTTAACCACTGTGTCTATGCAATGGTTTGTTAGAAGAAATTTGAGTCCACTTTCTAGTTTCGTTACACTTAAATTGTTCCTGCTTAGTAAGCATCACTGAGTCACTTAGTTTTAATTAGCAATATAAGTCACGTTAATGGATTAATCTGACAGTGTAGTGTCATGTTATTACTTTAAAATATATCTCGCCACCAAAAAAATGCAGTAACCAATATTAGTATGCCAGACAAGTAGTCAAATTATTTTTATGTCAATGAGGAAATAATAGATTCATAGCTGATCGCAATTTATATTCAGAAACGTTGGTGACCTATCGGATTTTACAGACATTTATATATAGCGACATAATTAAAAGTAGACGCAAATGTCAAGGTTGTGAAGCTACTTGTCATTCCAATAGCAATCCGTAACATCATCTAAATGATAACGAAAAGGATTGCACAGTTGTAGGATATCGATAGACAAAAAAGCGGGATTTTTACATTTATAAACTACGTAACAATACTGAATTGTATGCAACAATGTATCGGTTGCACATCCTTTTATGACATGAATTATGTATATAATTGAGTATTTATCACCGATGGGTAATTTTGCTGAGTCATGATACCTTTATAAGTAATAGTAATATTATCAAATGAATCATAGATTACTATGAGATATTCTACTTTAACCCACTTTAAACATAGCTGAGCACATTACAAGTGATTTAAAGGATGTTGTTAATAACAAAAAACACTAGATTTAGATGATGAACAAATTATAAGTAACATTATAGTAAGAGCAATTATTGGTAATGATTGCATTATTACTATCAATGTCGGTTAGATAACTTTGATGAGTATATTTTGGACTACAGACGATGTTTCTGAACAATTATATCTACATAGTAGTGATCATCTTAACAGGACACTGAATTATTTACTAAGTAATGTTAAATAGCACTTGACCAGTGCATTGAGTGTGATGCGTAGGTACTATAATATGCATGAAATTCTCATATATATTGAGTGGTTCATATTTGCCGGAGCGTACTATTGATATTACAGAATTAATGACTGCGTAATAGTTTCACGGTCGCATATGTTGACATTTTGCAAGTTAGTGCCACGCCTGCGCCTACGTTGCTTGACCCGGAGGATTAAATGATGGAGCAAGGTAATTTAGAAATATTTGCACACGTTAAAGTACAGTTAAAATATTTGCCTCACTAATAGTAGACACAATATTTGAATTAAACATCATTCATGAAATGTTATGATTTTCTATACAGTTTAATTGAGTTTTATAGAGATAAAATACCATGTTGGAGAAGATTGATATTTAAAATTTAATTTGAAACCTTGCTAATTATTGAAAAAGTAAAACTTGAAGTAGAATGTAGTGATTAAAATGCGTCATAATTTACGTTAAGATGAAGGAAATGAAATCGAAACCAGATAATGATTAAGTTCAATGAACACTTACGGAATTCATTATTAAGTTGGAGAGGTGGGTGTTGATCGTTGTAGAGAAGAAGAGGATGGACCAGTGACTGTGATCAATCTCGAAATTTCGCACATTTATATACTTATACTTGATGCAACTACTTTGCATATATTTGAATGCTAGCTTTTGGCTAATACTTAAAACTTTAGCTAGCCTCCTTCATTTGGTGAATTATCATTTTCTGAATAATAGGGAATGTAAATATGATAATGAATCCTGCGAGAACCTGAAATGATGATTTTGTGTCGTCAGTATTGTCAACGTTTGTGACTAATAAATAAACTTATTAGCAGTGACATAAGTGTCAATATATTATGAACTTATTGATTTTAGAATGTGGAACTGAGATTTTATTGTTTTATTAAGGTTATTCTACGAGTGCTACACATTACAAACCAGATTATTGGTCGCGTACTTCATCACTGAAGGCCGTGTCCCTGAAAGGCTTTCGTGGCTTTATGTATGATGTTCTTCCACTTCGTTCTATTCTCGGCTTTTCTCAGAGCGGTCGTAACAGAGAGTCAAGTGAGGAGGGCGGTTACTTTTCCTAGCATAACCCATTTGGTCGGGGTGTCCTAACTTAGTTACTGCGACCAATTCCGCTTGCGCGTGGTTGGTCACAGTTCTAACCCTTTTTTTGGTAACGGGGTGGAAATCCTCATGGACGTCCACCGTCCTGGGGCTGACGGAGGGGCCTGTCAGACTTCTACTGACTAAAATCACCCCGTGGTCCCTCATACACTTGCACCGGGGGTTACAGGGGCACTTAAGCACTCTTCAACGCAGCCCCCAATTAGTGCCAGCCCGCCTCCGCAGGCTCTGTCTGGTCAAGCGGGAGGAGTGAGGAACCTAACCCGTTTGGTCGGGGTTAATAGCTTAGTTACTGTGACTAAACGTGGGAAGAGGACCGAAACTCGAAAAGAGCCAACTTTTTTCTTGAAGTGTCCGTCATTAGTGAGTCAAAAAATGTTTTGTGACAAGAACCCTTTTTTGTCAATAACTTTTGTAATTCAAATTCAATCATTTTATTTCAGACCAAAGCACCAATTGTAAGAAAGCTTGAAATAATTGAATTAAGTCTCTGTAAGTATAAAAGTACAGTTTTCAGTGTGCTAAACCATTCGTATCACTCATAGCACCTGTTAATATTTGCATCACTTTTGCGCTCTCGAAAATATGTTTTTTCGCCTTTGATCGACTTAATGAAGATATAGTATAATCATTAAATAAAATTTTGATTTTATTTCAAAGATAGCTGAAGATTAATTTGTGATTTTTAAATTTATTGATATGGTTTTCTAGATAATAGGAAAAAATACATTACTGACAGGGTTTAAAAAAAAATGGTTTTTTCAACATTTTTTTTTTCTGATATATTTTGTAGGGAAGTTGAAAAAAGTGGTTCCCTTATGTACAAGTAAAACATATAATGATGTTGATGACATTTTTTAAATCAAAAGTAGTTTCTTCTAACGAAACGATCAAACGTCAATCTCGCGTCAATTTTTGGAAAACTTGTTGCGAATTTTAGTGATTTTCCACGGATCCTTAATTTATTTGAGAAATCCCCTTCCGCTATGTACAAGACAAATAATTCAACTATTTAAATCACAAATAGTTCTATTTAAATTTTGTTTCCCTTTCTTACAACTAATGAACAAAATTGATAAACATCAGTCGATTTCGTAAATTGACTATTTTTTTTAAATTATATATTAAGAGTTGTTGACAATAATCTGTACCACATTTTCATTTTTAAATTCTAATTTGGACTGTTAATTATTTGGATAATGGATAACTAATAATTATTTGATTAAATGTCATAACCTACTTACTTATATTTGTACGCCTTTAAGGCAGAACATGACTGTGATATAATTTAATTGTAAAATCATGCATGCCACGTGTGTGTATACTCATGTTTTGAACAAATAAATGATCTATATCTTTATCTCTTTATCTTCGTGCACGGCCCTTTAAAAATCCTTATTAAACCACTATCGCTGCTCTACCAAAGTATACTAGGTCACATGTAAACTTCATAGATTATGTAATAGCTCACATAGATATATCCCAAAAATCTTTAGTTACACAAGAAAAAATATAAATCCTACAAAAAACAATATAAAACCTGCCATTGATATAGCTGGCCTTGACATTCACTTTCCATGTCGTTCGATCGAAAAGAAGATGATATTCATAAAATTATTTAATAGCTCAAGAAACCGGCTTTGACGATACATCTTTATGGTAGAAGACTTTTTATAGCGGCCGTGACGGAAGCGATACGACATCTTCAATAGAATAATGTAAAAATATAACATTAAAAATATAAAACTAACTTTTCACTTATAATCAAACTAGCGACTCGCCCCTGCTTCGCTCGGATGGCACGACTTGACAAAACATCCAGTTTTCTAGCAGCAGTGATAGCCTAGTGGTGTGATCTCGGACTGCCAAGTCCTAGGGCTCGAGTTCGAACCCAAGGCACGCACCTCTGAGTTTTTGGATTCGTGTGCGTAATCCATAATTATCACTTGCTTCAAAAACGGTGAAGGAAAACATCGTAAGGAAACCGGCATACCAGAGAGATATATTTCCCGATAGCATGTGAAGCCAAGTCAGAAGATTATGGGTGGCATAAAAACCCTGACACCAGCTTGGTCACTAACCACACGAAAAAGAAAGAAAGATCGATTTTATTTTATTTTGTGTAAGTTAAATATGAATGTATTACGCAATAGACCTTCCGGAATAAATTCTCCAAATAATGATGATATGGCCGTATCATAATCCTTTACGTAGTTTAGAAGAACAAGGCGGTCACATAAACAGACACAAAAAGCGACTTTAATTTATAATATGTATGTGTGTAGTAGATCAATCTATATAATATACATGGTAACCAGAATTAAAATGCTTCGACTAATCCTATTAAGTACTACGAAGTAAGGTTTAGAAAGAAAGAAAGAAAGAAAAGAAAGAAAAATTGTTTATTCTGCACAAACTAAACGCACAAGCCAAAAAATATTACTTATAATGTACTTTCACCTTAGCATACGAAAGAGAACCTAAGGCTCCGCGCAAACGGGTCCCCGACCACAGCCACCGGTGGCTGTCGCGCGCCACGTCCTTTGGTACCGCACAAACTAAGAGTGGTCGGTGGCTGCCACGAGTGGTCGGGGCCCGCCACTAGACTACTAGAATACTAATTCAACGGTGGCTGTGGTCGGTCGCCCATTTGCGCCGAGCCTAAGCCCTTTTTAAGTAGCGAGTGGCCGCCACCGGTGACATGTCGTGGACACTGATTCCCGAGTGGTCGCCACCGGTGGCTTGTTGTGGACACTGAGTCCCGAGTGGCCGCCACCGGTGGCTTGTTGTGGACACTGAGTCGCGGGTGGACGCCACTCGCTACACGTGTGCGGCGATTCCATACAAAACGTGTTAAAAATCATGTAAACAGCTTGTCGCCAGCCACCGGTGACTGTGGTCGGTAGTCCGTTTGCGCGGAGCCTAATTCTTGCCAGTTTTTCTTGGACCGTACAAACGCTGTCCTGCCCAAATTTCAATAAATTCCATAGAAAAAATAACGTTCTTGATTTCAATTTTTGTTGCCATAAAAACCTAATTCGGACTATTACAAACATTTTAAAACAAAAAATAGCGAAATCGGTCTAGCCGTTCTCAAGTGATGCGCTTACCAACGAATAGCACTTCATTTTTGTTTATTTAGAAGATTAGTAAATATAGTATTTGTTTGATAAGCATCAACTATGTAGTATGTTTTACTTGAGTGTATAACGTTTGAATTAATAACAAAAATTCTAATAATCATATGACCTAATTTAATATACTTTTTTAATATAACGATGAAATTATATAATGAATTATTGATATAATTTAATTTTACCTAATTTTATATAGTATAATAAACATTTTCTATAATGCACATTTGAATTAATGTTCAATTAATATAATATTCAGTTGTATAGCAACTGAATTGATATTCAAAATCTATAAATAACGTTTAATATAATTTGGAAATGTCTACTTTTTTTGTATATTTTGGCAAAAACTGATTAGATTTTAAACGCCTGCCAGTTGGGTTAAGTTAGTTGGGTTTTGGTTGGGTAGCATTTGGGTTAGGTTAGGTTAGAACAGTGACCATTAACGCGCAAAGGCGAGCGAGGGAAGCGAGCGTGCCGCGGCAGCAGCCGCCGAGCGCTTGATCTCCTTTATTGTTTTTGAATCATTTGGGTTAGATGAGGTTATAACAGTATGATGTTTCCTAATATTTACTCATTCATTACAGAATTTTGGCTGAAAATGAGTAAATATGAAATTAGGTCTACTGAACGTTATACAAAAAGAGTATTATACAAATTAAAAATTATATGAAATTAACGTAATCAAATGTTAGTAGCGCAAAAGGTTATATGAAATATAACATCACACACACACACACATTAAATTATGTAAGTTATTTGTTTTTATAGCATATGAAAATTATATCATGTGAACGTTATTTCAAGTGATATTATTCTATTATACACCCATATAATTATATATATTTTGCCATATATTACTCACCCAATTTACTTAGTTATGAATGTATGTATTATTGTTGATCTAGTAACATACGAAAAGTAAAATCGTTTCACCAACGCCCCGTCCTGTTGGTTCTAAATAATTCTTGATGGCCTTTGCTCTCATATAAATCGTAAAAATTGAATATTTCCGTTACATTTTAATATCAACGACAATATTAAAGAAACCTGTATGTTACCTAAATATGTTTAAAAATTGTATACTGATGATAATTACCTCTAGATTGAGATGCAAATTATTCTCTAAATAGTCGTGTGTCTGGTGTTGTAACGGTATTTCTGTTTTTCTTTTACTACAAACGATAATAACCGTGTCTATAGTGAGATTCCACTTTTTTCTCGATACCTATTTCTTTATCTTGAATGAAATACTTGTAGGTTTTTTACTCTATTCTTAATATTATAAACGTGTTCTTTCTGTGCCTGTTTTTCATTCATAATACTTGATATATTTTTATTGAAAGCTATAGACATTTCATTAGAAAATGATCGGTTTGTCTAATACAGAAAAAAAAATGTTCTGTCAAGCGTCTTAGGAAATGTTCGAACTCACTTCATTACACAAATCTTCTAAAAAAACTTTAATACAAAAAACATAAACAACAATACTCCTCCCCATCAAAATCCGTTTCTATTTCCAGTTAATTCCACACAGACAAAATCTCTGCCTAAATCAAAATATCACCTCATGTCCTGATACAGATCTTCACCTTCCACCTTTGCCGGGTCACCTCTATTGTTTAAACTAGCTAAACTATCGTTAAACAAGATAAGTATGGCTAGTAAAGTTCAAACCTAATAACATCTTGTAGCAACAATCAGCATCTCTGAGGTATTCGTGGTTAAATACGTCTTTATACGCTAACTACATAAAGTTAGCGTATACAGCTTGCTGTTCATGTGATATCAGAAATTGTTGGGCGAGTAATTTGATTGGACTGAGAAAATTATTAGTGCTTGGAGAAGGTCTATGTCGAGCAGTGGACGTCTTTTGGCTGAAATGATGATGATCATGAGAAAATTATGTTGTATGAGCTTATCACTTTGCCCTTTACACTTTTTATTTGTTTTTTATCTGCTGCTTAATTATAATGTGTGCTTTATGGTCTGTTCTAAATAAACGTATTTTCTTTCGGAGGGATATTATCAAATAACTTCTTCCGCTCTGGGCAGAGCGGGAGGGCGTGTCAGACTCTTACTGACTAAAACCCATCCGTGTTCCTTCGATTGCCCTGTTGCCGGGGGCCACGATCTCCCTTTCGATTTTCTTTGCACCCCCGGCAGGCATCGGCCCTAGTAGACCCCTTCAAATCTGCTGACATGTCTTTGAGGCGCGCGTGGAATAAAACGCGCCGTCGACCCGGGCCTGGTCCTTATCGGACGGCGAGCTACCCATTGCTCACCGTCCGCAAGCCCGCGCCTACGGTGGCCGGAAATCGGCCCGCGATTCCCGACGCCCTGGGCTTCTCCTCCTGCGGTCGTGAGGACGCGAAATTTGCCTCCCTCACGCGTTCCGCCTCCTCCTTCGCGAACATTACCGCTTCGCAGAAGGAGGTGACGGCCTCCCATTTCCTCTCGCTCCGTACCATGGCCTGAACCAGGGCCGGACGCGAGAGATCACCGCCGCCGATCGCCTCCACGAGGACACGGTGATGCTCCGCCCAAGCCGGGCAGACCTCCACCGTATGCTCCACCGTGTCCTTCGGGCGATCCACACAATGGTGACACCCGGGCGTTTCCTCCCGCCTTATCCTGTGCAGGAACCTCCCGAAACAGCCATGTCCGGTGAGGACCTTCGTCAGACGGAAGGTGAGGACGCCGTGGCGCCTCTCTAGCCACTCCTCAAAGAGGGGTCTTACCGCCGCAATTGTGGCGTGCCCAGCGCTGGGTTGCGACAATCGCACTCTCCATGACGCCATGAGATCCCGCCGGAGCTCTGTCCGCTGTGCCGTGATTTCTCGCGGCAGCGGAGTTAAGCCTCGGCGTTTCGCCTCCCCGCGCCACTCCCAAATGTGCGCGAGGACCTTTGCCTCCAGATCCCATGGCGGTAATCCGGCAAGGAGGCTCGCCGCCTTGCAGGAGACCGTGCGGTATCTTCGGGCCAGCCGGATGGCCATGACCCTATTTAACACTAAGATTTTTTAACGCGGGGATGTTTTTCGCGCACTCCATCTTCGATGCAATGCGTCAAGAGCTGAAAATCCAATTTTTTTTTTGACGCGGTGGCATGCATCACTCTATTGGATTCTCAATGCTCGACAGTTAATAACTGTCGAACCCAGTTGGAAATGTAGTGCGCGATAAAAAAATCGCCCGTGCGTACCTGGGGTTAAACTATAAGATGACATACAGGTACATTCGTCATATTTCTTAACATGTGAGGCATAAAGTCAAAAGTCGCATACCTAATTACAATATAGTCCATGTACCTATGTCCGTTTTTACTAATACGTACTGAGCGACACTTAGGTGAACGCCTAAATGAAAGAGCGCTATTGAATTTTCAACTTTCGGCGATGAGCCGAGCGTGGAAAATCAACAGCAAGCTTTTTTTAAGACATTCTTTGCGTGTCATTAGTGTTAGTGAAAAACGGCAATAAAGTTAAGACAGTTTTAAAGCAAAATGTTCATAAGCTCGTCGTATCGTGAATGGGACACTAACCATGGCTCCGTATTAACCCATTTTTTACAAACACCCCGTTTCAACTATTAATATCTGTAATCTCGAGTAGAAGACGTGATATTTAATTTAACTTGATTTTAATCTGATAACGAGATTCGACTCATCGTTTTTCTACGAGACCTGTATTTTTAAACCTAATTGATAGTGTAGTGTCCAAGGTTACGAATATAATATAATTGTGATTTAATTAATAAATCAGATTTTTGATACCTATCGTTATTCATTTACTGTTTTTATTTTCATGTTAAAGTAATTAATTGTTTTTTTTTTTAATGGGAGCTATTTAATTACTTAAAAAATTCCTGTGATAGTTCGAACTTTGAAACATACCTACTAAATTAATAACTTTTTGTAATACATAATACCTACATCACTATTCATCGAAATACGGAACCTTCAAAGTGATGTAGGTACTTCGATCATATACATCACTTTCGACGGTTCCGTACTACCTCAAAAGGAAACAACGAAACCCTTATAGGATCACTTCGTTGTCCGTCCGTCAGTTTGTCAAGACCTCAGGAACACGTGGAGGTATCAAGTTGAAATTAATATAAAAAACGTAGATCTATGTTCCCTTGGAGCTCTAAAAAAACAAGCTTCTAAGTCAACGCAATAAAAAAATACGGCCATTTAAGGCTCTTTCAAACAGGCGCGACACGCGACGCGACACAAAGACACCGCTCGTCGCGCGATGAGCGGTGTCTTTGTGTCGCGTCGCGTGTCGCGTTTGTTTGAAAGAGCCTTTATGTGACATATTTTAATACTCTCAAATAAATCAAAACCTACAGGGTACTCCCCGTTGACCGAGAATATTGTTTGGCAGGAAGCAAGGTCTCAAAGGAAAAAGTCCAAAAATTGATAATTAGTAGTGTTATCACTTTTTTTTGCTATTTGAAACTTATATTTGCAGTTGGAGAATTGACCGTGACGTCTATGGATTGTATGGAGGAATATGTCTCTCAACTACTAAGTTTGTAAGTGGGAGAAATTCATCCAAACTACGGAACCCTTCATTGAATGAATTAATACATTTATTTATCAGAATATTGTACAAAGTTGTTATCATTGTGCGTAGTCCGACACACATTTTGCTGGTTTTTAATGAAAAGTGCACACGAGGCCAAAAAATAAAAAAAATAACAAGCATGCTCTTTTAATATTTGCAGATAAGCCCACGTAGTCGGAAGTGCTAACTAAACCACAGCCTTTGCAATGCTCTTCCAATCTAAGAAATAAAGTTGAAATGTCTCCTGTGTCTATAATTTTATACCACATTACAGAATAATATAATTTTATGACGTTGGTAACACCTACAAGTGATGTTATTGGCGATGACCTCGATTAGCTAATGTTGAACAAGTCCAGTTTGGAGTATCTATGAACGCATTTATTTCAAGTACCAACCTAATTATAGAATTTATAACCAAAACTAATCTGGCTGACTTTGATTTAAAAAAACCGGCTAAAGACGTCATAAACTCAGAAAACTGATAAATGAAGGTACTTCATTATTACATTAAAATGCAGCGAGGAATTCATTTAATAATATAATCAATACAAAAACTGCATTTCGCGTCAATCGTAGCGTGATTAAAAATCGTCCTAAAACCTCAAATGTAATTGAAATTCATACAAAGTGTAATTGAAATATCTAAAAACCTGAAAAGAGGTCTGTGTCTTCATCATTATGAACAATGTTCATAAAATAATCATTTGCTCCATACATTGATTTACGTTCGCGTAACTCTACAAAAGAAGGGTTTCCAAGGTGGTTCCCGTAGTAGAAGTTGTTCATAATATTACAAAGTTGTTCAATATATTCAAGTAGGTACGAATTACGATTCCTTTTCTGGTTTCCAGTTATTTCATCCAACACGAATGTAGCTTGTGGTCAATTTATCATTCATATTCTCCGAGAATGGATTGACCATCAAAATGTCAGACTACATCAAGACCGGTATGCAATGTATGTGATCGAGATATCATTTAATTGGTAATCGGTTAAATATTATTTATTTTTAAGAAAGAGAAAAAGAAAAAACAATAAAAAAGATTTTGTCAAAGCTACAAGGCAGGACTCAGGTATCTTAAAAAATATGTTTTTTTACAGAAACAACAAAGTATCTTCCAAAATCACGCGTACAAATATTTATTTTGTTATTGATTAAAGTTTTTAATTTATTCTATTGTAGCAAACCTTTCAAATCAAAGATTTTTTTATTTTAATTTTGATTGGAACTACATAAAACTATTATGTATCAATCATTTCAAAAAACATAATCGGAAGTTGTTGCAGAGATTGTTGTAGAGATGATCTTGATCTAAATTCTAAGCAATTTTTACCAAAAACAATAATGCGATCCACAAATATTCAACAAATTGGTAATATTAAAATCATGTCCATAAGAATCCGAATGAAAAATTAATTGTATCGACCTGACACCGAATCAATTAATCGATTGCTATTCGATGACTTGGACATCACTACAAACTGGCTTAATAAATCAAAATGTATGCGTCTCGTTGAGTTAATTTTACTTTAGGAGATGTATCACACATGGTATTACCCCCTTATGACATAGGTAGAGGTCGAATGGCATTTTTACGAGTCACAATCAAATAGTTATAAAAGTCGCGGTTATGTAATAGATGTAAAGGGCTTAGTCCTGATATAATACTTGCTGGTGCTTACTGTATCGATGATCGATTACATCTGTCAGGCTACAAAATATATTTGCTGGTTCTTTGACCTTATGTAACAAGTAGAAAGGGTTTCTTATGTCTCGTGTCGGCTTGAGCTTGACACGAGTACGTCAGACCGTGGTAAAGAGATTAGCCAGACAGTAAGGTCGGCAGCGCGGCTTACTGCCCAGGGAGGATCGACACACATTAACTGGATTGAGTTTATTCTCCATCTACTGAATGTTAATAAAGGCTTCACATTTCGACTGCTACATCAAAATTCTATTTATAGTAGCCTCCAGAGTCTCCTGCCAGATAACGCAGCATCCTTAGTACTTTTACACCATAGCCATTGGTAAATTTTAAATACCAGTATTAGATTTAATTTAACACTTTCATAAAATTAAAAATAGTGATTTTTGGCGACAATTAGAAGTCAAGTTTCTGAAAATGTTTAGAATACATTTAATTGTTAAATAAGTAACAGCTAACAAACAATAAATAAATGCTTATGATTTTATTTTACTGGTTTATTATTTTAGTCAGAACAGTTAAGTTGTTTTTATAATTCAATAATTTTTTATATCGCATGTTTGGCATTTGACCCGAAGTTTGGTTCCGGCCCATCCCTAATATTTAGTTTCCTCAAATAACTTGTATGTCATTAGAGTCATTACAGATTATACATAAGTGGATAGTAAAAAGTATGTCATATTTACTTTTAAATTTAGTTCTTACAAACTTAGCTTGCTTTTTAGTCTCGCTGATGCAAGTATACATTCTGTTTAGAAGTCCTTGTCACACTATAAGCGGTGAGCGGGCGCGATTTATTCAAATCAATGTAATAGAACGAGAAACACTCGTTCTTTTTCTCTCTCATGTACCCACCTACTTTGCCAATTTATCTATCAACAAATTCGCAATATATGATCGATATATACACATTTCTTTCAAAATTTTCCTCAAATTTTCCTCAACTGCATGAAGGTGAGACATGATATACGTTTTAATTGTAGGTTTTGTAAGTAATAAAATGCGTAACTCAAACTTTTAAAATTTATAAAATAAATATTTTTAGCTGTAGGTTTATTTCATTACAAAGACAAGTAGGTATTGATTGTAATAAAACTCCTTGGGTAGATAATAATATTATTTAATTACTCCAATCCAACAATCTACAACAATAGTTAACAACAATCAACTAGCTTTAGCTTGTCCGACCAGTAGCTCGCTCCAAAACCAAGTGAATGAATCGATTCCCAGATCGCGCCTTCCTTCACCACTTGTCAACGGTCACCGCTTGCTCTTGCCACATTAATCAAATCTTTCTCAATAATCGATATGTCAGTTTAATCGATTTAAAATAATACTGATGAACCGATGATGAAATGAACCTAACATGATTCTACAACTGTATCATACAACCTAGTTGCTACAGTAGTAGGGGTACATTCTAAAATAAATAACAGCCAAACCAACCTTTTCATACAGAACAATACTCTACTCAAGCCATTTCCAATCTCCCCGCTGCCCGCTTACTTCAAAGCCCAGGGCTTACGATGTAACATTAGCAGGCGTTCAGGTGTCGTAACAAGGTGAAGTTCAATGGGTTACAACATTCCGCGAAAGGTTAATTTTTGCGAAAACCATTTGATGAATTATTGATCGAAATTAACACTTTTGTTCATAAAATATGGATTTCGTGCGGACTTTTTAATTAAAATTAGCTAATCATTATCGTGTCGTCAATAAATTGTAATCATGGACTTTTAATTATAGCTTTGTGATACATATATCACTGGTTTTATAGTCGAGGTGTAATGTCTCCTATTTACGAAAATATACGCAGCTTCAATCTGTTTCTTTTTCGTAAGTTTTGAACATAATACCTATAATTGTTGATCGTAAATGTATTGGCATTGTGCCGGGAGGAACCAAGCGTCACCGACATTATTCTAGAACATACTAGGATATAGCTGATATCGGATTAGTCCAGAGTGATAACAGCAGTAAACTGAAAACAAAATATAGCCTTAGAAGATTTTTCATACAAACGAAATCCCCCTTTTCGCCCCTCTAAAGGTGAATTTTTTCAAAACCCCTTTTTAGTGCTCCCTTAAAAGGAGCTGTGTGCAAAATTTCTCATTCCTAGTCCTAGCAGTTTCGGCTATGCGTTGATATGTCAGTCAGTCAGTCAGTTTCTCCTTTTATATATATATAGATATTAATAAACAAACAAATAAATAATGAATGAGGTCGCCAGGAGGAGTAAACATGGATAGAATACATAACCTATTTTAGATGTTGACCAAAACATTGCGCAGAATATCTACCTGTTTGAATCCGTATGCATTTTTTATCGATTCCCAAAAATTTGATTCTATATTCGATTGTAATGCCAATCAGCCAATCAAAGTGGCCGTGGTCTTTTCATTGTGGTTAGTTTTACAACCACATCAACACATCGCGCAATTACACATATTTTGTACAAATTAATCGTATATTCTTACATTACAAAATGCGTATTGTTGCGTCATTTACCTCTGACTTTTTGCTAGTGATGCATTCACAGGGAATTTCGAGAATGGTTTTGACAAAATATTGTGTGGAATTTACGTTTGCTGGAAAAAGACTTTTTGGAATTCTGGATGCAGGACCAAAAATTGCTTAAATGATAGTAGTGACCTACATGTTTATTAGGGAATTGGAAAGCATGATTTTGATCTTTAACATTTTATATTTTCCCCAGCTAACAGCTGCAGCATTCATTAGCTATTTATATTTTGAATGCAGATTAAGGTAGGTAAATCAATATCAGCTTACTTCAGATACCAGCCACAAAGAACATTTTGAAAACATATTTTATTTACTAAATAATTATTTAATTCCTCAGCAAGTATCGCACGTGCCATGTAATAGAGGTTCAAATATCAAAGGTTTAGTATAAACATAGTACCATGCGTGACCTCCTAAATGGACGCAAAACAAGACGCAGAACTTACAACTAAAGTGTTTAGCTATGGTTCAAATTGAAAATTCTAACCGCGAAACACCCATAGCGAATTCATATTTCAATATGGAGTAACTCAGCATAAATTCAGGTTTGTTGTGAACCTTAATTGGTGGCCCAGTGGTAACAAGTATGCCCAATTGTCGTCGAGTTCGAACCCAGCGATGCACTTATTAATTTTATTTACTTGCAATATGCATTAAAAACTGGTCAAAAACCGTCTCAGTGGCGGTTGATTACATGGTTTCCACGTGTTGGAATATGGTCCAGCTCCTTTTCAGAGAGATGAGAGTAGCCAAGAAGCCTGCTAAGTACCATGCCATAGGAGAGAACTAAGTCCAGCAATGGATTGCTATAGGCTGACGATGATTCTTCATCTTATTTTTTTACCTACACTGACGTAAGACAAAAAATGGTTATCATCTTCAGGTTCTACGTTAATTATTGGTGCTGGTATTGTTACAGCCCACTTGTCACTATAAAGTATTGGAGTTAATGATAACATCTCACACCTCTTCTTGTAATGACGATGGGCAGTTCCGTGAAAATTATTGACTCATAATTAAAAATGATGTAATTCCCCTTTGCGCGCTATATTTTACACGCGCTTTGTTCTAGATTTGATTTATTGTGTGGTCATTATGTTGAGTCAAGGTCCTATGATCCAATTTGGTCCTTGCAGACCTAGCATTGGAATATCAAATTATAATTATTAATAATATATAGATGTATTATTTTAGGGTCTATATTAAACAAAATTAAATTTAAGATTACGATAGTTTATTCAAAAAAACTGAAGCCACACGAAAATCAAGTTGCCAATCCAAAAACTGATCAAATTCTAAACTGCATCAAACAATCAGACAATGATTTGCACTTTCCATAAAACGTCAAACCCTAACAAATTAAAACTATGGAATTAAGATACCCATCTGTATCCATTCTCAAAATACTTATACCATCTGGGATCCATAATGACAACACAATACTCAAAGAAAATAATCATATCAACTAGGCTAACATTCAAACAATTTACTCTTCATGGTAGTCACGCATAAATTCTTGTACATACATTTCCCAAGTATGGCGGCTCAAGCTAATTGACAATTATACCATTATAGTCGCCCGTCTTATTGAGCGAATGAGCGTACTGGTTTCTTCTCCGTTTAGTTTCTTGTTTAGTTCATGGAATATCAAGTTGAAATAACTGTTGCGGTTACCACAAGTGCTACTAACCGCAGTGTCCGAGACTTTTGATAGACAGTCAGACACTGTGATTACAAATGAAGGAGACTGTGGTTACATCATGGGTGGCTCATATATTATTGAAAGCGACCCGCCTCTGCTTCGCACGGTTTGTCACTTGACAAAATATCGAGATAACTTTATTATATTCAAGTTAATGTAAATGTGAAGACCAGGGGTAGCCTTGTGGTAACAGTCCCGACTTACGAGTTGCAGGTCGTGGATTCAAACCCAGGCAGACACTTTACTTTTTGTAAGTAATTTCATCACCACTACTCTCAAAACGGTGAAGGAAAACATCGTGAGGAAACCGGCATGTCCTAGAATAAAAAAATCGAAGACATGTGACATCCACCAACCCGCACTGGGCCCGCGTGGTGGACTACGGCCCACTCCCTCTCGAGGAGTGGGATCATTATAAGCTGATTAGATTATGCGTATGTCAATATGAATGTATTTTACAAATAAATTTCCGGAATACATTCTCTAAATAATGATGATGACCGCATCATAATCCATTGTGTAGTTGAGAAGAACTAAGTGGAGAGAGAGACTATTTCATACTATGAATAGAAGATTGTTAGGGTTTAAATAATGTGCTCGAACTTAAGCTCTTTATTAGCCCCAACCTTTTTTTTTTGGGTGGGAAATCATCAAATAACTTCTCCCGCTCTGGGCGGACCGGGAGGGCGTGTCAGACTCTTACTAAATAAAACCCACCCGTGTTCCTTCGGTTGCCCTGTTGCCGGGGGCCACGATCTCCCTTTCGGCCCCAACCTGATGTGTTAATTCTGATGAATTAAGACTTCATGCTCTCATATTTTCCCTCTTCTTGTTTTTTTTTGTGGTGTTTTTATTTCTTTGCAATATATTTAGCACAAATAAATGTATCTTCTTTCTTTCCTTCAGAGCGATCTGAGTCACAGCTCTCAGAGAGACTGAAATTTATAAAAATAATATTTCTGTTTGCGTGTATCACTCAGTGATAGCACTTGGAGCTTAATTACTCTTTCATCTCAGCAGTCTCCATAGCAACCTGTTTCTGAAATACTTTCAGTATCTATTCATAGTTTTGAACACCATGGATGAAATAAAAAGCATGGGCACACAATCTCACAGTTACCTCCCAAACCGATAAACTTGTAAGATTATTAGCCGGCGGTCACTTGTTAAATACCAATACAATCTTATAAGTAATACATTACTGCATCTGCATTTTACTTTAGTCTGAACATAGTCAATTTAGGATTCCAAGGATGGTAACTTTAAAATTATAATAAGTTGAATATCAAAATGAAACGAGCGATCATGTCCCAAAGGTCGCACTGCTCGTAAATTAGCATATTTCTAAGCGAACCATTGTGGAATCTTCACATATTTCGGTCCCTTCGCATTTAATTAGCCATTAATGACGCCATTTGTTTTCGATTGATATAAATTCTTGTTGCCATCAATCATTTTATATTCATCTTATAACTATATTTACTTGCTTCAATTATGTGTGTTAATTAGGTCTTTCAAATCTTCAACGTTATTGTACATCTCGTAATCAAGTTAATCGACCTTTAAATCAAATATGTAAAAACGATTACTTTCAAGATGATGACACGAGTCATCTTTGATTGTTAGGAAAAGGCCACTTTACATTTATTTCAAAAGTTTAGTAATCCTTCAAGCTCTTAAAATTTCGTAACTTTGATAGGAATCTTTTAAAGAATTCATTGTGTTATAAATAGGTATAGGTAATGAAAAGAATATGTAAATTACTATAACATAAATTGTTTTATTAACAAAATTGTTCGGGATCATATCACAGATCGCTTGGAGTGGATAATTAACAAAAGGAAGGGGGGATAAGGTTGAGGATGAGCATTTTTTGGACTAGATATGTGGATTAGTGGAGTAGAATTAAGGGGCAACGGGGAGATGAGCACCCTGGGGCTGGAAACCGTTCTCATCGGCGATGTAGGTAACCGTGTAGACGACGCCATCGGGGCCTGGGTACGAGAAGGAGCCTCGGACCGCAAGAGCTTCGGCTTCGGAGCCAACGTTCTTCAGCTGACCCTCCTCTTGAGCAGAGATGCCGTTGGAAGTCTCAAAACTGTGGGTCATGAAAAAAGTGGTATTAGTATATTAGAGGATATAATTAATAATGCTTATCAGGTTCTGGACTTTGTTAAAAACATCAACTATGAGATCTTGAGTTTCATTGATAAATTAGAAGAATTAGAACACCTTAAACTTAACAACTTTAGCAAAGATCCAATTAATTAAAGGGGCTCTTTGAAAACATACACATATTTGAATCCATCGACTCCGATGTTGTCGCTGTCGTATCTGAGGACCTGGGCATCAGCGTCGGGGCCAGCAGGGGCGGCGACGGCGGCGGCGACGAACATGGCGAGAACGATGAACTGTGGCAGAAAACACTACTGTTAGAGACCAGCCGTTAAACCAGCTATCACCGATGATGATCGATCGGAAGAATCAAGAGATTTTTTTTGTTTATTTCACTGGAAATGGTGATTCAAAAAACACTTTTCGTTTTGTAACTTCAAACGTACCGATTTCATTTTTGATGAGTTTTTTTTGTTTGTCCTGGAACTGTTTGTGATTGAAAGGCAATCGAGCGACTGATGCCTCTGTGTTGTCGCTCTGGCTTTTTATAGTCGCCGGCGCATCGTTGCGCGGCAAGGACGCGCTTTGACATTTGAACTTAGAATCTTCTTCGGCCACCGATGTTTAGCAAAAGGTTCTTTGTGACATGTCCGGCTTGCTTAGATGGCTCATATAGATATCATACACTCAACCTACATAGATTTGGTATTTTAATTTAGTAAGTATTTGATTGAACTAAACATTTAAATTTTAATTTGGACTTACAAGCATAAGTAGGTAACTATTGTTTTTAGATGTTTGTAATACTTACTCTTCATTTATTTTACATTTTTAAACCCGGAAATATGCCAACTGACTAATCATTATATACTTATATTTGGTAGCTCATGTACCCTTTATGCAACTATAACAATATATCATCATCCCAAGGCTCAGATGGGCAGGCAGAGATAAAAACTCACCCTTCCGGGTACATGCATCGTGGGTATCTATCAGACGATCGCACGCGCATACTTTAATTTAAACTTTTCTTACAATACTTAACGCCTTGTTTCACTGTAACGGTTTCATATGTAAGATTAAATAATGTTCAGTTAACTCTTTGTGATTTATAATGGCGAAGTTAATTGGTTTAAATTAACTAGGTAGTTTAGGTAGTTTTTCTAGTTGTTGTATAGTGTTTAGGTAGGTCTCGTCTTATTTATTTACTTTTAATTAATAATTCCATAACTTGCGAAAGGTGGGTGTATAGATTCGCCTCTGCGTTACTCTTTGGGGATTTCCGGCGTGATGTTATGTTATATTTATTAATATTTTTTATGCTATTGGAAAATGGCGACTCATTAGATGGAATGTATCTCATTTACTGTTACTCATAGACACCTGTTGAAACAACATTGCCGAACTTAGAGTTTTTTTTTTTTTTTTTTTTTTTTTTTGTTGGGCATCTCGTAGCTGACCTCTGAGGTCATGACTACTTAACCGGTCAATCCTGTGGTTGCCTTAAGCTGCTACACTCAAAGCCTCCAGCCAGGGGCATACAAAACTAAGCTAACGGGGCACCCCCTGTGGGGTACGAGCCTCGGCTTAGGGCGTCACCGGAGGGAGGACATCAAAGATGGGACGAGCTGGGCCGAACTTAGAGATCGATGCAAAGCCATGTGTTTGTTATTCCTTGTCACTTAAACCAAGCCAACAAACGTGAACACTTACACTAATTTATTTAATTTAAGTATGCAAACACATATTGAAGTATAAAATGATCCACATCCGACACCTCACACTTCAGGTGCTGTTTACTTGCACTTTACACTTTTATTTGATTTTTATGGTTCCGTACCTCAAAAGGAAAGAACGGAATCCTTATAGGATCACTTCGTTGCCCGTCCGTCAGTCTGTCAACACCCATTTTCTCAGGAACACGGTGACGTACGAGTATCAAGTTGAAATTGATATCAAATACGTAGATCTATGGTGCCTTAGAGGGCTTCCTTTATACATTCTGTGCTTTTAGTCTGTGCTAAGTAAATGCATTATGTTTCTTTCTTCTTCTTTACTTAGCGACAGAAATAGAAAAAATGGTAGTAAGTATTGGGGCTTGACAACTAAAACTTACATTCATTAAACACCTACCCTGTGCGAAGTTCACAGGTTAAACACCTGCGAATAAGTACCTATTTTCGTGTACACAATGATTGGCTGTATACCACATTATTGTAATATTTCAACGAAACAATTTGCAGAATTTAGCTCCAAAGTCTCGCCTGTGCCGTAAGGAATGTAGCCATGCTATGATTTTGGAAAGGGCACGCGATTAACTAAACGCATTACAAGATGAGGTGGATGTATCGCTCGGGTTCCTTAGAGGGGCCAGCCGGTATAGAGTCATCGCTGGTTACTATCTGAAAGAGCAGGTCGCAAAATGTACTGAATTTGACATTCATGTTATAATTATCAAAAGTCATTTACAAACAGCATTATTCTTACTCAATTTTTATAGTTTTGCTATTAAATCAGAGCCCTTTTGCGCACATGTTTCGCCACAGACTGTGATTCATTCTTATGTAATAGAAGGCAAGCCTATAGGGTAGGGCCCTAGGGTTTTTGAGTACTTAAGTGATGAAGGTAAAGTTAGCATATGCCATATACCATAGCACAATGCTAAAATCCTGTTGAATAATGAGAATTTCTCAAAAAGTTATCAATACTAAGAATAAAACTCATAACAGATTCCTTCAGAAAAGTTCGGCTTTTAGAGGCAACTGAATTCCAAGTTACGAGTTACAACATCGATTATTTAAATAACGTTTGAAGATATTCACTAAATCATATTCAATGAGTTAATTAATTAAACAAGTGTTATTTAAAAACTAGTCTAATCTTCTTTGTAAAGCTCATGAATTAAACTGTGTTAATAAATTATTTATGTCAGAAAATCAAGTTTCCATTAAATTCATCAATCTTTTTATCGAAGAACTGCACGTGCAGTGAACGTGCTGTTGTAGACAGGTTTATTTTATTCTAAACTTATTGGCGACCCGCCCCTGCTATGCACGGATTTTGCAACTTAACAAAACATGGAGATTTCTTTAACACGTAGGTTAGTTATTAATGAATTATATTCAATTATATCCATGTTTAATTCAAATAAAGACTTATCTCAAATGACCATTCGGAATAAATTCTCTAAATAATGGTGGAAACCGAATCTCTGTTGCGCAGTTTAGGAAAACACGCGACTTCAATTTGTAATATATTTAGACTTATAACTCCACGCAAGTTTTGAGTGGGACTTTTGCCTAGACTTATAGAATAAAGGGTAGTTTGTAGCCTATAACATATACTGAACCACTCGCTGCGTCCTCCTGCTGCGTAAGTTGCCGACAATTAATGTAGTCGCGCCCGAGCCATCGTGTCCTATAGTGACGTCCGGTTCTCCACATATTATGATTGTCATTTTTATAAGAAGTTAAAAAAACACGTATAAATTCAAACCTATGAATAAAATAAAAACAGTGGCACTCTGGGGGTGCCGACAGAAGTGAAAACTTGAACAATTTTATTGTGCAAAAAATACTTTTCTTTTTTGAAGTCGTAAAAAGGGATATCATGTCGTTGTCATGTCTCAATGTTTGGAATGTCATTAATCCCAAAGAAAATGTATCGCGCGTTAATGTCTTTTTAATGGTCAAAAGTTGGTGTCGGTAACGGTGTCGCGACTTCAATTTTTTTTCCCATCTCAAAAATGCCCAACGCGCCTAATAAAGTTTTCACTTCAATAAGATATCTGGAACATCCTTTATATTTACCTTAGCTTCTGCTCGCAACTTCGTGCGCGTGCAATTTCTTGTTTCTTCGCATCGCGCGCCTGCGCTGTTACTTCGTTTTCGCTCACCGTTCTTTCTAAGTTTTTACTTTCGCTCGGCTCCTAATCAACCTTGATTATAAAACTATTTAGTTGTATGAGGATTAATATTATGATACGGATATCATCATCTTTCGATTCTACCCGTGTTTTGATAGACTAATTTAAACAAAAAACTGTTATTGTGACTTAACTATAATAGTTAGACATGAGTACTATAAACATGTAGTACATTTTTTTATTTATCATCAATAAATTTCACAACGCACGCCAAATAATGACTTTTATAGGCATTTTTTTTAAACCTTGGGTATGATGGTAATATAATATTGCAATTTTCACAGTGATCTCTTTAAAAAAAATGAGAAGAAAGTGAAAGAATTAATTAAATCGGTTAAGTATTTTTTGAGTGTATCTATTACAAACAAACAAACATACAAATACAAAAAATCTAATCTTTACTCTTTATATTATTTGTTTAGATATTTTATGCCAATAAAGATACTAACTTACTACTCAGTTACTCCTATCTGCAATATCATCAAACACAGCCTAATACTAAGTAACATTGAACCCTCTGATATGTACTTCTACCAACTCGTTGTGAGGTCTGAGGTAATACTAACAAAATTCTTAGTAATACTATAAAACATTCCTTTTGTCCTTAAAGCAACACGATGATTATATATTATGCAACTTCTTTTCGTTGTCTCGTCCCATGAACATGCAAATGTGCAAATTCCACAAATTAGCCTGACATTTTCCATAAAAAAATTGCGTCTTATTGTAGACTTCCTGGATCACTGTCCTCTAAGGCAAAACCACATAAATCCGTCAAGCTAAACAAAGACCTTGAAACAAAATTAATCAATTTTACGGATACTAAAATTATTAAAAAACAAAAGTTCACGAACACGCCTGACATTTTGCCTGCCTCCCAATCTGATGTCATTATTGATGTTATCTGTTCTAAAGGAAAATCTTCTTTGTTTTATTTCGGTACATTATTAAATCTATAACCCATAGATGTATATTGTACTCACATTTCCCTAGGTATTTTTAGGTTCTATTTAAGAGGGGGCGAGCCTATTGCCATCAACCGGGCACAAATCTAGACTCCGAGCTGCTACTGAGTAATTCCAGTCAGAAAAACCGAATAACACCTTTCTCAAAAGACCGTTTCAGACACTAATCTACATGGTCCTCATATGGCCTGACCAAGATTATGTCCGGACTTTAAAAGAGACTGCGACCTCTAAATTTGTTTCGGCTTTTCTTCAGAGAGTAGTCAGATAGAAACGCCGAACTCATCTAGCTTATTTTTTATATATTTTTTATATGACGTGTAAAAGTGATTCCGATATCCTATTTACAGAATAAACAATTTCACTTCCCGACCTGGAAATCGAACCCAGAACCTCATGCTCAGCAATAACGCAGGCCACCACTAGACCAACGAGGCATTAATACTCTTTACGTTTACTTTACTCTTTACGGTTTAAAGGATATGACAGCCGATGAAATTACATACATGAGATATTTCATAGTTGGCAACACGACGCCAAACCACTTGGTGTTACAGGTATCTATAGAAGGTGGTATACCACTTCACATCAGAGGGGATATCCATTACATAAAAAACTAGCTGCTAAACGACGTCAAGATGGAATACTGACCTGCTCAGAGAAAGCAAGCTAAACAAAAGAATGTCATACCAAGTAACAAAACTCACTCCGTAATACATCATGATTGCAAGCACCGCCTCAGGCGACCACTAGTGTAACATAGCACAAGACGATACAAAACAATAAACATTTGATGCGTCCGCACTTGTTCTCACCGACGAGAACGTACAGAAGGACCAGTTCTAACAACGTTTACTAAGACAAACAATAATTATGTCTACACAATCTCTTTTTATCTACTTATTATCCTGTCGCAGGTAGGTATGCTGGCAAAGATTTCTTTAGAAATAAGCATCGCCTTAGTTCGTATTTTCCTGTTCCTTTCTTCTTGTCTGATTATTTGAGTGTACATAAACTTTTAAATAAAAAAGAAACTGCCACATAGTCAATGCATTGTATCTACACTAGAATTAACCTTCTGTTCCTATATGTACTGTTGTCCGATACATTTGTGTCACTAAGTTATGCGACAAGTGCACTTTTACTAACCTTCTCATACTTTAGGGCGAGCACACCAGTGGCCATTTAGTGACCTACGTCCGTCAAGGGGGTAAATCTAGCTGTTAGCTAACTACACAACTTTCGCTATGAAACACATTAATTTATAATACGATTCGTAAAAAAACTTTTCATAGATACATTGAAACAGTCTACTGTTTTAAAGGAATTGTTTTTGTTTTTTTTTTTTTTACCAATCGTATATGAGTTTCATGGTGAAGTATGTTTAGTATGACGGGTAGAATCACCCCCTTGACGGATGCAGGTAACTAATAAATCGCCACCCTGTATACAATTTAATAATATGTTGTTCCGATACATGAATGCTGCTGACCCTGACTGGCTAATATTTATAGCACTGAACTTTTGAACTATGCTTATACAAGCTAGGGCAAAAGTAATGTCATAGTATGAATGTGCCATAATTTTTCCAAATGGCGTCATAATGTCATTGTGATTTCACACTTATGTTGTAGACAGATAGAGAATTAGTTGACAATGCAATGGAGTCACACACAGCTCAGGTAGAGGGAGATTTTGAAATCAATTTCCGGGCCGTGTAATATCCCGTTTTGGCGATTTGAACTGGCCAGCCAGATCACTAGATCTAACAGCGCCGGACTTCTTTGGCTTTTTGAAATCTCGCGTTGACCAACCCAAACATTACAACTTGCAAGTCTTGAAAGCCAACATTGAATAAGAAATCACCAAATTGGAGCCAGATTAGTTCAAAATGCTGTAAAACGAGCACAAATGTGCATGAACTCAGGAGGTTGTCAGTTGACCGAATTAATTTTTTGACTGAATTTATTATATATATATATCACCTTTAAATAATATCTCCGTGAAAACTGTGCCATTTTTTTTTTCATTTTCTACAAAATGGCAGCCAATTTTATTTAAATTATGACATTAGTTTTGCTCTACCTTGTACTTAATGTAGATCGTGCTGATACGAGGGAAGAAATCAAATGGCTAAGTACTAACTGATCGTAAAACCTAAAGGTTTTCTAAAAGTTATAAAAATATCCACTTACGGAATCAATCACTGAGATGGTCCTGTGTTTTATACAGATGCACTCACAGTGACCTTTCAACTTATACAGTATGTGGCGTGGAATGGACGAGTCGGTTGGATTGTATAGAACAGGGATCACGAACCTATGGCATGAGGGCTACGATTATCATACGATAAAAATGTCTGGGCCCGGAAAAGATTATTTTGTATTTATTTATTTATTAAAACTTTATGCACAAGTAACAAAATACCGTACAAAGGCGGACTTAATGCCTGAACCATTTTCTACCAGTCAACCTTAGTGTGATGCTGCATAGAAGAAACATGGCAGGTGCAACATAAGGGATTGATAACACGAAAATATCTATAAAATACAAGAATAAATACATAGATATACATACATATAAACAGAATAAACTTATTTAATATTATTACTCGATTTCCGAATTGAAATTCTCAATTCGCAAACCGAGTAACGTTGAGAACTTCAAAAACTCTAGCATTATATATGGTAAAATCCCGCGAAATTCAAATTTATTTGCAAAAAAAACGTTCGTTTATTTTTTATTTTGTGGGATTTATGGAAGGAATCACCTTACGTAATGCAAAAGAAGAGTTAAGAAACATCCTGATAATAAAGGATTTTAATGTAAATCTAGAAAAAAAAAAATCAAATTATCGGTTGCTAATTTAATTGTATAACTTATTATTTTTGTGACATTGATTTTTCAATCTGTGATTACTTTAACTCACACACTGACATATTACTTATTACTTGTAATTTTTTTTGGAAAATCGTTTTTTTTAATCATTTTTGTAAATATGTGAGCACCATGGATCTATTACATAATTTTATTTGTCTTTACTTCATTTCTAATTATTTATACCTATAATATTGTGGTATTGTAATTTTATTCTAAGTGCATCTTCTCCACATATAATTATATACTCGTAATTAATGTACACAAAATATTTTAAAACATTTTAAAAGAGTAACTGTGGAGTTTCTTGCCCATTCTTCTCCACACGGAAATACCTTTTGAATGGGACAACTAGAATCAATTCTATTTTCTTATTCATTTTGATGTTCAAAAGTGCTTTTTGAAATAAATGATTTGCCTTTCACTTTGATGCAATAAAGTTTTGTGTTAATAATTTTCAACTTCAATTTTTCTTTTCTTACATCTTAGTATATTATGGCACGCATTTGTGAAAAGTTCGGCATCTCTGACATAGATTATTTACACCTAACCCAGGTGCTTGAGTAAATTACCTACATTTTAATTATACGAGTATTAACTAAATGCAACTTAAAGAGGAAAACCTCATCGTCATCTTATAGTTTTGATGTACTTAATGTTGTTTTTGCTTTGCTTAAACGATTTTATGTAAATTCAAATATTTTGTTCTTGTTCGATGTTTGCGGCATTGCATTAGCTTTGATGTAATCGTAGGATGAATCTGAAATAAGTGATTATTTATTTATTTTTATTATTGCTGCTATCACAAACAAAACCACCTTGAAAATAAGGTTACTTTCGTACTTACACTTTTGCGAGTGTAGGTCATCTACACAAAAATGTACATCAGACGACGAGTAGATAGATACCTATCATATGACCTATGCTGAAACCAACCTAATAAATGGTTACTGAAAACTCACTGAAAGAAGTATGTTTCCTAATGAGTAAAATAGAGAGCAAAAGAAAAATAAAATTGATTCCATCATCAGAAACACATAATAATTTAGTAATATCACATATTATAAAATTCCGTTGAAGATCTGAGTACAATTAATTTAAAGTAATGATCTCAATGGCCGTGATGAGCTCAGCAACTAATTAAAATCATAAATATCAGACATTTTTATTATTAGTTGAGATATTGCACGTTAACTGGTTGTAACTTGTGGCAACTGGTGAGACAGGGGTTGCGAACCTTTGGGACCACTGCCGTAGATGGGCATACAAGTGTGTTGGCATAGAAATGATTTAGTGGAATAGAAAAAGATAAAGATCCTGTTTACATTTACTTAATTATTTCATAAATGAATATTAAAGCACTAAAGCATTTAAGGAAACTTTACATCAACTGACAGTATTACCAAAAACAGCCCTTGGTGTTCCTGCTGTCTGTCTATAAACGAGGAAAGGTAAACATTTTCTTAGCAAGAGCCATTGGCATAGGAAAATCACAGGAATAAATCGGAAAACACAAATTCTCCTTGATCATTTATTTATTTATTTTTGTACAGGTAGGTACTGCAATGACTTGTTCACAAATAACATATTATTACATAAAAGAACCTATATTTCTATTAGTACGGTGAATTTTTCACTTAAAGAAGTACACAGCTTAGACATAGATAAAAAATATATACCAATTAAGACAATTAATTTAAAGTGATTTAAAATGAACTAACTTATTTTTTGTTACAATGAAAGATAAATAAGAGCTACTTTATCATAGGAAGACAATAAAAGAAAATACAACATCAGATCTACTTAATTAATTAATTAATAATATATACTCAGTTTTTTAATTTTTTTTTTAATTTGGTGTTATTATTATACGTAAGACGACTGCAATAAACGTGATCAAATTATGTTATGAATGGTTGGGGATCATCATTCTCTTTTCCTTATCTCAATTTATTTGGGGTCTGCGCAACATGTCTGTTTGCTAAAAATATCCATGAACTTCTTTCTATAAACCACTGCGGAACACAAACTGTCAGTTTATCGATTGCAAAAATGCTTACGCTACTTCAAAATAAAAATAGTTACCCAAATCAAAAATGTTACCCACCTTAGAACTACACGCCCGAAGGTGCCCCACCTCTGCAACAGCATAAATACAGGTGTCATACGCGCCGACAAAGGCAGGCAGTCATCTCCTTGCGACAATGTTGCTGATTCATCTGCACTTGCAGCTTTCAACAGATGACTGTTATGACTGAGAAATAACTCAAGGTCGTGAGAAATCTGCTGTGGTGGTATTGAAAATAAAAGTGATGATTAAGTAATCGAGTTATGTTTAAGATTCCTGTAATATGGGGCCAGCCTATTTCATTTGTTACTTTTTCTTTCGTCGATAGTAAATAAATGTAGTATGTTAAATGAGTTGGGTCCAGTAGGTGCCCACGCCAATCGCGGCATTTGTTATTGAGAAGATCATAATGGAAAAACCAAACTAAACTATATTTTCTTGGGCCAGTGACTGCACCCACATTTATCAATGTAGGACGCTAAGTAATTTGCCGATGCCTTGCTAACCTCAGAAACAATATCCTACGTGCCTATAACTTAACCAGCAGTCAAAGGCTGTGTCCTAACCGAAAGCGGCTGTCGCCAAAGTACGCGATCGTCGCGCTCGTTTATATGAATATGACGTGCTCGTGCGATCAATCAAGTCGCCTATTTGCGTCCATTATTCATATAAACGATCGCGTAATCGCGTATTTGCGCGACAATCGCTTTCGGTAAGAACACAGCGTACGTCTTCAAAGAGGTCCACAACAATGTTGCTAAAACTGCATAAATATTTTGTTGACTTATGCAAACTTCAAAAACCTTCCCAAGATATCAATATGTAGCTAAATATTAATAGGTTAATACCCAGTGGTATATCATTAACTTAATATTATGGATACGATCAGCCAGAATATAGTAGTCGTGCAATCATTAGCAAAGGCTCTATCAATTTCTAGACCTGTTTTAGGACTTAATTTCAGTGGAGACTATTTATTAAGCTATTGTTCTGTTAGCTTGCGATTTCATAATTAAATTCCTTGCTCATTTAAGAAAGAATTCTACTACGACTAATATACGACGAATATTATAGGACTATTATATCCTTTTTAGGATTCCGTACCTCAAAAGGAAGAAACGGAACCCTTATGGGATCACTTCGTTGTCCGTCCGTCAGTCTGTCAAGACCCTTTTTCTCAGGAACGCATGGAGGTATCAAGTTGAAATTAATATCAAATGCGTAAATCTACAGTCCCTTGTGGGGCTCTAAAAAAATCACGCTTTTGAGTCAACGTAATAAAAAAATGCGGCCATTTATGCATATTTTGATAATCGCTAGTAAATCAAAACCTACAGGATACTTCCCGTTGACCTAGAATCATGGGCAAGAAGCAAGGTCTCACAGCACAAATATAAGGGAGAAGTCCGAAAATCGGTAATTTATAGTTTTATCACATTTTCTTCTATTACAAACTTACATTCTTGCAGTTGGAGATTTGACCGTGACGTTTATCGATGTACCTATCGGAGAAAACATTTTCAACTACAATGTTAGGTTTGTTTTTGAGATAAATTTATCCCAACTACGGAACTCTTCATAGAGCGTGGTACGACACGCGCTTGGCCGAGTTTTTAAAATACCTCTAACGTGTGTGTTTTTGATGTCATGAAGCCTGAATTCGTTCACTTTGTTCAGTGGAGGTAAAGGTGTCCAAGAAATCTTGAAAACATACGAAGTGTAGCTTTTTTTGTTAATTGTTATACTTATCAGTCTGTTTTGGCCTTTTTTCTCAGAGTAGTACGATAGGAAACGCCGACCTCATATAGTTTAAAAAATATGACTGACATTTAAAAGTGTTGTACAACTTACAGAAATAAAATCATTTATCATTATAATCTAAAAACATAGCGGATATAATAATTAAATACCTAAACCTACCTACCCTACTCTGTGCACCCAAAGCCGACGCTGCCACTCCGCGCCGGCGCCGGAGAAAACACAGGAACTAAACAATACTCCAATAGTAATTGAATAGTTAAGTGGTCATCAGCAAAAAAGGTAAAACCCTTTTTAGGGTTCCCTATGTACGAATAGAAAAACGGAACCCTTATAGGATCAGGCGTGTGTCTGTCTGTCTGTCTGTCCATCTGGCTGGCTATTTATGTAACCCAAACACGGACGTGTAACGTAAATAAACGAATTTTGAATATGGGGTCACTGTTCGGGGGCAAATTGGAATCTAATAAAAAAAAAATAAGTTTTGCAAACTGTACCGTGTGACTGATCAAAGGAAAGGGCTTTTTGTAAGGATCTCAATAATTTTTTAAAATAATTTTAAAGGTATTTATGAAAATAGATGAAAAATTACCATTCCCTTTATCCGAATTTAATTTTATCCGAAACTACAGAGCCTAATATTTTGAAAAACATCTGAGAATGTTTCTTTACTTACAGATTACAGGAAAACCTATAAGAAGTCTATGGTCTGAAAATAACACGGTAAATCTATCAATATTGTGTGTACAAACTTACATTTGGAGTTGGAATGTATGGGAGAACATGTTTTTCAACTACAAAGTTAAGTTTGTTCTTGAGATATAAAACATGGGAGATAACATATTTATCGAACGGAACCCTCACCACGTGAGTTCTACTCGCGCTTAAAAGCCTAATTATACCGTATACGTTGTACAGCCATCGTCAGCGAATCATTGCAAGGTAAACGAATTAAAATGAATTTTAATTGAATGCTAAAATGGTGTTCTATACAAAAACCACAACAACACAGGAACCAAACAATACTCCAATAGTAATTTTATCGTTAAGTGGTTGTTAGCCCATTGTATGGTATTGTACGCAATACATTCAAGTAACTACATCGGTCTAATGACTTGAAACATGTTATTTTACGGGTTTTTTTGCTCAGATAGTTAGCAATGGTTTCCTGGATTATAATTCACTGACAGTTCTAAAGATCAGGAATCATTACAGTTTCTGCTTTATTTTTTACATAGTTCCTTTTGTATGAGGTAAAGATATACTAATAAAATAATATATTTACAAGACCTACCTACCTTATTTTAGAAACATGGAATCATGAGTTTCAGTGAGACTTTTCGTACACTATTTCTGAAAAAAGGACAAATCAGGTGCCACGCTATGGTTTTTATTTATTAAACGTAATCATTTAAAAGAGGATTAAAAAAATATTCAATACGACCAACCAACCCCGTAATCAGCCCCACTACCTTGCTGACAGGCGACTGGGAAATCTTTTCAGTTCTTCATGAGTTAATCTTCAAAAGGTTAAAATGAAACGAGAAATGAAGAAGACCAATTAATAATAATCTATCGAGATAATTGTTTTTTAATAAAACAAAATGATAATCTATTATCTGTTTGTATTCTAATGCGTTTTAAATTAATATGAATTTTATAACTAAAGGTTTCGCAAGCAATCTTACCATATTACCGTTGACCATGATAGTAACAAATGACAACCTTCCGAATCTTCTCTGGTGTACCGAAAATATCTATAATTTTCACATTAATTTCCCAATAAGTTCATTAGCAGCGCATTTATTCATTTATAAATAATTTAAATTATTTCTGCCAATCACTAGATGACCACGTGAACTTATGTCAAAATGCAAGATATTCAATGTCAATTTTATCGTAGCCATAAATATTCTAAACGAACTTTGATGAGTTTCAAGAATGTAAATTATTCGAATAATTTAAATTCTTGCTGGTCATCATCATCATTATTTTTTACGATTATACATACACTGCCTATTACGCCTACGATCTGCTTTAATTCGGATAATATTAAGTGCTTTAAAACTGAATCAATCAAGCTGAGATTATAATGTTTCCAAAAAAAATATAAGTCATAAAATAGTTTTCCATAAAATTAAACTTGTTTTAGTTCCTGTGGCCATCATTCAGCTTGTATCGCATGAAAGCATGATTAGATCATTCTTTTGACATCAGTTTTAATTCAATAATCACCTCGTAATTCCAAATTTTCAATTACAGATAACCTTTAAAACTTGAATCCTATAAACTTTAATTTTGCTTCATTTATCATACACAAAGTTGAATCAACAACATTAATATTGTATTTGTCTAAACATCTAATAATTACTGAATAATTAATTCATGATGATGATCTATTGGGCCATTTGACATCGATACAGCATCGACGTCGTTTCATAAGTTACGTCTGTAGCGTATAGATTTGGACAGCAGTAATTATAAGGTTTCCTGTTCATAACGCCGGAGCCGCACCGTAGATTTTGCACTCATTCTGAGACATACTGTTTTTTTTTTTTTCAGATGTTTTCCGGCTCCGGTGCGGCGGTGATGCGGCGCATGGGTGATATTCATTCGTATACACAACAGTGTGGTCCGGCGCCGGTGCGGCTCCAGCTTCATGTCCAGGAAATCTTAGTGTTTAAAGGTGTATACCTTAGTCCTGAGTCCACGGGAGGGTAACAAAGTTTTAATGACGTGATGAAGTGGTTAATGCCTAGCCTCTCAAATCCGGGCAAGTACCAATGTGACTGTTTCAATTCATATGTACCTTTTGAGTTTATCTTGGACATTACTAACATCGGAGAAGAAAAAACTTCGTGAAGAATCCTGGACTTATAGTTAATACAATGTCGCCCATGGGCATGTGCCCGCCCGTATTTTTCTGAATATACATTAAAAATGATCGAAAGTGAACTTGAAAAGGGGGGGGGGCTGTCTTTAATATTTTTTAATATTATTCAATATAAATCTGACAGTGTCAACCCGACTTGAGCAAGCGTGGTGATCAACGCTCGTGCCTTCTCTGTATCAGAAGAGGTCTTTGCCCAGCAGTGGGACAATAATAGGCTGGTATTATTATTCAATTTTCTAGCCTGAACTTATACATGCCTTCGTACACCAAAGCTGTGCTTTTCCCAATTCTCATGTGCTCGTCACACAAGTACTAGGTACTGCCGAGCATAGCTCCTGCCTTCAGTTTTGATCTTTATGGTATTAAGCAGCAGCTGCTTTGAAACTGAATCAATTACCACTTTATCCACGTAATAGCATTTTTGAGGAAAAGTTTCAGAACCTGCGGTAGAGCCAACTGGCCCACATACAAAACGTTTAAATCTCCTGTTTCTTTTAATAGTTGGGCCTAATCTAATTACGTAGGTATAACGTCTTGGTTTATTCATGTAAAGACGTACTTTGTAGTTCTATAACCTTATATCCATATGGATGTCGTCCGACCTTGTTTTAAATTACTCAATAATGTTCGTTCTTATTCGGAACTTGAGGTTTTCTTTGATTCTGTTATTTTTGTGTGTTGATGATATCATTTCGATTTCATTTCATATTCAGAACACGATGCATTAAGCTTTGGTTTAGTTGAAGGTATGTTTCTTATGAGACAGGAAGTTATTGTAGTTTAGCAAAGTAATTGTTTCTTTGACCTGTCCTAGCCCAATCTGGGTTTTCCTTTTCCTCACAATGTTGGGGTCGGCTTCCAGTCTAACCAGATGCAGCTGAATACCAGTATTTTATATGGAGCGACTGCCTATCTGACCTCCACAACCCAGTAACTGGGTGATACGATACCTCTTGGTAAGACTGGTTGTCAATCTTTCGGGCTTCTGTCGACCCGTAACGACGACGTCGTTTCTTGGGAAAAGTATGGGTTATTTGTTACCGTGTAAAAGAGAGAAAGAGTTTTTTTTTAATAGACGTAGAGCTTGCACTGAGCCAATCTGTATCTGTACCTAAATTTTATTCTTAAGTATCTTATAAGGTTCTGCACAAAATCCGTGACATATGCTCTGCGCAGCGCTAGTTCGTTTTCCTTTACGTGTCCTAATTACAACTTACTTTAATCATTATTTTATGTCTTAGACTAACTCAAATAAACAAGGTAATTAAAATGTTCATATAAGCAATTGCGATCCTCCAAGTACATACTTAATTTGGTAATTACCAAATTAAGTATTTAGCCTCTGTACCATGTAGGATTGCTTTAACTTAACGGTTTGAGTTTAAAATATCAAGTCGTAACCAACAGTTACATTGCTGTTGACCCTTTGAATTTAAACGCCATAAAGAAGATTTAACCGCATTCCCAAAGCGATCGGAACCGCACCCTGATTGCGTAACACGGTTACAATCGCAATCGCAATAGCTTATATTTTGACAGGTTAACAATGTTCATTGCACTTGCATGGTGTGTAGTAAAATATGTCATGTCCACAATAAGATGAATGGAGGGATATTGTGGAACTGTCAACAGTATTGCGGTGGTGTTAATAATTGATTTATGGTAAGTAGTCAAGTTCATTTTCAATATTTATTTTTGTACACACGAACACTTAATCTTAAATCGGAAATGGATGAAAGCTTCCAACTAATGTTATCAAGCAATCAGTGTACCTAAAGTGTATCGGTTATGCTGTATATAAATAACAGTATTTTGGCCTCTGGCTAAAGCAATGCGATGACCCTTCGTGCCCTCACCACATTAAAATGAAAGTATATACCAGCGCCACTCTTGTGCTAAACAAGACACAAATAACTCCCAATAACAAAGTCGTGTGGCAAATAATAATTATTATTATGCTAACTTTTACTTAGGAAGGAAAGAGGGGAGGTCTCAGTCCAACAGCGGGATACAAGGTAGGCTCACAAAAAAATGGTATCTGGTGACTACTCAAGCATTTCATAAAATTATTTAAATTAGCACTTTTCGTCACTCCATCATAACTTGTCACTCACCAATTCTTTCATAATATCCACGTAAGTTTATTTTACACCATCTTTAGTAACTCTAGGTCATCTCTTACAAAACGGTTTTTTACCTGTTTATTTTCTCAGTAATACCTTTTTACTAAGAGCATGAGTATTAAAGGAAGCCCCTCAAGGTTAACCAGTATTGTCCTGTAGAAAGTTATTATTTAACAGCTTGGTGTGAAGTTTACAAGGCTTATGAAATTATACTTGTTGTGAATCATTTAATTATGAGTATCATCGTACCATTCACGTCTCATTGCAACATGGATTATTTTAATTTATTATTTTCATACTTTCATGATTTTGTTACCGAGTTTTTAACCGACTTCAACAAGGAGAAGGTTCTCAATTCGATTGTACTTTTTTTTAGTTTTTGAGTTTGCTTCAATAATACGTATTTTTCCCACTTCGTCGTTGATACAATACGTTCTATGTCAACATTTTATGTTTCTTTTTCTGCAAAATGACTTAATATTTTAATTGTAAACGCATCCGTAAAATGTCAACAGCTAATCAGATCCCTGTATTCGGATACAATAGGTCACATGACAAAATATACTCTCATTTTTCTCATTCTCATTTTAATGAGTGTGTTTTAGTTTAATTTGTGATTTCCTGTGCGAGTCTCAATACGTACTTTTCAGATTCAGAGGGCCACGGTAACCCTTTCGGACCCGCAACCCCGGCAGGCAAGTCACCCCCTGCCATTTTATCCGTGTATTACATAACATTGATCAGGCAGAGGACATAGTCCTTCTATAGTTTTAGCTGACCAATCCACTATAGCCACCCAAACCCATAGCCCAATATGTTTTGTTTCCATGTTCTGCATTAGTCCTGCACCAACTAGGGGTTGTGTTTGGGTGCACTGCATACTGCATGCAGGGATAATCGCAGGTTGGTGCCTCAACACTTAAAATTGTCTAAGGGGCCTCTGGAGTTAGCTTCGGTACCTCGTACGCCTACTAAAGGTCCGGGACCCCAGGGTCCCGAGATACGTCAAAGACATTTAAATCATAATAAACTATTTATTTCAGGTGACAAAGGCCCACAGATGAACCTAAACATACAGATTTGAATACACAAAGCTTGTGACAGTGACAGTGACAGTGCGAATCATTTATATATGTTAATATGAGTATACAGTGTGAATCATTAGAATATATGTTATCCGTTTACCGATGTATACGAATATTAACAAATATATAAATGATTATTATTATCATATATATTACATACGGGGCTTTCTGACCTCTCCCATTATTAAGGTTATTGCACACTCAAGGATATGCCACATTATAATTTTGCGCTTAGTACGATATAGAGGTAGGTATCAGAAATAAAATATTGTAGCTGTTGTGTCAAGCCAGTCAAACCGCTGTTAAGCCTTTTATTGGGAACTCCTGTTAAAAAAGTGGGTTAGGTTAGGTCTAGGATTCGATTCCCGTTTCGTGGAATTCTTCCCACTAGCAGCCCGGAGTCTGGTTTGTACCGGGTTGATGGCAATAGGCTCACCTCCTATTACATGGGACTTACACGTAACTGGCAAAATATGGGTGTAATATAGATACACCTCTGCCAACTCTTCGTGGAAACAGGCGTGATTTTATGTGTGTTACCTCTATACCTTCCATTTCTCTCAATCTTATTGCACTCTTATCCGTTAATTCCTGTAGGAAATAAACATGATACATACGTCAAAATATAATTATATCATCTATGTCTATCAGATCAACAAACATATTTACTTTTTATGGTCAATAATAGTTGACATTTTCTATACAGCAATAAATTGCCAATTGATTCATGTTTCGGAATTAATTTATGCTAATTTATTTTCCATTGATTAACTTTAATTCATGGTAAAATATTCGTTTATCAATGGTTTTAATTATTACAAAATGGTAATCTATTCCGAAATTCGTTTTACGTAAAATAGAGCACTGTGTTAGTTAGTGATGACCATTAGTCATGACCATTGTGTTAGTTAGTGTAAAATGTGATGAAAGAATAGTTTCATTAATCCGAAGTACATTACTTTGCATTATTAAAAGTTATTTCAGTGCACAGTTTACAACGATAACTAGTGTTTTCTCAAAATTTTAATTTGATCATTTGATTTATTAGCAATCGGATCAACAATTTTTATTAGTGATCCGTAAAGTGGAAGACCTTACCCCCATTCCATTATTTTTATAACGACCGAATCACCTTGGCCACACAATGTTTTGGTCCACAAATTAATAACATCACCGTATGTATATACAAATAACATTTAATTATCTTCTTTTCAACTGGATAAATAAAGGTATTTAACTTAAATCACCATAAACTTGTATACGATAAGACACACTGCTTCATTATGTAGTCCCTCCTCAATCAACTTGCTCGTCTTCTGCACACAGTTATCTTTTCATAGCATAGCGTTGCTACTCACACTGGAACACACACATCCACCGAGTATATCCAACAAACATAGTGTTTGAAGTGTTTATATGTAAGAGTTAAATACATTAATTTTACACATAAACCTTCCGTAATAAATTCTCTAAATGATGGTGAAAACCGCAACAAAATGCATTGAATAGTTTCGCAGAACAACGCGATCACACAGACACGAAAAACAATATCCACGTCTTCGTACGAAATAAAGTTATGAGGAGTAAAGAAATTCATGGTCTTTTTCATTCAGAATGATTGAATGTGCGTGATTGTACAATATAAGAATAGGCATTGATACAGAGGGTACATCAGAGACCTCACAAAATAAAATTAACAGGTTCCATTGATAGTTGCAATGTCCAAACCCTGAGTTCTTTGTACGGCTATCGCAACATTCACGTGATCGCGATATATAACTTAAGATTGTTTCCTAGCTTTAAAAGACGGATTTGAAACTCATAGAAACTACACACTTGCATCAGCATGGATATAATTTTCCATATTACCACGTAGAACCGGTATTTCACAGACATGGAAATTGTAACCACCTGTCGCTATTCTCAGGCATCACACGACTTGAATTATTCAACACATTTAACGGATTTCCTTACTTTATTTTTCCTTCATGTTTTAGATCACAAAATATCATTTTTACATTCTCTTTTTGTAGTACCTAACTTCTATCCGGATATGTAATAATGGCTGTATGTAAAGTTTTTCTTAGCTGGGTTGTGGAGGTTAGATAGGCAGTCGCTCCATGTAAATAATACTGGTATTCAGCTGCATCCGGTTAGACTGGAAGCTGACCCAACATAGTTGGGAAAAGGCTAGGTGGATGATGATGATTTATAAAGTTCTTACAATTCCTCATTCAATAATCCTGTAGATTTTGCGAAAAACAGTATCGTTTGCTTTGGAACAAGGGAAAGGAACATATTGGAACAAAATTAAAAAAAACTTACATAAAATAATAAATATAGGAACAAAAAGAAAGAATGATAAAAAAATATTTATGTTATTTAGAAACTTTTATTTAAACATTCAGATCATCAACATCTGCAATTACGACTTGTGTTTTCAGGCATGAATTAAATTCTAGATGATGTAACTGTTAAAATTTTCGAGCAATTGCACTTCCTAACACATTACTTTAGTCCTTGGTACGGCAGCACGGTATAGATGTGGAGCTGTGGCACGACCTATGTCCCACTGCCTGTCCTGCCCTCTGCGCCCCAAAAAATGCAGCCATAGCGACCTCTGCACTGCCACCGACGATGACGTTGGAAATAGCGTAGTTTCGGGCCAAAAAAATTTAATACACTATCGTACCGTCGACATGACTAAGAAGAAGGCTTTAGTCCTTGAGTATTTCAATTTTTAAAACGTGATACACATCGTTAGCGTCATTCACCAGAATTTATTACAAAATCTAAACCTTTTTTTTTAGACATGCGGTTGAATATTTTTAGCGAATGATCGGATTAACCCACTAACGTATTTGGTTATTATAAATTATGTTCGTGGTTTTTAGCGTAGGCATAACCATTTGTTTAAGGCTGTTAAATTGTATGGTTTAACAAGCATACGAGTATAAAGTGGTTTAGGTATAAAATTAGACTAGGTATCAAATATTTTATGGTCACGACGAATATAAGTGTTTTTTTCATCTGGAGTGTATTGATATGATGACCATGATCTTCTTATTGTGTAAGAGATACATGTATAATATTATAGGGCTCTCAAAAAAAAGAACACAACAAAAAAAAATCTTTAAAACCATCAACCTTTTTCGCACTAAATCAAATTGTCACTGAAAATCCTCAATATTTAGAGTAATTTAGATTGCAGCTTCAACACTGACGATAAGAACCTTACATCATAAAGGTACCTACACAACAGGTCTAAACTGGATTTAGAATTAAACCTTGGATAATTGGTTTTATGGACACGTAATCAATTTTACGACAGTTTTGTGCTAGGTTTCATTAATCGTTTTATTATTCTGTTTTTTTTTTGTAAGTATTGTAGATATATTTTATATATTTTCGTTCAACTCTGACATAAAAATGTGAGCAAGTAAAATTTTTAACGTGTAAAATTGAATATAACATTGTTAAGTACTATATTTAAATTAAATACTGCGGAATGATAAGGCATCGTATAATACAGTACTTTATATATCCCAATCATGGAAGTTGAATAATCATCTTTACACGACATAGCACTGTGACTCGTAGTGATACCGCTATAATTAAATTATCATATTATACCTACTAAAACGTGTACCTAACTAATTATCATAATCGGTTCTTGTTCAACCCATTAAATTATCTATGTATACCTACAGACCATCTATTTGCAACCGGTTGGAGCTGTAATCTTCTCTATAAGGTAAAAGACCGCTTTAAAAATAATAGGTATAAGAAACATTTATCTAAATATCATTTTATACTAAAAATAAAAATTAATCTTAACAAATTAAATAAATTGATGAAACTAAGTAAGTAGGAATAGAAATAATTGGTACTTTGCCAAGCAGTGAGAAAATACGAACTTATAAAAAGAAGGTTGGAAAGATGTGGCATCTAAGTCAGACAGTATAAACGGATCCTAGACTAGTAGACTAATGAATGTACTTAGGTCGGTATTTTCCAAAATCAACACATTACTCTACTCGATAAATAGACATTAATTATTCTAACAAAAAAGCTCCGTAATTTCCAATAAAGACTGTTTACTCCGTAACCCTGTAAAGATATTCAGTAACTTTTAATATAAATAATTAATAAACTTATCCTCACGTCTTCATCGACCCCATGTCATTCCATTACTACATATATAATTCGCTCCGACGCAAACTATTGACCTCTAACTTTTGCTTAAATCCTATTAAAGCGTGCTATTGCAAAGTTTCCCACTCCTGCAGTTAGTTACCGTGAACACTTTCAACAGGTGTGAGCTGGTACCTAATATACTTGCGTGTGAGTGTGTATGATTAAGACAATGTTAGTACTTTAGTTTGTAACAATACTAAGGACTGCTGGCACCACAAAAAATCATATTGTTAATCATGTCAAAATAAAGAGAATGAGGAGGCCCTTGCGCGTTCTTCTCCATAGGAACCTACTACGCTTTGGAATGGCCAACTAGCTTTATCTTTTTGACTGAACGACCCCGTGACAATTCAAAAGTGCCTGTAATTAGTTTATTAAAAATAAATGCTAAGAAAGGAATAATGTTTTAAATACGTTTAGCGCTAAATGTACATTTAGTATTAGTGGTGCAGGTGCGCCTTAGTGTTAGTTCATTCGTTTATTTGGAAAGATGAAACTACTAAATACCATACCTTAAAATAAAATACAAATCACTGTACCCCTCAATCTGCCTAGCCTTTTTCCAACAATATTATGGTCGGCGTCCAGTCCTACCGGATGCAGCTGAATACCAGTATTTTACATGGAGCGACTGCCTATCTGAAATCCTCAACCCAGTAACTGTGTCATACGATACCCCTTGGTAAGACTGGTTGTCAGACTTTCAGGCTTGTGACGACCCATAACGACTGCCAAAGGTCCACGAATGACAGCCGGGACCAACGGCTTAACGTGCTTGGGAGTCTTGGTATGTAAAGATGGTCACCCAACCTCGGCAAGCTTAGCCTAACCGGATGAATCGACCCTTGCGGTTATTATTACTTAGCCACGAGCTCCTCAAAATCACTGTACCTCTAATAAATGTTATCCCAGACGAAGTGTACTCCGGTACACGGGAATTCATCTGGAAAAAACCTCGGGTTTTCCTATTAAATTGATCACAATATTGTACACATTTACTACCTAGTAAAACCTGCTTTGGCATAATCATCATCCGACCATAATAGTGTAAAAAAACCTCAAGCGTGAAGACCTAATTGAAATAAAAACTCAAAAGTAATTTGCTTGTAATTTTTATTACTAGATATTTACTTAACAAATCTTCCAACCTATCAATGATTATCAAATCAAAATTATTTTGAACCTAGTCATATTAATAGTCTGTCAATTAGTCGAGGTTACTTCCCGTTTGCATTCCGATGTAAGCGCAAATGGCGCAAAAAATATGATGATGAGCGATGTGCTAATTTGTCAAGTATCCATTTATAATTTATCTGAGGCCGTAAAAGTGCAGTTATAAATAAACGGTGGCGATAAACACTGCCGTGTTTTAAGCCCTTATTGCTATAGGTAATAATATTAGCTCATACGAGCAACGCTGGCCATGAACCACTAATTCTGAGAAACCCGAGATAACTGTATGTTGGGTGTCACTTCGCAGACAATGGTCCACCGTCCATCTTGCGCCGTATGCCATTTAACCTGTAAAAAAGGGGGTCTAAATAATCATGTTAGAAACCGGAGATCGCGGGGCAAGCTTTGATCTTACTTATTTTATTATTTTTGCCATCGACGCGTAACTTTAAGGAGAAGACGAAGATCACGTGAAGGAACAGGCCGAACAAGTTGGTCTATTATTAAGTTTCAGGCCTCCACCACATTCCTATCACGATGAACGGGTAATCATAACTTCAAAGTCAACCTGTGTGTTAAATTCGCAAACACGGTCAGGACCTGCCGGAAAGATTTATGATTAGGGCTATTGTACGGTCTCTTGCACAGAAAACATTAGCTAATATTGAAATCTTGCAAAAGTTTACGTCCAACCTATCATACCATATGTAAGTTACCAAATATATTACCGACAGATGTATGCGGGATCTATTTGGAACCATCTTCTTGTAATCGGTAACGCAACGGTATATGAGTAGAGATGCTACAGAGACTCAACTTTACGTTCTGACTAATATGTGTTTATGACGTGAGACGTTGCATATGGCACGACCCACGGGTATGAAATCCTTTTCATACCCGTACCAAATGCAACGCTTCATGAACTACCTATGAGGGGACCAGAAAAGTGTAACCCGTTTAAAGTGTAGCTGAAATTACGTTCGTTCAAATGTTTACGGTTATTTGGATCAGAGGACCAAACCATAATTCTGTATAACATTGACCACTACATAATTTCGGCCATTCGTTCTAATTACTTCTTTCCACGCTTATTTTCTCTACTCTTTTATAGTGTAGCTATCGATCGTATGAAGCTCGGACTCTGTTGGATATCTATTCCTGGCAAATTGGTCGCAGTCGCCGTGACATTAGCAGTTGCGATCGACAACCGGTTGCATTATGTCGTGTTATGTAAAGTGCTGTCAATAGAAAGCCGAATAGTGTGTTATTATAGGTAATAATAGTATTTGTTAACCTTAAGGTAACTAGTCGGTTAAATTTACCACCTGCTTGCTAATCAGCACATAATAATTATGTAATTTTCAATTAATTAGAAGTAGTTTTGTCCTAATATAGCAAAGGACTTAAAAAAATATTAACTGGAAATATTTGCACTGGACGTAAAGGCTTTATCTCACTAGGATGCCAGTGGTTGCACAATCATGGTCACACTCCCAAAAAAGTATAATCGGAAGCCAGGTGAGATATCCACTTGAGGCTGCGGCCAGCCAGGTTAAACGCGCCCCAGAGGGTCATGGACATCCCACTGGCCCGAGGATACCGCACGGTCTCTTGTGAGGTGGCGAGCCTCCTTGCCGGATTACCGCCATGGGATCTGGAGGCAAAGGTCCTCGCGCTCATCTGGGAGTGGCGCGAGGAGGCAAAACGCTAGGGCTTAACTACGCTGCCGCGAGAAATCACGGCATAACGAGGCAGAGCTCCGGCGGGATCTCATGGCGTCATGGAGAGTGCGATTGTCGCAACCCAGTGCTGGGCACGCCATAATTGCGGCGATAAGTCCCCTCTTTGAGGAGTGGCTAGAGAGGCGCCACGGCGTCCTCACCTTCCTCCTGACGCAGGTCCTTACCAGACATGGCTGTTTCGGGAGGTTCCTGTTCAGGATAAGGCGGGAGGAAACGCCCGGGAGTCACCATTGTGTAGTTCGCCGGAGGACACGGTGGAGCATACGGTGGAAGTCTGCCCGGCTTGGGCTAGGCATCGCCGTTTCCTCGTAGAGGCGATCGGCGGTGGTGATCTCTCGCGTCCGGCCCTAAATTCGGGCCATGGTACGGAGCGAGAGGAAATGGGAGGCCGTCACCTCCTTCTGCGAAGCAGTAATGCTCGCGAAGGAGGAGGCCGAACGCGTGAGGGAGAGGCAAAATTCGCGCCCTCACGCCCCTAACCGCTGCAGGAGGAGACGCCCTAGGCGTCGGGAATCGCGAGCCGATTTCCGGCCACCGTAGGCGCGGGCTTGTGGACGGTGAGGAATGACTAGCTCGCCGTCCGATAAAGACCAGGCTGGGGTTGATGGCGCGTTGTGTTCCACGCGCGCCTCAAAGAGATATCAGCAGAATTGACGGGGTCCGCTAGGGCCGATGCCTGCCGGGGTTGCGAAGAAAAACGAAAGGGAGATCGTTGCCCCCGGCAACAGGGCACCTGAAGGAACACGGATGAGTTTTAGTCAGTAAGAGTCTGACACACCCTCTCGCTCCACCCAGAGCGGGAGAAGTTATTTGATAACTTACCAGCAAAAAACAAAAAAAAAAGATGAGATATCTGTGTATGTTTTTTTGTTTGATATGATAACAAAAGTTCTAATGATCATAAGGTCTAATTTCTTTTAAAATATTTTTTTTATTTTTAATATAACGATCAAATGATTTAATGAATTATTGATATAATTTCATTTTACCTAATTTCATATGGCATAATGAATAGTTTATATAATGCACATTTGAAATAATATTATATTCAATTAATATAATATTGAGTTGCTATAATATTCAAAATCAATAAATAACGTTTTATATAATTTGGAAATGTCTACTTTTTCTTCTTCTCCTTATTATGTTGTGGCTATAACGTAGAATTGGCCATTTCATAATAAGGCCTAGGTCAGTATGGAAAAAAAAACTTTACGATATGACGCAACATAATTATACACCGGCTTGTAGTTAATAGATTGAATCTGTTCCTGAAAAAACGTTATACTAAATGAAATTAGAGAAAATGAAAATTATACCAAATATAACATTAGATCATATGAAATTAGGTTGAATGTTTTTATAACATATGAAAATTATATCACATGAAAGTTATGTCAAATTAAATTAGACTATCTATTATTATACCAAACATTACACACCTCATGGTTGCGCCACCATGGTGTCCTAGTGAGATATAAGTTATTTTAGACCCGAGTTCACCAACAGATGGTTAAAAAAACATCTGTCTTAACCATAAACGGCTGTTTAACAATATTTTACTGTTCACCAAGCACAAACAAATGGTTAAGGACTGTAATCGGACGGTTATCTTAAACGAACTAGCCAACTCAGTTTAACCGTTGGTTTACTTTTCCTGACGTGAAGTTTTGCATTGTGCATCTCTTTTAGTTACAAAATGAAAATGGTTTGAAATGTCTTTGAAGAGAATAATGTGTTATATGATTTTGATAATATAGAAAGAATGTTGCGCACTCCCCTTATATTCCAAACACGGCGCAATTATTTCGAGGAATATGACGAAAAAGCATTTGCTACAAGATTTTGTTTATACAAACGTAGTACTTTTGATCTACTTGATTTAATTGAAAGAAAGTTGGAATATCCAGGCGCCAGGTAAGTTTTGTAGTCGGAAGGCTATTTTATTATACTATTATTATGTTTGGGGCAGGTACTGTAGGTAGCAGTGGGTCAAGTCAAAAAACTACCTTGTAGTTTAAGGTTAGATTTATGATGTATTGACTTTTTTCTCTCTCGAGGTATGTAACACCTTCCTTATGTTATATTCATTTTCAGAAACTATTCTCTGTCACCGATAAGTCAGCTGCTTCTCATTCTGAGGTACACAGGGTGTCACCAGCTGACTATGGGGGACTTTGCTGGTGTCAGCAGACCTACGGCGAACAGGGTGATTCATCGAGTGACTGCTGCGGTTGCCTCTCTAAATAAGGATTTCATACGATTTTCAGAAACCCCAGAAGATATTCGCAAAACTCAAATGGAATTTTATAAAACTGCCAAATTCCCCAAAGTGATGGGGCATTGGACTGTACCCATATAAAAATAATTTCACCTGGAGGTAATCATGCGGAAACTTTTACAAACCGAAAAGGCTATATGTCTATAAATGTTCAGGCTGTATGCAATGCTGGACTTATAATCACCGATGTAATAGCAAGGTGGCCAGGTATTACTCATGATAAGCGCATTTTTAGTGCATCCTGCAGAAATGCTATGTTCGAGTTGGGCACATACGATCACTCAATTCTTGTGGCAGACAGTGGCTATATGAATAAAAGCTACTTAATGATGCCTCTTGATAGGGTTCAGTGAACAGAAGAGTCGTTATACAACGAATCACAGATAAGGATTCGGAATCCCATAGAAAGGTTGTTTGGGATATGGAAGAGACGGTTTCCAGTACTTGCATTGGGAATGCATATACATTTAAAAAGCTGCCTTCCAATAATCTTTGCCACTGCTGTCCTTTACAATATGCTTCAATCAAAGCGAGAAGAATGCCCTCCTGATGGCCCTGATTTGAAACTACCTGCTCCTTGGGAATCTATAATAGAACAAGGCAGCAACGGCATCCTGACATTGGTACGGAAGCAAGAGATATTAATCCAGTGAGGCTTTAAAGTATTTTTTTTATTATCAGGCTATTAACATCTCTATATCTAATAGAGTCCTTCCATAACGTCTTTATTTAAAAGATATTTATTGTTTTAAGGTTTTTTTGTTGTTGTTGTTTAAATAATGGGTCTTCTTAAGATGCCTATCACGAGTTTAAACAACTAATAAATTAAATTATTATTAATAAAACTGATAGATTTTATTAAAATTTTATTAGTTAGTCACGATTTGACTGAAATTATACCGATGAAGCACGAAACTTAATTCTTTTTAGGCTGGATTTTGAGTCAGATATTAAACCAACTTCAAATGTTAGTAGGTTCCTAATTTTTAGGCCCGCTTGAACCACAAATTAATAAAAAGGTTTAACAGTATATATATTTTTTTTAAAACCTTGTAGTCTCTGTCGTTTTCAAACAATTGACAGAAACAGAATAATGTTTTAATATGCCTTTAGCACTAAACGTTTTTAGTGTTTTGTGGTGCAAGCGGGCATTAGAAGTTTAGTAAGTGAACCACTAAATCTTTAAAACTTGTTTTGTTTGTAATCCATGCTTTAAATCTAATGGATTTTGTCATTAATGTTCTTATCCACATAACTAAACCACAAAATTACTGTAACCTTCTATCTACTAGCTGTTTTTACATAAAGACTTAATAAATAAAACATTAAACATAATCATCAAATTAATTCTAAGTTCAGATACAATTTGTTTGGTGACGTGCGACGCACGGTGTTTCCGCAAGCTAAGTGAGTTCCAATAGCCAGCGTCTTGCGTCAACGTGATGAACGAGCTTTATTTCTATTATTTTGCTTGATACATTTGCTATTCACAAAGGACAATGTTTATTTTTATAGGTTATTCATTAATTCAGTAAAATATACTGCTATTTATTCATAAAAAAATAATGTGCACCTACTTTGTTATAAATTGTCTATTTGTTTACATCTTAAAAGAAGTGTGTATATGAAGGATAATATTCATGGGTAAATTTCTAAGTAGCAGCCCACAGTCTGGATTTGTGCCCGGTTGATGGCAATAGGCTCGCCCCCTATTACATGGGACTTAAACATAACTAGCAAAATGTCGTGTACTACAGGTACACCTCTGCCATACCCTTCGGGAAAAACAGGCGTGATGTTATGTTATGTTATCCAAAACCTTTTAAAAGTTATCCAAGTAACTTTTGGCTTCACTGAGCTCTAAGAACATTTTACTTAGTCATACACGTATAACTGAATGAACATATTAAAAAGCATACAAGCTCAATCAGCCGTAAGTCAATAATCTCCAACGGTAATGTTAATGGCATAATCTGCGCTAATCTCAAGGTATTAGCGTTACGAGATAAAGCGATGGTAATGGGATTTTGATCAGCTGATTATATTACTATTTGAGATATTATCAAAGGTGATTGTGAGCAACTTTGACAGCGTTGGAATATGATACAGACAAATCAGAAGGCTTACTCTGGAAACATGGAAAAGTCACTTACACTGCTGTTAAAGATTGCACATAATAATTTTGACATAACCTACTTGCACCTACTCGTGAAGAAGTAATCATTCTGGAGGAGATAAAGAAGGATCTTAACTTACTGGAATCTTTGATTGAAACCAGGTAGTGGCCGCCGCCCTTGGAATTTCCAGTAGGTAGGTAGGTATTGGACTTTCAGTATCAAAACTATGTTTTTTGAAACTCTTTTCAACCATTCGCTCACGCTGTGGTTTTCCAAAGACATGCACTAAATTCGCTTGACTATCAATCTCCAGATGCATTATACACGAGGTTCACAGACGAAATTCATTTTCAATTTTCATCTTACAAAAAAGCAAAGAAAAGTAATTCGTTTCAACTTTTCATTCGTAATTTTGTGTAAAGTGGCTCTTCTGAAGCTTTACTTTATTAAAGATCATAATCTAATGTTAATTATGAATGCAATGTCAATGTGAATACATTTGTCAGTAGTTTCATTATTTTTAAATGTTAGGCTTTAATGTTGTCTCAGAGATTGTAGTATTTTATATTTCAGACATTGATGCGGCTGAAGGTATATTGCTTTATTCATTTGATTTTGCGGTTGTAAATCTTGTTTCTAATAGCAACCTTCAATTATTTGTTATATGTTCGAATAATAATATATCCATTCCAATGACATTTAGTAGAAAATGAAAGATTACAATAGGTATTAATTTAATATCAAGGGTAACCCTGAGTAAGAATGAAATTGTAAAAGCTGTGTACCGTGTCGTCCATCTTGCAAGAGAAGAAAAAGACTTTTAATATATATTTTTAGTTATTGAATTTTTGTATTATATTCTATCTGTATTATTATTTTAGTTTAAGAGTATGTGTCTGGATGTTGTGGGTTTATTAATTGCCTGAAATAAATTATATTTAATTTAATTTAATTAATATTGTACAATTAACATTTAGCTCTTAAGCTTTGAAGTGAAAATGGAGTTTTATATATTTAAATTCAGGTTTTCTGAAGATTCTTAAACTTCAAGAAGTAATAGAAGTAATAGACGTGATCATGGTATCGCGAAATCAATGGTTTAGTCCCATCTTAAAAATGCCCAACGCGCCTAAAGAAGTTTTCACTTAAATTGCCATTTATGTGAAAACTTCCACAGCCATAATTATGCCGCATATTTTGATACTCGCAAACAGTCTATTTGGTAATTTCCGATGGCCCAGCAGCATGAAATTTGGCGAGAAGCAAGGTCAAGTAAAGAGGAAAATCCGAAAATTGGTAATTTAAGTATATCTAGTTATTTATGAACTGCAAAGATAAGTTTGTTCTTCAATCTGGGATCAAAAATTCATAGATCGTGTCTTGAAGTAACATTTAGTCTGCATTCGATACTCTCCATTGTATAAAAGTTCTTTTTCAATTGAAATTTTAAGTTTGTCCTGATTTGGAAATTCGGGCAACCGAGCAAGCACAGCTTTGAGACGGAACCTTCAGGACGCAAATCCTACTCACACTTGTCCGGCTTTTTAATATAAGTAGGTTTATATGATTCTAAATGGCTTACTTAAAATACGAATTATTCATTTTACTATGAACACCACCAGTAATTTGTAATACCTACTCCAGTGCCGCCATTGAACACATATACCTACATGTTAGAAAGGTTAGTTAAGGTTATCCCTTAAATCTCTTGAAAAGAAGACACAAAAAAAAACAATATTACATGTGAGTTTTAAAATCATCCCCTATTTTACCCCTTTGGATCCCCCAAAGGGGTAAAATAGGGGATGATTTTACAAAAATGCTGAAATTTATTATTTTTTTATTTCTTAACAAAAGCGTAAATTTTTATTTTCATATCCTTAACTTAAGAAATTCTGTATTTGCTACAAAAACTTTCATCCCCTGTATCACCCCATTATTTTTGAGACAAAAAGTACTATATGTCCTTCTCTAGGATGCCATTTATCTCTTTTCCAAATTTTATCGAGACCCGTTCAGTGGTTTAGCGATGAAAAGATAACAAACAGACAATCAGTTACTTTCGACATATTATTATAATATTAGTATGGATTAAGTATTAAGTATGTACTGCTTTGCTCCATAAAAGTATAGCGGGATGATAATCATTTAAAAGGTAAAATTTGTGCTCCGAAGGTGGTCCCATATAAATTTTATTTTACTTTGCTTGGATAGTTTTTGAGTTGGCTTCAATAATACGTACTTTTTTCCCACTTAGTATGTGGATGATGATGCTGGAGACTGTAAACAGGGACCCGTGGGGACGCCCATATAAGATGGTGCGGGAGAAACTCCGCCCATGGGCTCCCCCGCTGACGCAGAGTCTCCGGCCCCAGCTTGTGGGGGACGTGGTGAGCGCTCTGTTCCCTCCAAGAGGGGAACACGCTCCCCCGCCCATGGCTCCGCCTACTGCGGTGCCCGATGCGGACCATACCGCCGACGACGACGACGATGCTCCGGAGGTGACCGAGGTAGAAATGAGAGTGGCGGTACGCAAGATGAATGCGAAAAATACCGTCCCAGGACCCGACGGCATACCTGGAAAAGCCTGGGTCCTGGCCTTGGGGGCTCTCGGGCCTCGACTAAGGGGGCTCCTAAGCGCATGCATGGAGAGGGGCCAGTTCCCACTTCGTTGGAAGATGGGGAAACTGGTCCTCATCAGGAAGCCGGGGCGCCCAGCGGACTCTCCGTCCGCTTATCGGCCCATCGTGCTGCTCGACGAGGTGGGCAAGCTCTTTGAAAGAGTCATTGCAGACCGCCTCGTCGAGCGGCTGGTGCGGGTGGGGCCGGATCTGGCAGAGAGCCAGTTTGGCTTCCGCAAGGGGCGCTCTACGGTGGACGCCATCATGCGCGTGCGGGCCCTCACGACGGGGGATGCTGTGGCCCGGGGTGGGGTCGTCTTGGCGGTGTCTCTAGACATCGCCAATGCCTTCAACACCCTGCCCTGGAGTTGCATCAGGGAGGCACTCCGGTATCACTGGATGCCGACCTACCTCTGTCGTGTGGTCGAGGCCTATTTGACGGACAGGGCCGTCATTTACCCCGGTCACCAAGGAGAGTGGAACCGGCGAGAGATGTCGTGCGGTGTCCCACAGGGATCGGTCCTGGGGCCGCATCTGTGGGACATCGGATACGACTGGGTGCTGCGCGCCGACCTCCCTAGCGGCGTCAGCGTCGTTTGCTACGCTGACGACACGTTGGTCCTGGCACAGGGGGGGTCGTACCAGGCGGCGGCCGAACTAGCGACACGCGGGGTTGCGACAATCGTCGACAGGATTCGGCAGCTGGGACTCGAGGTGGCCCTGCACAAGTCCGAGGCCATGGGTTTTCATGGACCTCGGAATGCGCCACCGTCGGGTTCCCAGGTAATGGCGGGAGGGGTTCACATCGGCGTCGAGTCGACGATGAAGTATCTGGGACTTGTCCTCGACAGCCGGTGGAACTTCGTCGAACACTTCCGACGTTTGGCTCCCAGACTGGAGCGGGCCGGGGCTGCGTTGAAGCGGCTCCTGCCCAATCTAGGGGATCCAAACGCCTCCTGCCGGAGGCTCTACGCGGGGGTCGTGCGGTCCATGGCCCTTTACGGGGCACCGGTGTGGGCGCGTTCACTAAGGCTGCGGCCAGCCCGCCGGTTGAACGCGTCCCAGAGGGTCATGGCCATCCGGCTGGCCAGAGGATACCGCACGGTCTCCTGCGAGGCGGCGAGCCTCCTTGCCGGATTATCGCCATGGGATCTGGAGGCAAAGGTCCTCGCGCACATTTGGGAGTGGCGCGAGGAGGCGAAACGCCGGGGCTTAACTCCGCTGCCGCGAGAAATCGTGGCACAGCGGACAGAGCTCCGGCGGGATCTCATGGCGTCATGGAGAGTGCGACTGTCGCAACCCAGCGCTGGGCACGCCACAATTGCGGCGATAAGACCCCTCTTTGAGGAGTGGCTAGAGAGGCGCCACGGCGTCCTCACCTTCCGCCTGACGCAGGTCCTCACCGGACACGGCTGTTTCGGGAGGTTCCTGCACAGGATAAGGCGGGAGGAAACGCCCGGGTGTCACCATTGTGTGGATCGCCCGGAGGACACGGTGGAGCATACGGTGGAGGTCTGCCCAGCTTGGGCGGAGCATCGCCGTGTCCTCGTGGAGGCGATCGGCGGCGGTGATCTCTCGCGTCCGGCCCTGGTTCAGGCCATGGTACGGAGCGAGAGGAAGTGGGAGGCCGTCACCTCCTTCTGCGAAGCAGTAATGCTCGCGAAGGAGGAGGCGGAACGCGTGAGGGAGAGGCAAATTTCGCGCCCTCACGCCCCTAACCCCCGCAGGAGGAGACGCCCAGGGCGTCGGGAATCGCGGGGCGATTTCCGGCCACCGTAGGCGCGGGCTTGCGGGCGGTGAGCAATGGGTGGCTCACCGTCCGATAAGGACCAGGCCCGGGTCGACGGCGCGTTGTGTTCCACGCGCGCCTCAATGAGATGTCAGCAGAATCGAAGGGGTCCACTAGGGCCGATGCCTGCCGGGGCTGCGAAGAAAACCGAAAGGGAGATCGTGGCCCCCGGCAACAGGGCAACCGAAGGAACACGGGTGGGTTTTAGTCAATAAGAGTCTGACACGCCCTCCCGCTCCGCCCAGAGCGGGAGAAGTTATTTGATGATTTCCCACCCTCAAAAAAAAAAAAAAAAGTATGTGGATGATATGATAAGTTCATGTCACTGTTTTTTACATCTCAGGTAGTGGTATTCGAATTTGTGTGGGGTAGATACCACAACTATAAAGTGAAAAATAAAAAAAATTACAAAAAAAAACAGTCAACCGACTTCCAAAAAAAACACTATAAAGCGAAAAATTACTTTTTTTTTGTAAACAGTTTTTTACAATTTGCGGTAAACTATAGAAGAATACGAAAATAATTCAATATTGCTCATCCCCCATAGCAAATAGCGTGATAATATTTTTTGCAAAATCTATTGTGACGTTTCCATTTTTTGGCTTATAGATTATTTATACCAATTTTCAAGTTAATCAAGCCAAGCCAACAAAATCCCCCCTTTTCACCCCCTTAAAGGTTGAATTTCCAAAAATGCGTTCTTAGCGGACGTCTACTAACTATAAACTACCTTTCTGCCAAATTTCATCTGTATACGTCAAACGGTTTTCGATATTTCATGATGAATGAGTGAGTGAGTGACGTTTCGCTTTTATATATTTAGATTATGGTATTTTTTTGTGACAAAAGGTAATATAAAGTGTACAACTATTTAGATACCTACAATAAATAACGTGTAACCATCCGTTGCATTAAACTTGAAGCAAGTTAGGTAGGTAACTTACAACTCACTATTAGCTCATACGCAGAACGCAGTTAACGAAAGGTTAGCCGATTCCTTTGAACGCGTGTCAAATTTTTAAGTAGAGAGGATTACTGTAGCTAATGTTAACTTTCATGTTAACAAGGTCGAACTCACGGTTTGTTTGCAAATATTTCGTAATTTTGATATTGACGAAGTCATCAGACTGACGATTAACAGTTTAACCCACGCATACTTCAGACATAACTTGACGCCTTGTTTCCCTGAAGAGATTGACACAGGTATACCTACAGTATACCAACACTTCGCCAGTTATGTTTAAGTCCCATGTAATAGGGGCGAGCCTATTGCCATCAACCGGGCACAAATCCAGACTCCGCTACTGAGAATTTCCCAATAGAAAAGCCCAATACTTTTCCCGACTTGGGAATAAAACCCAAGACAGAACTCAATAGTAGCGTTTGCAACCATTTGGATACTTCAGTCACTTTTTAAAACGATTTGAAAGCATGTTCGCTATATTACACCGTAAGGTGACAGAGACGATATGAAACTTAACGACTAACTGAAATCAAGTTACGTTTTAGTATTATTTGGTTCTGGTTCCCTAAGAAAGCAATTAACTGTCGGACAATAGCATAATCAGCCTACAATGTTCCCACTGCTGGGACACAGGCCTCCTCTCTGGGAGAGGGATTGGGCTATAATCTACCACGCGGGCCCACTGCGCGTTGGAAGATGTCACATGTCTTCGAATTTTTGGTTCTAGGACATGCCGGTTTCCTCACGATGTTTTCCTTCACCGTTTCAAAGCAGTGGTGATAAAATTATTTCTCTGGGTTCGAACCCACGACACCTCGTAAATTGGGGCCAGTACCATTGGGCCATCATTGATCGGAAAATAACGGCTATCCAAATACAGAGCGGTTTTTAAAACCTTTTAATGTCAAATACTGGTGAAAATGACAGATTTTCATGACGGCCGTTATATGATGGAACCGCTTTCCTAGAAAACCAAATCTTAAGAGCCCGCCAGTAACACTGTTGTGTATTACCTAGCTATAAAACACATACCAATTAATATAAGCTTTATTGGTGGGGTTAACTGGAACTAATTATTCATTTGAACAACCTAATCATTTGTAGTCTTTTTGTGGAAGAAATGAATCATGTGGAAATAAATGTATTACAGTCCCTAAGCCTTCTATGCAGAGGATTCGAAAGCCTTCCACCCGATATCACACACAGAGGAAGGATTTTGGTTTACAAAGGTATTGTGAGAGACCATCGCAAATCGACGGCTTATCACTCATAGAGAACCATTCAACACGTTTTAATGATTCTTCAAACAAAAAAATGGACTACAACACAATGAATCTTTCCTAAGAAAAGGTAGTTTTATTGTTTTAAACCAGGGCACATAATCTCATCACTTCAATAAACTATTTAAATACCTGTTACACGACCACTGTACAGTCAGCGACAAAAGTCGATCAACACCTATTTTTTAAATCTTCAGTATTGAAGTATTAATTATTTTAGCAATATTTGTATATATATTTGTTTGCATACAGATTTCTACTCACGTTCTCGAAATCGGCTCTAACGATTTCGATGACAGTTGCAATATCGGAGTTTACGGGGGCGAAAAATCGATCTAGCTAGGTCTCATATCTGGGAAAATTAGTTTTCTCCGTATTTTCACCCGAACAGAGCTCAGTCACCCAAAGTTTAGAACAAGATAATGAATAAAGACGACAACAATGACATTAGAATAACGATCATGGCAGCATGGAATTAGGAAGTACCTACTATCATGGCAGTATGGAATACATAGATTAGTATACTATTAAATGAGCATTCTCTATTTTCACCCGAGCAGAGCTCGGTCGCCCAGGTACTAATTAATTAATTATTAATTAAAATCGGAACATAAGTAAAATTAAAATATTATTTCTTAGCTATTTATTACATGAATTGCTGAAATACAATGCATGGAATACTTTAGTGTGAATGTAGATGACGTTTAAGTAGTAATGTTAATCGAGTTTCCTCGCTGAGCCTACATACATAGTTCCTATGTCTGGTTCAAGCTAACTGGTTTCACGAATGATCTAGCGACAATGGCTTGCCTTATGCAACAATGCGCAAGTAGGTATTACAGGTCGTCTAGTAACCAGTCTAGTGACTCATATCATAATGCCACCTGTCCGAGATGGTACTACAGTATAATTTGACTTTACCTTAGTTATCAACGTTCTAGTAATATCAAAGACCTAATCTTATCTTTTTATTACGGAACCCTAGTACTAAGCCTCCGCTGTACTGTCCGTTCGTCTGTCTGTCAGCGAGTTGTATCTCATGAACCATAATAGGCCGATAGTTGGAATTTTTGCAGATTGTGAATTTCTATTGCCGCTATAACAACAAACAATAAAAATTAAATAAAGTTATTAATTAGGTAAATACAAGACACTTTTTTTGGGTTTTTTTTCGATCTTAATACGGTACGGAACCCTTCATCTGCGAGTCCGACTCGCACTTGGCCAGTTTTTCAATTACCAGATCATTTGAGTTGCATCGTCGCAGTCGTTATTTACACTTTGCTTTCAATTACATGTAGATCAAATTAGATACATTTCTAATGAAACTTGTCTAGCAATCCTAACACAAGCGCGTGAGTTATACAAACGCTTCCATAATTGGCGAAATTGCCGCGGGTTAATATGTAACTACCAACTACCCAGACAAGAATCTCAATTACCAATAAAAATCAAATCTCCCACGCACCCACTTTTATTTAACTATAAGATCTATAACAAATAATATAGAGTTGCGCTTGCGCACAGTATCGTGAAAGCTTGACATTTGCACTTGACTCATCCCAAATGCCACAGCCGTTTCGACAGTCAGGTGTCGCAAACGACTAACTAGTAATGACACGCGTTCTACGTGGTTAATAGTTCTTGCTATGATAGATCACATCACGATTTTTGTTCATAATTGTGTAGGAACAGTTATTGCATTGAATGTTGGCTGATATTTCGAACTGCAAGCCAGCAATTTGTGCTTCTTAATTCCGATAGGTTAGACAAAAGTATATCGCATATTAACCGTGTTTTTAACAATTTTTCTGGAACTTAGCTTTGCCGATGATGATTGATTGATAGCATCTTATGCTTGTGTAATTTTTCGATGTCGGCACGTCCGCTGCACGCTGCACAGCACCACTATCCACTTTGCTGATTGACTTATCTGATGTACACCTCTTAAAGACTTTTATGTTTTAAATCGATTCTTTGATTTTAATTTACTTATTTCTTCATCCATTCCTATAATATTATATAACCATGGTAATCTGAATCACGCACTTCCTTTCACACCTATTATCTCACGTCCCACTCGACCGTGTCCTGCGAAGTACCTGTACGACATTAAGATGCAGGCAAGTCTTAGATCACAGATCATACTGCTCGTCGATATGTCAGCTCCTCATTATCATGGTACGGATGATAGACGGCATTTTGATAGAAACTAATGATGATACTTTAGATACTATTTATTGCATTTATCAAAACATTGGATTTCCTCTGTATTGCACCTGGTTTCCAGACACAAATTTAATAATATGCACAGCATGCTTAATATCTGTTATGGCTGTACGCCATACCTTTATTTTTTTTCAGACCAAGAATCATAGCTGCATTTTACACGTAGAAGCGAATCTTTTAGCAACTCAAACCCACTGCGCCAAACAAGCCAGTGCGTGATTCTGTAAAAATAAACCTATTTTTCTTTTTTCTATCTGAAATAAAAGTCAGATTGATTGCAAGTGCACAAGTGCTTTTAGTTCATGAGACCTTTTCAGAATTGGGAAGCCAAAAAATATGTGCGAGGATTACGATAAGTATCTCCACATTAGAGAGTACGCTTCGGTTTCAGACGTCTTGAGCGTCGCTACGCTCAAGAAGTCTGAACCGAAGCGTGAAACCCGTACCATAAGTCACGGACGTCTTGTCGAGCTGCAATTACCTTACTTCCCAAAAGTTTCACCTTGGAAGTGTCTTCCTGCTTAAATTTTAACCTTGGCCTATAAAACTAGAAACCTAGCTATAATACCTGTTATTATAATGAGCTTTGTCCCACGTTTTTTTCCCATATACGTATATATTTTATTATAATACCCAAAAGGTTTAAATTAGGTAAGTATCATCTCATTCGTCAATCTCACCCACACAATAAATATATTTCATTCCAAATATCTCTCAAAGGACATAATTTCAATATAAATAATCTAAAAGCAATCGCTAAAAGGTTAATCTAAACATTATTTACATTTACATATATATTTAGTGTTATTGGTGTAGTGGGTCTAGTGACCTGGTTGCCACAAGGTCCTCGGTTCGATCCGTGTCGTGTCGTCGTCCGTTTTATGGGTATGTCCACAGTTCTGATGAGCCTTCTTCTGATAGTGTACAGTAAAGAGTACCTATTCTATCTGTTTATCTATCTTCTCCATAGAACAAAGCATTTTGAAAATATGATTTTATTGTGACAAGTCATGACCAACCTCTGAGTTTCTTCAGGATTCTTATCTTTATAAATCTACTTTACAGGAACTCGTACTTACATAATCGAAGTAGTTAAGTTGGTACTTATCATAGACACGCTTTTTCAATATTAACAGACATAGAAGAATTTAAATTCGTTAAGTTTTCAATTGAAAATCTAGGAGTTGAGCTATCATGCAGGTTTTATATAACTAAACGTCTTCTTAGATATCTCCTGTAGGTCGTAAAGATTAATGAACTTAAATAGAATAATTAATTAGCACCACAGTGCTAAAAACTGCATCTTGTTGAATTGATGTCATTTCTGTATGTAAATATATTTGATTGCATTTTTCGCACATAATAAAATAAATTTTCTGAAATTCGGACCCACTTACATAAAATTTAGATAATTCTTAACAAATCGACTACAATAAGATGTCTGACTTTCAGCACAGTTGATGTTGGAATCTCATAAAATTTCCGCAAACACACCGACATAACATTTATTGGTATAGCAAACTAGTTTATTAACGTCAATGCAAAATACTTCCTGCTTTATTTTTTTATTAAATCGTAAAAAAATTAACAATTTGAATCGTTTTCAATTAACACAACAAAAGAAACAGATATTTTTAAGTTAACGTTATTTTATGGATTACGTACCTATAAATATTACTTAATAATAATGTGAAATTTAAATAATAACTGGCCTAAAATCCGGAAGGGACCATACACGACACAGGTACGAGCTTGAAATCTCTATACTTAAGAACGCAGAATCAGTGAAGATAAATGAAGATATATGAAGCACCTATCAGAGATGAAAACATTCAGTGAACTAGCTAAACAGCATTCAAAAGACATTAATTCTTAGTGATGAAGCAACCGCTGAACACAACGCAACACATAATAAGAAAAGATTTGATTCGCCTGATTACACCTTATGTACGTACTTATTACAATCAACCTATTAATCTGATAGGTTTTCTGATAGGTTGCTACAATTATCGCAGAATGCACAACACATCAGAAGACAAAACATTTGCAAGCCTATGTCGGTATCAACACCACTAAACTCCACACAATTCCGCCAGTCGTACAAACGTAATAACATACAATTATAATTGCCAGAAACAATGACAGACTGTCACTCTGGCAGCCCATCTCTAACGCCCACATTATTGAGTAACATGAATCATTTGTATGCCACTCCACTAACGTACAAGAAACTAACTGATTTCACACTTAAAACCGCAAACTTAAAAAAAAACCAATTAACAATTCTTCGCGCACATCGTAAAACATGATTTAGAATTTTTGATTGTCCGATGCTTACGAAAAAGCCTAGTGCATACAGTATACATACCACCTTGAAAGCTTTCTAGCATAAAGAAATACCATCCAAATTTTCTTACAACACGATATAAAGGCTAAATCACACAGGAATGCCGCGATTTCACGGCGCGTCGCGGCATTCGACGCGTTCACCTTGACACGGACCTAATGTCGCGCGTCTTCGTATAATTAGATAAAAATAAAAGTATAACTCACTTAGATCGTGCGTTTTGTTAACTCATCCATTCGGTGGACGCGTGATCGTTTGTTGTGCGCGTTGTCTGATGTATCACGATATTGTTGATTAGATATTTAGTTAATGTAACTCGGTAAAAACGTTTTGTTAACTTATTTGTTTGAGAGTAATTTTCTAAAAACTACACGGAAAACTTTGAGTTTTGAGAATTTTTTTTAACTATAAATTCGATGTTAATGCCAAACAGATGTTCATCAAAAAATAGATGAGCCTGCGGTGCTGCTGACGTGAAATAGTCGGCATTTTCTGCGACGGAAATAAATTGTTTGCGGTAATGCACCCTTTTTTTCATGTCCATTATTTTCCGATTAATCACTCCACGGCGTCAAGGACAATAAGGCATTCATTAATTTTTGTTATTAAAAATTACCGTATGACAATGTGCCCGCGCACTAACCATAGATCAACAGGGGACATTGTCCGCGATGTGACCAGCGTGTAGACGCCCACCCGTGGCTTATGGTCATCGTTACCTCACCGTGGCCCACGGGGCTCTTAACTATGGGTTATACATCTAATTATATGCTTTACCAGTGATTTAAGACGCTGCTCTATGTTGCCTACGAATAATGTGGCGATGTAATGAACAAGATAAAATATGGCCATTATTGTTTCTTGGAGACAATCAATCAATCAGCCTAGCCTTTTCCCAACTATGTTAGGGTCGGCTTCCAGTATACCAGAATACCAGTATTTTACATGGAGCGACTGCCTATCTGACCTCCACAAACCAGTAACTGGGTAATACGATACCCGTTGGTAAGAATGGTTGTCAGACTTTCGGGCTTCTAGTGACCCATACCGAATGTCAAAGATCCACGAAGGACAGCCGGGTCCAACTTACCAACATAAAACGTGATATCCAAGGCGCGGAGGAGACTTGGTATGTAAAGATAGTCACCCATCCCCGTGGTTGGGTGACTATCTTTACATATACATACCAACCCTGGAAAGCGTAGCTTAACCTGATAGATCGGTCCGTCCGGCTGATAATACATAGCCACGATCTCCTCTCATGTAGAGACGTAAGTATGAATTTAAGTAAGATTTTCCGTTTACAACCTGAAACAATCTTCATTGTTCACTTGGAAATGATTTCCTGATACATAAATCTGTTAGTTTTTGTCCAAATTAACATATTATAATTGGATACTCGACAAACACTAAAAATAGTTGGTATTTCAAAATGGCAATTTTTCTTGTGTTTTTGGAACCAATTTTTGCATTTGCATGATTAACTAGCTGCATAATGGACTGTGTGTAAGCTTTACACACGGTCCATTATGCAGCTCGTTAACATAAATTATGATACTATGTATAACTCGACATTTTCAATTATTTTACTAGCACGATAGTGGCAAAAGATCATGATTATGAAGGCAATAATAACTTTAGTCGGTTGACGGTTAAAGTCGAAAGAGGCAAAGCTGATGCACACTTATTAAAGCATCAATTTCCCAACAGCACACACGCAAATTCTTAATTTATTATGAAATGCATGTATTTACGTTAAGGTGGGCCGATATGTATATAGCCCAATCTCTTTATTGAGAAATGAATAAACAATGGACAGCTTAGCTTATGTCACTGAGTTTATTGCTTAAATATTTTAAAAGCAATCTTTCGCCATTGCATTTGACAATTTGAAAGGTACCGCCGCGAGCGGAATTGTTGAAATGATACAAACAATACGTGTCTTCTGTGAGTGATGTGTGATATTAATTTAGATTTGTAGATGACACATAATTAACGATATGGACACTATTGTGTTGTTATGTAATTCATTGGAACTTAATTATGGCAACAGTGATTGGAGAGATTCTTGCTCAGCTGTGGGAGTAAACTGATATGATAATAAAGTATCGTTCACCACTAGATCTGAGTACTTCTACTTTCTTTATATTAAAAACTCTGTGCTGGTAAAACCTTTCACAAAACCATAAGAACGCCTATAAAGCCGTGTAAGGAATCCGAGGTGGGGGTCAAAAGTGTCATGCAAACGAAAACTTGGGCAAATAACTTTAATAATAACAACCAATGCGCGATAAAACCTTAACGACATCTAAGTACAAAATAATTCTAATCAAACATGCAAAACAAAATGACGTCAATGTAAATAGTCTAATGTACTTATTATTCCGTGGAACGGAGCGATCTTCGGAAGTATTAGAATTAAATTCCATAATATATCTAACGTTTGCCCTTTGAACGAAGATTAGTTTGTCTCGATAGGGCTGGCAAGGTTGGCAAACTGTTAGGACATCCGTTCAGGAATTCATGGAACAAATGTATGGTATCCCTTTCCCATATGGTCATTTGGTTAATCTTCAAGCAGCACCTGAAGGGGCTCACGTTGGGCAATTCGAACAAAGTTTTGATGAAGAAGGCAGCACAATAAGACGTTTATTGTTATAAAGTTCCCTTTTCTGGGGTTCAGACCCCCAGCAGCTGCAATCAATTTCCATATGTGAAATGGATATTGGTGCTGTTCTGTAGAAAGGTCAGATGCGTAGTACTCGCAACGAGCGTGCGTGTATGACCAGATGTATGAACATCATCATTCATCATTTCAGCCGAAAGACAACCACTGCTGGACATAGGCCTCCCCTAAGCACCATCACTACGACCGGTTCTGTGCTTCCTGCATCCAGCGGATTCCTGCTGCCTTCACCAGGTCATCGGTCCACCTTGTGCCGCCTTCCAACGCTATGTCTTCCTATACATGGTTGCTACTCCAGAACCTTTTGGCCCCATCAGCCATCTGTTCTGCGATCAATGTGCCCTGCCCGCTGCCACTTAAGTTTGGCAATTCGTCGGGCTATGTCGGTTATATTGGTTCTCCTACGGATCTCGTCATTCCTGATTCGATCACGTAGGGAAACTGCAAGCATAGACCTCTCCATTGCCCTTTGGGTGACTTTCAGTCTTCTAATGAGGCCCATTCTGAGCGACCACGTTTCAGTGCCATAGGTCATCACTGGCAACAGACATTGGTCAAAAACTTTCATCTTAAGACACTGTGGTATCGTAAACGAAGCAAAAGGAGTATGTAGGGATAGTTTTGTAGTTTCTGCCTACCCCCATGGAAAGAAGGCGTGAGTTCGTGTGTGTATATATAAAAAAATTGACGAGTTTATTGAATGTAATAATGATCTTACTAGACGTTTCTATAGATCCTACCATAGGAAATAGGCGTGTGTATGTGTGTAATCCAAGCTCTACCAGCCCTGCAATGATAGCAGTCCGGTGGGTTACGTCCCACGACCCGCCGCCACTCACGACGCCATTATTTCATTTGACGAGGACTCTGAGTACCACGGTGATTGTTGGACGCCCATCTATTGGTCTAGTGTGTGACCTATCATAAGTTCAATATTATTGTCGAAGATCGGTGTTCCAGCAAGGATGTGTTGTTTGACGCTTGCTTTTTTAGGTCCAGATTACACAGGTAAAGATTTGAGATCCTTTTTTGTGATATTCCGATGCATCGTGAAGGATGACATCCTTTTCTTTTCCAGTTTTTAGGCGGCGTGCTTTTACAACATTCACGGTTTGAGTTATTTTGATAGAGTGCCCCATTATTAACGATTATGAGAGCGCGGAATACTAAGTAATTACCTATGTGTAGACACGTCATACGCGCAAACCTAAACAATGCTCGTAGTAAAAGAAAAACTTTATTCTTCGCTATTCATATATTATATTGATAATAGTCAAGCCCTTGACATATTCCTGATATCTGTAACAGCTCAGGACATGTGTATGTGCATCTGTCTGCAGATAGTCTGACCCTGACCTTCACACACAAACAATGCTCACGTCTCATCCTGTTCGAAAGGAATGACCTGACTATGTCAGATGTATGGTATGCCTAGGTTTGACGTCATCAAGTGTATGACCTATTAGAATTGACATTATACTCTTTGTTAATGTTTACTGATTGAGATGATACAGTGATGAGTCGACATTCCAATCGGGTCAGATGAAGCTATTAACTGTGTTTCTATAAAAGTTTATTTGGCCTTTACTTGCAAGAAATATAAGAAAATATACCGTTTTCAAACGTTGCGTAAAATCACAGTCAGCCGTAACAACAGTTATGTAAGTATAGTCGAAGTTTTTTTTTTTTTTCTAATTTACTTCCAACTTTTAGTATGTACTACAGACTGTTGTATGAAGTAGCTAATATAATTTTCGTATTGTGTCAATTTAAATAATAATTATTTTCTTGTCAAATTCAAAAAGAATATAAAGTAATTATATAAGTAAGTTACTAGTTACGTTGATGAACCATCCAATTATCCACCCAAGTTTCAAACACTTCCATATCATTATCTGTACAAAAAGACAAGCACAGTAACTCGCACGCCGTACCGTGCCGCATCCCTTTGTAGTTGATGTCTTACCATCAACTACAAAGGGATGCGGCACACTTTGTGCGCGGCACGCGTCATGAGATCAAAGAGCAGCCGCTGATTGTCACCGTAACACACCTAATGATGCTAATACATGTAATTGTGTGAGAGGATGTGTACCTTGAGGGGTAAGCAGGCGTGCAAATCATAGCAATTTTGTTGAAGGTCGTTTTAGAAATACGAAACGCTTTGGAAGCGATTGCCCCTTGTCTTGGCCTACAGGAACAAATATTGTGGACCATACAAATACTTAATAAAAACAGATGTTTAGTTCAGTAGGTCAATTAGCAAGAAAATGCATATTCTTTTTGTTTTATTCTCTCTGAACCAACTACCTGAAGAAGCCGGAGAGAACAGACTGACTACGCTCAGGTTCGCACTGGTGATTTTTTTACGCGGCGATTTTTTTTCGCGCTCTCATTTTTCAAAACTCTGTCTCTGCCGTCGAAAATCGAACAGTGCACAGTGTATCTTTTCGACCCGCAGGGATGCACTCTGTAGCGTGTTCACTAAGGCTGCGGCCAGCCTACCGGTTTAACGCGTCCCAGAGGGTCATGTCCATCCGACTGGCCCGAGGATACCGCACGGTCTCCTGTGAGGTAGCGAGCCTCCTTGCTGGATTACCGCCATGGGATCTGGAGGCAAAGGTCCTCGCGCACATCTGGGAGTGGCGCGAGGAGGCAAAACGCCAGGGCTCCGCTGCCGCGAGAAATCAAGGCATAGCGGACAGAGCTCTGGTGGGATCTCATGGCGTCATGGAGAGTGCGATTGTCGCAACCCAGCGCTAACACGCCACAATTGCGGCAATAAGACCCCTCTTCGAGGAGTGGCTAGAAAGGCGCCACGGCGTCCTTACCTTCCGCCTGACGCAGGTCCTCACCGGACACGACTGTTTCGGGAGGTTCCAGTACAGGATAAGGCGGGAGCAAAACGCCCAGGTGTCCCATTGTGTGGATCGCTCGGAGGACACGGTGGAGGTCTCCCCGCTTGGGCAGAGCATCGCCGTGTCCTCGTGGAGGCGATCGACGGCGGTGATCTCTCGCGTCCGGCCCTGGTTCAAGCCATGGTACGGAGCGAGAGGAAATGGGAGGCCGTCACGTCCTTCTGTGAAGCGGTAATGCTCGCAAAGGAGAAGGCAGATCGCGTGAGGGAGAGGCAAATTTCGCGCCTTCACGCCCCTGACTACCGCAGCAGGAGACGCCCAGGGCGTCAGGAATCGCAGGCCGAATTCCGGCCACCGTAGGCGCGGGTTTGCGGACGGTGAGCAATGGATAGCTCACCGTCCGATAAGGACCAGGCCCGGGTCGACGGCGCGTTGTGTTCCACGCGCACCTCAAAGAGATGTGAGCAGAATTGACGGGGTCCGTTAGGGCTGATGCCTGCCGGGGCTGCGAAGAAAACCGAAAGGGAGATCGTGGCCCCCGGCAACAGGGCAACCGAAGGAATACGGGTGGGTTTTAGTCAGTAAGAATCTGACACGTTCTCCCGCTCCGCCCAGAGCGAGAGAAATTATTTGATCATTTTCCACCCAAAAATAAAAAGGGATGCACTCTGTTGGATTGTCAACGCTTGGCTCAACACCGAGAGTTGAAAATCGAATGCGCGATAAAATCCTGCCGCTATATTTTTACGTCCGTGCTAACGTGGGCTTAGAATCGGTTATCGTGACGAAACATGAATTGGAAAGCCCTATGTCCAACAGTAAGTGCAATGACCTGCGATAGATTCCCAAAATCCAGCTTCAGTTTCACAGAAATCCTTCTACCCATCCTTTTGACATTATCCTTTAGTCACCTTTAAAACAATGCGACCTTAAACAATACAAATCACCTTGAGGTCACTAGTTCACGGTCCCTCTCGTGGCGTCTCTGGTATTTATCGTAAATATTCATAAATAATAACGACGAATTAAATTGTAATCACCTCCTAGATACATTTCGTATTATTTTACAATCGTTATCATAATATTAGCTAGTTGAACGTTGTAAAGTAATTTGGTTGTAATGAGATGTGCAAATGTCGGTCAAGTGTCATTATTACAATCTGTATGCTTACGTGCATTTTAAGTTTTAGTGATAATTTTTTGTCATTGTGCGTGCTAAGACCGTACATTAAATGGTCATAATTTCTGTTGTAACATCTCAGAGATTATATTTTATTGGTGAAACATGTTTCTAATGTACAGTATATTAGAGAACGATGTTTCACCTGTGGAATAGTTTCATTTAATTAAACTTTGTTTTCGAATAGATAAATGGGCTGTTCATTATTATAATATGCATGATAATAAATTGTACGGTCACTAACTATCACATATTCGCAGGAATAACTTAACTCAAAATCACAATATTGCGACCCTTATTCCGCTCTGCACAGTTTGTACTCTGTTACCTACTTCGCCCCAACTTTCTGCTCATAGGTGGAAAGTTTCACCGATACCCGAGTGTCAGCGGTGTCCGACAGTTTTTGTGGCGCCCCGTGGAGTGTTATTAGATTCGCAACTTTGCATGCGAGGTAAAAAGTGGCGCGGACGGCGAGACTAGATTACGTGCACATGTTGAAGGTTTGTTGGGTATTATCAACAACTACTGAACTTTAACTCCTTGTAATGTAAAGTCAAAGAAATTAATTGTTAGCAAATTGACTACCAACTTAACTTGCAAACCACAACTGAAATTTTCTGTCATTGGTATGAAGTGCCTTTAACATGGTATATTGACGTAGATTGACAATTTTCTGAACAATAAAGTTCCCTGATTGTACACCACTAAATTGAATAAGTAGAACTACTGCTTTCCTTAAACAAAAGATAACCACAGGTTGATGAGAGATAATTAAGTTTTTACTTCACCTTTTTTGAGATGAAACTCGACGCATGTTGATACTAAAAGCGACCTGTTCATACAAATTCACGCAACCAATAAAATAACACCAAATAATCTCTTGCAATCATTACCCTAGTGATAATATCACATAATATTTAACACAAAAAATCCGGCTAACTGCGTGTCGGACCACGCACAATGAAGGGTTCCGTAGTTGGGATGAATTTATCCTAAAAGCCAACTTAACATTGTAGTCGAAAATCATGTTCACCCATACATCGATAATACTTCACGGTCAATTCTCCAACGGCAAATGTATGTTTGTAAGCGCATTTTTTTTTTGTTATAAACCTACATATTAACTATTTTCGGACTTTTTCATTCACATGTGCTGTGAGAACTTGCTGCCTGCCAAATTTCATGATTCTAGGTCAACCTGAAGTACCCTGTAGGTTTTGATTTATTTGCGAGTACCAAAAGATGTTGCAAGAAATGACCGTATTTTTTTATTACGTTGACTTAGAAGCTTGTTTTTTTTTAACTCCAAGGAACCATATACTTACGTATTTGATATTAATTTCAACTTAATACCGCCACGCGTTCCTGACAAAAAGGGTCTTGTCAGGCGGACAACGAAGTGAGCCTATAAGGGTTCCGTTTTTCCTTTTGAGTTCGGAACCCTAAAAATACCTTTATGATAGACAATATCAAAAGTCTCATGCTCACATCCATCAAAAAGCTTTAACCATCTAAAAAAATAATCCAATAACTGTAACCAAGCTACCTGTCCCCCTGCCTATCCTCTAACCCATAAACACACCATAACAGCCCTGAGCCATAGATGATGGAGGGTCAGGCCACGGCTATAAAACTTATGAATTTATGGGAAAAAAACACCATCGCCTCCTATTGTGTGCGGCTGATGGGTGAGGCATAGTTGTTGATAAATAATGTTATTGGTCAGCTGTGGTGGAGAAAATTATTAGTTTGGTCATATTTCTAAGTTTCAAATAGTGAATTTATAACCAGTTTTCAATATCCCACCACTGGACAAGCTGCAGTTAAATTATCTGCCAGGTAGTTTCATACAGAATTCCATCATCCATTCATCCAACTTTTAATTGGTCGTAGATAGTGCCTATTCGGACACAGGTCAACAGGACCTCAGTTTTGTTAGCAAGTTCATGAACACAATACCGTTATATGGGTAGGTATCTAAATAACAACAAAATTTGGCCACTTCAGCGCGATATGAAGCAAAAGTAAGTAGCTTCCTAAATATTATAACTAAACACACTACTTACCTCGTTCACAAAGAAATTGCGTACACAGAAACTGTGACCAAAATGTACATTAATCTAAACTAGCCAAGAAGTCCGCTACCGGAGCACTTAGCATAAATCTAGAAAGAAACAAAATAAAAAGAGCCGTGTAGTGTTAGTAATAAGTGTCAAAATACAGCAGTTAATTCTTCGCGAGGTGGCTGACTAACGAGCCTGGCTGAAACATTGCTTAGAGCTTGTGCAACAACCAATGCCATGCTAAAATATGAAGCTATCCTCATCATCTCTAATTGGTTTAGGGTTCCATTTCAAAGAACGGCTTAAACATTGTTTCAGACTTGTTCACTCAAACTCAAACTCAAACTCAAAGCATTTATTTCAATTAAACCATTTACAGGCACTTTTGAACTGTCAAAGAGTCGGTCAGTTAGTCAGAAAGTTGAAGCTAATTGCCCATTCCAAAACGTAGATCTCTATGGAGAAGAACGGGCAAGAAACTCCAAGGACACTCTTTTAAATATAGATATTACAAAATCCTGGGTACATCATTCTTGTTGCTTCTATATGTGAGAACAATGTACAAAAAATAATCAAAAGCAATTGAAAATATAAGATTAAAAATAAGCCCTGGCAGATAAGAGATGACCAGTTTCAACTGACGGCGCCCGTTCACGAACATGACGCGTGGATCAGCACCATCCAGCTCAACCATTTTGTAGGGAACCGAATGATCCAACACACTCGCCACCATCAGCGAGACATTTAAGTGAGCATGACATATTCTCAACTGCCATGCTATTTCAAGTCAACATACATCTTAATAAGTTAATAAACGGCTCCATGGTCTCACATTTACAAAAATAAAAATGCTTCTAAATTATACAAAACTATAGTTTGCAATGTATCTAAAAAAATAAAAGAATTTAACCACCAAAAAGAAAGAAAATCATTACTTAATTGGAGCATTCAACAATTAAGTTGGTAAAACAAAAATGAACATTAAGTTCCTAATGTCAAAATATATTTTTTTTTTAAAAAGGGGAAGCAACTCTTCCAAATATTAAAATTTTAACTAGTGAGCCCAAGCGGCTGTGGAGCAGGACCAGCATTAAGCCAAGCATTTTTATCTACGATATAATCATCTAACTTATAATATGCTTGTCTACATAGTGTGCGTTTAATGCATGTTTTAAATTTCTTCTCATTTAGTTACTTACGCAGAGATCAGTCAGAAGTTATATCAAGCTGTAAAAAAAACATGAACATATTATTATAATTTATGCGGCAACATATAATAGAAAATTTTATTTTATTTCTTTGAGTAGCGAACTTGATAAAACATGGATGATTTCTTTATTACATGTAAAGTATAATATTAATATTATATTATGTTATGTATTACTACACATAAACCGTAGAGAATAAATTCTCCAAACGATGGTGAAGGCCCACAGATAACTCGTCATCAAAATCCGTTACGTAGAATAGAAGAACAACGCGGTCACACACTCAGACACGAAAAGTAACTTTAATCTATATATGTATATAAAAATGAATCCCTATTTCCCTTGGACGCGTGAACGGCTGGACCGATTTCGCTAATTATTTTTTTGTTGTGTTCATTATTCAAGGTTTTAGATAGGTGTAGGTATGTATGTAAGTAGGTAGGTCCGTATGTAGGTAGGTAGGTAAGGTAGGTAGGTAGGTAGAAAGGTGCGCCGTAGACAAGTACTTAGTGCTACCCGTTCGAAGTCGGGACGGGGAGCTAGTGTATAATATTTACAGATAAGATAAGCGATACTTTACCCACAGCTTCGCATCGCTCATATCATGTACTGTGCCATCCCCTTAAGTCCACGCTCACCGCTCACAAAGCAATAAATAAGCGAAGAGACAACACCTTGTTAACTGGCAATAATTAACGACGGAAAAATAACGCTGCCAGTGGCCGACCGGCTTTAATGTCTTATGCTCCGATGAGCTTTACATAGTTTTCTATTAATTTTATTTTGTTGACAATTTTACGGCAGTTTTATATTTGTGCGTGTACAGTGTTAGTAAGTGGGGAGGTTTTATTGAATAAGGGGAGCAGTGGTAGTCTAGTGGTGTAACCGTCAGACTGCCAAGTCATAGGTCTCGAGTTCGAACCCTAGGCACGCACCTCTGACTTTTCGGATTCAAGTGCGTATTGTAGAATTAATATCACTTGCTTCAAGTCAGAACTCTACGGGCGGCATGAAAACTGACACCAGGTTAGTCACTAAGGACAGGAAAAAAATATTTGTATAAGGTTACTAAGAAAACGAAACAAGTTTTTAGTTTCAACATCTTATTTTTATTCCCATTACCATGTTTAATAACTTCACAGTTTTATTGAATACAACCTGTGACTACGACGGTCCCTTTATAGACACGTTTCGGATGAATTAGGTCACCTCAATAATAAGTAACGAGAAGCTCGTGGCTAACTAATAACAGCCGCACGGGTCGATCCATCAGGTATAGCTACGAGTTGGTCCGTGGATGGGTGACCATCTTTATATACCAAGACTCCGCCATGCCTCGGAAAGCACGTTAGGCCATTGGTCCGGCTGTCATTCGTGGATCTTTGACAGTCGTTACGGGTCGTCAAAACCAGAAACCCGAAAGTCTGACAACCAGTCTTACCAAAGGTATATAAAGGTAATCGTATTTCTGGGTTGTGGAGGTCAGATAGGCAGTCGCTCCATGTAAAATACTGGTATTCGGCTGCATCCGGTTAGACTGGATGCTGACCCCAACATAGTTGGGAAAAGGCTAGGTAGATTGATTGAATAATAAGTAACGTTGTACTATTTAAAGCATTTGCCACTATGTAAGCACCTATAAAACCATAATTAATTCAACATGACGAACTGTTTTTCTTCCAAAACAGAGCTTGTGAAATTCGCAACTAAATAATATTCACATAAAACATTTTCCTCATAGTCACAAAAGCTAATCTCCCCACATTTCCATTGAACCTTACATCTCGAATATCAAAATAAGGCTACACTATAATTACACTAGAAACTTTTCAAGTCGCCGTGAATAGCTACGCCGTAGCCCGTAGCGTTGTGGGGCACCCCCGGCTACGGCGTAGCGGCTCGGGGTTGTTTACAAAAACAAGATGACTGGCTTAACGCGCCCTCCCGTGTCTTTATTGGCCCTTGTAGGCTTGTCTGACAGTGGACGACTGTATGCTTCAATGTGAAAAGAAAGAAAAAAGAAAGGTTTTTATTTTACCTGGTGATAATCGGAATGAGGTATTCTTAATAATGAAGATGTTTAAACGAATTGCACCTACCATGTCATGACTCCACCGCCTTATATAGTATAGCATCAAGCATCAAGTCTATGGAAGTTTGCATAAATAAATAAATAAATATTGTAAGAATCTTCCTTTGTAAAAAAAAAAAACAACTTTATGACATTGAGTTAAAACAAATTAATAGTAATTTAACATTTTATTTTACTTTAAGCTTCAGTAGGAAACAATCCTTATTAGGCAAAGTTTATATTCCCTACAAACAAAATAGGAATAAAAAATTCTACAAAAACTTTGCTGTTGCATTCCACTAACACACTAAATCAACATTTATTTTCACTAACCAACTGTAAACCCAAGCAGTTCTCGAATTGACTAGCATCACTGTATACCGCCGTCCTGACACAACAATAGTCGGTTAAACGAGGGAGGTAATGGCGCGTCGCCGGTTAACTTTTACGTTCAGGTGCTTGCAGCGTAAACAGGTCTTCACAGGTACACTTAGCATAGTTCAGGGATAACAACAGTTTGTTCTAGTTTAGTAGATTGTAACACATTTTGGAGTGTTTAGGAATTAGCTTTTTTGATATTTAGAGCTACGAAGTTGACTTTTTGGCAAGAGCTATATGAGTTAAGCTTAAGGTGTTGCGAAAGATTTGCTGAGCATTTAGTAAGTTTGTTAGTAAGTCATTACCGTCTGAATACACAGATGGTATCTCGAGTTTATTGTCGTGGCTGATAAGGTAGGGTGCAATGTACACAATCTACAAACTAATATTTTTGTGTCCATTCAGTGTCAACCGTTGTGTTGTAGACATATACCAATAAAAGCCTCAATTCTGTATTGCTATGTGTAATACAGCTGCGGTAGGTAAGTTTAAAGTTCCCCAATAGACTGTAATTTATTATTCCATAAAAATTGGCAACAAAAAGTACCTTTTTATTTTATCTGCGCAATAACAACAAAAATGTGAAACATTATTTCTTTCACGGTGGAAGCACAGGAATGTACGTGAAAATTTTCCACCTTTTTTGTGATTCATGTTTTAAAAATTATAGCGTCCTAAAATACAACATGGCGGGCGGTTTAAAAATCTTGCGCGCGCTATCTGCTGGCGGCCGGCCAAACTACCTGCACAATAAATAATACAATCTGAACTCGCGCGCCCCACCGACCACACCTGCGACTATTTGTCGCATGGTATGTTAGTCACTGTTACTAAGTAAGTCTAGTATCTGTTGTTCTAATAACCTTTCGTGCTCTTTAAAATGAGGGTAATTAAATTTAAAAAATATGATGAAGTTTTATGTTCCTTCTACATATTTTTGTAACTTAAACTGGGACTAATGGCCAGTTTACACATTGCGAGCTAGCGTGCAAGTCGGCCTACCGAGTTCCTGCAGTGCAATAACTCGTACTGTGTGGACGTAGTACTGTGTATACGAGTTACTCGCACTTGCGAGTTGGAAAGTAGCTCGCAGCCGAGTAATTTCAACATTTTTTGATTTCACTCCCCCATCACTCGCATGGCAGCAACTCGCACATCTCTCACATCTTTCGGACGCTTTCGGTAGTAGCTCGTTAGTTAGTCGCAAGAGGATCCTGTATAATCTTTCCAACCAATTAGTTTACTTGCAGTATTGCATTTTTTCGTCTCTCGCAATAGACTAGGCAGCTACTCTCATAATGAAAACAGCCAAGGCAAGCCGAGCTACTGACATGCGAGTACACAGTGCGAGCAGCTGTCTACTGTCTAGTCAGCAGCTTGCACTGTGTAAACCAACCATTAATCACAGTGTCAATTATACTGCATTTGAAATAAGATGAGACATTTAAATAAACCTCTTTTACAGTTCCGTTCAACCGATCTTGACTTCTATTGCGTTGTTGGCATGACAAACGGCAGCTGCAGTAAAAGTATATATAGAGATCATCAAGTCTTGGAGATGAATATGGTAAAATACGACTTTCGTAATAGTATTTTTTATAGTCAGGTCTCAGTCAAAACTGCGGTATGAAGCAGTTTTGAGAATGGGTTTTCAAGACTTGCCTGTCTGTCCCTTCGTAGCATTTCTTTTGCCAATAATTTAACAGAATTTTCCAATCAAGCGAATCGCAGGTACGCCAAAAAGTCGCTCATCTACTCCAAACACGCGTTTCGCCGTGAGCAACGGGCGACGATAACTGCCATTGTAATAGGTGCGCATATTTTTAGGCGTACTTATTACAAACAGTAATGATACAAGTAGGTGGGCTGTGTGTGAAATATTCGCGCGTTAGTGTGCACTGATTCGTAGCGAGCGATTATTTTAATGTAGCCGTTTAAAAGGTTAATGGTTTTTCTGTGAACTTAATGTTAACTTCACGCTAGAGTTTTGGAAAGAGGGAGGTAGAGAAGGGTTGATTTTTCCGGTGATTGGTTCCAAGTGGTAGATTTCAACATAGTACGATTGACTGCTACTTGTAAAAAAAGGCGTTAAAGCCCCATTTACACGATGCCAGTTTCTTGCTTGTGGCATACCTACAACAAGATTAAAGGAATAATACGACTTACATCGTTTAAACAATTGTTAGACGGTGCACTTTTTATTGTTGCTTCATGTTATGGTATGCCACAGGCAATTTAATCGGACCTTGTATATCAGGATTAAGGCTGATTTACATTGTATTCGTTATATAGCGAGGTAAATCCCTTGACGTCTATACATAACACTTCATAATAAAAAACAGTCATTTTTGGACCAACGTTTGGACACAACTCTTGCTACCTGAACTAAACTCGCTACTTAACAAATGAAAAATGTGAATCAGCAATTAGTTATTGACGATTTCGATCACGACTTCTTATTTTCTAGCAGATTATAATAATAATTTATGGGAGTTTTCGATGAGAGATTTTGATGACGTTTTACTAATTTTTTATTTTTAATGATCTATTATTATCATGACACTTTTAAATAATTAGACTCGGAGTGACTATATTTTATGTTATTATTGCATGCCATTGCTTACGGCAAATGAGAGAATCTTTACTTTTAACATCTCTTGCATACTAACAATTAGTGTTGTATGTATTGTACCATGTTTGAGCAAATAAATGATTATCTTATCTTAATTAGAAATGCATCAGTCGTAGCGACAAAACGTTACTTTATAAAACACCTGTCATTTCGCACAATACGGTCAATAAAACTCGTCAACCTGTTCTAAATTCCCCTAAAATCGTAAAAACGTGTCTCATCGTACTCTTTGAAAGCATTTAAAAATTAATTGCATGCCTTTCAAACTGACGAAAAAATCTCACTAACTGAAAAAGTTTTCAAGCACTTTTTTACTTTAAAATTTTTAAGTGAAATTGGTTTGGACACGGAATAAGGGTCTCAGCTTTTAAAGATTCCTTCTCATTTATTATGTTTGTAATTATATCCTAGAGGGGAAATCTCGTAGTTCTGTACGCACTGATTATTAGGACTTTATTTCTTAATCGATATTTGATGTTATGTGGCCTTCAAAAGTAAATAATCTGGTACTGTTTGTCTTGATCAGGCAATAAGTTTCAAATATTATTATAGCACGTTCATAATCCTGGTCCACTGATGGTAAAAGTCTGGTACATAGCGTTTTTCATCCATAACCTTTAACGTCCAGTTTATCATGAAAATATCCTTAACACGTTCAAAGCCGGGAGCCCTCCTGGAGGGCTCGCTCAAGTCGCATATGTGATGCCGAGAGACTGACTCATTTTAAATGTTGGTTTTTCTTAGCAAATTCGGCATTATAAACAGTTTATTTCTAACCTAATGTCGGTGACACTCTTTGAGGGTTAACTTTAGTGCAAACGTAATGCTGGTGACCCTCCTGGAGTCAACTTGCAATGTGTATGACGGCACGGCGTATGCTCTATGAAAACTGGGTGGAGTCGAAAGTGCTAACGGAGTATATATAATGTACACAGGTCTGTAGCAGCAATTAGGCAAGTATTTGAGTCTAAGCTAGTTCACCTCTTCTTCACACAAAAGCGCTAAAATTCAACTGTAACAAAACTGTAACTTTCAAACAACACCCAACTTAACCCTGCAAATGTAACAATAAATAAAGAAAGAAAACTAAAACAAAAAGCGTATCGGAAGGCGAGCATAGGGAGTAAGTGAGCAACACATTGATTCACCCTAGACCCAAGGTGAGTAAGGTGAGCGGGTGAGCCGATACCGCGCCGCCCTCCCATTAGGTAGGAATGCATTGTCTACTCGCCTAGATGTATGGTGGAGTCGATACTGGATACCGCATTTATATTCTTCTTAAACTACGATGTTTCTGGATGGTGGTAACATTTTAAAGGATACATCAATGAAACAGTTATAAAATCTGTGTTATTTAATTTATAATGAACAATGCTAATTTTGTTCAGTTGACAACCTTAGCTAACTCTATTTATTTTTTTTCATTTGTCTGAGGTAGCCGTAGATGTTTCGAAAATCTTTAGAAACATCTTTTGCAAATAATAGGTACGGCTCAATTAAATATGCCGTAAGCGCAGACGAACAAAGCTCAGTTCGTTTAGCTTTCTTCTGCGTCTTTCCATACTTCAGTTCACACCGCGTAGTAAGCGAAACGAACACGGAAGTGTGAAAAGACGCCGAGGAAAGTTAAACGGACTTGGTTTCGTTTCGCTTCGTCCCCAGTGTGGCCTGCGCTTTATACCTACACAATGATATGTTATCTAAATGCGTTGACGAGTCCAGTGACCTTCAGTGATTAACATCAGTGAACTAAGGTCGAAGATCTTTGATGGCCAATGACCACCAACTATAGCACTCTACCAAAGTTGCCTGAAGGCTATATTAGCAGAACTTATTTGTTAAGCAAAAAAAACAATCAAAGATCATGAGATGCACCCTCTTCCCTGTAACATCTTAAAGGCATACAAGGGTGAAACTGGACCGAGCATGAGTCAGGTACTTTAGATTAACCGTCTAGACGACCGTGTGTCGTGCGCCTTATTTATGACCTTAACACACGTGTTTTCAATTTAGATACACCAGCGTTTTTGGATCATTTTAGAGATATTGTTCTTGCTTGTTTAAATTATTGCCCTGTTCAAATTTTCTTACAATATTCGCAGGTACACGACACGATAGTGTATATTTTTCTTGGCACTATTTCCTTTTCATTTAAAAAATCACTATCTAATGTGTGTGTTTGTTACTTTGAATTCAAGGAACTTCGTTATTCAAAAATATACTTATAATTTATTAAAGGGGAGGATATGATTTGTAACGAGAAGAATCAAAAAGAAGCCAAAAAATCCCTGAATTTTATCCACATCTTCACACAATTCCCTAATAACAAAAAAAAAAAACCTTTTTCTTTCTTTAAATAGCAAATTAAAAGCAAGCTTTTGAAAGTAACATTCTCTTTTACATTCAAATGACATCGTGGAATTGCCGATTCCCTCCCAATTGTAAGTATTCGAAGCGAACTATTTTCATTTTCACACCTGATCGAGCGATTCCGTGCGATCGGACGCGCACCGAGGCGAACCCTAGCGAATGCCAAATTACCCGATTCCGGTACAGTATCTCAGAAAGAAGTAGATAGTTTTCTTTTGCTTACAAAGAAGGCGTAAGCTGGGCTAGGCTATAGGCAGCAAACAGCATATGCAGGGAGGGAGCATTATGCTAGTTACAATAGACGCTTTACTAAATGAAAATATTAATTGACTGAAGTGACAATAGTTACGAATATCAGAACTCAATCAACTCTCCGCAGTGGTGGCCCAGTGGTAACGACCCCGACTTACGAGTTGTAGATCGTGGGTTGGAACCCAGACAGACGCTTTACTTTGTGCAATCTCAAAACGGTGAAGGAAAACATCGTGAGGAAACTGGCATGTACTAGAACCAAAAATTCGAAGACCTGTGACGTCTACCAACACGCACTGGGCCCGCGTGGTAGATTACAGCCCACTCCCTCTCACAGAGAGGAGGCCTGTGTCCCAGCAGTAGGAAAATTATAAGCTGATTATGCTTATGCTAATCAACTCTGCTTATCGCAGTCCATTGGACATAAACCTCTCCAAAATTACCTTCTTCACCTTTAAACTTTCAGTAAATTTTGTCCCCTTAGATTTTTCCTTCGAACCTTTTTCAATAAAACAAATCCACCTCCAATCGCCCCTCTTAAGCATACTCTCAATCTCAAGCATTCAATACTCACCTCAATACATATAATCGCAGCTCTCCACTCGTGCGCAGCGGATGGTGAACACACCGGAAACGTGCGCCATTTCCCCCACCTGTCCCCTCGTCACTTCCGGTTGGGTCCTTGAAACTTGACCGCCAGCATGGACTGAAAGGATTTATGTTCAAGAACAAAATAATGTCTTCGCACTTTCATTTCCTGTTGAGTGTGTTGGCACGGCGGCACTCATTGCTTGAAGTAAGTGATTTCAAACACTCTTCTTAAAGATACTTTTTTACTGGCGTCAAAACAGTGTAAGAAGATAAACAATACGTTTTTGCATTGTGACAGTATAATTTGTTGTCATGCCTGAGAGATATTTCTCGACGGCATGTGACGCCAAGGCAGAGGCCCATGGGCGGCATAAAAACTTTGACTCCAAGTTAGTCACTAACCACATGAAAAAGAAGAATGAAAGAGATTGATTTTTTATCGCACAGCAAGGAAATACTTAAATAGTCTGGATTTAATTTTTAATTCTACCTCTCGGCTTACAGACATACAGTTTGTTGACTCAACCTTACAAAAATTGCGGAATAAAACAATTAACTTGTAACATTCAACGATTTAAAACATTAAAAACAAAGTTGTAGCGTAAACAAAGGGATGTAACTCAGTACTCGCGCCACTAATAGTAATGAAATTTATACTAGACCTTGATGTCTGTACGTTGGTGTATTCATAAATTATTATGAGAATGAAAGAATATTCTTAAATGCCGTTCAGTGGAGAAAAAAGAATGAAACTCCTGCTTACGATTATAATACTTACTAATCTAATTCACTGTGAGTGTGTACACTGCCTCAGAAGAAGCCATATTCAGAAGTTTGACACATAAGAGGGATATTTAGTTTCTTTAAATTATGACTTTATTTACACCTTACATTTTTTGGTGATTTTCGTCACACTGTTATTGCATATATTGCTGTTATTCCTTACCAATATTATTAATTTATTCACCCAAACCCGGCTCAAAATACGAGTGTTATCCGTACCCTAGCCACGTAACTACAAGTGCACAAAACAAACGAGTATGTTCAGGCTACACAACTTGGAAGGCAGCCAGAATTCGCAACGACTCCTTACCTGTTACTACTCTTAATTTTAGATACTTCGATGCATTTACCAAGTTAGGAACAGATTTGTTGATGTGATGCTTTTTCACGGACCTAAGTGTAATGTAAAGACATTTCTTTTATTAAGTAGTATGTCCTTATTAATATTCACCAGGTATACCTGTTTACCAGTTCTTCATCAGTAGCTGTCTTCAAAAAAAAGACAATATGAACTTGACTTGGCTAAAAACGGTAGGGCTGGATAAACTACCCGACCTGCTTGTAAGCTATCTATAGATCGTGAGTATACCTTCCGTAGCTATCTTATATCGGACCAGACACTATCAGTATTAATGACATTACACTCAAGTAATGTCATTACTACTGACGTGAGTGTGGTGGATGGTATGACGATGTGATCTAAATAGTTAAATAGTTTTACGTCAATAATAGAAGGAATGGCAGTAATATTGATGTCATTATTACTGATAGTGTAAGGTTCGCTTAAGTGAGTTCAGCAGGCGGGATAGTTAAGTACTTCATTACGTACCTAAGGCCTCCAGACACTATCAGTAATAATGACATTACATTCAAGTAATGTCAGTACTAAAGACAGTGTGGTGATGGGAATAATGATGATTTTCATAGTTTTACGTCAATATTGGAAGGAATGACAGTAATATTAATATCATTATTATCATACTAATAGTATCTGGACCCCTTATTGGCATGCCATGACATCTTCCCCTCCGCATTCATTTAAACTTATAATAATTATATTTTTTAAATAGTTTGGCGATTTTTTCCTAAATATTTCAGTTATCAGCAGTAGTGAGTGGCACACCTCACACTCACTATCGGCACTAACTCATAGTGTAGGTGCAACTGACAGTCGACACACGCGCCTTCTGATTTACAGCGCTGTCCTTCAGCGCCATAGATTAATAGTGCACATGCGACACTGCAGAAATCAACATGTCCGGCCATATCTACATCTTAGATGGATGACGCTCTCGAAAGTGCCTGATCTGCTAAACCTTTACTTCCTTATTTATAAACATTGCTTAAAGTTAAGAAACGTTTTAAACGTCAAAATATGTATGATAAAGTGTTTATAAATAAGGGGTTAATGTGCAGCAGCGTCTTTAACAGTGAGCGGCTATCCTAATGAAGGATATGTACGGTCGACGTCATTACGTCGGCGCCGGCTGTCGCTGAAAACCAGCGCTGGGGCTCTGTCTTGCATAGGGTCGTAGCATAATGCTGAGCGATAGCCGAATTAATATGGATGTGAAGTCAAAGTCAAAGTCAAAACATTTATTTCAAATAGGCCCATGTATGGCACTTTTGAACGTCAAAATTTACAGAATAATATAATTGATTCTAGTCGCCCCTTCCAAAAGGTAGTTTTCGTATGGAGAAGAATGGGCAAGAAACTCCACCGTTACTCTTTTAAAATGTTTTACAATAGTTTGTATTAGTACGTACATTAGTTAAATAATTATATGTGAAGACGATGCACCTAGAATAAAATTACTATACCACAATAGGTAAAAAGAACTAAAAATGAAGCAACGACAGATAATTTAATTATATGATAGATACATGGTGCTCACATATTTACAAACATAGTAAAAGTAGACGATTTTCCTAATGTTTTTAAAATTAATAAGTCGGTGTGTGAGGAAGTAATCACAAAATGTAAAATCAATGTCATATAATACAAAATTATAAATTTAACGATTACATTAGCAACCTGTTTGATTTTGTCTTGATTCTAAATTGTCCTATGGAGCAGGACCAGCATGTTTCCAAGCACTCTTATCTTGGACATAATCCTCTAATTTGTAATATGCTTGTTTACAAAGTGTACTTTTAATCTGAGTTTTAAATTTTCTTTCATTTAATTGCAATATGTCACAAGGTATTTTGTTGTAACATTTAACACAGTACCCCATAAAAGATGTATGTATGTACTTTAGATAATCTGAAAAATGGTTGATCTAGTTTATCTTTATTTCTAGTATTAAAATTATGTCTATCACTTATTTTATTAAAAAGATGTGGATTTTTCCTTACATACATAATATTTTCATAAATGAATTGGCAAGGTACCGTCATAATATTAATCCTTTTAAATAGTTTCCTGAGAGATTCGCGGCGACGTAGATTATAAATGGCTCTGACAGCTCTCTTTTGTAAAATAAAGATGGATTCAATGTCAGCAGCCCGACCCCACAGTAAAATGCCATACGACATAATGCTGTGGAAGTAGCTAAAATAGACCAATCGCGCGGTTTCTACATCTGTTAACTGTCTTATCTTTCTAACAGCATAAGCGGCCGAGCTTAGCCGCCCCGCAAGAGATGTTATATGAGGTCCCCATTGTAATTTCTCGTCTAGCGTGATTCCTAGGAAAACCGTTTGATTAATAAATTCCAGTTTTTCCCCATTCAATATGATGTCACATTCGCTACTTCTAACATTAGGTAATTTAAATCTAATGCATTTGGTTTTTGTTTTATTTAGTACCAAATTGTTTACCGTAAACCAATCTTGGACTTGTAGAATAGAGCTATTAACGTCTTCAAGATTTTGTGACCGTCGGTTTATTTTAAAGATTAATGATGTGTCATCTGCAAATAACACCATCTTCGGTTGATTTTGAAATAATTGGGGTAAATCATTAATGTAAACTAAAAAGAGGAATGGACCCAATATCGAACCTTGGGGAACGCCCATTGCCATTTCAGACCCTAATGAGTTTACGCCGTTTACCTGAACTTTAACCTTTGTGACGCATGTTTCCCCAACCTTTTCTCATTTATGTATTTAAAACTTTTTTTTTGCGTCGTGTTTACCGCAAATAAACTTTTTTCTTTCTTTCTTTCTTTCATGTATGTCTATAAATCCCTCTGAAATCACCTAACTGTTAATGATACCCATAATCAGAAAAAAACAGTGCATTTAGTTACATTACTTGACCTAGACCTATCCAGCCTTAGCTAGACCTTAACAACCCAATAATTAATTTAAATCATATAAACATACACCGTCAATTATATCTTTTAGAAAGAGACAGCGCTCTACAACGTGTGTGACGCCATCTCTTTCAAACACAAGAATAATGATAGGTATTATTTTATTTTGATTGTTAGATAGCCAGTACTCATGATTAAAATGACTGAACTTTTTTCTAAGTGATTAATGATAATTTTTTGATCATTGGTGAATGTTTATATTTGCAACAGATCGCGTTGTTTACAAGGTAATTAAACTAGCTTCCTGTTTTTAATTTATAAGTTTTTTGTTTTTATTTTTTATTTATAAGCTTCGTATTTTTAGACTAAGATTCACTTGCACCACAAACCGCTTAACGTTTACCGCTAAACGTTTATAAAAAAATACTAGCTTTTGCCTTATACTAAATTTTGACGTTCAAAAGTGCCATACATGGGCCTATTTGAAATAAAAGATTTGACTTTGACTTTGACAAAAAATATCACCCAACAAGTGACACATCTGTTACTCATATAATATATAATTTAGTCTGTGGCACTGAAGCCCAACAAATCAACGCTATGCATATTGCGCGGTCACCGGTGTCGCCGAATTTCATACATCAACACGTTTTTTGTGCTTTGTTCGCAAATTCATTGAAAAAAATCATAAACTTCTCAATATAGACTACGATTTATTTAAAACTTTAACTGACTCTTTTATGTCGAGCTCATGCTTCTCGTTTCATAAATGTAGCTCAAGCAATACTCACGAGTCTTTATTTATTATATTTTTTTATTCTTATTCTAGTGGAAATATCGACTTGAATTAGAATAAAAAAGTCAGATAATTTTAATATTACTTTTAGGATCTTGCTTGACGCAACTGCTATGAAAATAAATGCCTCATGTCCTTTGATTTTCAGCTGATAAAAATATCCAAGAAAGTCTTCATATAATAACATTTTTATCAAAATTCCTAACCCTCCTTACCCCCGATATGAAAACATTTACCGGTCACTAACCAACAAATCATCTAAACTGGACCGATCTCATAAAGCCATCTTCCATACCAACTTGACGCCATAAGAATTACCGTACAGAAGGTTCAATTCGCACAAAAATTGCGACCGAAACCTCGGAAAGCAACCTGCAGTTATTCGAAGCTGCGCCATACTACTTGTAAACATAAGTCATTCAAAATCCACTAAGGTCCAGTGCGAAACATTAAGCAAAATAGATTGCTGGACATTGAGCAAGCTATATGATGACTGATGACTACAGATTATTCTCAATCTGATATAAGCTGCACTATAAACAAATAAGGTTTACTGAGCAGCGTAGTTCACACGGCTACACATCAAGCTATACATTTTCGCTGCATTGTACGGAAATCAATGCGAGATCAGCTGATTTCACCAATGTCAGGTGTCTTTTAAACGTGGATTAAAATTGATGTTCCCGCCGAATATATCATTTATAACACACTTTTTCCATGCTGAAAACTAGTTAATTGATTCAGGCGTGACCTTGCGGAAATCTATTATAAAATGCAATAGAATAGCGAAGCGGAAAAGGTTACTAAATTTATCCACATCTATTGCATTTTATACTGAAAACTGTTCAAAACTATTATAGAATTGTAATAGTGCGCTTTCTGTATCTTTCTACTCCGTGGCCCTATCGTCTAGACCGAGTTAATTTTCTGAATACCTGCGCACAATGCGCGCCCGGCGTCGTCGTGGAAAAAACACGGCATTTTTCTTGACAACAATGGCGGGCTCTTTTATGGGATCTTACGTGGCATTTAAGTTATTGGTCGAGAGCAGGTGGAAGGGGAAGATATTAGGTAATGGGTTCCGATGATGCGGGGTTCCTTGTTGGACTTTGAAATGAAATATTTTTAGTTTAAGAATTTCAGGAAATGAGCTTTGGGAGAACAATTTTGTACTTTAAATTTATTAGGTCTCGACATACAGTACATTGTAATTATCTAGTGGTTTGGACTTATTACAATGACTTGGTGATACTTAACACGAGTAAAAACACTTGTGAAGATATTTGGGGAAAAACTTCTAAAACGCAATCCAAAAAACAGAAACCGATGATAACCGATAACTTGATGAACTGCAAATATTTAAAGATTTGGCTGCTTTTATTTGTTCAAACGTCAAATCAACTATTGCAATAGAAGTTCTCAAACAATCGAAAACCGCTCCTCCTACACAAAGATTTTCACATACATTTACTTTCCATTCTATATCGTTATCCGTACTTATCAGTTTTTCCAGCTTAGTGCTGGTAAGTTCTGACGTCACCTCTGAGGTGAATTTAATTGTCCTACGTCTATTACGTCTATAATGGCGTCATAATTTCGCCACTGTGCCGTCTGCCGAAGGCGTGCGGTTTTCCATTGGGTAAATAGGACACAATTTTGTAGGGACAACTTTTCAAATGATTAAGGTCTATCTATCTATTTACAAAAGTTAATTTGCAATTGAACGCTGCTGAAATATTTCTGAAGTGAAAACTTCTTTAGGCGCGTTAAGCATTTTCGAGATGGGAAAAAACAATTGAACTCGCGACACCGTTACGGACACCTCATTTTTGTAAACGCGATTGTGCTCTTTATTTATATTACGTTACGGATCAATATTCTATGCAAATATTTTCTTGTTCAAGTTTTCACTTCTGTCGGCACTCCCAGAGTGCCACATTTTTTTGGAATTATGTAATAAGTCTTATAAAACATTAAGAATGGTTGATATAAATACACGATCTCTGTACCTGAAAAACAACATTGCAGGAGTTAACTCATCGTAACACGCGTTTACGCTGAGCATGCAGCCACCGTCAGCATGCGTCGTATTGCAACTATGCATTTACCGGAAATTCAATAGAATTATTTTCTTTGCATTATATTTAGTCTTGTATCAGCCGTCGGCTTAATATCCTGTATTTTATAATTAAATTAATATTGTAATAAATAAATATTTTTTTAACTAAAATCCCGACCGCCGAAACCTAACTGGCGCAGTCGGTAGGATCGCGACGTTCTAAGATCGAATCCAACTCTTCATCTTATGAGCGACGGTTCTCAAATCGTTCTTTCGTGATCTACAAAGAACCTATCGCGCGGTCGGACACCTATACGGTCATCGGGATAAATCTCCGGAGAATTGGAGGAAGCTGCGTCGACTGAGACTAGACTCGACAGGAGATGCAGTGGCAGCTTTGGTAAGTGCTCTTATTTACCAAGTGTCCTTGCTCGATTTCCTGCCTTATTCTAATTTGTGTATTTTTATTAATCTATGTGTGTCTGTCTATAAGCTAAAATCGCAGTAGGCAACAACAAAATTATAATAAGTAGCGTTAAGTATCCCACGAGTAAATTCCAAGTGTTTAATTTGACACCTCTATTGTTTTACGTTAAGCGCCACTAGGCAGGCAAGCTTCAGAAAAACAATGTCGCTCAGGGATTATGATGCCAACTATAAACCATACAAACTAATCGCGGATCTAATGCCAAGATATGATGGCAATCCTAAATTACTTAATTATTATATTAGGGAAGTAGAAAACCTATTACAGTTAACCTCTGAGGCAGATCGCTCGCATCCAGCATTCGTCTGTTTAATTAAAAGTAGGCTCAGTGGTCCAGCCGTAGACGCAATAGCGTACGAAGACTACTTGGACTCCTGGCTATCAATTAAGAACGCGTTAACTAGGCGCCTTGGCGAACCACGAAATGAAATACAAGTAATGCAGGAGCTAACGCGAGTACGAAAGTCTAAGGCAGAAGACGCTGAAAGCTTTGGCAAACGCCTCCGTGAGCTGTTGGATACTCTGTATTCCGTAGGAGAGCATGGTAATAAATCGTATTACGAAAAGATGGTTATTGAGCAGTATATAAACCAGTTAGACTTCCACGTCTCGTTGGGCGTTCGAATCGCCAAACCAGACAACTTCGAAGCAGCTATCATCGCGGCTAGACAAGAAGAAGCTAGGCTTTCATATAATAGAGCTAATTACATTAATAATAGTCCTTCAACGTCACAAGCAAAGCCAAAGGAGTTATCTAAACCACCAGGCAATAATAATGCCATCCGTAATACAGTAAACCCATTTGTACCTGGCTTTATTATTCCTCCACAAAACTTTGTACCTCAACAAAATAATATGACTCCCGAACAGCGTCAACAATGGGTACAATCCGTATTGCCCTGGAAGAATAAACCAGCATCAGGTAACTTTAGACCAAATGGTTCAAATAACTTTAGGAATCAACCTAACATTCCAAAACCACCGGTTCCCACACCAGTATCATCGGACGTCACAATGCGTACGGCAGGTAAGCCAGAAAACCCACAGTTCGCTCAGCAGTTGTTCTACATACCGATTCAGATGGCCGCTCAAGATCAACCAGGATCCTGTGATATGGGGCTATATAACAACGTCATCGACGATAACGGCATATCGGTCGAGCCGAATGCAACCACGGACGAACAACAGGTAGGCGGTGACCAGGATTTTACCCTGGACACCAACCGAGACAACCAGACCTAGTTTCAATAAATTTCCAGACCAAAAAATATTTACCGTACATAATACTACCTGAGTTCGACGGTAAGTTTCTATTAGATACAGGTGCCAGTCATTCAACTATAGCAACTGACGTAGTTGCAGGCACTATATTCGAGTACTGCGTAGAAACAGAACCCTTTCAAATTAATACGGCACACAGTTCATCAGTTCACGACAAGGTAGTTTACCTTCCCTTACCTCCCGCGTTTAATAGCGATATAACACATAAATTCTTAATATTCGACTTTGACCCTAAATATAAAGGTCTTATCGGAATTGACCTTCTGCAAAAACTAAAGAGTAACATTGATTTAAATAATAATGTTTTACGTACATCTACAGCGGAAATACCAATACACTTTAGTTCTCCACCCCAAAAGATAAGTATCGAACCTAGATGCGAAAAGATAGTCAAAGTAAGTACCAACTACTTAGATGGACAATACCTTCACGACGATTTCATCTGGTCAGATGGTTTAACGTCCCCAGCAGCTATAGTTAACGTCACAAACGGTTCTTTTAAAACATCGGTAATTAACCATAGCGATCAAAAGAAATGTATCCCGTTTAACCCGCCAATTGAATTAGAGAAATTTTCCAACGTCAACAAAAGTAATAATCATAATATTAATACCATACAGGCTAAAACTAATATCGATCAAATACTAAATGAAAACCTTCAGAAAATCCGTACAGACCATTTGAACGAGGAAGAAAGGCGCGAAATAACCCGGTTATGTTATCAGTATAGAGATTTGTTCTATGCAGAAGATATACCACTCACTTTTACACACGCTGTTAAACATGAGCTCAGATTAAGCGATAATACACCAGTTTTTGTACGTAGTTACAGACAAGCTCCTCAACAACGCGAAGAAATTTGTAAACAAGTAGATAAACTCCTTCAGCAAGGTATTGTGCGAGAGAGCATATCTCCTTGGTCATGCCCCGTGCATATCGTACCCAAAAAGCCCGATTCCGCAGGCAAAGTGAAATGGAGACTTGTAATTGATTACAGACGACTGAACGATCGTATCGTTGAAGATAAATACCCCTTACCAAACATACACCACATACTAGATAGATTAGGACGAGCGCAATACTTCACAACACTAGACCTTGCTAGTGGTTTCCACCAAGTGGAGATGCACCCTAATGATGTTGAAAAAACCGCATTTACCACTGAACGAGGACATTATGAGTTTCTTAGAATGCCTTTCGGACTTAAAAACGCACCAAGTACATTTCAAAGACTAATGGATCATATATTAAGAGGCATAGATAATGTATACACCTACTTAGATGATGTAATAATAATATCTACATCATTGCAGCAACACATGGAAAAATTAAAACAAGTATTCGATCGATTCAAAACACATAATCTAAAGATCCAGTTAGACAAATCACAGTTCCTACAAAAACAGGTTAACTTCCTAGGACACGAACTAACTGATGAAGGTTTAAAACCAAACAAAGACAAGATAAAAGCCGTACTTAACTTCCCCCTACCTAAGTCTCAAAAGGAAATAAAAGCTTTCTTAGGTTTAGTCGGATATTACCGAAAATTCATAAAAGATTTCGCCAGACTTACAAAACCAATGACCCTTTGCCTTAAGAAAAACAGTAAAGTCATACACTCCCCGGATTTCTTAGAATCTTTTAATAAGTGTAAACAAATTTTAACTAACGCCCCAATACTACAGTATCCGAATTTCAATGAGCCCTTCATACTCACCACCGATGCTTCAGATGTAGCATTAGGTGCGGTATTATCCCAAGGAATAGTAGGATCTGATAAACCAGTAGCATTTGCGTCCCGAACACTATCAGACACCGAATCTCGTTACTCTACAATAGAAAAGGAGTTACTTGCCATAGTGTGGGCAATTAAATACTTCAGACCCTATCTTTACGGTAGAAAGTTTATCATCTACACGGACCACAGGCCTCTCACCTGGCTAATGTCATTAAAAGATCCTAACTCTAAATTGACTAGATGGCGTTTAAAACTCTCGGAATATGATTATAAGGTTGTGTACAAGAAGGGTCGTCAAAATACTAATGCAGACGCTCTATCACGTGTTAAAATCTTCCATGGCAGTGTAGATTCTCTAGCTGTTAATTTAGATGACAATGAGGATGATGAGATAATCAATAGAATATTCGAGAACGCACGTAGGGAAGCTGAAAATCAAATAAACACAGTAGCACCCGACGAAAATATTATACAATCACAAAACCCAAGCATCCCCGAATCTCATATAGGTACAGATAGTATGAGTATAGTATCAGCTGAACCTGAATTAGTGTCAACGAGACATACACAGCCTGACAACGAAACTAGAGGCATACCCATAATTGCAGACGCTATCGATAGGCAGTTAAAACAGTTCCATGTTAGGTCAACGCCCGGGTCTACGTATAGAGCAGATAACAGATCCACTAATTCAAAAGTAGTTATAAAAGATGTTTTTATCCCAGTAAATAACACAGAGTCAGAGATAATTAGATTCCTTAAAGAACATACCATCGCTGATCGTGTATTTCATTGTTACTTTTATAATGAAGAACTATACCATGCCTTTTCTAGAGTTTACACAACAATATTTAATGAAAGAGGTCCTAAGCTACTTAAATGTACAACACGCGTAACCCTAGTAGAAAACAAACCCGAACAACAAGAGTTGATTAAGAAATATCACGAAGGTAAGACTGTTCATCGTGGTATTCAGGAGACGTACAAGCAATTGCACAGAAATTATCACTGGCCAAACATGCTCCTTACCATTCAAAGCTTCGTTAATCAATGCGACACTTGTTTAAAATCTAAATACGAACGCAACCCTCTTAAACCACCTTTAGCTATAACCGATACACCTCGCAAACCGATGGAACACATATTTATGGACCTATATTCAACTGGAGGCGCAACGTTCCTTACAGTCATTGATAACTTCTCTAAATACGCCCAAGCGGTCCAACTAACAGCATGCAGCAGTGTTCATATAGCTGAAGCATTGCTAAACGTTTTCTCAGTGTTAGGTTTACCGGATAAAATAACCACAGATTCAGATACCAAATTCGACAACGACGTTATTAAAGAAATATGCGCACTACATAACATCCATATACACTTTACAACGCCCTATAATCCTAATTCTAACTCCCCGATTGAACGTTTGCACTCTACCCTAGCTGAAATGATTAGGATACAAAGAATGACCAACAAAGATGACCCTATACAGCTAATCATGAAGTACTCTATAATAGCATACAACAACGCTATCCATTCGGCAACAGATTATACACCCCATGAGTTATTATTCGGACACACAGCATCCAGAAACCCATTAGAGTTGTACTACCCAAAAGAATTTTACCAGAACTATGTTATTAAACATCGCGCCAATGCAGAGGCCGTTCAAGAGTGCATCGCTGCACACATGTCCAAAAACAAGGAACAGGTGATTGCGAAACGTAACCAAGAAGCAGAAGAAATTAAATTCAAGGTAGGTGAAACTGTCTATAAACAGGTAGCAAAGTCAGCACGCAGTGACAAAACCAAGCCAGTCTTCAAAGGACCATACAAGATTATACACCTTCACCCAAATAACGTGGCCGAAATAATAGGTAATCATCCAAATTCTAAGTCCATTAGAGTTCACTTCAAGCTACTACGGAGGCCTCATCTTGTTGCAGGACCTTCATCGCAGGAGCCATCGTGCTCAACACAACAGCAACCGTAACCATTACCCATGTAGATAACGACAATGGGATCCTCCTCCTTAAACAAGGTCAACTCTTTAAACAAGACAACTACTTTAGCCTTGCTTGCGTTTACAACATTACCAATCTGCACTTTACATCTATCCTATTAATGTCCTTATATGCAAGCACGAAAAACGCTGAGAATACAGCATCTGGAGAGTTACATAAAACATATAGGAATCAAATAGAATATAGCCTTAGTATTATAAGTAATAAGTTTATGTTTTTAAAGCCGCAAGTTAGAAAGCGACGCGGTCTTATAGATGGATTAGGTACTGTCGTTAAGTCTATCACTGGTAACTTAGACCATGCAGATGCAGCTAAGTTCGAACAGGAAATTTTAAATATTAAAAACGGAGTTAAAAATGTTCAGGATTCACAAAGAAAATCTTTAATATTAGCACATAATACAATAGATGAATTCAGTAAACAATTGACAAAATTAAATAATAATCAGAAACATTTGGCTAGTTTATTACAAAATATTACTAATAATTCCAACGACTTATCTAACCAGTTACATTTCTTAGATATTTACGTACAGATAGATTTTAGTTTACAGATAATTTTAGATAGATTAATGTTATTAGAAGATGCTATGACTTTTGCGCAGATGGGCACCATGCATCCTAGTATTATAAGCCCTCAGAATCTAATAAAAGAGCTAAGAAACTTAGAAAATACGCTTTTGTTTAAACCAGTAGCAAGTATTAGTGCTAGTAACATATACAGGATAGAGAAGTCAATTAAAGTTAAAGCTTACAGTACAGAACACTCGGTTAATTTTATTCTCGAAATTCCCTCAATTACCCCAAAAACATATGACCTTATCCACCTTTATTCAGTACCAAATAAAAATAACCTTACTATCATCCCTAAATCCAAATACCTAGCACTTGGTAACGATGAGTACGCTTACTTGGAAGAAGACTGTCAGCCACTGACCGACAACACCCAGCTCTGCAAGCTCCTCGACACCAGAAGAATCGAAGACACAGATGACTGCATACTATCACTCATTCAGCATCGCCCAGCTAACTGCACTCACGCTAAGATGAACTTAAGAAGAGGAAAAGTTCAGAAGATCGGAGATAACAACTGGCTACTAGTACTCAGAGAAGACGAAGTCATCAAAACACAATGTAGCACCAAGACAGACTACAAGAAGCTATCTGGAATTCATCTCGTTACACTAACAGAAGACTGCCAGATGAACATCATGAACAGGACACTGCGATCTCACACTGACACGGTCGTCATCAACGAGGTCATACCGTTACCCGAGCAGCATCAAGTCCCAGAACAATCAATACAATACGAACTCCAATTAGAAGACGTCTCACTAGACAGCATCCATGAACTGATCAATAAGGCAGGCGACATATCCATACCAGAAGAAGACAATTGGACAATCATAGCAGCTACACCGAGCTGGAACACAATCATACTATATATCCTACTGATCGCAGCAGCATCCTGGAAGCTGTATCAATGGAAAACTAAGAACATCCCGGAAGACACCAAGGGCAGCGCGGACGCCGCCAGAAGCAAGAGTTGCTTCTATCTTATGGAGGGAGGAGTTAACTCATCGTAACACGCGTTTACGCTGAGCATGCAGCCACCGTCAGCATGCGTCGTATTGCAACTATGCATTTACCGGAAATTCAATAGAATTATTTTCTTTGCATTATATTTAGTCTTGTATCAGCCGTCGGCTTAATATCCTGTATTTTATAATTAAATTAATATTGTAATAAATAAATATTTTTTTAACTAAAATCCCGACCGCCGAAACCTAACTCAGGTTGCAACAAACTAATTTCGAGCTTTTCAACAAATAAAAAGATTACTCCTTTTCCTTGCTTATACAGCATGTATCAGAAAGTTGTGGTCATATTTAAGGGTGTAGACCGACAATGTAATCACAAAAAGTAATCAACTCGCCCATACATTTTGGTCGAGTAAGTATTGAAGCTTTGAATAGGACAGCTGATTATTGTTTCGCGATTACATGTTGGTCCCATGGAGAAAGTTGTTCAGCTTGTGGATTTATACCCACCACACCCTGTATGACCACACCTTTCTGATACATACTGTAGACAGAACTAGCTGTAGACAGAATTCTTTAACAATTACATTGTCTTCTGAAAACGCTTAGTGGAAAATCAAGCAAAACAATCGTACTTATTGGCAAAGCGCACAGTTCACCCCAGATCGCCTGAAAGTGGCGGCGCTAATAAACTCGTCTCATAGTAACTGCGGCTAATCTCACCCGCCGCCCGCAAGTGTGCGCACACCTTAAAGACGTGCTGCAAGATAGAAGAGGAAGCCATGTCAGGGTAAATAATAAATAAATAATAAAAATATATTATTCTCAGGCATCAAGGCCCATAGGGTGTTAGTACATCTTACTTAAAAACTATATTAGTAACATGCAGGAACACTAAACGAAAGAAAAAATTAGCAGCGAGTTCAAAATTGTGTGAAAAACCAGCGTTAAACGTTAACCTGCGTTTTAGTCTAAAGTTAAAAGTCCCGTTGACATAAATGATCAAGGCACAATTAAAGCAAAGTCGATAAGACCATTATCAGACACTTCTGGGCTATCGTGTTTATTTGTTATGAAGTAAGTAACCGGTTCCAAATACTGGTTCTTTCTTCAGCCAACTACTGAATATGGGCTTATACCCATCGCTAGGTAGCCTACACTAAGACTAAATAAAACTTAATAAACAAATACTATACTTAACTTAATAAGACTTAATAAAATAAATGCATGTACATTCTAGAATGTGTGCATTCTAGAATGTTCCGCTTCCATCTTCTCCCTTGTCCCAAGACATGTCCAAGGATCGGCCAGACGAACGGTTTAAAGTAATCTTATTATACTTGAAAGCGTTTATGGGATCATTGTGGCAATGGCAGGGTATGCCGGGTAATGCAGGGTAACGCCAGGTAAGAGCGTATGTGCTTGAGATTGTGGGACTATTGGAGGTCGTGGAACGTTTATGTTCGTAGTAAAACAACTATCAAATTAATAAGACGTCTTGGTTTTGTTAAGTTTAAGTCTTGGTTTTTGGTAGAACTAAATACCATACCACATTCGTGTCAACCATCTTCCGACAATGAAGAAACTTAGAATTTTACAATGCTATTGTAACTGATTTTCATTGACTTGTCGTCTACTGAACAGTTACCATTTTCCAAGTGTGAAAATTACCACATCTATAACTTAGGACACCTCCTTTCAATGTTTAAATAATAAACATGTAGTGCCATTACTCCACAGGATAGAATCTCATTTCGCACGCCCAGACAAGTATAAAGTTGTTTGATATTGAAATCCAACAATCAATCAACTTGAGGATAATCATACTAGTGATGAATGGCATGAAGATGTTCCGCCTGACTACTCCTACGGCGTCATCTGTCTGGATTATACCGACTTACCTATTGTACACCTTGACATGGGATAGAGGTGTTATTGCCACTGGGTTACTGCTCCTGAAATGTCCCTGCCACCCTGTGTATTGTGGTGGGTTGTATAAATGTAAGGAGTTTATACTACTTAATTAGAAAAATCTGGAAAAAAATTAGGTTCAACTGCATATTGACGTACGTTAAAATATTATGTCGTTTGAATAAGATATCTACAATAAATGTAATTACTCCATGTCTGTTATGATAGAGACAACTCTATCATAACTGATCGCGGTGACTTACCCAATAACCTTATAACTTAACTGATCTTAAATAGGTACCCTCAGTTCACCTTATAATCACTGCCAAACACAAAAATACCTACAAAATAATTATTATAAGTACTACAGCCAATGTCATGAGCAGACCACTCCACTCTTTGCCCTCCAGATATAAAATGTCTATAAATCATAGCTCTTACTGTCTCAGTCATAACATAGTAGGTGGTGCGTCCATTTGCACAAAATATTTGTATGTAAAGCAGAAGAGCAATCCACTTATAGCGTCTCTTACCTGCACGATGCTCGTCTGTTACATTCTGCTACTTACAGATGGACAGTGGAGGGCGTGGAGACGATTTGTGTTGTTATTTTCGACGCGAAACGAAATGCAGCCAACACATGTATTTGGTTTTTAATAATGACTGGCTGCTTGCAGTATTGCTCCCCGGATAGTATTACGTGGAATCATCGATACGATGAAGAAAAATATGTTTTTATTAAAAAGTTATCGGTATGTTTGATCGAAAGAAACAAAGAAAAATTCAGAAAATTACAACTTTTTCTTAAAGACTCTTTATTTTCAGGATTACTGACAAATGCGTGGACTGACTGGACAGGTGTGGCTCAATCTATGTGGTTCTTTCCTCAAAAGACCATTTCAGACACCTATGTACATGGTCTTCACATGATCTGACCGACCAAGATTATGTCTGGACATTAAAAGAGATTGTGACCTTTGAGTTTGCTTCGGCCTTTCTTCTCAGAGTAGTCAGATAGGAAACGCCGGGCTCATTTAGTTTTAAAATATGATTGACGTGTAAAAGTGTTTGTATAGAAATAAAATCATTTATCAATCTGAAGTCCGCTATCCAATACGCAGGCCTGTCACCACTGCCTAAGTAGTATCTGAAAAGTACCCCAGTAATACTCTCAAAACCTTAGAAATCTATTCTATTCTTTAGTCATTAAAGAACTTTTACGTTCTAGATCTTTCCTGTATTTTCCGGGTTCAGTGTCTAAGCGAGATTGTTGATGAAATAAACTGTCCCTCGAAAATGTTCCACCATTTGTACTTACTACCAATTAGTTAGAAATCCAAATCCTAAAACCAGCAAAACTTAAAAATTCACATTCAACACCCACTCCACACCACCCTCAATGCACAATTTGCCAAGGACTTACCTCTTCATAAAGAGGGCTGGAATTTTTCTTTATTGTCGGGATTATTTGAGCGCCCTCTCGTGAGAGGTTTACGCGATCTCAAGATGACTGCGGCCCTTTTACGACAGTATCAAACTGCTATTCACCTTTATACTTTTATATTAAGTTATTGACGATCAGATTCTGCAGGCGTAAGCTTTTTACTTGGAGTTTATTGCAGCACTGAGGTGGAATTAGATCGGTTTTCTGCTGTAACTGGAACTTATAATACATCTGTGCAATAATGAGGGCTGATAATGGGGGGTTTTGACAAATGCATAAAAGAAGAGGAGAAAAATATACAATGATAATTAAGTCCCTTAGACACAAATTTAAAGAATATACTGACTCTGCCTTCTCTTTATATCTTAGAAAGTATTTTGTATGTTCACAAAAACTTAGGACTTTTCAAAATAAGAAGCTATTTCCATAATATAAATACCCGTAGTAGACATGAAATTTTGATACCCAAATTTAGATGAACTTAAAACAAGCATTTCTTATAAACAGTATCCGCTCTTATAACAAGTTGCCAAAGTATGTTACAGAACTTAGCGATGGGAAGTTCAAAATCCACATCAAACGTGTCCTTATCAAGAAAGCATATTATAAAATTAAAGACTACGTTGAAGAAAAGAAAGTTTGGCAATAATTCCTTATGCACACGTGGCTTCCCTGGTATCTCATTAACGGCATAATTATGTAAGATTCTATTAACTGCCCCTAAATTACTATGTTTATTTTTATTTTTATTTTTTTACATTCGTCCTTGACATATTCATCATATTATTTGACAGTATATACCCGCGAGTTAATTTTAACTCTTTATTAGTGGCTTTTGTGCACATGATAATTATTCAGATTTATTACAGTTGTAATAGCAATCATGTAATTGCGTTTAATTAAAATAGATTTTTATTAATTTATATATCTTTTGTATAGATTCTTTTCTATTTTGTGAATGTGAGAACGCTGTAAGCTTAGTGGACTGTAGATTTGTTGACCATTTTCTATTTTCTTAAGTACCTGATACTTATTGAAAGACCTACACTGTCCTCCTACACCTAGTCACACTGTTATTTGAAAGAATTGTAAAAGCCAATTATTTTTAAAAGAGTAACCATGGGGTTTCTTGCCGGTTCTTCTCCATAGGAAACGACCAATTGGAACCGTGCACCTAGCTTCTGACGTTTCATAAGTGCCCTTGTATGAAGGTTTATGTGAAATAAAAATATTTTGTTTTTTATTTTATTTTAAGTGCTCACTGTCTTAAGTGATCAGTTTTGGCGGCAGAACAGCAATTTCCTTAAAGCAACGTTGAACCTATCTAAATTATGAGGTGTTTAAAAAATATATTCTATATATTTTGCAAGTTTACTTACAACTATACCTTTTTCTACGAATTTAGTTATTATGTCACTGAACTTTTCAATAGAGCTTAGACTTAGGCACATAATAACGTGGTCGTTCACTGAAACACAATAATAATAATTATTAAAGTGTTTATTATCCACTTGAGGCAACAATGAAAATGCAACACATTCGTTCGCTGCATTTTTCTTTCGTTCCCAATCAACATTCCAGCAAACTGTGCTCCAAATAAATAGCGACAGAGGTACATACATACTCGTACAGTTGAAAGTTTTCGTTTCCAATGTGCAGCGGATTCCTGAGCTGAGCGCACTAGACAACGCGAACAAATAAATTATCATTAGTGTATGTAGCTCACGGCAGATGCACTCGCCAGTTATGTAGGAAATGAGGATGTGGTATATGAGACAGCTCCATTAGGTTACATCACACCCAGCTAAAGAGGTATAGGAGAAACCTCTATCTGTCTAACACGAAGAACGTTGATCGTACGCATTGCTATTAAGGCTGCAACATACTTTTGCACAAGAGTTGCTGGTGTTTATTACACAGCTGTATCTCCGAACATGATGATAACAATGATGTGACGTAGTTCATATATGTGGCATCTCTGTCTCAAAGTCACCTTGAAATCTCTGTCGTCTCTCTCCCGTTCAAGAAGTGAACGATGATATTCAATTTAACATTAAATTAACTGCACACTGTGTTTTTTCCTTTTGCAGCACTAACATACTAACTAACAAAGTCCTGACCTATCGTAAACTACCAAACGCGTGTTTTGGAACAGGGCTCATCACGCCTTGAAGTAGTCACCAGCCCAGCCACCTTCAATATTCCTGCGGCAAACACTTTTCTGCCGTTCCTCACAGATTCCACCATGCCTTCTCCGCATTTTGAACAATAGAACCCCGATATTTATTTTCGTACCTCGATGCCTAGTGACACAGTGTGCACACATTCAGCCAGCACTTACGGTGAGACGGTACAAATTGAAAACGCGCTCAACGGTAAACGACAGTGATTTGTCGACCGTTTCCTTCTCGCACATTCTAGCTAAAACTTTGTCTAGCTCCTATGAATTACTAGATTTTGTTGGTATTGCTTAGATTATCAAGTAACTAAACTTTTATATGTAACAGTACCTAATGTTAACAGTCATCGGCCCAAGATGACTGAAAATGGTAAAACTATACGAGAACATGCAACCCTATTGTAAAATAATACTCTTAATACAATAAATCCCTTTTCCTTTTTTATCGTACCTATAAATAGCTCTAGCTTAGCTCTAGCTCTAGCTTTAGAAACATCACTTCTTGGTACCCATTCATTTTCATTTCTTTGACCTTATAAGTCCTATAATATCAAATAAGTCTAAAAGTACTTCTAATAAAATGACTTTAACTATCAGCTACATCTATAAAAGTCTTCAAACCCTCTCTGCCTAGACTGTCAAACTAATAACAAAGTCCCGTCAGTCAGTGCTAAGTTTCAGGTAAGTACGATTTTTTATCAGCTTGAGTCGAGTCGCAAGTAATCGACACTCGAATTAATGTGGCGTCACTAACTCGGCCGACGCCAGCGCACTTTTAAAAATCTCTCTTTCTTAATTTTTACATCGTTGCAAGGTGTTACTTGTGAAGGGAAGGGAAAATTTTAGGCAGGAGGTGTCGATAACAATAGAATTATTTGTGGAGTTTAGAGAACTTCGTATTTTGACAATTTAAAAAGCCTAAAAACCGTCTTTAATAATTCATGTCGTAACGATAATCATTGTGCTAATTCACACTTCTGTCTTACTGATTTTTCCAAGGTTTTTCCTAACGCACTAATGACTAAGTACAATGACTTCGGCAAAACCTGTCCATCTTTACGCACTTCGAAAAACTACTAGGTAGAGTGGTCAACCTATGACCAAACCAATTTATCCGAAAATCAAGGTTAGCCGGTAACGTAACGCCCATAATATAACATCACGCCTGTATTCCCCGAAGGTTTAGGCCGAGGTATATTAAAGTCCCATTTCTTTACTTACACGTATGTAGGTTCATTTGAGTATACACCTAATTAATTAACTTACGTCTAACAAAATAATATCGATAACCTTCAAAAGGTGATCCTTGGACACCCTACCCATGTCTACGTAGAAACCTATTAATAATTTGCGGGTGGCAAAGTTTTTAAAAGTGTTTTCCCCGGTCGGCACCTTGTCGGGGGTGGGCAGAGAGAGGGCCCATTAATTACACCACCTCACTTGCTCATGATATTGTCGACTTTTTATAACCGTGGGGTGTTTATGAAAATTGTTATGTTAGCGCTGAATACGCGTATTCATCCCCCACTTGTTTAGATTTTTTTGAGGTCAAGAAAATTTGGAAGTTTGTGCATATTTTAACCCGACTACGGCGAAGCAAAAAGGAGGGTTATGGTTTTTGTTGGTATGTATGTATGTATGTATGTTCATCTGTTACCTCATAACTTCTAAACTACCGACCATTATTTGACAAATGAGGTATCGTTTTAAGCGTCTTGATTGTCCCCCTTATTATAGGCTATGTGAAGTCAAATGGTCAAGGCGAAGCCATGGTCGCATGCCTGTACACCTACAAACTTATAATGTTATGCGACCACGGCTTTACCTTGACCATTTTTGTACCTATGTCTTGATGTCTGTCTAAAATAAATTCTTTTTTCATACTTTTTAAAGCGTGATTTTTCAGTAGTTGGGTAGTGGTTGGGTTTCAGTGGTTAGTTTTTAGGAAACTGAAGGTACTCTGATTTTAACGTGTCAAGTTTAGAACTAGGTACGTATTCGAGAACAGACCTCGACATCATAAGTTCCTATTTTATCATTGAAGATATTATGTCAATGAGTTTGTTGAAAACTACCGTCAGGCTCTAGTTGTTTGGCATTCATGCTGAACTGGGCCTATTTTGCGCAGCCATGAGGTGCACAATTAAATAGTATTTTAAGATTTTTCTGTTCTTTATTTTTGTATGAACATGATGTACCTTAACCTGAGTCAAATAAATTTGTTTTCTTTCTTTCTTTTCTTTGTATATGTGCAGCATCAATTATGAACGTATACACATTCATGAGTGAAATTTTGCTTGCTGAAGAAAGATTTTGAAGATCTCTTAAACTAAACCTCTTCATCAATGAGACTTAAATTACTTCTACAATTATTTCTACTTTTCTGCTAGCCGCACAAAAGTTAACAAAAAACCTACCTCATTTTTTCGCCATAACACTAAGTTTTCGTACGCAATTACATCACCTATTCATCTCTCTGGAAGGGAATAGGAAATTGCTCAGAAACTTTTATCTGAGGCAGAGCCGTCACTCAGGACGCGGCCATTTTTCAAAACTCTCTCGCAACTGAGGTGTGCTTGCCGCCGGCGGTAAAACTTGTGTTTTACGAGTTTTTGTGTCTCCCTGTAGTAATAGTAGGGATCTTTTCCTTATGGGGTGGGAGATGATTCAGTAGGACTCACACGATCTAAAACTGAATTTAAAACAGTGTACAAATAGCTGTAATTTCGTTTACTTACTCATACGAATGGCTGGTAAGCCGGTAGCCATCCTCATCTGCCTAGGCGATTCCCTTCTATGTTAGGCTTCCAGTCTTACCAGCTGCAGCTAAATACCAGCATTTTACATGGAATGACTGCGTATCTGTCCTCCTCAACCCTGTTACTGGATAACACGATACCCCACTACCCGTAAGCTGGTAGTGTACCATGTTAAATGCTATATTATATAGACAGGTTTAGATATTCGTCTTCAGGCGTCCAGAATTTTCGGCAAGTTTTTAGGTTACAGATTTTTTCCTCATTATGAATTAACTGCAGGCACTACATCTTCATCATATTCTTTAAAATAGTTAAGACCTGGTACAAATTAATAAAAAAAACACTTAATAACTTTTTTAAGACTAAGAAGAAAACCTCCAGTTTTTACGTCCGTCAAAACAGGAAGTCGCCTAAAGCGCTTCCGGCCGATAACAACATCCGGTGCGAAGTTCCCCTGAACTTTCGGAAACCTTTGGACAAACTTTCGGCAAGTTTCGAGCGAAGCAGGTGCTCTTTTCGGATAAAAAGTGGCACCTTTTGTTGAGAAAATCTTTTTATGTGGAACTGAAACAGATAGGATTTTACGACAAGATCATTGTGGAGCCCTTCGACTGTGCTAATCTGTTTTTAAGAGTTTGTGCAGATAATAGCGTGACGGGGAGATTTTTTAAGTAACTTTATTAGATGTTGAGAGGGTCTTAGCGGTTGTGACAAAGTTCGGATTATGTCGCTGAGATGCGCAGTGATTGTGTTTGAATAAGTCGTAAAAAAAAATGTAGGTACGGGTGGTTGGGAATGAATTAAGAATTGTATAGATTCACAAGCATTAAAGGGTTGCACAATATAATTTGCCTATGCAAACAGGTTATTTCGGTTCGGTCAAGAATCGATGTAAGACAATACGAACTTGTCTCAAATCGATAATTTCTAGGATGATAGCTTTCAGAAATTCAGAAACAAGTGACTGCCAGAATTGCTCTACAGGTACGACAAATTTCACGACATCACAAAAAAATCAAACCTAGGCCATTACTATCGCCAACAAAAACTCCCATTAACATTCCTACACACAATACGCGCTCACAAACATATCGTATGTCCACAAACATTTACCTTAGATGCTCCCAAAACTCTTGAAAGTAACCCTTTCTGTCTCGGGGGCCTGATGGCGATAAAAACTGATTGCAGCATGTTTACGACACCTGACGTGACGCCGTGACACCTGAACACGGCACTCGGAGGGGCGTTTAAAGGGGATGGTTGCCCTTTTTAAGACAGTTATTTTAGGGAATACCTACGCGGAGTTTGAAAAGCTAAACTGAGTACGTGAAGAGTATGCGTTTAAGATACTTAGATACTTAAAACTAAATGCTACATATCCAGTTACAACTTTAAAACATTTTATTATTTACCTTAGCTCTTTTCAGTAATTAGGTCAGAATTTGGCGAAGCTGAACACCGTAACTCACATTAAGTACCTTTATTATTCGGGATTTAATGATTTTGGAATACTTCTAAGTAAATGAAATTGTAAGGACATGCACAGCGCTTTAAGTGATAGCTAATTAAATATCTAGCGTTGACTACACATGAATGGGTAGGTACACCACAAATAAACCAACCGCGATAAATAGAATGTATACCCAGGATTACACTGTCAATTCTGTCAAATCACAAGGTGTGATTGCGACACAATGCAGAATCAAAGCGCCCCTGTAATCACGGCGCCCTGTGATCTTACTGATTAGTGATTACAGACGGCACGTAGGAGGTACGAGGATAATTATTAGATACCGCATAATACGTAATTATGGTGAATGTGTGGCTACGTGGAGTGTTGAGTTAGATTTAGAAGCATAGGTTGCTGTAGTGGATCAAAGATTGGTTCATGCGCTAAGGGCTACGGTTGCGGCCTCCTTATGGAATATTCGTACCTACCTAAGGCCTAAAAAGATTCTTCTGGATCTAGCCGTTTTTGCATAAAAGATTTATCTGTAAACATGCAAATCACAAAAATCTTATTGAGCTAAGATTGTTCCTGTATCGTGTGTGCTATGTTCACAAAAATAATATATGTATTTAATTATATTATATGTGCCTATTTGGTGATATTTATCGACACAGGTAGGATATCAATGCGTACCTGCTCACATGTCAATTAAGAGTAAAATATGATTATTAAATGCTAGGAATGTAGTTCATGTCATGAATGAATACTTAGGTAAGCGTGCACCATCGTCGAACGATTTCAAATATACCTACGCCTTAAAAGTAGAACTAAGCTAGCCTTATTAAAACCAGCCCCAACAAATCTACAATTAAAATTCAAAAGCCACCGCAAACTTAATAATTCTACACCAAAAATTGCCGAAGCCTCACAAACTCCATCGATTCACATAATCGGCTCAGACAGGTGTACCACGTCGATGCTATTTTAATTTGCAACTAATTTCGGCGCTCGACGTAAAGCGGATTGCGAAGTTTAAAATGAAGCGACAATGCCGAAGTTAGGGCCGCGGCCTGGCGATGCTAAATCTGTTTGGAGTTGCCGAGTGCCGACTATTGGTAATTACGTTGCGACGTCGAAGTGACGGTAAATGGGCTATGATTGAGTTACTTTACAATACTGTCTCTGAGAGGAGCTGGAAAAAGGTGTTTAACGAACTGATTGATTTGAGATTGAGGGTTTAAGTTTTAGAATAGCAAAGTATTTTCCTAAAGTACCTATAAAGTGATTTTATTTTACTTACCTCTAAAGCTACACTGTCCCGTGAGTAGAAAAATTCTGAAGTAAGAAAAAGATAATTAATATCATTGCGTTAGGAATTCGTAGCACGGCGTAGCAGCGTAGCGGTCTCGTAGCAACGGTTTTCAGGATTAAAATCTTACTATTTTCAGCTACACTCTGTCTGTTTACAATATTTTTTGTTAACTTTTATAGATATCTCTTACTTGTTTATGAGTTTAGGTACCAAAGAACAAGAGTGTGATAACTGACAAAAAAGTCTATATAGCCCTTACAAAAACTAAACAATTTCCAATACATTCAGTCTCATGAAATGTTCCACATGAAAGCGGCATAACTGCAAAGAAAACGTCTCCGTTTACTTTAGTGTTGTGTAAGTTATCGACGCGGGAAGGTGCTCCACGTTAAGACGGCGCACAGTGGAACGAATGTATGGAAGCGGTTGGACGTAGACATGTCCGAAAAATAAGAGTAAAATTATGACAAACTAATGATGCCATCTTATTCGATTACTTAATGCCTTCATAAATTGTGGTGATGAATTTCTTCATAACTCCCATATTTCGGGAGTAATTTGAGAAAATGTGAAATTTTACTATGAAAATGAGTGTATTGAGCTCTCTCCCTCCTGATTCCGGGCTTGTTTCAAGTAGCGGTCTCTAATATCGTAATGCTATTACTAAGAGCTATATTTAATACTAAGACACATAGTGCGCCAAATGTGCACTTTCTGGGATAAAAGGAAATGAAAATTTAAAAAAAAAAACGTTTTTTCCCCATTTGTATTTACTTTAAACCGCAGACAGACTTATTAAGAGGTCTATAAATATATTATATATATACAGAAATATATATTAACAAAAATATTCACAAGAACTGATGAGAGTATGACTTTTAAGTAAGTTGATAATAAATTACCTAGTTTCATTAAAAGTACAATAAATAATTAAGACGTAAGCTCTAATTTACTAAGTTACACATTTTAAAACAATAACATCATTTAATTATCTTCGTCATCATCATCATCATCAATTAATTCAAATTCAGAATCGATGTCCGCTAAATCATTTATGTTAACAAATTCGATATCACTTTTCTCAGAATCCGTAAGCTCATAAAATTCCTTAAAAGAAGATTTTTTTACAAACTTATTTCCTTTTGGACGGATACTTGTAACAAGTGGATCAGAAGACAGTAAAAGATTGTGCATAATATCTTCATTGCATGAGATACTGCTATGCTTTCGAGAATGCCCCTCTCTATATTTTCTAAAATCTTTATTTCTAGCCTCAGATGCCTCTTCGGATAGAAAACCAATGGGCACAATTGACATGTTCTGAACTATGTCTGGCCCATGCATTAAAATTTTATGAAGTGAAGAAGGCATATAATACCATGGGTATAACTCCACGTAAAGCTTAGCAGTATCAAAGCAGAACTCTCGGAATTTAGTTACGTTGATCTTCTCTCCTGATGAAATACACTGCAAGATCACACAGATTTTTCTTAAAAGCATAGCATCTATTCCGGTCAGTTCAGCAGATTTAGTGTAGTTTTCAAAAAATCTCCTTGCCGAGTTGCCATTGTTGGTGGATCCACTGCCTTGTTTCACAACATCGAGAAGTAAGCCCGTTTCTCTTCTTACAGCCTCTTGAACTCTTTTCTTCCTGTCATCAACTTGCCTTTTTGCTATATCACCCCTTACTTGCCATGATTTTATGTCTAATTTGTAGGAAATGTGTAATAAGCATTCCATTGAGCGAATCCAAGCGTGAAGGGTGCTTAAGCTATATTTATACATGTCCTCGTTTGCGTGTTTATCTTTGATTAACTCTAAATTATTCATTTCTTTAGGACAAGCCTTGCATATGTCACACACTGAAGCTGCTGTATTGGATATAATGGAATGAATTTTACCATCAATCATTGTCAACAGCAGTTGGTGTTTGACACTAATTCCATCAGTGATGGTGGATGGAGTTAAGGCTTCAATCTCTGCTTCGATTTCAGCCATCTCTCTCTGCACATTTTCTTTGGTTTCCTTTATAAACTTAAACAATATTGGCCGGCAAAATGAAGTGGAAGATGGTCGCTCGTTTTCCCAAATTGTTACACCTTTTGAGACGAGCCGCAGTGGTACAAGACTAATCATAAAATTACTAGCAAGATCGATTTGCTCATCTTCACTCGTCCTTTGATGATAAATGCTTTGGCTAGATGATCCGTCAAAACCCCATTTGCTGGTCAATACGAGCTGTTGATTGGGATCAACAGGGGTTTCTAACGACCTAATAAGTCTTCTTGAGGTTAAATCCATCAAGGCTTGTAATTTGATTTTTGCAGAGCTCTCTGTAACTGTGAGATCTTCTTTGGCCGGATAGCACTTAATTTTTTCTTTAACCAACATGTAGTAACTCGGGTATTGAAGAGCTCCTTCTTGAGTGTTGAAATCCCGAAGAGTGTTATAGCGCCATTTCGATAAGTTCATCGATACATAAAGAGCCAATGCCTTCAAAGGGGATATTTCCCGTACCTGAATTGATTTACCTTCAATGAAGGCTTTGATTTTTGAGGCCTCTTCTGGATTCTCCGTCAAGTATTTCATAACATAAGCTGTATCGCTTTGTCCTGCCTTTTGAAGCGCCCTTTCGGCCGAAAACATAATTTCAGCGCTGCTACTGCTGCATGAAAGACTATCTTCAGTGGTGCGTCTTCTTTTTTGCCGGTTACTAAGGTCCTCAAAAGATTTACGAGGACTAGGATGTGTACAAGTTGAAGCATCAGATTTAGCAGGAGAAATTATGGGCTCGATGACGTCACTTATATTTTCTGTAGAAGGTTCCATATTTTCATTCTGTAATTCCGGCCATTGAATTGCAGCCTGTAGCCAAATCTCATGTTTCTTCCGAAACTTATCTGTGCTTCTTCCAGACTGTGTCCATTTTGCATAAATGCGGTAGCAAAATCGACGACACCAGTCTTTTAAACTTGTTTCAGCACTTTCACATAACTGAACACAACTGTTATCTTTTAAAACACTGAACAAATAGTTAAAGTCGCGTAAATCTTTATGTGCGCGTGCGCATAAAGCAACGTGAATATCAAGATTTGTATTAAAATTTGGAAAATACATTGCGAGATTAGCTTGGATACAACGAGGTGTAAATCAACACTGATTTTAAAGTTACTAATAGTGACCTATTTATATAAAATCCAGGTATCCCAGGTATCCTTTGTTAAATATTACAAGGTAATTAGTTATTGTGATAATTAGTAAATGATGCATGCTAAATTAGTGTATTAAGAGCCATTTAGTAATTAAATAATAGCAATGTTCTTATCAGTAATCATTAGTGCATCAGTTTTATATGTAAACCTTAAGTCCCTAATTATATATCCTAATTAGCTTATATCTTCTCTAATTGGCTGATCAGAAATGTTATTGTAATAAGGTAAACCTTTAGAAAAACGGTTTTAATCAACAAAATAAACAAAAAATTAAAAAATTGTGTTATAAAATAAACATCACTCTTTATCCCAGAAAGTGCACATTTGGCGCACTATGTGTCTTAGTATTAAATATAGCTCTTAGTATTAGCATTATGATATTAGAGACCGCTACTTGAAACAAGCCCGGAATCAGGAGGGAGAGAGCTCGATACACTCATTTTCATAGTAAAATTTCACATTTTCTCAAATTACTCCCGAAATATGGGAGTTATGAAGAAATTCATCACCACAAGTTATGAAGGCATTAAGTAATCGAATAAGATGGCATCATTAGTTTGGCATAATTTTACTCTTTTTTTTCGGACATGTCTACGTCCAACCGCTCCCATACATTCGTTCCACTGTGCGGCGGGCGCTTGCCGCGGCACGCGCGCTTATCGACACCGCCCAACGTGTAGGGAGGTGAAATATCGACAATTATTGATCTCTATTTTACAGTTATAGTTCCACGATGAATATTGAGTGGCCGTAAGTTTTGATATTGTTTTGTTTGAGGATGTTTCTAATATGATTTGAAAGAGCAAGCAAAGCAAAGGAGACTGATTTTTAAACATTTGGGACTCTAAATGTACATCGCAACTTGCACATGGCTAGAAACAAATAAGTTTGTAATCGGTAGGTGCAATTTATCAAAATCATAACCTCTTGCCCATCACGAGCACTTTCATCACACCGACTTTTTTACCGTTGGACTATTGGCACTTCAAACTTACCTGCTTACTTTAATTTTCTTCAAACAATCAATCAAATCTTTTTATTGAGGGCGTAGGTTATACAGACAGATGTTAGGTAAATTACAGTTCATTATGTCCAGCCTAATAGGCATACAATAATTATGTCAACATGCAGTATAAAAAAATTCTTAGGCATCACTTAAAAAGCAAATCTTACAAAATAACAATTAGGTGTAAGGTGACAGATTGTAGTAGGCACTTTTTTTTTTTTTAAACTTGGATCGTATAGTAAGCTTTGTTAACTAAAAAAATGTCTATATATGATTACAGTTAGGCAACGATAAATAAGCATAGCCTATTATAAAACGTATCACGTATATTATACTGATTAATTGTCCAATACACAGTTCATAGAGATCTGAACCTAATATAGATAAAGTGCTTATTTAGGAATGAATCATTAGCAAGAACTCATCATTATTGTGAGTACACAATGCACATTTAGAGTTCAAGAGTGACTCATCTGCTCCGACATTTATCGACTCATTAAAAAACAATAACATTAATCACTTAATCGACACAACAATCGACACAGTTCATCACTAAAGCGGACACCTTCGAATATATTACTCCGTGCCACTGAATCTAATCACGATCTGACGGATTAATATCTAACCGTGTTCCCGTCTGCCAGCTAAACCCACCGGCCATTTTGTGCCCCATTACTTAAACACCTTTAATCATAGGGCCTTACCCTCCTGATTATAAAGCCGAGTTTTGAATAAACGAAGGTCAGGTTAATCTGGTAGTTTAAATATTGAGTGGGTTACATCCAGGGGCAATTGCGAAGATTTATTATTATACCTGCGTATTGTTTGAATTGTTGTTTAATATTGGATTAGAAGGCTGATGAATTTAATGACGGAGTGATGGATTGTGATGGCTGTGCAGTGCGAAGTATTGGTGGAAGTTTTTGATTATTATTTTCTGATTACTCTGAACTTTTAATGCTGTTATAGGTCATTTGTATGTTTCGTAAATATTGCTATTTGTTACTGATGGCCAGAACCTCCTTATCTTAATAACACGGTTGGTATCAATAAGACAGTGTGGGTGCACCTAATCATTGCCAGTTTTAGCCAGCCAGCTAGCTCAGCTACCATATAGAATTCAATATTTTTATATTAATTTTTCTCTTAAATATCACTCACAATGCTCTCGTGTCAGATACTATACAGCTTAGGTACTCGTCATGTGTCTAACACTCGCGACATCATACCTTCATTACTTAATTACTCAGAGAACTTATTTAGGGGCGATCCACGCTAGTAGGCTCGTAGTTAGATAATGATTTAGGGATAATTGATGAATATGGACATTCGAGTATTTTACGCAGACTTATTTTGACCGTAAACCTAACCTTTGCAACTACTAGTGTGGTAGCTACATCGTTACCAAAGGTCAACATAGTATCGATCAACGATCAACTTTCTGTGCTGTTTATAAATAAGTCTCTATCAAAGGCACCAAGGCTTGCCCTCCAACCTAGTGACCCAGTAATGTGCACTAGAACTAGATGCTCGCTAAAAGGTGTGGAGTGGTGGCGCGTGCTCGACAGTCGATGTATCGACATTTCAGGTCAAACGACCACTGAGTGCGACTTGATGTGGGGAGTAAGGAGGGGGTGGTGTCGATAGTTTTAATGGAGCAATTAACGGTGAGAATTTGTGACAGGTGTTCAGAAGAATGTATTAACACTTAGTGATTAACAAAGCGGATTATATCAGCGTTTAATTTATGATGATTACACACTTAAGGCATAATTTATTGAGAGGATACGTTACTAATGTGTGCACAAAGAAACACCTTGATAATGTTCCTTTATACTCATTAATGAAGTATTAAAAAATCAACTCAATCTGGGATCAAACGCGACCTGTAGCCAAAAGTAGTGGGTAGAAAAAAAACGTAATGAACACCTGCAGTTTGCCGCCAAATCCCATTTACCGATAACTTATTTTCTCCAAAATAAGTAAGGGTAAAAGGTAAAATGCGGTAAAAACGAGAAAAAAAAACAGTGGCACTCCGGGAGTGCCGACAAAAGCGAAAACTTGAAAAAAAAATCGGCACCGCAGTAATCAACGCGTTGATGTCTTTTACTCCACTTACCGCGTTAATCAACGCGTTGATTTCTTTCTAATGGTCAAAAGCTGATGTCATCAGTGTCACGAAATCAATGGTTTAGTCCCATCTCAAAAATGCCCAACGCCCCTAAAGAAATTTTCACTTCATAAATTGATTTCTAATTTCAAATTCAGTCGAGTTGAAAGACTGCTTCGAATTCCTATATAAATTAAACTTTGATTCCAACATCAACATATCGATATGGCGCACACCCCTAGCGATCGCTGTCTAAGTGCTAGAAGGGCGGCACCGTGGCAGTCAGCGTTTTGCAAACGGGTTGAGTGTCCAGGTGCTTGGCTGAGTGTGGCGCGTGGCCGGATGTGGGACAAGCCGATAATGGGCCACGCCACGTAAGAGACGCTTCATGGTTACTGTGCCTATTATATAATTAAACATAGCAAACATATTTTATCAGTGGAAACTTGTAAATGGCCATCCATTTTATATTATTTAAGAACACTGTTTATGTTAGCTGTAAGTTTACCGAATAGAATAAAATAAAATAGATATAATATACACAAACAACAAATACACAGAAAACAATTTATTTTTTTATGAAGTTTCTTAACTGTTTCTTAGTCATTTGAGTTCGCTGATTTCATATCTACCCTCAGTTTTTTTCTAGCAGCTCTAGTTTTTGTGATACAGGTACTTCTTAAAATTTCGTTACGCGGCTTACTAATATTATGTTTTTGTGCAAAATATTATTTAATTCCATAAATAAATCGATATTTCTACATTAAGAAGAACTTGCTTAAACGATCCTATTTGGATCGTTTTTGTGCTGTTTGTGGTGAATATATGTTTCGAGAATGTCGTTTAAGTGTGTCTGACTTTATAAAAAAAGGCCTACTTGGAGTTCTTTGGGACGCCATTACAAGTGTTTAGTAAGCCATGGATCCAAAATGTTGTATGTGGTAGTTGCGTAACATTATTGCGTTTATGGGCTATTAAAAAACGACCTACTTTGAAGTTCAAAAGTAGGACTTTGATTTGGCGTGAACTGACTGTTATTTTTGTGTTGCGAATTACCGGAATAAACCGCAAAAATCGTTCCAAATGGACTTACCCCAAATAAAATCAGCTATTAGACCATTATATTGACCCCTCTCCAAATAAAATTAGGTCTGATAAAACAATTTGTAAAAGCTCTCAACAAGGATGGGGAATGTTTTAAATATATCCAGTAAAATATTCCTGAAATTGAGCACAGAAAAAATAAAAGCTGGTATTTTTGATGGTCCTCAATTCAGGGAACTAATAAACGATAAAAAATTTACTGATTTTATGACAGATAAAGAGAAATCTACATGGATTGAATTTGTTTGGGTTTTGCAAAATTTCATAGGAAATAAAAAGTCTCCAGACTACATTCAACACATTGAGCAGCTCATGTTGCTCTTTCAAAGACTAGGATGTAACATGCGCATCAAGATGCATTTCCTCTTTAGCCATTTAGACCGCTTCTCGGAAAATTTAGGCCATTTAAGTGAAGCACAAGAAGAACGCTTCCATCAGGACATTCGCACGATGGAAGAACGATACTAGGGTCGTTGGAATGCAAATATGATGGCTGATTACTGCTGGAGCATTCAAAACAAGGCTGAAGTTTTGATTCATGCAAGAAAATCTTATAAAAGTTTTTTTTTTTTTTTTCATTTTATAATTCGAGTATTTTTCGCTAGAACTGAAATATGTTAATATTTAAAAAAACTAGAGCTGCTAGAGAAAAACTGCAACAGATTTGGAATCAACGTGGCAGAATAATACAAAATTAGGTATGAAACTTCAAAAATAAAACTACTGCTTACCAGGAATTGTTTGAACGAATTTTTTTTTCGGTATCTCACGTAGTTGACCTCTGAGATCATGACTACTTAACCGGGCTTTCCTGTGGGTGCCTTAAGCTACTACACTTAAAACGTCCAGCCAGTGGTTATTCAACTATGCTAATTAAAATTAGGTGAACGCTCGCTAAGGGCACCCCCTGTGGGGTACGAAACTCGGCTTAGGGCATCAACCGGAAGGACGACATCAAGGATGGGACGGGCTGGATGAACGATAAACAGTTCTTTTTCTCTCTGGTCAACTTATGTGTTATACAAAAAAAAATAGTTTAAAAATCGTGGTAAAAATTATAGCTCGTCAGCGAGACTGCACGACCACCCCTATAACTACAAAATGCCTCATCAGTTATATAGTAATGAAACATTACTGTAGTCAAGTAAAAATTAAATTGTGTATTGTTCCGATGTTAACGTAGGCAAGCTGTGGAAACTGCAACCTGACACTTTTACACAGATCTGTAATTTTGAAGGTTACAATAAAAACAACAAACTAATGTATTTGTGAAAAATTTATTCGTGATTTTCGAAGTAGTAAAATAAAAACTCTACTATCAACACGCTACATAATTATCGGTGATTTAACTCTACGTGCCTTGGCTCCGTTGTGATTACTGATAAGGCACAAACACCTTATATTACCGCACAAACCCATTCCTAACTCTGAATAACACTTGTTCGAGAATTTGAACGTTAATTTCACGACACATCATTAAGACTCCATTGTAACTTTTTTGGTTATGATATTTTTATTAGTTGTTTTTCATACTCTCTTCATAACGTTACATTGCATTGTGCTATTTAATAGTATTTGCATTTAATGTCTACGTCGAATGACATTTATGGCACCGAGATAAGGTTCAAATTAGAATGATTCAGACATCATAAATGCAACTACTATATTAGTTCATCTGCTAACTGCGATCAAGTGACATTCATTTTAAGACCAAAGAATAATCGTGTCAATTATACATGAAGGAACTGTAATATTTATGTTTGCCGGGTTGGTGTATGCTTTAATATAGGCCTATATTAAAGCATACACCAAACAGCCATGAAATATAGCAATGTATTTCGACTTTAAAAAGCTGCATTCTTTAAGCGTTTGTATAGTTAACATGATTAAAACTTCGTCTCCATTTCTTTTATTACATAAACAGAGCACACTCTATCTAAATTAATGTTCCCCCGGAATTTGAAAGCTTGTATATGATTGCTGCTTGGATAGTCAAAGAGTACAGCACACGTGAGACCTGACCAATCAGAATCTTGTTCAAGCGTTCAGAGACAGCAGTTTATGTGACGTCACATAACATTCCTTAACAAGATAAAGCAATGACCTTAATTCATGTTGTTATTTGGAACTTTCAAGAGGAGCTTACTAGTGGAGTACACAAACTTATATTGTAATACAAAAATCATACACACGTTAAATTATAAGTATAAATTAAATTAAAAAATTATACACACCGCAACTTTTACATGAGTTACTTAAAAGAAAATTCATTAAAGATCTTGTATATTTTAATTAGTATGAAAGATTGGATAAATAAATTTGACTTACACATCGTATAGTATATTCAATACAATATAACGTGTTTATTTAATCTATGAAGTAATCGTCCCTACTATTCAAAATACAAACACTTTGCTGAATAGAAAGAAAATTATCACATCATTGTTAAGTCACGAAAAATAACATTTTGGACGGAAATAAAATAAAATAAATGTTTCCAACGCGTTTTGACTTAAGCTAATAATATTCTATTCGCTTATCCGTAAGCAGTCTATGTAAAATAAACTTCTAAAAAAGTTATAAAACTATAAAGAACCTAATTATAATCTTACGACTAATTTGTATTATTGTATATTTTTTTCTTGTCTTGTTAAAGCGATAAACGACCTTATGCGTGAACTATTAGATTCAATTTTATCCTTCTGTCGTGTGATATATATATATATGAGTATCTTTTTTTTTTATAATACATGGGTCGTGGAAGAATTCAAACTTTTTGGTTAGTTACAACAATAGAAGGCGCGAGATTATTTATAGTAACAGGATTATAGGTGTAGTTGTAACTTATCCTTGTTTAATATTGCGAATATGAAAATAATTCAAGAGCCGTGAGCATGAGATTCATATGTATAAAGTATGTACAAAATACATAATAATGGAATTGAAATAAAATGAGAGCATTACAAGTAAATTCATTAAGGATAGCTTGAAGTTTAGACAGGTGATAGCAAGTAGCCCGATGGCACTTAGTGGGAGAAATACTTTAGAATTTAATGTACGATAAGTTATTTCTGATAGGAAGCAAGATATTTTAAGGGACATTTCTATGTTATATAATTTATGTGAATAACATTTATGATTATTAAAGTAAACGGTTTTACTCTCGTGCATATTTATGCGATGATTTTGTGAACCCGATGTGTTCCCCAACGAAAGTATTCGGGCATCATCGAAATATGCGCGTGAGTAGGTCCGTACACATCTATAGATTTCTTAAGGATATTTTAGATTACAGGAAGAATTGATTTAAGTCTACGTTTTTAGTCATAACATGACATTGGAATACTCAAATATTGTCCATATAAATATTTTGTTGCAAAAATTTTGCATTATTTTCATCAAATTTTGATAGTTTTCAAACAGGTAAAAATATTTTAGATATTATACTTTTTGTAATGCTTAGCAAAATACATTTTTGTAACAGTATTTTATAAGGTATCGAATCTTATGTTTTAATTGCTGCGGTTAGGCTTTTTAATAAGCAACGTGTTTGAAACTTTTTTGTGAGGGCGCTTATGGGCGATATAAATGGATGTTTTCTGTTGTGAAGTTTGTCTGTAAGCGTCCTTAAATTACAGTGTATATTGTGTACATACTTACAAATAGTTCATTATATTTATAAATATATTGTGTAGTTTTTTCAGCACGCACTGGGGGTCACAAAATAAGAAGGTATAGATAATGCACTGAGAAATGGGAAGAAATTACCAAAAGTGATCGAAAAGATTAAGTAAGAACTATTTGAATGACTAATGACAAGTTTTCTTGCGCATGAGTTTTTACGTATCCAATATTGGGGATTATAAGAACCTGTCTTGAACTTGTCTTACTTTGTGATCGATTTCAACTTTTTCACTGTCACTGTTGGCTTCAAAGATGTGTGGTTATGAACGGCTGATGGGCGGCACTAGATGAAGAACTCGCGGCGCTTGGTGACGCGCGGGCCCGTGGCCGCGGCCAGCGCCGCCGCGTCCTGGTCGGCCGCGCCCGCCGCGCCGCGCTCCTCCTGCACACGGACATTACAGCTCTAATCGGTAAAACTACATAACACGCCATCGACGAGCGTTACTATCTAAATAATACAAAGGCAAAATACGGTAAAATCTATACTGATATAATAAACCTGAAATATTTGTTTGTTTTTATTTGAACGCGCTAATCTCTGGAAACTGCCAGTCAGATTTGTTTTTTTTTTGCATTTAATAGCCAAATTCTTGAGAATAGTTAATAGGCTATTTAACATCACAGTACGACCGGAGTCGAGCAAAAAGAAAAAGGTCAGAAAGAACGCTAAGCAAAAACGAAGTAACCGGGCATAGAGCTATACGAGGATATATTTTATGTTAAAACAAGAAATTTTCACGCCGACAAAGTTGCATGCAGAAGCTAGTGCATATAAATATATAATAGACTTTTAGCATAACAATATAAAATGCAAACCCATGACCACCAAATCATCGCGTAAATTGTTAAAAAATGCATTTTTTGTCAAAAACCAAAAAAAAATTGTAACACATACGTTACACACAAACACATTATTTTAATTCATATACTTGTAAGAAGTAAACTGACCTGTGTAAGATATTCTCCCTTGTGTCTTGAGAGCGCGCGCACTAGCACAATGGCTACTACGATCAGCAACAGGAATATAAACGCCAGGACCGCTGTAAATACACAACTTAGTTAGCAATACAATCATAGACAATATAAAGTTTTTTTTTTACTAACCTTACTAAGCAATCACTGTAATCAAATTCGGTCAAGTCAACAAAAGTGAAGATAATTGCTAATTAGTGATCGCTTAAACAGTTTTGATCCTGTAGATGATATTTTCTTAAGTGACGTAAGTACGGATAAGAAATAAGTCTGACATGTTTGTGTATATTCGTTTAGTATAATAATAATAATAAGTCGATGTTACCATTCCACATGACGAGAACCTCGTGAAAGCTGAGAAAGAGAAACAAATAAAATATCTCGACTTAGCACACGAGGTTGTTGACATGTGAAATGTGAGCTCAGCTGTCATTGTGCCGATTGTCGTAACGGCTAATGGCCTGATGACCAAAAGCCTCGATCAACATCTCTCGAGGCTCTCGTTAGACGGTTGGATCAAACGCCTGATTCAGAAAGCAGTACTCCTCGATACGGCCCGCATTGTGAGGAGGTTCCTGTCTCTGCAGCCCTAACCACCGGTACCTTGGACCCTGCTCCCGACACCGGCGGTATTCTATTTTTTATATTTTTAAATGTTTTTATATTTTATATGTTTTAATATTTAAAAATGTAATTAATAACTATTTAAATGGAATAAAGAAAATAATAATAAAAAACGTTTATTTTCTCCACCACATAATGAAGAATTTGTATAGTACATGATTGTGTACACAAAAAATACATTGATGTTGTGGAGACTGGAGCCTGTACTAGGAATACCTCTGTTACAGGTCTCCAGGCCTCCAAACTACACGGACAAGTTACACTGATAGAAATGTATACTACTAAAAGATGATAAAGATAATGGGGTGAACAATAAAAAACAAAAAATAATATAAAACAAAGAAAATACACAGCAAATAATTAATTAATTAGAAAACAAAAATAGGGTCTATGGGTGTGAGTGTAAGTGCCTGGGTGTCGGCGTGAAGGTGTGTGGGTGTGGGTGTGTGGGTGTGGGTGTGTGGGTGTGGGTGTGTGGGTGTGGGTATGCAGTGAATGTGTGTATGGTATACAAAAACTTGTCTTTATATGCTATACCTATTTACATGTTGAGCTGCTTTTATGAGATGACTTCCAAGAGTCTCTCAGTGGCCTCATAATCGTGAGATTGAAGCCAATTTCGGACTTTATTTTTGCAATTGAATATGGATAAGGAGTAGATAGAAATGGCTTTATTGACTTTATTGTAAAGGTGATCCCCTAGGAAACAAAAGAATCTACGACTGAAGCTAGTTTTGAAGGACTTTGATTTACAGACTGTGTGTTTGCGTCTTTTGGTAAGGATTTCGACAGGATTGTATGGAAGTTGAGAATGCCTACGAATGATTATATTTAAAATGAATAATTGGCGAACTGTCAGTACTTTACACTGCTGGTAAAGTTCTTTCGTTGGAAAGAGAAAGGGAAGTTTACGACTAACTTTAAGAACAGCTCTCTGAGCTCTTTCCAACCTCAGCAAGGATGTCTTTGGGGCTCCACCCCATGCTGTTATGCAATATGATAAGATTGACTGAACTAGTGCATAGTATACGGTGTCGATGGTCCTAGCTTCCGCCACATGGCATAGCTTCTTGAAAACATAAATCAATTTTCGTGTTCTCGCTGTAAGTGCGTCTACGTGCGGCTGGAAACTAAGACGATCGTCAATCTGAATACCTAAATATTTGATAACAGCCGTTTTTTTGAGAGAAGGACATGTGCAAGAATTGCCTTGCAGGGAAGAGCAGTATATTTATAACAACCAACATAAACATGCTACAATTTGGTGTTACATGCTTTTAGGTACATTTAGAGGTAAGCGTTTTACACAAATATGAGTAGTGGTGCCGTCTCTTGTTCACCAAACTAAACTAACTAAACGATCACTCATATTCCTTACTCTTGGCTATGAGAAACATGAAGCTATTCTTAAAAAAAAAAAACTCCGGCAATGCCGACAAAAGTGAAAACTTGAACAAGATCGCCTTGGTGGAAGAAAAATACTTGTATAGAACATTGGTCCGTAACCTTATCTAAATAAAGAGCACAATCGCGTTTACATAAATGAGGTATCGTAACAGTGTCGCGAAACAAATGGTTTGATCCCATCTCAAAAATGCCCAACGGGCCTAAAGAAGTTTTCACTTCAAAAAGCTAGTTTTAATTTTGACATAACTACAAGGTGTTTGGTAGATGGGTGCAAAGCCTGAAGGGGGTGATATCTTAGACCACTTAGAACGTATTAAGCTAAACTTGTCTCAGACGAAGTCTGTTCCTTGTATTTTTTTTAACTCTAAGTTTTTTAACAATAATACCCATTTATTTTTCAATTAATTGTTAATAGTGTCCAGTAAAAGCTGTTATGTTATTATTTTTATTTATTTTTACAAACGCGACTCCACGTGGTACTAGTTCGGCCTACACCGTGTGTTTTTTTTGAAAGCCGGATGCGCGCACTGGGGGCAGCCTCGACCTGTTTTATATAGAATTTTACACTTTTTGTATGGAAAATATGAAAAATTATTATCTAAATGTTGAGTTTTATGGGTTTATGGCTTTCATAAAGGGGGTAGAAATTTTAAGATAGTTAATTGATTCATGCGTGACCTTGCGGAAAGTTTATCGTCATCCTGAGGATGCCTCGTTGAGAGGTGATACACGTGTCGATTTCTTCCAGGGTCTTTTCAAGTCTTTAGAAATAGCTAAGCGGAACAGGTTACTAAATATATCCACATCATCATTTTGGTAGAAATTTTCATTATTTTTGCGATAGGACACACCATTTTCGAGATATAAGCAAATGAACAGAAAAAAAGATACCGTACAGTTTTTGCACCTGTATGTACATGGAGTGATTTATCTGGTAAACTGGGCCTACGACCTACAACTCGTAAGTCGCGGCCGTTAAATTACCACTGGGCTTGAAAAATATGCAAAAGATGCATTTATTATGGTGACCTGAGGTTTGGGTTGCATGTTGAACTTTTTTTGTACATTATACAGAATATATGTTAGTAAGTAGTACTCACTGCCCAGGATAGCCTCGTCCGTGTTGTGCATGTCGATCTCATGCTGCAGGTCCAGGTCGGGCGGCGGGCGCGTCTCCAGGCGCTCGGGCGGGTGTGTGACCGGCTCCACGCCGCAGAAGTCCTCGTTCAATACGCCACCTAAACACATCATTAACATAATAAGCTATTTAAAGTGCATATAGCATCCGTATAAGAAGTGTATGTACTTGTTTACGCGTAGTCATTTAGGTTTCATTCATCGTCGCTACGCTACGATTGGGCCGCCAGAATCAACGTCGCGAGTCGCTAAATACTTAAACACCATCTCCCCGGGCGAGAAATTGTATTTTTTTTATTTAATATTATAAGCACATAAATGTACAAAGGCGGACTTAATGCCATAGGCATTTTCTACCCGTCAACCTTTGGGTGATGCAGAGACAAACAGTGGTAGGTGCAATACGAAAATTATGGAATAAATATTTATTTAAATCTATGGATATATAATACAGGGTGGCAGGGACATCGACGCGAAAACTGTTACCATGGATTCAGTACATTATTGTGAACCCCTGCGTCGGTTTTTTTCTTAACAGCTGTTTCATAGAAAAGTGCAATAACAAATGCCGCAACACGCGGTCAAAATGTATATAACAACAGATTTTCTTTTAAATAACTGACGAAAAATTTCAACGGAGGGGTTTCAGACTCATGTACTGATTCCATGATAACAGTTTTCGCGTCGATATCCCTGCCACCCTGTATACCTATTAAAACAAAAAAAATCGCGGCGATAATTTCGCCCGCCATCAACATGTTTAATAAGTGGTAATGACTCTTATCAAGGGTTTTTATAAGCCATTATTGTTCCGGTAAATAAATAGCCAATAGTGCAACTACTTACAGACCAGAACAGAGCCTTGATCACTGTTTCAAAAACGTACGTATTATCATTTTAGTTAATTAATTTTGCATAATTGGTGAAATGTGAGCATACTATAGGTACAGTATCGACCAAAAGTCCATAGGCAATCGCACAAAACAATAGACTGATGCTTCGGTTTGACTTACGACCTTCTTCTATAAGATGTTACAATACTATAGACACACACACATTCACTTTATCTGCAACTCATAGTAGTTCATAATTTCTGTCAATACAGTATAAGGCATGCTAGCTCTATGGATAAAGTGCTTTGGTATGTGCGATTATGGCGAGCCGAACGAAGATTCAAATCTCATCTGCGGTTTGCTTGTAATTTTCTAATAATTACTATTCATAGTTTTTGTTATTTTTTAATAATGACTAGTTCAATAATCATTCGTTTTTTGTTTCGGTAGTCTTGTTCACATAAATATTAAAGTTTAGCAGGTAGACCACAGAAAACTAAGTAAATTATTTCGATTTCTGTGGGGTAGACAGACGCAGTTCGTTACGCGTATTCGCTTAATAAAACTTTGTTGGTTCGTGGTTATTGTTGGTGACGAGTATTTAGGTATTAGCGGTGTTGTGGTTATTATTTTCAAAATGCAGTCAAATATAAATATTGAAGCGAGATCAAATATTACTGCGCTGCGTAAAAGTGAATGTAATTTACACAAATATCTAATGAAACCGGACTAAGTGTGAGTGTTATCATTTAAATGTTTCATATTTTACTAAACATAAATCTTAATCAAAGGTATTGTTGATAGAACAGAGGTATTGTTGAGACAGAAGATGCCTTTAAAGTTTTAAATTCATTATGAGGTTTAATTCGATTAGTGAATGATAAATAATTATTATGTGTAATAAATACAATGTTATTCTTTGTTCTAGAGAAATACTGTGAGGGTTAAGAGGTATGAGGAAGAGGCTTATTATCGAGGAGCAGCGACGTCAAATGGTGAATGAATATGAAACAAATGGTTTTATACCAACGAGATACTTTGCTAATTAATTAATTTAATTATTAAACACGTCATTATGAACCGTTCGCTGTGCACTCTGAAGGCTTGCATCACTGAAGACCAGCTAGGAAGCCGTTTTCGACAGAAAGGCATAAACAAGAACGTTTAAGTTTCGCACGATAATATTAAGACTTCAAGTGGGACACTGCTATATTTTAACCTTAAAATATTTACCGGACCAACTAAATAAACAACAAATTCGTTATTGCATGAATTTGTGGTAACGATTTTTTAAAGAAAGAAAAGAAAAAACTTTTATTTGCGGTAACAATGACGCAAAAAAAAAAGTAAAAAAAAAATACGTTTTATGATGGTGTTTGTCGTATTTCTCGCAGATAGACCGAAAATGTTTAAGATTATTTTATTTATATTATTATTTTACGATTAAAATTTGAGGTTTAGTTTCAATCCTCTTTTCGTAAAGAAAATGAATTCTTGAGCTATAACCTCAATACCAACCAATATTTACTAAAGCCAAATAAAATGTGAAATAAATAATGTAAACAAACTGCCCATACTTAACCTTAAAATCACCTATTTTGTAAGTAGTTTTTTTTTTTTTTTCATTTTGCGTTGTCTAATATTCTTACTTAATTACTTCGACCATGATCAAAGCTAACTAGTAATAAGCTAGCTAATATTTATGGTGAAAAAAAAAAAAATTAAAATTCAAAACATTCATAATACAAATATGTCAAAATAATACAAATTGCTTCCAAGTCTCTTGACATCTATTTCACATCTTATTTAGCTGAAGTAATGACAAATAATTGTAGCAATTTGTTAGCTATAAGTAAAATAAATATAACGAATAAATATTTTTTTATTTTGTTATCACATATCACGCATTTATAATTCTAAAGCCTTTGTTGTAATAACAGCATTAATAAAAAGACAGCAAAAGTTAAAATATATTATTATTGCAAACAAAAATAATAATTTTAGCAAATAATCGCGCTGTGTTTTACGAGATCGGAACCTAAGCCAGTTTGAATCTAAGACGCGGCGTGATGTTATGTGTTATGTTTAATTAATTTTATGGACAAAGACGTTGATTATTTAGCTACAAATGCAGCAAAGTGCCCTCACCTCCCAAACTCCGAACATTAGGCGGCGGGTCCTGTTGGAACAGTAACTTCAGCGGGTAGATATCATCGAACTCGACGCGGCTGACACAGCCGACGAAACCTTCGTTCATGCTCTCGTTGCGTCCGATGTACATGTACTGGATGTTGTTGAACTGTGCGTCCGCGGAGTCTTTGATGTCGAAGTTGTATTCTTGAGTTTCGTAGCCGTCGACCTGGGAACGAATTATTATAAAATCATCGTTTTTTAATAAAATAATATCGCTAGACTGTTTTATGTAGCGGTGTGATAAGAATCATATCAATATTATCAAGTGCTGTGATATGAATGTATCGATGTTATTTGGTGTTGTGATAGAAATAATACTGATTGAATTATTAGTCACTAATGAGCAATAATTTAATGGTAAACTACGATTAATATGACGACAGAGTGTGTTCCTATGTCTTCACTTGATGATTCTGTGGCGGCATCTACATCGCCACATGCGAACTACGCATCACACTGACGTCACGCAAATTCCTGCATCGCGCAAGCGGTGTTTACCGCGCAACTAGCATATATAGAACGTCCCGACATCAATCGTTGGGCAGTAGCCCACCACACAAGACACCCGTCTGGTCGGAGGATCCTTCCTTTTCTATAGAAGATGAGTGAATTTTACACCCTGTTCCTCATACTTCTATAATTCGTTTAAAAAAACCTAGGTCTAAGTGTTCCACGTACCTGCAAAACCATAGTAGCTCCACTGTTCTTCCTAGAAAGTCTCACGTCGTGGTATTGTCCTAGCGCAAAGTGCTTCCCTTGGAACACGATCTCTTGACGCTCGAAGCCAAAGTCAAACACCACGCGAAGATGACCTGTGCGTTTAATAATATTATTATAACTAGTTTATCCTGAGAATAAACTTTTTGTCCTAAACTCTGTTTGGGTTCGAGCCAAGTCAGAGTATCGAAGACAAGGCATAATCATAACACGGCTGAAACTCGTCCAAGCCGCTAAATTGTCCGTATTATGTAAGACATATGTATCGTAACATGTCCTTAAACATTTTATTTATTTTTTTATCTTTTTTATTTGTGTTTTGTGTTTCACGAACTGTGTCCAAATAAATGTTTTTCTTTCTTTCTTTTCTTGCCTTCCCTCGTCTGTGCATCAAAAATATTAGATTACAGCTGCATAACTCACATTTTAAGGCCTGGTTTCTAACAAAGCGGAGAAATATCAAAATTGTCTCCACTCGGGTTTAGTAACAATAACCATTCCTTAAAATAAATTCATGCACACCAAACAGGGAATACTAGTATATTTTTAAATTAAAGTAAACAAGTCAAGACTCACCAGAATTAGAAACCTGCAGCGTCAAATATTCCCCAGAGATATTGGAGTAGAACCCTAACAGGAACCCCTTGGGGTTGGTGGTGGTGAAGCCCACGCGGATCTTCTCGGCGATGGTGGAGCGCCACGAGCCCAGGAAGTCGTACTTCACGATCGAGTTGGGGCGCAGGTTCACGCCGATCTCTGTGCGGAGATTACACTTGGTTGAGTGGGACTGACGAATTAATACATTCTAAAGTGCCCCTTGATAGACAGAGATGGGAAGCTTGCTGGCATTTTAACTGGTATTGAATTTCAGGTGATCATAAATTGTCTTTTAAGTGGATTAAATAACATTTTCAGTTTGTTGCTATACGTATTGAATTCAACAACATTTGAAAATTGTGACGTTTTTTTATCTATCTAGTTTGCAGTCTCAGTGCAGGGCGAAAAGCCTCGCTCTCCCTTTTCCACACGTCTGTAGCAGACCAGTCCTTTTAATAGGAGTAACGCTCGTCCCGCTGTGGTCTACCACGGTGAAACAAACCGTTATATGTATTGCAATAGCATTCAATGAAAGAGTATGAATTACCGTCAGCACAGATGGGTCCCTTGAAGGCGGTCCAGCGACAGTCGCACGAGTACGAGTCGAAGCCCTCGAGACACGTGCCGTTGTTCAGGCACGGAGACGACGAGCACTTGCCCTGGCAGCCCTCCGACACGCCGTACAGACCTGACAGGAAAATATATTTCATTGATTTCAATGTCAAATGTTTTTAAAATTTACGATAGTTTTTTTTTTTCATTATTCATTATTATAAAAGGTATATTTAAAATAACTGGAAACCTATAAAGGTGTCATTGTTACCATCATTATGAACAATTTTGACTTAGGAATCAACATTAAAATCGAGAAAAAACAACTGTACTCTACATCGTGTATCAGAAAGATATAAATAAAAGGTATAGATAGCAGTGCGACAAGGTTTCTTGTGCGACGGGCGACGCATCAGTATGCAATTGTAGTGAAAAGTGCTTTCCTTTTATCAGATAACATCCAGTCTCCATAAAGTCACCCGTCGTCCGTCTCAGTCATCTTTTATACATATTATGATATGCAAATAAATGAAATGAACAAAAATCAAACAAAATAGGCAAAAAAGGTAAAACTTGCTACCACTCAATAAAAACCCCTATTGCACACCACAAAATGACAAATTTTCATCGTCCTGCCAACAAAACAAAAGAAGTACATTTCCTACCTCTTCTAGCATATCCCCTGAGGTCCACAGGTCTTCCATTCAACAGTAAAGCTCTCATGCAGCCCACGAAGCCGTCCTTCCGGTCTAAGGCGGCTCCCAGTGCGACGCCGGTAGTGAGGTGTAACGCTCGCACGGGCTCCTTGGCTGTGCGGATCTCGTTCTTTAAAGCGCCGTCTACTACCACGCGGGCTTCTTTCCTAGGAAAAGAAAGATATTATTAGATCGGCAGATTAGATGTGCTTATCTTCCATAAAACATCCGAAAATAGGAATGAGGAAAAAAATATATTTTTCCTTCACATTATTAAAAAATATTGGACACATATTTTTCTTTTTTTTACGCCACTTTATACTGAATTGACTTAGCGAACCCCACTCCCAACTTTAATACGTTTTATCTAAATATTTTTTTTACTAATAATTATGATAAAGCAAAAAATACGTGTCAAATTATTTTCTTATTATCTGACTGACGGACTAAATCTTTATTTTTTACCCATGCAACATCCCTATTCCTGTTCCTGGAAATAAACGAACTATGCTCATCTAAACAAATCAGTACGGTAGCATTTACTTTTAGTTTTATGTCCTAATAGAAAACGAACGTCGCGCGATACGCGATCAAGAGTAAGGTAAGAACAATCGTCGGGTCGTCTTTGAAACAATATTTACGCCTAGAGAGTGTCAGATACTATTATACGATCCGAATCTGTATTCCCAGAGGTGACCTTCGTTTTACCCTTATTCATGTCACATTTTTTATTTGAACCCTAAAGTACTTGAGACATTCCAAGTCCCAACCCACCTGTTCCTCTCAACACTGACGGAGTGCCAGTAGTTGTCCGCGAGCCGGTTGCTGGTCTCGACCGACACGCCCAGCGGAGTGTCGCCCACTTGGAACTGGAACTGGAGCTGGTCTCCGCCGATGATGGACAGCTTTATGTAGTCTTGGGGACCCTGATGAAGAAAGATTGAAATAATCAATTTCAACTAGACGCAATTTTTTGTAAGTAAATTATTCAATGTTCATGCCATTTATTGCGTCCTATCGTGGAGCATTCTATAATGAAGGTTCCTTTTTAAATGCGCGGACGCAGTCTGGTGTCCAAACGAAATGGAACGTAAATAATATCCACGCGCAGCAAACGGGCTACAAAAATTCAGCCGCAAGAACCTTTTCGTATGGCCTCAATTCGCAGACATAATATGGCGTATGTGGTAACTACCACTGTATCTTTTTGTGTAATTTTCTAAAAAGATGTTGTAAATGTGTCGATATAAGCACAATGACTCTTACTTTAGAATGTAGAAGCACAGCATTTTCCCTGGTGGTCTTGAACTCGAAGTAGATGTCACCGCTGTGTCCCAGGTCGAACATAGGTAACGTGATGATCGCGTCAGATATGCGGAACGTTACCGCATTGCTGAACAAATCTGTTACAGAACAAAACAAAACATGCTCATGTTATATTTCTTTGTTTATAAAAAAATTATAATTACAAATTTACACCAACGAAACTGTTTTCGCAGTCACTGCAGACCCACCGTACCCCTGGCCGTACCTCTGGTGGTGCGGTGGGTATTTTAAAGTTAAACGATACCACCAGGTAATAGTGTTGGCGTTGTATCACTGTTGTTGTAAAGCCAATTCTGACAACAACTATTTAATTTAGTTATGTTGTGTTATTCGTGTAATAGTAGTAAATGCGTGACCAATTGTTTTTTTTTTTTTTATTTATAATAAAATTTGTAACTGAACTTAAATAACGAAGTCATCAGTGGTAATTTGATCCTTCCTTCTTTTTTTTGAATAATCTCCAATGTATGAATATGCGCCAATAATTTGAGTAATCGCATCAATGTCATAGTATAGGTAGGTACTTTGGACACGTTTATTAATTTTGGAGTGAATTGCTCTAAAATGTTGCAAGTTGCAATTTTCTGGTGTTTAGATATTTAGAATGATGAGTATTAAAAACCTGATCTTTTTGTTTATAAAAGCAATAATATTTTAATCATTTTATATAATTTTCGTCAATATATACATTATATAGGTTCCTTGTTTGACTTGCAACTCCATCCGTCTCTTATTTTATTGTTCCGTCTCGTAAAATTTACAGTTTATTAATAACTAATTCGTCTAGTCTTCTTAGTTTGACCCAGCCGCGACATAAATGCTTCAAGGAATTATGTGTTTGGGGCGGCCATGTTAGTAATGGATAATAATATTTACATACCGTCTCCTTCACACAGTAGCGGTCCGAGAGTGTAGCGTCCTTCTTTTTCATCGAGATGTGAGCCGGTGTCACCAAACCGCAGTTGTTTGACTGGTAAGAACTCTTTCTCTGTGATTTCACCGCCGTCCACTTGGAACTCTGAATAAGAATAATATATAACACCTAGTTTCAATAGTGTATGCTAATAATTTGACTTTTGCCAGCGCCTTTGTATCGTAGCAGTTCAAGTGTTACTACTTAAGGTTGTTTGTTCTCGTTTGAAAAGTCACCCAGTGTCATACTATTTACTATCGAATTAAATTACACACACAAATAGTATATGTAGTTTTTCTCTTTCTGTCTAAACAGAGAAAGAATAGTAATAAGCAGGTCCTCGACCAACACTTGAGGATACTCTCGTTAGGCAGTTGAATCAAGGGCTTGAACCAGAAAGCGGTACTTCTGGACACGGCGCGTATCGTTAGGAGGTCCCTCTGTCTGGAGCCCTGACCACCGGTAGTTTGCTGTTCCCGATACTGGAGGGCTTTTGTATATTTTTAAATGTTTTTACATTATTTTATTCTTATATTTGAAAATAAAATGTATATGTAAATAGTGAAATAAAGGATATAAGTAGGTGTGACATCTAAATAAGTATTGCGTCATGGGGTCTCAACTCGAACAAATTATAATTAGTCTTGAAAGAAATTCATAGATGGCAGCATAGGCAACAATTATGAAATTAACAATCACTTAAAACTGATAAACGTCTGAATTTGGCTGAAGTAAGATTAGTAAAAATCAAAACTTCCTTGTTTAATGCTGATTTATCCATTTAAACTCATAAATCACGTATTTCCAACAAAAATGATAAGTGAAACCTTTTACTTGAATTCGAACCCATAGAATGATAAAGTTAATCATGAGTTCTTTGCAATAGATGGCGTTTTACTCAATTTGTCATCACATACTGTATAAACGTTTAGTAGGAAAATCAAACAACATATTTTTATAATTTCGTACCTACTTCACAAAGAAATAAAGGAATTGAAAGAAATCTATTAACTTGTTTTTGGCAAATACCTACCTTCTTAATTATATTTTTTTTTATTTTACCAATACCTTTCTAAAACTTTCTATAAAAAACCGGCGAAGTGCGAGTCGGACTCGCGGACGAAGGGTTCCGTATCTATACTAAAGTGACACAAAACTATATTTTAGTTTGACAGTACTAACATGGCACCGAGTTATTAATTTAGTGAAAATGGCAATTTTGCTATTCTGAATTTGACGTTTTTCATCTACAATTTTGATTGTCTACCTATAAATTTGACTATTTTTAATCGCGATTAAAAAGGTGTAGAATAAAATAAGTTGTCAGTAACATTGTAGATGTTGGTGTGAATTCTTCAGGTAACAAAAATATTTTTTTCTGTTCTTTTTCTAATATCTCGAAAATGGTGTGTCCTATCGAAAAAATAATGAAAATTTCGACCCCCTCTATGAAAGCATTAAACTCAACATTTTGGTAATAATTTTTCATATTTTCCATACATAAAGTGAAAAAAAAAAACACGTAGAGGCTGCCCTGCCGGCGCGCATGCGGCTCTAAAAAAATTCACGGGTTAAGTTAGACGTGGAATCGCGATTGTCAAATTCGATTTTGGTTGTGTGAAAATTATTTTTATATTTAGAGATTTTTTGCAGAATAGTTTAAGATTCTCATAGCCAAAAGCAAGAATTTTTTGTCATAGTTTAGTTAGTTTAGTTCGGTGTACAAGAGAATCGGCACCATTAAGCTTTAAAAAGCTAATTTTTATTACAGTCATGTGTCCTCCCCACCCTGCCAGCTAAATGGTTGGTTTATGTGATAAAAGATCACAAGAGTATTTATAACGAAATTAAAAGGAAAACTCTCTATCACAGCTAAGTAGGCTCTATATAAGTTAACGAGTAATAATCAACCAACTTAAATTTGCGGTTGCAAAAACATGTTCTTCCATACATTCTGTATGGGAGAAAATGTTTTTCAACTACGAAGTTAAGTTTGTTCTTGGGATACCAACTTACCAACTACGGAACCCTTCATTATGCGTGGTCCAACACGTACTTGGCCGGTTCTATTTGATATTTTTAAAAACATTAAGTCGTCGTTCGCACGGACGTAATTAAATCGCGGCGGGATTTTATCGCGCACTGGATTTTCAACTCTCGGTGTTAAACCGAGCGTTGAGAATCCAACGCGCTGGGTGGGACGCACTCTCGTCCCAGCGCGTTGAAAAAACACACTTGGATTTTCAACTCTCGGCATCTCGGCAAAGCGTTAAAAATCAAGTGCACGAAAAATAATCGCCGCAATTTTATTACATCAGTGCGAACGTGGGCTTACTGTCAAAATAAGTTCAGACGCAGAACGCGTGATTTCAGTTTTAGGGTATTAGCAATAGTCGATTTGGTAACGAGGAGATGAAAATCTAGATTTAGCATTGAAATACAAAAAAATATATAAATAGGCATTCACTGCCGCGTGGAAATTGCTAGCTCACTCACAAAAATGAAACTATCCCGCCAACTCGAGATATGTTTGTTGTATTGTTATTATACTTGTCCTTGAACGTACCGTGCGATGTGTGAATGCCATAAGTATCAAGTCGACTTCTAGATGGCGTTATAAAACTACAGTCTCTGGCAATTTGTGAGTCGCTGATGCTGCCATCTATTAAAAAAATGGAGGAAGAAAAATAGCCAGCTCAATAGCCAGACTTAGGGAGGTATCATTTCTTTGTATGGGATTGGGTATCTGTACTAGTATATTATCTGTGATTGCGTGCTATGTATGTGCAGGTCGCGCGGTAGAGGGAGCGCGGCCCACGCGCCGCACTCGCAGTTTTGTCCAAGCAGGCGTAGCGATAGCTCGCCTAACGCAGTCATATTGGAAACAGTGTTTTATTGTACAAACCTGACCTAAACCAACACACCACAGTAGGTTTTGAAATGAAAACTTACCATCCGGCTTCATATGCTCTGCGTCACAGTTGCACCACTTGGTGGGGTCGGCGCAGGCGCCCAGCACGCCGCACTGGCACATGCGCGAGCCGGGCGTGGCGCCGGCCCAGTAGTCCATGCGCTGGCCCGTGCGCGACACCCACCACGCGAACGGGTGGAACGAAGACTCCTCGCCTGCGACATCAAAGCAATTGTCAACGCTAAGCGAACGGCTACATTTAGGCACGCATTGACCGCTTGCCTGCCACACGACCGTGGGTTTTCTGAATAATATCCAAAATAGTAGACATACACACGTTCCTCACTCTTTGCAAAAAGCAAAGCAATAAACAGTGATTGGTAATTCAATCAAGTTCTTGAATCCAAGAGTTTTGACTAGGTTATTTCTGAGATAAGGCACTTTTTAGAATGGATTATTATCGTGAACGAACGCCATCCGGCCAAAAAAGGCATGTTTTGAGAACTCTCCTTCACGGTGGATACTAAACTTATACCATACTTTTCCGATAGCATATAAGCATAGCTAACGAATGAATAAAAAATAATTTCCTAAATAATTAAAATGACACTTACTAGGCGAGTTCAACAATCTGGAATGCTTGCACATGTACTCGAGATGCTGCATGCAGTTGTGCGACCGGTTGAGCAGCGCCTCCAGCTGCTGGCGGCCGGCGTCGTAGGCGATGTCCTGGCGGAAGCTGCCGGGCTCCTGGTAGCCGTCCACCACGGTGTTCTGCGACGACGAGTGCTGCACCGCGGTAATTATGCGACCGTCCGCTGGAGAACAGATAAGGATTACATTTACAAGACAATAACAAGATGCGGAGTCTTCTCAGCTGGCACTCGTCCAGTGTTTTCGTAGAACGCAACGTTAGCGTCAGTCTACGCTGCGTATTCAGAATTGACGTTACGTTATTCGCGTTAGTCTTTAATAATATTCCATCGAAAATGTCTTCATTCACAAACCAGTCTTTATTAGTAAATTGTTTGCCAAGGGAGCAAACAACTATTTTTAAGGCGAAAGTGTTTCTTGCAATCCAGAGCGGAACGAGGGATTCAAAGTACGTCACTCGAGCTTAAAATAGTGTTGCTTGCGAGGTGAACACTCTACTTTTTATCACCCTCTATGAGAAAAAAAACGTCTGTGATCCAACCCCCGCCACAAACGAAGTTCCTTCTCACGTATAATTTAAAAAACAAAATTTTCGCTACCGCCATCGTACATTTACATTTTGACCTCACTTTCGGCTTTAGCACCCTTGAAAACTATGAAAACAACACCAATTATGAAAAATTTGAAAATTTCCGCAGCCGCCATCTTGGATTTACATTTTGACCTCACTATTGGGTTTAGCACCCTACAGACGCGGGCGTGGAATTACTGAAGAGCATATTCGAGGCCTGGGAGGACTCACAAGATGTTCTTGGCATTTTCTGCGACTTAAGTCTAAGGCTTTCGATTGCGTACATCATGATACACTCACCAGGGAACTGTACCACTATGGTATGAGGGACAAGGTTCTTGACCTTCTGACTTCTTATCTGAACAACAGAATTCAGAGGGTCGAAGTTAATGGCAAGAAATCTGCAGGATCTGCGGTCACCATGGGCGTTCCGCAGGGTTCAATTCTTGGGCCTGTCTTATTTCTAATTTATGTAAATGATTTACCTTATCACATAAGGGATAATCACTAGATAGTATTATTCGCAGATGACACTTCCCTCATTTTTTAAATCAAACATCAGTTAGTCAACTTTGAACAAGTTAACGATGCACTCTCTAAAGTAGTGCATTGGTTTAATGTAAATAATCGTCTCCTGAACGAAAAAAAGACTAAACTCATTAAATTTTCAATGCCAAATATCAGGCAAATATCTACCAATGTTCAAGTTAATGGAACAGAGTTGGACCCTGTTGAGTCGACAGTTTTTCTTGGAATCACTATTGACAGTAAATTACAATGGGGCCCACATATAGAAAAATTGTCAGGAAGGCTAAGCTCGGCCCCCAATGCTGTTAAAAAAATAAACGGATAACTGACGTAGATACAGCCAGAATTGTTTATTTTAGTTATTTTCATAGTCTTATGTCATATGGGATTCTTCTCTGGGGAACCTATGCGGACATTAATACTATCTTTTTTCTACAGAAAAGGACTGTTCGAGCCATTTACAACCTAGGTATAAGAGATTCCCTTAGAGAAAAATTCAAAGAAATAAATATTCTGACTGTAGCCTCACAATATATTTTTGAAAACCTATTGTGTGTACACAAAAATATATCAAATTTTAAGAAAATGTCCGTTTTTCATAGTTTAAATACCAGGAATAAACACAACCTTGCTGTTCATCGCACACGTCTCCACAAAGTAGGCAACTCGTTCATGGGTCAATGTATACGCTTTTACAACAGACTTCCTATTGACATTCGAAACTTACCGATTAATAGATTTAAAATCTGTATTAAAACCAAACTTTGTAAAAAAGGATACTATAAAATTTCAAATTATTTAGAAGATAAAAAAGCTTGGGATTGAGCTGCTCGCGCTGCTAAGCCTTGTGACAAAACTTGACATTTTAATTATTATCTAAAATCATCAAAATATATCAGTTTTATATACACATTGACATTATTGAAAATTATATTCAAAATGACATGATTACTTTGTAAAGTATTATATAATTTTAATTAATTATTGTGAATGTGAGGACTATGTGGATATCATTATTATTTTCATTTTTCAGTTAGTTTTAATTATGGTCTGGCAGTTTGAGTAGTTTATGCGGCCTACCCAAATGTCCTTTCTTTGGTATTGTTCGTCGAGTTGAGCTCCAAGATTTCTGACAAACGTGTAAAAGTGATTCCGATAACCTATTTACAGAATAAACAATTTCATTTCATTTTTCGAAAACTATGAAAACGACACCCATGACGAAAAATTTAAAAAAAATTCGCAGCCGCCATCTTGGATTTTCATTTTGACCAAATTCACAATTTCTCTCTCTCTTGTTTGTCTCTGTGAATCTACTAAATAGAGTTAAAAATGCGTATGGCTCAGGCAGAGACATAATTATACATTACTAGATAACCCAATAGACGTGTTCCTGTCCAAATTTCAATCATTCATACTTAATTCCCATAGAAAATACAGTTTCAGTTTTCCAAAATTGTAATAATTATGGTTTTGAGTTCATACAAAAATCCAATAGAAAAAAGGGCGATCTGTTTTACTCGAATTCGAAAAATTTTCGGGAGACTTTTTTTTCATAAAAACCTAATTCGGACGAACATTTTAAAACCAAAAATAGTCAAATCGGTCCAGCCGTGCTCAAGTGATGCGCTTACCGAGAAACAGCATTTCATTTTAATATACAGTCCGAGTCCTTATAATGTGCACATATCGAAATGAGAGAATCTATAAATATTTTTTAATATTTTTATGGAATTTTTGAAAAAAATGTAAGAATACAGTGTTACTTTTAAACTAAATGATCTATCGCGATGAAACAAAGTCCATAATGATTGGAAGTAATTAGGCGTCCTCATAAAATGAAAATTGTGGGAAAAAAACTACCCCCAATTGAAAATAAACATGTTTTTTTTACAAAAAATCTGTTTTTTTTTTCATTTCAATTTTTACAATAATCGTAAAATTTCTCAATAAGACGCCAAACAGAACAAAAAAATAAGAAACTGATTTTTTTAAATATTTTACCGTCGATAAAATTAAGCATAAATTTCGTCATTTCGATAATGTGCACATTATAAAGACTCATACTGTACTTAGAGAACTGTAGAAATAAAATACACTAAAAAGTCAAACAAATTTTAATTGAATGCTGCAAACATGTTTAAACTTTATGTATTTTTATTCTAAATAGCATAATAAAAGCATACTTACAATAAAACTCGCAAGTGACCGGGAAGGCTGGGAGTGGTCCTGAGCCGTCCACATCGATGTGTATGTCTGCCGAGCGCGACACCGCTTGCACGTTCTTGTACGCTTGGCATGATAGTGGGTGAACAGCTGGAAGAAATAAATTAATTAGCATCCTTACCCTAATCTTTGTGTTGCTGGTCTAGTGTAATACAGTAAAAGAAGTTCGGGACTACTTAAAACGAGATACACCCTTAGTTAATGACTCATACTTCCAGCTTTAGAAAAAATCTATCACACAGACAGATGGCGCTGCAAAACCACTTTTTAACTCGATGTGCTGTATTTACGGCCGCTGCCTGAACTTTCAGATATAGTATTATACCATTTAGTAGAAACTAGTTTATTTTCCAAGTACTTACAAGTATGACACACGGCCCCCGCGTATCCCGTTCCTTGACAGTTGCATGTAAACTCATCTGCCGTTTGCGTGCATACTCCACCGTGCTCGCAAGGGTTAGGGTTGCATCTATACCAAAAAATAATACACATTAAGGACATGTTTAAAATTGTGTTTATCTACATTATCGGTAGTAGTCCACCAGAGACCGAACTTGTGCAAGTTTATTGGCAATAGGTAGACCATCTCTTACATGTGGGACGTATAATATAACGACGAAATGCGAGTGTATTACGCACTTTTGCGAACCCCTTCGGTGATGTTACATGATTAAAATTTGTTTGCAAGACACGACGAGACGTAATAAGAGCGTTATCAGTTTATCACACTGACGATTTGCCAGCATGTTTCTGGCGAGGCGATTTGTGAACGTGTTTTCCGCGGGTGCGAAGCGAAGTAGCCGCGACTACGCGACATGTTCTCCGCCTTTTCATAATTTTATCAACCGCTTGTTTCGCTCTCTCTTGTGCACTCACGTCGATCGCTCTCGTTACGCAAACGCGGCGAGCACGTCGCGTGCTCGCTACGCACACGCTGTGAGCGCGTTGAACGATCGCCTCGCTGATAACTGGCTCGCAAATCGCCACTGTGATAAGGTCCTAAAAGTTGCATCCTTTACCTGATAACAGTTAATCTCGAACATCTGGCCATCATTCTCAAGGCCTTCATCATGAATTGAAGTTAAAAGCAGGTTTATTTAATATATATATACACAAACTGACGCCTTCTTCCCATGGGGGTAGGCAGAATCTACGGAACGCCACCTGCTACAATCCTTACATACTCCTTTCCTTTTCCTTCATTTTCCTTTTTTTATTTAATAATTTCAGAGAATAGTATGCGCGTGCTAGTGATGTTACCTGTCAATCATCTGACAAGCGTCGAACACCACTTCGTTGGGACAGCAGTACTCTTCCTTCTTCCAGTCGGTCGGCAGTCGGTAGTTCCCATCCACTGCAATCTTGCGCATGCAGCCGATGAACCCGCGCGGTGGGGCTTTTCCACCTAAAGAATGGGGACAATGATTAATTCAGCTTTATTCTGAAGGAAAAGTGAAATTAAACGAGTAGGAAGTAATAATCTTGATTCTAGAGTATATCCTGCTTTCGAGCTTCCAAAAATGTAAAATATGTGTTTTCGGATATATTACTTTAAAACTGAAACATTAAATTCAGTTTGCACTACAACGTCAGATATATTTATGACTTTTTCAATAATATTAGTGTAGTACTACTAGTCATTCTTAAATCAACTTAATTGACATTGATATAAAGTTAATATTTGTTTTAGTAAAAATAACATCAACTGGATAGAGAATAGCTGTCATTGCACGCAATAATGCTTGTCTTCTAGTCGACTTTTACAACAGTCTGTAAGACTAGTCTACAGGTGTTCTGTTTGCTGAATAAGATGATGTAGAACTAAAACACTGACTTATAAAACACATCCTTATTGAAATAAATTCTTAACATAGCCTTAAAAATGGCGTTACCTAGATGAGGCTAGATCAGCTGTACTTACCAGCAATATAATAAATGCTTCCCGTCATAAACCTCAGCTTCTTCAAGGTCTTGACAGGCCGGTAGTCTACGGCCAGGGTCAGGCTGTCAGTAGCCATGGTCAGCAGCAGGGAGTGCCAGCGACCATCGTTGAAGTCTTCCGCGTAGTTGTCCAGTTTAACTCGGGGAGAGCCGGGCGTTTCTAGTTCTACTTTTACTCGGCCTTCTTCTATGTATACCTGGGAAGTACGTTTTATAAAGTTATTGTGAGATCTATATTTGCATGTCGAAATGAAGGTCGATGCAATAATATATGGTATCATCATGTCATGATGCACTGTAATTTCTGTTTTCGGTTCTTGTCCTAAGATAAAATGGCAAGTCTGTCTCTATTCGGTTCACCCCTATTTGTAGCGGTTAGTTTTATCGTTTGACCAACGATACTTCATTTCAACAGATGTAATGTCGATATTTATTTGGCTGCTTCACCAAGTCTATGAGTCTCGTATCTCTCAAACAGACAATGATCTTAACAACATTTCCAGTGTATCTATTTTTTTTAAGCGTGACTGTTTAAACGAAACTATAACAAATCTCACCTTCACATGTCCCTCAGTGTTAAACTTGTGGTATATGAGCAGGCCATGTTGCTCATAGGTACGGAACTCGAGCGAGATGTTGAGCGTGTTCCCTCCCGAGTAGCCGCGCAGCTTAGCGTACGAGCCTTCCTTTAGGAAGGTGATGGGAACTACTGGTGGCTCCTGAAGTATAGAATAAGTTGATGACATATTTCTAAGGAAATTGATGTGGGCGCGTCAAAGACAATATAATTTTTTTAAGGACAATGTTTTCTCATGTCCTGTCTATTCATGTAAGATGCAAATGGATGTTATTACATTCCTTAGATATCGTAAATAGATTTTTTTAGAATGACCAGTTAAAAATGTCTTCTAAATATGCAGATGATGTTCTTGTAACTTTGTTCACTGAAATTACATTTCATATCTTAGCTTTTAGATTTTCGCAAAAACTAGCAAATAGATAAAGAAAAATGTATTTTCTCACAGCCACTACGCCGTAAGCTAAAAGAAAACTTATAAAATTCTGCCTATAAATATAAATGAAAATCAGAACAAAGTTTCAGGACACACTTACCGGACAAGCATAAAGCGTGTTAAATTTCGTGAACTTGAAGGGCTCTCCGGTCTCGTAGCCCTGCTTCAGGTCCTGGATGACGTTGGTAGCGTTCAGGTACATGTTTTCGATGCAGCCGGTGAAGTTCTGGTTCACTACCAAACCTTCCTGGAAGTTTGGTACGCCTCCTATGTAGAACTGGAACAAAATATATGGTTGTAAAAAAAGTTCTTTTAAAGCCTATCTTTTCGTGTGATTAGTGACTATTCTGATGTCAGAGTTATAAAGCCGCTTCACATGCCTTCGAGAAATATCTCTCAGGCTTTCTCACGACGTTTTCCTTCAACGTTTTTTAAACAAATGATAATTATAAAATACGCACATGAATCCGAAAAGTCAGAGGTGCCTTAAAATCAGGTAGCTTTTTTTTTTTGTTAATGACAAAGCACAAAAGGACCATGACCAAAGACCAAAAGACTTAAGGAATTATGGTGTGTGCTGTCCAATGAAAGCAATTATCCAACTCTACGCATACTTTATCATATTGAGAAACATCAAACAGCATAATATGGTTTGAAAACTAAACCGCAGGTCTGGGCACAGGACCGTAGGCGCGGGCTTGCGGACGGTGAGCAATGGGTAGCTCGCCGTGTTCCACGCGCGCCTCAAAGAGATGTCAGCAGAATTGACGGGGTCCGCTAGGGCCGATGCCTGCCGGGGTTGCGAAGAAAACCGAAAGGGAGATCGTGGCCCCTGGCAACAGGGCAACCGAAGGAACACGGGTGGGTTTTAGTTAGTAAGAGTCTGACACGCCTGGGAGGGCGTGTCAGACTCCGCCCAGAGCGGGAGAAGTTATTTGATAATTTCCCACCAATAAAAAAAAAGGTCTGGGCACAGGAGACGAAAGAGCAGTTTGTACGAATTTCGATTCATTGTAAAGGCTGTTAAATTAGAGAGAGGGTGCTATGGGTCTCATAAAGTTATTCAGAATTACGGGTAGAATTAGCCCCTAAACGATGGAGGTGACTAAATAAACAGCCTGTATATCACTCATACAACTTTAAACCTTCTACTTTCTTTGCAAATGCCTTAAACTCACAGCCCTGTTGAGGTTGAGTCGCGAGAACTCTCCCTTGATGCGGTCCTGCACGATCACTCGGTCCACTGAGAAGATGACGGAGCGTCTGTTGCGGGATATCACCACGTCATGCCAGATGTTGTCATCTAGGAGACTACCCACTGATAAGGATGTTGATGTTCCTGAACCTATTGAAAGACATTTTGTTAATAATCACATCAAATTCTTGATGTTCGGTATCAGTAACCAGTTCCATAGTATTGATAGATAATTCTTCTCAAGACTCAACCTCTAAAGCATGAACACGTTTCCAAGAATGTATAACATATTTATTTCTTTAATGTGATGTACAAAAAACCTTTTTAGCGAATTTGATACCAAAGGGATTCTTTACTACTCGATCTTTAGGAAATGCACTGATTAAATTTGATATTAATATCTTATGTAGACAAACAATGTTTTCTTAAATAGTTTTTTCAAATAAGTAGATCAAAATAGAAATACACAAATCTCCTGCCAAACTACAGTAGTTTTTCAGCAGTGTAAACTATACATAAGCTGAAAAACTTACCCAAATCAATGTTCAGCACAAGTCTATTATCCCTCAGCTGTAAGGCCATATAATCTCCTTGTGTTCCCCTGGAGTACATGAGCGCTCCTGATGCTGTACTGGTCTTGAACCGGAAGCGGATAACCTCGCGGGAAGCTGAGATGGGATCACGGAGTAAGTCCATCTTGACGACGGAGGAGCCGTTGAAGTAGAGAGTATCGGCAACTGTGCGGGAATTATAAGAATATAAATAATATTTATGTGCAAGAATACGAGTACAATAAGTTGACAAGTATACATAGTAAGTTTCCGTCATGTTCTACCAGGTGTCTGGTGGGCAACTCTTAAACGAAGGCTTTCACGAAAAAAAAAACTTAAAGACAAGAATAAAAACTTGTATGAAATAAAAAACAAACATTTTAACACAGTCAATAAATACGAATTTTAAAATTCAGTAAAATTTTAAAAGAAAATGTAAATAAAAATTATATCAATAGTCTGTCTGTTAGAAACTCGGATATATTATTATTGTAATATTATACTAAGTAGTTGCAATATGAATGTCAGAATTATGGGTTATTTCATCATTACCAGTCTGGTTTTCTATCTTAAAAACTTGTCACAGTTCTTTTTTTACGGGCTGGCAGATATTGTGGAACCCAGATACTTATCATGTTATTGTTATAATTTTACTGCCTCGTTGTGCTAGTGGTCGCACGCGCTACTGCTGAGCATGAAATCCTGGGTTCGATTCCCAGATCGGGCAAAGTGTTGTTGGGTTTTTCTATCTGAAATTTCTCAGTAGCAGCCTGGAGTCTGGATTTGTACCTGGTTGATGGCAATAGGCTGGCCCCCTATTACATGGGACTTAAAACATAACTGGCGAAATGTGGGTGAACCTGTTACAGGGACACCTCTGCCCAACCCTTCGGGGAAACAAGGCGTGATGTTATGTTATAATTTTTATTTTAGCATAGAAGCCTGCCTGATTCAAGGCCAGTCTTTTACTTCTTATCATGCAACATAATGGACAGTGCTACAATGTTTTATAGCTTTATCCTTTCAATAGGTGAGCACTTGAACATAAATATAGCTAGACGCGTTTATAGCGTATTTTTAAGAACTCATAAACATATAACATTTGAATATCATCGTACGAAAGGTGTTTTAGAGAGGTTACGCACTACGTCCAATCCGAATCCGAGAAATGTCGGTCCGAAGTAGCCATAGTACTATTTGTATGAGGGGTTGTGCACTAGATCCGATCTTTGTCGGTCCGAATTTAAAACATTTGTAACTCGGATTGAATTCGTATGTTGAATTCGGATTCGGATCGGACATAGTGCGAAACCGCTCTTACTTTCCATATTTATAGCGCACTCTAAAGCAAGTTAGTACCTAGTTAAAACGATTTCTAGAACTGTTATTTTCGGAGTAAAAATTATACGTTCCTATTATTTTGCGCAAGTTTTTAAAAACTCAAGACACTAAAAGGCCAATAGAGTCGCAGACAGATTTTGTGACCACCAAAATGGATGCACAAACTTGACACAATTATGACCTCTATTCTCCTAAAAATACGTACCATAATCGCATCCATAAACCTCGACCCTCATGGAGATCTTGTCGCGCCATCGCATCGGGTTGATCCGAATGAACTGCGCTATAATAGGAACTTCGAATTCGTTCTTTTCAACCGTATCGCCATCGTGGTTGCCTTCGAACATCTGTTGGAATATGAACTCTACTGGTTAGGTGAAGTTCAATTTGACATGTAAGTACTATGATCGCTATTGATCAGCTGTTTCCGTAGATTTTAGTTTGTATGTGGAATAGAAAATAACTAAGATTGTGTCGTAATTGAGTGTCTATAAACAGGCAGTTGATGTGACACTTCACCTATACCTATTTGGATTAAATGTAAACAAGGAGAGCTTGACAAAAAAAGAGTCTGAACAAAATGAGGGCGCCACTATAGCACTTAGGTGACTTCGAACGGCAAATGAGCAAAAGAATTTAAACAAATTGTTATAAACGCTGCTTGTGGGTGACTCAAAACCTACTAGCACTTGTCGGCAAAGTAGTACCATCACCATAGGTCTTCATTACTTATGTAAAATATTTAGTTCCAAATGTCACCACGTCAGACTCTTTTATGTCGACCTGTACCTATTGTACTTGTCTATGTAATCATGTCAACAAAGAGAATGTTCGTATTTGTTTGCAATTGGAAAAGTCCGTACAGCATTGAATACTTTACCGACTCATCTTGAAGGTATATTATGTGTTGACATTCCAAAGATCGTCACACACAGCTTGCTGGCCATAGGTCTCCAGGTCTCTCACATAGACAGAACAATACAACTAATATTAAAAGCATACCTGTGAATGCATTGTCCCTAAGCCAATACATTCACTGCACACAAGTAACTTATATTCGACATTTCTCAGTTGATGAAGCTGACAAAGCACGGCCGCCCGGCCGTCGTCACCCATAGCATCAATGAAAGCAGAAATTCTACCTATGCATATAAAGAAGATATGAGACGCTTCAATCTTGTGAATGGTTCACTCACTCGGGTAATGCTCTCACAACACCGTCAAAATTACATAGGGATGACGTTCATTGGCTCCTTTCATATCATTTTTCCATCATTCGGTAGACGAGTGAAAGATGGCGAATGAAAGCCAAAAGGAACAAAAAGTGAAGCATCTGATATCTGGAAGAGATTGTTAGAACTTCAAAACTACATTAGATATCTCCCAAACCACCCTACCTGTGTATACCCATCCTCAGTGGTCACAGGTCGCCAGCTCTCCCCATCATCAGAATAATGCAGCATGTACTCTGTGACATACTCGTCAGTAGCAAAGCGGCCGCGCGTGGCGATCCCGCGCATTTCCCGCCGCTTGTCCAGTTGAATCGTCAGGTGTTGGTAATAAGAGCTCTCGCGGGCCGTCCAAGCTGCCGTTCCTTCACCGTTATTTGTTAGTTAGTGCTACTCTTGCAAATATCATCAAAAAATGATAGGTATACAGGCAACTTGGTTAACTTGCGACTAGTTTTTGTAGACAATTCTTCGACATGGCTGTTAAAGTGTGTCTTAAGCCGTTGTCGCTGCGCGTTTTCTTTTTTCGAAACATTACACAAAAACATCGAAACAAAGAAGCGTAGCCATACACATGTTTTTGTTTTCCGAGCTGCATGGAAAACATTCCCAGCGCGGGTGAAAAGGAGAAGGGTTTGTTTTATTTTCAACCGCCACGCGCACCGTGCACATCTGTCACTGTCAGTCAACACAGGTTTTGAGGTTATATTGTCTTGTGATTAGTTGTGAACAAGTTGTCATAAATTGACAATGGATTGGAATTGTAATAGAGATACTGTTCTTCACTTTTTAAGCACGTCTTACTCGTCGGAACTCATTACGATATTTACACAAAATGTGTTATTAATCTAAAAATATTTTAATGCGCAGGAGACAGCTTGTGTATGAAAACAAATGTTTATGTGTAAGGTGTTTTGTGTAATGTTTCGAAAAAATACGCGCAGGAGACACGGCTTTAGGGGTGCTACACACTCTCCTGCTCGGGTTGGCATGATTAAGCTGCAAAATCGAATAATAATATATGATTTTGCTGCCCGGCTTTTCCGAATCGTGCCGACCCGAACAAGTGCGTACCACGCCTTAAAGCGCGACAGTAAATGTGAAGAGTAAATCTTGTTTTTGCCTGTATACCTAGCTCTTTTGCTGATTGTACTAAGGTGATTGTGGATTGCATTTTGGAGATTACATAAATAAATGATATCCTCCAAGGTTTTGGAGTTAGTTCATTATAAATATTTCTAATATTTGTATCTGAGATGGGATTTGTTAACTGTGGCCGACCCCAACATCGCGATTTTGAGCCAATAAATAATCGTTTGTTAAAGCTAAGGTGATAATTAATTCTCTGAATGAAGCTCTGTTGGCATAGAATCCATGCAACTCAATAACAAGGATATAAACACATTGCATGACAAGGTTCAACAGCAAAGCCATGGTTTTGTTTAGGACCACAATTGATGCATAATGAGAGTACAATCACAACACAATAAGTAAGTACATAGTTTGATACCATTTGGATATCTCACTAGTTAGGGACATATAATTTTTTGCAAACCACAATCAAATTCGTACCATTTAAACGTGTATAAATTAGTCGAAATTGTTACGTTTAGTTAAAGAAAAGAATGAAAATATCAGTAGTAGGTATTTTGTAGTAAGTATGTACATGTGTCGTAAGTTATTATAAGCAGCCTTAGCAGTTTTTTCTAATGGGTATAAGAAGCGATGTTTTCATTCAAGCCTCTGAATAATGAGCAGAAATAATGAATGGACTGGCGATCAGAACAAAAATGAAACATCTAATAGGTAGGTATATTGCTTTCACTAGTATAGGTCAGTATGAAAATAGTACCTACACGAAACAAGAACTAGCCAAAGAGCCAATTAACCAAGGGTGTGGTAAATTTTACTATGCCTCATAATTTAATGTTCTGTCAATATTATTTTATTATTCTACTGCTCACTGTTTCCATTTATGAAGGCACATTCAATACTGTCTATTATTTACTTTAATCAACACTAAGCCGAGCGAAACGACCTCACCCACCACATTGGAAAAGATATCGTTTTAATAATAAATTAAAAAGTGAACTAGAACCAGAAATATCTACAAAGAGAAAGAACCAGCAAACTAAACACTACTCCCAAATGAAAATAAGTGTTACCTACTTTACTATAAAACGTGACAACACCACACGAAAACCAAACAAATAAAAGAAGCTATTGCATGCAAACCAAACCTCTCAACCTGTTAGTCATATTTTAATTATTTCATTATATATTTTTACCTTGACTTCGCCTCCAGCTGCTTTGTACTGAACGTAATCGAGTCCGTTGGAGCCATAGCTGATATGATACTCCTGGACAAACTCCTGGGAGTGTGCGCGACCCTGTGTGGCCACCCGCGTGATGTTCTTTACGTTACCGAGGTCAATGACCAGCTGCTGGTCGAAGTCATTCTCCGACGCCGTCCAAGCGTTCAAACCTTTTCAGTGCGGGAAAATTTGCCATCTTTATTTCAAGGATGCTTGCTTTACTTTCATTAGTAAGTCAAACTGTTAGTCGGTTAAATAAGACGTTATTGTTATTTAAATAATCATTTATTTAACTTTGCCATTTATTGAACTTCTAACAACTAAGTAATATGATCCTAAACCTATGTAACATCTATATAATCCAAAAGCAACCCAAATATTAAAAATATAACATATCAGAAGTAAATTAGCGAACTTTTAACATTACAAGATTATTAAAATATTGTTTTTTGTTAAACAATAAATTCGAGATTCATTTTCAAGTTTCAACCCTTCAAGATCTAAAAGTGTTTCATTTGCTTCTCTACAAAATCGGAACTGAAATTAAAGTCCGGTTCATGTAAGGGTTTAGCTTCTTCCACTATTTCTTCAAAGGTCAGATAAGTATAAGGCGTGTGTACATAGTTTCCATTATCTTCAACTTTTAAAGAAACCGCCACTGCATGTCTGTCGTCCAATAATGTCTCTTCAAAGATCCACCCCTCTTGTAGAACATTTTTCAGATGCAACACCGTATCAGTTACTAGCCTCCCCACTTCCAACTTGCGTGTTTTTATTGAAAAACTTATTTCGTCCAAGGGTACAGTTATACCAAACCCTATATTCTTTACGTAACTTTCTTTGAGACACCAAATGCGATAGAAACACGCGATCTGTTCCATTTCCGTGGGAAAACTTCGTATCGTCGCCCATTCGTGTCTCGAAAACTGTCGCGACATAATACGAAAGAATTCGGGGATGTTCTTATTTGCTGGTGGTTCTACCTTCATAACATCAATCCCAATATTTCGGTCTTTATTCCCAGCCAGGACTACAAAGTCTCCTTGGTGAGACACATTGAAAGTGATTGGTATGTCTCCACCCTCGACTAAGTAGGGCTTGCCTTTTTCGTCTCTGCTGAATCTTACTTCCTCATAAGGAATTGCAGTTGTTTCACAAACAAACTTCCTAAGCATCAGGCGTCCAACAAGTGACGACTTAGCATCATTCTGAAATACAAATCTTGCGATTCTTTGCTTCTCCTCCTGCTGTATGTAACTTGAGGCAGCTGTTATTTCTTCCTGAGTAGGTTTCCATTCAGTGGCATTGAAAGCCCATCTGACATTTGAACTGGCCATTTTGGTACTTAAGTCTCTTTTTAGTATTGTTACTGAGGTCCAACGATATAGTGTTTTATATTGATAACGGACCTGCAGACGAATGAACCCTGTTACTTTCTGTCTTCTTGTGATTTATTTTTGGATATTTTGTTTACAATTCACAGGTTAAGAAGCATAAACTATAATTCTGGCAACTGAATCACGAACACAACACACAGCATGCAAAAATAATGGCATGACTTCATCTCCAAGTGAAAACAAAATCAAATGATCTAAATGTTGCCATCATAGCTGGCACAAGTCCTACAGCATTCTCTAGCATTGTCATAACTTGTAATGGTCCATAACATTATACTTCAGGAATAGAATTTTACCAACTACTTTAAAAAGTCAACAAATGTTATGAAACACTACAGGTGCAGCAAAGGCAAAATGATTGTGACAAAACAAATACATTTTTAACATATATACCTAATTATTATTTGCATGCTAACATGATCTGACAATTCTATATAAACATGGGGTTATTGTAATAATGAGTTCTTTTAAAAATAAACAGTAATTCAACTTTATGGTTAATATTACTGATAATCTAAGATAATTATTGTATGTGTCATGTCAACATGTTTCAATAACATTCATTGCAGGTCCCAATCATGGCCAGTTCTTTTAATTTTATCTGCAAACTTTCTGACATGAACGGGAGAATTACTACTTGAAACAATATTATAGGCATTATAATATTATAGGAAATCTGAATAAAGCTGGTCTCAAGGAAGAATTCTTCCTTCATACAAGCCAGAATTTAGTGTTTTCATCCTATGTCCCATACTCACCATATAACTTAGCATTCTCTGGTCCTCTGTCTCTGAGGCTTGAGGTGGCGGTCAACTTAGCGTTGGCAACGAGGGGCTCATTACATTCGTAGTCGTAATAATATCTTACTGAATCTGAAAACAACACAATTACATAGTTTTTACATTGTTTCGGCCGTTTACTGTACGAAAATAGTAACTGGCACAGTTCTCTTCAGGGTTGAATGCATTTGTAACGAAGTAAACAAGAATGCCTAAAACGTGTAACACTTTCTTGTACAAACAAAGCCCTAATATATATATTATTCAATAAGAGTTTATTTATTATACGAAGCCACTTTTGTTTTTTTACTAGATTAACGTTAAATGTTTGAATATTATGAGGGAATACAGTCAAAAACTAGTATTGGAAATCATCGTTACACTAACCTGCATCAGATTTTGTAATGCTATGGCAAAGCAAAACAAAGAAATAATACACGAAACCACTCATCATAATTTCATAGCTATTTTAGAAATACTACTAATAATGTGAACGTAATGTATCAGTCAGAAAATCAAATAAAACTGTTTGATCATTACGTTAGCGTTGTTAGAATCATCAAGCCGGACAACACCCAAGTACGTTTTAGAAAACCAATACGTCAGATTCAATAATATTCTCGAATTCCTATTGGCTCATTTTTTCTCTGGTCTTAAATACAATTTATTCACCAATAGCAACAATGACATTTAATAAAATGCGGAGAACAATCTCGTTTTAAATGCGTTTAAAAACTTTTAACGTTTTAATGTTCCAAAGATTTAAAAATTCTTTGAGTATGCAATCAATTCATCAAATCAAAAATTCTTTAATTTTTTACAAATGATTCGTTCATTTTTATATAGTAGATCCAAGTAGATCATTATGAGAGGAAATATCAGCAATAGCGAACACACTTTGAAAGCTACTTTCTGAACGATTTTCGAACGCTACCTTGACATTATGAGATTTGATTGCCAAGTTCAAATATCTAAAGCTCCAATAATATGTGGAAGATTAAATACTGCAAGTGCATCATTTAATCTCCAAAATAATGAATAAATATTTTTTTGATATGAAAACTTCTTAGGCGCGTTGAGAAATTTTGAGATGGGACTAAACCATTGATTTCGCAATATTGTTATGACACCAGCTTTTGACCATTAAAAATACATAAACGCGTGATAAGTTATTTCCTGCACAATAAAATTGTTTAAGTTTTCACTTCTGTTGGCACTCCCAAAGTGTCATTGTTTTTTTTTTTTATCGATAATGAATTACAATATCGCTAAAAAACGAAAGTGCAAAAGTGTTTTTAACGTAATTCCTAAATTTTCCCCATAATTCACTCTTGAATTTTCCTAGCAAATTACACTGGTAAGCAGTAGTTTTGTTTTATGAAGTTTTATACCGGATTTTGTATGATTCTACCACGCTGATTCCAAATCTGTTGTCAGTTTTTCTCTAACAGCTCTAGTTTTTGAAATATTAACCTATTACATTTTTTGCGAAAAATACTCGAATTTTATAAATGAAAAAAATTGTTTCTCTAACCTAACATGAATAAACTTTCTTTTAACCTTATTTTATTTTCTTGAATGAATCGAAACTTCAGCCTTGTTTTGAATGCTCCAGAAGTAATCAATCATCATATTTGCATTCCAACGATTCTGGTATCGCTCTCCTATCGTGCACATGTTGTGATGAAAGCGTTCTCCTTGTTCTTCGTTTAAATCGCCTAAATTTTCTGGAAAGCGATCTAAATGACTGAAGAGGAAGTCATCTTGATGCTCATGTTACATCCTAGTCTTTGAAAGAACAACATGAGGTGCTCAATGTGTTGTATGTAGTCTAGAGACTTTTTATTTCCTAAGAAATTTTGCACAACTCAAACAAATTCAATCCATGCAGATTTTCTTTATCTGTCATATAGTCAGTAAAATTTTGATCCTTTGTTAGTTCCCTGATTTAAGGACCGTGAAAAATACCAGCTTTCAGAATATTTTACTGATATATTTAAAAAATTCCTATTTAAAACATTCTATCCTTGTTGAGAGCTTTTACATATTGTTTTATCAGACCTAATTTTATATGGAGAGGGGGTAATATAATGGTCTAATAGCTGATTTTAAATTCGGGTAAGTCCATTTGGAACTATTTTTGCGGTTTATTCCGGTAATATTCACAACACAAAAATAACAGTCATCGTGATGATTCACGCCAAATCATTAGACTTTTGAACTTCAAAGTAGGTATTTTTTACTAGCCCAAAAACGCAATGATGTTACGCAACTACCACATACAAAATTTGGGATCCATGGCTTACTAAACACTTGTAATGGCGTCCTAAAGAAGTCCAAGTAGGCCTTTTTATAAAGTCAGACGCACTTAAACGGCATTCTCGAAACATAATATTCACCACAAACGGTGCAAAATCTATATGGATCGTTTAAGCAAGTTCTTCTTAATGTAGACATATCGATTTATGATATGAAACCTTCTTACGTAGTAAGGAGATCATTTCGATTCTCCATCATAGACTATATTGTCATAGTGATTTCAAACCGTAGTGTCAAACGATTTGAAAGCTTCTAATACGCTATGTAATTTTCTTGTGGAATAAAACCAAGATTTCCTTTGGTATTGTCTTTATTGTGTATCAATTTATTCCACAATAATTGGTATCGCAAAATAATATCAGATTCTTATAGCACGATGTCTCAAGAGAAAGTAACTCAATATCTTCGACCCGATCATTTTGACGTGGAGCCTGCTGCACCCGGTGCCGATCTAAAGTGGGCCCACTGGAAATACACCTTTGAGAACTTTATCGCACAACTAGGATCGCCCGATAAATCGCCCGATGAATCGCTCAAACTGAAGGTACTTGTCAACCACATTTCGCCAACAATCTTCAACAACATCCGCTCCTGCAATAAGTACAGCGACGCAATAAGCAAACTTAATGATGCCTATGAAAAGAAACAGAACATAACCTTAGCAAGGCATCGACTTACGACTAGGAAACAACAGCCTGGAGAAAACATCGCAGAATACTCTCGAGCGCTTAACATCCTTGCTCATGACTGTAATTTTGAAGCAGTGACAGCAGAAGAACACCAGGACCAAGCCATACGTGAGACTTTTATCAGCGGGATCTTATCAAGCAAAATAAAGGAACGGCTTCTAGAAAAATCTCTGACACTAGAAGAGACTTTGAACCTTGCAATTACCTTAGAAACTGCAGAGAACACCTCTCAACTACTAGTACAATCTCTTTCCTTCAATCCTAACCCTGTCAATGCTGCCACTGAGGCAGAAACACGAACGCAGCCGAACCTAGCAACAACTCTCCGCCGTCGTTGTTTCTTTTGTGGGGGTAATATTCATCAAAGATTAAAATGCCCCGCCCGCAACGCGGAATGCCAACTCTGTTCGAAGCGTGGCCATTTTGCCAAGGTCTGCAGAAGCTCTAATCGCGATTCTAATAATAACTCAACAAATGCAGCTGTCACAGATGATGATACGCAAGTACAATCTGCCGGCTCCCAACTATCAGCGTTTGCTGCCGCTGCTCCTTCTAGTCTCAGCAAAGCTACAACTCCCATTACTCTCAACAACTACCGCGCTGATGCACTCGTCGATACTGGCAGTTCTATCAGCTTCATTGACAAGAATCTTGCTCAAATTTTGAAGCTCAAACTTAAGCCTTGTAGACAGGCTATAACACTCGCATCTCTCAATAACGTTTCCTACGTCGATGGATTATGTTACGCGACACTTCAAATAGGTGGCCATATACACCGAAATCAGCCTTTATTGATCATCAATAATCTTTGCGCCGACGTTATTATTGGACATGACCTACTCCAAAAGCACTCTTCTCTTGAACTTCAGTTTGGAGGTGATAAACAACCGCTAAAAGTCTGCAATGTATTAGAGGCTTCCGTTCCGCCTGTATCAGTATTTACGAATCTTTCTCCAAATATCAAACCAATCGCAATCCGCTCAAGACGCCACTCACAAGAAGATCAAGATTTCATATCGAATGAAATAAACAATTTGATCAAGGATAAAGTTATTGAGCCCAGTGTGTCACCCTGGAGGGCTCAGGTTCTTGTCGCTGGAGGAGGGCACCATCGAAAACGTCTTGTGATCGACTATTCACAGACTATAAACAGATTTACGGAACTTGACGCATACCCCCTTCCAAGTATCGATTCTATTATAACGCGAGTATCACAGTACAATTTATTTAGCCAAATAGACCTCAAAAGTGCATATCACCAGGTGCCCATTCTGGCCAGAGAACGAAAATATACAGCTTTTGAAGCATGCGGGAACCTATATCAGTTCACACGGATTCCTTTTGGAGTAACGAACGGCGTGGCAGCTTTTCAGAGGACTTTACAATATATCATCGATTCGGAGAACCTCAAAGGCACATTCGCTTACCTGGATGATGTCACTGTATGCGGTGTCAATAAAAAGGACCATGAAGAAAACCTTCGCAAATTTACGGAAGCTGCTAGAAAGTACAGACTTACGCTTAATACTAACAAATGCACGTTCGAAGCGGAGTCAATTAACCTCCTTGGTTATAACATACACAAAAACATTATCAAACCAGACGAGAACCGTCTTGAACCCCTGATGAATCTTCCTGTTCCAACTGACTCGGCAACTTTGAAAAGAGCCCTTGGCCTATTCGCTCATTATTCGAAATGGGTAGAAAACTTCTCATCCAAATTAAGAACACTTGCCACTGGTCGAAGCAACATTTCCCTTATCTCAAGACGCTATTAATTCTTTTAACGACCGTAAGAAGGACATTGCTAAATCGGCCTTGGCTGGAATTGACGAGAAGGAAATATTCTCGGTGGAAACCGATGCATCGGAGTTTGCAATTGCTGCGACACTGTCACAAAAAGGAAGACCTGTATCATTTTTTTCTCGGTCGCTAAATGATGCAGAAAGGCGACAGCCATCAATAGAAAAGGAGGCCTGCGCCATTGTTGAAGCACTTCGAAAATGGAGGCACTTTCTGATTGGACGTCATTTCTTACTAATCACAGACCAACGATCTGTAGCATTTATGTTTAACCAGACGCACTCTAATAAGATAAAAAACGAGAAAATCGAGAGATGGCGCCTGGAGCTCTCCTGTTTCAAATACGACATAATCTATCGGCCAGGCAGTCAGAACTTTGCTGCTGATGCTTTATCAAGAGTTTGCATGCACATCGACAGCAACTCTCCAAGCAAACTCATTTCTCTACATAACTCTCTTTGCCCAATGAGTCATGCGTGAAATACCAGGGGTATTTCACGCATGACTCATTGGGTACGGTCCAAAAATCTACCCTATTCAATCGAAGATATCAAAAGAATGACCGCTGCCTGTCCAGTATGCGCCGAAATCAAACCCCGTTACATAAGAAATGAAGGGCGTCTCATAAAAGCTACATCGCCATTCGAGAGATTAAACTTAGATTTTAAAGGCCCACTTCCTTCAAAAACTTCGAATAAGTACATTCTAACTATAATTGATGAGTTTAGTCGGTTCCCTTTTGCATATGCCTGTAAAGACATAACGTCAGCAACGGTTATAAAATGCTTAATTGATCTGTTCTCCACATTTGGCACGCCAGCATACAAACATTCCGATAGAGGGACGTCGTTCTTATCGGATGAGCTCAGAAAGTTCCTGACGTCACTTGGTACTGCGTGCAGTCGTACAACTCCATATAACCCACAGGGGAATGGCTTGGTTGAACGCTTAAACGGCACCTTGTGGCGTACGATCCAGCTGTATCTTCGCTCCAACAACGCTGACATTAGTGACTGGGAGAAGGGCTTGTCTCCAGCCCTACATTCTATTAGATCCTTGCTTTGCACGGGAACTAACGCAACTCCTCACGAGCGCATGTTCAATCATCCTCGTCGCTCGGGGAATGGACAATCGCTACCGACATGGCTCCACTCTCCAGGGCCAGTCTTTATGAAGAGAAACGTACGAAACTCTAAATATGAACCTGCGGTAGAAGAAGTGGAACTACTACAAAGCAACCCGGAATACTCATATGTACGCCTACCTAATGGCCGTGAGACAACTGTTTCGAATAGATCCCTGGCGCCTCTTCCATATACAGTAGATGACGAAGAAAACTCCGACGATGAACCACCACGTGGACCATCTACTGCACCTACAAGTGATGACGAGTTTGTTGACGCAACTGGGCCAGCTGAAGTTGAAGACATTGAAGTTCCTCGTCGTTCTACTCGAGAAAGAAGACCTCCGGCTTATCTTCATGACTACGTTTCTTCATAGAGCATGGGTGAATGATATGAAACCTTCTTACGTAGTAAGGAGATCATTTCGATTCTCCATCATAGACTATATTGTCATAGTGATTTCAAACCGTAGTGTCAAACGATTTGAAAGCTTCTAATACGCTATGTAATTTTATTGTGGAATAAAACCAAGATTTCCTTTGGTTTTGTCTTTATTGTGTATCAATTTATTTATGGAATTTAATAATTTTTTGCACAAAAAAGAAATTATCAGTAAGCCGCGTAACGAAATATTAAGAAGTACCTGTATCACAAAAACTAGAGTTGCTAGAAAAAAACTGAGGATAGATGAAATTAGCGAACTCAAATGATTAAGAAACAGTTTAGAAACAAAAAAAAGTTAAATTTTGTTTATCTGTGTTACCTACCATGCATTCCGAAATGCGCTAAAAGTGATAATATCGCGAATCCGACGAAATTTAATAGTCACAAAATATAAGGGCTATTGAGTAATAAATAATAATTGTGAGTAATAAATAATATTTGTGACTTTGGTCGGATTCGCGATATTATCGCTTTTATCGCATTTCGGAATGTAGGGCTAAATGAGGAAATCACAACAACCATAGTTGCAACACTAACATTTTCTGCCGAAACAGGGAAATTGTGTTGATCGATTTATGTTCGGTATTTTAGAGAGAAAAATGCGTATTTTGTGAAAAGTTTGTGATAAGAGTATCGAATAAACTTAGCTAATTATCTATTATATGATTACACGGCGTTACTGGGCCATTTGTCGTTATTGTATGGAGTGAAATCCCGTTACACATATTTATTTTTGCCACGTTTTATCTGAATATTTCGTGATAACTTATATAAAAATGCATAAATTGGTTTGAGGAGCGAAGCATACAAACAGGTAAATGTTAAACTATGCCTAAAAACTTTTCCCATTCGTTGACAATGAATCACCAGCCCCCATGACATCAGACATGTCATAAGACAGGCTTTCGCCTTTATGAATAAAAAAGCCCGTTAATGTTTACCACGAGTAACAACAATAAATTAATGTAAAATTGTTACAATTTTCAAGTTTTTAACTGTGCACTCTGCAACAATTTGTTTTCTAAAACGGCAATTTCGAAATTCATAAATAAATTTACATAACGTAAACACAAGTAAGGAAAAGTATTGAAAACTTATATTTAATTTAGCGTTCAGTCTAGTGACTATTATGCATTGAGCCCCAACTTATATACATCTAGTTATCAAAAAAGATTAATTGTTTACAATGTATTTCATCAAGAGCAACAATGTCAAGCATGTCAGACCGTAAGGCCGAGCTGGAGCGCAAGAAGGCGAAGCTCCAAGCTCTTCGGGATGAGAAGGATCGCCGCCGCAGGGAAAAGGAACAGAAAGATGCTGAAGAAGCCCTGGTATGTACCCATATTATATTTTATTTAAATTTACAAATGCAGGTGAATTAATTGAAACCATGCACACCATAAGCACACATGACACTACAACCACACATTCAGCAGACTTGGTAATCAAAGCAGGCAATGCCTTCTCAGAGATATGAAATAATATAATGATAAAGCTACAACTTCACACAATGTACATACTATTAACCAATTTAAATAAATATTATTATGTCTTTTCAATCCCAATATGTCATGCAAATAAAAGTGATTTGTTTTGACCTTTAGCTGCAATCTATTTGTGTAGCTCATGGAAAGGTTGTAGTCAGTATTTCATCAGCATGCAACCTGCTCTCAAAACAGTGAAGGAAAACATCGTGAGGATACTGGCATGTCTCCAGAAGCAAAAAATTAGAAGATGATCTACCAACCCACACTGGGCCCTTGTAGTGGATGGCCCACTCCCCTGTGTTCCAACCGTGGAAACATTATAGGCTGATTATGGTATGTTTATATAAACTTCAGCCATCCAGTGAGTTAAGTTAGAAGATCCATGTAATTCCAACTAGATTTTAATTGGGCCAGAAATGGCAGCTGGGACCAAAGGTTTAATGTGTTTTCTGAGGCATGGAGGAGATCTCGGCAAGTGGATGGTCACAACTGTTGTTAAACCTTGAAGATCGACCCATGGAGATGTAATTAATTAGCCATGAGCCCCTCATGAAAGCAGTAGAGTATCTATTCATGAACTGATCTATCTCATCCCAGCAACGTGCCTCAGCGGCCTCCAGCTTAGACAGCCGGCGCGACCTGGATGAAATGCTGTCTTCTCTTGGAGTGGCGCCAGTGAAGGATGTACTCTCATCTCTCTCGTCAATGACGTCATTAACGCCACCGCAGACAGCATCGCCTGACGCCAGTCTGCCACACACTGATAAGTCCAGTTTACCAGCACAAGGGTAAGTGGATCTTTATAATCTTAACATAAACTATTGCGGTGAGGTCAAAGAGACAGAATTATGAATACTGACTGACACCCAAAAATTTGACTGAGAAAAACATTTCGTACATAAAATATACACGGGCAGTGTTGTTTCCTCATCAATATCCAATATAGTAATAGTATAGTAATATACAATATAACTTATCAATAAAAGAAAAACTTGATAAGATGTCTGAGTTAAGTCACTAGATATAAAATGTACCAGTTCTCCTATCATACTCTGACTACTTGTAAAAATTCGCCAGTTTTGTACAGTATATGTAAAATATTCACATTCAAAACCAGCGGCCCGAAGAAAGCGCCTGCCCTGCAAGTGGTATCGGTCCAGTCCACAGACATTCCACCTAAAGAGAATGTTACCTACGCAAAACAAACTCAGACCACGGCGACAGGCGTCAGCGAGCTGCGCGATGGTAAGCTTTACGTGTAGTCTATGTAGCTAACATTTTTGCTAGACTTTATTTATTTATACTTTTTGAGTTGACAGTATTTGGTTTCTTTTTCTCTTTGAGTTTTTGCAAACACTAAGAAGTAAATTTCATGCAAACAGTCAAGTATGTATGTTTGTTTTCGCAACTATATAAAGGTCTTATGTGGACAGCAAAGAGTTTAATAAGTTCACTATCACCATCTTAAATTATAGCTGGACATTGATCATAGTTTCGACAAGATTAATGATCACAGTTTGATAAATGATCAAGCAATTTATAACATAACAAAATCATTTTTTGTTACAATGGGAAACTCCTTTTATCATAATATGACACTTTTATTTACTTCAGATAAAAACATTAAAAATGAATGAATATGGGTTTTGGATCGTTTCTGTGTGTATTTACATAATTATTTATGTTTGTCCAATAACATAATTTGAGAGTTTGCATACCCATCTGAAACATAATATAATTCCGTTTAACTGTGATGTCTGGGTGTTGGTTTAACTATACTTTGTCATTTGCAAATAATAAATTTTGTTTTGTCTGATTATTTTAAGTATACTACATTTTAAACAAATTAAAACTGCCCTTAAGTACAAAAAGCCCAAAAAATTATTACTCAATAGTCAACAATAACCATTCCTCTCGAAGGAATCGTCATCTTATTCAATATCACAATTTAATAATATAATTGATCAAAGTGTTTTGGAATGTATTTGCAAATGAAAAGAGCCCCTTGTAACCAATGACATCCCTGTAGTTTTAAAACAGTATTTACTTTTCACTCATCTATTTTGATTTGGCCTGATATGCTGTCTGAGTTTATAATCAGTTAATTTGTGTCTTTGGGAGATTAAACATTAGGACCTTATATTAACATGTTAAATGATATATTTATGTGTCTTTCTGTCCTGGCTCCGGTTTGGTGCCGCTTCTTCGTAAGCAAAGTTACAAAAAATAAAGCATACCAAGTTGCTTTAAAGTATTTATTGTAACAAGTTATTTTTGTATCAAATCAACTGAATTTTAAAGGGATTCTTATGGTCCTCATATACAGTATGATAACTAACAGAGGGCGTTCCCTGTAACCCGTAATAGCATAGCGTCCATACGTGCAAAAAAAAAATACCATAAAAACAAAATATATATAAATAAAATAGTCACAAAAAAGATTAAATTGATACGTAAAAGAAACGCTCTGTACACGCGCACTTGTCTTTCAACGTGGAAAGACAATTGCGACAAGTACGCGTGTACAGTGTTTCTTTTACGTATCAATTTAATATTTTTTTGTGAATATTTTACATTTTTTTTTTTTTTTTTTTGTTTATATGAACGCTATACTATTGCGAGTTAACGGGAACGCCCTCTGTTAATTAACAAACTGGTTATTCAATTTTAATCAAATAAAATAAATTCAGGCAGCATTTATTTGCGAAATTTTTATTTATTTTCTCAGCTTAACATGTTGTGTCGTCTTTCATTACCCTTCTAATGAATTAATGATATAAATTAAAAGTAAATACTGTATGAGACTTGTGGTGCAATGTTTGTGTTTGTGCTACCATAAAAAAAGGCTGCTCTTCCAATGCATCACCGCTTGCAGGATACAACGAGGACTGGTGGCGGCCGCGCAAAGGTAACTTGTACCTTAATAACATTGTTTTACAGCATATATTTGTTTGTCCACGAATATGAACTGTGATTTTTTTAACGTTAATAGTTGTGTGTGTTTGTAGATGTAATTGTAATAATTGATAAATTAAACCATAGACTTTGAGAGTAAATTAATTAAATTGATCAACTTGTAGAGTTAATTTCCTTGATAAATATTTAAGACGAAATTGTTTCTATCAAGCATGATTATTTTAAAACACTTTGTTGAATTCACTTTAGAAACATTATATTTGTAGATCATCCCACGTATAAAGTAGACTTTAGTACACTTTACTTTTATTTAAGTGTCATATTCGTGGACAGTATGATCAATGAGCCTCTCACACGGGCGTAAATATACAATGCATGCACAGATATTTGTTTACGTGAAATGGAACAAAAATTATTCATTTAGACCCGTAAAAAATGTTCTATTTGCGACACAATCTTCATTGGCTTAATATAAGAACACCATATTATTATTATTTATTACTTTGAAAACCGTAAACCATCGTTGGCCGTAGAAAAAGTACACAACAGTTTATATTTTGTTCACATTTTAATTGGATTTCATTTATTTGAAATGGATTAAATGGTATTAGACTTATAATTAATAACAATAAATAAATGTAATAAGTTTTGTTCCATTTGAACTTGTAACTAATACACCTTTTTGAGATGTTATTTGAGAGCGTAGCCAGATTGTAAAATAAACTCTATGAATAAGGCATAGAGTTGAAAATTTAAATTTAATATCCCTGGCTACGCCCATTTTGATGTGTGGGTTTTGACCAAGTTTGTCCGAGCATGTATCTATTAATGTTTGCTGTCAAACTAACGTCACAGTGAGTGCACTATACTACACACTGACCGATGATGTAACTGACGCTAGTTTGAACGTAAGGCCGTGGACTCGGGAATAGAGGCATATAGTGATCTGTTGGTCTGTTTGATTGTGCAGTTATTTTGTACACAGAACTTGCCACATTCATCTAGACCATGGCCACATAGGACTTGCATGTGCTCACTACAAACCTAATGGACTAATATCAATTCATTGTGAATACCATCCATCCCATTTGTTCAAGAATCATTTACATACGTTTATGTAAATATGAATAATATATTTATCAAAACAAAAATATTCAACGGTTCTTAAATATTATATCTAGATAGTATTGTATAGATATGTATTTTATCACTGAACTATAACTGACAGAATATTTTTATTTTTTGTCCTTTTCTAGCACACGCAACCGACTACTACGGTAAGTCATTATTCCGCCAGGACGCTTTCTGTCGTTTACCCTTAACACTACCTTTCTCTTATCATGTCGGTTAACACGGTGTCGGTTGTATATTAGTCCTCATCTCGGTCTAGATCTGTATATATTTAGTCTAGGTTATCCTTACTATCACGCTTCTAGTTATTTCCTACTAACAAATAGGTGCGGTACTCAGATTACTTGATAAATAAACTCAGTTTAGCCGAACATCTAGACCATTTAATCCATTTCATTTTATCAAGAAATCTGTAACGTTTAGTTATTAGAGGGGGGTTTGAGTGACACTACTCAACTAAAACATCATCATTTGATGCACGTTTAAGAGTTTACACGGAATTGTGGCCTTCCAGAGTTCTCCACTAGGTCTCTCACGGGAGACCTTCATAACGGCCGCAGAGATATACAGAATATAATATGTGTATATGAATTATGGTGGTATTATGGGGTCGCCGTATCATTTCACGCTGTTTTACCCTTCGAGTCGACTAACATACACTGCACAGGTCCTAACACACGGACGCGCGTTGCGTGGCCGCCTGTTGCTGCAACAAACGATACAGCAACCACGTGACCACGCAACGCGACTCGGTCATGCTGTAAAATATATAAGCACTAGCTACTTCTATGTATAGTTTGAAATTTTTATTTATATATTATGGTCGAAAGATACTGACATTGTTTTTTTGTTTTTTCCTCCCTTTTCAAGATGAGTACAATCTAAACCCGGGTTTAGAGTGGGAGGACGAATTCACAGGTAGGTTTCAATTCCGAATCATACAAACAATCATTTTAACTAAATATTGCCCTTCGTAGCGCCTGTGCCTATCACCTAGCATGGTTTGTTGTCTATCTATTTCTATTATGTAACGCTATATAATACAAAGCTAACAAAAACATAACGTAGCATATGTTTGTGTGTGTTTTAATACAGGATCCTTCATTTCTAATTTAGTTGACGGTCAGTCAGTAACTTGCTAGTGAATCGTTTTATAAAAAATCTGGACCCTTAAAGACTTTGAAATATAAATCAAACGTAATATATAAATGAAAAAATGTGCTTTTCTAATTAAATACCACAGCAAAAATACTATACTTTTACTGCTGACAGTCAGCTGTAAATAACCCACAAAATTCTCCCTGTATTACATTACATACATTCCGAATTCTTCATTATTTATAAATAATACATTCAAATCATAATGCATGTGACAGAAATACATGTTATGTTTATGTATGCATGACAAAATGACGTCATCCATATGTTTGTAATAGACAAGTATTATTTTTATTTATTTTTTATTATGATGAAACATGTACCTCTCTTGTGGAGAGCTCGGGAAGTTATTTTGCATTTTTTTAATTCCAAAGCTTTCTGTCACCAAATATTTAACGCTTCTAGGAAACATGTGTGTTTTAGTTGCACATTTTTAGAGGAAATAAGTAGATCACATAATTCGTTCATTAAAACATGTTGATTTATTAGCTTGTGTATGTGAATAACTTTCAGTTTCTCTTGAATATTATTATCAATTCAAATTAATTTAAAAAATGTGGTGCAACTCCATGAAAATTATCAATCAGAATATGCATAAAAAAAAGCCTGTGACAACAGTTGACATTTATCATTGTGCCTATCACAGTCTTATTGCCGACTTCTTACGTTGGCATACAAAAGAGTGATTACAGTATGTAGTTATCAATACATTGACTGCTACTGGAATAGTATTGGATATCACACATAGTAATTTTCACTTCACAATTAAATTTCTTTTCGAGAAACTGAAAGCTCTGAGAATATAGTTACAGTAAATCTTTTTCTACGCTGCACATAGAAGGTATTTTAACGAACGTGGTATGAAATACGGGGTCCTATAATTGTGTGCATGAAATTATTGTTTTTTTTTTATTAAATAGATAATTAATGTAGATACCTACTTCTAGATTTACTCTAAAGCCCATCGTCCACGAAGATACTCAAAATTAACGTGTTACTAACTCAAATCAACAGTGAGTAGCCGGGATGTCACAGCACTAATATTTCAATGGTGGTCCGTACGCGCCCCGCCCGCCGCCACGACCGCGTTATTAATTAGTTTGTGATTGGTTGCATCGTGTACGGACCGCACGCGCCATTGAAATACTAGTGCTCTGACATTCTGGCTACTCATTGTTGATTTGAGTTTATAAAACGTTACTTTTGAGTAGCGTCGTGAACGACGGACCTAAGAAAAATTGGGGCTACATTTCTAGCGTATGACCCTATCTGTTTAGCAGTGTGCATCCCGAAATTTTATAGATTTTTTGATAATATGCGACAGTTATTTTTAAAATTATGGTTCTGGTGCTAGGGTTTAGTTCAGTATTCACTGGTAGTTACCCGTGATTTATGTTATTTATCCTAGTATTTTAGGTTTTTATAATCAGAGCGCAAATAACAAAATAAGCTCTATTAACGTGATAGTAAAGTTTAGGTTGATATAGCATAGCTAAGGTTTCATAGCTTGTTTTAAAAGCATTTTTATTTTTTTCTAAAAAACTAATTTAATTTAGAAACTTGCTGTAACTGTAGTCTCATGCCATTGCTTTAGGGTTGAAAACCGCATGATTTTAGTTTGTTAAATATTTGAATTCTTAACAAACTGCGTCATGTGGTCGTGTGATCATTTAACATGTAGTGATGACGCTTATAATATAGCTAATAATCATGAACAGATTAATATTAAATCATTGACTTACAATATTGTTCGTCTAAGTAACAGTACGTGCTTTTGATAAGGATGAATATAAAATTATGGATGACAGTTTTCCACATGAATTTATTTTTTACAGTAAAGTTAAACCATTTACAATTATTTAAAGAAATAAAAACATGGGAAAATAACTTAAAATACTTGGTAATAAAAAAATGTGTTCAATATTTCTATTCATCCTTTGCTATCGTACTCTTACAATGCCTTAAATATAAGCAGCTTTTGTTAAAAATAATACATTCTTAATCAAATGTAACCTTACTGACCGCTGTGTTATTTTTACTACAAATTAAATAATTATTAATGATTGACATTAACATGTAAATGCAAAAAATAAACGAACTTTGGAAGACCAATCCATATACATTCCGTGTTCAGAAAATCAAAATTGCTGCTTATATTTTGGGAATAAGAACGATTCAGTAAAACATCCATTTACACTCAGTAGTTAGGATTTAGCTACACCAGTAGAGCAGTAGTGATATCTCTCTTCATAACTCATTACATTATGTGTCTCATGAAGTTATATACTTTCTCATGAATATTTTACACAATTATTTATATTGAAAAACGATAACGTAAATTATGGAAAATTCATTCAGAGAAACACGAGAAATAAATAACTTCATGAAATTCAAGTTTAACTCAAAGTATGGCTGATTTATAAACCAACGCTCTTTTGAGCGCGTTGTCAACTTAAGTAGATTTTTAGATATCAATTTGAGCTGCTGATACTTCTTTCAAACATACTGGCATGAATTGTTGACTTTCTCTTCAGGAATTCATGATTGAAATTGCCTAAATTCTATGAATATTGGTGTTTATCCATAGTCTCATTTCATTCTTACCTACTCTCTTCCAATATTTGATCAAATTCAACATTTTAAAGTTCCAGCTGTCTTTATCAAATCTTCCACATAACGTGTCACCTAAGTTGTCGCCGTTTCTTGCCATCACAAAATCACATGAAAGTATCTTCATCAAGCATTTTTTAAAGTCCAAAGTATCAAAGCTCAACCAATCACTCAAAAACGTACACATTCAAAAATAAATCAGCCTTACCGCACATACACACACCACCCCGGCAAGGGCCATTCTTATTCACCGTCCAGTGCTTACATTCGACGGCGACGGCGCGCGGCAAGGCGATGAGGAAGAGGCAGCATTCCACGGCAAGCTTCCCCCCGGCATACTGCCGCATGGCCTGCCTACCGTCAAGGAGGTGCAACCGGCTGTGACGGTGGAGCCGCAGGAGAAGAAGGACGAAGAGAAGGAGAAGAAAGGTTGGTGGTTATAAGTTTTAGGAGTAAAATTACACGTGGTTTCTGAAAGACTGATCTGTTTAATTTAATCTCTTGTCAAAGCTAAAATAGTTAGGACGTGTTTAGAATACTGAAATACAATAGCAATAGGAAGCTAAAATGAAATATGATAGCAGATTTCGTGATCGGTGACTGATTTCAAGAATTCAGAGTCGCAATTTTAGTTTTGATATATTCCTTAACAGCCTTAATTAACGCCCAATGTTCGGCTCAAGTAGTTCCAAGCTACTGCTTAAGAATTCCATAAAAAGAAGGTTGGAACAAATAATATCCTCACCAATCAATATTAGCTCGACATGTCAGGAAATCTGTTTTGTTTACGACTGTGATTTGGTACTATGATAGTCAGTCTCCGTGACTGCCTCTTAAAGTTCAATTCCGAAGGCAACCGCAAACCGCGGCGGTAACAGGGCAATGTCATCATCTACTACGGAATCGTACCTTTAGGTATGTCTACCACACTTTTGCTATAATATATCGTGATTGTTAGTTCGCGAGCTGAGCGCAGACGAGAAGCAGACCATCATGCTGTCGTCGGAGTTCCAGCGCTTCATGTCGAAGGCGGGCCGCGTCATCGAGCGCGCGCTAGCCGAGTCCGTCGACATCTACACCGACTACACCGGCGGGGGAGATGCGGAGAACGCGCTGTGAGTACCTTACTTACCTTGTAAGATTCGGATAAACTAAAGAATAAACAGTCTATCTATTCTGTAAAAATGTCGTCGCTAAGTCTGAGATTTGGCGCTGGCAGACATTATTTCCAACCGATGCGACGCTCTTCAAAACCTTGATCGCCATTGCATCCGATGATGCTGAAGGAGTTGTTTATTGGTACATTTTTTTTTAATTCTGATAGCACTCAATCTACTCTCGGTCCGGTCTCTTTCAAGGTCCTAACTGACAATTAATATTTTGACAACAGTCAGCATTAAATTGTTTTCATAATTATAATAAGAATGTTTTTTGTAGGTATGATGATGAGTATGAAATATTGGTAACGTAGATTTGAAGTGAATCTAACATATTATTTCATTTTTGTTTTTCTTTTCAATACAGACAATAATTATTATTTTTCTGAAGCTTTAGATAATTTAACTTCTTGCAATAGCTGACAAGTGTTTTGATATGAACTGGTAATTCCGAGAGAGACATTTGATAACAGTTTTGAAAGGTCTTTATTTTACTTGGAATGTTTTTTTATTGAATTTTCTTCAACTTAACTGATATTACTGACTAATACTCACAAATGTCGTGAGATTCCTTCGATTCTATGATAACTTCATAACACACAAACATTCACGGTCAATCAAGTTTTTTTTGTACTGTTTTTAACTCACTTGCTGTCAAAAATCTCTGATTCCTATCGAACACAAAAACCTTCAAAAGAGTGAGCTTTTTGTGTTATATTGGAATGGCTAAAATAACTAAAACAAAAAATTACCAAATTCTTCCTTCCACGCAGAGACGACAAATCTGACGCGCGCCTCTCCCTGGTCCGTACATTCTACGACGAGCGCTGGTCGCGCGGGCGCTGCGTGACGTGCCTGGACTGGTCGTCCGCGCACCCCGAGCTCATGCTGGCCTCCTACCACAACAGCGACGATGCACCGCACGATCCTGACGGCGTGTGTCTGGTCTGGAACACCAAGTTCAAGAAGACCACGCCCGAAGACATCTTCCATTGTCAGTCACCGGTTATGAGTGCTACTTTTGCTAGGTAAGAACTAAAAAAATATTATAAAACAAAGTTGCTTTTCGCGTTTGTCTGTATGTCCGCGTTGTTCTTCTCAAATACGCAACGGATTTTGATGAGGTTTTCAGCATCATTTAGAGAATGTATTCCGGAAGGCTTATATACAGGGCGGCAGGGACATCGACACGAAAACTGTTACTATGGATTCAGTACATGATTCTGAACGTTGACATTTTTTTTTAAATAACCGACGAAATATTTCAACGCAAGGGCAAGGGCGTTGAAATTTTTCCATACATTATATTGCGTTCCATACATTTTGACCGCGTAGGTATTGCAATTTTTAATGAAACAGCAGATTTTTTAATAACCGACGAAAAAATTTCAACACAGGGGGTTCAGAATCATGTAGTGTTCACAATATGTCCGGACATTACATCATTTAAATTAATACTATAAAAGATATCACAGATTTAAAATTACGCTCAGCAAAATAATTGTGGCAGACGGCGCGCGGCGTGGCGCCATGACTGACAGGGGTCAATTACCTTTTCTCGTCTATTAGGAACTGCGAGTTGAGGCTAACATTAATAATTAAGTATTTGGACGTCGAAACTCCTGAAATGGAGAAGGACGCACCTTTTTGCCAACGAAATAGTGGGACCATCCTGCATCCATAGACAATAATAGACCACTTTGTTTTTTTAATTGTAAGGCCCGTTCACACGGCGATGATAAGAACGATATTTGGTGACAGTATAATTTGGGTTCATCCGTCAGTTTCTTAGTAGTTTCATACTGCATTTTGTTTTTAATCGTATGAACATTGGAATGTTGACGTGTGCATCAGTACATTACACCCGTGCGAAGCAAGGGCGGGTCGCTAGTATATTAATAAAGAGAAATTGGAAACCATAAGATTTGTCTGCACACAGATTTTATTCCTATTGTCTGACTTAAACACACAATAGGAATAAGACCTGTCTGCAGACATTGCAAGAATTATCAAAAAAAAAAAAATACAATAAAGACTACCGTCTCGAATACAATAATTGAGATATGAACAATAATAATAAATTCTTTGCTTACCATTTTAGTAAGTTTCACCCCCGCTTTCATGAACGCCACGAAAATTCAGCTTACAGTTATGTTTGTAAGAAATCAAAACGTTATCTTTCGATTTGCAAAATCTTTATAATTAACATTGTGACATAAACTAAAATTGTTCCTATATTCATCGATGTCTTGAAACAACGTGTGTAAAAATGTTTGTTTTTGTGACCAGGTTCCACCCTAACCTAATCCTGGGCGGCACATACTCAGGTCAGATTGTTCTGTGGGACAACCGCGTGCAGAAGCGCACGCCCATACAGCGGACACCGCTGTCTTCACTCGCACATACCGTGAGTATACATTGTTAGATTAGTTAATGAAAGAAACCATGGATGGACTGTGTGAAAAATGATATGGCTGGAAAGGGGGTGACTACCGAGATGACTACTGATAGAAGAAGAAGACACTATGCTGTGCTGACCCAAAAAAATTGTGTTAGGGGCAAGAGAATGACATGAAATTGATAAATTAGTTCAAAATTGGACTTAAATCTGAGACTATTGTTATTTTGGATTTAATATTGGATTGGATTGTTAAGGAGAAACTTAAGAGATTTGCAGGTTTCCTAAATGTCATTGTCGTCTAAAGTTGACATAAACTTCGCAGACCCAGTTGGCTATTCTACTGATAAAAGGTGTTTTATGTAATAAATACTTTGTGAATTGGCTAATGAGCTGCCAGAATAAAAGAGATTATATCTACTTATTACTTTTTTATACTATCATCACCATTTCGCTCACTGATTTGTTGCCAACTAACAGACAGTATTGAAGTCTCACGCGTGATACGCAGCAACAGAACTTACCCCTTTTTTTTGGGTGGGAAATTATCAAATAACTTCTCCCGCTCAGGGCGGAGCGGGAGGGCGTGTCAGACTCTTACTGACTAAAACCCACCCGTGTTCCTTCGGTTGCCCTGTTGCCAGGGGCCACGATCTCCCTTTCGGTTTTCGTCGCAACCCCGGCAGGAACAAAACTTACTCTGCGATCTGCTTTACCAAAAGTTTCATACTTCTAATATATAAAATCTTATCTTCCAGCACCCCGTATACTGCCTCTCCGTAGTAGGCAGTCAGAACGCTCACAACCTGATCTCGGTATCGACGGACGGTCGCATGTGTTCCTGGTCTTTAGACATGCTGTCTCAGCCTCAGGAGACTTTAGACCTCCAGCATCGGCAGAGCAAGGCAGTAGCTGTGACGTCCATGGGCTTTCCGCATGGTGATGTTAATAACTTCGTGTTAGGCAGCGAGGATGGGAATATTTATACTGGTATGTTATTATTAATAGCATGTGTTCCTAGTCTCTGCACATGTTGTCTCAGTCTCAGGAGGTCCAGACCTGTAGTGCTATTCTGTAAAAAATATCACCATTAAAAGTGAGGTGAAGTGAGGTTGTGATGCTGTCAATATTGTCGATCCCTAACATCAAGTGGTTTGACAGTTCACTTCACCTAAGTTTTTACAGAATATACCAGCTGGTATTACATAACATCACTCCTATAATCCCCAAAAGGTTGAGCAGAGGTGTACCTAAGTACACCCACTTTTCACTAGTTATAAACGTAACAAGTGAAAAGTCCCATTTTATAGGGGGCGAAGATAATGCCACCTAACCGGGCACAAATTCAGACGCATGGCATCTACTAAGAAATTCCTGATGGAAAAACTCAATAACACTGCCTGACCTGGTATACTGGATAGTTAAGGTGGAGCTAGTTGATATTTCGGGGGGTGGTTTACTCCACTGTTTGACATTGTACATCCAAAATTAAACATGATATAATTTTATGTCATTATTAATTTTACAGAATAGTAAATAATAATTATTATTTTCGCGTATGGCAGATAAATTTCTCAGAAACAGGCGTGATCAAAGTCAGCTCTGTCTGCATAGTAGTAGGACTGCACTTATGCGCAAGAGTGTTTTTTTGCATGGCCCCCATCATTTATATTCGTTACCGAAAAGTTGGAGGCAGCTTAATATTTTTTTTATTTAGCCAAAGCATATTATAATATTAAGGAATTTCTGACAGAACCATTTATTTTGACATAGATTTTTTAAATTATTTTTATTTACTGTTGACATTTATAATTTATTAATGTTTGCTAAATTATAATTCAAGGTGAATTAATGATATTGACTGGACTACCTAAATGATTAACAATCATAATTATAAATATATGCACGCCATATGTGACAAATATGTGTCCACATATTTGAGCAAATAAATAAATCTTATATCATCTAAAATAAAAAGCCATTAAAAAGTTATGAGCCCACAAAGATTTTTTTTTCTTGCAAATTTTTACGCAACTTTGGGCGCAAATAAGTAATAAAAGAAGTGTAAAATCTCTCAAACTCGCTCTCAAAGTCGCCACCGACAAAGCTTAATTATCGAACAGTTCAATAAACTTTATTTGTAATTGATTTATGCAGTGGTTTTTTCATGGAACTCGATTTTCCAAAGGACCTTTCGTAATTTTTTACGTGCTCGTTATACTAAAACAGTTCGGAACGGTGTGCGTGCGAACTAGACGTTGTACATGTAGTAAATGGAAAATTATTCATAGCACATATTTTCGATATAACTCAAAACAGATGGTAACAATATTATTACATTGTTTTTCATAACTTATTAGCCGAAAAGCCGTCACCCTAGTTGTCATACAAACATATGCAGTAATTTTCATATTTCAATATCTTTTTATATCATGGTTTTGTCAACCATGGCATTTAAACCGACTTTTTGCCAAATAAGCTACAGGCAAACTAGAAAAGGTATGCGCTTCAGTAATCTTCGTGTTTCCGAATTAACACGAGCTACAGACTACACCTTTCCACAGAGGCAAAGCTTCTCAGTTTTGTACTGCCACGCTTTGTAGTAGTGTACCTATCCTATTCTCTCCGTCGAGTAACCGGTTCTAGATCGTCACCTACACACGGCAGAAATCTACACACAAATTTATACACGTCCGCACACCATGTGGCCTTTGTCAAGCTGGGTATGAGTTGCCCAGCTGGATAAAGGTAATATCAAAAGTCTACTATATACTAGAATGCTCTTAGAAATCTATTTACAAACCCTTATATACCTACACACCTTTATACCACAATTACAACTACCAACTTTATATCCCACATACACATCAATTGACCTCTGACAAAAAACATAAACACGCTCAAAATACAAACATATCAACATATTTACACGCTGTCTACAACCCCAGACACAATAGTTCTAAACTTATATTAGCAGAATTCCTATATAACCTAGATGTCAAATATACAATTTGTTACCCCCTGTTTTCCCATAAATAAAATGTTGAATTCATCCGTTCATTCACTTGCACTTTCTAGAACCTGATCTGCTATTATTTATACCATCTAACTACTCTAGTGGCAACCCCGAGAGTACTAACTTGACATGTTTAAATGGATAATTTCGATACACTAAAGGAAATTGATCAGATTAAACCATCAGACTCGATAAAGTGTAACATACAGGAACTAGAGAAGACAAAGAGCTGTTTAGCTCTTTAGCTAATTATAATAATTATTTATCACGTGTACCACGTGTATCATTATCGCGTGTACGTATTTGCGCAGGCTGCCTGTACGGGCAGCGCGCCGGCGTCACGGAGTGCGTGGAGGGCCACGCCGGGCCCGTCACCGGCGTGTCGTGCCACGCCGCCGCCGGCGCCGTGGACCTGTCGCACCTGTACCTCACCTGCTCCATGGACTGGAGCGTCAAGCTGTGGAGCCAGAAGGTAGATAGCCTTCAACTTTACCGTGTCTAAGGGCTTATGTTTCAATCCACTTTATAACAATCTTAAATTCATTGATTCACTGACAGCAACGTAGTAACGCACATCCTAAACCACGAAAGTGAGCACTCAGGAAAGATTTTAGAAAATTAATCCCCTTAAGTATGGGATGAAAATTAGTATAGAGGTTCGTCATTTTTTCCGATGGAAAATCCTATCGGGTGCACGGCTTGTACTCCTATAACTTATCTGAAGAATAAAAATTGTGGTTTGACAGAATATAAAAAATGACAAACCATTATAATTCTTTTTCACATAAAAAATAACTGATAATTGAAAAATCGGTCCTAAATTAGGTTGATTTCATAAGAATGATCGAAGCCAATTACACTTTTTAAAGAACTATATCAATAAAAAAGAGTAATATAAAAATAGCGGACTTTATTTCTAAGTTACTTTCCGAAGATAGATGAATAGGATACTGAATTGTAAAAAATGTTTAAGTCGGACACGTACTTAAATTAAATAGTTTTAATTAGCTAAATAGTATTCAAATTGCGCCATATTAACCGTTTCTCGTTCTTTATTATCAAGAGTGCCAACTACAAAACCTTGTTCACAGCTTTGTATTAAACCATATGTTAAAGTGACCTAATGTGTTTCCCGTACGGCCCCAGGAGAACAAGGCGCTGTACTCGTTCGAGGACAGCGGCGACTACGTGGTGGACGTGCGCTGGTCGCCCACGCACCCCGCGCTCTTCGCCGCGGCCGACGCGGCCGGCAGGATCGACCTGTGGAACCTCAACAGGGACACGGAGGTACATCTACACCTTGCCTTACTTACCCTCTGTTATGACGATGTGAACACTTCGCCGCGGCCGACGCGGCCGGCAGGATCGACCTGTGGAACCTCAACAGGGACACGGAGGTACATCTACACCTTGCCTTACTTACCCTCTGTTATGACGATGTGAACACTTCGCCGCGGCCGACGCGGCCGGCAGGATCGACCTGTGGAACCTCAACAGGGACACGGAGGTACATCTACACCTTGCCTTACTTACCCTCTGTTATGACGATGTGAACACTTCGCCGCGGCCGACGCGGCCGGCAGGATCGACCTGTGGAACCTCAACAGGGACACGGAGGTACATCTACACCTTGCCTTACTTACCCTCTGTTATGACGATGTGAACACTTCGCCGCGGCCGACGCGGCCGGCAGGATCGACCTGTGGAACCTCAACAGGGACACGGAGGTACATCTACACCTTGCCTTACTTACCCTCTGTTATGACGATGTGAACACTTCGCCGCGGCCGACGCGGCCGGCAGGATCGACCTGTGGAACCTCAACAGGGACACGGAGGTACATCTACACCTTGCCTTACTTACCCTCTGTTATGACGATGTGAACACTTCGCCGCGGCCGACGCGGCCGGCAGGATCGACCTGTGGAACCTCAACAGGGACACGGAGGTACATCTACACCTTGCCTTACTTACCCTCTGTTATGACGATGTGAACACTTCGCCGCGGCCGACGCGGCCGGCAGGATCGACCTGTGGAACCTCAACAGGGACACGGAGGTACATCTACACCTTGCCTTACTTACCCTCTGTTATGACGATGTGAACACTTCGCCGCGGCCGACGCGGCCGGCAGGATCGACCTGTGGAACCTCAACAGGGACACGGAGGTACATCTACACCTTGCCTTACTTACCCTCTGTTATGACGATGTGAACACTTCGCCGCGGCCGACGCGGCCGGCAGGATCGACCTGTGGAACCTCAACAGGGACACGGAGGTACATCTACACCTTGCCTTACTTACCCTCTGTTATGACGATGTGAACACTTCGCCGCGGCCGACGCGGCCGGCAGGATCGACCTGTGGAACCTCAACAGGGACACGGAGGTACATCTACACCTTGCCTTACTTACCCTCTGTTATGACGATGTGAACACTTCGCCGCGGCCGACGCGGCCGGCAGGATCGACCTGTGGAACCTCAACAGGGACACGGAGGTACATCTACACCTTGCCTTACTTACCCTCTGTTATGACGATGTGAACACTTCGCCGCGGCCGACGCGGCCGGCAGGATCGACCTGTGGAACCTCAACAGGGACACGGAGGTACATCTACACCTTGCCTTACTTACCCTCTGTTATGACGATGTGAACACTTCGCCGCGGCCGACGCGGCCGGCAGGATCGACCTGTGGAACCTCAACAGGGACACGGAGGTACATCTACACCTTGCCTTACTTACCCTCTGTTATGACGATGTGAACACTTCGCCGCGGCCGACGCGGCCGGCAGGATCGACCTGTGGAACCTCAACAGGGACACGGAGGTACATCTACACCTTGCCTTACTTACCCTCTGTTATGACGATGTGAACACTTCGCCGCGGCCGACGCGGCCGGCAGGATCGACCTGTGGAACCTCAACAGGGACACGGAGGTACATCTACACCTTGCCTTACTTACCCTCTGTTATGACGATGTGAACACTTCGCCGCGGCCGACGCGGCCGGCAGGATCGACCTGTGGAACCTCAACAGGGACACGGAGGTACATCTACACCTTGCCTTACTTACCCTCTGTTATGACGATGTGAACACTTCGCCGCGGCCGACGCGGCCGGCAGGATCGACCTGTGGAACCTCAACAGGGACACGGAGGTACATCTACACCTTGCCTTACTTACCCTCTGTTATGACGATGTGAACACTTCGCCGCGGCCGACGCGGCCGGCAGGATCGACCTGTGGAACCTCAACAGGGACACGGAGGTACATCTACACCTTGCCTTACTTACCCTCTGTTATGACGATGTGAACACTTCGCCGCGGCCGACGCGGCCGGCAGGATCGACCTGTGGAACCTCAACAGGGACACGGAGGTACATCTACACCTTGCCTTACTTACCCTCTGTTATGACGATGTGAACACTTCGCCGCGGCCGACGCGGCCGGCAGGATCGACCTGTGGAACCTCAACAGGGACACGGAGGTACATCTACACCTTGCCTTACTTACCCTCTGTTATGACGATGTGAACACTTCGCCGCGGCCGACGCGGCCGGCAGGATCGACCTGTGGAACCTCAACAGGGACACGAAGGTACATCTACACCTTGCCTTACTTACCCTCTGTTATGACGATGTGAACACTTCGCCGCGGCCGACGCGGCCGGCAGGATCGACCTGTGGAACCTCAACAGGGACACGGAGGTACATCTACACCTTGCCTTACTTACCCTCTGTTATGACGATGTGAACACTTCGCCGCGGCCGACGCGGCCGGCAGGATCGACCTGTGGAACCTCAACAGGGACACGGAGGTACATCTACACCTTGCCTTACTTACCCTCTGTTAGGACGATGTGAACAGTAAAAGACCTTCCTCGAGATATTAAAAAAAACCATTTGCGTCCACAACAAAGTACAAAGAGGAGCTGCCAATACTGTACAAATCTCACCATATAAACTTAGATGAAATGATATATCTCTTTTTGTTTCTCAACTCAATGCATGTTTTATCGCTGTTATCGAGCGGTTAGAAACGACTAAACTTATTCTAAAGTATCGTAAACTATGGCAATATGACGGGTAGACCTTTACCCAGCAATGAGTCAACATAAGAGGAAGAAAAGATATCTTGAATTATTACGTTGTAACCATACTATAAGATTTTAATAGCAATTAAATATTGTGCTCAAAGCCGTTAATAAAATGTTGAATTGGCGGCACTGGTTTCTATATCTGGCTTGCCTCTGACCAAGCGGCACGTGACTTGGCGTCCACGCGCGCACTGCGCAGTCTTTCGTTCGCCATCTTGTTAAGTTGACTGTGCGCTCATTTATGTTTGATATTGTTACGAGCTGGGTATGGGATAAATTATTACTACCAAAATAAATAACTTTATTAAACACAAAAACACTTAAAACTTAATCACAAATACACTACTGATCACTATTCGCTTAGATATCGCACTTATAGTTCACTTCGATTCGCTTCGTTGTATCGCCTAAATCAGACTGACTCATCGTGTGTCGGCTCTCTGCTTTTATACTGCCAATATTCAAGAACATTCCAGCTATGTGTAGAACGGTTCCAGAAAAACATCAACAAATAAACATTACCAGGAAATACAAAAGTAGTAGGTATAAAAAATAATAACCTACTTGTACCGAATAGAGAAATAGGTACTTTATGCCCTCGGCGTACGGTCGAAATTACAATGACGAGTTCTAATATTGTTTATAAGTAGTTACCTACTTAACTTCAAACTAATAATAATGGAATGCTTCTCGACGTTTTTAGCGCAAACACACTGTAATCCGTGCTTTCTCGAAAGATCTCGTACGTACGACGTAACACTGCCCCCTCCTTAGACATGCTCGTCCCGAGCATCATTAGCCCCGTAGTATCGGGCCAATCGGTCTACATGAACAATCTTAGGCGCACCTCGTAGACCCTTCTGTATTCGGTAGGTGACATCGTTGATCCTAGTCACGACTCGGTATGGTCCATCCCAATTTGCTTGCAATTTCGGAGACTTCCCCTTGCTCCGCACTGGGTTATGTAACCACACCAATGAACCCTCGTCGAAACCCCTACTGTTTGCCTTGCGGTCATAACGGGTCTTCATCTTCTCAGACATCTGTTGGCCGGATTGTCGGATATGCTCATAAACATCATTCAACTTGTTACGCAAATCATTTGCGTAATCTGTTACATTACGTGGAGCATCAGGGGGAGCTCCAGTGATTAAATCTGCAGGCAACCGTAATTCTCTTCCAAAGTTCGCGAAGGCTGGCGTCACAGTCGTACTTTCGTGGACTGCGCTGCGGTAGGACAGTAGAAACGGCTGTATGTGCTTGTCCCAATCCCTTTGCCTGCTTTCCACGACTTTTGCCAGATATCTCTCCAACGTTTGGTTGAATCGTTCCACCATTCCATCAGATTGTGGGTGGTAAGAGGTGGTTCTGGTTTTGTAGGTACCCATCAATCGACAAGTTTCCTGAAATACTTGCGATTCAAAATTCCTTCCTTGATCGCTGTGTATTTCTAAGGGTACTCCAAAACGACAGAAAACTTCCTGAACTAATTTATCTGCGACAGTTGTAGCTTCTTGGTTAGGAATGGCGAAGACTTCTGGCCACTTTGTGAAGTAATCCATGACCACCAGGAAGTACTTATTTCCGTTCTCACTTTCTGGAAATGGTCCCGCAACGTCTAGTGCTATCCGTTCCCAAGGGGCTCCAACGTTGTACACTTTTAATGCACCTCGGCTGCGTGTGTGGGGTCCTTTCACGGCCGCACAACTGGTACATTTGCGACACCAGTCCTCCACATCATCTCGACAGTGGATCCAGTAAAAGCGTTCTCGAATTTTTAGTAGAGTCCTTTTTACTCCCATATGTCCTCCTGAACATCCATCATGGTAGAGCCGTAGAACATCCGGTACCTTAGCTTTAGGGACAACCATTTGTAGATGACAGCTGTCCCCTCGAGCGTTTTCCCATTTACGGCACAAGACTCCATCCTGGATCACCAAGCTGTTCCATTGCGCCCAATAACTCTTCGTGATGGAACTCATCGCAGCCACATCACTCCACTTAGGTTTAGGAGCACCAGCTTTGACCCACTCGAAGATCGGTTTGATGTCCGAGTCATTTTGCTGAGCCTGCTGTAGGGTTTCCTTCCATTCATCGCTGAGATCTGTTCTAAGCATCCTCACGGGCACTACTTCCTTAGTCTCTTGCCTAGCACAGTGCTTACAGTCTTCGGGACAAGGTCTTCTTGACAAGGCGTCTGCGTTACCGTGAGTTCTCCCACTGCGATGTTCAGTTATGAAGTCAAACTCTTGTAGTAGTTCAATCCATCTCGCCACTTGCCCCTCTGGATTCTTAAACTGTAATAGCCACTTCAATGCAGCATGGTCAGTTCGTAATTGGAATTTACGTCCCAGCAAATATTTACTGAAGTGCTGCAATGTCTTTACTACGGCGAGTAGCTCCCTTCTTGTAACGCAGTAATTTCTTTCTGGTTTGGATAAAGACTTGCTGAAGTAAGCTATCACAACCTCTTGGTCTCCTTTCCGTTGAGACAGCACGCCCCCAATTCCAGTATTACTTGCATCAGTGTCAACTATGAAGTCATTTTCAGTGTCAGGATATCCCAAAATAGGTGTATTGCACAGACGTTTCTTTAATTCCTGAAATGCGACGTCGCAGTTCTCGTCCCAACAGAATTGCCGCTTTTCCTCAGTGAGTTTGTGCAGAGGTTTCGCAATGTCGGCAAAATTCTTGACAAACCTTCGATAGTAGGAGCACAAACCCAGAAATGCTCTGACCTGTGTCTTGTCTTTCGGAACTGGCCAATCCTTGACGGCGATTACTTTTTCTGGGTCTGTTTGAACACCTTCCCCCGAAACAATGTGTCCTAAAAAGTTTACTTGTTGTCTGAAAAACGAGCACTTTTTCGGACTTAACTTGAGATTTGCTGTTTGGATTTTCGACAGCACTCGGTTGAGGTTTTTAAGGTGATCTTCAAATGTACGGCCCACGATGATAATGTCGTCTAGATATACAAGACATGCGTCTCCAATCAATCCGGCGAGTACTTGCTCCATCAACCTTTCAAACGTCGCAGGAGCATTGCACAGACCGAATGGCATAACTTTAAACTGCCACAACCCTTTTCCTGTTGAAAATGCAGTTTTCTCCTTATCCTTGGGGTCTATTTCAACTTGCCAGTAGCCACTTTTCAGGTCAAGTGTGGTAAACCACTTCATACCAGTCAGCGTATCCAGTGTGTCATCGATCCTAGGCAGCGGGTAGCTGTCCTTCTTCGTGACGTCGTTCAGTCGTCGATAATCCACACAGAAGCGCATACTGCCGTCCTTTTTCTTTACCAGGACCACAGGAGAACACCATGGACTCGATGAAGGTTCTATAACACCGTCCTTCACCATTCCCTCAATCATGGTTTCCACCTCTTTTTCTCGGGCAACTGGCAGTCTTCTTGGTCGCTGACGGATTGGTAACTCGTTGCCTGTATTAATCTTATGCTGAACAAGTCCAGTTCTCCCTATGTCAGCATCGTTTGAAGAGAAAGTGTCGGCGTACTGAAGTAACATCTTCTTAGCCTTGTCCATTTCTCCTTTAGTAAAATCGCAGTTCTCCAAAAGCGTTGACACGTCAAATTTTGCACTACGAATTTTATTTCCGGTAGGTGGATCCTGCAATTGACGCATCCAAGCTACTTCCTCGCAAGTACCGATCAAGGTGCCCTTCTTGATCACATGCTCCTTGTTACTTGGATTCAGTATACGTACTGCTGAGAAGTTGGTGGCCTTGACCAGAGTACGTGCCATCTTCCATGGGAAGTCATTGTTCACCCTTTCTATCAGAACACTTCGATCTTTGTGTCCAGAATTCTGTGGTAAACTAATTGGCACAATTGTTTCTGATCTGCGAGGAAGAACAATCTCTCTCAAGCAGTACACTTTTCCTGATGGTGCACCTTCCATGAAGACTTCATCTGAACCACATTTCAATACTCCTTGATCAACGTCGATCTCGCAACGATGTTTCCGCATGAAGTCCAAGCCCAAGATGCAATCGTCCACTATATCGGCCACGATGACATTGTGCTGGTAAGTTCTATCACCCAATTTTAACTCCACCTCCTTCTTGCCTCGGACGATTATGTGCTGACCGGTAGCTGTTAGTAATCGTATACGGTCGTGGTTATCGACGTAGTCCCCAAGAAACCGACTTGCTAGGTGAGAATTGACGACCGTGTGAGAAGCTCCAGTATCCAACGTCAGTTTGCATGGTGTTCCGTTGACTTCGCCTTTGATGGTCAGGCTGTTCCCATCATGTGCTTGCGAGATCAAGATTCTCGGGGCTCTTTCAATACCAGCCAGCACCCGCCCCCCAGTCCTGGCATTTACTCGTTTTCCCTGCTGTGGCTGGGCAGTCACTTCAGCCACCCTTCCCTGCTGGTCTTCTCTCGGGGTGCTGCGCTTAGGACAGCTTGACTGAAGATGACCCCTTTCCCCGCAAGTGTAGCACCTAGGACTGTACCCTTGCGGCCGGTCGCGTACAGGTGATGCTACAACCTCCCTGACGCGGTGCGTTCGGTGGTCCTGCCTCACTGCCTCTACTTCTAAGGCATGGGCCAAGGCGTCTTTCAGCGTCTCATGATGCCCAAGTCTCACAGCGGCTCTAACTTCTAGGTCGCGTATTCCATCAACGAACGCTTGTACCAGATTCCCATCGATAAGTGCAGGGGCAGACTGGTATGCTTTCCGAACCAGCTTTTCAACTTCGAGGGCCCACTGCTGTAGGTTCTCGGCACTACGTTGAACACGATCCTTCAACTTAGCACGAAATACGTGCTCCAGGTGCGCGTCGCCGTATCTAGACTCTAACGCCTCCAGCAGCTGCTCGTAGGTTACATTCTTGCCGAGCGCCTCAAGAATGTTTAGGGCCTGATCTCGGAGGCCCAAGGTGAGCGCGGTCATGGCTTGCGGTTTTGTCCATCCATTCGCCTTCATAACGGCCTCAAATTGAATTTTATAAGCCGACCACGAAGATGTGCCATCGAATGGAGGCACCTTAAAGCCCCGCGCTGAAGGTGCAGCAACTACTGAAGCTGCAGTCACGTCTCCAGTCTTCAGTTCCCCCAAAGCCTTCTTCACCCCAGCGATCTGAACTTCGGCTTCTGAGAGGCGATTCTCGTGCTGCTGTACCTGATCCTTCATCACCTTTAGGTCTTTGCCAAAAGTTGCATGAAGATCCTTTATGAGGAGCATCTGCTCGTCTTGGCGGCGGACCTGCTCCTCTTTGTCTCGCTGCAACTGCTCTTCCATCCGGCGAACCTGCTCCTCTTGGCGGCGGACTTGCTCCTCTTTATCTCGCTGCAACTGCTCTTCCAACCGGCGAGCCTGCTCCTCTTGACGGCGAGCCTGCTCCTCTTTGTCCCGCTGCAACTGCTCTTCCAACCGGCGAGCCTGCTCCTCTTGACGGCGAGACTGCTCCTGTAGCAGCGCCATTAAAGCTGACAAGTCTGGCGCCATTGATGCTGTAGAAACTGCGGATGGGCCAGCGACTGGCACTGACGTAGGCTGGACACTACCCGGTGTCTGTGTTGGAGAATCTCCAAACCGCCTTTGGTCCATGTCCTGCTGTCGCTGACTCCTGGTACGGATACCGTCCGTGTCGTCCTTCGGTAGAATTGGCATAATTTATCCCACTTCTGACACCAAATTGTTACGAGCTGGGTATGGGATAAATTATTACTACCAAAATAAATAACTTTATTAAACACAAAAACACTTAAAACTTAATCACAAATACACTACTGATCACTATTCGCTTAGATATCGCACTTATAGTTCACTTCGATTCGCTTCGTTGTATCGCCTAAATCAGACTGACTCATCGTGTGTCGGCTCTCTGCTTTTATACTGCCAATATTCAAGAACATTCCAGCTATGTGTAGAACGGTTCCAGAAAAACATCAACAAATAAACATTACCAGGAAATACAAAAGTAGTAGGTATAAAAAATAATAACCTACTTGTACCGAATAGAGAAATAGGTACTTTATGCCCTCGGCGTACGGTCGAAATTACAATGACGAGTTCTAATATTGTTTATAAGTAGTTACCTACTTAACTTCAAACTAATAATAATGGAATGCTTCTCGACGTTTTTAGCGCAAACACACTGTAATCCGTGCTTTCTCGAAAGATCTCGTACGTACGACGTAACAATATTATTTTCTCGACTCTGCTTTGCTTATGGACTATTTCTGTTTTCTATCACGTAGACCTTGGCTCTTCTACTTGTTCGCACTGTTCCTGCGTCGTGGTCGCGTAGGTGTGCAAGGCGCCATATAATAATAACACGAGCTGTCTGTGATGTCTAGCTAATACCCTTTCATTTGACTCCTTGTGGTAGTTGGGTTTTTATTATATAGGTATATAGATAGATGATTTCGTGTTTCATGAACTGTTGTCAAATAAATGTTATTCTTTCTTCCACCCCCAGGTGCCAGTAGCGTCGATCCAGGCAGAGGGCGGCGTGGCCTTCAACCGCGTGTCGTGGACGCCCTCGGGCACTCACATCACCGCCGGAGACGACGCCGGCAAGATATGGGTCTATGAACTGGCCGAGGTAATACTTTATTATGTTTCTACTGTAATTCTTGTTAGGCTGGATAGTACACTCTTATCTCTCTGCAAGTCAAAATAAGTAGTGGCCCAACTTAGGACCGAATGGGCATCACGAAGTAGATGAAAACGTGTGAAGTATAGAAGGGAAAGATCGGTCTTAGTAGCTATAAATAGTAAAGTGGAAGGAAAATAGGAAAGCTTGTGCCGTGTAACCATTCGATATTTTCTAATACGAGTAATAATGTCTGTACGCCAGCGAGTTACACCAAAGGGTCACTGGTGTAACTCTTGGCGCTTCTAGCCACCAGCAGTGTCAACTGAAAGCTTACAATACAACCTTATATCTAATCATGTTACCTTTGCCGTAGTTTACCTTAACATCTTCAGTTGTGTAGTTCAATACAAATTTCTATCACACAGCATGTCTCCCAACCCCGTCACGACGAATGGTCCAAATTCGTCTACACTCTCCAAGAGCTACGCAACAATCAGGCTGACGAAGAAACCGACAGGCTGAGCCTGGCCGCCAGTGGCCCATCGTCGCTCACCAGCCTCACCAGCTTGGCCAGCAATCCTTTGAGGTAACTGCTGGGTCAGCAGACAAGGCCGCACTGGCCCTTGTGAGTGTCCGCTTTGGATATGGTAGTGTGATGTTGAGACGAGAATGTTGGTAACTGATGGAGGAAGGTTGTCATAGACATAGGAATAATATCTTGTGTAGAAGCGAAGACCGTATCATACGCTCCCAGCTGTAGCTTTATGTTGAATGCTTCCAGAGCATATGATCTGTCATGGTTGAGTGCTATTTTTTCTTGCATCGAAGTGGTCATTTCGTTTCTGCGCGAAGTATTATTTCTTTTTCTATGGCTGTTCTTCTGTGTAGCGTGATGCATGAGCAAAAAGAGATTAATTAAATGTGGCAGAAATTTTATTTAAATAATAGCAATGCATCTTGCTACACATTTCGGACAAATACGTACTTGAAACACAATTTGAAATAACCTAATAAGAATTGTATGATGTGTCTTAAAAGAAGGTTTAAATTTGAATTGGCTGAATTTTGTATGGCTGTTACATTAATTAATATTATATGTACGAGGAAGTTACAGGATGAGTACTAATCTAATGCAAATAAAGGAAGATTTAGTCAATATTACATTAACATATTCAAAGCTTGTTCAGAACTGAATAGATGTGATGTACAGACAGATTGAGGAGTTCTCTTGAAGCAATGGGAGGCGAGATAAATGTTTAGTTGCAATATACAAATACATGTCTATACAACTGCACTTATTATAATGTTAGACAGAATATTATTATGTATTGTTATTACTTACAACTCTGCTTACTCCATAAGAGATAATACTTACATAGGTAAAAATTTGTATTTTGTCAATCACTTATTAAATGCAGGAGCTATTAGAACACGCAATTCGTATTCTTATACTTAAAAATAGTAAATTTTGAATGTTGTAACTAAACATGTATATAATTTTAAATTATATCTCTCTTTTAGTTAGAAGAACAATACGAAAGATAATAATTTAAATGTTGAATGATATGTATATTAGAACTTATAACAGAAGCAGCTGATAAAACCTTATTTATGTAAAATGATTTTATTATGACACAAAGTTAAGGTGACAATTAATATCATATACTCTTTCTGAATGTAGAGTAGCACATACAATATTTCTTTAAATATATCACATTCATAGTTTTTATTAATACTTGCTACGAACTTACAATTACGCAACATTAAAAAGCAATTTTCTTCTAAAGTATAGTCATGGTCTTTTCAAATTAATACTGTTGTGAAATAGGTAGTCTCAAAGTCGCGATCATTCACGAGGAAATAAGCTTTTGAATTTTGCGTAAGTGTTACTTATGCTTGTGGCTTTACCTAATATTATTTGAGTAGAAGAAATATTAAATACTTAACATTTTAAATCTGTAATTACTACAGCATTCCTGCCACCTCTATTTTGTGTCATAAATAACTTACTAAAGCAAGTAGGAATACTATTGCTAACTTAAAGACAACATGAGAATGTAACAGGTAAAGCTAAGTTAGTTTAGTTTTGTGTTATATAACTTAGTTATCTATATTCATATCGCTAATATTTATTAAGTACAGGTACCTATTTATAGTATTACTCAAAACTAAACAGATATTGCTTTATTGTAAAAGTTAAATCAAATAAAAAAATTGCTTATATAAAATAATTGTTGATTTATTTGTGATTTTAATAGGTACAACTTTGAGGCAAAGTTAAGTCACAAATTAAATTTACTTTTTTTTTCTGTACCATTTGGTATTTTATGTACAGTAAGCGTTCAAAAGTGCATAGGCACGTTAAGAGTCGTATTGCTGTGAACACGCGGTATAGTCCGTATATCTGTATGTGTAAACAACATGGCACACACACCACAGAGAACGCAGTTTTGCGCTTTACACACTGTCGTATCGTCACGTACTTGCGCCGCACTACCGAAACAAATATATATTTCCGTCGCTTTTGTTAGACACGGTAACACACACGCATCATGCGCTTGACCTTAGCCAGTTTATGCCATTGCTAAAATTCGAGCTAAGTTTACGTGTGCAGATAGAAAAACGCGTTAAGCGTTGGTCTGATATGCAAACTTGCTTAGGTTTCCATCTCGTAGAGCACAGGGCAGTTTTTGCAAATATTATTATTTTTGTTTGCAATAATATTATATTTTAACTATTAGTGCCTTTTTATTAATGCTGTTATTGCAATAATGGGTTTAGAATTAAAAATGCGTGGTATTTGATAACAAAATTAAAAGATATTTATTCGTTATATTTATTTTACTTATAGATAACATATTGCTACAATTATTTGTCATTACGTCAGCTGAATAAGATGTGAAATAGATGTCAAGAAACTTAGCAGCAATTTGTATTATTTTGACATATTTGTATTATGAAATGTTTTAAATTTTAAATGGATTTTTTTCATCATAAATATTAGCTAGCTTATTATTAGTTAGCTTTGATCATGATCGAAGTAATTAAGCAATAAATAAGAATATAAGACTACTCAAAATGTAAAAAAAAACTACTTACAAACTAGGTGATTTTAAGGTTAAGTATGGGCAGTTTGTTTACATTATTTATTTTACATTTTATTTGGCTTTAATAAATATTGGTTGGTATTGAGGTTATAGCTTAAGTATTCATTTTCTTTACGAAAAGAAGATTGAAACTAAACCTCAAATTTTAATCCTAAAATAATAATATTACTAAAATAATCTTAAACATTTTCGGTCTGTCTGCGAGAAATACGACAAACACCATATTGTAACGTGCTTAAAAATATCGTTACCACAAATTCATGCAATAACGAATCTGTTGTTTATTAAGTTGGTACGGTAAATATTTTAAGGTTAAAATATAGCAGTGTCCCACTTGAAGTCTTAATATTATCGTGCGAAACTTAAACGTTCTTGTTTATGCCTTTCTGTCAAAAACGGCTAGCTACGGCTTCCTAGCTGGTCTTCAGAGTGCACAGCGAACGGTTCATAATGACGTCTTTAATAATTCAGCAAAATATCTCGTTAGTATGAAACCATTTGTTTCATATTCATCCATCATTTGACGTCGCTGCTGCTCGATAATAAGCCTCTTCCTCATACCTCTTAACCCTCACAGTATTTCTCTAGAACAAAGAATAACATTGTATTTATTACACATAAAAATTATTTATCATTCACTAATCGAATTAAACCTCATAATGAATTTTAAATTTTAAAGGCATCTTCGGTCTCAACAATACCTCTGTTCTAGCACGTTACCTTTGATTAAGATTTATGTTTAGTAAAATATGAAATATTTAAATGATAACACTCACACTTAGTCCGGCTTCATTAGATATTTGTGTTAATTACATTCACTTTTACGCAGCGCAATATTTGATCTCCCTTCAATATTTATATTTGACTGCATTTTGACAACAAAAAACCACAACACCGCTAATACCTAAATACTCGTCACCAACAATAACCACGAACCAACAAAGTTTTATTAAGCGAATACGCGTAACGAACTGCGTCTGTCTACCCCACAGAAATCGAAATAATTTACTTAGTTTTCTGTGGTCTACCTGCTAAACTTTAATATTTATGTGAACAAGACGACCGAAACAAAAAACGAATGATTATTGAACTAGTCATTATTAAAAAATAACAAAAACTATGAATAGTAATTATTAAAAAATTACAAGCAAACCGCAGATGAGATTTGAACCCGCGCTCGGCTCGCCATAATCGCACATACCAAAGCACGTTATCTACTGCATTGATAGAAATTATGAACTACTATGAGTTGCAGACAAAGTGAGTGTGTGTGTGTGTCTATAGTATTGTAACATCTTATAGAAGAAGGTCGTAAGTCAAACCGAAGCGTCAGTCTATTGATTTTTGCGATTGCCTATGGACTTTTGGTCGGTACTGTACCTTCCTTTATTATTTTCTGTACCCCATAGACGTTCCAAAAAGTGAAACTTCGTGTTTTTTCTCCATTGAACAATATAAGCACTACCAATTTAAAAAAAGATGGTTACATTCTTTTGGATTAAAGGAAACAATTTCTTGTTCAATAATTATTTTACTGTGGGCTAAATGGTATAACTAGTTTCCCTTTAGACATGTTGACTTCTTCCCAACATGAGCATGTCAATGTCTTCCTATCCATAATGTCTGTATAGATCTTGCCGTCAAGGTGGTCCATCTCATGTTGCGCTATCCGTGCAGACCAGTCTTTGAACACTTGTGAACTCTCCTCTCCGTGTGCATTTAGACCTGCGATGAGTAAAATAATTTAACAGATATTAGAATCAACAAAATTCCTGTGTGGTGTGACATTTTTTAACTTATTAATTCATAAGTTGATAGAAATATAAGTTTTTAACTGCAATATTTGCAATATTGCTATCACAATGTTCTTCAAAATAGGAAACAACACAATAACAGGTACATATATAATTATATGTACCTGTAACTTGAACTGCTTTGTATCTGGGTACTTCAGCCAGGTATCCTTGAACACTTTCACACCCCTCACTGTGAATTACTTTCTGGTAGTCAATCACCTTTAGTTTGGGATTTATGAACACCTGAAAAAAAAAACATGGTTATGAATAGCGTTGCCAAACATGCCTTATTTCCCGGGACGTCCTGTATTTCAGGCGTAATTATGAACCGTCCCGTATTTAAAGCTTATTTGATTCATTATTAAGAAATCTATTGTACTACGGTTGATTGACATTGAGAAGTGGAAGAAAATCATTGAAGGTCAATGAAATCATCCAAGAATGAAATCCCTGCAATTTTTCTAATTATATAGTTTATCTTCAATAGGTAGTTCCAACTATTTTGTGGAAACGACTTTTTCACAGATGGTCTTGAAATGAACTGATGTGCACTACATAAACGGACCCCCAACTTAATAAAAGAGTGAATTAATAACCATTTTCAACTATGACTAAAACAATAACTGCATTAAATTTCCCAAATATGTTAAATTAAATAAAGATAAATTGAATCTTAAAGATAAATTGAAACTTACGCGATCTTTACGAAGTAGAAAGTAATAAATAAAGAACGTAAAATACATGTTTTTTATTTGTCCCAGGAAAAATATTAAACCCCGTTATTTTAAACAAAAGTGAGCATTTTTCCCTTGAAAGAATAACAAAAACAGTGGTACTTCGGGAATGACAACAGAAGTGAAAACTTGAAAAAAACACGAAACCGCGGTTTTTACTCCACGCACCGCGGTAATCAACGCGTATTTGATGGTCAAAAGGTAGTGTCATCACGATGTCGCGAAATCAATGGTTTAGCCCCATCTCATAAATGCCTTAACGCACCTAAAAAAGTTTTCACTTCAAAACATCTGGCAACGCTGATATCAGCACAGAAACACATATTGTACATTGAAACAGAATACTCACTTACAGTGAAAGGTACAACCTCCATTCCTCTTAGTCCAGCAATTTCCCTCGGTACATTCGCAATTTGCTTTATTGTGTGTCTCATAGCAAATATTCTCAAGTTTACTCCTATCTGAGGCGCCGACATACCGAGACTACCGTACTTATTGATTACATACTCTAGTTTCTTGATAATGGTTTGTATTTCATTCGTTTTAATTTTATCGAGAGGAACAGGCTCAGAAACTTTACGTAACATTGGGTCACCGATTTGCACGACATGTTCATACGGTGGAGTTGATTTGCCGTGTGCGGGGGCTAATCTGGCATACCAATTGAGTACTTTTCTAGTGACTCCCATCTTATAAAATGCTGATACAGTTTATATTTTGTAGTTTCCAACTCGAAGCCTTCTACAAGCATATCGGTTTATAATTTTTTAGGTTAAAAAGTCAGCTGGATATCGCAACTGCCATAACATGTTATGACAGTTGTTATTTTCCCGTCAGGTTTATTTATTCATGGTTGAATCGGAACGCATCTCGTTTTGATGTGTTTACATGGATTGGAGACAAACTCGATCACAAAATGATTATAGGTGTAGAATAACAACTGTCAACAATGGAAACTCAAAATTAATTTAAAACTCTTTTTTTTTGCACTAATCTAATATGATAAAAACAAATAATTTACATAATATCACATCACAAGTGCCTGTATGTAATGAAAACAGACTTCTCCCATAAAAGGCCTAAAGGATAGCACATCGTCTCGCCGAATTATCGGATTTGCGCAGAGTTGCACAGCTATTTACTCCAAAGGTACGGGGATCCATGTATCTTTTTACCGGTGGTAGACGCTTCCCCTGTCCTTATCTCACCTTTTGATAGTGCTACATTTCCAAGTCACATACACATTTATTTAGTTTTCGTATAATTTGTGATCGACACAAAAGTAGGTAACATAAACAACAATGGCGATTTAAATACATACAACTGTGCTGCTACCTGTTATGAGCTTTCATTTTTTAACCTCATTTTCCTTGCAAGTCCGTGGCATGATATACCAATGGATCAATAAAAACATAATTAACATAAATTGTGAAATTGAGTACCCAGTCTATTTTTGTTAGGTGATTCACACACGGAACCGCGCACCGCCGCCGCGGCAGGCGGTGAAGCGGATCTCATGTCGCATTGGTCTCTACTAAATCCGTAGATGCCTAACACACGTACACCGCCCGGCCGCGCGGTCGAGCGGTGCTTTCACCGCCACCGCCCCTCCGCGCTGCCATCCGCGCGGTGAGGCGGCGCCTCACACACGGGGCACCGCCTCACCGCGCGGATCATCATGGTTGCAGGACGTGTTGAATGTCCCATTTAGAGTTCTGCTTCTTAAAAATGGATGAACCCAATATCTTCTTATTTTTTTCTTTCTACGACATCCAGAAGCCACCACTTCAGCGTCCATTCTTGCCAGTGTCTGTGATCAAACTGGTCAATGCCGTGATAAATCCATCCGTGCGGACAGGCGCGTAAACCGCCTTACTGCGCGGGGAACCGCTACGAAATCCGCTTTACCGCCATCGCCTACCGCGGCGGTGCGCGGTGCCGTGTGTGAATCGCCTTACTGTTATTTTTGTTGATTTTGTGGTGGTGGCTTGCGGCAAAATAGCAAGTAGCGGCTGCAGCATTCAACAAATACAGGAAACTGCATGCTGAACTGAATCGGAAAGTAGTTACATTGTTCAAAATCGATGCAGTACACCGATAAGTGGATATTGCTAAGTGGGATCCTAAAAGAGATACTGGATCAATCAGCCTTACTCGTTCTAGTCCACAAACCGTTCGTGTAACAGAGGTATTTATTGATGACAAAATGTATTGACATTTGACATGACATTGACAGGGGAAAATATGTCAAACACGAATTTTGGTCTTCGTACCGGACGGCCACGATCGGTTTCTGGGTAGATTTATTTATTTTAATATTCTATCTTCACTCTTCATTATCATTTCATACGAAGCAACATATTGATCGCTAACCACTTTTTACGAGTGTCGGTGATCTTCTAAATGAGCTGCTGTGTTATCACTAGTTAAGCGACGTTATTTTTGCAAGTTATATTTACAGATAACGCTGTTTTCGTAGGTCCAAAGTAAGTAATTATGCAATTTATGTTATCTGTAACGTAATTATATTCCATGTGCCTTATACATTTGTATAACAAAAGATATTTTGTTTTAATGTCCACACTGTGCTTTTAAACTGTTGTGACTTTGTTTTTCGGTCTGTTTGTGATAAAAGGTTATTAACTCCATTTTTTTGCTACTAAGAAAACATTAAAAACTATGTTTCACACATTATTGTTCTAACTGAGCAATCTTACTACCACCATACTAATTGGATAGATAAAATTTTCAGATTCATAGTTGTTTCAGGAAGTGCTTATATATAAAAAATATATAGCTTTAGATTATGCCGGCATAATAGTAATAATAGTAGCAAACTGGTTACTGTTTTTGCCAATGCAAAAAAGTAACCAGTTTGCTACTATTATTTTGCTATATATACTTACCTTACCAATAAACTGTGACAATTTTGCATTCCAACTTGTAAGTTAAGATAACTTTAGATAAAATCTATTAACTAGTATAGTAACTTAGTACTTGATCAAATAATACTTTTTCTTTGATCTTATTTAAAAGCAAGAGGTTAGTGTTTGTTTAATTAAAATTCTTTTTTATCTAGAAACTAGCTGTTGCCTGCGTCTGCGATCCATGATGAAAAGCTTATGTCCTTCTCCAAGTCATAATCTACCCATGTGCCAATTTTCATCCAAATCCGTTCAGCTGTTTTAGCGTGAAAGCTTAACAAACAAACAAAAAAACTCACTTTGTTTTTATAATATTAATTAGGATTAAACAATGTAGCTGTTCCTTTGCTAGCAATCTAGATAAATATATTATTATACTAGAGCAAGTTCACAATATTTTATTTTAATTGGTGACAGTACCCATTGGTAATGGCCATTTTGTAAAATATATCTTGGTTTTTATGTGAATATTTTCCATTCAAGTGAATGTAATCTGCAATACAAACTCCTTCCTCAGATGTTTAAGCTCAGCGTCAATCTTACACGCCCAGCGTCGCACTACATAAAACGCACAATGTCTAGTCAAGAACAAGACGTACTCTTTGAAACACTTAATAATGCAGGTATCATCACTTTGAACCGACCCAAGGCATTGAACTCTCTCAATACTTCCATGGTATCAAAACTGCTACCACAGCTCCAAGAATGGGAGAGTAAGAAGACATTGGTGATTGTCAAAGGAGCTGGTGATAAAGCGTTCTGTGCAGGTGGTGATGTAAAAGCTGCCATTGATAAAGTTGAAGGCCCAAGGTTCTTCCACACTGAGTACAACGTGAACTATCTCATCGGCAAATACAAGATTCCTTACATTGCTCTCATGAATGGCATTACAATGGGAGGTGGCCTAGGGTTGTCTGTACATGGCAGATACAGGATAGCTACAGAGAAGACTATGATAGCTATGCCTGAGACGAAAATTGGACTGTTCCCTGATGTAGGAGGATCATATTTCCTGCCGAGGTTGCAGGTCAATTTAGGTTTATATTTGGGATTGACTGGTGAGTGAAATTTTTCATTATATCTCTGTATATTTTTTCACAGTGCAATAGTTTGCATGCATGTAACTAGCTCTCCACTAATGAGGATGCATAATTTACATTAGTCTTAATTGACCAATTATGCAGCAGCATGTTTGTGACCTATTTGCATACTTGTATAGTACTGTACACAAATCCTGCACTACAAAAGTGCTAGTTAACTAGCTTATAAACATTACACGGTCTTTGTAATAAGTCAATAATTTTCATTACATTTTCAGGTGATAGACTAAAAGGATGGGATGTAGTTAAATCAGGCATTGCCACACACTACGTACCCAGCAAGAGGCTATATGAATTAGAAATTTTGCTGTCGCGGTGTGCTGATGAAGTAGAAATTAGCAACCTCCTGAGCAAGTTCCATGAGCCATCGGATCAGTTCACTTTGTCTGATAACATTAAACATATAAACTATTGTTTTGCTGCTTCTTCAATTGAAGAAATTGTTGAAAGGCTGGAAAAGGTCCAGAATGATTGGTCTGTGAAGACTCTGAAGGTGAGCGATAAAAAAGCAAAGGATAATTAACATTACATTATTAATAGGTACTTATTAGGTTAATCAACCCTGGCAATCTTTCTGGTTTTTTGTTATTGCAATTAGTAACTTTTACTATACAGAGTGTATAGTAAAATTAATAAAATTAACAAATATTGGACATCTGGTCACTTCTGCCTAACTCTGAACCTATAAAAGACACTAGCAAAAAGTTGAGACGGGAATATTAACACCTAACAGAAAATTCAGCAGATCTTTTTCCAAGCCAACATCTTTGAAACCTGTTTGTTTTCCAGACCCTCAGTCAGATGTGCCCTGGCTCCCTGAAGATCACGCTCCGTGCGCTACAACGTGGCGCACAGCTGGACCTGGGACAGTGCCTCAAAATGGAGTACCGCGCCGCCTGCCGCGCCACTGAGAACCATGACTTTCCTGAAGGTATGCCTCAAAAAGATTGTTTAAAAGACCCATGATATTTAGATGTATATCACGTTTTTCGCTTGTTCTACCGTTGAATATTACGACAGTGTATTTCAGCCGCTATTTACTTTTTTCCCGGGTTTATCTTGGACATTACTGACATTTAAAAAATGATGATGTGGATATATTTAGTAACCTGTTCCGCTTATTGTTCTAAGCGGAACAGGTTACTAAATATATCCACATCATCATTTTATAATGGATTTCCGCAAGGTCACGCCTGAATCAATTAACTATTATTGACATTGGTGAAGGAAAATATCGTAAGGAAACCTGGACTTTATAGTCAACTAACTTTTGCCTGCGGCTTCGCCCGCGTGAAGGCTTGAAATTATCCCACGGGAACAAACTACCGAGATAAAAGTATCCTATGTCCTAAGCCAGGTCATGGTCTACACATGTGTCAAATTTCATCCAAATCAGTTATACTTTAAAATACTTTAAACTCACTTTCGCATTTACTATTAGTTAGGATATAAGTCTGAAATCGCCAACCCGTCTTGAGCAAGCGTGGTGATCAGTGCTCGTGCCGCGGGCCCTCGGGTATCAGACGAGGTCTTTGCCCTGCATTGGGACAATAATAGGCTGGTATTATTATATGTTTAAGAAAAACTTCTTTTTGTAGAACTTCGTTTCCGTCACTCACCTATGTGGCAGACTCTTTCTAGAAAATTGTCGTGATGAGAAGCATACTGCAGTTTAAAAATTATGATTTGTTGATTTAAGCATTACGAGATAGCGATACAATGTTCGTAATAACATTTATCCACTAGCAGTTTTGATAACTGTTTTTAAAACATTTTGATAGGAAGTTCTTTCGTAGTTCGTATAGTCTGTGACTTATCATATCGTATCTAACAAATTCATCAGAAAATGTGGATGCCAATTTGGAGTGCTACTTACAAATTGAGTGCTTTGATTTGGTTTTTTGAGTATACCAATTTTAAAACACCCTAAATTAAAAAAAACAATGTTATTGAAACAAACATTTTTGAAAAAGTGTAGAGCTATAAAGTTGAAACCTTCATACAGATGAATGTGTTAAAATTTCCTTTAGTGAGTGATTGCATAAGATTTTAACCCGAACAGGATTTATTTACACTTTCATCAGAATATACTTTCGGAACAGACCATAGTTTCGTGCGATCGTTTGCAAGAAATAAGAATGCTTGATTTCATTTAATTGACAAGTCCAGTGCTCATGGGAAGCTTTTAGTACTACAGACAAAAATAGGCACTCAAACTAACATAAAAAGAAAAATCTACCGTCCTTTTTTTAGGAGTACGTGCCCTCCTGATTGACAAAGACAACAGCCCTCAATGGAAACCCAAGACCCTCGCGGACGTAACCGATGACTACGTGGAGAGCTACTTCAAGAGGCTGCCGCAGGAGAAGGAGCTGCAATTCTTCGACTGCAAGCTGTAAGCTGCTCTGTCACTACAGGGTGTAAGCGAATTTATATTATTTTGTTAATATTGAGGGTACTGATATGTGATATTTCGGTCTTATTTGAAGAGTAACAAGTAGGTATAAGTTATTAGCCAATCATAAAGAAGATAGCTGACTGCACACGATGCGTTGAATGATCGCTTAGGTTCATATTAGACGCTTCCCTTTGTGTTCAGTTTTGCCTTTCATTTGGCATCTTTCACTCGACACATTAACTTTCACTGCTGAACGCAAAATGAAATAATTAGTGATCCAACGATGTTGAATTTCGGCACTAGGTGAGTGACACGGTACCGAATAATCGAAAAATAATGAGAGCAGATGAACGTTCATTCCTGTATAGTTTTGTCGGCGTCGTGTGAACGTAGAATAAAACAAAAATGAAGCGTCTGATAAGTACCGGCTTTAGAACCGTCACTTGTGGAGGCTCTTTTAAGGACACAGTGTAGTAATTTAATTTTCACAGTAAAAGTCATGTCCACAGCAATGCTTACCAATGCATTTATATAGTGTGCTTGTTTTTTTAAAATAATAATACTCCTGTCGACCCTGACGTAGCATGCGGTATTTGGATAATATTTGCATAGTTAAAAAGGTAGTGAGGATACATTATCTCTTTATTTGTCATTGTGATGCGTACCGTATGGCAGAGCATTGTTATAAATTCAAATTGGTCAATTCTAATGCAATTTATTCACAAATAATGGCCTAGTGTCTGGTATACAATCTGCGTTCTTTTTACGACCTTGAATGATTAAATTTTTAAATTCAATTCAATTCAAAATATTTTTATTTCACATAAACCTACATGGACACTTATGATACGTCAGAAGCACGGTTTCAATCGGTTTCCTATGGAGAAGAGCCGACACGAAACTCCACGGTTACTCTTTTAAAAATAATTGGCTTTTACAATTATTTCAAATAACAGTGTGACTGGGTATGGGAGGACAGTGAAGTTTTAATTGTAAGTATAATTTTAAGAAAAACGTAGAGACATTACCACTGCCGTTTCGGTCGAGAAGAAATCAAATCGAATCTGTCATCTCTTATACCAAGTTTCCTGAGTCAACCAGTATGTTCTTTTTCTAGTAAATAAATAAACACATATCAGTACCCGCTGCCTTCGACTGATAAGAAATATGGTGCAAGAGGTAATGCATATAGCCATTTAATTATACAACCAGTTTTATTTGTAAGTCTTCCATATATGAGAGTTCCTTAATTTTTTGTTATATATCATGTTTTAAAGCTGTCAGTCGAAAGATATGTGAAGAAGATTAAGTGACACGGGGATGCCTGTTTTTCATACATTCTTGGGACACTACGGCCACAGATAATATACTAGTACAGATACCCAATCCCATACAAAGAAATGATACCTCCCTAAGTCTGGCTATTGAGCTGGCTATTTTTTTTCCTCCATTTTTTTAACAGATGGCAGCATCAGCGACTCACAAATTGCCAGAGACTGTAGTTTTATAACGCCATCTAGAAGTCGACTTAGATACTTATGGCATTCACACATCGCACGGTACGTTCAAGGACAAGTATAATAACAATACAACAAACATATCTCGAGTTGGCGGGATAGTTTCATTTTTGTGAGTGAGCTAGCAATTTTCACGCGGCAGTGAATGCCTCTTTATGATTTTTTTTTTTGTATTTCAATGCTAAATCTAGATTTTCATCTCCTCGTTACCAAATCTACTATTGCTAATACCCTAAAACTGAAATCACGCGTTCTTCGTCCGAACTTATTTTGACAGTAAGCCCACGTTCGCACTGATGTAATAAAATTGCGGCGATTATTTTTCGTGCACTTGATTTTTAACGCTTTGCCGACATGCCGAGAATTGAAAATCCAAATGTGTTTTTCCAAAGCGCTGGGACGAGAGTGCGTCCCAGCGCGTTGGATTCTCAACGCTCGCGCTCGGTTTAACACCGAGAGATGAAAATCCAGTGCGCGATAAAATCCCGCCGCGATTTAATTACGTCCGTGCGGACGACGACTTAATGTTTTTAAAATTAATATCAAATAGAACCGGCCAAGTACGTGTTGGACCACGCATAATGAAGGGTTCCGTAGTTGGTAAGTTGGTATCCCAAGAACAAACATAACTTCGTAGTTGAAAAACATGTTCTCCGATACAGAATGTATGGAAGAACATGTTTTTGCAACCGCAAATTTAAGTTGGTTGATTATTACTCGTTAACTTATAGAGCCTACTTAGCTGTGATAGAGAGTTTTCCTTTTAATTTCGTTATAAATACTCCTGTGATCTTTTATCACATAAACCAACCATTTAGCTAGCAGGGTGGGGGGGACACTTGACTGTAATAAAAATTAGCTTTTTAAAGCTTAATGGTGCCGATTCTCTTGTACACCGAACTAAACTAACTAAACTATCACAAAAAATCCTTGCTATGGCTATGAGAATCTTAAACTATTCTGCAAAAAATCCTAAATTTAAAAATAATTTTCACACAACCAAAATCGAATTTGACAATCGCGATTCCACGTCTAACCTAACTCGTGAATTTTTTTAGAGCCGTATGCGCGCAGGCAGGGCAGCCTCGACGTGTTTTTTTTTTTTTCACTTTTTGTATGGAAAATATGAAAAATTATTACTAAAATGTTGAGTTTAATGCTTTCATAGAGGGGGTCGAAATTTTCATTATTTTTTTGATAGGACACACCTGAAGAATTCACACCAACATCTACAATGTTGCTGACAACTTATTTTATTCTACACCTTTTTAATCGCGATTAAAAATAGGTAAATTTATAGTTAGACAATCAAAATTTTAGGTGAAAAACGTCAAATTCAGAATAGCAAAATTGCCATTTTCACTAAATTAATAACTCGGTGCCATCTTAGTACTGTCAAACTAAAATATAGTTTTGTGTCACTTTAGTATAGATACGGAACCCTTCGTCCGCGAGTCCAACTCGCACTTCGCCGATTTTTTATAGTTTTAGAAAGGTATTGGTAAAATAAAAAAAATATAATTAAGAAGGTAGGTATTTGCCAAAAACAAGTTAATAGATTTCTTTCAATTCCTTTATTTCTTTGTAAAGTAGGTACTAAATTATAAAAATATGTTGTTTGATTTTCCTACTAAACGTTTATACAGTATGTGATGACAAATTGAGTAAAGCGCCATCTATTGCAAAGAGCTCATGATTAACTTTATCATTCTATGGGTTCGAATTCAAGTAAAAGGTATCGCTTATCATTTTTGTTGGAAATACGTGATTTATGAGTTTAAATGGATAAATCAGCATTACACAAGGAAGTTTTGATTTTTACTAATCTTACTTCAGCCAAATTCAGACGTTTATCAGTTTTTAGTGATTGTTAATTTCATAATTGTTGCCTATGCTGCCATCTATGAATTTTTTTCAAGACTAATTATAATTTGTTCGAGTTGAGACCCCATGCTACGGCCTACCGCCTGGACTTCCGCAAGACGTGATACAATTGTATACATTTTAGTCTCCTGGCGCTGGTGCACCGTCGACATCGTTATTGCTTTACCACCCTTATGTTGAATGTCACTTATACGTCACTAAAGGCCAAGGTCTATTTGTCTATGTGACAATTAGATAGTTTCAACCAGTGATGTTTTAATTTACTCGGAATTGTTGTGAAAAGTGGTAGCAATTATGAGGTCGACTATACAAACGCTGTTACAGTCAATTCTTTCTATACCCGAATCGCTTTAGCCTGGCAATAGCGGTTATTGCCCTTTCCGTAATATCTCTCGGTGGGAACCCAAAAACGTAGTTTTTAGTTATTGAAATATGTTCAAGATCACGATAGATTTTGATTCAGGCAGTTAACGGTCTTATTTCACTTTTTGAAATATTTAATACTAGAAAATGCAGATTGGTCAATAACTGCGATTGCCATGCCAAAACGACTCGAGTATAGAAATGTCTTGAGTCTCGTAGCTTCAGAGGCTGAACATTTAAGCGTTGCGTCTAAAAAGTATTTTCTTTTTTTTTCATTCTATAAAAATCTACTTCTATAGTTCTGTTCGATGCACTCATTTTGGTAAACAAAATATAATTTAACTTATAAGTTGCATCCGTGTCACACAATCAAGCTTTGTGTTTGATTCGGCCTGCGATATCAGCAAATCGCATTATACAATCTTCCCCACGGTCGCCCGTATTTTTCTGAATATTCGTGATTTTTTTTCGAAAATTAACATTAATAGGAGGGCTGGCTATCTTTAATATTTTTCATGTTATTATGTTTTTTTTATTTTTTGAGTAGTGTTTGCCATATCTCCGAGGTTACTGCCTCGATTTGGATTCTGTTTATTATTTCTAAAAGCTTATGAGTTATTTTATCGGATTATCTCACATTTTTATAAAAAATTGTCGACTATAAAAATAACGGGAGAAGACAGTTTTTCAACAAAAAAAAACAGTTTTTTTTTTTTTTAAACAAGTGTTAGTCCTTAAAAACAACAATCAAACAGAAAACAAATCAGTGGCACTCCGGGAGTGCCGACAGAAGTGAAAACTTGAAAAAAAATCGGCACCGCGGTAAACAATGCGTTAATGTCTTTTTAATAATGGTCAAATGCTGGTGTCATCACAGTGTCGCGAAACAATGGTTTAGTCCCATCTCAAAAATGCCCAACGCGCCTAAAGAAGTTTTCACTTTAAAAAAAACATATAGTAACACCTTTTTAAGTTAATTTTTGATAATTTTTTCATGAATATTCAGAAAAATTCGGGCGGTCACATGCTCATGGGTGACATTGTATATGTATGTAGTGTATTATATGTTAGTAATTCAAATATGAATGTCCTTAGTAAGTGACGGTACTTTACACTTTTATACTGTTTGTATTTGAATGTTATGGTAGTTAAATTAATATGGAATTTAGAAGAAAGAAGAATCATGATATTTGTTTATAAAAGGTAATTAGGTTGTATAACCGAATATCTTAGCAAATCGAAAAAATATATATGACTTGAAAAAGTGCCTTTTTGTAATGCTGTTTAGTTATTGTTTATCAAAACTAATATTGTAAGAGAAAATATTTGATTTTTTGTATGTTTGTTTGTAATGAATAAATTCAAAAACTACTGGACTGATTTAAAAAATTCTTTCACCAGTAGAATGCTATATTATCAGGCTCACTGAGTAACAAAGGCTATAATTTATAAACATTATCACTCAGGCCAAGCCGCTGGCGGAAGCTAATACATAATCATTTTGTAAAAGTGTGAAAGGTAAATTAAGACCACGCTATTGTTTTTTCTCTCATACTTTTGTAAATCAGTAAAATCAACGCGCCTAACTTTAAGGACAATACAATATTTAATGCATTTATTTTGATTTTATTTGTTATAACTTTATACAATAATGTTTCTTCGTACTTTATTTGGATGTATGTATACTTTGTGTACAAATGTATAGGTATTGAATGTGTTTGTTGTCTGTTAATCAATTAAAAAGCAAATTATATACTTTGTATATTTTCTTTTATTTTTAAATATTAAGTAATTATAATCAAACTATTAACAAATTACACATGGTGTTTTGTAGTGTTACCTATTTAAACATTGCAAAAGTTAGAACTTGTGTGATTTATTGCGTTAGCCGCTATCTGTGAAAAAGGTTGTAGAATTGTTTGAATGTGCAGCAACTCGATTTTCTCAATACAGTACAGAAAACACTGAATAAGAAGACTTCACGATCTGAAAGAGAAGAAATAACGAATAAGAATGCACTATTCGTAACTAAAGTAAAAACTGTAATAATTTACAAAATTGCTAAACATATTTAGGAGTTAGATAAGTACACAATCGCCATAAAAAAATAAATAAAAAATAACATAATCATCAATTAGACGATCAATCTTACACCGTATGACAGTAGGTATTAAAAATAAATAGTATTATTTTGAAAGTGAACTCACAGACAAGTAGGATTGGTACGACAATGCAATAATACTGAGACCGGTCAGAACCACTGGTTCCTGAAAATAAAACAAAAACACTTATAAATTATTTAATTTTAAAACTTGGTTTAGACCCAAAAGATGATTATTCAAACTCCAAGACTATGTTTCACGAAAACTATATTATTTTGAAAATAGAACGAACGATACAAAACGGGGAAACGTTGAAGCCAGTCTACCCGCGAACACAACCGGAGCAGAATCATAGTAAAAAAAAAACATACCTTGTGGAATTGAGTTTCCTTTTCGAAAAAGTAGAAGAACATAATGTTATATACATTGTGGAAAAAGTGTTTGTGTTAACGGTTTGATCATACCTGTGCCTGCAACATAGCGATGACGATCAGCTTCCTGACGCGCACCGACGACTCGAGCCAGCAGTTCTCCCAGCCCGAACTGAACATGGCGGTCGGGAGAACTTCTGCCTGAATATGGATAACAAGGTAAGGCCTATGTGGATTTGGCGTCAGTTTTTGAAATTAGAACTATAACTTTGTTGAAATATAATTCGAAATTAAAAAATAGCTCAATTGTTTAAAAATGGATCTAAAAATAGAAAACCTTGTTTTGTAATATTTTATGTTACTATCCTGGTTTATTTATTTCTTAAAACTTAAGTACCAACTAAAATAATATCGTTACTTTTATAATATTTTTCTAAAGACTAAAACAGTTTCTGATCTATACAGCCCCGGATCTAGAAATTTTTTGAGGTGGGGCAAAAACTGCCGTCTGCCGCCCCCCGCCAATTTTTTATGGGGATGCGGTAAGATAGCCTGCGAAATTAAAATTTTACCAACAACATATTAATCAAATTTTATCGATCGATAATGCGCCATTTCAACAGGGGCGCCAAAACTGTTGTAAAAAAGAAAAAAATAAAATAAAGATATGTGCTGCGCGTTTCATTTATTGCAAAGTTGCGGTCTCCTGGGTGGTGCACTTGTCTGCTACGCTTGAATTTATCGCCTCCTGAAGTTGGCGCCTTTGCCCCCCCCCAGCCCCTAGATCCGGGACTGGATTTATAAAAGATGTTTCCACCATTGTGCAATTTGGTAGGTAGGTATAACTTCGTTTCTTCTGGGAGAATTAACAGCGGATTACCTCAACGGTAATATCACCAGCGTTCCACATGAAGAACCCAGTGCTGCACAATATCGTCAGCGTCGTCACCACTAATGTTAAAACATTCGTCAGGTTTCGGGCCGAATTCTGAAAGATTTACGTTGTTTAAATCTAATCTTTAATCCCGTTGTACACACGCATTGGGCATGGTTTACAGACACGGCGCCGTTCCGTAGTGTCGCCATATTTGCCAACAAGCTTCCATAGTGCTTCCATCTATACAACAGTAGTTTTCACGAAAAAAAAAATTGTGTACAACGGGCCTTACGGCCCTACAAATGAGTTCTGACTTTAGTTCAAGCTCAAACTTTCGACCCAGTTTGTGACAGAAGTAAAATTTTAAATTAAAAATTGACAACTCAGATTCGGGTTTATAGTCAGTTTTTCTGAACTTTAACTTTGTCGGAATAAAGTCCGAAATTCAAAAATGGCTCGATAGTTGAAACGAATAAGGGCCTCGCCACCTCCAATTAGGTTCTCGTTACTTACTTGGCAGATAATATCTTACAAATTCTGTTCCATTTTTGAATTTATTCGGTAAGTAGTGGCTATTGGGACATCGTGAAATAGGCATCGACATCCTAAATCTTTTTCGTAATAAGTAGTCAGACATCTCGTATTCAAGCAAAGTTATCTTGTAATGTGCCCTTTTATAATTTCTTACGTCACGATATTATCGTGGACGTCCCCCGTCCACGTCCATAAAATGTATATGTGTAACGTTATCGTGGACGGAAATTGGAAAGCGTCTTCATATAGTATTTTCATACATTTTACTTCCCTGTGTTATTATGATACCATGACGTGGACGTGGACTTCCACGATATACCGACACGTTAGAAACTATAAAAGCGCTCAATACCTACCACCATTTGATACATCAACACGATCAGTAAGGTAAGATTGAATATAATCTGACCACTGAACACGTCGCGGCATATTGCTTGTATCTCACTGGTACACCTACGAAACAGACAATTTAAAAGACACTGTAGGTTGAGATGAACTCAGTTTTAGTTTTCTTACTAGAGACCGGAAGCAAAGCGAATGTCTTTCTATGAAGTAGGTAAAAGCGCCTAGATTCGCGAAAAGCAAGTAGTTCCAAAGCGACAGCAATAACCAGGAAACAAGATGAGAAAACTTAAATAAAAATTGAATAAAAAAATAAATAAGTACTTCAACGTTTCCGAATGCATTTTAATGCCAACTTTGAGAGCTCTCTCATACTCCTGTTCTTTTTCCGTTTGTGTCAAGTGGTCGTCCTCAAAAATATTGCTATGGCTTCGGAAGTAGCTGTTCAAGTTCTTGAACTGGTGGCTGACACCGATGGTCAGACATATCACCAGTGAGTAGACCGCGAAGACGCGCGACAGGTAGATCCACCAGATTAAGTAGAATATTATTCTCACGACGTTGCTTAGTGCAGATCTATCCTCGACGTTTGGCCAGGCAGTGATTATTGTGTTGAATGTTACTCCTGAAAGGACATATGATCAAAGGATTAATTGCATCCCACTTTTCTTTATCTTAAACATTTCATTGGAAATTTCTTATGTCAGATAGCTTTTACTTTTTTTTATATTATCATCATTCATAATTTCAGCCGAAAGACGTCGACTGCTGGACATAGACCGCCGCTTTAATCGGTTCTGTGCTTTTCGCATCCAGCGGATTCCTGCGGCCTTTAAAAGGTCATCGGTGCTCCTTGTGTGAGGCCTTCGATCAACGCTACATCTTCCGGTACGCGGTCGCCACTCTAAAACCTTTCGGCCCCATCGACCATCTGTTCTGCGAACAATGTGCCCTGCCTGTTGCCACTTGTTTGGCAATTCTTCGTGCTATGTTGGTTATTTATAATATAATTATACAGAAAAACATCAAGCACTCACCTGTGCGTATTACCCTTAGAACAGCTTCAATCGTGTACATAATGAGAGACACGACACAGTTGAAGATTAGAGCCCAGGAGAAGAACTTCGACCTCTTGATCATCTGCTCCTCAGCCTCCAGGTCATTGTAGATCTCCTTCAGTTGTATCCCCAGCTTGTACATGACATCTCTTATCTGGGCCTCCTGATGAGTTATGCGAACTCGAAACCCAGTGATGATAGAATGAGAGATGATGAATAGAATCAGATCAGAACTCTGTCGGTCTGTCAAGTTCTTCTGCGTAACATAAGCACAGTATTCCGAAAGAATCATAGCGAAAATAGCCCAGTTTCCGAATTTACTTAGCGGACGCATAATTTTCATGAACGCGTTCGGAAAATCTAATCCCTCCACCCAAAAGTTTGGCAATCCGAATATAAAAACGAATTTATTAAGGTTAATCAGAAATTCTGTTGTTTTTGTGGCTTTATAGCTGCCAGTGTAGTTCTCCATTTTGGTTTTGGGAAATGTAGTCTTAGTTGGAGGCTTGAGAATGTCGTGTGTTTGCGAATTTGTAGACATAAATTTACGAAATATATAGGTGCAGAACCTCATTTATAATTACTGCAATTCCATTTCTAATGCAGACACGTATTCGGTAGGCTAGAAAATTATTTAATGATCGAGGCAACATTATAAAGAAAGCCTATACTTACTATTGTTTTGGTAATATTGGAAATTGGTGAAGGGTGATCGTTTTAAGGTGGATGCAGTAACATTTGACTTTCAAAAGGTTTTGATTCTCAGTAAACTGCTCGAAACTGATAAACAAGGCGACATTCAGTAACCAAACTGAACATAAAAACTTGGAGTAGTTTTTTGTTAAGAGTTAAGAAAATGATTAAATGAATTATGAGGGGAAGATTTTTAGATACCTCCCTGTAATTCATACCTATCGAGCTCTATTCCTAATAACACGAAATCAATTAATTGGTTAGATAATAGACATAATAGCAGGCGCTAATTAGACCAACGTACATTCAACCACAGTCCACATGTGTCTTAAAATGACGCTCTTAACGCTACGACATAACGGCGCTGTCAAAGACAATTTGTTACCATGGACATGTGGTTTAGGTACTGGTGTAATTACTCATGCATGGCATTTGATCATCCATTTTACATTATAGAAAGGGTTTCATTGAAATTTAAATTGAAAAGCCGCTCTATTTGCTATCAATTATGTTTAACTATATGTGATTGCTTCTAATTTCTTGCCTTCGTTACCAATAAGCATAAGGCTGTATCCTAATACAAGCGATCGTCGCGCCAATACGCGATTTTCGCGATTATTATTTTGTCACTCATTTGTTCGGAATATCGGAAGGCGCACTCGTTATGTTCACCAAACAAAATGAACGCTACAATCGCGAATTCACACCATGGATGCGGAGTTACGAAATTGTATTTAGGTGAAAGCTCAAGCGGCGCGTGCTACGTGGTTGACCGTTTTCGATCTAGTGTTCAGGAAATCCGAAGAACTTTAAAATTATTTTTAAATAGTTTTAAAATCTATTATTGTCTATTACACAAGATCAATGTGGAGGAATTGCAGTGTAGGTAGATACTGTTTTCATGTAAGTATGTAGTCTTGCGTCTCTGAATTTAGTACGGCGCGGAATCACATAAGTTTGATGAAACTTTTCTAGTATTTATGAAAAGATGAAAACATTAGTTTGCTTGCGCGGAATCCTCATGTGTGAGTAACCCTCATATCTACGCAGAAAATGTGCATCAAAATACGTTATTGCATGTTGAATTCTAGTTTATTTGTTCTTATGATGACGATAGAGTTTCAAGTAGCAAACTACCTTTATATCCATCATAAAACATTGTTACTCCGCGGTTATACCCATAAACAAGCTTTGATACTTGCGTGTGTATAAAAAATGTATCATACATGTATTGACGTTGTTTCAGACATGTTTTGTTAACTATTTTGTTTTGTTCAACTTTTCAATATTTTTGATAAGTTTTCTTTCTACAAGTCTTGTATAGGTACAGCTAGTCATTACATCATTGACTTATATGTTACTGAAAACAGTGAACACAAAATGTAGAATACTAGTTAGTGAACATAGAAACGGGGTTAGGTTACGCAAAAAAAATGGTATCGGTAATCCTAATTCCTTGGCCGGTGTAAAGAACGATAATGTGGGTATTCACTTTTTATTTTATCTTTAGGGTACTTTATTTAAGACTAGTGACTAGTGAGGTAGATTCCAATAATACTGATCTAATAATGAATAATCTTTTAAGTAGGTACATAATAATATTTCGTCTACTTATTTATTAAATTAAAACAGCACTGAGAATACGGAGTACGACGACTTTACGATCTGCAATAAAAATAATAAGGTGTCACCAATTGTTATTTTAAAATGAGTATTAATTATCTTTATAGATCGCTCCATATAAATAATACTGGTAATCAGCTGCATCCGGTGAGACCGGGAGCCGACCCCAACATAGTTGGGAAAAGTCTAGGTATATGATGATGATATCTTTATAACGTTAATATAGTTTATTTTATTTATGTGGCTGTTTCTTCAGTAATGGTCATTATTATAGCTCAGCCATTTTTCTACTCACCCTAATATAAGACTGATACGAAAGGTCTATGTATCCAAGGCCTTTAAGGAGCACAGGTCGCTGCGAACGAAATTAAGTTATAATTACATACGTAGGAAGTTCTTGAATGATAGGTAATAGGTAACACGGCCTGGTATACCAGCCAAATATTTTGCGTACGGGCAGGAAAATCGGTTGTTTAATCGTAGGAAAGTGGAATAATATTAGGAATTCTAGACTTAGCTTGTATAGCAATGTAAACGAGAAACCTAATGACTAATTAAACCTACTAATTAAAGTTTAGCTTACCTGGGCTTGTGACATAGTGATTACAACGATTTTTCGGAGGCGCACTGAACATTGCCCCTGGCAGTTGTACCATCCAGAAAAATATATCGCCGTGCCCAGATGGGAAGCCTGAAACACCACACCCTGTAGGATAGTTTGAGTTAGAATCCGAAGGAAATAGAATGATCAGGATTTATTGGAAAGATATATGTAGGGGATATTGTAGCGGACAGATGGATAAGGTCAGTTAAGCAATGGCTGAAACTCAAAAGCCACAAGTTGAATGGTAGTGCAGAAACTGGCGTTTTCGATCCGCAGGATCTGCAGCTCAAGGGCCTCCTATATAAAAAAAAAAAAATCTATTCTATATCAATGATTCGGTTTACTGAAACATTGATAACTCCATAGTAGGACCAGTAATACATTAGAATATCCCTGTTTAAATCCGATGTCAAAGTGCGACTAACCAACTAGGTCTAGTCAAGATGAGCGTTCACCGAGATTTAAAAAAAAATTGCTTCAATCAGATTGTGCTGAGCTTACCTCCACTGTGACGTCTCCAGCGTTCCACATGTAGAAGCCAGTGCTGATGAGCACAGCGGTAGCAGTGAATACCGCGGAGAATAAATTCACAAGCGTGCGCTCCGAGTTCTGAACAAAATAACAGTAATATTATACGTATACCAATATAGTAGTATATAAATAGGTAGGTATATTTAGCAAGTGAACTATCCTCAACTCCTGCACGTCGTGCACAATACCGATGGCTGCCAGAATCTGAGATCAAATTAAATACCAGTTCAAGATACCAACAACAAAAAAAATAAACACGAATTTGAAGGCTGTCAGAAACTTTAATGCTGAGGAGCTCTACTATCATGTGCTTAATTCATGGTAATACTTTGCGCGATGTGCCATACACCGTGAATGTATTGTTGATAAACTTTGAGATTTGAGTACATACCGCCATTTGGGCCATTAGCACAACCAACAGACAGATATTGAAGATGATTTGTCCACTGAACACACCGCGACACACAGTTTGTGTTTCCTGAGTGCATCTGAAAATCAAATAACCATAAATAGTGCCATTTTTACTGGCAGATATTAAAGATATGGCCTAGCAAAGCAGAAACAGCGAATGAAAAGAACACGTGTCATCTATACTAATAATAATAATAAATATTTGACGGTAGTAAAGACCTCGCCGATACCCACTCAATCTTGTACTGTGCAGCTGTAGCGGCATGTCGTGTAGCTCATGTCAAATTCCCCAACAGCGACAGAGCTCCACGACCAAAACCAGCTGTACCAGCTTGGCAGTGCAGGATTGAGCGTCGTATCGGTGAGGCTAGAGTACTTATCGGCAAGCTAATCTGCTTCAGGGAGGGCAATACTCGCCCTAGAGTGATGCGCTTTGTGAAGCGGGCGTTCTCGGGGACTGATATCAGTTTTCAAGATTATTTGACCCGCGTCACAGAGCGTATCGACTTCCTGAAGCAGAAGACCTATGCATGGGCAAACCGTATTCGACGATACAGACGGAGAGTGGAGCGATACTCTCAGAATCACACATTCCAGAGCGATGAAAGGTGGGTTTACAGGTCTTGGGAGCGACCGGACCAAGGTGTAATTGATGATGATGCCATGTGTTCATTTTGGCGAAGTATCTGGTCGGCGCCTGTCAATCACACCGAAGGAGATTGGACCAGGGAAATCGAACGAGCGTGCGAGCAAATACCAGAAATGGAGGCACTCACCATCAGCCCCTAAGATGTAGCTCGTGCAGTCCGTCCGTTACCTAACTGGAAAGAAATCACCAGGGCCGGACGGGCTGCACAACTTTTGGATAAAGTAGTTCCAAAGGTCGCACGCCCGTTTGGCATCCCAGTTCCAGTCAGCTTTAGAGTCAGGATCGCTGCCCCAGTTCCTAACAACAGGAATAACCCACCTGCTCCATAAATCAGGTAGTACTGCGGAATCCAAAGATTATAGACCGATCACTTGTCTACCGACGACGGTCTATAAAGTTTTTACTTCCATTTTGAGAACTAAAATTAACAAACATATTGACACCAACTCCATCATGTCTGCCTCTCAAAATGGATGTAGGAACGGGTCCCGCGGTACTAAGGAGCTACTCCTCATCGATATGGCCATTAACCAGCAGGTTCATCGTTCCCGAAGAGATCTGTTGACATGTTGGATAGATTATAAGAAGGCCTATGACTCGGTGCCACATACATGGCTCATGAGGGTGCTGGAGTTGTATAAAGTAGATGCAACTCTACGCACCTTCCTGATGTCATGTATGGGGCAATGGAGGACGGTGCTTCGCTATCCAGGATGTCGACAAATCCTGAGGAATATCGAGTCAATAAGGATCGAGCGAGGTATATTCCAGGGTGACAGTTTGAGTCCACTTTGGTTCTGCCTAGCCTTGAATCCTCTAAGCACGCTGCTGGAGAATTCAGGGCTAGGTTATCGATTGAGGAGAGGTGGAGGGTACTTTCAGTAGGGCCATCAGGATGGAATTTGGTGTGGACAAATGTGCGGTCATGCATGTAAAACGAGGGGAGATCATGGAATCTGTGGGAACCCACCTCTCGGATTCCATACAACTAAGATCCCTCTCCTCAATCGAAACCTACAAGTATTTGGGTATGTCGGAAACGTTAGGTGTCAACGCTGCTGAAATGAAGCAATCGCTGAAGGAGCGCTTCTTTAACCGCCTGAATAAAGTATTAAATAGTCTTTTATCAGGTGGAAACAAGGTGCGCGCCTTCAACGGTTGGGTCATGCCGGTTTTGATGTACTCTTTCGGCATACTCAAATGGACTCAGACGGAACTTGACGCCCTGGATAGGAGGGTCCGCACACTGCTGACCGCAAATCGCATGCATCACCCACGTTCATCGGTGATGAGACTGTATATCCCGCGGAAGTACGGAGGTCGAGGGTTCTTAAATGCTAAGACCCTGCACAACCGTGAGGTATGCAGTCTCAGGGAATACTTCCTAGAAACCGACGTCGGGATGCACCGAGATGTGGTCATAGTGGACAAAGGCCCTCACCCCGCTATCCTTATCTAACGAGAACTGGCGCAAACCTATAGTATTAGATACTAATGACCGCAGGGAGGTATGGCAGAGCAAAGAGCTTCACGGGCGCTTTTACCGGGCCTTAGATGGGCCTGATGTAGACCTGTTAGCGTCCCTATCATGGTTGCGATTCGGTAACCTATTTGGGAAAACTGAAGGTTTTGTCTTTGCGATTATGGACGAAGTTATGATGACGAACAACTACCGGAAATATATTGTGAAGGATGACACTGTTGACATCTGTCCCGGGGAATCAATCCGACACATTATCTCTGGCTGTTCTCGTCTGGCTAACGGAGACTACATGAATAGGCACAACCTTGTAGCCAGGATTATCCACCATCAACTTGATCTGAAATACAGTGTTGTGGAATCGGAAGTACCGTACTATAGATATGTGCTCGACCCAGACCTCGAAAATGGCAATATCACGTTGTATTGGGATCGATCTATCATCACTGACAGGACTATTGTTGCCAATAAGCCAGACATAGTGGTGATAGATCGATTAGAGCGTCGCACAATGATTATTGATATAGCGGTCCCGCATGACGAGAACCTCGTGAAAGCTGAGAAAGATAACAGACTAAGTATCTTGACCTGGCTCGCGAGGTTGTCGACATGTGGGATGTGGATACAGCAATCATTGTGCCGATAATCGTGACGGCTAATGGCATAATAGCCAAGAGACTCGACCAACACCTGAAGAGGCTCTCGTTAGGCAGCTGGATCAAGGGCTTGATCCAGAAAGCGGTACTCCTGGACACGGCGCGTATTGTCAGCAGGTTCCTCTCTCAGGAGCCCTGACCACCGGTAGCTTGGACCCTGTTCCCGACACCGGTGGGATACTATTTTTTATATTTTTTAATGTTCTTTTTTTATATGAATATTTAAAAATGTAATTAATATGTTTAAAAATTAAATAAAGATAATACATATTAGAAAGAGGTAAAATTTGTTTGTTTGTAAGTTTGTATGTAGGGGGTAATCTCTGGAACTACCAGTCGGATTTGAAAAAATATTTTTGCATTGGATAGCACAATTCTTGAGAAAAGTTTTAGTTTAGCGATGTCGCGGGTAGAAGCTATGTAACTCATGAAAGAAAATGACAGTAAGTAACGAAAACATAAATGAGGTCAGAATTAGGCGGATGTTCTGAAAGAAGTAGTTACCTACAAATTTGTAAACTTGTAACGAGTAACGGTAGACAATACGGAATCAAAGAAGCTATTCATGCATTTCTTAACAAGCCTTCCTTATTTTAGGGTAGACCAAGCTTCTGAAATTGTGTTTTTCAATATTTACCGTAATGTATCCGAATGTAGCTTAATCCCTACTTTGAACCCAGCCTCATACTTTTTTTCCTTCTCTGCTTGACTCAAGTCTTCTCTTTCAAATATTTCGTTAAGACTTGCGAAGTAGCTCTGCAGGTTTTTATACTGATGGCTGAGGCAAGTGGTCAGGGCGATGACTAGCAAGTATACTGCGACGATCCTGGTGAGGAAGATCCACCAAACTATGAAGCAGAGGGCTCTGACGACGTTAGCCAGGTCAGACCTGTCCTCGACGTCTGGATATGCAGTCACTAGAGTCGTGAAAGTCTCGTCTGAAAATGGAAGCGGAGACGTTAAAAAATAAGCTTCTTTTTATTTTATTTTTTTATTGCTGTAGTTTTGTGATCAACTTGATATTATGATTTCTATTGTAAATCTAGTTTGTTTTCTTTAGTTCTAGTTTAGTTTGTACCGAAATAACAGTTAGGCCTCGCTTTTTTTTTGTGGCAACATTTACATAAGCATTCAGATCAAACAGGTTCCCAAATGCAGTGATGGTAAGTAAAATATTAGTAAGCTCTTTCGAAGCAGCCAAGAGTTTCGGACATCTGAAGTAATGGCGTGCCGTACCGTATCGGTAGACCTCCCAGACTCCTGCAGCCCCATACATGACCATAGACAGTGTGCAGCTGAACAGCAACGCAAACAGATACATGTACGTGCTTGTGAGCATCTGTCTCTCGACCTCCGGGTCGTTGTAGACCGCCTTTAGGCCAACGGTCAGGTTGTACATCACCAGCCTAACTTTGATCTTCAGCCTCGCCATCATCACACGAAAACTACACAGCAATGGATGCGATATAGCATATACCATCATGTTAGATTTCTGCTTCTCCGTCAAATTTGTCTGGGTAAAGAACGAACCCAACTCGAAAAGTATCAGCAGATATATCAAACCATTGATGAATATTGTAAACTTGTCATAAAATCTAACAAATCTTTTCGATAACTTCAGGTCTTCTAACCAGAAGTTAGGAAGACCAAAGAAGTAAACTACATAGCTGAGTTTGTAGAAGAAGTCGGTTGTCTTGCTGCGTTTGTACGTCGTGTTCTCCATGGTTGATCTCTCATGTCCGAATGACTAGGTAACGAAAAATCACATTTCGTCAAAGTGAATTTCGTTATTGAAATAATTAGCGTCATTTTTATAATGATTTCCAATCAAAGGGTTTTAGGGTTGTCAAAAACTATCCAAATCATACTATTTGACGGAATTTAGTAAATAAAATTTAGCACCAATTTTATTTACTAAATTCCGTCAAATGTATTTCGTGCATTGCTAATACTGAAGTGGGACACAGAGATCTCAGTTGTGAACAAACAAATGCATTCGATGATCGCGATATCGCGCTTACAATACGTAAATTAAACCAGACATGTGACAATAATAGTATTAAAGTTTGTTTTATTAAAGAAACACGGACAGAAACGAGACCTGTTTAAATGAGTGTAATGTCCCAAAAAAAAACCTTGAGCAATAGGACTTGCAACTTACAACCCTAGACAGTTTATCAGGTAGATTGTTAGATATTCTCAATATTAAATTATTTGATTGAGACATTGTGATAATTATTCAAGAGCTTCGTAATAGAGCAATTTTCTGTTATTTCATAGAAAATGACAAATTATGTAGTTTTCCACAAACTATTTCATGACTGAGTCGATCAAGGCGGTAATAATGCAATTTTGTCAAACAAAGGTTCAAGAATTCTATCAGTTTATCTGTTTTCAGCGGAAATCGTTTGTAAGGAATAAGATGAATAAGATAGAGTCGGTACATGTTGCAATTTCTTAATATTTTTGTGATTATCACCGAAAAAATATTGCTCTAAAGTCTAAACTGTGGGAACTTGTAAAATTATCAAAAAAAAAATCATAATTACAAATGATACCCTATTACTAGTACCTATTTATTTTATTTCCGTGATTACGGTCCACTCCCTCTCACAGAAAAAGGAGGCCTGTGTCCCTGTAGTGGGAACAAAAGGCTGATTATGCATTGAATAAAATATATGTATCTATCAATATTGAACTTTTTATTTAATAGCGTAAGTACTTAATTACCCTGCTTTAGGCTTCCTTTAACGAATAAACAATTAATTTCCACATTAAACAATACCTTATTGCTATTTTTTTGCGTAAATAAAATATAGGTAATTGACTGCATCTCGTCGATTCCCATGTGCTAGACAATTATAATAAACAATGTTGTAAACATTAACTGACCTTGTTGTAGGCTTTCCTTCGTGCTTACTCAGAAGTTATACATTTTTTATTAGACTTTTTATAGACCATGTTCCAATTTTTTCGTGCAACCATTTAACGAAACTGAAAATATTTAATAACGCCACGACTAAAATATCTACATATCTTGTTTTTTCTACCGCTTCAATTCAGAAACAGAATGCCTTGTTTGTAAACATAGGTAGCGAGTTAGTGGGAAATTACCACAGGAAGTTACCATTCATTCAGCGAACAAATTTGCTAACCCCACTTAGTAAATGTGTTCGCTATACCATATTTTGTTGCTACTCATCTTCTGTGCACGGCTTGAAGCAAAAACTGAAAGATGAAGAGGTTCTATCCTGAACCAATTAAAATGTTTAGCCCTTTAGCGATAAAAATAAAACAAAAGCTTAATTGTATAAACAAGACGTCTTCCAAGTAATTAATTATTCAACACAATTGTCACTATAAAACAACTTCCAAGCAAGTTTACTTTATAATTGAGTGTCTGTATTCTCAATAAAGCATCGATAATAAATGAAAATTTGTTCCTTGTCACAATGAACTTCTTTAGAAGTAAACCTGAAATACCGACGAAAACTCTGATTTATACAGAGACCGATTCAACTAAATTAATAGAGAAGTACAGCAAGTTTTGGTTCCTATGCTGTTGTCCAAACTTCTGGGTCAATAAGGTCAACTTCTCCGATTCTTTCGTGAAAATGTACCGATCAGCGATGATCCTCATCCATATAGTCATGGTCGTATTCTGTACCTCGTGTTTTGTGTCTCTGTGGACTCAACACGACCTGTCGCAGAGCCAGGACTCTGATAGGCTCGCCTATGCAGCATCCACCCCAATCATCACGGTGTTCTACCACTTCGTGATTTTGTTCTACAGTCAAGACGTCAGACAGGTGCTGTATACATTGGCGGTGGTTCTGAAAGTAGATCATGACGATAGGAAAGCTGAACAGGACATGATAAAGAAGTCGAAACTGCACAACGGAATATTTTTCTCGTCATGTGTTTGCAATATGGTACTGGTCGGGTTGTATAATTTTATGCAGGCTATTACTACGGGTATGTATTATTCCTATATAAAAGAGTTTTCTTAAAATTATCACGCCATCCCTTGGTCACTGTAGAGATTATGGGTGACTTGTAATTTGACGTATTTCTTCCAGGACGTGAAAGTGTGACCCACTTGCAACAATTAAGCACCCCATAATGCCTAGGCAAAAATACATGGGATTCGAGAAAATACAACTTTTATGAAATATTTGAAAATTTCCCATAATTCGACACTAAATCTTTTCTCCAAACTCTCAAACTGAATCGTCTTAATTGTTATTTCATTGGATACATAATACTTTAACAAACCATTCGATGTAACCAAATTTTCCTAAACATCAAATTTTATAAGTTAAGGGAAGAAGTTTATTAATTTTCAAAAATTATCCTCTTACGTGAAATTTAACACCAGTTATCTCAAAATTTTACTGATGTATTAAGCGTACAAATTACGAGAAAGACATTTTCCTTTAATCAGCTATCTAACGCGGTACAAACGTTCAAAAAATATTTAGAGGTGCCGATGAAATGCCATTCCTCTATTTTTAACCTCCCAGCATTTCATTGCACGTTACACTTCCAGGTCATCATGACCAGGACATAAGTCATAAAGCGGCTTTTGAGTTTTTAACATGACTCACGATCTAGTCAGTGGTCACGGTTCACTTGTTCCTTAGTTCGCGTGTGTTTAAACGTAATCCGCAAGTACTTGTAGTTATATACACCAACTTTTAAACTCCACTCATAAAACTTTTATGTTGTACTGCAGTCTTTTGTGCTGCTCTCATCGAGTAAGCGATTGCGTTGGACTAGAGTGGTTTGTTGCCTTAGAATATGTTGAGTATAGCCCGCCCCGAAACCAAGTTTATCAGAAAAGTTTTCTTGGTAATTTTACTTATTTTAATTTTAAAGAGGTTCAACATACATGCTGTAAAGGATAATGCCCGTTTAGGTACTTTCCTTCAATAGCCATGTTTAAATGAATCTCATCATCAGCCCTTTTTAAACTGAACAGAAGTTACTCTGGCGCCTAATTCCAAATCTTTGTCCGTTCAGAGTTGTACTGTAAAATACTTATATTTAACTGCATCTAGTTAGATTGTAAGATGACCCTCACATAATTGGGGAAAGGCTAGGCAGATGATGAATGAATTCATTATGTACAAAACATTACGCCTTAATTTTAATAATTAATAGCAAACGTCGTAAAAGATCGTGGTATGTACAGCGCACGAACATACTCTTTATCGTTTGAAAGAAGTCTTCTCTCAAACGACGACGACGAGTCGACTTCTTTCAAACGATAAAGAGTATGTTCGTGCGCTGTATGTTTAAATACACGCAAACAACTGACAAGTGAACCGTGACCGTGAGTCATGATAAAAACTCAAAAACCGTTTTGCAACTTGTGACCGGTCATGACGACCTGTTGCAAATTTGACCTTTGCTAGCATTATCAACTGTTTCTAAGGCACCTCTAAATATTTTTTGATCATTTTTACCGCGTTAGATAGATGATTAAATGAAGATGTCTAAATTGTACGCATAATGCATCAGTAAAATTTTGAGATAACTGGTGTCAAAGTTCATGTACGAGGATAATTTTTGAAAATGATTAGTAAACTTCTTCCTGTTAGAGTGTTTGATGTTTTAGAAAATTTGGTTACATCAAAATATTTGTTAAAATATTAGGTATCCAATGGTAATTCATTGGATACCTACCTAATATTTTAACAATTTTTTTTTTTTTTTTATAATTAATTAGCAATGAAGGCCATTCAATTTGAGAGTTTGGAGAAAATTGATATTTAGTAGGGATGCAACGATACCGATACGATAATCGTATATCGGCGATTATCGTAAACCTTTACGATCATTCGTTATCGTAAATATTACGATACGCTATTTTTACGATATACACAGTGATGAGAGAAACCGACTTAAGGGAAAAAACTTACAAATGTTGTGTTTTCTGAATAAGAATTTGCCAGTAATAAATTACGACTACAATTAAAATTAAATAATAGTCAGTAAATGTAACAAATGGAAACAATTTAAAAAAGTAAAATATAAGTTAATTATGAAAATTTATAAAATTCATAAATATATTGATTAAAAATGCATAACTTTTTTTAATACTTTTACTTTACTTAGTCTTACAATAATAACATACAACAAAGCTTCCAATAAATTCATCAAAATGGTATTGAACAAATATCGTAATGCATTCGTATCGTAATTCGTTATCGTATTTGGCCATTACGATGTATTCGTCATTCGTATTGGTATCGTAATAGCCGTATCGTTGCATCCCTAATATTTAGTGACGAATTCTGAATTTTTTTCAAAAATTAATAAAATTAGTATTTTCTCAAATCCCATGTATTTTCGCCTAGCCTTTATGGGGTACTTAATTGTTGCAAATAGATCACACTTTTACATCCTGGATGGCATACGTCAAATTACAAGTCACCCTCTATAAGTATGCCGTTAAACTCTAAAGTGCGTGTCTTGTATAAAAAAAGTACGAAAAAAACTAGACTACGCTAGGTCTATCGGAGCTCGTAGCAACAAAGGTCGAACTACGACGTGTTCGTAGCTGCAAAGGACGAGCTTCGTATGTCGTAGAATGTAGCTGCGAAGGACGACGCTACGTCGTAGCTCGTAGCGGCATAAAACTACGTTATGTCGTAGCTCGTAGCTGCAACGGACGACGCTACGTTGTAGCTAGTAGCTAAAAGCCTGAAAAATTAAATGAATATAACTCATTAACAGAACTGGTTTTCTGGTTGTCAGACGCGACGTTCATCACCTGTATAACAGCATGGCCGGACATTGCGGACCGCTCAACCCCGGCTGGGGTCATGCGGGTCATCGTGTACTTCATCTGGTTTCTCCACGTGGTCCGCAACATGGGCGTGTTCCTCATCATCCACACTGTTCTCCTGTGCTTGAGGCAGCAGTACAAGAACCTTCAGAGCTACTTCGAGGATTTGAACAAGATTTTTGATGAGAGAGAGTTGAGTCAGAAAGACAAGGAATTAATGTTTGAAGTAAAGTTTAAGAAGGGAATTGAACAGCATGCGCTTACACTGTGGTAAGTTTTTTATCTCAGTGAAAATAGTTTTGTATTAGCACAAGTAACTTCTTTCAATTCTGGTCATAAAGTATTTGTGTTTAACATTATTGTAGGTACTACTTATTATTTTACTAACAACCTTCAATTAAGATTTGTACACCAGGCACCTGGAAGAATATTAAAGAAACTTACTGTGTGTGTGCCTACGTATTGTACTCTTGCAAATAAATATTATTATTTTTCTTATGAAGGCACATCCAGGAAAGCAACTAAGCGGTACCAGCAGTCCTGTATTTCGTTTCCAAGTGTATAAATTCCGGTGTAACTCGGCACAGGAGATTGTTCTTCTATTTCCCGAGATAGTAGCGCATTATGATGCCTGTACAGATGTCCATACAAATTACGATATTCCATACAATTATCCCCTATTTAACCGAAAAGAAATTTTCATCAATCCTTCCACTGAGGAAGCTCACTTCTGGTATGTAAGAAACTCTCGTGTAAAATTTGCTGCTTCTAGACCCAGATAAGGCTATGGGATGTATTTAATGAATTAATGTATGAAGCAGTATTGTAATTATGTTAACTCCTATGTGATTACTTGCAGGTGTGTGAATGAATCTCAGCGCGTGTTTCAAATAACGTTCAGCTCTCATGTGCTGCTCTGGTGTGGCCTGCTTATTTCAATTCTCCCGGAAGTGATGGTAAGAATAGTATAGATTTCAGCCATAATACTGTTATTTAAACTGTTGCATTGAAAATATATATCATTAAATGTGAACGGGAAACAAGAATCATTCAAAAACACTGTATAGTAGTTACTGTCGCAGTTAATTTGTATGATTCCGCTTTTTACAAATGGCGTCGTCTGTTTACGAACGCTCGCTATTATGAAATATGCCGAAGCCAAAATATAAATTACCTTGCCACTTTATAATATGCCACAATATTTGATGGACAATCCAAACGCCGTTTACAAAATGCCGCGGCAAATTAAAGTATTTAGTATAACCGGCACGCAAAAAACGTAAGGTGTGCATGGAATCAGGTGCTCGGAGGACTCCCGCGGAATATTATTGATACAAAATTGTCGAAAAATTGTGAACTGCCACAAACAATTTACAATTTAACGCATTGTTTTTCGATAGTTTATAATTAAACAGAAATAATACCGGCTAATTGTGAACCAAACTTGCTTGCGACGTAACGCACCTTGCGCAAATATTAAATAGCCTGCATAGCTGCGAGTAACTTGGAAGTAGCGCCAGCCGGCCGTTGCCGCGGCACCGCTCGTTTCGCTCGCTCGGCTCGCGCGCAGTTGGTCACAGTTCTAACCGAACCTATTTCATCCAGTTCAGAATTTTAGATTGTTTATAATCTAACGGAAATAATACCGATAAACTATAAACTAACGGTTCTCAGAATTTTACGGTGACTTATGTACATGATTGCTAGAATAAAGTATGATTTGTCCAACCTGTGTTTTATGATGAATGAGTTGCCAATTTGCCTTAGACATTTTGCTTAACCGCGAGCGTTTGTAAACGGACGACGCCTTTTGTAAAATAACGAATCATACTATTTGCCTGCGACATATACATTATCGATTGAAATGATGAAACCCCTTTTTTTTTTTTTTTGAGGGTGGGAAATCATCAAATAACTTCTCCCGCTCTGGGCGGAGCGGGAGGGCGTCTCAGACTCTTACTGAAAAACCCACCCGTGTTCCTTCGGTTGCCCTGTTGCCGGGGGCCACGATCTCCCTTTCGGTTTTCTTTGCAACCCCGGCAGGCATCGGCCCTAGTGGACCCCTTCAAATCTGCTGACATCTCTTTGAGGCGCGCGTGGAACACAACGCGCCGTCGACCCGGGCCTGGTCCTTATCGGACGGTGAGCCACCCATTGCTCACCGTCCGCAAGCCGGCGCCTACGGTGGCCGGAAATCGCCTCGCGATTCCCGACGCCCTGGGCGTCTCCTCCTGCGGCGGTTAGGGGCATGAGGGCGCGAAATTTGCCTCTCCCTCACGCGTTCCGCCTCCTCCTTCGCGAGCATTACCGCTTCGCAGAAGGAGGTGACGGCCTCCCATTTCCTCTCGCTCCGTACCATGGCCTGAACCAAAGCCGGACGCGAGAGATCACCGCCGCCGATCGCCTCCACGAGGACATGATGAAACCCCTAACATCACAATATTTTAAAGGCAAAGGTCATTAATCCACTGGTAAAGTAATCGTGTTTGTTTGTTAGAAAAATGATACTCATTCGCTGACGATGCTGGTGACGAACGCGCCGCGGGTTGCTGCCGCGCTCGTTGGCCTCGGCTACTTCATGTGGCCTGCCGGGGATATTACTGTTGAGGCTAGTAGTAGTACTTAAATCTTATCTGGCAAAACTGTTTACGCACACAGCATGCCGTGGTGAACGATAAATAATTCTCATTTTATAGCCTATACACTTGTTGCAATGATACTTTGTTTTAAATAACGGGCAAAATTCCAGGCTTCTAATCTGCCCCACGCTATGTACGGTTCCGGCTGGCAGAGTTGCCACAACAGCTCCTCTCGATCCAGGAAGCTAGTCGTGTTGGCTATGATGCAAGCACAGGTAGGTACTAACACTTTCTTATGTGGTAACTTAAAAGAACGTGAGTTAATTCTGTGAAATCGAACAAGACGCGAATAAAGCTCTTGATCGATGTTAGAGCCGTAACAAAACAACAATGTCCTGAAGTTTTAAAACCTGCTCAATGAATGCAAACCACGGTGCTAACTAATAAAACCCGGTGGTAGGTAGGTACCCTACGCAGGAGATAAGAAAAGTATTATAGAACACAATGTGTGTGCCGACACAGATGAACTGGGATCTTCCATCACTCGTATAGTTCGATGGGACGGCAATACATCAAGACCGGAGAAAGATCAAGTGCTGCTACACTTGATCTTTCTAGGGAACTAAATGATCCAACACAAATAGTTAGTGCTCTATTTGTGTTAGATCATTTAGTTCCCTTCAAAATGGTTGAGCTGAATGGTACTAATCCATGCGCCAGGTTCGTGAACAGGCGCTGTCAGTAGGGACTGGTCATCTTTTAGCTGCCACGGCTTATTTTATCATTGTTTTTAATACGGACGCTTTTAACGTTCTGCATCCTTCTCACATGTATAATTTCAATATGAATGATGCAACCAATATTTTGTAACTAGAGTTTTCGTGGAGTTTCTTGCCCGTTCTTCTCCATAAGTACACAAACTAGCTTAATCTTTCTGACTGACCGACCCCTTGACAATTCAAAAGTGCCTGAAATTGGTTTATTTGAAATAAATGCTTTGAGTTTGAGAGTTTGAGTTTGAAATAAGTAATAAAAGGTATTGTTGCAGAGATCCATTGAACTGAAAGCATTTGGACATTTGACGTTCTCCTATGAAACCTACGTGTCGGTGAGCACGGTTTGAAGTTAAACAACGGATTGTTATTAAATAACGTTTATTAATTTCAGAATTCATTTGTTTCAGATTGTGAAGATGTCATATTCTCTTTTCTCTGTGTTGTACTAAACTTTTTCATAATTTGTTTAATCTAAGGTACCTAACTGGATTATGTAAGGTATTAATATAATTAATGTTAAGCACACCAAACGTTTCTAATCTTCAATGCTTGATATTTTAAATACCTATTCAAAATTATATTAATTCTTTTTTCGATAAAATTCTGCGCGAATACTTAATTTGTTTATTTAAAAGGAAGTTAGGTATCCAATGCACGCCATGGGATCTGGAAGCAAAAGTTCTCGCGCACATTTGGGAGTAGCGCGAGGAGGCGAACGCCGGAGCTTAACTCCGCTGCCGCGACAAATCACAGCACAGCGAACAGAGCTCCGGCGGGATCTTATGGCGTCATGGAGAGTGCGATTATCGCAACCCAGTGCTGGGCATGCCACAATTGCGGCGATAAGTTCCCTCTGTGAGGAGTCCCTAGAGAGGCGCCACGGCGTCCTCACCTTCCGCCTAACGCAGGTCCTCACCGGACACGGTTGTTTCGGGAGGTCCCTGATCAGGATAAGGCGCGAGGAAACGCCCGGGTGTCACCATTGTGTGGAGCATACGGTGGAGGTCTATCCAGCTTGGGCGGAGCATCGCCGTGTCCTCGGCGGCGCTGATCTCTCGCGTCTGGCCCTAGTCCAGGTCATGGTACGGAGCGAGAGGGCATAGGAGGCCGTCACCTCCTTCTGCAAAGCAGTAATGCTCGCGAAAGAGGAGGAGGAACGCGTAGGGAGAGGCAAATTTCGCGCCCTCATGCCCCTAACCGCCGCAGGAGACGCCTTAGGCGTCGAAAAATCGCATGCCGATTCCCGGCCACCGTAGGCGTGGGCTTGCGGACGGCGAGCAATGAGTAGCTTACCATCCGATAAGGACCAGGCCCGGGTCGACGGCACGTTGTGTTCCACGCGCGCCTCAAATAGATGTCAGCACAACTGAAGGGGTCCGCTAGGGCCGATGCCTGCCGGGGTTGCGGGATTGTCCGAAAGGGTTACCGTGGCCCCTGGCAACATACAGGCACCTGAAGGAACACGGGTGGGTTTTAGTCAGTAAGAGTCTAACATGACATCCCGCTCCGCCCAGAGCGGGAGAAGTTATTTGAGAATTGCCCATCCAAAAACAAAATGTTTTTTTTTAAATGTTTGTAACGCGATTACTCCGCCAATTATGAATTGATTTTGATGATTCTTTTTTTTTCGGTAGGCTTCTATTAATCAATTTTATTAACTTTGCTTGGGTAGTTTTTGTTTTGGAGTTAGCTTCAATAATACGTATTTTTTCCACTTAGTATGTGGACGATATGATAAGTTCCTGTCAGTGTTATTTACATAGCAGGTAGTGGTATTTGAATGTGTGTGGAGTAGGTACCACATCTAAAAAGTGAAAAATTAAAACTTTTTACAAGAAAAGCAATCTACGACTTCCAAAAAAGAACACTACAAAGTGAAAAATTACTTTAATTTCGGAAGTCGGTGGCAAAAAACGAAAATTCATAACCAAAGACACCGACTTCCGAAATTAAAGATATTTTTTACTTTGTAGTGTTCTTTTTTTCTTTGATGTGGTGATATCATGAGCCGAATTCCCAGGCCATAAACACGACATTTTTTATAGCTGAAGTTATCTAGGTACAGATGTTCTATGTCACGAAGTCCGTTTGGCTATGAATGTTGTCAAGCGTGCACATGCACATTGTTTTTGTGTGCGTAACCTCGAGAGCGCTCAGTGTCGATCGGGAAACGGTCCGGATCAGTAGTGGTTTTTAGTTCGCGCCAAATTGTTTCACGGAGTAAGGTCAGCATGGCAACAAAACGAAAAAGAGTTGTCCATAGTGAGGTAATATTTATTTATACGTTTTCAATTAAAATGTTATACAAAGATACTTAATAAAGCAATAGAAGTATTTATAAAATGAATGTTTTTTTTGTGTTATAAAATGTTTATATTACTTAATTATTTTGATTACATTTTGTTTTAGAATCGAAACATGATAGCTAGTGTTTATCATTTTCTGCGAGAAGAATATGAATTTACAAAATCATTAATGGAACTCAACTGTGATTTGTCCCATTTACGAGACATTACACGCCGTACAGCTGAAGCTACGGGTGTGAGCCAAAAAACAGTTCAAAGAATATTAAAAGAAGAGAAGGAATTGCCATCCACTTCATCAAAATTCACTTCACCTATGAAGAAAAGGAGAAAGCGAGATAATAAAGTGGATATAGATAATTTTACAGCCGATGTGGTTCGCAGTACTGTACAAGATTTCCATATTGTCCATAAAGAAATTCCAACATTAGCTAAGTTAAGAACAGCATTGAATGAAAAAATCGGATTCGAAGGTTGTTTAGAAACTGTTCGCAAGTTACTGTTGAAATTAGGTTACAAGTGGCGCAAAACAGAGAACAACCGTAAAGTCTTGACGGAGCGTCATGATATACAAATGTGGCGTTTAAAATATTAAAAAAAAAATAACAGAGTACCGCTCTCAAAGTCGGCCCATTGTCTACACCGATGAGAGCTACGTCCTTTCGACACACGTGCGAAACAACACCTGGGCAAAAAAAGGAAAGAACTCCGTTTTTAAAAAAAATTAGCACAGGCACTCGCTTTATTTTAGTGCACGCGGGAACCAAGGATGGTTTTATTGAAAATGCTTCCTTGGTTTATAAGGCCAACTCAACAGCTGGTGATTATCATTCAAATATGAGCTATGATAACTATGTAAAATGGCTAAATGAAAAGTTGCTACCGAATTTACTTCCGCGCTCTGTCATTGTCTTAGACAATGCATCTTATCACAACACACGGGCTGAACGACTACCGACGCAATCTACAAAGAAAGCCGATATGCAGCAATGGCTCAGGGATAAGGGTATAGCATTTGATGAATCTCTTCTTAAATTGGAATTGTACGATACAATAAAGAAGTACAAAGCCCAACACATAATCTACAAGATTGACGATTTTATAAAAAGCAAGGGTTTTGATGTCTTACGCCTTCCCCCTTATCACCCAGAATTAAATGCGATTGAAAATATTTGGGGGATCGTTAAAAATTATGTCGCATCTAAAAATATCGAGCAAAACATGACGAATACGGAAAGACTGATCAATGAAAGTTTGGGCCAAGTTAGCAGTGAAACGTGGCAAAAAACTTGTGCTCATGTTGAAAAAATTGAAAAAGACCACTTGAAATATTTTGATCTCGATTTTGAATTTATAATCAATGTACAAAATGATTCTGACGACAGCAAAACGGAATCGGAAATCGAAAATTTATCTGATAATGATTGAAAATACTGAATAGTCCTACTTGTTTCGTTTCCATTCTGTAACACCAATGCTTAATTAAATGCCTACATATTCTTAATATTTTTGTATGTATTGCAACCTAATCTAATTTATTTACAAAATGTATATACTAGAAAAAAAAAAAAAAAAACTTTATTTCAGACCTTGATCCATATGATGTTAGTAATACACACTACTTATTAGCTATGTTAGTAACAAACAAAAAAAAAAACAACATTTAATTCGTATATCTGCTGCACTCACCAGACGCACCGGGTATATGTACATGTACACGTACCCAATGCGCCATAATGGTGCAGCACGGCTTATCACTAATGACCTTCAGAATGTCATTGCCGCTCCCACGCACTCTGCGCATCATAGAAGCAGTCTTCTTACGTAAAATGGTACTGAAACCTTCCGCGAACATTCCTGACGCGCTACAGTAACGTGGGAGCCCCAATAACATCCTGAAAGTATTATTATACTGAACTCTGAGGGCCTTGTATGCCCTCTGCGTATATCGAACCCACAGAGTGCACGTGTACAATGATTGACAGAAAGCCTTGAAAAGAGTGATTTTTACTTCCGGTGTACAACGTGCGAACCTGCAGGCCAACATATTGCATCGGACAGCCAACGCCCTCCGTTCTCTTTCCATATCAGCGTCATCTTTTAAGTCCTCCGTAACTATGTGCCCCAAGTACTTAAAATCTAGCACTCTTTCAAGGGCCACACCCCTTAACATTACTGGTGGCATATTATGTGCTGGTTTTTTATGCTTCGCCCTAAACACAATCAGTTTGCTTTTTTGCACGTTGTATACAAGTCCGTGCGCTTCTGCATAGGACTCACAGACCGCCAACAACTTCCTGAGTGCGCTAATTGACGGACTCAGCAGCACCATGTCGTCCGCGTAACTAATACTATTGACACACAGTCCGTCAATAGAACAACCAACAGGAGTGCTACCGAGCTCGACAATCAGTTGGTTAACATACAGGCTGAAAAGCGCTGGTGAGGTCAATCCACCCTGTCTCACCCCGCATTCCAACCTGTACTCCTCAGACAACTCGTTGGCCCATCTAACTTGATTGGTTTGGTGGTCATACTAATACTGAAACATATTTGTTATGGCGTCAGGCACTCCCGCCTCGCGCATCTTACACCACAAAACGTCATACCTTACCAGGTCAAATGCCCTAGAAAGGTCTAGAAATGCCGCATAGATAGGCGTACTTCTCTCCGTATAGTACCGGACAGTATGCTTGAGGGCCAAAATAGCGCATTCAGTTGATAACTGTGGCCTGAAGCCGAACTGAGCATCGTGTATTTTAAGATGTTACTAATTTGACTCTCAAACACACCGTCAAGTACTTTAGCCGTAATAGTCGCCAATGAGATCGGTCTATAATTACCCTTATCACTGGCGTCACCGGTTTTATTTTTCAGTATTGGTACAACCACCGTTCTCATCAACGCAGCCGGTAGGTAGGAGTGTCGAATACAGAACGTAAACAACAACGCTAGCAGTCGTGGGAGATGCGGTCCGGCATGCTCAAAATGTTCTATGCTAAGGCTGTCATGTCCCGGCGATTTGCCTCGTTTCATATTTTTAATTATTACTTTAATCTGCTTAGCCATAATGCGAGCAGGCACATCTAACACAACAGTCCCAGCAACGACACCATTGACATCCGTCTTTGAAGGTAGTATTTTAAAATGTTCTTTAAACAGGTTTGTGATCTCCCAGGGCGTGCTTACACCGTCAACACTCACCGGAATGCCCGGCTTGGGGTTTAACTTTTTGGTGTGTTTCCAAAACCCGCGAAAGTCTTTCTTTTCGTGTCTTGAAGCCAATATATCAATTTTAACTTGATCTTGTTTATTCTGACAAAACTTAAGTTTTTGTTTAAAAATCTTGCGGGACTCAACCACATCATTATAAATATATCCCGTGCTTGGTTTACCATGCCAAACCCAATTTGTAAACTTTTGCCTGGAATTCCGGTGAGCATCCCTAACATGCTTATTCCACCCCAGAATAGGTCTACCCTTTACACCCCCCCCGCTACAGTGACTGACATAAGTGGCCTCAGCAGCCTCCCGTAATGATAAAACAATGTTATGATATAAATTATCAATTACTTCCCTATGTTCAAGCTCATTACACATATTATCACAACACTGACCTAGATCACTAGGAAAATCAATTTGCCTTAATTTAGAGTTACATTCTTTGGTATACAATTCGATCTGATCTATATTACGTTCACCCCACGTTACTTTATTTATTTGAAACCCATGTGCTGGAGTCGACTTTGGCCCGACCCCCATCATATTACATTGCAGCTCTAACGGGAAGTGATCTGACCAGTAGCTATCATAATGTACCCTAACAGATGTTACAGACTTCCACGCAGCCTCGGTTACCAAACAATGGTCAAGCCACCGACGGCTACCATGCACATCACTTACAAATGTATAAGAATCAACCCCCAGCTTAATTAAATCGGCACAGAACAAATTTTGTTCTGAACAAAAATTTAACATTTCCTTCCCAAATAGTTCCCCAGGATGTGCATTAAAATCCCCTAATATGCATTTTCAGTATCGCTACTTTCTATTATGGCCACAATCTCACTTAAACAATCCACAAATTCTAATAAATAATCAGGTGAATCAGTAGGCATATACACATTAAAAATTAAGCTAGATCGGTCCATCACATTAACTTTAATAGTAACAATGCGATCGCTATTGCATGGAATCACAGTCACTGAATCAAATAGCATATTCCGCCATAGTAGGGCTACGCCTCCGAACGGACGGCCTTGTAACATTACACCTGTGTCCATTGCAGACTTACCAAAGAAACCTTATTTACTTCCCCTAAGTACGGTACTTTTAAAACCAAAATTTTATTTAGATTATTAAATCTCGACTTGAATATATATCAGATTTTTTTGCTAACGTTACCTACTTTTACACACACAAGCGCGCTTGTCGGGATACGTCACTACTACAATCAAAGCCGAACGGACTTCGTGAAATAGAATATCTGTACTATATTAATGATAATGACATAAAGTTTTTCCTTACTTTAATTTAGACCTTTCGACAGAATTTAAAGATCACCCTTGTTAAACAAATGTTCCGTAATTTTATTTTTTACTCAAAGAACTTGTATGGCTTCCTATTAATTAGTTACTTTGATTAATAGGTTAACTTTGTATGTTTACAAATGATTGTACAAGGCTTTGTTGCAAATTCTTTAACGTGGATACCTATCTAATTGGATGCAATTGAAACCGTTTGTTTGAAGTTTAAGTCATTAATTAGAATCATTAGCATAGTTCATGCAGTTACAAGTATGCATTTGTTTCTGCAATATACATGGAAATATTAACCTCATTGTTGTACTTGATACAACACACGGCACACGTTAAACAAAAGAAAGACGTAAATTAAAAATGGATCATCCAAATAAAATAACCAAACCAAACGAAATGACTAAATTCTTAGAAAAAATTAACACGATCGGTTTCCTCCTTGGGACAAAAGATATCTGGATTGCAGATATCCAGCTTTCCGGTACATTGATCTACATCTACAATAAAGTCGACTACGTTATAGATGTTATCAATGTGTTCTTTGCTATGTCCATTATAGGATCTTTCTTTACTCAAAATGATTTGACCGATAAGCAGGCTACGGATCGGCTCATATTCAGTATAATACTTCCTGGCAATTTGATTATTTACTACATCTCATTATTTTATAAGCAGGAGAACAGGAATCTTCTGTATCATCTAGTAGTCGTCTTGAAGGAACACCAGAACGATGCTGGCTTGGAACGCGAGATGATTAAAAAGATAAAAATGTTTTCGATAAGCATCAGTGGTCTTATTTATTCTGTGTGTGTGTCGTATGGTTTTCATGCTCTGTACCGAGTGGTTACTGCAGGTGGGTTGTTTTTATTTCAAAGGAAAGGATTTAATGGTGCCTCTTCAAGCTTATTCTAGTGCTCGCAGTACGACATATGCAAGATAAAGTTTAAGCTAGTAGATAATTATTATGGTTTATGTATGTATTTATTGAATATATGTTAATGGTAAACCACTAACTACCTGCTCTCCTTCTCCCTTGAATCCATCAAAAGGTTGCCTATCGCTTTTAGCGATAAGACCGCCCATGACGTCACCCTATGTAAAATTTCTACATTTATGTCTGTAATTTTTACGGTGTCCAATCAAGCTATCTTCCACATGATCACCTTTAAGGCGATAATCGCATAGCACGGCTTACGACTCGATCGCCTAATGCATGCGTTATGACTTATGACCAATAGGATGCACGAAGCGCACTTTAGTCGTGTTCGTATTAATATAATTATGAATAGAAGAGTGATACTTGTTATTTAATGGGAATGTAGTAAAATCCGGTTAAACAATAGGACGGCCACGTTTGCACGGATGTAATGATAGTTGAAAATCCAGTGCGCGACAAAATCCCGTCGCGATTTTATTACGTCCGTGCGAACGTCGGCTTATAGAAGGGTCATAACATACGTTTGCAAATTTCTGTTACACGCTCTGTACTCACACTAATGCATATTGTCTCTAATTGGGTGAAACCAAGAAGAGGTGTGGTAGCTGCGCTGCCGCAGAAATATTTTCTTATCTGAGTATGCGTAAGGTTTGCATACCGTACATAATAAAGAGTATTCTATTCTATGAATTCCTTAGAAATTCTGGACACTAATTATGTAGTTTTCTATTTATATTTGCTATTTCAATCAAATCATAGCTTTTTTATCCAAATACTTAAGTTATTGTCGTGATAGCCTAGTGGATAAGGCCTCGCCTCACACACGAGGTTGTGGGTTCAAGTACGGGCAAGCAACAATGTGATTTTTTCAATCCATTTTGAACTTCCTAAGTTTTTCTAAGACATCACTGACATGGTGAACGAAAATATCTAAGATAATATATAAGTCTGATATCGCCAGTCCGCCTTGAGCAAGCGTGGTGATCAATGCTCATGAATTCTCTCTCTGGGACAAAAATAGGCTGATGTTATTACCTAATTAATTACTAGGAATCTTTCCAGGTGAGAACTTCATCACGATAACATCAGCATGGCCGGACGTTCACAACAAGTCTACCGCGGCTGGAGTGATGAGAGTGTTCATTTACTTCTGGTGGTTTCCCTTCGTAGCCAGGATCGTTATCACGTTCGTAATGATGGTCACTATGATGTTAACCATTTGCTACCAATTCAAAAACCTGCAGATTTACTTCTATAGTCTTGATGATATATTCAGCGATGAAACGTTGGGCCAGACTGAGAAGGAACTGAAGTATGAACAAGCTTTTAAAGTTGGGATACAGATGCACTCGCTAACTTTGTGGTAAGTAATGCTTCGGTTCAACAATCCAATAATTTCAAAATATACAAAAGATCCTTATCAGGTAACATGCCTAACGATACAAGGGAGTACGCGACATGTCAGACTAGCACCAGGAAAGCGGTATCTGTGTTGTCGTTGATACCTGTGGTTGATACTATATGAGCGTTCATTCTAAACGTTGGCAACGTTGCAAATAGCTGGCAAACACTTACCTGTTTTGATTAATTTGGCAATATTATTGTATTGAAATATGAAATATCGCTAACTAGTAAACTAGAATAATTGCAATATACCACTGAATTTGATGCTGTAACCGCTTTAGGTGTAAAAAAGACTTTTGGAAAGTTTCCAAATACTTTTTTGACATCTAAAACTAAATATTCAGTGATAGATTAATGAATTCATTTCATAATCAATATTTTAGTTCAATAGTTAGCCATATTGCCATACAGTAATATTTCCAAATTCATGAAAATTGCAAAATATATGACATCTTTTTACGACGTTGCCCACTTTCAGAATGCACGCTCCTAATGGCAAGAAACATTTTTTTTGTCATCAGGTGTAGGAAACAGCACCAGCATTTCAATAAGGAGTTGTTCGCTACAGAGATCGTTCTGTTCTTCAGCATGCTGTTGACACAACTTGCTTCTTTACTGGTGGGTACCGTGCGCACAACTTCGTAATTTAAGGCCTATATAGCATGAGCAACGCCGCGCCGCGCCGCGGCACTACTAAAGTCCCCAGACTTCACGCTTTAGAACTAGTAAAGACGTTTTATAAATTTGGAATTTTATTAAAAATATAATTCATTAAAAATATTGATAAGTTTACATCAGTACTTAGTCCACAATAGTTATATAACAAGTACTCACGTTCGGGGCACATTATGTGACTTGTACACGTTTTAAACACCACCTGCCAGCTGATCAACTGCACTATCTAACAACAATTGTCTTCACTTCACATCACAGAATGTCTCAATTATCAGAAGTCCTTGCTGCACAAAAAACCCATGAGGAAAACTTTTTGAAGAAGATGGGTGAACTTGAAGCACAAATCTAGTGTGCCGGTTCCCGAGAATGTCCTTACGCGATATAATGCATCGTGCATTATATCGCGTAAGGACATTCTCGGGGAACGCAGCATTTTAGAAATATGACAATATTTCATTGTGTACCAGTTCCATTGTTGGACATCAGTACCCTAATTGCGTAATACAACACAATCACAATATGTTTGCAGATTGCTAATCCATTGCTTCATAAGATGGAAAAAAAAAATTGCTCAACAACGTAAATAACGCAATGAATGATGTTGAACTGTGAAAAATGAAACAAATTAGCCAAAATTGTTTACGAAAATAAGTTACGCAATTAGGATACTGATCCTACTATAGATCGATTGCATGTGTACTATGTGTAGCTTGTTATGTTATTTCAGAATGGTGAAGATAATTTAACGCAGCTGTCTACGATGTTTATGTTGTTAGCAACTTGCTTGTCCTTGGGAATGTTCATGTGGAATGGTGGTGATATTACTATAGAGGTAAGTGAAATGTTACATGCAAGCATATAGTTCTGACTTATTATGTTAGACAGGTAGGTACTACTTTCTTTGGAAACTTGCACATAGTACTTATTAATAATAGTCCTCCAGACCAGCCACTACACAAGTGTGTGCGCAGACACAGGTGTACTCTCTCTTCCGTCACTCTCATAGTCTGATAGGACGGCAATCCGACACGACCGGAGAGAGATCTGTACGATCTGTACGCAAAATTTTCAACCAACCTAAAAAAAACGTGGAGTTTTTAATCTTTTATCGGTTCTTTTTAGGTTCCGAATGTCCGAAAAAAGAGAACTCTGATGATCACTCGTGTATTTGTCTATCCACCATCGTAACGTAAATAAATAAATTTTGAATATGGGGGTCACTTTTGGGAGGCAAATACGAAAATAAAAAAAGGCCCGGGTTCCTTATATCTCCGAAACTACTGAGACTACAAATATTTTGAAAAATAAATACAATGTAGTTGAAATACTTATATATTACAGGAAAACCTGTATGAAGTCTATGGTTTTAAAATAACATGTCAAATCTCTCAATATTGTGCGTACAAATTTAAATTTGCAGTTGGAATGTATGGGAGACAATGTTTTTCAACTACAATGTTAAGGTTGTTCTTGGGATAAATTCATCCTAACTACGGAACTCGTCATTGTGTGTGGTCCGACACGCACTTTGCCGGTTTTTCTTTACATGATCCTGGTTTACACTTAGGTATAGTCGTCTGTAGTCAACATATTTTTTGTGATATTACTTCTCATTTTTATCTTATTCGAATTAATAAAAATTACTTTAAATTACAGGCATCCAAGCTATCAGAAGCGATTTACAGTTCGGGCTGGCAAAACTGTTACGGAAAATCTTCCGTTCGCATCAGGAAACTGGTGGTCAACGCCATGAGGCAGGCTCAGGTGATCCAGGTATCATGTTTAGGTCTCAACTGGCATGAGACCTAAACATGCTGCGGTGGTATCTCCCTCTTCATCATCATCAGCTTATAGCAGTCCACTGCTGGACATAGGCCTCTCCTATTGCGCGCCATTCAGCTCGATTCTCGGCAACTCTCATCCAGCTGCTACTAGCCACCCTACGAAGATCCTCGCCCCACCTAGCCTGAGGGCGTTAGGACGCCCTCAGGCTAGGTGGGGCGCGAATCGGCACACGTCAGGTAGGCCTTGTTTGCCGATTCGCGGTCTCCTCTCAAAAACACGTGTATCCCTTCAGCTTGCTTATTCTGCGAGCTATGTCGACAACTTACCACTTCGTTCTGGATTCGATCCTTCAGAGAATCTCTCTCTTGCTTGAATGTTAATTGGTCCTCGCGGTAGAGGGAGACGTGGCGAATGAATTTGCTATATCAGGGGTTTCCAAACTTTTTCAGTTTGCGGTGAACTTACAGTTTGGTTTAGAATTTTGTCTCGGCGCACTAGCTAATTGAAATAGGGTACAATGATAGGCAGATTGATGCTGGGTAGAAAGCTCTGCTTCTCATAAACTTAAATAAGTACCTAATCTGTTTTTTACTTTTTCAGGTCCCGGTAGTGTATAGAACTTTAGGAGTCGTGGAATTCTCGTACGAGTCATACGTCACTGTAAGTACCATCGCACCATAGTACTGTACTCAGTCGAAGCCCCTTTGTTCATACCGTTATTTTCTACCTAACTATTTAAGAGTAACTAACTACGTTAATTTTTATTTGTCTATATTTTAATTCTAGCTTGTCAAAATGCCGTACACCGCCGTGTCGGTGTTGTACTGAATACAGCAGAAATATGGAGCAAAAAGGAAATAAAAGTTATACCTTCTTCGCTATACGCTCACTCCTTTTACATAGGCTCACTCTTATATTTGTCAAGTACCCAAAGTGTTTTAAAAGTACATATCTATTTCAATTTTGTTTCTTATGATCAATAAGCTTTTTTCATCTATCCACACTTATCAGGGCCGTGCCCCGAAACATGGAACGGACCGTGCTCCGTAAAGCGTTCAAAGAAATATCGGTATGTACCTACATTTTATATGAACTCGTTAACACACGTCCGTGCCCGGGCCGGCGCGGGCGCGACGAAACTTCGGTGGCTGCCTTGGGTGTGCCACGGCCTAGGGATGCAAGAAGTGCCAAAAAGTATCGATATAAAAAAAGTATATCAATATCGATTTCAATAAATCGAAAAAAAACCGGCCTAGTGCGTGTTGACCATGCATAATGAAGGGTTCCGCATTTCAGATGAATTTATCCCAAATACAAACTTAACATTGTAATTGAAAAACATGTTCTCCCAAACATTCCAAATGTAAGTTTGTACGCACAATATGTAGATATTTACCATGTCATTTAAAGGTCATAAACTTCTTATAAAGGTTTTCCTGTAATCTATGGGTAAAGAACCTTTTTTTTTTGTCAAACTTTTAGGTTCAGTAGTCATCTATTTTATTAAATATCTTTAAATTAATGTATTTTAAAATTATAGAAGAAGTATATTTGAGATCCTCGTAATACGTCCTTTCATTTGATATATCACACGGTATAGTTTGCAAAAATTATGTTTTAAATTTTCTTTATTGCGCCAAAAGTGACCCCAATATTCAAAATTCATTTATTTACGTTACACGTCCGTATTTGGGTCACAGAAATACATATGTGTAAGGTGAGTGGGGGCAAGATCGAACAGTTTTTTGAAAGGAAAGAGTAAAGAGCAAAGAGTGTATTTTTCTATCACATTGATAACATCCGTTAAATGTGTTTCTAAGCGGATTTTTTTTTTAAATAAAATGTTTTTGTCACGAGAATGAAACAGGAGGAAAATGAAAGGGTTATGGGGAAAGATCGAAATAGTTTCTAAAATCGATCAAATGATTATCAGACGTTGTTGGTGGTCACTAGTCTATAGTTTGAAGTGTCTTTAAAATTCTCATCTGTCTGTAGTGTCTAAATACCTTTAGTACCGGGGTAACATTGAAAGTAGAGGTTCTCAAAATTTCCACTTTAATTGCATAAAGTTATGCTGACAATAATAGATCATTAGCAATAAAATATATCCTTTACCTTTACTTTATCCTAATATCGAGATACGCATCTTTCTTTCATCTTAGTCTTTTATATGTTCATCTTATCCGGTCAAATATTGATGGGTAAAGACGGAAAATTGAAATAAATCTTAAAATACGCAAAAAAAGACATATTTAGATGTAATGACACAACTAGGAATTACAAATAATGAGTAATTATTCCAATAGAACACTCGTACCTACCACGTAATTAAAGTTACAGGACACGGGGCACGATTAAAAAGCTCGAAAAAGTCGCGTAAAAGTCGCTGCGCGGTATTTGCATTTTTCACACAAACCACTCACTGAATTGTGTGTGTGTGATTGAGGTGTGTGATGTAACAAAATAGCGGTCTTAACAATGTTGCCATCACTGCAAAAACTGCACTGAATCTGGCGCTATGGACATCTTTTTGTGTTACCCCGTTTTTCATCTTGCCCCCACTCACCCTACCAAATTTCAACTTAACCGGTCCATTAGATTCGGAGCCAATTGGCTGTGACAGACGGACAGAGAACCAGACAGACAGATAGACACACGAGTTATCCTATAAGGGTTCCTTTTTTCCCTTTGAGGTACGGAACCCTAAAAATATCGATATATCGATATTTATTGCCACTTCTTGCATTCCTACTTTAAAATCACCTTGCCAATGGTAAATAAAAAAATCTTTATGAACTTCTATTGTGTTTGTTTTTATGTTTTAGCTTATTTATATAATTATTATGTATTGCCCACTCACTTACATATTGATATTTTCTTTTTTTTTTCCGAGCAAAGCAAGCAAAGACACGCCACAGATAATAAAAAAAGTCAGTGGCGATACGATATTACTATTGGAAATATATCGAATTTGATACATTTTCGATACTTGATATTTTATATCGATATATCGAAATAATAAATATCCCCTAAAAATGTCGATATATCGAACAAAAATATCGATATATCAAACAAAAAATATCGATATATCGAAATAATAAATATCCCCTAAAAATGTCGATATATCGAACAAAAATATCGATATATCAAACAAAAAATATCGATATATCGAACAAAAAAATATCGCTATATCGATATTTTTTCTGCAAGACTACCACGGCCCTGTCGCGTCTCGGTTCTGATGTGTGGATAGACAATTTTTTTTTTCTGTAGGGCATCTCATAGCTGACCTCTGAGGTCATGACTATTTAACCGGTCAATCCTGTGGTTGCCTTAAGCTGCTACACTCAAAGCCTCCAGCCAGGGGCATACAAACAAAGCGAAAAAGCTAGGTGAACGCTCGCTAAGAGCACCCCCTGTGGGGTACGAGCCTCGGCTCAGGGCGTCACCGGAGGGAGGACATCAAAGATGGGACGGGCTGGGGGATAGACAATAAGGAAGATTTTTCTTTTATTGTGATACCTGCGTGTGAAGTGTGTGTGTGTACTAGTGTCAAAGTCAAATCATTTATTTCAAATAGGCCCACGTATGGCACTTTTTAACGTCAAAATTTACAAAATAATATAATTGATTCTAGTCGCCCCTTCCAAAAGGTAGTTTTCGTATGGAGAAGAATGGGCAAGAAACTCCACCGTTACTCTTTGAATGAATGAAATGTAGTGATTGATGAATTATTGAGTTGTACACAATTATCTTAAACGTTGAGGCATTGCACATGGTGCAGATATTAAATCGTAAGCAAGACCTAATAACCACAAAGTAAATACTAAATATAGGTCTGCAGCCCAAAACTACTTTCACCTAGTAATAGGGTGGGTTATGTATTTGCCAATAAAAAATTAATAACTCCCACTCCGCTCCACTCCGTACTAAAGTACAGCATATTATCTGTGGTACAGCTAAAGCCGGGTCTCTAGTGTCTCCAGCGCGTGTTTTTGCGAAACGTTACTCAAAAAAGCTTACACTTAATATTGTTTTCATACAAATCATCGTGTTTGCATACACAAGTGTGTATGGCCACGCCTCTTTTTTGCGATATTTTTGTGTAAAAACACGCGCAGGAGACCCGGCTTTACAGTACAGTAATCGCGGAGTGGGGCGCGTCTTCGTGGATGACACTATATCTGTACCCTCCGTGAATGTCTTTGAGGTGGTGATCCAGTGAAAATGAAATGAAATTGTTTATTCTGTACATAGGATATTGGAATCACTTTTACACGTCATATTAAAAAAATATTAAAAATAAGCTAGTTGAGTTCGGCGTTTCCTATCTGACTACTTTGAGAAGAAAGGCCGACACAAACTCAGAGGTCAGTCTCTTTTAAAGTCCATACATAATCTTGGTCAGGCCATATGAGGACCATGTAAATTAGTGTCTGAAATGGTCTTTTGAGGAAAGAACCACACAAATTTAAGTGGACCTGTCCAGTCAGTACAAGCGTTTGTCAGTAATCGTGGAGCTCAATTCGACGAACAATGCCAAAGAATGATTGGATTGGCCATGGATCATAAACAAACTTTTCCTTGAATCCACAGCCATGGTCTCATTTATGGGCTGACTGGTAGTGGTAGAAAGTTCATGGTTGTCATACTAATTAATATAATAGACATTTTTTTACCGGTAAACCGGTAATACCGGTAAAGGATGTATTTTTTTAATTCGATTCGTAAAACTGAATCAGTAGCCTAAAATGAGAAAAGGAATAAATAAACTTTGATATGAACGTGATTATTTATTTTAAATAAACTTAGGTAGGTACATTTAATTTTGTGAACTTGTGATTCATGTCATAAAAGACAAAAATAAAATGAAAAAAAATTGTACGGTAAAAAAAACTGTACTAATTATTATCAATGTATGAATAAGGATGAATAAGGAATTATTATCATGTTTTTCTGTTTTCAGTTATGTGTTTTTACAGTCGGGATTTTTTTTTTTTTTTTTTTTTATATACCATTTTATTAATCTTCTTAACCTAACCTAACCTAACAGCATTAAGAGTTATAAAATGAGATCAAATAGAAAAACAATACCTAAAAATAAAACTGATATTACCTAGGTATACTTACCTTTCTCTAAGCCATAAATTGAAATAGGCGTATCCGTTTCTGGTACGGTGAAACGCTATAAGCCCCGCAGCGCCATATCCGCCCCAATCCGGCAGGTAGTGGTGATACGTTTGCGCAGCGCGTGACGATATCCATGAAACTCATTGCAGCTCAATTTACCGTGATTGATAAGGATGTCAATCACATACAATTAATAATTAAGAATCAGCAGACAGAAATACAAATGTCTTAATAAATATTTATGGCTTACAGAAAGGTAGATAAGTATGCTTTTTGTTTTTAAGTAAAATTGTTCTATTAAGCTTGACTGTAACATTCTCTAACCCATAAATTGAGAAGCGTTTGTTATTGACTGCTGGATTGGGACTAAATTAGAAAGTCAATGTGATCAACAAAGTTATTTATTAATTTTAAACTTTTGATAATTTAACTTATAATTTAACTTTGATAATCAACACAATTAGTTCCTATAACACTACATCGATATTACGATAAAGTAAATCATCTTATCGTTTGAAACAGATTACTGATCTGATTTGAACGATGATTCAATTGTAGAGCCTTGATTTCTTTCTTATAATATTTGTGAAATTTTTCAAATTTTTTTTTTCTAATTTATTCACCAAAATAAGAACACGTATTACAAAATGAAAAATGACAATATACACTAAGTAATGGCTTAAAGTAATACATAAAGTTTGGGACTATCTGCATCCGAACTAGGCGGTAAACCTGTATCTCGGATTGCATTTGATCCCCGTACATAAATTTTGATCATTTGATAGCCATGCTTAAGGTTGTACACATTTAATAAGATTGCCATGTATCTAGAAACTTGGAAAGTATGCACAATCACAATGTAAGAGAAAAATATAAATGTGGTGTGAAGCTGTTTCTTTGTCTGTGTTCATGTGATTGAGTATGTGTTTGTGTGTGTGTGTGTGTGTGTGTGTGTGTGTGTGTGTGTGTGTGTGTGTGTGTGTGTGTGTGTGTGTGTGTGTGTGTGTGTGTGCGTGCGTGCGCGCGCGTGTGTGTGTGTGTATATGAGATGTGGATGGGATGATTGTTCAATATGAGTGGGTAAAGTAGTAGCTTGTCTATTTGGGGATGTTCAAAATCGCTTCTGTTTCACCGTAAGTAAGTTTCAATAGGTAGTTCTGTATTTGTTTTTTACAGAGTGTCTTATTGAGTGGGTAAATATTAATAATTTTGTTGATTTTATCGTATAGGTAAGGACCAAGAAAAATGAAGAATCTCTTAATAAATGATGTTTTGGGTACATATGTACGTTTGCATACTGCATATTTCCTACGTTTGCGTAAAGTGTTTGGATACTTAAAATAAAAAGTTGACGAACAGTCAGCACTTTACGTGATTGGTATAGCTGCGTTGTAGGATACAGAATAGGTCGAAATGTGATAGTTTTTAAAATAGCTCGTTGAGCTATTTCAACTTTTTTCAAGATGGTTTTCGGAGCGCCTCCCCAAGATGAGATGCAATACATAATTATCGACTGGCAAAGCGCAAAATAAACTTGCTTGAGTTGTTTAGCGTCGGCGGCATGTCTGAGATTTTTAAAAACATAGATTAGTTTCCGTACGCGTGCACTTAACTGTTTAATGTGTTCTTTGAAACGAAGGTCAATCAATCAATTATTATATCAATTATTATACCCAAGTACCTGATGTTATTGGCGCGCTTTAGAGATTTGCATGAGCATCCAACACCAGATAGGCATTCATGGGATATGACGTGACGATTGTTAATAACTTCACCGAGGCAGCGAGGACTAAACGTCAAGTATTTAGTTTTTTCGACATTTAAGGTTAAAATATTGGCCCTGAGCCAATGTTTCACCACATTAAATCCTGACTGGGCAGCGTTGAATATCTCATCCCAAGTATCGGCGGAGAAAGGGAGGGCAGTGTCGTCTGCATATGAGATCAATTCGCCTAGGGGTAGATGGAGGTTAGTGAGGTCGTTAATGTAAACGAGAAATAGAGTTGGTCCCAAAATACTACCGTGTGGCACCCCATAGTCAACTGTGTGGTCACTACTCGTATGTTGACCTACACGAACACACTGTTTTCGCCCAGTGAGATAGCTTTTAAAAAGATTCAGTTGCGTGTCTCTGATCCCTAGAACATCTAGTTTGTTTATTAATATTGGAATAGAAATAGTGTCGAATGCTTTGATTAAGTCGAGGAAGATTGACAGGCATTTCCTACCTTTATCTAGGTTGGTTGCAATATAGTTAGTTAAGATATGCACTGCTCCTTCTGTAGATCTACCCCTCCGAAAGCCAAACTGTTTATCTGAAAGCAAGTTGTTCTTTTCCAGGTAGTTCACAAGCCTTAGATTGATAGCTTTTTCTAGGATCTTTGAGAATGCAGGTAGGATCGATATTGGTCTAAAGTTAGACAATACATTCGAGTCTCCACCTTTGTGTATAGGACGCACAACAGATTTTTTCAAATGTTTCGGAAAGATCCCTCTCTCCAGGCAGACATTAAAGATATATGTTAGGGGAGAAACTAGAGCGTCTTTGTTGTTTTTTAATAATCTGTTTGAGATTTTGTCCCAGCCTACTGCAGAATCTGTTTTTAGTCCTAAGATAAGACGTTCTATTTCGTCCTCGGTGATGTTGCTCATTACAAATGAGTTAAGCTGGGAAGATCCGGGAGTAGTAATAGGGATATTATCAAGAGACCCAGACATCAGATTGTGTTGCGTTTGAATACAGGCATTTGCCAAATTTTTACCTTCACTTGCAAAATAATTATTGATGTCATTGACCGATAGTTCAGGAGTAGAGCATAGATTAAGAAGTTCGTCTGGGTTTTTGGGTTCTTTTGTTGTGTTGGTGATGGTTTTTATAGTTTTCCAAAGAGTTTTGGGATCGTCTCTAACTTCTGCAATAAGGGCTCTGTCGTATTCCCGTCTTACTTTTTTCAGAATAGCGTTGTAGTAATTTCTATATCGGACATACGTTATTTTCAAAGTCTCATTATCTCGGGACATGTTTGACTTTTGGTGTAACATGTCTCTATTTTTCATGCAGCGGATTAATCCTTGAGTGACCCACGGTTTTTTTTTTTTTTTTTTCGCCTCGATAGTTTTATAACTTTAGTATTCTGATCTAGAGCTTCTTGTATCTTAGTTGTAAGGTAATTAAGCAAATAATCAGGGTCTTGAGATGCATAGATAGGGTCTAGATTTATTGATGAAATAGCCATTTTTAATGAATCTAAATCGATTTTGGTAACTGTAGTGGTAGCAAAACGGCGTGGCAACTTAAAATTGATGCATGTTAAGACCGGAAAATGATCTGTCAGGTAAGTTCTTGGAATAACTGTGACACCAGAGTACTTAGTTTTTATCAGTACATGGTCAAGGCATGTTCCAGTAGCTTCGCGGGTCACCTCTGTGTGAGCTGGTAAGTAACAAAAGAGGCAGCTAGTGTAAGGTATCGCTCACCAGGATATTCAATTTTTGAACAATTTATGGGTATATTTATGTCTCCGACTACCATAACATTTTCGATTAATCCTTGAGTGACCCACGGTTTTTTTTTTTTTTTTCGCCTCGATAGTTTTATAACTTTAGTATTCTGATCTAGAGCTTCTTGTATCTTAGTTGTAAGGTAATTAAGCAAATAATCAGGGTCTTGAGATGCATAGATAGGGTCTAGATTTATTGATGAAATAGCCATTTTTATTGAATCTAAATCGATTTTGGTAACTGTAGTGGTAGCAAAACGGCGTGGCAACTTAAAATTGATGCATGTTAAGACCGGAAAATGATCTGTCAGGTAAGTTCTTGGAATAACTGTGACACCAGAGTACTTAGTTTTTATCAGTACATGGTCAAGGCATGTTCCAGTAGCTTCGCGGGTCACCTCTGTGTGAGCTGGTAAGAGTCCGTGAGAGGCAGCTAGTGTAAGGTATCGCTCACCAGGATATTTAATTTTTGAACAATTTATGGGTATATTTATGTCTCCGACTACCATAACATTTTCGAAATGTGCAAATTGTGATAAAATATCGTTTAATGAAGACAGAAATCCATCAATATTTTTGTGAGAGGGTGAGCGGTATATACCTATAATTACCGTGCGGTTTTCGCTTGTTATGACCAAACGATTACCATCTGTAAAATGAGGCTCGTGAATTGTGCAGTTAAGATGGGCTTTGTGGTAGACAACCACACCATCATTTTGTTTAAGATTATTTTTAGTGGCAGAAGAACGATATCCGGGTACTATGGGAATGGTGGATGAGGCTGATATCCAACATTCAGTCAGGATCAATACATCACACTCAACTTTAAGCCGTGTTAGCATTATCTCGAAGCCATGTATGTTACAGTTTATACTCCGTATGTTCTGTGTAATGATAACTAAACGACTGGATGGTGAATTTGGTAAATGTTTATGACAGTTGTCAATGTCGGAAACAATTGATTTAGAGACAGTTACATTATCAATATCCGAACATATTTCAATCATGTCAGCGAATTTTATAGTAAGTAAATAAAAGGATCGAGATAGTGAGCGACAGATATAAATGTATGCAGTTGCGTAATGTGTGATGGACGGCAGATGATTCTTTATGGTTTGACTGGGTAAAAATGATCTTTAAGGAGTGTTTAGGGTTTTTATTCAGTAGTTTACAGTATGTTATGTAAAAATTGCGAATTGGTAAAAACTGGCACTTGCTTGAGTGAAGGTTTGTTTTGGCGTTGTAGAGTTGTTTATGGTGATATTGTAGGTGTCGTAATTTAGGTGTTTCATGATGGTTGAAGTGTAATAAGTTTTGTGTTTTGTGTGATATTTGCATTCGCAAATAACATTATATCATGAGCAAAAGTGTTGGTGACAAACAGTACTTTTACAATTAATATTGAAATAGTAGACAAAAATAGCATGCAAAATTTAGAATTGTGATAAAACTTTGTCTGAAGGACCTCCGTAACTAAGACATAAGATATAAAATGTGAAAAATAAAATATAACCATGAGTCATATGGCATTTCTCATCTTAATTAGGTCTGATTCGGTATTAATTCTTACGGCGTTTTGACCCTCCTGCTGTCGAATGTAGATTTTCCCGTACGAAGTCCAGCAATACTGTAGTTTGTTTGATTTAGCAAAATCCCGAGCAAGATAAAATAGCCTTTTTTTCTTGTAAGTCAGGTGTTCAGACATGAAAATAAGGTTTGGTGGACCTTCGAGTTTTAGATCAGTTGTGGATAATCTATTATCTTTGTGGGTTTTATTGTAGTTTTTGAAGGCTTGCACAAAATCATCCTTTTTTATGACTGTTGTAAGCTCTACAACTATCGTGTTTGCATTGGTGTTGTTCGTACGAATTTTCGGTTTTAGACGAAAAATATCTCTTATTTCTGACTTGTTGATTTCTATGTTTAGACTTTTTCCGGTATCCATAATAATCTGAGAGAGGCTAGTCTCGGTTTCCCCTTTATTTTCTGGAATATTCCTAATTTCAATGCAGGCTGACTTGCTAATCACATCCAAATTTTCAATTTTTTCTTCCAAATTCTGTATGTAGGCAAGTTTATCTTTGTTATCAGACTCCAGTTTTGTAGTTGGGCTTTTATGTCATCGTATTTTGCGGATACAAACTTTAAGGATTTATCTATCTCATTGTACTGTTCCTTAATGTCGGTTACTTTTGCTAACAGTGATCTATACTTTTCATCTTGTTGTTCAGTGAATTCTGCAAACATTTTTTTAATTTCTGTCATAAATGCTGAGAAATCATCCCCTTGTTGATGTTTGCGTTTGCATCTTTGAGTCTTTGAAGCAGGTTGTGGAGAAGGCGCAGTTGATGTTTTCATGTCCGACTCTGAATCGGAGAGTGGCTCTGTTGATGATTTCGGGGGAGTCCTGTGGATCGGCATTATTTATTATTTTATTAAAAAACTAATAAAATAAAAATATACGAAACAGAATCCACAGTTTTCAAATAAATGCCCGCAGGAAAAAAATCCAGAACAATCAAAAAGACAAAATATGCAAAAAGATTTGCGCTTTCCGCTGATCGAACTTGAGCCTTGTATATTGGGAGTGCGATGAGTTACACTGCCGCTGGGTCATACAGTTATTAATTAACTTCTTGAAAAACTTGTTCCGTAAAGAGTTATGTTCGTTGATTGGACGTGAGTCGTTTTTGTTTTGTACAATTATTACAATTACCCTCCACTACCAAAACTTGCACTTGTTTATCCAATATTTTTATTACAGTATTTCTTCAACTACGTAGTATAACACATTGGTAGAAACTGGTTCTTTGCACTGATTTTAAGGCTAGAGTTTTACACAACGTTTAGCAAACGATCCAAGCAAATATATCTACACAGTTTTTACTAGACTTTGTGAATTATTAAGCACTGAGTCGGCACGTGTGCGTCAGGCTAGTACAAGAGCGCGCGGGGTTCCTGAGAAATGTCAAAGCAGAGCATCAATTTCCTCTCTTCAAAATATTATGATCAATGGGAATATTATCTGATCAACTAGCCGAGGCTACTGCCGATCGCACATTGGACTTGTGTTTATTCCAGAATGTTTTAACAATGACTTAATTCAGCCCCCTTTGATGGTGCGGGTTCATCACGTGTGCTAATAAAAATAAGCTCTTAATATTAGATACCCCTTAGACCATTGGAGTACTTTAGCCATTTGTCAATATAATAAATTGGGTCAATGTTAGAGTTCGACTCGCCTTTAAGTAAACGCCAACTAGATTGCTTATAAGTTATATTATCAGTTATGGACCCAAAAGTCGGCCAAAACACTATAGAATCATCACTCCTTACAAAGTTTTCTTTATACTCAATAATGTAGGGTCATAAGTCTGCGCCCGGAACACAATAAAAGGAGAACTGCAGTTCTTTTAGAAATTTCGAACAATGACATTTTGGAGGGAATTTTGTCAATTATACAATTAATTTAAAAAAAAAAATCTTATTTCGTGAAATATTTTTTCTGACACCAATTCAAATTTTATTTGATGGAAACAAAAGATGAAAAAGATTGGAGTTTTTCCGTTGTCAATGCTCAGTCGTCAGCTACCTTTGTACGTTGGAGCACATACTTCGAAATCTTGTCCGGTGGATATATTTTTTGTGAACAGCCACGTGTTGTTTGATGCTGTGTTAAATTGGTCCCATTCCCGGGACCTATCGGGGATATTCTCCCCGCACGGGGTATTTTTGGTATCTACTTTTAGAAGAAGCCGATTTCGGCCATACCCTCGGGCCAGAGCCATCCTGCCGGCTCCTTTTACGTCGTGGCGCCTTCTGCAGCCGTGAGTCAATGCGGAGTAGAGTGCCGCGTCCCAGTGCTTGAAAAAAAGGAACTTCCAGCGAATTAGGTTCATTGCAACAAGGTCTTGAACACGCGTTTATATACGATAATCGATGTGGTCCCATGTAATCGATGACTATCGAAACGTCTACCCTCGCCGAATCGAACATCTAGTTAAATAACGTGAACCGATGGTCCTAATGTTTTATCTATTAAATTAGGAATCTCATGATCTAGCCTCAGTTTTTTTTGTCATGTTTGACGGCTTATTTATGGGTCAATTTCAACAAGTCGTGATTTTTTCTCATTCCGATGTTTATTTTTATTTTAAGGTTTTATTATTTGTTTTTAACTTTAAATTGTCCTTCAGTCTGTTTTAATGAATGTATGTTAGATGGGATCAAAATATCGTAAGAAACATACGAGATATTTGAGATTAATTTTAAATGCCACCGAAGTGATAAAGTGGTCCACCGAAATTATATATCTTACCACCGAAATTAGATTTACGTCACTGAAGTGAAAATTTTGATACCTCAATTCATCTACGTACCCCCTCACAAATTAAAAGGACCATTTGCGAATAACACTATTTGCGAAAGAGGGACTGCTTGAGAATGGGACCGTCTGCTACTCATCATCATCACCATCTGGGCCGCTAGATGTCCACTGTTAAACATAGGCCTCCCCTATGGATTTCCGGAGTAATCGGTTGTAGGCGGCCTGCATTCAGCTCATCTACTTCCTGCAACATTTCTTCGGTCGTCTATCCACCTTGTGTGTGGACGTCCTACGCTGCGCTTGCTGATACGTGGTCTCCATTCAAGAACTCTTCTGCCCTATCGGCCATCAGTTTTATGCGTTATGTGCCCTGCCCACTGCCACTTAAACTTGCTAATACGTTGGGATATGTCGGCAACCTTAGTTCGTCTGCGTATCTCCTCGTTTCTGAGTCGATCTCGCAGAGAAACCCCAAACATAGCCCTTTTGAAAAGAGTCCCGTATCAACTAATTGTCCATGAATAACAGATTTTACAAAGACACCATAATAAATATATATCAGTTTTTTTTTATTGGCACCGATATTACAAAGCCATCCACCGAAGTGACTTAAATGACCACCGAATTCACATTTAGGACACTGAAATGTTGTTGTCATTTCGGTGAATGTTCTCACATCGGTGGCGGTTTCAGGCCACCGAATCCACCGTTATGAGAACACCGAAAGGAGAAAAAGCACCAAAAACTAAAATTACAAAATAATGAAAATGTTTAGGACACAATGAGCACTATTCAAGTAAATATATACATAAGGCATATGTACTACATACAAAATTAAAAGCTGTATTTTATTTACACACACGTATTTACATGATTTTATAACGAAGAATTAATAATAATCGGTAGGTAGGCCTTTGGCACGGTAATATATTATAATATTACCGTGCCTTTGGTGTGGGATGCAACGTGTGTCGACACCCTTGCGTCATCGCATCTTCCTAGCCAATTCATTTATGAAAATATTATGTACGTAAGGAAAAATCCACATCTCTTTAATAAAATAAGTGATAGACATAATTTTAATACTAGAAATAAAGATAAACTAGATCAACCATTTTTCAGATTATCTTTTATGGGGTACTGTGTTAAATGTTATAACAAAATACCTTGTGACATATTGCAATTAAATGAAAGAAAATTTAAAACTCATATTAAAAGTACACTTTGTAAACAAGCTATTACAAATTAGAGGATTATGTCCAAGATAAGAGTGCTTGGAAACATGCTGGTCCTGCTCCATAGGACAATTTAGAATCAAGACAAAATGAAACAGGTTGCTAATTTAATTGTAAAATTTATAATTTTGTGTTATATGACATTGATTTTACATTCTGTGATTACTTCCTCACACACTGACGTATTAATTTAAAAAAAAATTGGAAAATCGTCTGTTTTTACAATGTTTGTAAATATGTGAGCACCATGTATCTATCACATAATTAAATTATCTGTCGTTGCTTCATTTTTAATTCTGTTTACCTATTGTGGTATAGTAATTTTATTCTAGGTGCATCGTCTTCACATATAATTATTTAACTGATGTACTTACTTTAAATACAAACTATTGTAAAACATTTTAAAAGAGTAACGGTGGAGTTTCTTGCCTATTCTTCTCCATACGAAAACTACCTTTTGGAAGGGGCGACTAGAATCAATTATATTATTTTGTAAATTTTGACGTTCAAAAGTGCCATACATGGGCCATACTTGACTTGATTAGCACGGCGGACTGTGCTGCCGCTGCTGCTGCAGGTGCGGAAAACCTCAAACGGCGCAAATACTCCAATCTTATTGGGACTTGCCATGGGGTCCGAGTGCCCACCTAATTTTTCAAGCCAAGCGGCTGGTCGAATCTTCACGTGACCAGAGGGCTGGCCTATTCTTCGTGGCAATGCTGCCAGCTTTTTGGGCACTTTTCCTATTGACAGTGATGCGGACGAATTTTTTGATGCCCTATGATTATTTGTAAAACTAAATAACAAATAGTTTTTCTTGTACGAGGCTAATTACCATCAGAATCGTATTGGGGACAACCAACATTTTCTATTAAAAAAAAATATTTCGACTATATTTTAACTTTCTGCAGTGGCATTTTCATCCACGCCACAAAAGAAAATCTGTTTGGGAAATTCACCCTCATATTTGCCTTTTCTCGTGTAGGTACTCCGTTTTTCGTTTTGTTTTAAATATACTGTGTGATTTTACCTGAATACCACCTTTTATTCCATAACCTACGTCGTCCAGGGTTCGATCCCAGCCGACATTTGACTCGAATGTGGCAAATCAAATACTTTTGGTACAATACCTGGGCACTACATGAGCAGTTCGTGACACAAAAAGATCTATTTCGAGAACTCCGAAGTGCTGGAACATTGTCCCGGTAGCACAGAGAAGCCAATGCCATTCTGTCGGGGCAGATTTCCTTGAAAGCCGATTAGCTACGTAGTTGTACAAAAAAAAATGGTTGTTTTTTTAAATCGACCGGGAAGGTGATATACTGACATGTATCCGATAACGATCTATTTCGTCTAAGACTTCTTATTTAGGCTTAGAAAGGGCTGTGACTGTGTGCCGCCTTCGTTACGCAACTAAGAAACTACAGTTCGATTTTCGCTCTGAATGAATAAGCTTGTATCGGTCATAGGGTGACCTCGCAAAATTGCCAACATCTCTAAGATATTGCTGTGAGCGTCATTCATATTCGACGGCGCGGAAAAGGAGACATCGTAGGCGAAAGGAGCGGCGCCGCCGTACAAAACTATGTAAATTGGAAGACGCTTTTAAAAAACATACTGAAAAGGATCCTCTTTGCAAGATCTTATTATTTAAAATAATACTCAGTCGTGCATGTCTGACAGTGAGTCCATTCTATATATTCCGAGCACTACTGAAAAAGAAAATGTATTAAACAAAAAAAAGGGATTGTGCAATTTACACAAAACCTTAATGAATTATACACTAGAACTTTCCTCATGAATCGCTCCGTCCATTGGTGAAAACCGTTTGAAAATCCGTTCGGTGGTTTTTGAGTTTATCGCGTTCATCGTTTCAGACAGACAGACGCGGCGGGGACTTTTGTTTTATAATATGTAAGGATGATATGTGGCAAACGGGTTGACATAGTGCAACAACGTCGTGATAGTATTTTACATTCAGTAAAGAAAATTTGTAAAAAAAATTGTGTTTTAAGGGATCGTTAAGGAAAATACCCCCGTCCGTGCATCATTTATTCGACGATTCAAAGTTTACAGATTTTGTAGGAAAACAAGGGGAAACATCTTAAGACGCCCCAATTAAAATATCCTCGCAGGGTTGATCGTATAAACCTATCTAAAGAAGGAACACACAAGGAGTTATGTCATACAATGATCAGACTTTTGTTTCTTTTGTTTTAAACTTTATTGTTTTTGTTTTGTATAAAAGAAATGGAGTTGTAACTCTATTTCTTTTATTATTGTATGAAAAACCTTTAATTCTAGCAGCTTTAGCTTTTTAATTTTCTCCGAAATGGCTTTTACGGGAACAATGCATCGAAAGTATATGTATCTTAATATTTCTGTTACGGCCGTGCGTACGTGGGCCATGGGCTAACTTGAAACGGGTGTTTGCATGCTTAAATCGATTACTGCATAACTCGGAACGCAGCCAATGTTGATGTTGACATTGACGCACCAATACTTATGTCACGTCAATGTCAAAGCAATCATTGAAAAAGGAGGCTTCGGGCGCTTGTGATGAATTTTTTCAAAATAAATTCATTATTTTCTATGTTGTTACAAAAATAGATTCTTAATTTTTGTGTCCAAACATATATTTGTTATTAAAATATCAGTAAATCTCGAGAAATAATTTGAGGTTATATTATTGTTTAACATCGAAAACATCGATAGTGCAATTGAAGCAATTCAATATTTCTATTACATTTTATGTATCAACCTTTTTTTAACGTGAAATCGCAATAATTAAAAAATAAACACTAGAAACTGGAAGAAACAAGAAGAACTACAAATAAAAAAAGAGTTATTCTTTAAATTCAGCTAGAAATTGCTGGGTGCATCTTTCTTTCGTTATCACCATGATGAGAACGTATACCCGTAAGCGCCCGCACCACGAGTTGATAGAAGATGTCCAGAAACTGTGTAGACTGTGCCTGAACAAGGCTGTAGAAGCAATCCCTATATTCACCGAGGACCCAAACAATATCTGTGCAACTTTAGCACTGAGGATCATGATTTGTGTGGGACTGGAGGTAAGAAGTAATAGTGTTATTAGTCTAGGATACGTCCTTTCATTGATCAAATTCAAAAACATCATCATTTGTGGATAAGAGGTTAATTTTTTTATTCATTTAATAAAAATTAAAGCCTTCTATTTGGAGTTATGCTTAAGCTTGAACTGAAATCCTAGGTTTGAACTCAACTCCAACATTAATCTACTTTTTAATTGAGATTAATGATTAAGGCCCACTTGCACCACAAAATCACTAAAAGCATTTAGAATTAAACATATTTAAAACGTCATTCTGTTTCTGTCAATTCTCTGTCCCCGGCGAATAAAATGGTAATTGTTAAAACCAAATTTTACAGGAAAAATAAAAAACAGTTTTTTTGTGAAAATCTTATTAACACATAGCGGAATTGTTCAAATTAAAAAAAGTGATTTTTACATTTATTATAAAATTATTACAATATACCTTAAAATCTTGTAACTTCTAAAATAACTGTAGGAAATGAATGAAAAAAATTGACAGTATAATCGGACCTCTTAATATTGAATATGCAATAATCTTAAAACTATTGTAGTAGCACATTACCATTTTATTCGCCGGGGACAGCAAATTATTTGGAGATGGCATGTACAGATAATAGTAATACTAACCTCTAACTGCGCAACTACAGGGCAAAGGCCTCTTCTCAAACAGAGAAGTCACAAGCATTAATCACCACGTTGCTTAAGGCTGACTGGTGTTTTCAATCTTATAATGATTCTAAGATTGAAAATTAAGTCCAAGTTTCCTCACAATGTTTTTCTTCACCAATGTCAGTAATGTCGGAGATAAACTTAGAAAGTACATATGAATTGAAAAAGTCACATTGGTACTTACCCAGATTTGATCCCACAACCTCGTGCATTAGACCACTGCCCATCACAGCAGAGTCAGAATTATGTTTTAAATGTGTTTAGCGCTAAACATGTATAGTGATTTGAGGTGTAAGCAGCAAGTCTCAGTATGTTGGAAAAACAAAAATTGGGTTGTATTTAATTAAAGTTTGAGAATATGGACTGCATCTACACTGTAATAACAATTGTTTTATAATTTTCAGGTGAAAAAAGAAGAATGCTTACCAAATGTAATCTGTACCAAGTGCTTCAATGAACTCAATAAATATTATGCATTCAGGAAGAGGTGTGAAGTGACATATCAGAAACTTAAATCTCACGTCCTAGCCTATCAAGAGAATCTATACAAACAGAAACTATTGAAAGAAGAGGAACAGAGAAAAAGGTTTGAAGAAAATGAAAATGGATTGAAGTTCATAGTCACATTTGAAAAAGATCAGTTTCCTGATGTCAATGTATTGAATCTGAATGGTGTAGCACAAGTTAATAACTTTGCAGACGTATGTTCACAGTGAAATTGATGGATATTTTGTTCTGTTTGCTAAAAGATACAAGGTTAATATTTTTTTTTTCTGTTTTTAGCAGAAATTACCTGACCCCACAAAAGTAGATAGCTCAGTAATAGAAATTAATGTGATAGATGAAACTGAACAAGTAAGTACATATTCATACACTATTCTAAATCATTACTGATAATAATAGTTACTACTAACAATAGTTAGATTTTTTATTTGTTTGAATGCGCTAATCTCTGGAACTGCCAGTCGGATTTGAAAATATATTTTTGCGTTTGATAGCCCAATTCTTGAGGAAGGCTATCTAGGCTATTTAACATCACGCTAGGACCCTTGGAGTCGAGCAAAAAGAAGAGAGAGCCCTAAGTGAAAACGAAGTAATAGCGCGGGCTGGGAATGCGATACGACGGGGTGGGTCGGGCGACAAGAATATTCACGCCGACGCAGTCGCGGGCAGAAGCTAGTGGTAGATAAAGCCACTTTTGAAATTTTTCACAGTATCCATAAGCCCCCTAAATATTAATGCAACCATCGTCTTAATATTATACTACAATCACACTATACTTTTACAAAATTTCAGTTCCATTGCAATCTTACAACAGTTGCAACATAATCACACAAAAGTTGCGCTACAATCGCACAACAGTTGCACTGCCTGTCAACATTAGGATGTTTACTCATTATTCTTCAATTAACTTAAACCAGCAGTCGGGAGATGGAGAAACATACAGTCCAGATATAACAGCGTTCTTATCAACCATGCTCCTAGAACTGGGCATTCTGACGCAGCAGGAAGATGGCCTGGTGCACGCTAACCAGAACATTACCTCTCTAGAATTGGAGAACGGGGACGGCAGTCAAGTCATGTTAGAACTGATGGAGGAAGATGATGTCGAGGAACAGGTATATACTCATGATTATTTACTTTTTATAAGTGTGCATTTTCCGAGATTAAAGATTGACCACATAAAGCAATAGATGGGGATAAGTGGAAGGAGGGAAGGGAGGCCTTATCCTTGCTGTGGGACACAAAACGCTAATAATTATATAAAAGTGCAATATAATTAAATTGCACTTTAGCTATAATCACTCAGTTCAAATTCACTCTTAATCTCCCGCTCGCACACTACTGCTCGCGGGCTGAGTGAGAGCGTGACAGCGGTGGCGGTGGAGAGAATACTCCAACACGCCAATACTTTGGGTAACTTCGTTTTACGGTGAAAATAGTGGTACTTATTTAAAAACAGTATCTGCTTTATAGATAGTTTAGATAAAATGCAAAGTTTCATGATCTAATTTGAAGCATTTTTTAAATAGCAGCAGTTAATTCTTCGGTTTGGAGGTAACTTTGATTTTTTTCTACAGAGATAATTTAATGGAATCGTGTTTTCGTGTTACTTTGCATAATAACTGAACTAACTATAAATATACTTTTCGGCGTGAAAAGCAATTACCTACCTAAACTATTGGAGCTTTGGAGCCCCCAGCACCTTACTCCGTCTTGCTCTCACCCAGTCCGCGAGCAGTAGCAGGGTGCGAGCGAGATAAAAAGTCAATTTGAGCTGAGGTAGTATGGGCTTCTAATTCAAAGTCAAAATATTTTATTTCCCATAAACCTACAAGGGTACTTATGAAACGTCAGAAGCTAGGTGCACGGTTCTAATTGGTCGCTTCTTATGGAGAACAGCCAGCAAGAAACTCCATGGTTTCTCTCTTTGTTTGGCTCTTTTAAAGATAGATGGTTTTTACAATGTTTTCAAATTACTGTGTTAATAGTGTTACGTCGTACGTGCGAGATCTTTCGAGAGGGCGCGGATTGCAGTGTGTTTGCGCTAAAAACTTCGAGAAGCATTCCATTATTATTAGTTTGAAGTTAAGTAGGTAACTACTTATAAAAAATATTAGGACTTGTCATTGTAATTTCGACCGTACGCCGAGGGCATAAAGTACCTACTTCTTTATTCGGTACAAGTAGGTTATTATTTTTTATACCTACTACTTTTGTATTTCCTGGTAATGTTTATTTGTTGATGTTTTTCTGGAACCGTTCTACACGTCGCCGGAATGTTCTTGAATATTGGCGGTATAAAAGCAGAGAGCCGACACACGATCTGTCTGTCTGATTTAGGCGATACAACGAAGCGAATCGAAGTGAACTAGAAGTGCGATATCTAAGCGAATAGTGATCAGTAGTGTATTTGTGATTAAGTTTTAAGTGTTTTGTGTTTAATAAAGTTATTTAATTGTCTGATTGGTAGTAATTAATTTATCTCATACCCAGCTCGTAACAATAGGTTTGAGAGGACGGTGTAGGCCTATCAACAAGTACTAGGTACTTCGCAAATAGAAAATGGTCCACGAGTGACCACGAGTCAACAGCCTACAAGATTCTCACATTCACAAAATCTAAAAGAAAAAAATCTATAAAAAAGATGAATAAATTAATAAAGACCTATTTAAACCAAATGACATGATTGCTACTACAGCTGCAACAAATCTAATTTGATAGAAAATTGTAGGTATATAATTTCAAATAATGAAAAGATTATGTCAAGGAAGTATGTAAAAAAAGTAAAATAAGATAATCATCGTAATTTGGGAGCAGTTAGTAGACATTTATATTGTTATGCCGTTAATGAGGTACCAGGGAAGCCACATGTGCAGAAGGAATTATTGCCAAACTTCCTTGTCTTCAACATAGTCTTTCATCTTATAATATGCTTTTTTGATAAGGACACGTTTGATGTGGGTTTTGAACTTTCCATTGCTTAGTTCTGTACCCGACTTTGGCAACTGCTTATAAGAAATGACTTACTAGTTTTAGTTAATCTAAATTTGTGTATCACAGTTTTATGTCGACTACGTGTATTTATATTATGGAAATCGCTTCTTATTTTGAAAAGCGCTGTTTTTGCGAACATACAAAATACTTTCTAAAATATAAAGAGAAGGCTGAGTCAGTATATCAATTTCTTTGAATTTATTTCTAAGGAAATCACGAGGACTCATTTTGTAGATCGCGTGAATTGCCCTCTTTTCTCTGCCGATCCCCTCAGCAGAACGCCATAAGACATAATACTGTGGAAATAAGCAAATGATACTAACCTAGCTGTGGCTACATCAGTTAACTGCCTTATATTTATTTGTAATTCTCTAATGTGGGCGCCCCAATGCTATCTAGAGTAATTTCTTTCTAGACACAGTTTCCGTAATAGCATCTGGTTTCTTGTTTTATAATATCTAGTTTCTTGTTTTCTCGTTTCTTGAAGTACATTTGGTAATGAGAACTTCTTCTTTGGTAATGAGTACATTTGGTAATGAGAACTTCATCTCGGCTATTAACATTAATCTTCAACCTTACCATATATTTATTTTAAAATGAATGCTGCAGTATTTTCGATATATTGGAAACAGTGCCGGATTAAGGAAGCGCGGGACCCGTAGCAAATTTTATCGAGGGGCCCTTGATCTGCTATGGATTGTTAAGTACAAATTGGTAAAAAAAACAATACTCAATACGTTTATTTCCCATAATTTTTAAGAAATATGTTAAAAATTGTATTACTGATTGTCTGACGTGGATTGTCTTAGACGAGAAAGGTGTTACGTATCACGTTTTTGTGACATCAAGAAAATTCAATATTCTTAATAAGTTTCACTCAAAAAATTACGCTCAAGCGGAGGTGGGCGGGTATGGGTACCCAAAAGGGGGCCTTTTGCGCGGAGCCCGTAGTAGTTGCTACTCTTGCTACGTGGTAAATCCGGCACTGATTGGAGGATCATGCTAAGCAATTTGAGGTATTATAGACTCGTGACTGGCTTGAACGATGGTGCGCCACGAAAACTGTACTTTTGTAATCACACAGACTTTGTTTCAATTATTTCAAAAGAGTGTTTTTTTCGTGCACGGAGCTTTATATCGTAATTGTTGTCAAATGTGGTGGGAGGTTGCATGTTTGTCATTGGCTCATGTCTGCTAAATTCTAGGTACAAGAGGAAGTAATGGACGAACCTCAAAATACATCGAAAGAAGTAGATGAGGCATCGCAAGAAAACCAGTACATCGTAAAATATATAACGTCAAAATCGGCAAACCGCCGCGGTCGCCCCAAGAAATTAGATAAAAAGGGGTAAGTTGTACACACATTCTTACTAAATACAAGCTGTGTGCCCGATGGGATTTCCCTTAGGCAAAAATTATGGACACTTTCATCCCCCTATTTAACACAGTTAGGGGATGAATGTTCAAAAATCCTTTATGAGTGCTTACCTTCGTTGTCTAATGAACTCTTGTGCAAAATGTCATGCATCTAGTCTATACCCAGCGGTTGAGGCTGTGCGATGCTGTCATTGAGTGAATAAATTAATGAGATTTTTACAATATTGTTACGGATAGTCGGACACCTGACAACCAGTTTTACCAAGGAGTATCGTGTTACTCAGTAACTTAACTAACAGGGTTGTCGGGTCTGATAGTCGCTCCATGTAAAATACTGGTATTTAGCTGCATCCAGTTAGACTGGAACTCGCCAGTAGCCAAAAATGTTTTGGTCAATATTTTAAAACTAATGGCATCGGCATTTCCTAACTGACTAATCCTTGAGAAAAAAATCCGAAACAAACTCAGAGGCTATGGTTTATTTTAAAATCCAGACATTATATTATTACGATATTATGTGAGTCAAACAATGCAGGGCCATGTCTGGAAGGGCCTTTTAAGTTAAGGTAGCCCGTGAGTTTAAAAATTTCTTACGTTTTTTGCGATTTGGCGGGCTATCTTAGCGCATTCTCTTAACGTATAATCCTTTGCTAGGCCGGGCGCGTGGTGCTCCGAGTGCGGCAAGCGGCTGGCCACAAGCGGCGCGCTGACGCGGCACATGCGCACGCACTCGGGCGAGCGGCCCTACGCCTGCGACACGTGCGGCCGGCGGTTCGCGCAGAAGGAGGTCATGCTCAGGCACGTGCTGGTGCATGAAGGTACCTATGTCTACGGTCTTTATTAACCATCATATTTGATTTGTATACTAGCTGTTCGTCCGCGTGAATTTTGTACGTTCCCTTTGGAACTTTAACGCCCCCTCCAACCCCTTTAAAGTGTAGTTTTATAATATTAATGATTACTATCTTTATTATTGTTAGTAGTGTCACAGATTACGTAGTGTAGTTTTTGCAAAATTGTAAGTTTCTAAACTGAAGGAATAAAATTTTTCATACAAATGAAATCCCCCTTTTTCCCCCTCTTAGGAGTGAAATTTCCGTGGATGGCTACGTTTCATAAGAATCCTACTATCCAAATTTCGAATTTCTACCTTAAGCGGTTTGGGCTGGGCGATGATTTTTAGTTTTTCCCGTATTATCCAATTTCTCGGGCATCTTTTTCTTTCCCAAAATACCTCATGCGGAGTACTTATAACGAACATATAATACAGAAAATTAACCAAATCGGTCCAGCCGTTCTCAAGTGATGCGCTTACCTACGAACAGCATTTCATTTCCATTAGCAATATACTCCCGATGGCATGATAGTGACAATAGGGGTGGATCTCACCTCTCTTTGAGAAGTGGCTAGAGAGGCGCCACGGCGTCCTCACCTTCCGCCTGACGCAGGTCCTCACCGGACACGGCTGTTTCGGAAGGTTCCTGTACAGGATAAGGCGGGAGGAAACGCCCGAGTATCACCATTGTGTGGATCGCCCGGAGGACACTAGGCACGAGGTTATTTGTTTTTAGATCGATTCATTATGTCTTGTCATGCCCATTTTCTGTAGGATATCGTGAATTTTGATTTTTCATCAGACGTTTAGAAAACGCTTTAAATGGGAATACGCAGACATTTAGCTTCTGACGTTTTATAAATGACCTTGTAGGTTTATGTGATATAAAATATTTTGAGTTTTGTAGGAGGACGTGAGTCTCACTATTTCCATTCGTCGATAGACAATGGGTATAGTGAGACTGACTTGAAAAAAAAAAAAAGTTGTCTCAGTATTACCGTATTATACCATACCAGTATCAGTATCACAATGGGTAATGGGAATAGTGAGACCACCCGACAATAGGCTAGAGCAATATTACTTGATAATTCAGTTATCTGGTGAAATGTAGATGTAACCGTGTAACTAAACACCTCTGCCTACGCGTTTAGGGTAAACATGCGTGATATCATGTTTATGATATGTACAGATCTGTAACCTATTTATTAAGATAACTGCTATATCACAAGCATTTAACTTCCTAATTACATCATATTTCTAATCTATCTAATATATTTTCTCGTAAACAGAAGACCGGCCGCATAAATGCTCGATATGCGACAAAAGCTTCACCCAACGCGGCGCGCTCGTGGCACACGCGCGGGCGCACGCGCCGCCCAACGCGCGGCCGCTCGCGCTGCACCGCTGTGACCGGTGCCCCAAAGTGTTCCTCTACGCCTCAGGTTAGATGCCCTGCTGTACTCTTACGGAACTTGTCTGCTCGACTACATGTGTATCACCCGCGCGGCCGCTCTGTGCATTTATATCTATAAATAGTATAAAATATAGTCACTTTTGGTGTCTGTGTGACCGCTTAGTTCGACTAACGACCGCTTAGGGCTTCCATGGGATTTTCACTATCTTATTTTTCTGTATTTACATCGAGTCGATGTCATCGACTAATCAACTACTACCCCGCCAGGTCTCAGCCGTCACATGATGATGCATAACGGCCGAGTGTACGTGTGTGGCGCTTGCGAGCGACAGTTCAAAGACAAGAGCTCGTTACTGCGACACCTGAAGAACGCCAACCATACGACTTGAGACAATTCGCCCACTTGATGACACCCCATCTGGAGGAAATGACTTACAGCTTCCGTAGTTGATTATTTCACAAGTATTATTTTTTGTGATAGAACTACACTATTATATCGCCTGTTCAGCAACTTTTGCAAGTGCAACAAGTATTTTTTTTAAATGTTCGTTTTTGTTGTTGATTGCTGTCGGTTACGGCAGACCGGCGAAGGCAGTTTTAAGGGTTGGTTCAGACTTGCAGCGCGCTTTTTGTCTCGTTGACGACAAGTTTTATGTGGCGCCTATCATTATATCCATAAACATCGAATTAAATGAATTAATTAAATGATTTAAACGATGTGATCTAAAATATAATACAATTTATTGTGACAAATGAAATCAAAATATTGTAGTAAAATAATCAAATTATATTAGTGTGTAAGTTTAACTCAAAAGTATTGTGGATAAATGCAATATGAAGTGTATGTATGTGATCATACAGTATTTTGTTATGAAAAGGAATATTTTTTAAGAAATAAAACACATAATTTATTTACTTAAATATTTTTATTGGAAAAAAAATTATATTAAATCCAAGGCAACGTGGTATTGTAAAATTTTAAGAAAATAATGACAAGAAAATATCGGAATACTGGTGCAAGGCCGCGGCGCCTCTCGTCCGACCGTCGGGCTGCCCGGCCGACCATCGGGCCGACCGGCTGAACATCGGGCCGCCCGGTCGACCGTCGGGCCGACCGGCTGAACATCGGGCCGCCCGGTCGACCGTCGGGCCGACCTCGGACCTCAGATATGGACATGTGACGGATGGCACTTATATTAAACAAAACACGAACAATTATATTTTCATAACATTTTAATTTTCATAAAAACCAAGTCGACGCCATCGCATTGTAACTTATGGAATGCCTTCTATTCACTTAAAATTATATACTCCCTACAAGCATACATTTTAGTATCTATTTCAAATTTTGTTCAAGAAACAAGTGGGAACAGTTTCGTAGGCCGATACATTTGTGTCTCCGGCTGCGCCACTCGACGTCACCGACTATAATATAACATACATAATATATTGGTCGCGCGATCACTGTCTCGTATATAAACATAATATCAGGATAACAGACCGACGTTATAACCGTTGAAACTGAACTGAAAATAATAATTACACTTGCAGCTCTAACTCCTACATCTAGATTATAAATGATTATAAAAATAAATAAGGGGCATCGCCCCCTCCCTTTCACCGCATCGCGTTCGACTTCACACGCAGGACATTGTTATAGTTTGAGCAAAACTCGTCACGTTGTGTACGAACAACGTTACAGGTGTTTGTCGCAGTGCGTAGCGCAGGTTAGCGCTCTCAGCGCAGTTAGCGCAGTTAGCGCAGCTAGCGCAGACCGCTAGTCCCGAGTGCCGAGCGGCGAGCCACGCTCCCGTCTGTCCACACCTTCACACACACATCCGCCAAACACTAAAATAATCAACAGACAAATTATAATAACCGAATCAACTACCACAAATAAAAATATAAGCCGCAGCACACAGCAACTATATGACTCGTACTAGATCCACCTGGTACGACACTTGATTTAGATGAATAAAATCCAAATTATTTTCAAAAATGATTATTATTAATAATAAAAAACAATTCTGTGTGCTTTGATTTTATGATTTATCTGGCTATTGTTAAACATACATCGCTGTAGCAAGTGATTCCTAGAATGTTCACTTTAATAGGTTATAGCACAACGGTCTAAAATAAAATTACTAATAAGTAATAATAATCAATATTTACAGTTAGTTTCGACTACGACGCCCGACAAGTGCGAGTGTTCGTACACACATATATGTAAGCACCGCTGAATCATATGACCCTTTATTAGTTGACAATCTCTTGACGACGGCAAAAGATACATATTGCCTGGACGGTGTATAAAATTATATAAAAATATCGTTCGATCATCAACGTACTATCACGATCGTCGCTCGCACGCGGCCCGACGCGCGGCTCGTCATCGTCACTAATCAATCTCAATTATTTTGAGTTTTGATTTCGCGAAATAGAACGGAATGTTTGAAAATACATTTTGGCACTTCAGATTTTGAATGGGTCGGCCCGCGTGCAGAGCGCGACTCAATTATAAGCTTTACGCGTTCGGAGTAAAACCTATAATTGCTACACTTATCCGCTTACATCTTAGACGGCCGTCCACGACCTGGGGCGACTCGAGAGCTGATCTATGAATGCGTCGACAATTACAGAGTTAGAATTACAATGTTATTATACAAGAACAAGGCGAGTGGTAGGAGAGAGGAGAGGATGGGAGGAGGAGGTGGAGTGATCAGCCCGGGTGTCGCGTGTGGAGGTGTCTACATGTTCTCGAACTGATCGACGCGTCGCTTGGTGTTGCCCTTGCGGATCTCGCGCAGAGTCTTGTATTTGTCGCGGCCCTGGCGCACGTTTTCGCGATGAATCTTGTCCATGGCCGTCTCCATTGTCTCGTCGCGAGACTGCGCTAAGTCTTGCTTTAGCGCCTGCGGAGAAAATCAATTGTTATAAAAATAAAACAGTAGGTACATTCTTACATAGGACTTGAAAATAAATAGTGAAATGTAGGTGTAGTTAGTCTACCCTTTCCGTAAGTACAGGCATGTGCCCGATGGGATTTCCTTTATTACAGAAAAATTGTGAACATCTATTTAACCATGTTAGGGGACGAAATTTCAAAATCAAAAAAGGATTTCTTAGAAGAATTTCCTTCGTTTATAAAAATTAGGAACATAATGCAAAATGTCATGCTTGGAGAGCCAGCTGTGCCCACCTTGAGCTGGTTGTGCAGGCGCTCGTTGCGCTCGGCCAGCGTGCGGCGCTCGGCCACCGGGTCCACCAGGTCGTCGGGCGCGCGCGCCAGCTCGCCGCCGCCCGACTCGGCGCCGCCCGACTCGGAGCCCGCGTCCGACGCCGCGTCGCCGTCGGCGCCGTCGCCGCGCGAGTCGGCGCCGCGCTCGGCCACGTGGTGGTGCTGCGGGGTCGTGGCCGCGGCCAGCGCCGCTGCGGCCTCGTCCTGGGAACGACCGAGTTTTCATACATAAACTTACGCCGTTTTCCTATGGCAGTGGACAGAAACGACAGAACGGCACCCGTTACGATCCTTATTAACTCCTTTTGCCTCGTTTACGTTCATACATTTGGTCACACACGCACGCCGATCACGAGTACTACGCACTTGACCGTTCTGAAGAACATCACCGATAAGGTCACTAGTATACCTTGATCATCTGCGTAAAGAAGGCATTTGACAGACAACTAATTAATCCTCGATCCGCACTCAACCTCTTATAAATCTACCAGACAACTATCCATGCATAAGTTGAACAACCACGGTGACACTACACAACCCTGTCGAACACCCCTCTAGGTGCAGAACCTGTTCGTGTATGCCCCATTTATCCTAACACAAGCACTGGAATCCTTGTATAAAAATTTCATTGTCCGTACCAAACGCCAGTCCACACAGATAGTGTCGAGTTGTCGACCACAGTTCTTCCCTCCATTCACTGTCATAGACCTTCTCCAAGTCAACGAAAGCACAGTAGACTTTCTTGTGCTTTGGCAGATGTTTTTCGGCTATGCACCTTAGGGAGAAGATCTGACACATACAGCCCATTCCCTCTCTAAATCCTGCCTGCACATCTCATATTTTCTCATCTGTCACTAAAAACGTTCCAGAACTATATAAACAGGTACTTGTATAAAGTAAACAGCGGCACATCATTGAGCCTGCAAACTTTTTAACAGACACAATGAGTAAACACCTAAACACATTATTTCTTACAAAAATATATGTATGTAAAAGATCCTTAGGGTTGTAGTCCACAGATTTCACCCGGCGCGGCCGGCGCAGCGCACAGTGGAACGAATGTATGGGAGCGGTTGGACGTAGACATGTCCGAAAAAAAAGAGTAAAATTATGCCAAACTAATGATGCCATCTTATTCGATTACTTAATGCCTTCATAACTTGTGGTGATGAATTTCTTCATAACTCCCATATTTCGGGAGTAATTTGAGAAAATGTGAAATTTTACTATGAAAATGAGTGTATCGAGCTCTCTCCCTCCTGATTCCGGGCTTGTTTCAAGTAGCGGTCTCTAATATCATAATGCTAATACTAAGAGCTATATTTAATACTAAGACACATAGTGCGCCAAATGTGCACTTTCTGGGATAAAGAGTGATGTTTATTTTATAACACAATTTTTTAATTTTTTGTTTATTTTGTTGATTAAAACCGTTTTTCTAAAGGTTTACCTTATTACAATAACATTTCTGATCAGCCAATTAGAGAAGATATAAGCTAATTAGGATATATAATTAGGGACTTAAGGTTTACATATAAAACTGATGCACTAATGATTACTGATAAGAACATTGCTATTATTTAATTACTAAATGGCTCTTAATACACTAATTTAGCATGCATCATTTACTAATTATCACAATAACTAATTACCTTGCAATATTTAACAAAGGATACCTGGGATACCTGGATTTTATATAAATAGGTCACTATTAGTAACTTTAAAATCAGTGTTGATTTACACCTCGTTGTATCCAAGCTAATCTCGCAATGTATTTTCCAAATTTTAATACAAATCTTGATATTCACGTTGCTTTATGCGCACGCGCACATAAAGATTTACGCGACTTTAACTATTTGTTCAGTGTTTTAAAAGATAACAGTTGTGTTCAGTTATGTGAAAGTGCTGAAACAAGTTTAAAAGACTGGTGTCGTCGATTTTGCTACCGCATTTATGCAAAATGGACACAGTCTGGAAGAAGCACAGATAAGTTTCGGAAGAAACATGAGATTTGGCTACAGGCTGCAATTCAATGGCCGGAATTACAGAATGAAAATATGGAACCTTCTACAGAAAATATAAGTGACGTCATCGAGCCCATAATTTCTCCTGCTAAATCTGATGCTTCAACTTGTACACATCCTAGTCCTCGTAAATCTTTTGAGGACCTTAGTAACCGGCAAAAAAGAAGACGCACCACTGAAGATAGTCTTTCATGCAGCAGTAGCAGCGCTGAAATTATGTTTTCGGCCGAAAGGGCGCTTCAAAAGGCAGGACAAAGCGATACAGCTTATGTTATGAAATACTTGACGGAGAATCCAGAAGAGGCCTCAAAAATCAAAGCCTTCATTGAAGGTAAATCAATTCAGGTACGGGAAATATCCCCTTTGAAGGCATTGGCTCTTTATGTATCGATGAACTTATCGAAATGGCGCTATAACACTCTTCGGGATTTCAACACTCAAGAAGGAGCTCTTCAATACCCGAGTTACTACATGTTGGTTAAAGAAAAAATTAAGTGCTATCCGGCCAAAGAAGATCTCACAGTTACAGAGAGCTCTGCAAAAATCAAATTACAAGCCTTGATGGATTTAACCTCAAGAAGACTTATTAGGTCGTTAGAAACCCCTGTTGATCCCAATCAACAGCTCGTATTGACCAGCAAATGGGGTTTTGACGGATCATCTAGCCAAAGCATTTATCATCAAAGGACGAGTGAAGATGAGCAAATCGATCTTGCTAGTAATTTTATGATTAGTCTTGTACCACTGCGGCTCGTCTCAAAAGGTGTAACAATTTGGGAAAACGAGCGACCATCTTCCACTTCATTTTGCCGGCCAATATTGTTTAAGTTTATAAAGGAAACCAAAGAAAATGTGCAGAGAGAGATGGCTGAAATCGAAGCAGAGATTGAAGCCTTAACTCCATCCACCATCACTGATGGAATTAGTGTCAAACACCAACTGCTGTTGACAATGATTGATGGTAAAATTCATTCCATTATATCCAATACAGCAGCTTCAGTGTGTGACATATGCAAGGCTTGTCCTAAAGAAATGAATAATTTAGAGTTAATCAAAGATAAACACGCAAACGAGGACATGTATAAATATAGCTTAAGCACCCTTCACGCTTGGATTCGCTCAATGGAATGCTTATTACACATTTCCTACAAATTAGACATAAAATCATGGCAAGTAAGGGGTGATATAGCAAAAAGGCAAGTTGATGACAGGAAGAAAAGAGTTCAAGAGGCTGTAAGAAGAGAAACGGGCTTACTTCTCAATGTTGTGAAACAAGGCAGTGGATCCACCAACAATGGCAACTCGGCAAGGAGATTTTTTGAAAACTACACTAAATCTGCTGAACTGACCGGAATAGATGCTATGCTTTTAAGAAAAATCTGTGTGATCTTGCAGTGTATTTCATCAGGAGAGAAGATCAACGTAACTAAATTCCGAGAGTTCTGCTTTGATACTGCTAAGCTTTACGTGGAGTTATACCCATGGTATTATATGCCTTCTTCACTTCATAAAATTTTAATGCATGGGCCAGACATAGTTCAGAACATGTCAATTGTGCCCATTGGTTTTCTATCCGAAGAGGCATCTGAGGCTAGAAATAAAGATTTTAGAAAATATAGAGAGGGGCATTCTCGAAAGCATAGCAGTATCTCATGCAATGAAGATATTATGCACAATCTTTTACTGTCTTCTGATCCACTTGTTACAAGTATCCGTCCAAAAGGAAATAAGTTTGTAAAAAAATCTTCTTTTAAGGAATTTTATGAGCTTACGGATTCTGAGAAAAGTGATATCGAATTTGTTAACATAAATGATTTAGCGGACATCGATTCTGAATTTGAATTAATTGATGATGATGATGATGACGAAGATAATTAAATGATGTTATTGTTTTAAAATGTGTAACTTAGTAAATTAGAGCTAACGTCTTAATTATTTATTGTACTTTTAATGAAACTAGGTAATTTATTATCAACTTACTTAAAAGTCATACTCTCATCAGTTCTTGTGAATATTTTTGTTAATATATATTTCTGTATATATATAATATATTTATAGACCTCTTAATAAGTCTGTCTGCGGTTTAAAGTAAATACAAATGGGGAAAAAACGTTTTTTTTTTTAAATTTTCATTTCCTTTTATCCCAGAAAGTGCACATTTGGCGCACTATGTGTCTTAGTATTAAATATAGCTCTTAGTAATAGCATTACGATATTAGAGACCGCTACTTGAAACAAGCCCGGAATCAGGAGGGAGAGAGCTCAATACACTCATTTTCATAGTAAAATTTCACATTTTCTCAAATTACTCCCGAAATATGGGAGTTATGAAGAAATTCATCACCACAATTTATGAAGGCATTAAGTAATCGAATAAGATGGCATCATTAGTTTGTCATAATTTTACTCTTATTTTTCGGACATGTCTACGTCCAACCGCTTCCATACATTCGTTCCACTGTGCAGCGCCGCGAAATAAACAGAATCGGGTCGTGAACGAGAAAGAGCCTTTACCATTGAACCAATCGATTGGAGACATTAGGAGAGATTAGGCGTAATCTCATCTCTACGGGCGGGAAACTCGCGTGGCATCAAATTGAATAGAAACTATGAATCAATCTCCACACGGCGATATCGTCGCAGCGATAGGTACTTTGATGGCATGGCGTGACTGACTAACATGGCGATCCTCCCGCCCGTGGAGATGGTGCCTTAGTATTGAATGTAAATGTGTAGCATGACCCAAAGCACTATTGAATGTTGTTATTTTTAGGGTTCCGCATTCAAAATAATGAAAACAAAACCCTATGACCAAAGTCAAGATACCACGCCGGCTTTCACTTTCTGATTTCGAAAGTTGTTGAAGAAGTTTTTCGTCATGACTGTCTGCATGATTTTAGGGGGTGCTGGTACAAAATGAGGTCAATATAAAAATCCAATATGGCGGTCAGTAAGAAATGCGTTTTTTTTCGTCATGGGTGTCATTTTCATGGGTTTCACCCCCCCCGGCTGATAACAAAATTTTGGTCAAAATAAAAATCAAAGATGGCGACAAAATTTTGTCAACCTCATGGGTGTCACTTTCAAGGTTTTTAGTGATGCTGATGCTGAAAATGAAGTCAAAATCCCATATACTGGTCAAAATTTTTTTTATAAAATTTCTACATTGGTTTCAGTTTCAAGGTTTCCGGGGTTGCTGATGCCGTATGGTAAATACTTTATGATGAATTATGTGTATAAAAGAGATAATAAATAAATCTTGTAAAAGGTATAAAAGATATAATAAATAAGTCTAGTAAGCGAACGCCTCACCTGCTTGCGCCGCGCCTCCTCGACCTCCTCCTGCAGACGGCGCGTCTCCGAGTCCTTGATCTCCACCTCCTGCTGGATGCGGGACACTTCTTCCTGCTTGGTGCGAATCTCGTCTTCCAGCTTCTGACGCTCGGCGGCTTCCATGTTCTGTTGGACATTCAATTTTGTTTAGTTTTTAGAAAATATTATTTTATATGGATTACGTCAGCAATAAAGGAGAAACCGTACTGAAAACCTAATTTGTTAACCATAATGGTGCAGTAACAATTTATTGCGCGGACTTATTCTGCGCTTTTAGGACAGTAACTCGCGTTAATCAGTAACTCCTCCAGTAACCGGAGGGCAGATAGGCATTCGATTTATGTAAAATAGCATGTTTATGTATGTTTAGCGGCTTCTGGTTAGACGAAACTAACTGGGCTTTTGGATAGACATATGATGATGAGCATACCTTAGTCTCCTCAAGGCGCTGCATCATAGCCTGCAGTTCATTCTGTCTCTGTTCCAGCTCCTCTTTAGCGGCCTGCAGCTGACGCAGCTGTTCCTCCAACCTTCGGATCATGTCCTGCGCCTCCATAAGGTTCGCCTGAGAACGCTCCATCTCTTCCTGCATCTGTCGCAGTCGGTCTTCGTACTCTTGTTGTTTCTTCTCCGCACGTTCGCGGGCTGCGATCTCCAGCTGGAGTTTTTCTCTGGAATTTGAAATGTTAATGTTGTGGTTATTGTGTTTTTGAGCGTTTGTTGAAGTGTTACACACAATGGGGTTTATTTATAAATGTTACTTAAAACTTTAAACATTACGACATTATTGAAATCTAAATGTCTCTCGTTTAGATTTCAAAAAAGTATGATTAAAAAGTCGGTAATCATTTCTTAATTTTAAGCAACGTTTATAACTGATGGGAGTTAATCTGGGAGAGAGACTTGACAGACTAGGTCGTATTGAGATTTTTTTGCAACTCAAATGGGCAAAGAATCTGATTTAAGATTCTAGCGAAATGCGTCTTCGTCACACAAATGGACATTAAATCGTTTTTTACTACTTCAAGTTTACAACTACCAACCTCTGCGCTTGCTTGGCCAGTTTCTCCTCCCTAGCCTGCGCCTTCATCTGCTGCACATCAATGGTGTCGGGCTTGCGCCGGCGCATGTACAGCTCGTGGTTGCCCATACACAGCGCCAGGATGCGCTTGTTGACGCGCACGCGCGGCGCGAAGAACACAAAGTCCGGCGCCTTCTTGTCGATCGGCTTGATTATAAACTTGCGGTCGTTGAACGAAATGTTCCGGATCTCTGACCAGGGGAAACCGATTTTTGGTGTCAGTCTGGAATGTAAAAAATGTAATGTTAGAGCTTTTCTAGTTTTGTGAAAATGTTTGTTGGGTATTTTCATCTGCAAACAGTTTTGAATACTTCTAAAGCCTCGTTTACACGATGAAAGTTTCTTGCCTGTAGCATACAATAAAATTAAATCAACAAAAGACTTGCAGTCTAAACACTGTTTGGACGGTGCAACTATGATTGTTGCTTCAGCGTATGGTATGTCACAGGAAATTAGATCGCACCATGTAAATCTGGATTTAGGGTTCTTAAGCATGATAGACTGTCGACAGCCACTGGTTCTGGACCTAGTTCTTATTTACATTTCATAGAGATCGTTGAAGTTTGAATACAAAAGTAGTTTTAAAATATTTCCTATTGTTATTTAGCTAATAAGATAAATTGAGTGATTCACTCGAATAGAGTCTATATTACTATAAAACAGCAGAGTGATTAAAATGTACGTGCTGAAGAACATTCACTCAACTAACTTCAAGGCTTAAAACAAAAGAAATAGCAAAATTAAAAACCCGACTGCAAATAAACAGGTCAAACCAAGATCACTTTTTAAGCAGTCTGGTGCAGTGAGTCGCAGTTATTTTACTTCAATCTCAGGTTTGATTCCACCAACTGCATCAAATTGCTTGAAAAGTGAGCTTGTTTTGAACTTTAAAGTCCGGTTATCTCATTTTATTTTCGACCTTTTAGTGTTATATTTTTGGAATTGCGTCCTCACGCTCTTTATTTTGATACCCTTAATTGACATCTAAAATATTTCATTTAATTATAAACCTAGCACCATCGCACGACTTAGACGAGTCGATAGACACCTCATGTATTAACATCCATCCAGTCGTTAGGATGCTTCGAGTGTATAAAGAATCCCACATACAAATATACCTTGACACATCCTGTCTCACCCTGTCTTTGCGGTCGGGCAATCGGGTTAAAATTGGCGTACTAACTTGTCATCCTTCTCGTAGATATTGAGCCCTAAAGCATCGACTCCTAGCCACAGCTCGGTGTTCTTCTTGTTGCGGATCTCGAAGTAGTTGACGCCGTACATCTCCAGGTCCTGCGCGATCTTCAGGTACTCCATCATGGCGTCCTCGCGTAGCATGCCGCGGTGCTCCTGCCACCAGTTCGTGATGCTCTGCTCCCATTCCTCGCGGGACATCTAGACGGGAGAAAAATTATCATTAGTTCATAAGGAAATACGTGATAAACATTTCATCATGCATCATCATCAGCCTGCAGCAATGCTGAAATTGCTGCTGGATATAGACCGATAAACATTTGATATGACTAAATTTTAAAATAAGTTACTTGGTAGACCAAGAAACTAAACAAAAAAAAAAAGAAGAGGCAACATCATCTTCATACCACAAGCACTTGGAACTCGTCTTTTTACTCGTCTTTCTATTTATCGAGGAGACAGTTAAGACAGTCAATTAGTCAGTATGATAAATACCTACTATAAATTCCCCAGAAAAATTAGGGTGATACCTCCATGTTTTTGCAAAAGCAGAGAAAGTTTATATCATGACTATTCTTCCAGCATTATCCCAATTTATTTGGCGTTGGCATATATCTTCTTTGGAGCAAAGTTTACACTATTTTGACAATATATGTAAGCTTATAATATACACACCTTGTGCTGGTCGGTAACGCGCTGCGGCAGCAGACGGTCGTTGGCGAGGAAGCCGGGCCCGTGCATGGTGGGGTTGTGGTCGCCGTGCCGCGCTTGCACCGCATACGATGCCAGGAGCACTGACGTCTCGGGCGGGCAGTATATCTCGTCAGAAAGGATGGCGTTCTTCACCTGAGAGGGGTCAAAACAAAAACATGTAAAAATTGTAGGGAAGTAGTTGGGTGAATTTGAAGTATATTTATTTATTTAACCATTTATGCACACACATATAAACAGACAAGAAGAAAGGAACAGACAAATACGTACAAAGGTAATGCTTATATAGCAGTTGTTTATTTTTTTTTTGTATATAGGTGAGTAAAACCAAAAAATAAAAATGTTAAAAGAGAACAGTTTATAATTTCCCCGGACGGTGTGGTATGCGTACAAGCTTCACTTTGAATAGAATCAAATCTATTATTTTGTAAATTTTGACGCTCAAAGTGCCATACATGGGCGGGCCTATTTGGAATAAATGATTTGACTTTGAGCTTCAAAGCGAAGAGCAATTGAAAAAAAAAATATGTTCTCGAAGTCAAAATGTCAAATAATAGATTTAATGAACATTGTGAAGATCAAGAGATGCACTAGTAAGCCCATTTAATTTAAGGCGGAACGCAAAATTGATTCAACGATCACCCGCATTGATTTCGAATTAGTTCCAATTACATTGAGGACTTCCTTTTTGAATTCTAAAGGGTTCCAATTTAACTCGCCAAATAACGTGCTATCCTGAGAAAGGGGTTACACAAATTGCTACCGTGCAGTCTAACCTTTGTGATTGACCCACCACACCCTTACGTGCCTCAGTGAACACGGAAACGGCAACAAGTAGGCAATTACGAAGAATATAGAAATACTTAGTCGGTGGCCTTTGTGCCAACAATGGGAACTAGGGCTAAAGACTACAATCGAAGTAATAGCAGGTTGCGAGCCCTGACCCTTCAGGCATTAACTACAATTTATTGTGTCGATAAACACATAAGTGGATTTACCACATAGAATTATTATATTAAGTTTGCTTTACAGATGTAAGCAAGGTGTTTTTTTGCATGCTGATTGTATTGTTAAATAAAACAACGTTAGCAGACTACAGCAACCGCTAGTATGTCGTAGGAGTTGTCGTAAGAGTACTTTTTATCTTCAGTCTACTCAGGGATGTACCAAAACCTTTGCCAATACTAAATAGATAAACTAAACAAAGTCAAAACTCGTATCAGCTTGATAATATTCATCACAATGATTGCAAGTAGTTTTGCAATCCGAGCACGTGGTGTCCCACGTTCATAGATCCCACGTTACAAATCGCCAAGCGAGCGTTCTATTTCAGATGTTTTGAGAAACATACGTTGTTTGCTTATTTCGAATAGGTGTTTCTGTTACGGGCGTACACATTGAGCAGAGTGCGGGGCAGTCGCAACTATATCCTGAGAGCTGTGGCGGAGAGCTATACTCCAAATTTAAAACATTTTGTGCGGAGGCTGCTCAGATAGGAAGCATGCTTTCTTGTCTGGTCGTCCTCTGCATTGAATGTCTATTATTTCAAATATTTTACATCAATACTACTAACACTAAATTATAAGTTATTTTGTAATACTAACACTATATGGATCACTGTTGTCTGAATTAAATGAATTTTAATTTAATTTAATTAATTACACATTGGCTTTTAAATAGAGACTGGCCCACAGATAGATAGACAAAAAAAAAAACACAAGAACGTTTTGGTTCTGTATTTTTGTTTTTTGCCACCGGCCCACCGATTTCCAAATTTAAAGTTTTTTTTCACTGTTTAGTTTTTTTTAAGTCGGTTGTTTTTTTTTATATAAAGTTTTTTTTTTTACTTGTAGTTGTGGTACCCACCCCACACAAATTCGAATACCAATCCATTATCAGTTATATGTAAATAACAGTGACAGGAACTATATAACGTCATCCATATAGACTAATTGGGAAAAATACGTACATATTACTGAAGCTAACTCAAAAACTGCCTAGACTAAGTTAATAAAATTTATATGGGACCACCTCTGAAGTATGAACTACCAAACAAAAAATAATCATCAAAATCAATTCATAACTGGCGGAGTAATCGCGTTACAAACACAAAAAAAAAAAACATACAGGCGAATTGAGAAGGTACTCTTTTTTGAAGTCTGTTAAAAATATCCTTGCCACAGGTATGAGTGACAGATATGACGCTGTCGGCTGTACGAAGCTGGACTTTTTTAAATGCAAAGTGCCATATTTTATGGCCGGGTACTGTAAATAGTTGAGCAATAAGTAATATTTTCTTCTTACCTGAAGGTAGAACAGTTTGAGTGTGATCTCCTGGATGAGTTCGTCGGCCACATCCTCGGGGTAGAATTTGGCGCGGAATTTGAACTGCAGCGGGTTTTCTTTCTTTACGTCTTGTTGCATCACCTGTAATGTACATAGAATGTTAGGACAAGAGATAAGAGTCATAGGTACAGCCACAAGGCCAGTAGGAGGAGGTTGTTAAGGTTCTTTTATTTAAGGAAATATTTCGAATCTACGCTATCCGCACATCATATGCGCTTATCGTCAGTAAGTTCTCTGCACATACTGCTGTCAGAATGTTTTTGCAATGCATCATTTTGTTTGTTGTTATTAAATATTTTTAATGACATTTTGGAATGGTATAAATATGGACACAGATAAAACGCTTTGACACTGAAAGACGACCCAGTTGGAATATGGCAGTCTTTCTATGTTCACCAGTAAAGCACACTCGACACACACACACACACACACACACAAAATAAAGGGCGTACTAGTACTAATGCACGTTAAATCTTACCCATCTCGAGAACGGTAGCGACCCTGACTTCGTTGTGTGCCACGTAATCCAGGAGAAGCGTTAAAAAGGCAACAATTAATTACAATTCATCGCCATTTTCTGGCTTTAATTTAATTTTTAATACACACAAAAAAACGAAGGATTTAACTACAAATATTTATTTATTTAGCGTTGATAATTAGCAAGATAATAAGTACGTTACAATAATTCAATAAAATAATGTTTTTCTATTAAATAAATTAGCCATAAAATGTTGTTACGATACGGAAGGGCAACTTATTCAAGGCAAGCTTATTCTTAGCTTTTTCTCACGATGATAAAAATGTTATAATTATGCAGTAACAATTTTTTGTGCTCATGCTTATTAGCAATCTAAACTGTTAATTATTTTATATGTAGTAGGTACTATTTCATCTTTAAATCTTAATCTAGCTAGCACCATCAACAATTAATCTTCAAATACTTAACCGACACTTGGTCACATGAGTCATGACCAAGAGGCGTTCCATAAACTGTACCAATTAAAGCTGTTACTTTAAATGCCGCTTCAGAACTTCTGTATACGACTGCTGAGTCACTGTACTGCACTGTACAAGGACCTTTGACAGACCTACAGAATACTTAATAAACTATCTCAGCTTACCAAAAGGGTGCCCACCGTCTTAATAAACCATCCCATCAAACGTGCCCATATGAACAACAGCTGTAATTGCCAGTGAACCGTTTAAAGAATGTAGAACGAATTGTTAATGGGTACTCATGTTATACCCAGTTATGGTTACGTCAAATTGAAGGTATGTATGTATATTCTTAAGTGGGTTAATTTAATAGAATCTCATCGTTTAAGATTTCTGTTAATGAAAGGTCAGTGACCGCTATGGGACAGCTGTAATTTCATTGACGACAGCCCTGAATTTTTTAGAGGATATGTCACAGTCCTTTTTTTCTTTTTTTTCTCTATGTTATAAACCGATATGGGTTCCTTGCCCCTCGAACCCATATCGGTTTTATGGTGCGGTGAACTAAACAGGGTTTTCATCTTTATAAAAGTATATGTACCAGAGTTACCTTTCAATTAGGTCGCTACACTGTAATCCAATAATGTACGAACTACATAGGCGGCTTTGTAATAACTTGTTAATACTATTGTTACTACACGACGACAAACTTCTATACTTTATGTAAACGTCTACAAAAAATGGAAAATTAATTTCCCAAACATTTCGAAGAAATACTTAATACGATACACGGAATAGAATTCCGGCTCATCATGATAATCGAGATCAGCGATAAGATATAGCGTGGCGAGATATGAAAAACGACTACAACCAAGTGTTAATCGCTAAATAAATATTATTTCACTTGGCACCCAATTGGAAACTATGGGAAAGTCGCTGATCGTGACGCAAGGTTTAGTACGATAAGCTGTATATTCACCTAATTAATATTTTACAAATTGGGTTAATACCGGGTTAATTGAGGAAAACTTTATGAATGCGAACAGCTAAAGGCGTACCTATGTTAAGTTCTCAACATAAGTCGGTTAGTAGATTAAAAGAGGTTGAAATAATACAGTACCATTTTTTTTTTTTTTTTTGAGGTTGGGAAATCATCAAATAACTTCTCCCGCTCTGGGCGGAGCGGGAGGGCGTGTCAGACTCTTACTGACTAAAACCCACCCGTGTTCCTTCGGTTGCCCTGTTGCCGGGGGCCACGATCTCCCTTTCGGTTTTCTTCGCAACCCCGGAAATAATACAGTACCTAATGTGCGCTTTTATAATTTCTAACGTGGCAATATTATAATGGACGTCCACGTCCATAAAATGTATGGAAATACGTGCATGTCATAACTTTATCGTGGACGGAAATTTAAAAGCTTCTTCATATATATTTCCAAACATTTTACTTCCCTGTGTTATCGTGATGCCGCCGTAAAGTAGACGTCCACGATAATATCGTAACGTTCGAAATTATACGAGAAACATGTAGCTTAAAAATTGCATAGGCGATATTATTTCTCTCAAAGAAAAAAATAATATTGAATTTTTTCGTGCCTGTGGGTTTAGCATTAACTGTTCTATCAACATTCCCAGACTTAATATACATTCCTCAATTAAGGAAAAAAGAGTTGATAACTTGGCTTGGTATCTCTTAGTCATGCCAATACTTTAGATAGCTGTTACTCCGTCAAGGATTAGTCAATAAAAGAAGTTACGTTTTTAATCTTTTCCATAGATAACGCTAAATTAATGTTGTTTTAGAAGACGTGAGCGTAGTAACAACAATAGTAAGTTTACAAAACAATTACATCGGTGCAAATGTTTTCTAAATAATTATGTTTTAAGAATCTTTGAGAATTCTCACGTTCACGTAAAATAACTTGTCTTCTGATAAGACGACTTTTTCAAGATGTTGAAGTATCAACCTTCATAGTTACTTATGTTTACAATAAGTGATATAATTATCATTGATATTCAAAATGAAGCTGTTAAGGGGCAGCTCATTCTATCATAAAGTTTTGCAGTTATCAACAATAAAGATATTTAGTATCAGTCACTTATCTCCATCTAATTCATGCCACGGTGATAATGATTTAACGAAATCATAATCTGTCGTCACTATAATAAAATTGAAAGGATTTTTGTGCTCATAATATATCTTTAGATATTTTGATAATATCAATAGCAACACTGTAATGAAAGTCTATTTGCGCTTCATATAAAAACCTGTGTAAGGACCTTGATAGGATTTTCTGTACTTCTGCAGAATTTGCTCTCTTAATATTATTAGTCATAATTCCAACTGCAAATATGGCCTTATACTGAAGATTTTTTTTTTTTTTTTTTGTGAAGGGAGAAGTTTTTGCTACTTTTGAAGACATATTATTTACTTTATTTATTTTGAAATGGAAAAAAAGCCCGCTAGTGCCCATGTTATTTAATTATGTAATGCCGTAATGTTAACATGTATTGTAGATTTAAATATGTTAGGCCGGAATTAGTGGTATCATAGTTTTGAAACAGGACTAAAACAAGTGTTGCCTTATCTGATGCATTAACCCTAATGTTCCATGCCTAACAATGACAGTCGTTAACGTAGGTATAACCATAATTAAATAACTTCATCAGATCCTAATACATTTTCCTAAAAGTATCAATTTCTGAACGCATTCCATAGATTTGCAGATTGACCGAACAGAATCGCCTAACTAAACGTAACGAATCAACTCAGTTATGAATTGGTACTACTGAATTATGATTAAACGAGAATGATACTTATTAGGTTACAAGTAATTTAATATACTGTAGCGTGGATTGGTTCAGCTGCTACTATTACAGGTATAATAGAACTTATAGAGACCTTTGATATTGAATCAAGAGTCGCAAAACGCAAATGAAGATTCTAAGAATGATGGTGAAGAAGTTTTGCTAAACTCAAAATTTAAGATTATGTAGAAAGGCAGAATATATTTCTATAACAGTAGATAAATCCACCTTAAATAATATTGACGTCACGGACACTTACGATAATTCTACACCACACACACTTGATACACCCAGATATAGCTCCTTCAAATTCAAGAACATCCAGTACATTATTTTGATGAAGAACTACTATATTTTATCTACTGTTTCTAGCTTTAATACCGGAACAGAGTGCCCTTCAGTGGTTCTAGCATACCATAAGACCTGGTCTTACCAGATCATCCGCTCTGTCGTAAGCAGCTTCTTCGTCTTCTTCCTCGGGTGTCATTAGTTTCTTTACGGCAGAAGAGAGAACCTTGCCCGTTTTCTCCACTATTGACTCAGGCTTGGAACCACATAAATTGTCAGTAAGAATTTTGTAAAACCGAGTCCTAAAATCGTTTTTGATGACGTCTACCAGATATATTAAAATCAAATTTTGAAAGCTCTGTATACATTGCAATCCTATATTTACGTCATAATTTTTACGACGTGGCTTGCAATTTGGAAACACATCAAGATAAAAACGTGGAAAAATACTCTCCAATTGATATCGAAAAGATGCGAACATTCCGAGAGTATATACTCAATGGCCATCTGCCACGACACTTTTGTTAACGATGTCGGGCCGCTAAGATAGCTAAGCACAAATATGTATATGTGTTCTAAGATCAGCGGCTCAGCGTTGTCTAGAGGCTCGTGCGTTGAGCAACGAGCGTCGTGGGAGCGGCGAAAGTACGGTCGTCGACCCCGTCAATGATCGGCGCACAATCAGCTGTTCTTGTGCGAGAATACCGATGATAAAAATTGCATTGGTGTCAATCAATTTTAATGGAATGTTTGGATTGTCGCATAGGCGGTATCAGATCAATAAAACACACCCAATCAAACACTTGAACTATGGTGCAAATATTTGACGTATGGGGATGGAAAAGCATTGCTTTCGATTGATTCTCTGTACATAAATCAAAATGTCATATCCAATATCCAAGAGGAATGTTTTCCATGGGAAAACGCAAAAGTTTAATAAACGAAGACGCTGATATAGCGTGAATTCCCCGCAAACGCGATGCGTATGTGATTACATCAACGACATATTGGAAACGAAAGCGGCTCTTAGATACTCATACTCCTCTGCGTGTAGATATGTTCTCGCCTCGATAAGGAAACTTTGTGAAAAATATATACGTCAACGTTGATGAGGTCATCATATGTACCTTTATGATAATTGGATCAGTACTTACATTGATCACGATTGTGAATTCTTACTACATTATACTTTGAGAGAACTTCAATGATATGGTTACAGTACAAGGAAAAGTAAGAACATGGTAAAAATATAGTTGGGGATTTTATCAATAAGGTCTAATCATGAATGCATTCGCGCACGCATCTCTTTATCATCCAATAGGCGAGGTGTTAGACAGAGATGACCATACCGTTGTCTTTGTCGAACATAACCCAGTTCGCGGACGACGCCATGGCCCGCCACCTTGCTCGACCCTTCTCTTAAGTGTTGCATTGGCACAATTGTGTTCATTAAGAGGAAAATTCTTTCATGTGGATTTTAGTTGGAATTTTGTCTCTTTCCTCAAGGAAAACCGGTGAAATACTGGTAAAAGTAAATATATTGGGACCGAAGGAAAACCCTTTTGGAAAAAATCCGAAGTGCAAACAGAAATCTTTTAGATGGCTTGGCTTGGCTACTCAAGTTCAGCTAACTCTTTGTTTTTGCTCCTTCAATTCATCAAAGAAACGGCTACAAGCTGCAACATTATAAAGCCGTAAACATGGCTGAACTCGATACCCCGTGAAGTTCACAGCTCGCCCCAAGTACACGTCGACCGCAAATCGGGTTCTCTATACACCGCGTATGACACCCGAGACTATTGTTATGCATTAAGGAGACAGGCAAGGTCGTCTACAGATGCCGTCATGGCACTTTCACCTGTCTACCGTACAAATTTATAGAAAACCTCGTTAACCTACTAAATGAAGTCATCAAAACTGTGTCTCAGGAGATAATTATTTGTTGTAACTGTGACGTGTCATCCATCAGTTAGTGAATAAACTTTTACATTGTTAAATTTTGCATAATGTACACCTGTTTAACGTAGTCAAGGGCATGGTATTGTATGGTGGTTAGTCGTGATGATGGCACCTGGTGGCTGGCATTCGGCGTGGGAACGAGGTCACGCGGGCGCACTGTTGCGCTTGGCTGACCGCGCTTCATGTACGTTTGAACCTGTCGACTATAGCCCCGAGCTAATAACAAACATACTCTTGAAGTACCAACAAGTAATTCTATAGTACAACTTAAAATTCTCAAGTCAAGTCCAACGTGAATAGGAATTCTGCCGACAAGTGTTAAGAAAGTGGGCAACCAATGTCGGCGAGCGGTCGAAACGGAACTTGGCAAGTTAGCAACCGACTGACCTAGCAACGTGTCAGCGTTGATGCATGATAACAGAAGTCGACAACGAACAACCAAACAAAACGCCGACATGAAAAGAGTATCTGAATGAGAATCTATCAAACCAGGTTCTGACGATACAGAAGTTGAATTAACTGGGGAATCGGAAGGAAAAGATCAATGAATTATTTTTGGATGGAGTGTCTGTTGTCCACACCCTTTGAGTATATGCTTGCTACCTCATTCTTACACAAAACACGTACCTAAACTAACTACTCAAAGGATTGTCGAGAAGTGTTTAGCCACTTCACCAACAATATCGCAAGACTTATCAGAACTCACTCAGACACAGTCAAACCTACAACTTTGGCATCACACAACCGATTGCCAAAAATGTCTTCTGGATTCGCAACGATATGCTTCAAGGTTAAGCCGATAGGAAGGCAAATGATTAAGTAATCGTTGGATTCGAGGCACTCTTTAGTATCTATGATAACATTCCGGCGACGCTCGGCGTCATGTCGTGTCGTGACGCATCGACGCGTCACCGCACCACCGCAGGGATGGCAATTGCCTTCGTAAAATATCTTGATTGATGTAGGTACGCTTTGAAATAAAGTGTAAAATATCTTTGTAACGGATACAAATATTTAACGCCAAAGTCATGAGAATAAGTAAAAATTATCCAATAATTCAATGCTCCAATGCGAAAGATTCACAAGTTTTAGATAGAGCCGAAATCGATCATCAAAACCGTATCTTGTGAACCCGATGACATATAGTTTAGGCAGCCCTACAGATATCGGGGCCATGTCTCAAACGCGACGATAATCATAATGATCGGGTGCGACAAAAAGCAGCATTCCTGGCACGTCAAGAACGAGATCGCGTGCTGTGGACATAAGTCATGCTGCTGTGCGAGATACAGTCTTCACTATTAACTCATATTCAGATATAATTAGATACAGAATCAACAGGCACCATCGAAAAGCGTTTCCCAAAAGAAAGCATTCAAAAACATTTCCGATAAATTAAAGTAAAAAAAACTTTGCACTATTTACACACGTTTATTTTTTTGTAAAAAGTTTTTATTTTTCACTTTCTAGTTGTGATATCCCACACAAATTCGAATACCACTACCTACTATGTAAATAACAGTTACAGATACTAAGTGGGAAAAAATACGTATTATTGAAGGTAACTCAAAAACTACCCAAGCAAAGTTAATAAAATTTATGTGGGACCACCTCTGAAGTATGACCTTCCAAACAAAAAGGAATCTTCATAATCATAATTGGCGGAGTAATCGCGTAAGAAACATACAGCCGAATTGAGAACATCCTATCCTCCTTATGGAAGTCAGTTAAAAACGACTTCTCAACAATTGCAAAATAATATGTCATGTAAGTGACTAGATAAATAGACAATGTTTATTTATAAAATCTGTGTTACTACGTGATACAACTGAGATAATTGTAAAGACTAACAATGAACAATTTATTTTAATGATGCGTAATGGCCAACAAAATACTGCAGTGTCTCATTGCAAGCATCGTTTGCTCCCACAACGACTGTTTAATGACGAAATGATATCAGAATAAAGGTTTCATTATGATAATTTAAAGATTTTTATTGCTATTAGAAAGTGAATTGTGAGTAGCAAACTGTAGATTATAAATTTATAATATAGCTGATGATTCTTATTTGCATACATGTAGTATTTGGAACAATATGTAAGGAGACTCGTTTTTTTATATGAGAATGATCTCACCGCCATGAGGACTTGAGTAGATATTGTAAGCCGATTGTTAAAACAAATAAAGTTACATTGGGTGACTTGGAAAAAATAAGCAGGCAATAGAATGATTCAGTATGTCTCTCAAGTAATTTATACTACTGAGGATTCAGAAAGCGCAATGGTATTGTTACTCATGCAAATATTGAAGGAAGTAGCTAAATTCGCCTATTTCAGTGCAATGCAATACGATAACGAGGGATGCGATAAAATGCATACGTATAGTTCAAGTACTTATAGAACAATGACTTGGCAACTTAACGTCCCTCATATTTAATGGTGAACATTAAATTCAACGTTATTGCCTGCATGCATTACTTCTTGAACATCTCGTGTTCTCGGTACTTCACTAGGGACATTAAAGATTTCATAAGCTACAGTAGATAGAATCATTGTGCTTGGTCCCAAATTATCATCAGATGAAATTTAAACATTTGTCAATAGCTCATGAGGAGTACTAGATACAAGCCTTCAACATAAGTATACGATGTACGAAGGCGTATCAGCAGTTGTACCTACGCCAAGCGGGCGTTCGACCGTGGCATTTTACCTATGAGAACCGGAATCTGACACATGAATATCTATGGCAAACACCGAGACAGTTGATATAATATGAAGATACCGATGACTAAACCGACGTGTTGGAGGGTTTGTACACAATATCTATGCAAGTTATAACGTATAAACTGGAATGCGCATGTAATGTAATTGCAATCTGATTAAACCTTTGCAAGGGTAAACACGTGCAAAAGCGATTTGCGACTGAAATACAATCAATCATAGACTTGTCGATTTAAATAATCCGCCGGAAGAACTTCAGCTATTTATCATTAAACTCATTAGAGTTCAATTAGACCATTGAGTGCGGTGACAATTCACATGTAAAATTGCTACTATTAAGTTTGCTATCAGATAGAAACATTCGATAGAAATCAAATAATAGATGACAAATAGAAGATTTTGATGCTCTTACGGGGTTCATAAGAAACACTATGATCTATGGGGATTGATTGGCACAATAAAAGAGAGGCCTGTACACAGCAGTGGGTGAAGTCGGGCTGAGGATGGTATGGTATGGCCAAGAGAGTATTGAAACAGAAATTTATTAAACCAATCGAGTAACGAAAATAATTTCATTTCAGTCCAAGTAAGAGCCAATACTTGTTAAGTATCAGCAGCCAAACTGGAAATAAATGTATATTTTATCGATGTGACTTCCTCTGTTAATACTTAGCCTGTAGAATTCTTAGTAAAATCAGTTACTGGTACTGAAAAACTATCGTGAGTAATGATTTTGGAATTTGTTTAATTAATACAGTTCGGAGTATCAAATTTATCAAGCAGCGTTTAGTCACAGCGACTCACGCCGGAAGCCACCAGATGAATCAACACGACAATGCAAATATGTTCAAATAAAGTATTTAGCATTGTTTGAGATAATAAGTGGAACCTTAAATGTGATACTTCTATAAATGTTTCTAGCCAAGGCGACCGTTGCTTACAGTTATAAATAAAGAAAAAAGGCAAAATAATATGGTAATTTAAGGGCACATAATAATAAATCAACACATTATAATATACGTCGAATAGCACTTAAAACAAGTTGGCAGAAGAAAAGAAAGCGAAAGGTACAAGTTTCTTAACACATACACAATGCCTCATCAACAGGAAAACTTGAGGAAATAAGCAGTACCTACTTATTTATGTTCATACTACATTCAATATTTTAATGCGCCCAGTACAAGTAATATATGGGGGTGACATCATGAGGCCGTCATCATAATACACATCTTGAGTCATTTATTGAGCCATGTTATGAAGAGTGTTGATGAAAATTAACAAGACGCTAAAGAAGATTACAGATTATATAAATAAGCTCAATAGAGATGGGAACACTTTATAAAATGAAACAGAATTTGGAGAGGCTAAAATGATAACTGCAAAATAAGGAAGTTGACATTGGATAAAATGCGAAAACTGACGTTGACTATTAATTCATAAATGGAAATATTATATTACTCAGGGAGAGAATAAAGATACAACCACGGTAAGAACATAAGTCATAGAAAACTCCAAAGGGTGGGGGGACGTTAATATGTCGAGTAGAAAAGCGATTGCCACACAATGATTATCACATGTCGCGCGAGGCCGCAGGTACCGGTTACGTAAGTGCGATACACGACATGTATTTATAATATGATATGTGACTCCACTGCGTAACAGCGGAAACCCTTAAACAGAGTAACATGTCCAGGAATATCTAGGTTGTAGCACTTGTAACTTGGTACAGAGGCTAGTCTGACAAGTTTATTAGTTTAAGATAGTTTAATAAATTGTAAGATTGTGAAGAATCGTGCTTTTCAAGGTAGAAGGAGCAATGGTATTGATGGTTTGAATTTAGATGGATCAAAACACTTAACACGTCTTACAAGCTTCTGACTCTGACCATTTCCTACGAAGTAACCTTGAGGTACTCGCATCCCATGGTATCGATACAAAAGATATAGTCTACTTTATTCTGATTTACACACTGCGTTACTAGATGATTTGGCGAAGAGAAAAACCTGCGCTAGCTTTCCCGCGCACGTAATAGAATAGAGTCACAGCATTTGTAGGCAACAGATATTAAGCTGTCACTTCTTGCATACTACTGCAATCTTTGTATCTAGCACGTTGCTGTTTTGAAATCATTTCAACATTAGGATTAACTTTACTATCTATTGATGATTATCAAATATCATTTCTAACGAACAAATGATAATTTTAAATAGTATTCTTCAGCCCATTAATATATCCATTCATATTTATTATTGCTTGCCAAAGGAAGTATACGAAAATATTATTACTGAATTTGTATAAAATAAAAGGATGTTTCCATGGCCCGATATAATTATTGTGATGAGAGCAATAAAAAGAGTTTTCATTTAAATAACTAGTTTTAACTCAAATATTCAGTTTCTTATTCAAACAGTTTTTAATTATAATAATTATACTATTAATAAACATTCCAATGATAATGAACAAATATTAAAAGTGATACTTATAAGTAAAAAAATCCAAATTCACATATCAGTCTTCTTTTGCGATTAAGTTTATTAGAAATTATAAATCATTGAAAGCTGTTAACTTGCTTTCGAACTAGTCACACCACTGCCGCTTTAGGAATGAGCATTCGTGGTAGAGAAATGCAAATGAATTCAACATCTAGTTCTAAAACTAAAATTGTTTCAATCTTGAAACATTATTGGCAAGGTAATTTGAGAAATACGGTATTCAAAACAGTATTACAGAATTAAGTAGCTAATAAATTCTTGATGCTAGCCCATCCGGAGCCAAAACGGCACGCGAAATATCGATATTTGAGCAAAAACCCAGTGATGACGGGAAATAGAGAGATTTGTTATCAACAATATTGTTAGGTTCATATTATGATTATTTTTATAATAATCAGCGACATTCACATTACCAAAAGTTTGCCGTCTGCCTCGCACATGTATCACTTATAGTCAGGATTCGATAACCACGCGATTGTCGGCTTCCGACCATGACTCATACTACCTCGCTAGCCTACAGCCACCCAGTCCTTGTGGGAATATCCAACCGTTTTGGTAACAATGCTTTATAAATTACATCATAGTTTATGACGGTTTAAATCAGACTTTAACGGATTATCTTGTAGGAATCCAGATGTGCGGACCGACATTCTAGAACATTTCTTTTTTTAGATTTTTAAGTTTCGGTCCGCTTCTTCCAATAGTTATTCAAAGTATAGAGAAAGTATTCATGTATCAGTTATAAACAATGCACAATTTATTCCACAAATCTCTGCAACAATGGCTTTCAGGAATAGAGACACATTCTAGAGTTCAATAAATTGTGCTTTTTTACGCGAATCAAGCATTTATTGTACCTGTTGGATTGAATGGAAAGCCGTTTGCTCACGTTCCTCTGACTCACACACACCTCTATTGGTTATAGAATATTAGACTGATGTAGGTGCAGAGAAACAATCGCTCGCAATAAGCATTAAATGTCGATACCTATAATATATTGATGTTATGTTCCGGTCGTACTAAATTCCCAGTTTAAAAAATCTTATATAGCTTATTTCTATAGCTACGAAATGTTTTTTTTTAATATCTATCTTAGCATAGTTATCTCCAAATGCTACATCAAACCTGTCAGACGGTGACACTTTAACCAATATTTCATTACATACAATTGTCCAAGATTTCTATTGCTATTACAAGTATTTGCTGCAATTACATAGTTTTAGTCAGGTTTTCTTTCTGCCAACAGTGAAAACCGCTAATGTTAGCTAAACGACTGCTCACTGTCACACATGTTAAGATGACCGCATGACAGAGAGGGATAGCCACATATACATCTGTTTACATTGCTGACCGTGTGCATAGGAGAAATTAGCGACACGGAGCCGTTCAAGCGAAAGGTTTGTAAATGTGATTGAGGTAAGTAAGGCCGAGTGTCCATTGAGTCGTATCGTCAACGATAGATGAATTGAATGAGAGCGAATATTTGAATAAAGTGAATCATAAAATTGGGAATGTTGTAAAATTGAATATGTTTAAAACCTCACTTGCGTGTCTGAAATCATAATTTTCTCCACACACGAGCTGTCATACAATACCAGATGCGTGCCAAAGTTCATAGTGCCAAGCTTTTATGGCGTCGGGACATGTTATAACAATGCAGATTTTACATCGCCCTTGTGACGAAGGACATAAGACTTCGCTACATAAATTACAGAAGGAGGTCGAGAATTTTGCCTACATACCAGGTGGCAGAGACTGGTTCTTGCGCTGCATAATGAGAGGGATATAGATAAATAACATTAACTTCAGTAGAAGCTGAATTTAATTTTAGAGAAACTCGTAGACCTACAGATGGCAACTCGCGAAGATTGGACACGGAATAATAAAACTTTGGATTGTAAGTACCGACAATTTTTTTTAAATATTTTCTTCGACAGCCATGAATATAATGACAGACGAGGATATACGTACGTAGTTATGACTTCAGTGGGCAGTGTTCCTAAATATATTATTTATCAACACGCCAACTGTCGGTGCGACAATTCAGTTTATCAAACATTGTCTCTCAATGAGGTTGTTTACATACAGGCACGTGGGCTGCCGGATAACGAACGGACACAGGATGGTCGTATATTCGGCTGTGGGATGACTCGGGCCTTTGAACAGAGATAAATTGCCGACAGTCAACCAGAGTTTTAGTGTTATTGATCTGAGTGTGTCGAAGGTATTTGAAAGTACAGCGCGCTAACACGATAATTTTGGCGTTGAAATAATTTTTAGGTATTGAATGTTGATATACCCAGAGTGCGTAAAAAGTGGCTTTCTTTCCGAAACAAAGAAAGATGAATAAAGTTTTAAAAGTAATTTAAAGGCACAAGTTGCAATTTATTATGAAAACGTTATTCACACGGAAAATATTAATTCTTAGCGACTGATAGTATATCATAATAATCCTCTATTTTTAGAAGAGTGTTATTCATATAAATTGTTTCTCGGATTATACCAATCGTATAATTTAATTTAATGAACACACTCTGATTTAATGAAAGTTTGAAAAATAAGAACCGGTTAGACAATCCTTAAAGGTTTTTGTAATCTTATCTGGAACCATGTAGCACAGTAATAAAGGGCCCTCCTAATTCCGGCTAGAGCAAAAATAGGAACCTGTTGACAAACAAACAAAAAAAAAAAAACACAAATCAATTTTATAACAGAGGTGACTCCAAAATGAGCATAGATATTGATGTACAATACAATCATGATGTATCAACGAACGAGGATAACCTTGTAGTTTTGAGAGCTGCAGACAACAAAAAATTAAACTCTTTGTACGAGGATCGATTGAACGGTAGATTCAAATGTAGCAAATTGCCTACTGAATCTTCATCGATGTCATTGCTAAACGCTTATTTGACGGAAGAAAGTATTATGACCTCTTTGAATATTCATGATTTATAGAGTTGTGTACTTAAAAATCGACATGTCGACCTTACTGATAAAATAAGTAGGCTCTATATTATATATTTGGTAATGTTGAGCACACGTTGACATTGCAATACGGGGTCAGTGTCACACTGAGGATAAGAGTAAAGGAAAACCATTTCACAGAATCGTTTGTTTGTAGCACAGCATGACGGAAACGTGTTTCGAATGAATGAGAATTGAACGTCGCCAAGGCAGGCGAAAGGAAATGGACGTTTATGCACATCGACCAAGACTATTTGGAGAACCTAATTTGGAATTCGATGCAATTACAATCATGATTGCGGCATCAGCATTCATCAATGTGACAATTATCAAGAAAGAGAAAGACCAGTCTATCGAGCGAGTATCTCTCAAATAACAAATAAAAAACAAAACGATCTTGAACTTGTTAGGCGCACTGATTGTTCTAAAAATAATCGTTACATAGCATTTGGTTGTTCGCAGCGGGCAATAGCCGCCCCCTCACGACTTGCAGTAAACACACATAATTTAAATGATAATGTAGTATCCAGCAACATTAGTGATGATTCTGCAACGCAAACAAACGCAGATTCATCTGTGATGTATGTAAACGGAGCGGCAGATTCAAACGATGTTACAGCTAGATTTCTTTCACCGCTTATGAAATTTATTATTGTTGCTATTTGCAAATTAATATTAATCAACTATTTGTGATTCTCTGGTCTACTTCGGACTGCTATCGCTACTACATCGTGAATCTTGTTTCTATTATGACCGCATTCATTATGACCCGTTATGTAATCAAGCAGCATTTTTATAAAATTGTTGAATAATAGATGAATCCTCTATCCTTAAATTCATTTCTCTCATGTTTATCTTCTTTCTATAGATTTTGAGATTCATGTTCTACTTTAAAAATTGTGATGTTTAATTTCAGCGATTAATCTTCTGAATCAGGTGGAACCAGCTACTAACCTTTTTGTAGAGTTTGATCCAGGTGAGGTCGCCTTTAGAGTCGGTGTACTGGAGGCCGAAGAACCAGACCTCACGCAGGCCGATGGTCTTGACGACCTGGTCAAACAGCTGTTTGCCAGTCGTCGTCTGCTGGATCGCGAACTCCAGCTCCGCGTCCATCGTCGTCACACGGACGTTCATCTGGAAATAGAGAGGCTGTTAATATACGCTTCAAATGTAACGCAAGATGTTAAAAAATGTATTTGAATAAATTCAAATCCTAGCGGATTGGGGCATTATAGGGTAAGGGAGCCGGGAGGAAAAGGTTTACTGGTTACTCATGCGAAGAACATTGGTAAAATACGCTTTCGTAGATAGAGAAACAAACAATGCAAGTCTTGTGATAAAATGATTTTGGAGACACTTTAATATAATTTTTATCTCATGTCTTAAAAAAGATTTTGGGTGATTTACATTTAATAGTTACTCTTGAATGTGCATCAAACGCATCATCATCGCAATTTTAGAATCACACACTTTATATATATTCTATACTTATGCAACACTAGCGCGCATAGACAGCGCTACAGCGAAATCTTTAATCCGATAGATTTCTTCAAACATTCATTTAAACGGCAAAATTCTATATTCTATTAAATTTTATTACTTGTTTTTGTTGTCTTCATATTGTATAAATGGATACGTGCGCCCTTGTTACGTCGTAAAAGACCTTAAGTGTCAGATTGAATATGGCAAAGAAAACAGTGGAACAGACGCAAACGGCATTGTATACAACATGTGTGCCAACCGACTTTGTTGTATGTAGCTAATAGGGCGCATAATAGAACAAACAACCTTTAGGTAACTTGATATATTGGACAGACGTGATTGATAAAATATATCGCTAATAAGGACTCTAGATGGAATCGATTTAAGTACAGTAAATATAAAGCCAAAGCTATATACTCACTGTGATTTAAGCGCTGACAAGCGTAACGATAGCCACTTTTGGATTGATATTGATGGTAGATAAAATAGACATCAAAAGAAAATCGCTGTAATAATGAAAATTAATTTGAAATTATTCTTTTCGTCTGGTTAGTAACGAACCTGGTGTCAGAGTTTTTAAGCCGCCCGTGGGCTTCTGACTTGGCTTCACATGCCATCGAGAAATATCTGTCAGGGATGCCGGTTTCTTCACGATGTTTTTTATTTGAAAATTAAACGCTTTGATCATGTGAATATTAAAGTGTTTTCTGACACAAGTTGATCGACTCATTAATAGCTAGGTAGTCCTACATTATTTTTTGTGGATTCTTTCAAATTATTAATTTTGTCGACAATTTTATAATGTTTAAGATTAACGATTTCGACTGAGTCACATTAAAGCGTATACCTATTTATTTGGAAATACGCATAAAGTTCCGTCATAATATACACTACCAGTAATATAAGGTCAGATGCTTTTATCAAATACATAGCCAGATGCACTTATGACAACAAATTACTCATCACTATCAGTTACAAACAAAGAACTAGGAATATCAACCATATTCAACTAAAAAACGATACAAATAAACATAAAAAGTAAAGAAAAAGAGAAGATAAATATCAAACTACACCACAATAAAGTTTCATTCATAGAAACTGAAATAAACATAAATAAAGGGAATCATAACAGAAATAGAAGAAACGTAAACGATGCTATCTAATATTGTACAGTTGGTGGCATGCCAAGCGGATGCGATCTTCCGGAGCGATTATGTCATGGTGTTACACTGTCGTACTCTATCAACGTCCTTTTATGATCTCTTTAAGTGTAGCTCGATACTTTATTTAATGGGGACTATGACAAGAGGGTGTTACTAGAAAGGGTTGCTTGATACTATGGTGTTTTACAAAACAATAAGCATGAAGACTTTTTTGTCCTGTGCTGGTGGTGTAAGAATATTTTTACCACAGAAACGAAAAGGATGATAATAATATATCTTTTAGATAGACAACAGCTTTGATCGAAATTGGGCAAAAAAATGTGTTGTTGAAACTCGGTTGCAGTTGACGAGTCATTCCACGAAACAAATTTTACTTTAAACGAAGCTTTTTAAAGGTTTCACGAAACAGTTCTAGACAAACACCCATAGGCCAAATTATTACAATGAAAATTCTTGCAAACGATCGCAATCCACGCTAATGAAATTGCTAAACAAATAGATTATATTTATTTTGCAATTTCTCAGAAAACGTTACAATATATTTTCATTATGGCCCAGGTCTTCGTTTCCTAGAAATTCTGCATTTATCCACTTCTGAGACAGATGGGAAGGTGGACGGGCAGAACAATGGGTAAGGTTGATGTGGCCGTGAAGTATCGGGAACTAACGACAATCCTTGATCTAGAATATGTCTATCCGATCATTCCTAACAAAGCAAAGGATTTTTTATCACGGTTTAGGCAGAGAAGGCTAATGAGTGAGAACCGACAGTTTATGAAGGAGATCTTCGTTAGAAGGGTATTGGTTGAATTAAAAATCGTGTGGACTGCCATGGCGTGTGGATGTCAGGCCAATGCATGTATTGAAGACAATATTTTTTTGTAAATATCATCATCATTATTTCAGCCGAAAGACGACCACTGCTGGACATTGACCGAGCACCGAAGTCAAATCATAGATCAAGTGAGAGAGGCCTTTTTCCAGTTCGCCAAACACACGAAAGCATACATATTTATAATTGAAAGTAAGGGAGAAGATATAAAGTAATGAATAAACTCTGTACAAAAATAGAATAAAGTACTAGAGCTAAGGCATTCGCAGTAGTCGATGACTCTACATCGGATCCTAGTAATGAAAACATGATTACACTAACAATGCTAGCTGCGGACGGAGATATTATCTGCAAAGTGGTAACAATGGATGTACACACCGTTCATTCATAGTATAGCTCTGTACGATAGTAATGGAAAGACATAAGATTTTAGTCATATCGATCATTTACGACTTCTTCGACGACGATCATTGAAGATTTCATAAATAGAGAAATATAAGTGGAGACCGTCGATGATGAGTATAATGACAATTATTTAACATTTTCATATGGGAGACCGTAGAAGTTGTAAGTAATAGATTATGAATTAATTATTTAACTATTTATCTTCCACTTGTAAATCATGACTTAACCTAAATAATAATTAATATATTGAATTGATCATTTCATGCTATATTTAATCGATGTTATCATGTACTTACATGATAACATAAATAAATACTTTGAGTGAAGGTCAAAGTTCAAAGAGCTGCAGACCCGAATATAATCAGAAAGCGCAGCTTGGAGTCGTGCCAGCGCAGAACATTAAGAGCAAATAAAAAGCAGCCAACCAGGATCATTCATGTTTACGTTCATGAGTGGGAAATCTTGTTACCACTGATTTAATACAACTTTCGTTATTTTATGCTGTTTAGTTTTTTCCATCCATGTATAGTTGAAGATGTTCATATTTTCACGATCCTCCAGATAATGAATCGACTGATTAATTACAAACTTCGATCGATAACTATACTTCTAAAGACATCCTTATTTCTAGGCTATTATCCAACCTCGGTTATTCTCGTCTTCCCCTATAATTCATAGCTTATCAACTAGCCCGCATGGTTGAATATTTAAAATTGTAACACAACCTCTCATAACCTCCAGTAATAAGGTTAAGGAAAGGACAATGATAGCGTTCATAAAAATAACTCGAATGTTCTCAATGTCGTTAATTTAAAGTGAACTAGTTTCTACTGTGAAATGTATGTAAATGTGATCGGTGTAAAGTCGCGACTTTGCTCTACAAATGATGCATATTTTACACGCTTGGAGAGGATTTCTAGACAATTCGTCATCATTATGTCAACGCTTGTTTTAATCTGTTCTTGTGTGTTCAGTAAATCCTAGCTAAATTACAAAATATATGAGCTGTGTGCAGTGAAGTAGAAATAAACTGAAACATACCCCGACTAGCTCCAAAATGGCTAAAATAAGATGTTACTCGAAGTTCGGTGCCGAGAAACTCTTGTATGATGTAACTCCAAAGGTTTAAGTAAAGAAAAAAAAGTCAGAAGGTCATCTGTCACTTTGAAATATTTCCTCTACCACTAACCAAGTTAGTAAACCTGTTTTATTCATAATTTTAAATATAATGGGGACACAAGCACGCGAGTAAAGTTATACGTTCATAGATGCGTAACTAAAAGCTAATGAACGTACGACACGGCCATCAATGTCATATGCTGATGTGGTCTAAAGTTTTGAATATGCCATATTGACGAAACTGCCACATGGCAATGGAAACAGGTGAGGAAAGTCCAGACGAATTTAATTGCTTCGGATCGGTGTAGAACCTGTCTGTCGATTGTGTGGGGAATAATATCAGGTTCCCAATTTTGGAATTTCGAGTTTCATTTTCACTTTGTGGATGATTTGATAGCTGCTCTAGCTAAGCAATAGATTAATCTAACCAAAATTATGACACACTTTCTAACTAACGGAATTCAGGCTTCCTTTTTTGGAAAGTAAAAATTATAGGCATTCCGAGTCCAAGGACGGCATGATAATGAAGTAGCTAATAATGCAGCTGAGTCATCTGGGCGAGATTGAGAAACTAACGCGAGATAAGACGGCGGTGTTGCGACTAGAACGTTATCGCCTGTGTAAACGACGGATGTTTGTATAAGCTACGACCAATTTGCTCGCTTTGCTTTGCACGCGAAACTTGCCTTCAATAAAGTGAGCATGTAATTTCTTAGATATATTATACTTATGAAGAAACATGTGTTGGAGAGTGAGTTTTTGTTTTGTTTAAAACACATGCTCATAATGATAAGAAATATATTAATACTGATGCGAGAACTTAAGCTGAAGACGTTTCGCCGATAGATACAAAATACGTTGACCATCTTGATAAAGAAACCCGTTCCAAACTCTCGCGTGTTGGCTATTAGTAAAGAGCTATAGAGGCTGTGAGATGCCCCATTAGTTTGCTTCATGTACGACCATTACTTGATTAGAAAATCCTGAATAATGGTAGACATAAACTACCAATAACCAGTGAAAATTATTTCGTAGTATAATCACGGTCCCTGTAGTGTGTCATGCGGATTGCGACAGGAAAACGACCGCTTCTTAGTAGGGAACTATAGACAGACATCAATTTGTTGGAATAATATGAGGATATATGTGGTTTTAAAGTAATATTGGTCATGGATGCACCATGTTTATATTTGGAAAATGAGTCATGTTTAATCGGTAATATGAGGTCTATAGCTTGTGAGGTCAGTGTAACATTGAATAAGGGTAAAGATTTGAATGCAAATCCTTTTATAAATTGTTATATTATTATGTCAATTAAATTAATATGGTTTTAAGTATTGTGAGCGTGCGCGTATTAAATGTTTCCATTTTCCTTTCGTGACACTAATACGAGTTGTTGAGTGAATCGATACTTTAAAGGCCATGTTGGGCAGTAATCACGTATTAACTGTAAATCCAGTAGCATGTCAAGGAAATCCTATCCACATTCCGATGATTTCTTGATATCCTATGAATAATTACATAGTTTTGGCCTCATGGTATAGCAGTTAGTGTTGGATTGGCTCATATTTTTTGTAATTTAATTAGGGTTTCCAGATGTTACGATTGTTAAAATATATCGATAATTAGCTTATCGTTCATATACACTACAGTTATCCATTTGAATTCCTACAACTTCGCGGAATAATCACTGACGATCAAAAAGTCAAATGGAACTCTATCATAAACAATGCCAAAGAAAACTCTATCTCATAATCATAATTATTATGTCTAGTTTTCGGGTTTTCGTCCAGATATCGATCGATACCACGACATCTACCTTAAAATTACAAATAACTGTTGCTTTACTCTACCGCCGACGTTTGGTGGTCTTGACCGCATCTCTACAAACTAGGGAGACATGACATCATCTAAATACACAAATAATGTAATATACGTAGATAGTGCTATGATAAATGTGAAACGCGTATGGCAACCGTATGCGCTGCGGATTCTAATAATAGGAATACAAGCGAAGGATTGAATAATGCTTAGAAAACGCTTATTATATTTATACCTAAGTTGGAAGCTTCAAAGGTCGCGTTTTCTGCCTCGACAATTTTACTTCTTTTTTTTTGGTTTGGCATTACGCAGTATGGTTCTAGATTAGATTGATTTGCGTTATTATTGCAAAAGTCTAGACCATTATTTATCAAAATTTCAATCTTTAACCAAAGGTTTGCTTGTTCATGTTATCGTAGTGTACTCTTGTCAGCTTCTCACCGACCCTGATGACCCCATAACCCTCCTTCAGGAGAGCAATAGGGCTACTAGTACTCTACACAGATACAGACGCCTCCCGTCATTCCGACCTCGCCGTCGAGGTCCTTTGCGATCGCGTCCGCGCCCCCGAGTAAATGATACTCCTCCCCGACCCTTGCTCGATAACGAGGTGCCAGCAGTGGTTTCAGCTGTGCACGTAGCTTTAAATTCCCCGATTAATAATAATGATCAAAACTTTGATCCAGCCCGTCCCATCTTTGATGTCCTCCCTCCGGTGACGCCCTAAGCCGAGGCTCGTACCCCACAGGGGGTGCTTGCTTAGTTTTGTATGCCCCTGGCTGGAGGCTTTGAGTGTAGCAGCTTAAGGCAACCACAGGATTGACCGGTTAAGTAGTCATGACCTCAGAGGTCAGCTACGAGATGCCCTACAGAAAGAAAAAAAAAGAAAAAAACTCTTGTCAGCGGATGTAAGGTCTCTAACCATGTGATCATGATCATATATTATTTCATATAAGACCCGGTAGGCCTATTCCTAGACGAGGACCACACGCCTAGTTCTCAACATTATTTAAATTAAGACATTGTATAACATCTGCTTTCAACATCGAATCAACATGTTGGCATCAACATTTCGCTCCAAACAGAAGCGAATTTTGTTTTCATCTCACTACAACCGTGAAACCTTCTTATAAATTTATTCATTTATTTTAAATATACCTGCCAAACATGTTAATAACAATAACATTTTTACAAAGACCCATTCTATTGTTTCACAGAAAAATATTCAAGAATCAAAAATATAGTACAATGATGTCCTTGCTGTATCTTAGCTAAGTAGGAAGTAACATGAGGTGACCAAGGTGAACTGATGATAATTATGAAGATACTTGTTGTAAGTACATTTGACGACATAATTATTAACTTTGAACTGGGGTCGCGAGGTCGGCGCGCGGAAAGAAAAAAGTTGTAAGAACTGGTATTTTGAATACTTGTATCGTAATTATAAATACGGGAACTAAGATAACTGATTAAAAAAATACATATTGATATGTTCAATGATATCACAAAATTTGAAGGTGACTTTCCGAAATAATCTGCAAACCTTTAAAATAACAGAGTTATATTAGCTACGATTTAAAGTCAAACATGTTAAGCTAATGCATATAAGCCGTTCGGTCCATAAAAGACATCGGCATAAACGTACCTTCAAATGCTAACAGATGATATAACACGTGAGACTATTACGAGAACTGCTGAACGATTACCAGCATTATGAAAAGGTAACAGAAAACAAAGTTGGGTGTAAAGTAGCGTGAACAAAAAATCCTGCCGTTCTAAGGCAGGAAGGTAGCAAAGGGAATAGGGCGAGGGTGGCGTGACAGGTGCACAGACAGATGGATGTAACACGTGTCTAAAATGTATACGAAAAATTAATGCTGATGTACCACCTTGCGGAAGATCCTATATCCTATTGTTATAAATACTGAAGTCATTAGGTATGGCGAATCTGTAGAAGAATTGCTTTTCTGACGTCAGTCGCACCGTTTATCAAACAAATAAGATTTATTTGGTTTTGTGTGCTTGGAATACATATATGAACCAAAGTCCAAATTAAATCACAATATGCGTCAAGTGAAAACTTTACAAAATGTTCACGATCTTGCTACCTGTCTTAATTAAAATGCTACACCTCCGCGAATCTCACGAAGATTCGTCAAAAGCGAGACTCAACCCGAGGTGATGGAAAAAGAAATTCCACTGTGCTTTAGAAATCGCAATAGTGTGTGAGTAAGTGAAACGGAGTGAAACGGCACTACATGGTCATGGAGCATATCGACCGTCAAATTAAATTCAAGTACAGGCTGTAATGAATGAGGGGTTTATGGCTTAATGGCCTCTGCAAAGATCTATCGATGCATCAGCTGGGGCTAAGTTGCTTACAATCAAGACTTGGAAGGATCACTCCTCTATGGAGACCTCATTTTAACTCAACATGCTTAGCTGTTGGATGACCATGAACACGTTCAGGACAATCAGAAACCAAAAGTCTGAATAAGAAGAATAAGAAGTCACTCCTTGTCTTACGTTGATCAGTATGTCATTAAATAGGTAGCCAAAAATACCAGAGGCCCATGGGCGACATAAAAACTCTGACACCAGTACAATCTGTTTCGATTTGAAAAAGATTGCTAACCCATTGCTTCATAAGTTGTAAAAAAAAATATGCTCAACAACGTAAATAACGCAATGAATGTTGTTGAACTGTCAACAAATTAGGCAAAATTGTTTACGAAAATAAGTTACGCAATTAGGGTACTGTTTAGTCACTAACCACATGAAAAAGAAGAAAACCAAAAATAGACTCGTATAGCGATATAACTTATTGTAGAGAATAAGTGAAGTCGTGAAGTCACGTGCAGCCGCTGTGTTAACGTGATGTTGCAGGTACTTATATACAGGTATCAATTATTGTCTATACGTTGTATGTCTTGTTACTAACTAAGGTTCTATCTATTGTATGTTCATTAAGAAAAACATCAGCTGCTGACCTTTCTACTGAGGACCTTATTGTTCTTCTTCGTTTAGTTAGGATTGCTGTCTTATTGCAATATTTAAATGCAACGTTAGCTTTGGGTCTGGCCTGTAGTTGCTAAATTAAAACTATTCCTATGCTGCATGTTTATTTTATCGCAATCATACAGAACTACCTTAATAAATTGTTTCCTTTTTACACCACGATATGCAGTTAATTAGCATTCCTGGGCTTCATTAAAATTCCATAGGTTTTTTGATAGGTTAGGGAATTTCATAGGTTCAGAGTGAGCTATAACGAAAACTGGCAGTGTTATTTAAAATTTCAAGGCTCCAAGCAACACGGCAGCTGAAAAATAGTTAATATTCTGATTTTGAATAAAGAAAAACTTACACGGTCAACTGAATGACAAATCTCAAACTAACGATTCTGTGATGACGCAATTTCAAAATATTGATGATCCCAGACGGGGTAAACATTTTTGGTCCTAACAGAATAAAAAATTGTGAAGCTTGGAATATGCTAGCGTGCCAAGTCTCTCCATGCTAAACTAAGCAAATTATTTAATTTCGAAGCTGTGCAGAGTCAACAAAAACTATTTTAATAAGTCTAAAATGGTTAAACAAGAAGTGATTAAATGTTTTTTCTGAACCCTAACAATCTTACAGATGAGGAAAACCTTGAACGTCTTCATACATTAGTAATACGTGATTTAAGTGGCGCTGATGGAGCAAGTTTTATAATAAACTGGTGTTACAATGCGCCTAACGCTGTAATGAGCCATTTTAATGATAAGTCAGCATCTGCATCGCATGACGCAGATACACAGGTAACGTTTACGTGAGATCTAGTAGTACTTCATTATGTACTGCTATGTATTTTTAACAATTTTTTGACCAGTAGGTAACCAAAACGTACATCATTATAACGGCGATAAGATAAAATTCATTACAACTCATTGTGTTAATTTCGATAAAAGTAATCGAGAATTCTCACGTTTATATTGTACTACATTCGTATCGGTGATAAACACATTGAAATTCTTTGTAAGTTTACCTAATCATAAACGAGCTAGATCGATAAAAACATTCGAGAGTACAATGTTAGATTTTTTCATGAGAACTTGGAAGTTGATTCAAGACAAAAGATCCCAACGAAAGCGAGAGCACCAGACCTTCGGCGAAACAGGAAAGTGATTCTATCTCGCTCCAATACGCAGGAAGGACAGGGATAGGGAACAAAAAGACGGTTACGACCGTTTGCCTGATGCAAAATAAATAATAAAGCCATGACCGACTCCATCTTGGAGTTTGCGGGTGATGACATCACCGTAACTTATGATTTCAGTCAACATGATTCTCGGCGATCTGTACACTAATGTAATTTATTCGTTTGACGAAACGTTTGGCCAAGGTGGCTCCGGCACCTGTTGCTATGCTGACTTCACACTTTTTGTGATCGTGATAAGCAGTGACGCATACGGCCACTTGTTTGAGTTATCAATCACTTAATTATGCGGTACATGTGACTAAGGCACCTGGACAGGATACCCTCAAACTATGGTAGGAGGACTTTCGACGATGCAATGCGAACTCAGTTTTAGAGGAGTAATAGGAATCGAAGGACATTTGTATTAAGCACTAGAAGATTCTCTCTGCGGCTTTTGCGGTCTTTGCAAAAAGTACTTTAGACGTCATCTGTCGTGATGGTAGAGTCGTCGGTTATATAACTAACCTGTTTGCCGCCGGCAACCATGGTGGCTGATTTTAGGGTCACACGCACTGGGTAATGTCACAAACACAAGGCCGTTTATAAGATCCTGTGGTGAAGCACATGAGCCGCGTCTGTCGGACGCGGCGGTACAGTTTGAACTGAACGGTCGCGGTCGCCGCGGGGATGCGCGCGCGCCCCGAGCTGAAGGCCGCCGCACGCGCTCACCTCACACACACCTCACCAGCACACCTCGCTCATACCGCCTACAGTTTCGCTACTTTTTTCCTTGCATCTAAATTGAATAGTGATCCAATCGATGAGTCTACTTACGACATTACGTGTAGTGCAAGGCGCGTGCTTATAATTGTGCTGAACTCAATTAAACGCCATATATGTAAGTAGTTTAATATGCAAATATTTCATTTGCGTATAACAAGTAATAAAGGGTTTAAGAACACTGATTATCTTTATCTTGCTAATTTTAAACACCTGTTTGTATATTTTGTTATATAAGTGCCTACGTTCATCGCTGCGCGAAGGTTCTATTGGCTCCCCCATCGTTTAAATTTTTACTACTTTTGCTACGTGTTATTTAACAGCTACATATTCATAGGGGGCAACAAAGCAGCAGCCTTTTTGTCACAAGACTAAATTAGGATTTGTGCCATGTTAAATAAATAATTAATTAACAAAACAATTCAAACAAAATCATAATTTGGTTTCGGTAGCATGTTAATTATGTTTAGGTTAGGTACCTAAATAGTATCTCACAATAATTGGTTCCTAAACCACAATCGATTATGGTAGATTAGAGTTCAATCAATATTTTACTTTTTCCTGTTTTAATTTATGTACGTATTTTTAGTGCCATCATTTTTGATGCATTGTGTATACAGGAAGTTAAATGAACTATAACACGAAAAATTTTAGGCAAAACTTAACGTATCTCTCTACTCTCTACCAACCCAGACCTAGTACCTACCTACCCTACTATGGAAAAGTTTTATTTTGTGCATTTAAATCTGTATTATGTTACATTATATATGTATATCATCGTAAATGCAATCTGGCATTTCGATTAATATATTTTTAACTAACTACCTTCTAATTAATTATTATTTCATTTTCCGATAATAGGTATGTTGTTAAAGTAGAAATAATGAGCACACTCACATTAGTCACATTTGGTGACAACTTGATGTTGCCTTTTTTATCCACACGATACGTAGACATTGTTGAATTGGTTAGTCTTCCTTTCTAACAGAACTTGGCAGACACTTTTTGATATGGACACTTGATTATTTTAAATTGGCACTGAATTTCAACAGCTTTTCACATTTTGTTATAGAAACAGTGTTCTTTTAACTAACTCAGGAACACTATTTTATAATATTAATTTAAAATATCTTCCGAATAAAATAATATCGGACCGGGAATTGTTTCTGCGTTACAGGATCGTGAAGGACTGACATATTTTCCTGAACTTCAGTACAATGTAGCCGGTAAAGGAAAAATATAACATTTTTCCCTACTGATTGTTCATTTCATATTGCTAATTTTAGAACTTATAATAATAATACCAGCCTGTTATTGTCCCAATGCAGGGCAAAGGCCTCTTCTCATACAGAGGGCCCGCCGCACGAGCATTGATCACCACGCTTGCTCAAGTCGGGTTGGTGATTACAGATTTATATTAACTTTAAGTCCAGGTTTCTTCACGATGTTTTAGCGCTTATAGTATTGTTTATTTAAGTTTTGACAAACTGGTTGCTAAGTATGTTTCGTTTCGTATCACCATCAGTACTATTATGTATATATATAGTGCAGGGGTGCATCCGATACCGATATATTGGCTATATTTTGATTTTTCTGATACATCGGTAATTCGGTATCGAGTCAGTCCTTTTAATTTAACCATCCGTATCGGTATCGCTGATACGTATTCATAAATATCGGTATCGGTATCTTATCGGTCAAGATGCGTATCGATGCATCCCGAATTCTGTGGTATACCGGCAATGCCAAGAGAATAACTAAATTTGTGCTTTCTATCATTTCTAACGTGAAAATATCATCGTAGACGTCCACGTCTTATGGCGGGAGGGGTTCACATCGGCGTCGAGTCGACGATGAAGTATCTGGGACTTGTCCTCGACAGCCGGTGGAACTTCGTCGAACACTTCCGACGTTTGGCTCCCAGACTGGAGCGGGCCGGGGCTGCGTTGAAGCGGCTCCTGCCCAATCTAGGGGATCCAAACGCCTCCTGCCGGAGGCTCTACGCGGGGGTCGTGCGGTCCATGGCCCTTTACGGGGCACCGGTGTGGGCGCGTTCACTAAGGCTGCGGCCAGCCCGCCGGTTGAACGCGTCCCAGAGGGTCATGGCCATCCGGCTGGCCCGAGGATACCGCACGGTCTCCTGCGAGGCGGCGAGCCTCCTTGCCGGATTACCGCCATGGGATCTGGAGGCAAGGGTCCTCGCGCACATTTGGGAGTGGCGCGAGGAGGCGAAACGCCGGGGCTTAACTCCGCTGCCGCGAGAAATCGCGGCACAGCGGACAGAGCTCCGGCGGGATCTCATGGCGTCATGGAGAGTGCGATTGTCGCAACCCAGCGCTGGGCACGCCACAATTGCGGCGATAAGACCCCTCTTTGAGGAGTGGCTAGAGAGGCGCCACGGCGTCCTCACCTTCCGCCTGACGCAGGTCCTCACCGGACACGGCAGTTTCGGGAGGTTCCTGCACAGGATAAGGCGGGAGGAAACGCCCGGGTGTCACCATTGTGTGGATCGCCCGGAGGACACGGTGGAGCATACGGTGGAGGTCTGCCCAGCTTGGGCGGAGCATCGCCGTGTCCTCGTGGAGGCGATCGGCGGCGGTGATCTCTCGCGTCCGGCCCTGGTTCAGGCCATGGTACGGAGCGAGAGGAAATGGGAGGCCGTCACCTCCTTCTGCGAAGCGGTAATGCTCGCGAAGGAGGAGGCGGAACGCGTGAGGGAGAGGCAAATTTCGCGCCCTCATGCCCCTAACCGCCGCAGGAGGAGACGCCCAGGGCGTCGGGAATCGCGAGGCGATTTCCGGCCACCGTAGGCGCGGGCTTGCGGGCGGTGAGCAATGGGTGGCTCACCGTCCGATAAGGACCAGGCCCGGGTCGACGGCGCGTTGTGTTCCACGCGCGCCTCAAAGAGATGTCAGCAGATTCGAAGGGGTCCACTAGGGCCGATGCCTGCCGGGGTTGCGAAGAAAACCGAAAGGGAGATCGTGGCCCCCGGCAACAGGGCAGCCGAAGGAACACGGGTGGGTTTTAGTCAGTAAGAGTCTGACACGCCCTCCCGCTCCGCCCAGAGCGGGAGAAGTTATTTGATGATTTCCCACCCTCAAAAAAAAAAAAAAAAAGACGTCCACGTCTTGGCATCAGGATAACACAGGGGAGTACTAAGTATGGAAATTTATTAAGAAAGAAGAAAAAAAAAGAAGCATGAAAGTAGAATAAATGCTGTGGAAATCCGTTCCTTGCGAAGCATGTGTGGCCTGACTATGAATGATAGGCTGACAAATTATGTGATGAGGCAACGGTGCGGTTTAAAAGGATATGCAGGGACAAAAATTAAAAGAGTATGCTTAGATGGTTTGGTCATGTTGAGAGGATGAATGAAAGGCCGACTAACACAAACAAGGCAGGTGTGAATGGAGACACCTGGAGGGGAGCGCCCTAGCAGGACATACAGTGTGTCTTTATAATGTGCACATATCGAAATGAGGGAATCTATGCTTAATTTTATCGACGGATTTATCTAATCTAAGGGTACGTAAACATTCGCCGAATAGTTATCTCTAAATAAAAATAAACTTTTAATGAACAGATAAACTATAGACTTAAAAATAATTAATCTTTAAAATATGTGAGCACCACATGGTGCTATATGGTGTATCTATCACATAATAAAATTATCCGTCGTTGCTTCATTTTTAATTCTTTTTACCTCTTATGGTATGATAATTTTATTCTAGGTGCATCATCTTCACATATATAATTATTTAACTAATATAGGTAGGTACCTATACAACTATTTTAAAACAGTAACGGTGGAATTTCCTCCCCATTCTTCTCCATACGAAAACTACCTTTTGGAAGGGGTGACTAGAATCAATTCTATTATTTTGAAAATTTTGACGTTCAAAAGTTCCATATATGGGCCTATTTGAAATAAATGCTTTGTCTTTAAAAACAATACACACTTAGTATTATTATCATTAATATAAAAAGTTTGTCAAAAATCAGTCAATTAGTTAGGCTTTTTAATTATTAATTGAATATTTAAAGTCCAAAAACATTACACAAAAAAAAACAACCGGCTTCCAAAAAAAAAACACTACAAAGTGAAAAATAACTTTAATTTCGGAAATCGGTGTCTTTGGTTTTGAATTTTCGTTTTTTGCCACCGACTTCCGAAATAAAAGTAATTTTTCACTTTGTAGTGTTCTTTTGGAAACGGTTGTTTTTTTTTGTGTAAAATTTTTCACTTTTTAGTTGTGGTACCGACCCCACAAATTAGAATACCACTACCTGATATGTAAATAACAGTCACAGGAACTTATCATATCATCCACATACTAAGTGGGAAAAAATACGTATTATTGAAGCTTACTCAAAAACTATTCAAGCAAAGTAAATACAATTTATATGGGACCACCTCGAGAGCATACACTTTCAAAAAAAAAAAAATTTAAAATCGGTTCAGAATTGACGGAGAAATCGGCGGACATACATAAAAAAAACATTCATACGCTTCGAAAATATAACCTCCTCCTTTTTGGAAGTCGGTTAAAAAGGGGCAGATTGTGGTGCAGAAAAAATTTACCTGCACTATTGGGATCGTCGTTGAATTCGGTTGCGTTTTTTTTTTTTTTTCATAAATCAAACCTGCCTCAGAAAATAAATAAAATATATTATTATTTGAAAATATTTTTTTATTATTCCTTTTTTTAAGTCGAATAATAATTACGAGTATTCGACTATTCGCGATAGGGAATGGCGATTAATCGGTATTCGACTATTCGCTATAACAACTATTCGCGGCATCTCTAGTGCACATTATAAAGACTAACACTGTATAGTGACCTAATTGGTGATGTTCTTTAGAAAGGTCAGGTGCGTAGCACTTGCAGCGGCGTGCGTGTATGACCACATGTACAATGAACGTAAACGAAGCAAAAGGAGTAAGTATGTAAGGAGCGTGGCAGGTGACGGCGTGAGTTTATGTATGTATGTATATGAAGACGCTTTTCAATTTCCGTCTACGATAACGTTATGAGGTTCACGTATTTCCATACATTTTATGGACGTGGATGCACTTCGTGGTCGAAATGATAAAAAGCGCACGTCGTCTTAAGTGCCTGTCATTGGTTTCTTGTATTTGAATATCATTGAACTTTATTACATTGTCAGTTATTTTTTTCAATTAATTGAATCCGATATTTTAATTTTCGCCTTTAATGTCTCGGGTAGCTTTTAATCAATGCAAACATTTCATCCGTTTCTCGGGTTCATGGCCCATTTTCAGCCAACAAGACAACAGGTGCTCCACTTCACATCTTCAGTGATCTGACTAACCTAATCTTATCGGCTTATACTGAACTGTACAGACTTTTACTACATCAATAGACTAAAAATCAATCAAAAGGCTAAAATCACTTCATCGTCATCAAAAGACATTTGTAAAAAAGCCCGGACAATTTACAACTTTTAGAAAAAAGATAATCTGCTTTATGCGAATAATCCGGACAGTTCGGACGGGACAAATCCGGTAGGTTAGTGAAATGGTGACCTACTTGCACCCAGCTTTCAGCGGTATTGTCACATGAAACTATCTTCACTCATGTCGTAAACTCGTAATCGGCGGAAATGAATCGCGGGCGAAGCTGGCTTATCTAGAGCCGTTCAATGTTTTGTCAGCAACATAAGTACCTAGCCTACATAGAACATTAACATCACACCAGTATTCCTCGAAGGGTTAGACAGAGGCGTGTAGTCTGTAATTCACTTGAGTGGGTGTGTTTATTTAGCAAAATGGGGGATGATTATACATAGATCCCTCCGACACCCGGGTGCGAGTGTGGTGCTCCTGAGACGATAGTTCAGTTGTTGCAGTGCCTAAAGGCTCCCTACACCTGTACTTTGGAGGATATAAAAACGCCACTGATGCCGCGATTACAGTGGCCACATACTGTGATTCTTCTTTAAAAAATCCATCGATTCGACAGGAAAAAGTACACCCACATTGGCGAGCCTATTGCAATTTTGTTAATATTGTACCGTAACATATATCTCCATGTTAGTTGGATGGTTCTAACTTAGCTAACAGGTAGGTACATAACATGGGCCGTGGTATGTGTCGCGGGTGCACCGGCCATCGTCCGCTAACCAGATAACGCGCGTCCCACTTTCACGCTTCCTTCCTACGACACACTAGAGCTAGGCTTCTCTTACTTATACTTACATTATATCACTTGTTATTAGATTTACGACTGACAACACCCTTCGTGACACATAACTTGTATTTTGTTAGTTCTAACAAAATGGTACATACCTACAAGTTTTTTGACAAAATGTAACACTAGCAAGTTTGTTACAAAACCTTAAAATGTTTTTTTGTAATCTGCTAACGGAATATTGATAAATTATTAATATGGACGTCACACAAAACTTAGCAACACATCATGCATAAAATTACTATTCCATTCACACTACAGATAAAGACGAACACATTTAGTAATAATAGCCAAAGACCGCATTACGAATGAGTAATTAATTGGTTCATGTCTGCAGCAATTATAAAGACATCCAGGATCACATTTCTGTATTAAGTCTGTTTCTCAAACGCTTCACAAAAATTTGTAAACAGGACTGTCAAACTCAAACTTATGTCGCCGTCCTCGGAGATTAAAATGATAACTGCAATTATCTTAGTTTTAGTGTTATTGTCTTTTTTGGGATCTGTGGGTGCTAATACATTTGTTCAATTTTTTTCGTAATTTTTATACAGCTAATTAAGAAGTTACAAAATATTTCAATAGTATTCAAAGAGTTAACACAGGCCTTAAATTACGAGACTAAAGTGTTAATATAATATTATCAAAATGTATTCCCACTTGTAAGTATGAAAAACAGTCTTAGAATTATGTTCTCGTGACAAAAAATAACTTTTTTTCAAAGCTAACAACTTATAAAAACTTATTTATGGAGCAATCGACCAAAATATGTTTTTTTAATTTTCCTGAAAAGTTGCGTTTTTGTAGTTATTTTTATTCTCCGGGGACGGCGATGTGGAAAACTGTGATTGGCTGACTGGAATAACAACAGTCAATCAAAATGTTAGTAATACTTCCCATAACTTTTTAGCAAATTTTGTACTAATTAGCCTTCAGAAATCAGGTGTTTATAACTAGGTATGCATCGATACGCATCTTGGCCGATACGATACCGATGTTTACGTATCGGCGATACCGAAACCGATACGGATGGTTAAATTAAAAGAGAACTATTAAGAAAAAATAAATGATTAAATAATATTTAATAAACTTACAATCACAAAAATATTCTCAGTTATGAATTAAAATTAATATTTTCAATTTCTTTTTTTAACAGTGGGCATTTAGCCCACCAGACACGAGAGACATGACACGAGATGAGTGAACTTTACACCATGTTCCTCATCCACTAAAAAATATTCTCAAGTTATGCTGAGAGAGGCGATTTTGCATCTCCGTAGGAATCCGGCTTGCTGTAGAAAATACTCTCTCAGACGCGACAGAACTCATTTAGAAATTAAAGTACTTTTGCGCCAATCTTTTATACGCATTTACTTTGCTTTTTTAAACGCGGGAAATTTGAAATGTATCGGTGTATCGGCAAATAATATAACGTCGATACCGATATATCGGTATAAAATCAAAATATCCCCGTTATATCGGTATCGGATGCAGCCCTATTTATAAAAGAATAATCTACAAAACTATCTAGGTTCTCACAAGGCACCTAAAATGTGTCGCACACACACCACGAAAACCAAGGAGAGCAACTAGAATGCAATCATGCTAATAGAATTTACTTCATATAACTACTTTTTAATAGCTACACTCCATATAGTAACTTGTGTCAAATTAATGGTGGGGTGGAGGTGACCTTACTAAGTTTCTATTTCAATGAACCCGGGACTATTATGTATATTACTATTATATCAAGGCAATCTATTTGGCATGCATGTATTTACATTATTTTTGGTTTTTAAACTAGCCATTCTATTTCTAATAAAAAAGGACAAAATACATTACTACAATTATTTACATTAAGTCACCACTGCCTCATAAATTATCTAATGAGAAATAAAATAAACCAAACCACACAGGGTTGCAAACAAAATAATCAACAATGGGTTAAAAAAAAAAAAACTTTAAAAAGGGTAAAACCAAACGCAAACATTTGGACTAACCGAGGCATTATCATTCGCGCCTAAATCAAGCGCGTTGCTAATATAACCCAGTATCTGGAAAAATAAATGGATACAAAAACAGGGTTAAATATTTGTTTGGTCATACACATAGTAAATAGTCATCAAATCTGTGAAAAAATAGATGAATGGTGATAACAAAGACACCACAAAACACAAAAACAAATGGTTGACTAACACATAATTTCATAATTTTGATTGAAAACTCTTATCTAATTTCAGTTTGAGTAACAAAAATAATTATGTAATTCTGTGCCTGGCTATTTTTAAAATAATTATCTACATAAATATATCCATGGGCTTTGAAAGGAAGAGTATAATCACTCAGTGTCAACCAGGATGTGGTGATAACAGAGTCAATGTCATAGTGAACTCATTTAAAATATTGAGGCTGAACCAAGAATGCCTCTGCCATTTAATTTTTTAAACCAGGCTTTATTTTATTACTTATGCCACAGTTCCATTTTTAAAAGTGTCATGTTAGTATTGCCTATTGTTAAAATGAATTTATTTATTATTAGTAAAAGGAGGTGCAATCATATCAGTATGGTTTGAATATAATCAACACTGGTACATTTTTACTATAGTTTACTAATTAAGGGGTTATTACACTATCATATATATGATAGTGTAGATCAAAGATATAATGAAATCATAAAATAGACATTACTATGGTTAATTTGTGAGCTACATATATAGATAAATAATATATGATAGTGTAAAGGGGATATACCCACAATAAATGTCTATTTTACAATTTCATTATAGCTTTGATCATAGATATGATAGTGTAATACCCACCTAAATAAAAGAATTTGAATTGTATGATAGTTGGACAAAGTATGTAGGTTGTTTAATGAATGAATCTTTTTATTAAAACTACTCATCAGTTATGTATGGCAAATAAAATATATAACAAATAAATCTGAATCATGTTTAAAAACTTTTCTTAACTTTGTCAGTGTTTATGAGATGAGAAATAGTGTGATAGTGTGATTGCACTAATTTTAATACAACATTAATCAGACACCAATTAGATTGAACAGGTAGAAATTGACACACTTTCTTACTATCACAAATTCATTTGCTTCCTCAAGGTCATTGGTGATAGCATCTACACACATTCCTTCTTTGACAAAAATAACTTTTTGATGGTGGATGCAAGTAAGCTATAAAACATTAATCATACCAACTGAAATAAAGTGCACTTTTATATGTTATTTTATTATTACTTTCTATTGTTGAATATTTAAAGCATTTACAGGCTTATATTGAAAGTCTATAAAATGTATATAAAATATTTTTTTATGTTTACATATTATGTTTCATAATTGTAATTTATTTTATTGAGTAATAATAAAATATAGATACCTAATTTATGTATGTCATTACAATCTACACATATTTCTTATTGGACAAGATTTCAACAATACCCAAGCAACCTAATATGTACTTGTTATCACAATTTTAAATAAGATAACCCATAATGTAATTCCTATAAATTACGAAATACTCTTATCTCCTACACTAGACAAGTACTTTTACTTTCCAAAAGAGATATATCATAAATATTTATAATGTCACCTCAATATAATCTAGAGTTGCACATTTTAGATTTCTAACAACAGTTTTTGCCCAAATGTTTATACTGATGTTATTGTTGAGCATTTTCACACTGTTATCCATGTAGAAAGTCAATTTTGTATGAAAAATGTCTCCACAAAGCTTATACAGCGTCATTCATGTGTCGTCTGATCACATTGCGATGGTGAAATCAGTGGGCTCACCTCACGTACCCACGAGAGACACAAACTGTACAGCTTGGCACACAGCAACCTAACTCAGATATAAACAAATCAACGTAAACACGAGTACTCACCGATTTCGGCATGTTGGCGGCTTGGGATCACAATCTGCAACGAAACAGAATAAATGTAACGATAATTTTGTTCACGTACATTTCCACCGCCGCACAGTGGAACGAATGTATGGGAGCGGTTGGACGTAGACATGTCCGAAAAAAAAGAGTAAAATTATGCCAAACTAATGATGCCATCTTATTCGATTACTTAATGCCTTCATAACTTGTGGTGATTAATTTCTTCATAACTCCCATATTTCGGGAGTAATTTGAGAAAATGTGAAATTTTACTATGAAAATGAGTGTATCGAGCTCTCTCCCTCCTGATTCCGGGCTTGTTTCAAGTAGCGGTCTCTAATATCATAATGCTAATACTAAGAGCTATATTTAATACTAAGACACATAGTGCGCCAAATGTGCACTTTCTGGGATAAAGAGTGATGTTTATTTTATAACACAATTTTTTAATTTTTTGTTTATTTTGTTGATTAAAACCGTTTTTCTAAAGGTTTACCTTATTACAATAACATTTCTGATCAGCCAATTAGAGAAGATATAAGCTAATTAGGATATATAATTAGGGACTTAAGGTTTACATATAAAACTGATGCACTAATGATTACTGATAAGAACATTGCTATTATTTAATTACTAAATGGCTCTTAATACACTAATTTAGCATGCATCATTTACTAATTATCACAATAACTAATTACCTTGCAATATTTAACAAAGGATACCTGGGATACCTGGATTTTATATAAATAGGTCACTATTAGTAACTTTAAAATCAGTGTTGATTTACACCTCGTTGTATCCAAGCTAATCTCGCAATGTATTTTCCAAATTTTAATACAAATCTTGATATTCACGTTGCTTTATGCGCACGCGCACATAAAGATTTACGCGACTTTAACTATTTGTTCAGTGTTTTAAAAGATAACAGTTGTGTTCAGTTATGTGAAAGTGCTGAAACAAGTTTAAAAGACTGGTGTCGTCGATTTTGCTACCGCATTTATGCAAAATGGACACAGTCTGGAAGAAGCACAGATAAGTTTCGGAAGAAACATGAGATTTGGCTACAGGCTGCAATTCAATGGCCGGAATTACAGAATGAAAATATGGAACCTTCTACAGAAAATATAAGTGACGTCATCGAGCCCATAATTTCTCCTGCTAAATCTGATGCTTCAACTTGTACACATCCTAGTCCTCGTAAATCTTTTGAGGACCTTAGTAACCGGCAAAAAAGAAGACGCACCACTGAAGATAGTCTTTCATGCAGCAGTAGCAGCGCTGAAATTATGTTTTCGGCCGAAAGGGCGCTTCAAAAGGCAGGACAAAGCGATACAGCTTATGTTATGAAATACTTGACGGAGAATCCAGAAGAGGCCTCAAAAATCAAAGCCTTCATTGAAGGTAAATCAATTCAGGTACGGGAAATATCCCCTTTGAAGGCATTGGCTCTTTATGTATCGATGAACTTATCGAAATGGCGCTATAACACTCTTCGGGATTTCAACACTCAAGAAGGAGCTCTTCAATACCCGAGTTACTACATGTTGGTTAAAGAAAAAATTAAGTGCTATCCGGCCAAAGAAGATCTCACAGTTACAGAGAGCTCTGCAAAAATCAAATTACAAGCCTTGATGGATTTAACCTCAAGAAGACTTATTAGGTCGTTAGAAACCCCTGTTGATCCCAATCAACAGCTCGTATTGACCAGCAAATGGGGTTTTGACGGATCATCTAGCCAAAGCATTTATCATCAAAGGACGAGTGAAGATGAGCAAATCGATCTTGCTAGTAATTTTATGATTAGTCTTGTACCACTGCGGCTCGTCTCAAAAGGTGTAACAATTTGGGAAAACGAGCGACCATCTTCCACTTCATTTTGCCGGCCAATATTGTTTAAGTTTATAAAGGAAACCAAAGAAAATGTGCAGAGAGAGATGGCTGAAATCGAAGCAGAGATTGAAGCCTTAACTCCATCCACCATCACTGATGGAATTAGTGTCAAACACCAACTGCTGTTGACAATGATTGATGGTAAAATTCATTCCATTATATCCAATACAGCAGCTTCAGTGTGTGACATATGCAAGGCTTGTCCTAAAGAAATGAATAATTTAGAGTTAATCAAAGATAAACACGCAAACGAGGACATGTATAAATATAGCTTAAGCACCCTTCACGCTTGGATTCGCTCAATGGAATGCTTATTACACATTTCCTACAAATTAGACATAAAATCATGGCAAGTAAGGGGTGATATAGCAAAAAGGCAAGTTGATGACAGGAAGAAAAGAGTTCAAGAGGCTGTAAGAAGAGAAACGGGCTTACTTCTCGATGTTGTGAAACAAGGCAGTGGATCCACCAACAATGGCAACTCGGCAAGGAGATTTTTTGAAAACTACACTAAATCTGCTGAACTGACCGGAATAGATGCTATGCTTTTAAGAAAAATCTGTGTGATCTTGCAGTGTATTTCATCAGGAGAGAAGATCAACGTAACTAAATTCCGAGAGTTCTGCTTTGATACTGCTAAGCTTTACGTGGAGTTATACCCATGGTATTATATGCCTTCTTCACTTCATAAAATTTTAATGCATGGGCCAGACATAGTTCAGAACATGTCAATTGTGCCCATTGGTTTTCTATCCGAAGAGGCATCTGAGGCTAGAAATAAAGATTTTAGAAAATATAGAGAGGGGCATTCTCGAAAGCATAGCAGTATCTCATGCAATGAAGATATTATGCACAATCTTTTACTGTCTTCTGATCCACTTGTTACAAGTATCCGTCCAAAAGGAAATAAGTTTGTAAAAAAATCTTCTTTTAAGGAATTTTATGAGCTTACGGATTCTGAGAAAAGTGATATCGAATTTGTTAACATAAATGATTTAGCGGACATCGATTCTGAATTTGAATTAATTGATGATGATGATGATGACGAAGATAATTAAATGATGTTATTGTTTTAAAATGTGTAACTTAGTAAATTAGAGCTTACGTCTTAATTATTTATTGTACTTTTAATGAAACTAGGTAATTTATTATCAACTTACTTAAAAGTCATACTCTCATCAGTTCTTGTGAATATTTTTGTTAATATATATTTCTGTATATATATAATATATTTATAGACCTCTTAATAAGTCTGTCTGCGGTTTAAAGTAAATACAAATGGGGAAAAAACGTTTTTTTTTTAAATTTTCATTTCCTTTTATCCCAGAAAGTGCACATTTGGCGCACTATGTGTCTTAGTATTAAATATAGCTCTTAGTAATAGCATTACGATATTAGAGACCGCTACTTGAAACAAGCCCGGAATCAGGAGGGAGAGAGCTCAATACACTCATTTTCATAGTAAAATTTCACATTTTCTCAAATTACTCCCGAAATATGGGAGTTATGAAGAAATTCATCACCACAATTTATGAAGGCATTAAGTAATCGAATAAGATGGCATCATTAGTTTGTCATAATTTTACTCTTATTTTTCGGACATGTCTACGTCCAACCGCTTCCATACATTCGTTCCACTGTGCGCCGCTGACGGGTTCTCTGCCGCGTGACATTACATATGAAATTGTGACTGAACGCCTACTTGTATGCACGCAGTACGTTAATTAGACGTTATATTCTATGCCATTCTATACATTTTCACACAAAATAATCATAATCGAACGATGACAATAAAATTGTAGTCACCGGGCAGTCGGCTAAGCTCAGAAAAACGTTAGATAAAAATTCGGAATGTTACCCCAGAATATAAAAGTAGGGTTTGGGTGTATACAAAAAATATGATTAGACATTAACTTACCCGGTAAAAAGAAGAATATCACCTAATAATCCACATAAGTAGAACAACACACATAAAGAATGCACACACCCTTGAGTCACAAAAATATCGCGATGTGACAACTGCCTGCGTGACGTGGTAGCCGATGTTGTTATAAAAAAACTGTCATATTCTTCTTTGTCTTTCTGAGACAGAATTATGTTAGCTTTGACAATAAAACAATTTATTTAAATCCATTGAGATCATAACTAAAAGCTACATTGACAAAATGTATTAAATGATGCTAAATGAAAACTGTAGGAAATTATAAATCTACTAGAAGTTACAACTTTCTCTGTTGCGGCAACATTGTGACAAGTCTATTTACGCATTATGTTGTAAAATAAATTTGATTTTTTTAACAATTTCTCATAATTGTAAGGTTTTACTGAGTCGGTATCATTGATAACGGTAACGCATTGCTGTTGCTGAATACATAATTTGAATTTTGCCGTGGCAATAATTTCACTTTCAATGGGGATAAAAACTGCCCTTGCTCACTTCAGATGACGCTGATCTCCTGAGTCTTATAATTTGACAGACAGCCATTCCTTTTCTGTGAACAAGCGACTTATTTTACGCATAATTAATTATTGAACCCATTTATGCAGTTGTTTACTGCAAAAATACGGGGACCCATGTATTTGCCAAAGATGTTATAAGAAGAAAACTGTGGGAGAGTGCTCCCAATTTTTTTTTTATTAAAACCCGATATTTCGTCGAGACGATGTGTTACCCTTTAAGCATTTTATGGGAGAAAGTGTTATAAAGGTGATGCGCCTAAGATAACTAAGTCTGTTTGCATTTCATACAGGCACTTGTGATGTGATATTATGTAATTTATATCAGGTTCAACTTTTATCAGGTTATTTCCATCGTACGCCTCCAGTCTTCACAAAAAAAAACGAATTTAAAGTTTACAAACACAAAATACCCTATAAATTATAAAACGTTCATAATTTATTGATTTTTCCAGTAAAGCTCTTTTTTTACCAGTGGTAGATGCTTCCCCTGTCCTTAGCTCGTCTTTTAAAAGTGCTACACTCCAAGTCTCATTCATATTTATCTAGTTTTCATATAATTTGTGATCGACACAAAAGTAAACTTAGATACAACAATGGCGGTTTAAAGACGTACAACTGTGCTGCCACCTATTAGCTTTCAGTTTTTAACCTCATTGGTTTTGGGCATGGTTGAGTTCACAGACAGTACTGTTGAGTTAATAAAAAAAAAAAAAATCTGTTTATAACTTCCAACAAAAAAACGTTTAAAAAAAACTATAGTTGTTTCAAAACGTAAACGTAAACGTCTATAGAAATTAAAAATAAAAGTCACCAAATGTCATTGTCAATGTCATTTATTACTAAAGCGTTGTTGGTTCGGAAATCGTAAATAATAAAATATTACGCTTGTAATATGAAAATAATTTAATATACCAGTTTATTATGTGTTAATTTGATGTTAGTTTTACATTTTTTTATAGAACATAAGTAGTCGGTAACCTCAACTAAATGGCATCAACGCCCTTCCGTAGATTGTTCCATTGGGGTCCACTATCGGTTTTATGTGAGTTTATACTATTTAATTGCAAAATTTAAATGATTCTTAGTCTTTAAACATTCTTGAGAAATACCTGATACTTCCTACCTGGAATAAGTCACATACTTTAATAACTTATCTACTTTCGTATACCGGGAACTTGTGAATGTATGAGAAGCCACACGAATATAAACAGTCGGTTGCTGTTGCTACGGGTGTGAGTGTTATGATGATAGTTTTTTAAATCATATTTTTATAGTCGATGTCTATATTTCCGTAACAATTGTCAATTATTGTAAGTTTAGTATGAATCTAAGTAAAGACAGTGTGATACATATATAAACTACCTACTTAAATGATAAAGTAATTCAATCTACTTAGACCATCCTTCTATCTTGTAGAGAATGCATTTTTCCTGTTAATTGATTTAACTCCACTCAAACCATCAAGCCTTATTAGATTAACTTTTTTTAAATGTATATTTTAACCATTTATATTCACAATATTTATATATGACAACAAAGCAGCTTTAAATTTATTTTAACACAAAGCTGTAAAACGTCTATTTTAAATAAGGTTAAATTAACAAATACTTTCAGTGCGTGGGTGGACAATTGGACTCATTTTCAACTATTTTGTTTTACATATTTTTATAAAATGAAACATCTCCTGGCCGACTGTTAGTGTGCCTATAATTCAAAAATCGTTTTATATTTGTTTAGTTCTTTATCATGTAATTGTGCACACAAAGCACGCAAATATCTCCAGTGGCTATGACTATGTCCAACTTTTTATTTCAGGTATAATTAAGCTAGTAACATGGGCTATGGTTCACCTGCTGGGCATGTGGTGGCCGCCACACACCTCGTTGGCTGCAGCTCTTCATGCGGCACTATTCCTTGCATTGGCTGCTTCCACACTATATTACTTCATGCAGTCACTACTTGAGGGACCGGGTTTCATTCCTCTAGGATGGCAACCTGTGAGTATGACCAGAGAAAGAGTAAAATAATAATAATATTATTTTGTAGTCTAAGGTCTTGAATATGAATGGTTAACATAAATATGAAAGATTCAAGTCAGAATCACTAGCTATGTATTTGTTTTTGGAAAAATAATCTGTAGTTGATTTATTTTAATAATAATTCTTGTTATTTTCAGGATAAAGAAGAGGCCAAACATAACTTACAATTCTGCACAGTTTGTAAAGGATTCAAAGCGCCAAGGTCACATCACTGTAGAAAATGTAATTATTTTATTTATTGAAAACTATTTTTTTGTAGCGGTGAAGCATATATACTAGAACAGATCCCGGGACTAGGTATTTAATGGACTAGGTTGCACCTATTGCAACTTTTAAAATACTCGATCCAACTCGTCTCTAGTCTCACTATACCTACGCGGCACACGGAATCGAAGTACGGGCGCGGCGAAGCGAGATAGCAAATCTACTTTGCTGCTCATTTCTGTGCCAGTCATTTGAATTCGAACCATATTTCAATGGACATAAATGTAACGCGACGCGCATTCGTGTTGTGCAAGCATATTCTGTCCTTTTCTAACTATACTATTCTGCAGTCTTTCCATCTTTTGTCTGTCAATACTCGAGAATAGTCAGGACTTCAAGCAATTTACTAGGCAGATTTTATACACTTGGTACAAGACGACACGGTTGGCGCAGTGGTTAAGCGATTGACTGCTGCGCTGCGCGTCGCGGGTTCAAATGTTTGTGAAACGCACCCACGATACAGGAGAAATTCCTAGTGTGGGGCGACGTTTTTTTTAAAAAAAAAAAAGTACTAAGTGTAAATACTTGATGCGAATGAATACTTTAGACTAGATGCAATGCAGTCTAGTATCAAGTAGGTACAGACTCATGTAAATGTGATCTCCGTGGCCGGGTCACTGTATTGTTACCTAGTAAGTCCAACAATTAATGTTCTTGAATCAAAATTCTTAAGGCTGATTTTCTGCGTGAATATAAAAAGTACTTATACAAGAAAAAAAAATTAAAACATTAAAAAAAAAGCTAAAAAAAAATAATTGAAATCTTTAAATACGCCAACAATCTACTATGTAGATAAATGTTAACGTTGACAGTGCTAAGCCTGTGTAAAGTATGATGGGGAGATTACAATTCATTACTGCGTGCGTAGTTACGTAGTACCAACATGTATCGGTGGTACGCAAAGATTATGCATACTTTAAAGTATGCGTACATCGTGGACTAGGTGGAACAGGTATTTGGATCGAGTATTAATACGGACTTGGACTAGGTGGACGAAGTACAAAATTTACCTAGTACGACCCATCTCTATTTTTTTTGTGCTTACTTTTTTGAAAATTCAGAACTCATCATTTTTCAATTGTTTATGTTTCTCTAGTGTTAAATATAACAGTAATAGTACTCAGTACTTAAGATTTTGATCTTATGTGTATACAAGTAGGGTCGAGGTTTAAATGAAACAACCGAAATGTATACTGATCTATAGATGGTTCTGTATTTACTAAAATTTACAAGACCCTAGCCAAATAGTGGTAACGAAACCATAGCGACTTCTAATTCGACGCCAACTCCATTTTGTTACGTCATGTATAACTTTGGATTAAAATACAATTTATTATGTTGACCTGTACCCTAATTGCGTTATACAACACAATCTGTTTCGATTTGAAACAGATTGCTAACCCATTGCTTCATAAGTTGGAAAAAAAAAATCTGCTCAACAACATAAATAACGCAACGAATGTTGTTGAACTGTCAAGATGAAACAAATTAGGTAAAATTCGTTACGAAAATATGTTACGCAATTACCACTGATGAGCGGCTATTGATCGTGCATGATCATTAACACTAGACATGCCTCATTATTTTACCCCATACCACAGATTACTTACTATTAGGGTTGAGATGATTTAAATCACCTGATTTTAATCAGTCATTTAAATCTCGATTAAAATTACAAAATCAACCTTAAATTGTCAAGGGACTTCCGCGACATACTACGGCACACACATACGTGCAATGCTATGTTTATCTACACAGTTCGGGTATTCCCCGAAATGTAAACAAGCGACTTGATGTTTTTTTCCCGGTCATTCGTGATTGATTATTGAAAGCGTGAATACAACAAAATGGCTGTGGTTAGGTAAGTGACTGACTTAAGTGAACTGCGACTGCAGCAATACCCTAAGTTGTTGATTTTCTTAATTTTTCATTGTTGATTTTTTGAATTGAAAACTTCTTTAGGCGATTTGAGTATTTTTGAGATGGGACTAAACCATTGATTTCGCGACACCGTGATGACACCACGTTTTGACCATTGAAAAGACATCAACGTGTTGATTGTCGCGGTGCGTGGAGTAAAAGAGATCAACGCGTTGATTACTGCGGTGCTGATTTTTTTTTTCAAGTTTTCACTCCTGTTGGCACTCCCGGAGTGCCACTGTTTTTTTTTGTTTGAATATTATGTGACTAATATTGATAATTTTAGAAGAACTGCAATGTTGATTCTTTTTTTATGATTAAAGTAAACAAAACGATGTTTTTTTGTTAATAATAATAATCGATTTCCAAATTAAATAAGATTGGAATATGTACCTAAATAAATAAAAATAAAAACTGATTTAAATCAAATAAATCCGATTATTTTGATTCTTTTGAAACAATCATGATTTTTATCAATTACTATACAGGTAGGTACAACTCCTACAAGTCACCAGGCAGGAACATAAGACAAATGTTCTAGCCACATGGATCTGTTCCCTAATCTTAAAATTGTATAATTGTATCTCTCTTGTTCTAATTGTATTTACATTAATAAATGATTGCAGTTTTTGTTTGCAACTACAGTTGAATAAATGTCAAGTAGTTGTCATTAGCTGGGTCCACACTGACGATCTAAATTCGGGTCGGCGCTCCACGATTCGCCGACCGATCGAGGATCGGATTTTTTTTTCGCACAATCCGTTTTAGGAAACCTGTAATACTGCAACGCGCTCCAGTGCCGATCCACGTTTTAGCTGGATTAAGTTCAGTTGTCACACCCTCGTTTGGATAGATCGATTCACACACAACCGTCCACAACACGCCAAACGACTGAGGCGCCTTTGACCATTGTCAAAAGACCGACAGTGCTAGGATTGGCCGCTCAACGGAGCGCGCGCTCCACTACGTGTGCTCGGATCGCGCGCCACATCCACACCAATCGCGCATTTGAATCTCGGTCCTGCTGCGCGCGATCGAAGCGCACTGGATTCGTCCGCTGTTGACCCAGCCATAGATAATATAATACTAGTCAGCTAATGAGCTTTATAACTAATGTCCTCAGGTGGCTACTGTGTAAAGAAGATGGACCATCACTGTCCATGGATCAACTGCTGCGTGGGTCACAACAACCACGGCTACTTCACCATGTTCCTCGTCTCAGCCGTGCTTGGCTGCTTCCATGCTTCCGTTGTAAGTTATATCAGATTTGCAACTTTCGCGAATTTTAATAATCATTTAGTAATATTTTCATGCCCCGACACATAGCCCGCCAAATTAACTTTTCTTGCGTTTTTTATTTTTAGCATTTTTGCTCAATACCAGGTTGTTTGGTAATTAAAAAGTTAGAAACAAATACTTATCTATGAAAGAAGTATAAGAAAATAAATTTCGCGGGCTGGCTTGGCGCATGCCCTTTAAAAGGTCGCGGTTAGGCAAAATACTATTTGCTCCTGAAAAAATCAAGTAAATCCCATAATAATCTTTTCTGTCATATTTCTAGGTGCTATCAATATGCATGTACCACGCAATAAACCGCGTGTGGTACGTGCTGCACGGCACGGGCCGCGAGCCGATGATCTACCTCACGCTCACCACGCTGCTGCTGACGCTACTGGCCATCGGCATGGCAGTCGGCGTCGTGTTAGCTGTAGGAGTACTCTTGTACTTACAAGTAAGTATTACTGTTATATCAGCCTGAAATTACAATAGTGAACAGCATTGCAGAGCTCACGACCACGTTTAATTCAAAGTAAATACGCATACAAATATCAACTTTAAAACATTTTTCCCAAATTCAATTTAAAATGACAAACACTACAGAACTTATAAAACAAGCCCCAATCATAACTGCATAATTTAGTTAAAAGATACATCAATTGCAGTAACAGAGAAAGCTCATCTTTACGTAATCGAAATAAAGCTTTTAGTCTTTAAACACTACATTATCGTTTATTTTCAAAGGTCCGTGGAATCCTCCGTAACCAGACCACAATAGAAGACTGGATAATGGAGAAGGCAGTAGGGCGGCGCGAAGAACAGGGGCTGCCGGAGTTTGTGTTCCCGTACAACGTGGGGTGGAAGAATAATATCAAGCTGGTCTTGTTTGGAGCTAAGTACGATGGGATCAAGTGGCCTTTGAGGGAAGGGTGCGGGGAGTATGATCTTACGGTTAGTTTAACAACAGTTGTATGCGTCTGGATAATGTGTTCCCTTACAACGTGCCATTGCCACACACAGCACCAGCATGAATGACATCAAGTGGCCTGTGAGAGAGGGCCGCACCCTCTCTCACAGACCAAGTGTGATCTTACGGTCAGTTTAAGAACGTTTTTGTGTCTGTTGTGATCTATATTTTGGAAATAGCAAACATTTGTGGTTACTAACTAGCTCACAAATGTTACTACAACCAACTTAAATTATAGCAAGTCAGTTCACTTACTTGGTAGTAATGACATCTTCATTATACAATGTATTATTTAACGTCCCATGTATCCTTAGAAGGTGAATCAAAACTAAAATAAAACTACATAAAAATGTGATCATAATACACTCGAGAGCAATGAATCCGGGTCACTTAAAGAATCCTAAAAATCTCGGAAACTAAAAATGCTAGGTTAATGCAATAAATTGTATTTAATAGACAATGTAATACTCCTTAAATGAAGGTATTAAAACTTCTTAGTTATTGTAAAGTTATATCATAAAAAAATCAAATTTGAAAAAGGGCCACTTTCGAAGATGGAACTACGAAATTACAGCATTTGGTTTTGCTTTTGTTTGTAATCTGTCATTTATGTGGGTACATAAACCATGTTGATAGTGCTCTATATTCATTATTCAAGCTGAAATTATGTCGCTTACGCCTGAAGAATGCACCAGAATACTTACAATGCTGGAAACCGGCCGGAGTCAGCGCGATACAGCCAGGACTGTCGGTGTGTCGCTGTCAACAGTACAAAGAGTTCTCCGACGTTACGAAGAAACTGGTTCTAACCTACGCAGACCAGGAACGGGCAGAACCAGGTGTACCACAGCACGAGAAGACCGATACTTGGTGAACACCATGCTTCGAAATCGCTTTCTCACAGGAACTGAACTCACAAATCAGTTTCGACGCCTCGGAGGAAGTAACCCAAGTGCATGGACAGTAAGACGTCGGCTTGCTGAATCTAACTTAAAACCCCTTAGACCTGCAAACGGCCTTAAACTGGAGTGTGGGCATCGTATTTCAAGACTAAGATATGCCCAGAGCCACGTAAATTGGAGTATTCAAGATTGGTCAAAAGTTATGTTCTCCGACGAATCAAAATTTATGCTCTACAAGCACGATGGAAGACACAGAGTGTATCGAAGACCAGGGGAAAGATTCAAGCAAGCATGCATCGAAGAAAAAGTAGCCTACGGTGGTGGGTCTGTACTTGTGTGGGCCGGAATTTCTTCTGAAAGTCGCACAGAGCTGGTGATCATAGAAAACGGCTCTTTAACTAGCGTAAGATATGTGGAAGAAATCCTCAATGATCACGTTGGTCCATTTATGGTCAATTTAGGTGAGGATGCTATATTTATGCATGACAATGCCCGACCTCATACAGGTAGGATTGTGAATGACTACCTTCAAGAGATGAACATTACTAGTATGGAGTGGCCAGCGCGCAGCCCGGATATCAACCCGATCGAGCATGCTTGGGACGAGCTAGGCAGATGCGTAAAACAACGAAACCCTCCCCCAATCACGCTTCGTGAGCTCAAAATTGCTCTCACAGAGGAATGGGAGAATATTCCCCAAAATCGTATAAGGAACTTGGTGTACAGCATGCCAAACCGCGTAAACGCAGTAATGGAAGCACGAGGAGGCAATACGAAGTATTAAAATTCAAGAAAATCGTAATAAAGTTCAAAAATTTCATGTTTCCTATTTTTGTTTTAAGGAGAGATCAGCAGTTTTTTTCTTTATGTAATTTTGTGTTAATAAAATGTATGATGACTCATATTTTTTTTACCTTCATTTAAGGAGTATTACATTGTCTATTAAATACAATTTATTGCATTAACCTATCATTTTTAGTTTCCGAGATTTTTAACATTCTTTAAGTGACCCGGATTCATTGCTCTCGAGTGTAGATTTCTAAACTTCTTAGACATATATGTACAAACGCTACTGCTCGATTTTAGCAGCTTTTTACTGACTGTTACAGCGAGAGAAATGTTTGGCGGTCAGTCACAAGATTAAACCCTTTAAAATTGTTACAAATCACATCTGCGTCAATCATTGCAATTCAAACCTTATGTCAATTTTAATAAAAGCCACATCTTATTCCCAGCGTGAACAGCAAGCCCAGAAACAAGACAAGCGCGTCCGTTCGCGCCTCTACACCGCTACAGAGAAGTACTCGGGCCGCTGGGTCCCTATCTGCAGTCGCCCGCGGGCCGCACTCAACGCGCCCTGTACAGACGAGTCCAGGTTGCCGCTAAGACCCGGGGATGTTATTAGGGCTACGAGACAGAGGCGGTAAGTTTTTCATGGCCTGGCCAAAAATACTACAGTCATAGCAGTTCTGCCGCCGAGCAGCGTTGCCATGTTCCGGTTAGGAGGGTATTGGCGAACCGCCTGCTTGATGGCCACCCACTATAATCATAAAAAAATAATATATAATGAGTGCCGGGGGGTTTTGACCTCGGACTTTTGTAACAGTTAATGAATTTTTAAGGTCGAGGTGGGATTTTTTTTTTATACTATAAGTTGCAATGTTTACCAAAAACATGTGCTTTTGATTTTTAGCATTGAAAATGCTTTTCGATCCCTTCAGTAGGGTCACCTGTTTTGAGAAAAGTGCGACCTGGGGCTACCGTTCTCAATGATTAAGATTGAGAAATGAAAATAGTATCAAAAGATGCGTTACTGAAAGGGCTACAATACTGCAAAATCGGCCGATCTAGCTAAGTCTCATATCTGGGAAAATTCGCTTTCCTTTTTTTATCCGAGCAGAGCTTGGTCGACCAGGTACTCTATTATAAAACTATGAAAGGTACCGTTCATAATTCCTGCTTTGAGCTTTTTCAATAGGCCATATTTTAGGCCTTATAATAGGCAATATTTTTTTCAAGGCCTTTATTTTTGCTGTGTAAAATCTTAATTTAGCTATTACACAAGTCACCAGTGAAACACTTACCACCAATCTAATTCATCCTTTCTTCCCCCAGACACTGGTTATTCGGCGAGAAGCTCGTCGGCGACGGCGAGACCCCCCGGGGGCCGCGCGGCTGGTTCCCGCGCGACGCGGCGACTCCCAGCGACTTGCTCCACAAACACAAGCCCGACTAGCTATGAGTGTACTCGGGCGATCGACTGGTATGATGAATGTATTATTGTAGGGAGTAAATGGAGTGCATTTTTGTATAGGTCAACTGGTAAACTATCACAAATAAAATGATTACAATCTCTATTTTTTCACCTTAGAAGCATTGCTGTGTTTGGATTGGAACGGTCAATTATATGTAGGTACAGGGGCCGTACTATGCCCCGTTAGAGCCATTATTGTTTCAGTGACTGAGAAGTAGTGAGGCAAAGTTTAAAAAACAAAAGTGATATGGAGCTATACGGAACAAATAAAACAGACCTAATTACGCGACAGAACAATGAAGATATTTACAATTCTTCCTACGGCTTAAAAAAAAACCGGCCAAGTGCTTGTCAGACTACGCACTATATAGGGTTCCGTAGTTGGGATGAATTTATCCCAAATACAAACTTAACATTGTAGTTGAAATACATGTTCTCCCATACATTCCAACTGCAAATATAAGTTTGTACGCACAATGTTGATAGATTTACCATGTTATTTTAAGACCATAGACTTCTTATAGGTTTTCCTGTAATCTATGAGTGAAGAACCTACAACTGAGCCTAAAATACATGGAATTATTTTAGGCTCAAATTGTAGGCTCAGTAGTTTCGGAGATAAGGGGGGAATGGTCAATTTTCATCTATTTTCTTAAATATCTTAAAACATATTTATTTTAAAATTATGAAAAAATATATTGAGATCCTCGTAACAAGCCCTTTCATTTGATATTTCACACGATACACTTTTCTTATTTGCAATTTTCACTACAATTTTCTTATTTGCCCCCAAAAGTGACCCCCATATTCAAAATACATTTATTTACGTTACACGTCCGTGTTTGGGGTTACAGAAAGACATATGTGTACCAAATTTCAACTTAATCGGTCCATTAGAATCGGAGCAAATAGACTGTGACACACGGACAGACAGACAGACACAAACACACGAGTGATCCTATAAGGGTTCCATTTTTTCCTTTTGAAGTATGGAACCCTAAAAACATTTCAGCTTGTCTTTCGCCTTACAGAATTAACTCAAATGGTGCATGTGCACATAACGGTTATCATCTGACAGGCATTTTACGGTTATGACAGGCGTGCGGCCGGCGCTAAGCTGAGACAGGCATATTTTAATTTTCCTAACAGATGCACAGTTGAGTAAAAAAAGGAATCGTCTGACAATAGAGTCCGTAAAAGCGTTATTAGTAACCCAAGAAAACTTTAAAAATGTTTCGTGTGAAGATTTTTATATTTATATTTTAGAAAAACAAAAACTTTTGAAAATAATTAAATGTCTTCTGAAAAATATCGCTCAGTGTAGTAAGTATTTTTTTTTTTTTTTTCTAAATTAGTTTAGTGGTTGTAAATTGTTCATACATTTCATTTTGAATAAATGTCAGTCTTTAAAACTATCTGATGCGTAATATTTATTTGAAGACTTACAGTTTTTTTTTTTACAATTGACAAGCATTTTTCTGAAAATTCTGGCATTTTGTATATTCTAGATAGGCATCTTTCCTTACATAGATAGTAACCCTAGCCCCGGGCCACTCTGCTAATATGTAAGATTACTAATGCGCCGGTTCCATTGCATAGTCATACGTGGGTCAGTCACATATAGGGTGACAAGATCTGACTTCCGGTTTCAAACACCTCATTAAAAGCATTTCCTGCACAATAAAATTGTTCAAGTTTTCACTTTTGTCGGCACTCCCGGAGTGCCACTGTTTTTTTTATTACTAAAATTTGGCATAATCAATAAAATAATCCATACAATTGCTAAATTTCTTAATGAAAGTCTTTCAAAAACAATATTTAAAAACACATTTTTTTATATTATCTGGAAAGGAAAATGTGAAATTAATAATCAACTAAATAACCTATACATACAAACTTTGATTTTCTTTATGAATTACCCTGGACTCAATCATAAATCAACAATTTGTTTATTATTTAGATAAGAAAATGTGGATTAATCAACTAAATAACATATACTAACAAATTCTGACTTTCCAATAGATATTTTTATTGTTAAATGCCATTGAATCATAAAATTACGGGACAATGTACTATCCCGTATTGGTTTCGCCATATTACGGGACAATGAAAAGTTCGTGCCTGAAATACGGGATAACCCGTAAAATACGGGACATCTGGTCACCCTAGTCACATATGTAGTCAGGCGTGTAACAATTTAGGACTCCATTTATTAACTACTCTGTGAATAAATGTATAAATGTATGTATCATGTTAAACATGATTAGAATTAATTCATGGTTAATAGAAGAGATCATAGTCATATTTTATAGTATTTGTGTATAGCAATTGTACATTGGCATCATATACAGTGCCTAAATCATGCACGACATTTTAATACGAATATTATTTTGCTTATGCTTTTGTAAAATGTAAATTATTTTACCAGCAAAGTCGGCGCTTACGTTTATAAAATACCAGTAACATTGATTTACAATGGGGATACAAACTGCCACTTGCTCACTTCAGATGGCGCTGATATCCAGCGTCTGATAATTTGACAGCTAGCGATACATTTTTTGTAAACAAGCGACTTCTTTTACGCATAATTACCACCACCTTTCAGTTTTACTGAAAGCTTATAACAGGTGGCAGCACAGTTGTACGTCTTTAAACCGCCATTGTTGTGTTTATGTTTACATTTGTGTCGATCACAAATTATACGAAAATTAGAGAAATATGAATGAGACTTGGAGAGTGTAGCACTATTTAAAGACGAGCTAAGGACAGGGGAAGCGTCTACCACTGGTTAACAGAGCTTTAGTGGAAAAGTCAATAAATTATGAACGTTTTTACTTTATAGGTTATTTTGTGTTTGTTGACTTTAAGTTCGTTTTTTGTTAAAGACTGGAGGCGTTCGATAGAAATAACCAGATCAAAGTTGAATAGCAACTCGGGCATGATCTTCCTAATTGAAAAACTTCAGAGATAGCACTTCTAGCACTGATCTAATATGATAATATGAACACACACATACTTTACTATAATTTACATAATTTCACATCACAAGTGCCTGTATGTAATGAAAACAGACTTAGTTATCTTGGGAGCATCACCTTTATACCACTTTCTCCTATAAAAGGCTTAAAGGATAGTACATCGTCTCGACGAAATACCGGGTTCCAAATTTTTTTCAGAGAGCTTTCTCCCACAGTTTTCTTCTTATAACATCTTTGGCAAATACATGGGTCCCCGTATTTTTGCAGTAAACAGCTGTGCAAACGGGCTCAATAATTAATTATGCGTAAAAGGAGGCGCTTGTTTACATTAAATCTATGGCTAACTATCACATCAGCGCCCTCTGAAGTGAGCAAGTGGCAGTTTTTAACCCCATTCAATCATTTTGTTAGGACCAAATATAACTTCAGAAAACGAATGTTCCTACTTCCATTTCAACAAATGATCATTTTCTAACAATGTAAGATCTCAATGAGTTGAATTTATTATTTTTACCTTACACTTGTTTTAGAAACGTTTATGTAAATAGCTAACGGACGATAGTAAAAGGTCACAATGGAATGGCTTCACAAAAATATATCCATTTATATCTAAATCGGATGCACAAAATTAGGATTTTATTGAATCCCTTATGATTTCAAGAATTAAGATACATAAAAGATGAGTTCTCTGAATTCGCTTAACTAAAAATGAGAATAATTAGTCAAATTCCTAAATTACTTCGACACTGAATATAGGACCCCATTGATTTTCATAAAAGTAATGTCAAAGGTCAAATGATGGCGCATCAAGCAATTGTACAGTACAGTCAACAAAAAAGATAGGTATGCAAACTGCGGTGATCTCTCGCGTCCGGCCCTGGTTCAGGCCATGGTACGGAGCGAGAGGAAATGGGAGGCCGTCACCTCCTTCTGCGAAGCGAAGGAGGAGGCGGAACGCGTGAGGGAGAGGCAAATTTCGCGCCCTCATGCCCCTAACCGCCGCAGGAGGAGACGCCCAGGGCGTCGGGAATCGCGAGGCGATTTCCGGCCACCGTAGTCGCGGGCTTGCGGACGGTGAGCAATGGGTGGCTCACCGTCCGATAAGGACCAGGCCCGGGTCGACGGCGCGTTGTGTTCCACGCGCGCCTCAAAGAGATGTCAGCAGATTCGAAGGGGTCCACTAGGGCCGATGCCTGCCGGGGTTGCGAAGAAAACCGAAAGGGAGATCGTGGCCCCCGGCAACAGGGCAGCCGAAGGAACACGGGTGGGTTTTAGTCAGTAAGAGTCTGACACGCCCTCCCGCTCCGCCCAGAGCGGGAGAAGTTATTTGATGATTACCCACCCTCAAAAAAAAGGTATGCAAACTGCTAATTAAGGCCTCTTTAGCTATTAACAGTCTTATTTATAAACGCCTCTTAAATTTTAATCAATTGCTAAGCAATTGACTATCAAAAGTCTTATTTATAAACGCTATTTAGCGCTAAGAGGCCGCTAAGCTATTGATTAGTAGCAGTCAAAATTAAACACCACCGGTCCACTGTTAAGAGGATGCTACATAAGAAGCAAGATGGCGGATTTTACTAGAATTTGCTGATAGATTCAATGGGATTATTGTGTGCTTCGAGGTAATTTTGTTCCTAATATCGAGTTGTGCCCTAGTAAATATGGATTCCGACAATCGGGATTTCGGAACGACCTAGAAGACTTAAATAATTTTGTAACACCGGCGTGAAGTAGACGAAGGAAACCTACAAAGCTCATAAATATCCGCTACGAGGATGATTACCTATTAGATAAATATTCTTCTTTCGAAGTACATATGATACAAGCACTTATAGAGAAAGCTCAATCAGGAGGAGGCTCAGTAGGTGCCCACGTGGTTTGGAAAGAATGAGTTCGTGAGGAAGCTCATCGGAGATAGTGATTATCCAATGTGTTGATCGATGTGCCCCTTATCTTATGGCGCCAGCTCTAAGGCCAAGAACTAAAGAAAAGCCACGTTGTGGCAGTCACACACAAATACCATGAAATATTTTATAGAAAACAATTTATTTTGATTATAATAAAGATACATTTTTGTTAAAATTCTTTATTTTGATTTCCAATATTCTTCCTCCAAAGATATGGTGCCATTCTTTTCTCATGCCACTCGCATTCATCTTTTTCACGTAGCATGGTCTCCAACTTCATCTTTGCGAGGTTGAATAGTAATTGTGCTAGGTGCTAGTAGTAGTAAGCTTCTATAGTAGCAGTCAAACTTGTACCTGTAAACAAGTTTATTAATTGTTATTAAAATACTGAAACCCTGGTGCAATATCAAAAGGAAGTAATATAAAACAGACACAAATATTTACATACAATTCTAAACTAGTATATTCGTGTTAACAAGCATAGGACATTAAAATATATAGCTATTATCGGCTACCTACTGCTTTAACATTCACTTGCTCAGATCACATTGGTTTACTTTAGTAATTAGTTATAAATTCTTAGTATTATTCTTAGTAATTCTTAGTAATTAGTTATAATTCTTTGTTTACTCCAAGTATTGGAGCATATTATTTTCATTGCTACCATCGCAAACACAACACTTATTATTTAATTTCATTCAATTATAAATTTTTCGATGAAATTTTTGACTTTTGTCTGTCAAAATCACGACAGATGCTGAAATCGTGGTTTTGACAAATACCGTGGTTCTTAAAATTCTGTTCTTCAGCCCATGGTATAATAATATGCTTCGCCTGGTATTCTCTTCCGACGATGGCCTAAGACTACGTCACGATAAGTGTTGCCATTGATTGTCCTTTTCAATAAATTTAGGAACTTTCTCATTTAGTTAATGAAAATAAAGTAAATTACTAACTAGCTTAACTATTTAGTAACTCGTGTGATTCATCTATTTAGTTTTAAATTAATGAACATATTGAATTATTAGTTCATAATTGCTTTGTTAAGTTACAAATGTATTTTGCACGGGTAATTCAATTACACACAGTGGCCACACATAGAATTGACAAGTGTCATACTGACGGTTCGCCATTTCATCGATATTGTCGTGTCGCTCATATCTATAGCGTTGTTTCGCTCGGTGAGCAAAATACTGTGGTTCCCAAACATTGGTTATTGTGAAAAGGAAAATTGTGTAAACTGTGAAAGATACACAATAAAAATGGTTAATTGTTCCATACTAAACTGTAAAAACAGAACTAAACTGTAAAAAGGGTTTTTGCCAGATGAAAACTGGTTTCAGCTGTCACAAGTTTTAAAAACATTCAATGAATGGTTTGACGTTTTTAATGCCAGGCTGAAATTCGAGAAGCATAAAAAAGCATATGGGATAAACCTATCAATGCAAAATGAAGCAATAGAAAAAATGAATGATTTAATCAAGAATACAAAAACCGGTAAAAAGAAATCAAACAAGCTCCCCTTTCAAAGAGGAATTTTAATTTCGAATAAATCGCTTCCGAATTTATTAGCTGATCTTCAGGAAAGGCTGGGTTCAAATTTTGAGTATATTTTAACCTCCCGATTGAATCAGGACATTTTGGAAAAAAAAATCTCATACATAAGAGGCATGGGTGCTACTAACGACCACCCAACTGGACTTTCGTTTAAACACCGACTAAAACTATACATTCTCGGAAAACATTCTGCAGATGTATTCAAATATACAAGCAACACTCGAGATGATCCTACCATATCCTGTTTAGTAACTCCACTGGAAGATCGTGAAGATGATTCTATTATAACGAAAGTGTTAAATCGATACTTAAAATCTAACAATGACGACACTGAATCCGAAGACAATAATTTGATCTCATCAATCGAAAATGATCTCAGCACGTATAAACCGACTGTAGATGAAGAGCAGTTACTAAAAGATATAGAAATGCTAATGGATATCGCCGAAGTGAGCGAAGATGCTGTAGACTTTAATCACGATCTTAGTTCATATATTCCGACTAATGAAGAAAACCTATTACTTGAAAATATCGAAACGCAAATAGCTGCTGAAGAAATCAGAGATCAAGGTCTAAAATATATAGGTGGTTATGTTGCTTTCAGGTTTTTACGAAAATATCCACATCTTGGAGACGAGACACGAAAGATTGATCCAGGTAGCGTAGCTTGTGATTGGATTTTTTTTGTGTCTAGGGGACAACTAATTTACCCTTGCAAAGAATTGATCAAGGTTGCTGATATAATGGAGAGAGAATTTAATAAATACCACGGTGAATCGTTGCACGATGAAAAATTCATTTTCACAAATTTGACTCGGATTGTTCATGAAGCCACAAAGGACTTGTATCCTCAAATTCATTATGAAGTAGTACTTTGTTTAGTTCGAACGAGGACCTATCTACGAGTGAGGAAACTAAATAAAACCATAATATGCAATCAATTAAAAAAGAAGCAAAGTAAAAAAATACAAAAATTATAAAATATGTCGATTTATTAAAAATGATAAAAATTGAGTACCAGTTGTATCATTTTTATCTTTTTCCCCCACTAAAAAAGTTTGAGAGCCGCATCGCAACTGATGAGGTATTCTTAAGCCAATCACGTGACCCAGCTGTCACGGGAAGAGAATACCATATATTATTATGCCATGTTTCAGCCGACTATTTTGATTATAATCTGTGCCGAACGCATAATTTCACCTCAATTTCGTTTCGCAACTAATCACTTGCTAACTAGCGTTTATAAATAAAGAAAAGTTAATGATTGATTAAGAGCTACACACTAATTACTTAGCTAAACAGTGATTAGCGAGATTTTTATAAATAAGACTGATTAGTACTTCATCAATTGACTTAGGGTAAATTTCATAAATTAAACTGAATGCGATCAGCACATAAAAACCACGTTTAAGGGCTGTTAGTGTCATTATTTTGTGTGGATTATTGACACTGACAGTACTTGAACGCGGTTTAGATATGCCGATCGTGTTCAGTTTCATTGCTGAAATTCGCACTTAGTTGGTAAAACGTTATTTAATATGCACGATATAATTATGAATATTGCTTGCAAAGATAGATATATCTTATCTGGATACCAATCTTTTGTGTTAGCTGTACTTTTACATTGATTTTGACCACTGTATCTACGCGAGTATGTTGCAAGTCGACAGTTCTGATGGAATTTAACTATATAAGATCTTTTGTAACAACTTATCAGCCATAGAGTATGAAACCTTGTAATTGTTATAGGAATGGTTACGGTTAGGATCTTATACGGTTGTTTGTTGATTTGAGCAATTTTATAATATTGATATTGTGACTTAAAGTTGTGATTGTAAAAATAATGTTTTGTATATGAATAAAAAAATGTATGTTATATTGTTGGCTTTTGTTTAGTAGTCAGAATAAGAATAAAACAAAGACGGTATGTGTAAAAAAATCTTTATTGTGCATTAAAAATAAACTATTATTCTCAAACACACAAATGCACTTTTCCGAAGCATAAAATTAGTTCTCAATAAGTTAGCTTACGATATAAATAATATAAACTATACATTTCACTCCCAAGAATGTTAGATTATCACAAATTCTTTTTAAGTTAATAAATGCAATTAATTTGTTACACTCACAGTATCTCAAACTTTAAGCTTCAACTTGTTGGAAGTTATATTTTTTCAAAGTTTGTACTGACCTCACACTCGACCACACTCACGTTCTTAGGTACTATATTACGTATTATATTATTACAAAACTTATTATTTTATTTTGACGGCATCGGGTTAAAAATATATTGATGGAATTCAAAAACGCCATTGATTGAGTACGAACTATGATCGACTAAAGTTGGTATTGCTTAATCGGCTAAAAGGATCAGATGACTAATAGCTGTATCCAACCAAATACCGAAGGTATTAGTAAAATTCTATCAAAAGTAGGCCTTATCTCCATATCCGAGCTATCATTCACCTGGTCCTTCAGTCCAAACTTTATAAGAAGACTGGACATACAACAGATAATATAAAATCGACATAAACAAAGAGGACAAGACAATACTTCTAAAACGCCGTATATCCAGCGTGTAGCCGACCATTCCTTCATGTTTCTAATACTCATTATCCTCGTCAAGTTCTCCCTCGGTGGAGTCCACTCCGACCTCTTCATAGTCCTTCTCCAACGCAGCCAGATCCTCGCGAGCCTCCGAGAACTCTCCTTCCTCCATACCCTCGCCGACGTACCAGTGGACGAAGGCGCGCTTTGCGTACATCAAGTCGAACTTGTGGTCCAGTCTGGAATGTTCAAACTCAGTTAGAAAGAGTTTTGTAAAAACTAAAATATTACATAGGTAACTACTTGAAAAATGGTTATGAAAGAAGAAGTTAAAAAAAAAATATACGTCTTCATGAAAATCCTTGACAAAGGCCTAAAGCAGGATTACTAACGAGCGTTAAAGTAAAACAAATAGAGAAGTTCAAGAGGTTACCAGTTGGCTCGAAACATTTCCGTGATATTACCGCATGATAAACGGCCATAAAATAGTTCGAATAACCGGAGTAATGTCATACATGTTTATGACTTTATGACGGCCACTCTTCATAAAGTAGATACATACCTAGCCCAAGCCTCGGCGATGGCGGTGGTGTTGGACAACATGCAGACAGCGCGCTGTACTTTCGCTAAGTCACCTCCAGGGACCACCGTCGGGGGCTGGTAGTTGATGCCCACCTGCACAACAAAATCATTCAAGTTTAGCTCACTTGACTTGGACATTCTTTAACTAACTAATTGAGGTTATAAAGAAAGTCATAGTGGGGAAACAGATAATCTTAAGTGGAGCTGAATGGCATGTATGGTTATACCTTGAATCCTGTGGGACACCAGTCCACGAACTGGATGGTCCTCTTGGTCTTGATGGTGGCAATGGCGGCGTTCACGTCTTTAGGCACGACGTCACCTCTGAGTAACAGAATCGACATAAGAATAATGTTTACATTATTTGTTTTTACCAAATAAGAATTTGGTCCTTCGGGCCGTGGCTATAATTTACCTGTACAACATGCAGCAAGCCATGTATTTGCCGTGACGGGGATCGCATTTCACCATCTGTAACAGATGAGAACGAAATTATGTAAAACTTAAATGAGCTGTTAACACAAAAGTTATAGAAAAACCCACAAGAATGATTGATTCGTTACCTGGTTTGCTGGCTCGAAGCAAGCATTGGTGATCTCGGCAACAGTGAGCTGTTCATGGTAGGCCTTCTCAGCGGAGATGACAGGCGCGTACGTGGCGAGCGGGAAGTGGATACGAGGGTATGGCACCAAGTTGGTCTGGAACTCCGTCAGGTCCACGTTCAGCGCGCCGTCGAACCGAAGGGATGCCGTTATTGAAGATACGATCTGGAAAAGTGGAGACGGTTAGTTTTTTACTTGATAGGAAACAAAAGGTAAGAAAGATTAGATTTTAAAATGATAACCACATTTCAAGAAGTTGAACAGACAGCCAATCTTGTAATAATGGCAACGCATGTTATGTCACGGTACAGCACACCAATCCTAAGACTTCAGAGGAAAGACTCAAAAGGCGATAGTTATTTAAGGTGGCTCAATAGAAATTTAGTACTTCTGCCGCCCATGGTCCAAATGTTTTGGGCGTAGCAAAGGCGGGATATTACTACAAAGTAAATACAGTTTTTCTATTAAGGACAATTACAAAAAATATCAATTTGACCTAAAATCGTTGGACTAAGTTTAAATAGTCTTTTTCTACCTACCTGTCCAATAAGCCTGTTGAGGTTGGTGTAGGTGGGTCTCTCGATGTCGAGGTTTCTCCTGCAGATGTCGTAGATAGCCTCGTTGTCGACCATGAAGGCGCAGTCCGAGTGCTCAAGCGTCGTGTGGGTCGTCAGGATGGAGTTGTAGGGCTCCACTACTGCGGTCGACACCTAGAAAAGAATTATTGGTAGGTAAGAGATTTGCGATGGACGGAACATAAATCAACACAAAAATATGCTAACAAATTGTCAAGCGCGTGTAACCTGCTGTGATTGGTTGCGTGAATGAGCTATAGTCATACCTACATCTCCTACTAGTCTAACACTTGACACAAGATAAACACTCACACATCGTCTCACTACATGACTCAATACCTCTGAGTCTGCAGAATTATAGGTTTTTAAATAGTTTTACTTCTTTTATTTGTGCTAAGCATATTGTTTAACTTCGACTACGGTATCTCTGCAAAAGCTAATTCTAGGCTGGTGACCTGTAACACAGTTTTTTCCTAAAAACCTATATCAGGCACCAGTCTCTCACAAAGGTGGAATGCAGCCGAGACATTTTTTTGAACATATTAAATTTAAGTCAGCTTTGTGAAGAGAGAATAAATGATTGTTGAATTGAATTGAATAGCCAATCGCATGTTGACTTGCATTGTATTTTGTCGTGTCTATCATTTTCGTTCCAGAAACCGGACGTAAGCATGTCGAAATCTGAACCACACTGATGCTAGGGATTGACAGTATTGGCAGCTCACTTCACCTTAGTTCCCACAGAGTTAGACTAGCTGATATCAAAGCGTTTCGTACCTGAGGTGCAGGGTAGATGGAGAACTCAAGCTTGGACTTCTTGCCGTAATCGACGGAGAGGCGCTCCATCAGGAGCGACGTGAAGCCGGAGCCAGTGCCGCCTCCGAACGAGTGGAACACCAGGAAGCCCTGCACAGAAAAGTAACGATGTTATTTAGTTCATAAATCGATACATAGATCATAGGTATTCTGTATTAAATGATCGATGCACTACTAAGAGGAAGAACATCAGGACACAGCTTTCATAAAATAATGTCCACAATAATTTGGTCTAGTTAAAGAAAAGGCATCGCACAATTTTGTATCGTGTTTATAGGGTTTTATAGCTATGCCCAAATTCTTGCAAGATAACCTAACTTCACTGAGATGGTACCTATAAAACTCCTCTCGGAAGCCATCGCAGAAATCAATAGAAGTTGACAACATTAATTATGTAATTTGACCACCCCAATCTCTCCAGCTTTTTAGTGTGTTGACAACAATGAGATCAGAGAACCTACTATACTACGCTTCGGAATGGGCAACTAGCTTCAACTTCCTAACTGAGCGACACCTTGGCAATTCAAAACTGTAAAAAAAAATGAGTTTGAGTTTATCATATTATTATTAATTAAACGATGTTCATTTAAGTGATACACTGCGGCTTTCAGCCATGACCATCACATGTTTATTCAAATTAATTATTTTCACCCCTCACCTGGAGTCCGGTACATTGGTCGGCGAGTTTCCTGATCCTATCGAGAACGACGTCGACAATCTCCTTGCCGATGGTGTAGTGGCCTCTGGCGTAGTTGTTGGCCGCGTCTTCCTTGCCAGTGATAAGCTGTTCCGGATGAAACAGCTGCCGGTATGTGCCGGTGCGGACTTCGTCTGGAAATGAGGAGTTGGATGTTAGTGGCTTTCTTTAATTTCGAGTCAGTCTACCTCAAAGTTAATTATGTTGTAGCATTTTGGCCATACTTTTGTTAGGCCAGTCAGCAAGGGAGGAAACGCCCGGGTGTCACCATTGTGTGGATCGCCCGGAGGACACGGTGGAGCATACGGTGGAGGTCTGCCCAGCTTGGGCGGAGCATCGCCGTGTCCTCGTGGAGGCGATCGGCGGCGGTGATCTCTTGCGTCCGGCCCTGGTTCAGGCCATGGTACGGAGCGAGAGGAAATGGGAGGCCGTCACCTCCTTCTGCGAAGCTGTAATGCTCGCGAAGGAGGAGGCGGAACGCGTGAGGGAAAGGCAAATTTCGCGCCCTCACGCCCCTAACCGCCGCAGGAGGAGACGCCCAGGGCGTCGGGAATCGCGGGGCGATTTCCGGCCACCGTAGGCGCGGGCTTGCGGGCGGTGAGCAATGGGTGGCTCACCGTCCGATAAGGACCAGGCCCGGGTCGACGGCGCGTTGTGTTCCACGCGCGCCTCAAAGAGATGTCAGCAAATTTGAAGGGGTCCACTAGGGCCGATGCCTGCCGGGGTTGCGAAGAAAACCGAAAGGGAGATCGTGGCCCCCGGCAACAGGGCAACCGAAGGAACACGGGTGGGTTTTAGTCAGTAAGAGTCTGACACGCCCTCCCGCTCCGCCCAGAGCGGGAGAAGTTATTTGATGATTTCCCACCCTCAAAAAAAAAAAAAGGCCAGTCAGCAAGATTGGGGTCTGCAATTAAAAGTTAGAGTGAAAAAAGGTCTCAAAGTTAACAGCCATAATTTTCTTACATATCTACCTATTTTAATCCAATGATGGAACTTTATCTTTAGTTAATTACTTATTTCATCGAATAACAAAAATATCCACAGCAGCAGCTGTTTGTACCTTTCTTAGAACATTTTCAAAATCTTTTCATACATTTCCAGGAATATTGAGTCTTAATTATACCTACCTAATAGTACCTAAGTATAACAAAACGAATCCACTTCAGACTGAAACCCGATCCCGAAAAAAGCGTAATAAAAAGAAATGATTCAGTCAACAGATGGCCCACTCCAAGACTTAAGTCTATCGCACTATTGAGTCACAAAAAATACAAAATATTATAAAAAGTAAATCAAGAGAATATCCTTTTGACGAATTTAACCGAGATGAATGCTGTATGAGCTGTAGGTACCTACCAAGTACTTGAGGGCAAACTAATTAAGTACTTTCGTCCAAGAACGGCTGCCAATAAAGATACGATAGCAAAGAGCTTCATATGTGTACCTAAGCTCTTACAATACCAATATCGAGACTTCCCGTCTTCAAGTGAAGTGGTTAATCATAGATTTCGATTTAGCTGGTGTTATTCTGACTCATCTTCAAGAAAATGGCGTATAACTTGTCTAATGTACCTAGGTATCGCTAGAAATATGAAAGAGGGAGAGAGAGAGAGTCGAAAGGAGAACATTTTCATTCAATAGAAATAAGAAAAAGAAAATCGTAAGATATTATATCTTACGATTTTCTTTTTCTTATTTAGAAAACTTTTAAATTATTTACTCGTGATATCGAACTTACGTACAGTTACCAATTCTTAAAGTAAGTCAAGACTTCCGAGTTGAAGAGCTATCATTTGTTTATTCAAAGAGGTCAATTTCAATCGGAAGTCAACATCCTCCTACACTGAACTATTTTAGGCCTTACTTAAGCCTATGTAAAATTATTCGTGTAACCGTTTTTATTCTGTAGGTCGTGCCTCAATTATGTTTAATTTCATGTTATTATACTGACATTATGTTTTTACGAATGTATGGAGTTCGTGTTGACGTCAGACGATCATTTATTATTGTAGATATTCAGTATTCAGTCAGAGAAGCAAGCGCGCTTACTCATTGAGTTCGTTAAGTTCTGGGTTTGATTCTAGTTCGGCAAAGTGTCTTTCTTTTCAAGTTTCTGTTTTACACAAAAGTCACATCCACAGTTGGGAATTTTGCCCGGTACGTACTTTGTGCCTTGGTCCTTAGTTACATCTTTAGGACATTACGTAATATCGAAAGATAATAACTACATCCTCCTTGAAAGTTAACTCACGAGATCTAACCAGAAGCTAAACGAATTTCTAATTTCCTTGACAGATGTGCTTTTATAGTGCTATAGCGTAATGATAGACCGTCAGTCGAAGTAATAACGGCGCGGGCCGGGGTTCAATACCCGCCGGCTATTATAAATTTCTATTACAAGCCGACGAGAAGCCTTCAATTTAGAGCCTCACGGTTTCTTTAACATGTTTTTTGTATAGGTCTTATTTTTAGCGGGATTAGTAAGCCAAGAAAACTAGGATGTCTAGCTGGATAGACAATGGTGCTGTAGAATAATCATCAAATTCAGATTATTCAGATTTAAGTCTTTATTGTAGCTTTTAAAACCCCTTTAGAATCTAATTGCATTATAGACAAATAATAATAATAAATAAAATTCATCAATATCCATCAAATACAATTGAGAAACCGTCTGCTGCAAATTTCGTCCTTCGAGACAGGACTAGACTTCCGTACAATCACAATGGAATCTAGGCCTTCACACAACCAATCCTTATCTTTGCTTAGGTCATCTTCCATCTACTTCTACTTACCAACAACGGTAGGTTCCAGGTCCACAAACACAGCCCTGGGCACATGCTTGCCAGCGCCGGTCTCGCTGAAGAAGGTGTTGAAGGAGTCGTCTCCGCCGCCCAGGGTCTTGTCCGAGGGCATCTGGCCATCGGGCTGGATTCCGTGCTCCAGGCAGTACAGCTCCCAGCACGCGTTGCCGATCTGCACGCCAGCCTGGCCGATGTGGACTGAGATGCATTCCCTCTGAGGAAAAAGAAAAGAAAGGATTTGTTAGTAGCGCTTAAAGTTTATGTAGGAAGAACCAGCTTAGTGGCCGGCTGTCTCCTTGTTCACGTTGAGTCACGTAGGTATACAAGAGGACCAAATAGATAACTGTGGTGGAAGCAGGAGGATTATCTTGCGAATACGAGGATTAAGAATTGGCAGTTACTTGGCAGAATTAAGGTCTCTAATATTTATCGCTGTTGCATATGTTTGCATTAACTTAGCGAATTCGTATATTTATCTCCATGTCCTACTATAATAAGTCAATTTTTTCTATAACACAATTCGCATAGCAATACGTGGAACCTTTTCTAAATTAAAACCTATAGATTTAGGGCACGAGGTGGTGGCGATCCCATCAGAGCTCACGCGGGGGTTTTAACCTATACTTATATTAAGCGTATCTACTTTAATACCCATTGCCATAAACTTGTATACACGAAACATTCTGTTGACAACTTAATGATATCAGTTCGCCGTATTTGTAGAAATACCTAGGTATAGTGACATGGGCGTACCCACGATGGGGCAAGGTGGGGCATCAGCCTCAGCCTGGTCCCCGACTCGAAGCTAAAAATGTAGGTTCATTAACTAACAAAATTAATTATTTATTTATTTATTTAAACTTTTCACACTCAAACGGTACAAAGGCGGACTTAATGCCTTAGGCATTCTCTACCAGTCAACCAAGGGTGGTGCAGAGATTGGATGGCAGGTGCTCTGTTTAAGAGGAACAAAGAAAAAATTATTGAAAATATATCATTAGAAAAATATAGGTAGGAACAACAGTACATAAATAGGTTATAACTTATAATACACATACATATTTAATGTAATATACATATATTTATTATATATATACATATATACAAATTTAAGGGAGAGAGATGTTGAGATGACTCTACTCTATTTGTTTTGAAAAAAACTCTGCAATTTCCGCTTAAATGCATACTGACTGGTGGCCGTCCTGATATCAAGAGGAAGCGCATTCCATAGGAGAATGGACTGAATGTGAAAGGAAGAATGAACAAAGTCAGAAGAATGAGAAGGACAAAGTAGGAGAAGATTGTTAGAAGATCGTAAATTCTTAGTGTGTGAAGAACATAGATATTGAAAGTGAGACACGAGATATGAAGGAGGAGTGGGAGAGTTGAGAAGGGAGAAAAGCGTGGTCAAAGCGCGCAAACTTCTTCTTTGGCGAATGGACATCCATTTGAGCTCAGACCTATAGCTCGACACATGATCATATTTCCTAAGATTGAAAATGAACCGGATACAATTGTTGAGCAATCTGTCGAGCTTATCCAGCAAAACCGAATTCAAGTCAAAGTAGCACACGTCACCATAGTCGATGATAGGGAATATCAAAGCCTGCACAAGCATAGTTTTCGTCTTAGCGGGCAAAAAGCTATTATTCATTTGATAAAACTCAAAATTACCACGCGAAACAATGCACTATCGATGAATCGAGCGCGTATGCGTAGTTATCGAGTTTTCTCGAGACAAATTCCTACTACTTATCCAGTTTATTTACTTCTACCCCACCCCTAAAAAAATGCTGGGTACGCCCATGTATAGCGATGATACCTAATGGAAAAGCTATTGACCTTAATCTAGCAAGGTGAAAGACTTCGTTAGATTAAAAGTTCAGGTTCCATTTTTTTAGGTTCATAGTTTAATCAAGCATGAATTTGGTGTCTAACAAATAACTAATAGGTACAAAGAATTCCGACTGATTTTCACAAAGACATGATTCAAAACAGATTAATCACTGTCTGAAAATATGAAAGTGTAGATAATTTCAGTTCGTAATTTTCCTTTCACATAAGTCGTTGGTAATACCTTCTCCTTTAATTCTTTTTACAATCCATTTAATTTCTCTATCAACAAGACTAACTAATTAGCAACTGAGCAAAATTAGGTATTGATTTAATAGGCTAGGTACAGTCGACCAAGCTATTTAGTATACAGACAGCTAACTTGCTACTACTTCAGAGCAATGTTGTGAGTGTGCTGAGTAGTCAATTCTTTTACATCACTCTCTTATTACCTACGCCGTAAACTTAAATATTAGTATGCATACAATAAATACGCATACTGGTATTGGCAGTGTAATAACGGAAAGATGAATATTTTTGCGGGATTATCAAATAGCTTGTTCGACTGTACCTACATAAACAAAAATGTTTAAATTTCTTGCTCAAACTTTTTTACCCAGAAATCGAACATCGCACAAGGCATCATATAAACAAAGGCCTTCACATGACCGAAAGCTTCAGAACAGAATGATAAACGTTGGTTCGTCCGCCACGCACGAACCACAGACACGCGCCAATTACTTGAATCGACGCTTTATTTGTGATTAATGGTATCAGGCCAAACAGATCTAATGTAGACCCACTAATTTAAATGTTTTCGATACGCTTCTAAATGCAGCATTTAATACTGATATGTAATGTCGGAGTTCCGAATTAAAGAAGATAATACAGTACCACATGTGTGTTAGCAACTTAAGGCTCTTACAAACAGGCGCTACACGCGACGCGACACAAAGACACCGCTCGTCGCGCGACGAGCGGTGTCTTTGTGTCGCGTCGCGTGTCGCGCTTGTTTGAAAGAGCCTTTATCCACTGTGTGGTAAAATAGTAAAAAAAATAATGAGCCATCATTGTTTCGAAGTGGATTTTTGGGACTATCGAACGTGATGGTATGTTGCAAAGCTCCGAAAGAAAAGATTGGAACAAATGCCTTTCATTGCAAGTTAATGGTTTTTGTATAATACGTAATTACGTATACTTACATAGATTCCTCTTATATTATTTTAGGACGTTCAACATAAAAGCAGCTAAGTAGGTAAGTATATCTGCAATCTAAAAAATCTGAGTCGTAACATGCAGATTCATATTTGAGGAGTCCCTCAGTATTTACGAGACTAGGGTTGAAAATGTGTACCAGTGTTGCCGGACGTCCCAATTTTGGCGGGACGTCCCGATTTTTAAATCAAAATTAAATGTCCCGCGCAGAACAGGCTCAGTTCCGCTTTTTCCCCTTATTTTTGCTTTTTATTTTTTTTAATCAGAAGACTAAAAATACTCAACTACCTAACAATAGGGTAAATCTGATTTAAAATATCATATTTTTATTAAAATACATTTTTTATATATATTGTCACGTAAACGTAACTTAAAACCAAATAAAAAGATAAATATTTAAAAACTTCTGATTATATACGTTTTTTTACTATGTCCCGCTTTCGACGAAAGAATCCTGCTTTTTCACTCAAAAAGTTTCAGAATCCCGACTTGGCAAAAAAAAATCTGGCAACGCTGATGTGTACAATACCTATTCCTACTTATAGGTACAGATACTACGTATATTCTTCACGTAGGTATCCAGACATTACCCCTGTTCGATCATAAAACAGGGATTATCGATAAGAAATCACGAACACGCGAACTTATAAGTTCAATGTTATTTTTATCTTCCTGAAATATGTGTCGATATTATCTGTAATTCTTATTTTTAAATTAATATTGATTCTGTGATCCTTATAATTTGACGTATCATTTTAAATTTCTATTCTGTGCCCCTATAATTTGTATTAATCATTCTTTTATTTTAATTGCATTTGACATTTTATTTTAATTTGAATTCTGTGACCTTTATCATTTGTACGTAGGTATTTTAATTGAATTGACATTTTATTCTATTGTATTTATTCTGTTGCAGTATAGTGACAAATTATTTTATGTAATATGGGTTTTGCCTGAATTAAATGAATTTTATTTTTATTAACGAACACTCTTTGAATTCACAAGCAAAAATCGATCCAAAAAGAAGTTGCGTTTATAAGTATGTAAGGGTAGGTTACCTCTTGCAGCCCTGTGTCTCCTATCAAAGACCGCTGTATAAGCAGCGCTCCAATGTCTACCCCACAATGTTTGAACTTTTGAAGTAGGTGGGTATATAAGTCACATATTATTATTCTTAAATTTTAGTCATTGTGATGATTGGAAATTTATTTTATTTTACATAAACCTCAAGAAACTCCACGGTTAACTACTTAAAAAAAATAAAAAATACTTTTACAATGTTTTCTAATGACCTACAGTGTTAATTGATATGGACGGACATCGTAGTGATGCAAATAAATAAAAGCAATTAAGTCTAAATTGGGTAAAATATTCACAATACCATATCAAGAAAGGAACTATAATAGTCATTACTAGCTATAGGTACTTGGATAAAGTTCCATATTGGGTTACCCAAACCAATTAATGCGTAGGTGTAGTAATCAATAAGATATTATTACCCATTTTTATTAGGAAACGTAAATGGTATTCCTTAACGAGTTATCTTTTGTGATATCAAATGAGATTTAGAACAATTTGTCCAAAAGATCACAGATACCACCTTTCGACTACTTATTGTGACGATCACTACGTACCCTCGCTTTTAACGATCTGCCTGACTCATTGTTTTTGACCCCAGCTGTCCCTCAAACAATAAATCACAATATTTTCAGTCTGAAGCGAAATTCCCCTGAAATCTTCAATTCAAAATAGATAAACCACCTTTACAAGTTCACAATGGTAATAGTTTAATGTTCGTGGAACAGGGGGTTTTAAAAGAGAAGGCACGGTATGGTACGGATCGCCATAAATGAAGGAACATCAATCGGAAAGTACAGCCTTCAGTGAACATTGGCAGCTTGATATGTGGAGGCGTGGTACTTATGGTACACCATAGTATTAAAGTACTAACGGTAGGTTTACTAATAAGAAATATGATAAAATGATAAATGGGTAGAGTCATTTTGCAGGTTAGTTTGTGGTTCACACATGACAATGACATTATTATAATTTGGTTTAAAGATAGACGCATAAGTTTGGAAAATAATCTTTCATTTTATTTCTTTTAGTAATAATCAGTATCAAAATAACGACTTACTTGATTTTTGTAATTATACGGGAAGTAATTGAAAAAATAAAGAGGGATCTACAATAAAGCGGCCAATTACGAGTCGGACTTGCACACGAAGGGTTCCGTACCACCGTAAATTAACACATTTTTTTTAATACCTAAGTAAAATAAAAACGCGTTTCTTGTATAATATGTTCCCCATAATATTAAATATTTATTTTTACGTTTATTAATTTTATTTTTTACATAATTTTAAAATATTTTCATAAAAATCATGAAAAAAACATATTTATTTATTTTTATAATTTATTGTTATAGCGGCAATAGAAATACACAATCTATGAAAATTTCAACTGTCTAGTCTACTTATTACGGTTCAAAAGATACAGTCCTGTGACAGACGGACGGACAGCGGAGACTTAGTAATAGTAGTCCCGTTGGCGGACCCTTTAGCTATGGAGTCCTAAAAAATAGGACAACGGAAAACTAAAACAAAGTCAAAAAGAACAGAAAAGCAAGCCTTCAGTAAACCAAATAAACATACCTATAACTCAACCTACTCAAATTCCACACAATGACAACGACATTTTGTGGGTTGCTGCTAATTTATGTCTAAGCTAAGCCGTGCAATTTGTACGGTATGGCAGGAAATATTTCATGCAGTGCAGTGTCATTACCGCGATAATAGCTGCCAATCACCGGATCCGTTACCCTAGGTGCCACTTGACGGCATAGATATGCACTGTGCAGAGATTTCAAAGATATATCCATCGATGGATATGCTTTCGTCGGTATCGATGTTTTGTTGGATGATCTGAAATTATTAGTTTTCTAAATCATCGCAGGGGATGGCGATAAACAAATTAATCCTCTAATTTGCATTTAGAAAAAGATCCAATAAAAGAAAGTAGTGTTTTGTTTGTGCCTACAGCATTACCTACTAGATCGATTTGGTAAAAAGTAAAATGATGGGTCATGCCATGGCTCCAAATTGAACAACAATTTAAAACAACATCAATGTTTAAAACACACAAGATATAAAGCGTAATTCTGGTCGTAAACAAAGTAGAATTACCCTTTTAGGGTTCCGTTCCGTAGGGTTCCGTCTTTGGTACGGAACCCTAAAAATGATAATTACTAAGACTCCGCTGTCCGTCTGTCTGTCTGTCCGTCTGTCACCTGGCTGTATCTCATAAACCGTCATAGTTGGACAGTTGAAATTTTCACAGATGATGGATTTCTGTTGCCGCTATAACAAGAAATACTAAAAAACAGAATAAAATAAATAATTAAGGGGGCTCCCATACAACAAATGTGATTTTTTTGCTCTTTTTTATAGGTAATGGTACGGAACCCTTCGTGCGCGAGTCCGACTCGCACTTGGCCGGTTTTTACATACAATACCTAAATCCCACGCGAGTTACCGAACAAAACGATTCGATCACTCGTCCAATTACAATTTAATTCAATTCTACGATTGTTTAAATGGAAGTATTATTGGAATCCAATTGCTACAATAAATATCTGTAAAAGGAGACATTTGTAGGCGGTTAATTACGAAGGCACTGAGAACACCCGTTTTTGAAGTTAACTAGAACGTATTTACGGCACCTACACCTTCTATTATTTGGTAGTCTACTGAAATTGCTTTAATTGAATTAATTTTGGACCGGAAATGTAATTTCTTTAAAGTTTATAATGGTTTGAACCTACACTTATATAAATGAAAGATTAGCAAATAGATACAGACTCATAGAAACATATTTTTAACATTTCTCTGTAGCAGTATCTCGGCAATTAGGTACCTAAATGGATGGATTTTACATATTTAATTCATAACCCTATTTAGTTGCCTATATAGCAGGTATATTCGTTTTAAATATTTTCACTTTTCGATACAAACCCAAAGAAAGTTTTGAGCGAAAGTATTGATCTACATTTTAATAATGCTTTTATCACGAATCTTGTCCATGATCACTGATCGTGTCATTCAAGTCAGAAGTTCAGTGGTCACGCTACGATTGACAGAAACAATGGATCCGACCGATATCTCAATGATCCATAGATCCTTGAGGATCGTTGGAGCTTCCTACCTAATATTTACATCTTGTTGTCAATGATATTTATTGCTTTTGTGTCTGTATGCTCAAATTTGTATTTTGTCAGTTACGTAGGTTAGGTACCTACTTACTTGTTTTTTTTTTTTTCTTTCGTCATAGTCAAGAAATCTATTTTCTCAAATTTGTAATTACGAAGACATGATTTTAAGACCTAACAAAATATATCCTGCAACCAAAAAAGTTGCTTTATCACATAAAAACTTTAAATCGTCGTCTATTTGCATTTTAGTAACCGTGTCCGTTTTAAAATGAAGCTTTACAAAGCGAGCCCATCCGTTACACTCGATTATTTTAACCGTTTGAACTGCAATAGAATTAAAACTTCATTATTATATAAAAAGAATCCATAGAATCTAAATAATGACGGCGACGACACCACATCAGTTTATATCCGCACTATAGTGCCCTATACGTACGAGTACTTGCGGATATCAGTATCAGCCTTACGGAAGTGAGCTTCTAGGGCGTCGCAGAAACTAACCCTTCATTAGTTCTTAAGTTTCCTGCCTCTTATTAGTTTAGGCACAGGCCATTGTCTGTCGAAGGGGCGATATGGGGAATTTATAGATTTATAGCCCCTTACACTTTAGAGGTTGAAAATTACTCTGCAGTTTGGGGTTGTTTTGAGGAGTCGTTTGGAAGCCTTGGAGAAGCGCAGGGACAGGCGGCTCAGCGAAGGACAAAGGTAAAACTACTTAAATCTTCTACTTATCTAATGGAGGCTTCACAGCCCTTTTGGCAAACCGGTCAAAGGGTTTAATGCCAAAACCTACGGGCCATAGTCTTAATTTGGTTTAATCAGAAGACTCGTGGTGATTAAATCAAGCCAAGCCAACAAGCAGCAAGTTGCTGTCATTCTTCTCGCCATTCCTCTTGACATTTTCCTTGAGCTCTATTGGTGGCAAAAAGATCTCTGTATTCTTTATCGGTTTACAAACAGCTATTCTAATTTTACCATATTGCCATATGCAAGACCACAATTTCAATACCAAACGCCTGTCCCCACGTGTTATCAGCAGACGGTATCACAGCCTATCATTATCAACACGATGGCAGTCGACACGCTAGGCGTTGGGTCGACGAACCCATACTAATTTTCTCCGCCATTTTGACTATAAACAAAAAAACTGACCATTTATAGTCTGTGGTTCCGCAGGTCATCGGTTTTGTTTATTGTTTGTAAACAAACGCCTTGTTTATTTATTTAGTTTTTGAGGTAGGTAAAGACCGGTGAATTTTTAATTTTTCGTAACTTCTACGAATTGTTTGTGCCAGCGTGAAGCGTCTAACTATCTTGTATTGTATCGAAGCTGCAAAAGAGGATAGTTTCTAAAAATGTGAATAAATTCTTCTGTTCAATAATGTGGCGGATGAAATAAAAGTTTTCCAATTTTGTTGTGGTCCATTTTTTTGATAGCATGTTTGCTGTTTTTCAATAAAGGATATTTTAGTTTTGAAATATATAACTACCTATTTATTTCTGTCAGATTCCATCGCACAACGTACCTAAGTTTTCGTGTTAAAAAACAAAAAACTATCTTCCCATGATCTCGGAACTCAATTCATAAAAAAGCGGAGACTTAGATCACTTAGCCAGCATTGTCTACAAAGTCATTGCCGAAGTTCGATGTTCGAAGCTGACGGATTGCGCAATGAAGACTGACTCATTTGTTTACTGGTGCTTTTATTATGGAAAAAAATCTCTTGCACAAATTCCTTTTTGTTTCAAAGCTGGCCGTCACAAAAAAAGAGTATTACCCTCCTTGGCGTACTGTATGTTACTACCTACTATGTGGACCGTTGGTTTGTATTATAATTAAAAATACAGCTTTAACCTCAATCCCGCAAAAAAACTAGTGCAAAACTCTTGTCAAACACGCAGCATGAAAAAATTATTAATTACCACATTATGACGTCACAATTCCCAGTGTTGTTTCAACATTGTCTCGTATTACTGAGGGATGTGTGACAGGGAGGGACTCATTACATCATCGGCACGCCCGGTATGACTCAGTACCTAAAAGCCTAGTGTTTGGGTGTCGAATTAAGTACCTACTTCATAGAATCAATGCCAATTATACAGTATTTAGTTTCAGCTTACGAGATACTGAAACTTAATTGGGGAAAATAAAAATAAAGAAACCATTATCAAAGCTCCAATGAAAATCTATAGTTCACTTCAGACCGTCTAAAAATATCCCTGAAAACTAAATCTAGTTTATGCTGAAAAGCCTTGGAAATGTTATTTTGTTAATTTATTTATTTATATCACCTTGAATCATTTTGAAGGATATTGATTATCCATTCTTTCATATGTTAGAAAAATTTGTCTGCTCAAGAATGTAATAACGAAATGAATGTTGTTGAACTGACATAATGAAACAGATAGTGATTGATCGTGTGTTACGCAATTAGGTTGCAGATATTAAATATACCAATGTGCCAAGTCTCCCTTGGAACATAATTAATTGGATGTAAGGTTTAATTCCGTAGCCGACCGCAGCCGGCAACTGCAGGCGACGTGTCGCCGCGACACGACTGGATTCTAGGTATTCTTAAGTATTTCTATGAAGTCAACGTGTCGCTAGCTACGGAAGGTATTTCTTAGAAATTCATCGAAACTAGTCGTCGACACGTCACCTGCAGTTACCGCCTGCAGCTGTCGGCTACGGAATGGTAAGTCCCTTAACTGAAACGGGTGTCTAATGCGCGTGGCGTGTCTTCTTTTTTTTTTAATTCTCACCTATTTCACTATTAAAAAATTAAGTATAGAACAACAGCAACATGCACAGTATGCACAGTTTAGTTAACAAAGTATTAATTCAGCAGATAATTCATGTGCGGTCATCGTAGCGTGAAGATATAGTCTCATTTTCATATTTCGTCAAAAATGTTTTGTTTTGTCGGTAGTTGTACCAAACAATTACGATATAGTTACACTAATTTATTTATCATACTTAGTCTGAAACAATTACCTGCTCTAACTTTGACAAAATTACTCTGTATTTGTGTTAAACTACATTTTAAACGTTCTTAACGTAGTTATAATTACACAATTATAGTAATTTCAGTTCCACAAAGCTTGTTACATTATGTATCGTCATACCATAACTTGTAATTGTAATTTAATAAGGCTTTACGTAGTAATAAGAGTCCATCTGTTAGTTGCTTACTACGGCGAGCCAGTTTTTGTACAAAGATTCACTTTTAATTAGAAATGTAATCAACAGCTGTATGAAAGTTACAATTCTGTGTTGTGTTGAAAGATAAACAGATGGTTGGTTGGTATTGAAGAATTTAATTTATCTTAGAAATGGGCGTATTTTCGTCTGATTGGTATCTTTGCAATTAGTTTTACCTGAATGTTTGAATGACATTGCTTTCATAAGATGTATATAGATCTTCTTTCGGAAGTGCTCATAGCGTGCACAAGTAACTTTATTTTCTATTTTAAGGCAGATTAATTTCTTTATGATTTCTATTGAAAGTTATAGAAAGTTATCTCAGATAGTTACTGAAAATATTTGCCATTTCATGTTATCTTTGATAGCACAGCTACTAGAAAATGGAATCAGTTGAAGGAATAGTTTCATCATTTCTAATGGAGATGACATTGTAAACACGCTAAACAGTAAACGCAATAATAGTTTTCCCGTTGGGAAATTCACAGAATTAGTCTGAAGCTTGGATTTGTTCCCGATTAATGACAAAAAGCTTGTGATTACATGAGACGGCAAAAATTATCAGATGGAAAAACCCAATAACTTTTTGCCTGACCCAGGAATTGCAGCCAGAAACTTATAACAAAATATGGGTGAACATGAACTATGGGTCTGCCTAACTATGCGGGCAATACCGGAGTCATTAAAGTTTAAAGTGCTACAAACTAAGCGTCACTTAATAAAAAATACTTCAGCGACTATCCAAATTCGTTCTTGTTAACCTTAGTTCAAACCGTATGTTTAATTCAGGCGTACATTATGGTGATTTCTGATGAAAAGACCAACATAATTAGTAGCTAGTAATTAGGCGCGCTCGTTCGGTTCACTCACCTTTCTATTACATTTAGTTTTTAGTTTTAGTTGGGGCTACAAGGGCAGTAGGTGGTCACGCTTCAGGTTTGCCGTTGTATTGTTTTGTGCTCTACTAAAATTATTATTTTGTGTAAGATTATCCCGAATTCCGATACTATTTTAACCCCAGTTCGTTTGTTCATCAACTATTAACTGTTTGAAAACATAATTTTTTGGCCTTCAAAACTACATGAAATCTCGACAAAAAATCCGCCTACCTACAAATGTATCTACATAGATTCCTACTAAACTCATGTTGAGTTTTCGGCATTCAGTTCTAGAAGTCACTACAAAAAGTCTTGCTAGGTAAGAACACTGAAAAAGTAGTATTAAAACATACATAATGGAAACTTAATAGAACTTGTTTCAGCGAATGATTCAACAAAAATGTTGTTTGATCATATCCGAAACTAGAACCACAATGAGAAAAAAGTAGAGTTTTTAAAACTGTCAATTATTATTATAACTTTAAAACACTGAAACAGGCTTAATGTTTTTTTTATCCGTTCTGAACATGACTCAAGCCAAATCCACCAACCAAGGAATAACAAATAGTTTCGCTCTACACATCCCTATTATGGAACAGGGTGAATCATCCCACTAATAGGATAATAGCGGGATTGTCTGCCCGTCTGCGCCTACGCATCGATTGTTTTAATCAATCATAATACTATGCTGATGAGGTATTCTACCTACCTACATTGTATTCAGTTTTTGTAAAGCTTAATTTAAATCGAAAGAATGTACTAATTAATACTAAGTTAAGGCTGAAATAATACTGCAAGAGAATGAAAATAATTTTCTGAGATCAATTTTTACTTACACGTTGGAAGACTGCTACTTGTTTTATTTATAAACAATGTTGTTTTCTATAACGATACCAAATTACGTACTACTCTTTTCTCTTACTCTAAAATGATTGAAACGAATTTATTATCGACATCATGACACGCTTATAAATTGATTTCTTTACTAAACGAAAGAGGGAGTGAAAAAACAAGAATGGGGCCTGAAATACGTAAGTTACACAGCATTTATGTTCCACCTCTTGAAAGGGAAAAAATGTAGTTGGTATTTCAATAGTCTGTGTACGTGTAGGCCCAATTTAGCTTCATGAATCTTCTCTGAAAAATTACAAAATACCAGAAATTTTAGCAGCTTAATTGTATCTAGGTATGGCAACATAAATGGTCTAGGCTACATCAATCAATCTGCCTAGCCTTTTCCCAACTTTGTCGGGGTCGACTTCCAATCTCTCTAACCGTATGCACCTGAATACCAGTACTTTACATGGGGCGACTGCCTATCTGACCTCCACAACCCCGTCTAGGCTACATAGATTCAATAATACATAATAGAGATGATGCCAGGGTCAAAAAAAGAAATTCTATGTAGTCCGTCAGTCAGATAATAAAAAAAAAATTGACTCGTATTTTTTGCTTTATCATATTTATAAAATATGACTTAGATAAAACGCATTAAAGTTGGGGAGTGGGGGTCGCTACGTCACAAGTAAGTATAAAATCTACATACTCGTGACGTCACGGCACATTTTAACTCAATGTATCGCCGCAATCTTTTGATAACGTAAAAAAGAAAAAAATACGTGTGGGTTTTTTTCATAATCTACATGACGGCAAAAAAAAAAACGTTTTTTGTCATCATTCCTCTTACTTAGTAGCTATATCTACTACTGCTACGGAGGCTCAAATTGTGTACAATTACAAGCCCATTACATCTAAAACTACTAAGTTACGCTTCGTCCATTGAGCTGTTGAAAATAAAAGCTTTCTAGTTAACGCGGTGGTTCCACTACAAATAGTAAGTACCGTTTAGTAGCCCGCTATGTTTTTTTTTTTTAGTTAATTGAAGTTGCTATTGATTAACGATTTAAATCAACAAAATGTATTTGATTATTTTTTGGAGACCATCTTTAAAATTATCATGTCATGGTTTGATTGGACAATCTAATCGGATAGTAACTTGACTTCAATTTGTTTTGGTGAAGATCTTATGCCAATAGGGGCATTTTCTTACTTAATTTTTATCTTAATTTGAATTTAATCATCGCCGTAAACAGTAAAATTATGATTCTGAACAACTCTAGAGTATGCTTGTTGAATTGCTAGCCTGGAATTAAAATCATAAAATTAAATCCCAGAGAACAAAACATTCAGATATTGATTTTTCATTGATCCTCTTCCTCATCATATTTGCAATATACTAAATTATAGAGAACGCACAATAAATAAATAAAACAGCGAAATGATGCCGAACCAGAATAAATGATGTCCGCTGAACCGTAACTAAAAAAAATGTAATTTTATCGACAGATACGATATGAAACTCATTTTGACGTGTTATGTCACATCACTAGCCAGTGGGGTGTCAGCATCGATATATCGATATAACGTAAGTGGACGTCACATTTATCTATGACTACTTTTATTATAATATTAACATAGAAATAACACTTCAGAAAAATATGAATATGATAGTGTGAACTACTCGTAGGGTGCTATGGTATTGAAATTAGTAGTGTAATTAGACCAGATTAGAATTAATTATAACTATCTTTGCTTCTTTTTTGTAACACGAAATCTGACATAGATGTTATCTAAATTAAAATAACAATACAAAGGGGAGTTTTTCTTTATCATATACCAACTTTTTGAAGTTATCGGTTTTTAGAAGCCATTAAATTTTAAAAGCCAAAGCTTTTCCTCGTGTAGTGTAACCTACAGCTATAATCTAATATATTACACTACGTGCCTACATGTTTAGTATCAAGAAGACGCTTGATAACTTATGCAAAATATGAATAGTCTGAATAGACAAAAGCCTTCACCTTTTCAATTGTCAGTAAGTAACAGTTGGCTGCACATCAATTAATTTATATTGATCGTTTGAATCAATAAGCAGCGCGTATTGGTCAGTGGCTGCATCGATGCAATAATTATGCACAGCACATACAATGCCGCCTATGGGCATGTGACCGCCCATTATTTTCTAAATATTCATTAAAAATTATCGAAAATTATAAAAGGGGGATCAGGCTTTTTAAAATTATTTATTAGTTGAATTAATTATTTAAATAATGTATTTGGAGAGTGACTGACCAATGATCAACGTTTAATTGTTTAAAATTAGTTGGTATCTAGTTTAAGTAAGAAGAAAAATACCTAGGATTGGTTTTCCATCGGAAAAGTTTTGGAAGAAAGATTTACTTTTTAGGCTACTGTTCACAACTTTAGACTTAAAACCTATTCTGTGATACATTGTGATTTTTATTAAGTAGGTAGTACTTATTCATTTGAAATGAAGCTGCTAAAGATACTGTCCACACTATTTAATTTCAAGTTTCTAAAAGAAAAACATGACAATCTTACTGAATATCGCGTGTGTATGTCATTCGCGTTATTATCGTGGGAGAGCTGGTTAATTACCCTGCCATCCTGCCACTAACCACGACACTTGACAATCGTGGATTGTCAGCAAAACGTGACACTTGTTAAACTATATGTTCGATAAATAATTAATAAGCTGCAGCTTTCCCGTGCGATAACAATGCGAGCTTGCATGTCGGCATAGCAATGTATATAAAGCCTGAGGTATACAGGTTAATAATCGTTCTGGTGGAAATATGAACAGCTGTTGTTATTGATAGGTATTGGTACTACAAATTAGATCAACTTTTGTTTTTTATTATTATTGTAGTGTAAATATAACCAGCATTTGACAAGCCTTGATGGATATTTCATAAAACGCGTATTTTTCAATAGGATTTTAAGAACCGAGAAATAAATAAATGAGAGGTGTCGATGGTTATATGTATGGCTGTTGTCATTGATACTAATTAGATTAACATATTGTTCATGTTCAACAAATCCTTGATGGAAGATGCATGCTTGGGCCAGGACAAAACGTATTAACGTTAAATGGGATTTACATAATATCTTAGCGGCTGGCTTTATTGGCCTACAGTCTTGATAGTACCTGTGTACATTAAAACCGACACTTTCATGTCCAGGATTTAAAGCGGTTTTTTACCAAGCAATCAAGAGGTATACAATTAGAACTTTAAGTTTGCTTTAGCTTCCATCAATCTAAATATGATTGCTTAAAAAACCTTTGAAATCCAGCCAAGTCAACTGAATCCAAGTTATAATTACGAACTATCTCCACTTCACAGCAGATTGATTCAGACTACTTTGAGACCTGGGCCAAGTACGATGGTCGTGGAGCGTGGAGTTTGCGGCCAGCAGCCGGCAGCCGGTCAGCCGTGACCGCCCAGCTCAGGTTATAATGTCACATGAAAACTGAGATTAACTAGAACTTTGTCAGTCTAGGATTTGAAGATGATATGATTGGAAATACCGTGTTAAGAATATCTAAGGATGCTCACACATTTGGTATCCATCTACTTTTGATATTCGAAGCGGATAAAGTCGGCGTTAACAATGTATCTTTATAGGTAAGTATTGCAATTATAGGCGGTTAATGCTTTGCCTAACTATGATTTTCCAAATAGACAAAAGGTTTTCTACCAGAATTGGTACGTAATTCTTTGAAACCCCACACGATGTTGATAAAACCGGATTTGCAAAAACAGCGAAAAAGCACCTAGTAATAAGTACCTATATTTTCTACTAATTTCCTACGAATCAAAACCGCAAAGAATAAAAATATATTATATTTTGTGGAATTATCACAACTCATTTAAAACAATGTAATAAATACCTTAATTAGGTTTCGTAATAATAGATGCATTGTTATTGTAAAAAAACAATAATAATGCATCAAATTTTCCGGTTTCCTTATTGCACCAATATATACGTTACCTATTCGAAATTATTTACGTTAATTTGATTTAATTTACTGATTTGTGGCTAAATAAAAGGGATGACTGCAGGTACTCGCCTCTTTTCAGAAAGTCGTCTTTAAAGTTTTTAATTTTGATTTTTTTTTTCATGAAATGCTAGATATTATTAAAAGGTATCATGAAAAACCAATAGCGGAATCCTTTTGAAAGAGTCCTACTAATATGAATATAGAAAAGATTAAGTATAAAGAAATCCATTATTTCATCCGTGTTACAAGTTCATGTTTGACTGTAATTCGCAAGATGAAAATCGCTTCATTACTCAGCTGTTCCAAAAACTGAAACTTTTTCCGTATTCCTTTCAGAATATACCTACATTTTTCTGTTCGTGACTGAAAGTGATTTTCAGTGTCTATTACCTAAATCTGAATTATCTTGAATCGTGATCGTGAATATTAAAAAAGTTTTCGAAAAACTTTTTTGTTGCGTCTTTATTTTAAACCGAGTTTTGTTTGGATATTTTTGGATCAACATCGGAATGCAAATATGGTTTTAATTAAAATGTTTTGGAAAATAATAAATAGTAAAGTGAGATAAGCCGGCCAATTGAAAATATTGAGATAAAAAAAATAAGTTCACTTATTTGTTATATCCTGAAATCTAATGAAAATTGGAAAACCAACTTTAAAATCAATACCTAACCACATTTGTGAAAATCGGAAAAGTAAAACGGTAGTATCGGAAAACTCACTCCAAATGTATCAAAACACCACCAAGTAACCGCCATGATCCCGTCAATTTCATAAATTGAAACCCCTTTTTTTAACAAACCTTAATATTTTTACAAGAAATATATATGATAGGACTCACCATTGTTGAAGTTAGGAGAAGTTTACAAAAAACGTGAAAAAGGAGCGTGTGGCGTGGCGAGTTCGTGAGGCAACGCGCTGGGCCGGACTGTGCCTGACTCGGAATAAACACCGCTTTTATATGCCCAGCTACGCGCACACCTATTCTGGAGAACCTATAAAACTACTATATGGAACAGAGATCTTGGGACCACTCCTTATGGTTTACATTTTTCAGTTAGTAGCTGAACATTTAATGAGACGCACCTCTTCAACGTTTGTGTCTGCCTGGCATCAGGTAAAGATGTTTGGTGAGGTAGAGCTTTTTCATTTCCCTTTTTTTCCCTTCTCAATTAGAATCTATTCAAATTTTAGACACTGCTGACATGTTTTCTGATTTTGGTATTAAAGGATAGAATAAATATTTGCAGATACTTGTTCTTAATCTATGTTTTATTTCCTGTAACAGTTTACGAAGTTGTTTAACACCAAAGCTTCATTTATATGAGTTTTCATCTCGTCAAGGTACTGTTGTGACAGGTCTGCACCGAACAGATACACCAGCCATATTTTTCTTTGGTCTTAGATTTCGAAATCATTTTACAAATCAACACATTTTGTTTTTAATCACATTTGTGATGATTACAAATATTCTGTCCAACGAAACAACATTTTATTTACCTGAAAGCTTTTCCTAGAAGTTCATACCTACTAGTAGGCAGTTATTTTATACTTAAGTATTCAAACCAATATCTACATGTTACAGTAGGTTTGTAATATGTTGATATTGTTTGCATACTGTACGAACTATCTGCCTACCTCGTCTTCATGTCTGCAATAGTGGTCAATCGGTCATCGTATCCAGAATAGGTCGTCTAATTCACAACGAGACAGTAGTGTGTCCAAACGGTGCCCAATTTTTCAGTCTTAGTCTCGAACAGAAGCAGTGAGCCAATGACTAAAGCCCCGTGACTAATGATGTACACAAATATGTTTGAATGTCAAACTAGTGAACTGTGGATTTTTGTCTACGATGAAAACAAAGGGATATTAAAATAAGTGGTATTGGGTGTATCGATTTTAAAATTTTTGAACTAGTTCAGACGAATATTCAAGATCACTAACGTCGTTTTTAAAACGCTTTATACAGTGGACACTAATATTAATGAATTAATCCCAATTTCAAAATGTTTTTTTCTGGATGGAAATTGCTAAAACCTTTGCAGGTACAGAGTTCTTGTTTTCTGAATTATTGAAGTTTGACTTACCAATATTTTACAATAACTTTCATCATATGAGATTTTATCTTACTAAAAGTTCATAGAATAGTTAGACACTGAAACGAACTTACTAAATACTTGATTTGATTACGAAATCAAATCATGGACTACCTATTCAAAGGGTTTGGGATGAATGGGGAAGAGACCACACGGGGGAAACCTTGACCCCTTGCCAATTTTGTATCACTACCTACTCTGCACATTTTTAATAGAAAGATAGATATACTTAGATAGATAATTTTATCCTCGGAGATGGGTGCACGTTTGTGTTGCTGCACTGACATGTTGCCTTTGTTAATGTTGCGTTGTTTTTATACATAGAGTGATATTTTATTTATTAGATCAGTTTTCCTAGTAGTACCTATCTGAAATAATTTTGTTACTTTAATGTCATGATGCGAAATTGTGCATATTATTAATTTGTTTCGGGTGACTGATTGAATTACCGCTTCAACGAATTAAGGGTGATTTTTTTTTTAATTTGTCCTGAAAACTCATTATTAAAAAGCATTATAAGTTAAAAGCTACACAAGTAGAACAAGTTAGCACTTGAATGTAGCACGATATCAAAACTCTGGGGTGTATGACCACACCCCAGAGCCCCAGACAGTCCGGTCTAATTAAACGAGGGTTGTTTTATTATCTGACACAACTGCAGAGAGAGTATCGTAAGTATTACCTATGCTATTCAGTGTGTGTGTTTTGAAAATTAGTCCTCTCAAATGTATGTTGATCCAGACATTAAATGGTAAAGAGTCGAGACGTTTTTATTACTTAATTACGACATTAAAACTCTTCCCATCACAATCATGTTAATAGAACCATTATCCCTACATTACCTACATATACCTAAACATGGAAGGCACCATATTCTACATCCTAATTTCTATCCAAAATACCTTCACGTAACCTTTTTTATAGTTTAACAGGCAATTAATCATCGGCACAGGCACAAAACGATGGTGTTTTGTGCCTGTTCCGATGATAAATCAGTAAGCTACTGTTAGCCCAATCGCCTAGAGATTGGTATCCATTGTACAATCACTGACCCCATTGAAGTGCTGCTATCACTTGCAAGAAGGGCGATACTTTACCAGCAAAAGGGTTAGGTAAAGAAATATCTAAGTATTAGGGAATTATAATCCACATACCTGACAGACATTATTAGATTCCTTATCTTCATGACATGAATATTTGGTTTGTGAAGTATAATATTATTATTATTTTATTATTTCCTTTATTTCATTTACATACTTATAAATTATATTTTTAAATATTAGAACATATAAAACATATTAAAACATTTAAAAATATAAAAAATAGTAGCCCACCGGTATCGGGAACAGGGTCCAAGCTACCGGCGGTCAGGGCTCCAGAGAGAGGAACCTTCAGTGTCCAGGAGTACCGCTTTCTGAACCAAGCCCTTGATCCAGCTGCCCAACGAGAGCCTCCTTAGATGTTGGTCGAGGCTCTTTTTTTTTTTTTTTTTTTATTTTATTTGGGAAAATAAACGGTTACACATTACAGTATGGTTAAGAACTTAAAACTAGAATGGTAATATAAATGTATAACCAACAACATTTTCCACATAATATAAAAAAAAGTTAAACTAACATGAACATCGTGCGATGTAAAGTAGATAGACTATAAAGTATGAATAAATGTTAAAATAAAACTATACTGAAAGTTATACATCCAAAAAAAAAAAAAAAAAAGTATGAGAAAGGATTGAACTATGATTTTAAATTATTATGTACTTAAGTCTGCTATGGTTTTAAGAGCAATACTTCTAAATTTCCCAGCCGAGACAGCAAAGAACTCAATATCCTGGAAAATTTTATTGAACTGAGTGGTAAGACGTCGTAGGGGTGCTCGCGAGCCTGCGTTTGATCGACAAGAGGTTACAGCAAACAGCGGTCGCGCGCGCACACCTCGACATATAGTTGTTCTGGGTACTACATAACTTATTCTATTGCTTATATCTATACAATCAAATTTATTGTTACATAAATCAAACAGAAACATCGATTCCAACATTATACGTCTAGATTTAAGATCTTGAAGTTTAAATTTATTTAGTAAGTCGCTATAAGATGCATACTTGCGAAAACAACGGTAATGCATGGCCTTTAGAAATTTACGTTGTACTTTTTCTATCATGTTAGAATATTTTTCATAGACGGGATTCCACACCGGGACCCCATACTCCAATTGAGACCTGACCAGAGTTTTATATAGGTATAAATAAGTACTAGGACGCCTAAATTCCTGAGCCGATCTCATTACAAACCCGTACATACGAAAAGCATTGTTCACAATTTTAGTAACGTGAGCATCTAGATGGAGTTTGTCATCTAGCAAAACACCAAGATCACGAACCACTGTTTCTCTTGCCAGATCTGTATTGTGCAAGGTATATGCATGTTTTATTAAGTTTTTATTTTTAGTAAAACTAATGCAATGGCATTTGGATATGCTCAATTTTAGTTTGTTTTTTACACAATATGCAGAGAATCTATTTAAGTCTTCCTGCAGCAATAAACAGTCGCGTAAATTAGTAATTGGTCTAAAAATTTTTAAATCGTCCGCGTATAGTAATAATTTAGAATTTAGAAAACACGTACCTATATCATTAATAAACATAACAAACAAAATAGGACCCAGTATAGAGCCCTGAGGAACACCGGAAGTAACATTTAGGGTCGCAGAATTAAAACCGTTTATCACAACTCTCTGAGATCTGTTAAAAACGTAAGAAGAGAACCATCTCAGTAGGTCGCCACGTATGCCATTAAAGGCAATTTTACTCAAAAGCAGTTGATGGTCCACTTTGTCAAACGCCTTTTGGAAGTCCGTGTATATAGTGTCAACCTGAATACGAGAGTCCATACTATTAAATAAATAGTCAACAAAAGTTATCAGGTTAGTGGTAGTTGATCTTTTTTTGACAAATCCATGTTGTTGTGGAATTATGCTATTATGTAGTAGAGGATAAACCTTATCATGAACAAGTCTCTCAAATAACTTGGAAAATACCGATAATATCGAAATAGGTCGATAATTTTCGATATCCTGTTTAGGTCCCGACTTGTGAACAGGAGTTATGTTTGCGAGTTTCCAGGCTTGGGGAAAGACTCCTTTTGAAATGGATAGATTAAAAATAATTTGTAATGGCACACACAGATTAACAGCAGTCTTTTTAATGAACACGACTGGTAAGCCATCTGGTCCCGGGCCTTTTGACGGATCTAATGCTTTTAGCGCACTTAATATTTCATCGGCATTAAACTGAATGCTACTAAGGAGAGAACAGGTTTCAGAGTAATCTCCGTACTGCGATGGAACACTGCGACTTGAAGTGGATGACTCATATACCGAATTGAAAAAGCTTGAGAACAGATTACAGATGTCTTCAGGGTTGTTGGCTGAATGATTGCTATAGTGCATGATAGAAGGGAAGCTTGTAGAGGATTTGCGGGAAGAAATGAATGTCCAAAAGTGCTTAACATTAATTCGGATGCCGTCTTCTACAGAGGCAATGTACTTTCTGTAACAATTTTTGCTCTCAACCTGGAATCTGGAGCGGTAAATGGAAAACTGCTCGTAGTCTGAGATATTTTGATACATCTTCCATTTTACCCAAGCTTTGGCTTTATTTTTGTAAATATGAATAAGCGATTTTGTGAACCAAACCGGAAATTTTAACGATCTACAGTTATTGAACGGAACGTGTTTCTTAATAATGCTGAAAACAACGTCATAAAATGTGTTCAAGGTATCGTCAACGGTTTGGTTACCTAAAAATTCCTCCCAATCAATGTCTTTTAAATCCGCATTTATGTCATCATAATTTGCCTTGTAATAATTATATTTTTTAATCACCTTGCGAGCCATCGAATCGTATGGTACACTTAGAGAAATAAAAACATTAAGTGGTGGATTAAGCCATTGGCTGTCACGACTATCGGCACAATGATTGCTGAATCCACATCCCACATGTCGACAACCTCGCGAGCCAAGTCAAGATACTTAATTTGTTTGTCTTTCTCAGCTTTCACGAGGTTCTCGTCATGCGGGACCGTTATGTCAATAATCATTGCGCGCCGCTCTCCTCGATCCACCACCACTATATCAGGCTTAGGCAACAATGGTTCTGTCAGTGATGATGGATCGATCCCAGTACAATGTGATATTTCCATTTTCGAGAACTGGGTCGGGCACATACCTGTAGTACGGCACTTCCGATTCCACAAGGCTGTACTTCAGAGCAAGTTGCTGGTGGATAATCCTGGCTATAAGGTTGTGTCTATGCAAGTACTCTTCATTAGCTAGACGAGAACACCCGGAGATAATATGTCGGATTGATTCTCCCGGACGGTGGCATGCCCGACAGATGTCAACCGTGCCGTCCTTCACAATGAATCTCCGGTAATTGTTCGTCATCATAACTTCGTCCATAATTGCACAGACAAAACCTTCGGTTTCCCCAAAGAGGTCACCACAACGCAGCCAGGCTACGGACGCTGGTAAATCTACATCGGGCCCATGCAGGGCCCGGAAGTAGCGTCCATGAAGCTCTTTACTCTGCCATATCTCCATGCGGTCCTTAGTGTCAAGCACTACAGGCTTGCGCCAGTTCTCTTTAGCCAAGGAGAGCGGGGTAAGGCCCTTGTCCACCACGGCCACATCTCGATGCATCCCCACGTCGGCTTCTAGGAAATATTCCCTGAGACTGCATATCTAACGATTGTGGAGGGTCTTAGCGTTTAAAAAGCCTCGACTACCACACTTTCGCGGGATATACAATCTCATTACTGATGACCGTGGGTGACTCATTCGATATACAGTCAGCAACGTACGGACCCTCCTATCCAAGGCGTCGAGTTCGGTCTGACTCCATTTGAGTATGCCGAAAGAGTACATCAAAACCGGCATAACCCAACCGTTGAAGGCGCGCACCTCGTTTCCGCCTGATAGAAGACTATTTAATACTTTTTTCAGACGGCCAAAGAAGCGCTCCTTCAACGATTGCTTCATGTCAGTAACATTGATGCCCAACGCTTCCGACATACCCAAATACTTATAGGTTTCGGATGCGGAGAGGGCTCTAAGGTTTATGGAATCCGGGAGTTGGGTTCCCACGGGTTCCATAATCTTCCCTCGCTTTACATGCATGACCGCACATTTGTCCACACCAAATTCCATCGTGATGGCGCTACTAAAAGTTTTAGTTACTTTCAGTAGCTCCATCAGTTGCAAGTTGTTGGGGGCAAAGAGTTTTAGGTCGTCCATGTAGAGGAGGTGAGATATAACCTGACCACCTCTCCTCAACCGATAGTCAAGACCTGAATCCTCCAGCAGTGTGCTTAGAGGATTCAGGGCTAAGCAGAACCAGAGCGGACTCAAACTGTCGCCCTGAAATATGCCTCGCTCGATCCTTATCGGCTCGCTATTCCTCTGGATATTGCCCCATACACGACATCAGGAAAGTGCGCAGAGTTATATCTACTTTATACAACTCCAGCACCCTCATGAGCCATGTATGTGGCACCGATTCATAGGCCTTCTTATAATCTATCCAGCATGTCGACAGATCCTTTCGGGAACGGCGAACCTGTTGGCTAAAGGCCATATCAATGAGGAGTAGCTCCTTAGTACCGCGGGACCCGTTCCTACATCCATTTTGAGAGGCAGACGTGATGGAGTTGGTGTCAATATGTTTGTTAATTTTAGCTCTCAAAACGGATGTAAGAACTTTATAGACCGTCGGTAAACACGTGATCGGTCTATAATTTTTGGGTTCCGCGGTTATTATTTTAATTATTGTGAATGTGAGGACTATGTGGGTAATTTTTTTTTTTTTTTTTACTTTTTCCTTTAGTTTTAATCATAATCTGGCAGTTTGAGTTCTTAATGCGGCCTACCTAAATATCCTTTCTTTGTTATTGTTCGTCGAGAGCTCTTTAAGTTCTGAATTGAGCTCCACGATTACTTACTGACAAATGCTTGCACTGACTGGACAGGTCCACTTAAATCTGTGTGGTTTTTTCCTCAAATGACCATTTCAGACACTGATCTACATGGTCCTCATATGGCCTGACCAAGATTATGTCTGGACCTTAAAAGAGCCCCGTGAGCTTGTTTCGCCGGTTAGATAGGAAATTTCGACTCCATCTAACTTGTTTTTTTAAAATATGACTTGTAAAAGCAATTCCGATATCCTATTTACAGAATAAACCATTTCATTTCATTTCATTTCAAAGAAATAACTAATAAGCATAATTCCCTGGTAGTTATTACTGTGAAACCTACATTATTAGATCCCTTTCCTTCGCCTCATAACATTTCTTAAGACATCTCTCAGACCTAAGCATAATGTACCTACTCTGTGTTGAATCATGTTAATCTACATATTACATTTATATCCCAATATTTGTCTATGAACGCTAGTCAACCATAGCAAAGCATACCTATACGAAACCCAACATTTGAGCAACTCTGCGGAGGAATCGCCCACACAGGCTTTGAATGCAAGACAAGGAGTTCTACGTTCCAACGTACGAGTAGAATACGCTCGGACCAACCAATTCTTTAGAAAACTACGAACTATTGGTAATTTTTTTAACAGCCCGTAGTCAGTCGTTTTATTGCTCCAACATGGAAGAAAGCACGTACGTACAAGGTACTAAAAATATTTAAAACCTTCATAAAAAAATAATACTCCCTATTGCTATCAAGAAAGAAAGTAAACTGCGTCTGCAGGTTCATCGGTTAATTATTATTAAATCGATATTGAGCAGCTGAAACATTTCATGATAGCTGCGGTGCTCAATATGCATAACTTTTAACTATGTGGTATTTAAACACAAGAATTTTTGTGCCGTTTTTAAATGCCATAAGCAGGAAGAATATTAACGTCACGCTACCTCTGAAGGGGACTGAAAATAAATGAGCTTCATATCCCTGAAAACACGCGATGTTCATGAAAAATAATATAAATATTATAGGCTGTTTTTATGTATTGTTTACCTATCTATTTTTTATATCCTGATAGAGATTAGAGGAATATTTTCATGATGTTTTCGTGGATCGATGAAAACTTCAAACTGAAGTCAATGGAGATAGATACACGATTCACGATTATAAATTGCAGTGAGGATTTCAAGGTAAATATTTACTTCAGAGTTAACAGGTGAAATTACAGGCACATTAAAAATTACACAGTGGCAGTGGGCTGGCCAATACTAGCCATGTTTGTCGAAGGACTGGCCGATGGAGCAGACGAGCGCTGGAGTGGAGACCGCGTATCGATAAGCGTAGCGTGGGACGCCCCCCAGCTAGATGGACCGACGACCTTAAGAAAGTGGCTGGGACAGACTGCATGCGGAAGACGGAGGATAGGATGTTGTGGCGCATCGGTATGGTAGTCCAACAGTGGACTACGATAGGCCGAATTGATTGAAAAAATTAGAAATTTGTCCCTAGGGTTGACAACACGGCATCTGCGAAGATTTTGATGTTGCATTAAGCGGAGGTAACCACTTATCACCTTTCGGGGATCAGCTTGTTAGAAAAATTGTGAAAAGACCTCCTAGAAACTAAGACCTTATAATTTACTTCCAAAACTTGTTCAATAGATTGATCGGCATCATGTCTTGTTCAACAATATGGATCTACAAGTATTAATAAATAGCAGCAATTGATTGTGCAGATGTCAAGCGCCATGTGCGCACCGATTTAGCTCGTTTGGACGAGGCTGTGCTGTTGAGTACAAGTTACAAGAAAAAGCGAATTTGTGCAAAACATTCTGCATAACAAATGCGTGTTCAAGTGTTTGTCTTTGTCTTGTTACTATTGTCAAGAAAAAACTTATTATTTGGTGGCAACTGTTTGTTACCTAATAATTTGCAGGAGGCCTCAGGCCTGATGGTAAGTGGCTAAGTGGTCATCACCACCTATAGACATCTACAGTAACAGACGCATCGAGTTATCGCAGTACTATGCCAGGAACAAAACTGTAATGTCCAATGGGAACACACACCTCTTCAAACCCTCTTTAAAATAACCAAATTTTGGATTTCATGACTTAATTAATAGTGCATCACAAAGATGTATTATTTAATAGTATAATATATCTATGGTGCATCATATCGTGGGTAGGCAACTTGTTACAGTTTCACATTTTCTGATCTTAAATCGCCGTTCACTTTTACAAATACGGCAATATTTCAGCGGTAACTACATAGTTTGCTGTTTAAAGTCTGTTGGTCGTTGAGTACTAATTGCACGCCTACCACAACACACTGTGGTCATGTTGTGGTCACACTGACGTGGCTTGCTTGCTGTTGCCTTATTTGGAATTTCGGGTTTTGTAAACTAAATTGTTTAAGAGTTCGGTTCTAAAAATAGTTGTCGAACAAGATTGGTCTGTACTCTGGTAATACACGAAGTTTAGTAATGTATAAATGTTCAAATATGCCTTTGTAGAGTATGCCATCTAATCAATGACATAGGAATATTATAAAAGCGATCCCAGAATCTGGGATCGCTTTTATAATCTTGTCACACTCAGATGTCCTTAAATTGTAATAGGTAAGCCATTAGGCATATTTTTTATATTAGATATTGGAATTAAGAACTGTAGGTCGTAGGCGTGGGTTACTTCTTACATAATATTCGAATCGAAGACCGTTGAGTCGTTAGACCCAATCAGCCATCGATTACCTAAATAATTATGTTTGTTGGTGAAACCTACATCACTCTAATCTTTAACTCTGATTAAGTAACTATGACATTTCTCAGCTGTCTGTCAGTCAATCAGTCACAAAAATGTGGTTACTACGTATTATTGTGCATCTTTACCGCTTCATGCATCGATCTTTAGACTTTGATAGTGACCTGAAAAAACAATTGAACTACGAGACTGAGTACACTTTCACAAACATTAATCTCGTATTATGGAAAAAAATAAAATTATGGGAACTGGTTGTATGAAAGTGTGTCACGCGTTTACCCTTCCCTACTGCACTCGATCACACAGACTGACATAGCATTCGACGAGCCTTATTTACTTTACAATAATTAGACTGACTCGTTAGTCTAGTGGTCGCAAGTCGCTACTGCTGAGCATTAGATCTCAAGTTCGATTACCAGGTTAGGCAAAGTGTTATTGGATTTTCCATCTGGAATTTCTCAGTAGCAGCCCGGAATCTGCATTTGTGCTCGGTTGATGGCAATAGGCTCTCCCCCTATTATATGGGACTTAAAAATAACTGGCGAAATGTGGGTGTACTGTAGGTACACCTTTGCCTAACCCTTGGGGTATTATAGGCGTGATGTTATGCTATGTCATATTCCCGATATTGAAAAAGAGGAAATTATCTTTCATGAACTTAATCACATAATATCAATTAGTTTCTACAGAGTATATATGCATGACTGTGTGATTCCCTGCACCCAAACTGTTGCTAAGCCAGGAGTGGTACCCTGTGAATGAATGTGATGAACATTTTCAGGAGATTCAGGATGTCGTTTGAGAAGAATCGTGTGGTTATTAAAATGTATATGAGTACCCATTTGGTTTTTTGTTTTCGATCAGGAGCGAAAACCAGTACTTTTCTTTTTTGCAACCCCAAGACGTACCTAGCTTTGATATCTAGTACCAAAATTGTAGGTACTATCGCGACACCAGCAGCCTGGCTTTGTTTTAGATATTTTGTCGTTTCACTAAGACTGAGATAAGTTTAAAAGCTTTGCAATTTTTTTATCAACAGAATATTGGCAATCCCTGCTTGCTTGTAATTGGCAATCGTATTGTTTTACGCACGCTGCCCAGCGCTGGGCTCGGCGGTACCCGGCCGTGAAATCACCGTTGATATCAACCTACCTATACCCATATACTGAAGCTATGCAGACGTCGCATGCCGTACACTAACTAGCCTATTATTGTTTGTTGTGATTGGAAAGACGTTATATATGTCTGTGCCGTGGTTTAAGTATACGTTGTTTATTTGGAATGTTGTTATTTTCGGCTATAATGTAGGGAATTGTCTAGTTTGTCTGGCTACCTAACCTATAATTTAGAGAAAACAGTTAAATTGCACCTATTAGGGTTCTAAAAAAACAGTGGTACTCCGGGAGTGCCGACAGAAGTGAAAACTTGAACAATTTTATTGTGCAGGAAATAATGTATCACGCGTTGATTTCTTTTTAATGGTCAAAAGCCAATGCTCAAAAGTTTTGAAACAATTGATTTCGCGACACTGTTATGACACCAGTCATAACAGTGTCGCGAAATCAATTGTTTAGTCCCATCTCAAAAATGCCCAACGCGCCTAAAGAAGTTTTCACTTCAATAAATTACAACTAAACTACTGCAACGCTAGCAGTAGAGTTCGACGCCGTTTTTAGACAATTTTTCTTCCGAATTTCTATGATATTTTATCAGCTCAATCAGATTAAACCATGTCTTTGGTACATATTTTGCAATATAATAAGTAAATACTCTTCATTGCACATTTTTTTTTTCTTGAGTTATCTCACTTTCCTCCTGTCAGGCAAAGGCCTCTCCCAAAATCTTCAAGGTAAACTTTCCCGGAGACACTTTGAACCAGCCCAGCCCTAGAGGTGTATCATTTTGTCTCTTACCATCGATAGAAAATTTACTCGTCTTTAGGTATGTATGATTAGATTCAAAACACCTCTATCGGTTTTCTGGCAAAGCTTACCTATACGGGCAGTAACGAAGAGCAGTGTCATCCATTACACTATTTCTAAATTACATCATAAAAACCAAATAATTGGACAAGTGATTAAGTTGACTCTGGATTAATGTAATAAAAGAAAACTGGATAGAGAAACTGTGGCGACATCTACAACGCCACATGCGAACTAAGCATCAAACCTGACGTCACACAAATCCTGCATCGCGCAAGCGGAGTTTACCGCGCGACTGATATAATATCTATATACAACATCCCGACATTAATCGTCGGGCAGGTGACCCTGAACATGGACACTGACGCAGCCATCGAGCAGCTAGTTCAGTGTGACGTCATCATCATCACGGCGGCGGCGCCTGATAGAATGGTGGCATCATTCCAAATCAAGCAACACGTATTGATATCATAAAAGTTGCAGGAGCAGGAGAAATGGAAAAACATAAAATTCGAAAAATAGAACAAATACATTTATTTATTCTTAAAATAATTGCGGCCACGTATAACTTATAGTAATTTGTGTAGGTAACTTTCGCTTACAATAACATTTGGTTCAGAGCGTAACGTCAATGGCACTAACAAGTGATATTAAAGTTACTAATTATGCTAAACTTTACTTTGTCTTATCTAGATCACAACATTGAGCTACTGTTAACTTTAACTTATGGTTTTAGTTAAGAATTAAATTATTTATTCCAATTTGAAACCTGACAGGAAATAAGATACCTAGGACCTAACACAAGCTAGTCAAATGTACCTACTTGACAAAGAGCGATTTTTCTTACATAAAAAAAAATCGACATCTAAAAGTGTAGGTATTAGGTATTTACAATTTAACTGACGTTAATTCGCTAACACAGAAAACACTCTACCACATCGTATTGGTCAAATAATGATACTGGACTAATGCCCGTCTTCACCGACAACAAAGTGACACTTAAATGAATCCTTAAATAGAAGTGCAGTTGGATTTTCAACTCTCCGCGTTGAGCCTAGCGTTGAAAATCCAACAGTGCACTTTATTTAAGTCATAAGTCATTTATTCATTTGTTTAACATAGGTTTACAGTAACAATGGTATATAAATATTAAAGAGTTCGCTTTGTTATGCCAGAGGGCGTACAAATGTTTGTAATTTAGTAATCAAGCGAGCTAAGTCTCAATAATTCAATTAAATAAGCCTGAACAATAAACAAAAAACAATTATATAAAAACACACATTTTATAATACAAATTAATTAATAATAAATAGCAATGGAAATCAATATCAATAAAAAAGAGAAAAAATATGAAAAAATAAAAAATATAAACGGGACTCATTTAGGTGTCACTTAGTGCTGGTGAAAACGGGCGTAACAGGAACTATTAAATCGCCCTTTACTTACAAATTTTAATTTAAAAAAAACGAAATGTTGGAAGGTGCAATAAATTGGTCATTGGGTAACTTTGAGGTCTTCATATTTAGTAGTATATTTAGTTAATTTAGGTATTCATAATATAATTAAAATGGTACTTAAGTGTCATCAAAACATGACACTGTTATTTACAATATAGTCTCTATCTAGTTATGTACAAATTATTTTTAATAATAATCTACTTATAATTAATTGACAAGTATTTTTTTCGAAATCCTTAAAATATTAACCTGTTACCTAATTCTTCCTTGTCGTAGAAAAGGTAACTTTAGAACACAACGAAACTTCTCTGAAGGAGTCGCAGAACTCACGGACCAATATAAAAGAAAAAAATACAAAGATGGTTTCCGACTTTTCCGACTCCCCTAAAGTAGGCACGAGTTGGTTCTATTTTGTATTTGTTGAGTGATTTTTAGCGCCAAAACATGACCTAGCAGTTTGACACTTACAATGCCAAACAGTTAGAGAGCCAATGTCATGTAGGTACTATGTATGTTCATGTGGAGTACATTAACAGTCCCCTAGACAAGAATCATTTAGGTACTAATAATTTTTTTACAACGCTGTAAAGCATCACAATGGTCCTATTTTAGACTGTCAGAACCAAGGGTCCTCAAATAAGCACTAAAACACTGACTTCATTAACGTTTTTTGTATAGAATCCTCCAATATCTTCTCGTGCAGCATTAACACTGACGCCCGACATAATACAAGCTCAGGCTCACTGTTGGATTTTCAACTTATAGCGTCGAAAATTAAACAGCGCGCTTTTATAGTCGTGTCGCCTAGTGTTTGTGAAAACTGTCACGACTCCTCCAAGTTTTTCTAGGAACAGTCCTGTCTCCCTTCATCATAGGAACACATCATCAGCTCCTTCCTGCTTGCCAGAGATCAAGTAACTCCTGGAGTTCTTGTACGTGAACAGATACGGAGCCCTTCGTGAAGGACAGCGGAAGGAACGCAGCAGGACAGGCGGCTCGTTGTCGGACTTGTTGCCGATTGGCTCCAGCAGGTTGTTCCAGAGGAGGTTGGCGGCTGGAAGAGGAAAGAGATGATAGGATTTTTGTTTCTAGCCAAAATGTTTTAAGAAAGCTTTGGTAGGATTACCACCATCATTCCATTCGACATGATGATGATGTCTTCTTCATCTATGAACATATTGTACTGATCTTGTGATTTCTTGATCAGATCACCGAAGGCTCTAACTTTGGTAATGAATACTGAACAAGTCTTCAATGAGCCATGATTATTTACTAAGTGTATTCTAAGGCCTTTGCAAGAAGCAGAAAGCATTAGAGCTGTAGTGAAGAATATGCATGGACAGCTGTAGGACACACACAGATATAGGTGGAGTACCTAGCGCGTGGCCCTTCTGTGAGAAGTGGAAGCAGTCGTGTGTGATGTAGGACTGGTGGATGACGAGCGGCAGCGGCCGCGAGGGCGGGAGCGGCGCGTTGAACAGGCGCATGAAGGGCTGCACTATCACTGTGAAGTCTTCGCGGGTGTCGTAGCGACCGCTTTCCACCTGAAATGTTACGGCAAAATGAAAATACTGATATATGAAACGGCCAATGCAATGAACTTGGCACTTCATACTACCCATGGGCACTTGCAACATCATCAGGTTTGCCAAAGTGTTTTCAGTGATAAAACATAATCTCATGTGCAAGCTCTTACCCTTACAATCAGAACAAACAATGCTGCTTGACAACATTTTCTGTAAGGATCAAACGTCTTCAAATTCCTTATCTCGGCAGCATTCGGTAATGAAGCTTTGTAAGTCAGCATGCCCTTATACTTATTTACTTTAGCCGTCATTATCACACCCTTTGCATATTTTCGTTGGTGTTGCCTGGGTCAAAAACCCATCACCAACACTGTTTTTCCAGGTCCTGTAATCTTACCAAAGCAACTTCAGCCTTTTGATAGAGTCGTGCCATCCGCACGAGGTCGTACAGCTCGTTGCCTCCCTGCCGGTGGAAGCACGTGCAGAACAGCGGGTGCATGAGGCGACACATCATCGGCCGCAGCACGCGGATCGATACTGATACATCTGAAATCGAACATAAAAGTAATGGTGCAGTTAGAATAGTAAACTGATTAAAAAATTACAATGAATATGTTTTTCTGTCAAGAGTTGACCTATTGACCTGGTCCGGGTGATATAGGTCTATTCTATGTGATAACGAAATATGGTTTTCATATTAATTGTTGAGCTGAACGGTACTGATGCATACGCCGTGTTCGTGAACGGGTGCCATCAGTAGCGACTGAGCATCTCCAAGCAGCCACGGCTTATTTTAATTATTAAATCGTTTACTACAGACCTTTTTATCGTTCACGTCTTTCTACATCATTCTCACATATAGCTATATAATATAGGGTGGCAGGGACATCGACGTAAAAACTGTTACCATGGATTCAGTACATGATTCTGTTTTTTTTTTTTTTAAACCGACGAAAAATTTCAAAGCAGCGCAAGTTCAAAATCATGTATTGAATCCATGGTAACAGATTTCGCATCGATGTCCCTGCCACCCTATATAATTTCAACATGTATGATGTAACCAATAATTTTATTTAAAAGAGTTTCCACAGAGTTCCTTGCCCGTTCTTCTCCATAGGAACCTTCGCTTTGGATTGTGGAACTAGCTTCTTCGTTCACACTGACCGACTCCTGGGCAATTCAAAAGTGCCTGTAATTAGTTTAATTGAAATAAATGCTTTGAGTTTGATATAATATGATTTTTTCTTCAGGTGATCTACTAACAGGTCCTACACAGAACTCCAAGGGGACTTCAAGATTGTCCAGCAGATTTAAGCGAAGAATTAAAAAATCTTACCCAAAACTGGTACCAAGTTCACGATAGTCCTCGGCAGATGTTTCTGCAAGTAATCCAACGCTATCGCTAGTTTCTTGGCATGAGCAGCTGGCGACCAGGACACAGGGTTGAGACACGAAGCTGAGCACAGGTCGTTAGCGCCGATGAACACGGTCACCATCTTCCAGTCTTTCGCGATGTCTATGTCCGGAGATGATTTCATTCGAGCTACGACTATCTGGAAGGTAGATCGTACATTTTGATTGGTAGGTTTAGGTCTTATTATGTTATTTATTCATTTAATGTATGGTAGCCTCACAGCAGACAGTAAGTATAACATTATTATTATTCTAAACATTACGCTTATTTCACAGTACATAGAAAATAAGACACAGACTATAACTAGCTCTATCTAGATCTAAATTAAACCTACACCCCTACCCACCTATGGTCTTTATTATATAATAATAATAATAATAATTTTATTTGACATGAAAAGGATTGTACAAAAAACAACTTAAAACTAGTAAGCTACTCGTAAAATACAATACAAAATAGGAGCATCTGCAGCCGAACTAGGTAAAACCTGTATCTCGGCATGCAGCGCCAAACCTCTCAGTATATTATTTGCATAAAGAACTAAGCTAACATGTACAGCTTTATGTAGATTAAAGAAAAACAAGTAAAAATAAAATAAAGTAAACTAAGCTAAAAACTAAATGTGTTGGTGTGCATGTATAGAGAGGGGAAAGTAATTGTGTAGGAGTGGTGAGTGTTATGATGTGTGTACGTGTGTTGATGTGTAAATTGATGAGTGTAAGCAAATGTGTGTGTTTCAGTGATATGTAGATGAAGAGTAAATACCTTAAAAGTTGCACAAAGGAGTCAAAGGACCCTGTTTACTCTGGAACGATTAATAGTCGTTCTGTATCATCATAAGTTAAGGTCAATAAGTACTTTTTTACCATGGCTTTGCAACGAACCCTATTAAGAGGGTAAACATCTATGACGGAGTTAATTTTATTATAGACATAGGGCCCCAAAAATACAAAAAATCTTCTAATAAAAGAAGTTTTAGGTTTGTGTTCACGAGTACACACTAATTGTTTCTTACGCCTATGGTTAAGGTTGGGGTCATATGCTAAGCCTTGATGTTGCTTCAGAATTATAGTTAGTAGGTAGAGCTGTCTAACAGTAAGTACTTCGCAATATTTATATAGCAATGTAGTGGAAAATAGTCGAGGCTTATAAGTGCAAATCTTCAGAATCGTGCGTTGAGCGATCTCAATAGGTTTAATTACTGTTTTGGGAGCTCCTCCCCAGGATGAAATGCAATATGTTAATACTGACTGGCACAAGGCAAAGTAGATTTGTTTCAGTAACCTAGCATCAACTACGTGACGCAGCTTTTTAAACACATAAATAAGCTTTCTGACTCGCGCGCTGAGTAATTTTATATGGTCTCTGAAGCTGAGGTTGCCGTCGAAGAGGATCCCTAAGTATTTTATTGTATTGACACGTTCTATTGGCTTACAAGTGCAGTGTATATCTAGAGAACATTGGTGAGGGACAATGTTGTAATTGCTCCCTGCCCGCGTTGAATTACGAATACTGAAAGTCAGGTATTTCGTTTTATCAGTATTTAATGTTAAAAGATGAAGTCTGAGCCATTGGTTTACCATATTAAACCCATTTTGTGCAGCATTAAACGCCTCATCCCAGGTATTGGCAGAGAAAAGAAGAGCTGTGTCATCAGCGTATGATATGATGTCGCCTTTGGGAATGTTGATACTAGTCAGATCATTAATATAAATGAGAAAGAGAGTAGGCCCTAAAATGCTGCCCTGGGGAATGCCAAAAGACACCGGAAGATCACCGCTCACGTGACTCCCAACTCGAACACACTGCGTCCGACCAGCCAGATAGCTCTCGAGAAGTCGGAGTTGAGTTCCTCTCACACCAAGCTTTTCTAGCTTGGTAATCAAGATGGGAATAGAAACGGTGTCGAACGCTTTTTTCAGGTCCAGGAAGATAGACAAGCACTTGCGCCCCCTGTCCAGGTTAGTACTAACAAATTCAGTCAAGCAATAAACAGCATCGTCGGTAGATCTATTTGCTCTAAAGCCAAACTGATTATTTGCAAGCAAATTATTTTTTTCCAGATACTTTGTGAGTCTATTGTTAATTATCTTTTCCAGTACTTTTGAGATAGCGGGTAATATAGAGATCGGACGATAATTGGAGATATCATTTTTATCGCCTCCTTTAAAAATTGGACGGACTTCGGAGCTTTTCAATTGGGAAGGGAACAGACCTGTACGGAGGCATTGATTAAAGATGTAAGTAAGCGGCGGGACAAGGAAGTCAACATGTCTTTTCAAAAATTTATTTGATATATTATCGCGGCCTACCGTGCATTCCGTTTTTAGACCCATCATAAGGCGAGAGACTTCGTCTTCACTTGCATCCTCCAACACAAACGAATTCAGTTGTGTATTAGTATTGAAAGCATACGGATGCTTTGCTACTGAAGGCAGTAGAGGTGAAGTAGTAGTAGTATTGTGAAGATTCAAGCAGTTTTCAGCTAAGGTCTGGCCTATGTTTACAAAATACTGATTTATAGAGTCCAGTGATTTTTCGGGTGAGGAGCTTACTTCCAAAAGCTGATTCGAGTGACTAGGAACTTTATTCATGTTAGAGATTTCTTTAAGAACTTTCCAGAGCTTTTTTGGATCATTTTTTGTTTTTTCGACCTCCGATTTCTCATATTCATGTCTAACTTTCTTTAAAATTTCAGTACAAAAATTCCGGTATCGTAAATATGTAACTCTCAGAGTGTCATTATTTGGTGAGGATTTTAGTTCATAGTGTAGCCTGTCTCTATTTCTCATGCATCTCAATAACCCAGGAGTTACCCATGGTTTAATAATCTTTTTACGCCTTGAAGTTTTGACGACAACAGTGTTTTGATTTATTGCGGCCTGTATTGAGCTGGTCAGGTAGTTGATAGAGAAATCGGGATCATTAGACAGGAATATCGGACTTTAAGGCCCTATACTACCTCAAATGGCTTAGCATGATCCTCTGTTATATCGAAAATACTGCAGCATTAATTATAAAATAAATATATGTTAAAGTTAAGAATTAATGTTAAGTACTATATTAGACGAAAACACGATTTCATAAAATTTTCTCGATAGAAAAAAAATCCAAAGTTACTTCCAAACCGAACAATAAACCGCTGGTATTAAGAAAATACTTCAAATTAGATCATGAAACTTTGCATAAAAACTGAACTAACTATAAAGCAGCGACTATATTTTTATTATTTTAAATTACGGTTATTTTCGCCATAAAAAGCAATTACCTAAATTATTGGCGCCACGGAGCCGCAAGCAACCCACTCCGTCTCGCTTTCACTCAGTCCGCGAGCAGTATGGTGCGAGCGAGATGAAAAGTGAATTTGAGCTGAGGTAGTATGAGCTCTTAACATAACTGGCGAAATGTGGGTGTGCTATCACGCACAGCACCTCTGCTCAACCTTCGGAGATCACAGGCGTGTTTTTTTTGTTGTAAATGTTAATTTTATTGTTTTAACAAATCTTATATACCTACAATATACAATCTAACACTAAATTAAATGACTAACTATATACAAACAAAAGAAAACTTGGGCATCCAAGTACTCGTCCGCATCGCAGTCATCCGAAAACGTGCCCAAGACTAAGTAGAACCCAGGGACTAAAAATATAAATGCTCTTACTCCACAAATCTTAGCAAACGATTACACTTACGAAATCAGTATACACACGCTTGTATCAAATTTACAACATGTGACATGCTTGTGTCACGTTTACATTAAGTGATCAACCATTCATTTAATCTTCATTTATAGTTGTGAAAAAATTAGCAAACTACACACTCCGCGGTAAGTTGCGAGTACCAAATTCCAAACATTTAGTACATAAACACGAAAAGATAATATGCAACTTTATTACTGACGAATACAACCATTGTCGCCTATTTGTTAATGTTAATGGCTTCACAAACAGGTGCAAACGTGGCGCTGACCTGGTTCCATACAAAAGCTCGTGTCATCAGGGTCATGGTGGTCATTTAAAGTATTTCTTTGTTACGAGAAAGGGCTTGTCCTACTGAGTGGAAGATGCGATTGCTAAGATTTTACAGTTGCGATGTTTTGAGGAAAATTGGAAGTGAGGTTTCCCAATAGGAACTTCAGTCAAAGATGTGGAAACAGTTAACATGTTTATGATGGTAAATAATGGTTTCCTTCGGTGTCTTTGGTTGGACGATTTCGATAATAAGGAATAAACAAAAAATACATAAAGTTGTTTCAAAAGTTATTATTGCGTGTTGATTTTTGTTACGCAATAGATGCTGATCTCGATTTACACAGGAATAAGAACCGGGCCAGGATCACATTGGGAATTTTAAGACTATAGTTTTACTGCAGATCTGTAACTAACCCAACCGAACTGTGCTGGTATTCCTATCATACTGCAAATAGTTATTTTCCTTAGCTAAAGGCCTGATGCTTGTTGCTCCTTTAATATTTATAGCATAGCTTGACATACGACAGTGATCTAACAGACGTACATCATTAATTTGTGGCACAAAAATGTGGCAATGTTGAGGTTTGTGTCACGCTCCATAAGTTAAACAAAAATTATTGCCTACACGCATTTGTAAGCGTCCATATTGGGAAATAAGTACACACTCAATGTGTAGATTTAGTGATAGTTTGATGTTTCACGCCTAGACCAAGTTTACTTATTTACGCACCAATACTTAAGTTGAACGCATTTAACCATTTAAAAGTTTGTGCAATGTGCCGCAGTACAGTCGCCGTCCGATATATCGTAGCAGACAAGGTGACCAAATACTTGTTACCATTAATATCTGAATATTTATTACTTCAATAATATCTGAGCAGATGCTTGTCAATAATTTCTATACACACAACTAACCAAAAATATCTGAACACTTACAACGTCGAGTGTATCTACGTAGATGGGGTGGTCTTAAATATCTGAGCAGTTGAGGAAAAAATTCAGTAGGGATTGCTTCCAACTTTACTATAAATACAATTTAAATAGGAACTCTTTTGCAAATTTTTATTCCCTTTTCATCGTATTCATACCCAAGATAGTTAGTGTTTGTTTTTGGTTCGTCCTTTATGTCACGCAATAACGAATTAGGTAAGCTCAGTTTTTATCTGCGTAGTCAGCAAATATCTGAACACTTACACTCGACGTTGTAAGTGTTCAGATATTTTTGGTTAGTTGTGTGTGTAGAAATTATTGAAAAGCATCTGCTCAGATATTAATGAAGTAATGAATGTTTAGATATTAATGCTAACTTGTAATGTATGGAACATATTGACATTTTAAATTGTTCAGAAGCACTTGGTCACCTTGTCTGCTACAATATATCTGACGGCGACTGTACGAGTTACAATTTTCAAAAATATGTGCTGCCTTGTGTAGATACACGTCTACAGTTGCATGTTATGCCATTGTCCTCTGAGAAGCTCATTTTTCTCACCGATTAGGGATTCTATTTTTATCAGCATGAAGATTGTTTTGTGGTCCTATGGCTATGCTAGTTCTTTATCGGACACAAAAGAGAGGTGGTTACTTTAGTTATCTGCTTCATGCTTTCTCCGCAACATAGTTTTGTGTGTAGTCAACATGCTTACCTTAGCCTGTTTCAAGGCATCTTCATCCGACGCCACAGGGAAGGCCACGTTGAACTTGGCATTCCTGGTGAGCCACTCTCCTGTCCCTGTGGAGTAGCCGCGCAGGTTGGGGTTAAATTCCTTCAGGATGTTCGGTAAAGTCAGGTACTCTCGCCATGATGCATCGCCGCCTGGGAAGTGAAGAAGATGAATGAAGAGTAAAAGGATTGGTGAAGAAAGGTACCGCAAATCTGTATTTGCAGTACCTTTTATTGCTGTCAATAAAAGCTTTTTGTATGTAAGTCTATTAAAGCAGCGCATTTATTACGAGTTATGACCACGACCTCTCGATCTCCCGTCTGGCACTACGGCATTTCGATTCAGTTTTAACTCATTACGCGTGCGACACTGATATACGACCTCTAACCGTATCTATTGAAACTTGTTGCATTGTAGAAATGATTACCATCATGTCTATATTTACTATTCAACTCACATAATTGACTATAGCACCGCAAACTGCAAAGGAAGTGTGAAAACTGCATAGATCTACATGATGTGATGTCAAAGTGCTTTTATGTAACATCAGGTAAGGTAACTCCGGTTACATCTTCTATGTTTACATTCACAATACAAATCACGACCTGATCGACTGTTTGTTTGTCTGTACACTTACTATAGTTGGCATAATGCCATGTTTTGTCATGATTTTATGTTATCTGGAGGTTGTGTTAGTTTCGAGACCTTTTCAAATAAATAAAGAAGTTTTCATTACAATTAAGTACTCAAAACTTGTGTCCGTGTGCTCGCAAGAAAGTATTACCATAGATTGTACTGTGTATCGTTATAAGTGACAATTAAATTCTCCATTCATCTGGACTTCCAGTTTAGAAAATAGGTCACCTCATAACCATTATGGTTATGATTGGTCTATGGGTAGTGTGTTAGCGCATTCAGGAAGTCGCTGCGGTCAGGAGCAGCTTAAGTTAACCACAGGCAGTAAATTGATTGAATGTTATGGTAAATCGTATGCTCTATGTTACGTACAATATGTACCAGGCATCTACGGAAGGTAGGTTTTGAAACCAAAGTTTTTCATAAATGATACATTTAAGGTGAAAGCATATTTTACCAAAACTCTGCCTGTGCGTAAGAAAGTACAATACAAAATTCAAATAATTACAAATATTGAATAATCATAATAAAGGGTTTAAAGAAAGGATCATAATTAAGGAACTATTGGTGTCTTGAAAGTCCTCATGATTAACTTCAATGAATAACATCGCAGTATCTCTATTCACAAGCAGTGTGTCAAACAATATCTGATTAGAAGACCAAAATACTCCTCCATCCACCTTACCCCAAGCGCTATATGTCTATAATAGAGAGCCAACACGCGGTGACATGAAGCTGACGTTTGCAAGCATCTATATCGCCAACTTAACATGTAGAAACAAGACTTACCAGCACACCAAGAAACTCCTCGATACTCCACAAAGGCTCCTAGCGCGAACTCTTCTAGCGCCCCACTACCAGCCACCAAGGAGTCTCCTATCGCTGCCACCACATCGATGTCTCCAGGCCTCAGCCGGTGGACCGAGGTGGGGCGTTGAGGACTTCGGCCCCAGGACAGAGCATCCTCGCAGGGGAACGGTACGGATGAGGGTATGGCGCGCTGGCGACGGACGTGTGACTTACGGGGTGGGTAGCCGACGTGTAACTGGAAAAGAAAGATAGAATCATTATGTAACGGACAAGGCGAAATATTTGGAGTTGACGGCCAACCTTCAGTTATGGGAGAGGCACCAGAAAGAGAAGAAGAATGTTCGAGTAAGTGCATTTCGGATTCATGGTCCACATTCTCACACTGAACAAACGAGTCATCTTTTACAGATGATGGAATGGAGCAAAAAATGCTAATTAACCAAGACTTTGTATTGTTTTACTTTGACAGTGACCTGATGCTAACCCTTGGGACTTGTCAAGTTCACTTGGAGCATTGTATTTTGCCGTCGCATTATAGTAAGTTCGTCAAGTATTGGCATATGTCACGCCTCCATACACATCACATAAATACAAATGTTTGTCTTGACTGTAATTGCGTAGTTTAAGCACATGATTCATGTTTTCTTTTCATTGCATAACCAATTAACATTTAAGTACTTGTAATTACAAATCATAAATTCTATTCACGTAACGTAATGCTGCTAACCACTAGGTTATCGGACCTAATAATATAATTTTACACTATATGACAAATAGACTAAAACATACAAGATAGAAGTAGACCAAACGATTCATTAACGACGATTTATATTACAGTGGCGAGCAATGTGCAAGGTCGGTCATTTCATTGCCGCGTCCTCATAGCGCAGTTTTCCAGGCCTCAAGTGTAAAGTTACGGTAACAGCGCAGCGTTGCGTTGCACACACTCGTGCGCACATTCGGCGCCTATCTTGAATTTAAAGTAGAGTTACGTCATTGAACGCATTAAAATGTGAATCCTTGGAATCCTCCAATCCAAATGAATTTATGTAGGTGTTGCCTTTTGAAAATATGTATCTGGAACATCATTGCATGATTTTGTGTTTTTTTGTTTCCTACTACCGTCCAATCGTGATCTTTTAAATATTTATCAACTTTATCATTTTGCACCTCTTCAGACCTCTAGTAATAAAAATTATATAAGATTTTTCGTTTTGTTGTTTTTACCCGTGACTATGTCAGATGTCAGAAGGAAGAAAACTTATAGGTAGGTACGTGTGAAAATTTTGGGGAGAATGAATGAAGAAAAGGTGTCCGCCGACCCCAAACAAGGGCAGGAAGACGATTATGTCAGAAGGAAATTATTTGCGGCTGTGAAGTCAATAGATATATCCGCCACCTGTAGGTACGGCATCGCCTTTTTAATTTTTAGTTATAAGTTGCAATCCATCATTGCCCATAGCATGCTGTTTTCTCGTTACAAGTGTGACCATTGTAACAATCATAAGGATGTATAATTTAATCGTAAGACTATAAAATTTTACATACGTTACGAGTAATAAAGATTTACAGTCGTAATAAATGAAATTGAAGAGGAATTGGTTGTAAAGACAAATTAAATGTACAACGATTTGTATACAGAGACTTTTTGTAACATTAGGACGGACGAAGATCACGGCAACCAGGAATATGGAAATTCTACCAAGCATACATATGTATGTTATGTATTATGCTTGGAATATCATAAACGCGAAAGTTTGTGAGGATAGATGGATGTGTACTCTTTCACGCAAAAACTACTAAACGGATTTGGATGAAATTTGGCACGCAGATAGTTTATAACCTGGATTAATACAAAGGATGCATTTTATCCCGATATTTCCACGGGATCGAGACTTATGTGGATGAAACCGCGGGGTGCTGCTAGTAGCATTCATAAAATTACGCCTGTAATTCCCGAAGGGTTTGGGTAGATGTGGACTTATAGCAAGTACACCCAAACTTTTTCCGACCCGGGATTCGAATCCACAATCTCATACTCAGCAGTAGCGCTTACGTCCACGAGACCAAAGAGAAAGAGAAAATTACATTATCCATTAGTCCAGTAGCTAGACAATTAAACTTCTAATACTCTGATTAGCTTTTTAGATAGTAAGCTTATCTGTTGCATTAACTCCTACATATATCTGAAATTTAAATGTGGGATTGTACAACTGAAGCCACTCTTGCTACAACAAAGCGCTATCAACCCGAGCAATAAATAACAAAAGTGTGCAAACAATGTGGCACACACATGATAGTATATTGCGAACGATAGAATACGAAGATATACGTGACATGACTCCGACACCCGCGCGGAGTGTTTACATAAATGCTGAGCTTTTTACCCGCTCGTGATGGCACTCGATGTATTTGCCAATTCTCTTTACTACGAGGAAGTGTGCAGTTTGAAGGTGAGGAATGGCGTACTCCCTTATGCCAACACAGATGTTGTAATGCTCGAAATATGGTAACTAGTAGTCGTTGACACTGATTTGTGATTCATAATGTTGTTATTGCTTCGGAAAATAAAATTTATTGGTGTTTTAGAGTAAACATTTGATGAATTAATGTTATTGAATATGTGTCAGACATTAGTTAGACCGCTGAATAAATGGAGTATTGTGTTCAATCTCGTTGCAAAATGTTTGGCTAATGTTAAGCTCTGTATATTTATCTATAGGTAATATAATATGTAATGTAATATAATTATAAAGAGGTAAAATTTGTTTGAAAGTTTGTATGTAGGGGATAAGTTTGAATTTAAAAATTATTTTTGCTTTGCCCAATTCTTGAGTAAGGTTATAGGCTCGCGAACGAAGTCGCGCGCAAAAGCTAGTTACAAATAAACATTTAATGGTTACCTCTAATTAAACCTTCCTTCAATCAATATTAATAGTAAAAAAGTGATATAGTAAATATTTGAAAAAGAATCATGAATTTATATGGCTCTACCATCATCCATTTACTTCAATCAAATCTAACAAACTTGCGCAGCATAACAAACATGAAACACCTGCGCTGATTCATTAAATTCACTTTAAACCAATCCTCAATCAATTCAATCTAATGTACTTTGCGCCTGACTCGACTTCGAATCAATATTTAATTCAAAAACCAATTACTGTGCCTTTTTAGGTGCTATCTAATTCCTGCCCACATAACACTCAACTAATTGTCACTTACTGGTTCGAATGTTGAAACTCGTGCGCAAACTGATTGAGATTCATTTGGCGCGTAATGAGAAAGCGTGCGGCTATCAGGCGACGCGACGCTTTTAGATGCGCGCACGCAATGCGCGGACGCGAGCAGACCGACAATTTTGTGTGGAAGACGCTGGGATGGTGGCTTGTGTTTTAATTATTTTTAAGTGCATATTAAATTATAATTATGTAATTGATCAGGTAATGATTGCTAAAGATTTAAATCGCCGCTGTTAGTAAGTACCTACTTGTAAAACACAGGGTACCTACTCAATTAATTACTTAATTAAATACCTACGTAAAAGCGATATTCTCTCTAGATTTAGAGAGAATATCGCTTTTACGTTAAAGTGTTTGAAATGCTCATCACTCGTATTATGTTTAAATTCATATATTACATTCATACTAGCAATCCACTCCTACTTCGGTTTTTATGACTTGACAAAACATTAATTTATTATTATGTAAATAAACCTTTCGAAATAAATTCTCTAAATGTTGGTAAAACCTGCACCAAAATCCGTTTCATAGATGAAGAACATTGGTCACACAGACAGACCCGAAAAACGAGTTTAATTTAAAATATGTAGGGATAGATTTATAATATCATTTTAATTTCATGTTTAAAGATCTTATAATGGCCAAGAAGCGTTTATAAAATAATTACAGCGATTATCAAAAAACGCAGCGTTTCGAACGCTCACGTGCAGATATCCGTAGGACGAATTTAGTCGGTCAATAGAGCTGACATGTGGGTAAATCGTGTGCTCGATGAGAGATAACTCAGCTGTCACAGGGCTACTCGTTTATGCAAACATAACTTTATATTAATTTGTATGATGTGTGAAATAAGACTAATGATATAGATAGAGACAGGTATAATCTAAACTAATACAATAAAATAAAATAAACAATAAAATAAACTTTCCATAATGATTCTAAATGATGGCCTTCTTCTCTATAAAGATAAACAATAAAGCTTCAGGTGGAATAAAGTATCCAATCAGAGGCCCAAGCCTAGCCACCTAGAAACAAAAACCGGCCAAGTGCGAGTCGGACTCGCACACAAAGGGTTCCGAACCGTATTAAGATCGAGTAAAAAACGCTGAAAAAAACATTACTTTAACTTAAATTATTAATTTTATTAAACTTTTATTATTTGTTGTAATAGCGGCAATATAGAAATATCAATCTGTGAAAATTTCTTGTCCTGAGGCTAATATTATAATCGGTTCACACTGCTGTATACATGTAGTGTACATAGTAGAGAAAGAATATTCTAATGCTGTGATTATGGTTCTATTAGCAAGCTAAATTAATTGAGAGTTGAATCAAAGTTACTATACTGTACTACGTTTGTTGCACCCTAATCATTATGACCATCTCGCACCTTGTACCAGTTCTCGGCAAACTCATTTGTCAATATATAGAACCAAATATCAATACTTTAGGACTAAGATTTCTTATGAGAGTCAATCCTTTCTGTGTGTCCAAACTGGCTCAGTACTATTAATCCTTAAAACTCCCATCCTCTTTCACTCACACTTCATCATATCGGCTGATAATAATATGATGAAGGCATCTTACTATTAACAAGTTATCCTTGGAAAACTTTGAAAGGTCTATGATACATTTTCGATATCCTGTTAATTTTTGGTGAAAATACTTCGAAAATAAATCTTTGAAATATAGTTTGAATTTTGAATAAAACTTGATAATCATGCTTAATGACCGAAACCCCGACCGCCGCGCGTATCTGCGCTCGCACTCATCGACATTGTACAGAGCCGTACTCTATAGGCCAGGGGTGGCCAACTTGGTTAGACACAAGATCTACTGTTTACTGACGAAACCCTATGCGATCTACCAATTACATAATTCTTGAATTTTTGAATGAAACAGAATACAATTACCTACGTAGTATTATTTACATATTTTATTAAGAGATCATAAAATTGAAAATTATTCTTAGTAACTACTTATTTATAGAAGTGTGAGTATTCCGTCTGAGCTGCTGCGTGGAAGAGAGGATAAATAATGTGATGGAACGGCGATTGAAAAATGATACAAGACGATGCGCGCAGCAGTTTGTGATGACGTTGCGTGGTCTGTTCTACCTATTTTTTACTTAAAAAATATTTTTTGTTATATTAACTTAATTTTTTTTTTGCCACGATCGACAGGACTAATAGCCGCGATCGATCGGTCGATCGCGATCGACCGGTTGGCCACCCCTGCTATAGGCCAAAGAGCCGCATGCGGGTCGCAAGCCGCGGTTTGCTGACCACTGCCTTATTGAAGTTCCAATCCATAGCTAACTCATCACGTGTCGGTTTGAATACTGACCCACATCTCTACGCCGGTTATAAGAACACCGTTAGTAACTACAGTCGGTAAGTCAACGAATGCAATTAAATGCGTACCTGCCTAGATAATATTTCAATTGCGTGTTGGTTACATAAGGCTTACTACAAAGAAATAGTATGATGTACTGTTGACCCTAGCCTCTTGACTAGCTGAGAGGCGACTTTACACCGAATGTAGAGGATATTGATAAAATGCTTGCGTAATAGAGAAAGCTTAGAGAATCTGTATGGAAGAATATTATGATTTTTAGAGGCATTTCTCATTAGGGTTTGACCCTGTATATCCATACTTAGAAAAAAAGTGCTTAGATAGAAATTCTAGAAGTCCTACAATGTTAACAATGTTTTTCGCTTTGAGGATGCTGCGAGAATTAAAGGTGCAAGGGACAAAAAAGAAGGGGAAACTAATGTGGTTCTTGGCATTGTGCTCTGTCATAGAATTACAATCTTCAGTAGCAATACTTTCGATTGCTAATCAATTAATTTATGCGCCCTTGTGGAGCTGGACCAGCGCTGAGGCAAGCATTTTTATCAGCGACGTAATCCCCCAACTTATAATATGCTTGGCAGTATAGTGTGGGTTTCATACAAGATTTAAATTTCGTTTCGTTCAGTTGGACGGTTTAAATAAACGGTGTAAATGCATTGGGTTTAAAAGTCAAAATGGGTGTTACACAGGGCTCGATATTGGGTCCATTCCTGTTTGTAGTATATATAAATGATTTACCTAATTTACCGAAAACCCGACCACAAATGTTGTTATTTGCTGATGACACATCACTGATTTTTAAAGTAAACAGACATGCACAGGAGCTTGACAACGTAAATAACGCTATGCTTAAGGTCCATAATTGGTTTACTGTAAATAATTTGGTATTAAATGAGAAGAAAACTAAATGCATAAGATTCGCGTTACCGAATGTTAGAAGTAGTGAATGTCACGTTGTATTGAAATTGAAATTGAAATGGAGACACTAGAATCCATCGAAAAGACTGTTTTCCTGGGGATAACGCTTGACTCCAAACTACAGTGGGGTCCTCACTTAACATCACTTGCAGGGCGGCTAAGTTCATCCGCTTACGCTGTTTGAAAAACCGCCAACTAACAAACGTAGATTCCGCGAGACTGGTCTATTTTAGTTACTTTCATAGTATCATGTCCTACGATATTTTGCTGTGGGGACGGGCTGCAGATATTGATTCTATCTTTATTCTGCAAAAGAGGGCCGTCAGAGCCATCTACAACCTCCGCAGACGCGACTCTCTAAGGGAACTGCTTAAGAAAATTAACATCATGACGGTACGTTGTCAGTATATATATGAAAACATTATGTATGTTCGAAAAATCTCCATCTTTTTAGTAAGATAAGTGACAGGCATAATTTTAACACTAGAAATAAGAACAAATTAGATCAACCACGTTTTAGATTGTAATGTGTAAAATGTTATAATAAAATACCATTCGATATTCTTTAACTAAATGAGAAGAAATTTAAAACATGCATTAAACGCGCGCTATGTAGACAAGCATATTATAAGTTGGATGATTTTATCGTAGATAAAAATGCTTGGCTTAATGCTGGTCCTGCTCCACAGCCACTTGGGCTCACTAGTTAAAATTTAAATATTTGGAAGAGTTGCTTCCCCTTTTTTTTAATTTTGTTTTTGACATTACGAACTTAATGTTTTTTTTTTTGTTTTACCAAGTAAATTGTTGAATGCTCCAATTAATTAGTATCTAATGATTTTCTTTAGTGTTGGTGGTAAAATTGTATTAATTTCTTAAATACACTGCAAACTATAGTTTTGTATAATTTAGAAGCATTTTTATTTTTGTTAATGTGAAACCACGGAGCCGTTTATTAAGTTCTTAAGATGTATGTTGACTTGAAAGAGCATGGCAGTTGAGAATATGTCATACTCACTTAAATTTCTCGCTGATGGTGGCGAGTGTGTTGGATCATTCGGTTCCCTACAAAATGGTTGATCTGGATGGTGCTGATCCACGCGTCATATTCGTGAACGGGCGCCGTCAGTTGAAACTGGTCATCTCTTATCTGCCAAGGCTTATTTTTAATCTTATATTTTCAATTGCTTTTGATTATTTTTTATACATTGTTCTCACATATAGAAGCAACAAGAATGATGTACGCAGGATTTTGTGATATCTATATTTAAAAGAGTGTCCTTGGAGTTTCTTGCCCGTCCTTCTCCATAGATGTAAATGGTTTAATTGAAATAAATGCTTTGAGTTTGATTTCTACTTTAGCCAGTCTGAAACCCGGTTGAACGAATTGGGCCCTATTTCTAGTCCTATAATTGTGTCTATCACCTCTTTTACTGAAAAGATTTAGATGTTTCCTTACGTACATGATGTTTTCATAGATATATTGACAAGGTACCGTCATGATGTTAATATCTTTACACAGTTCCCTTAAAAAATTGCGTTTGCGGAGGCCATACAATGCTCCGATGGGTCTCTTCTGCAGAATAAAAATAGACTCGATATCTGCAGGCCGTCCCCATACTAAAATACCGTAAGAGTATAAAAGTAACTGAAATAGACTAGCCTCGCGGTATCTACATCACAAAATTGACGGATTTTTCTCAATTTCGATAGGTAGGTACTCTTTTTATGCAAAACAAAACAAATAACGGAATAACTTATAATCAAAGGTCCGACTAACCTATCGACTTATAGATGCTTCTTATCAAAGCTTGTTGCTTCTTTAAAAACAACCAAACTCTGAGTTAATTCTCTTTTTCAATTTGTGAATTTAAATTCGAAACAATGGTGATACTGAAATAATGGTCAGTATGTCAGCTTCCAGAGGGTCATGGCCATCCGGCTGGCCCGAGGATACCGCACGGTCTCCTGCGAGGCGGCGTGCCTCCTTGCCGGATTACCGCCATGGGATCTGGAGGCAAAGGTCCTCGCGCACATTTGGGAGTTGCGCGAGGAGGCGAAACGCCGGGGCTTAACTCCGCTGCCGCGAGAAATCACGGCACAGCGGACAGAGCAGAGAGAGACAGAGAGCGGCGGGTTCTCATGGCGTCATAGAGAGTGCGATTGTCGCAACCCAGCGCTGGGCACGCCACAATTGCGGCGATAAGACCCCTCTTTGAGGAGTGGCTAGAGAGGCGCCACGGCGTCCTCACCTTCCGCCTGATGCAGGTCCTCAACAGACACGGCTGTTTTGGGAGGTTCCTGCACAGGATAAGGCGGGAGGAAACGCCCGGGTGTCATCATTGTGTGGATCGCCCGGAGCACACGGTAGAGCATACGGTGGAGGTCTGCCAAGCTTGGGCGGAGCATCGCCGTGTCCTTGTGGAGGCGATCGGCGGCGGTGATCTCTCGCGGCCGGCCCTGGTTCAGGCCATGGTAATGAGCGAGAGGAAATGGGAGGCCGTCACCTCCTTCTGCGAAGCGGTATTTCTCGTGAAGGAGGAGGTGGAACGCGTGAGGGAGAGGCAAATTTTGCGCCCTCATGCCCCTAACCGCCGCAGGAGGAGACGCCGAGGGCGTCGGGAGTCCCAAGCCGATTTCGGGCCACCGTAGGCGCGGGCTTGCGGACTGTGAGCAATGGGTAGCTCACCGTCCGATAAGGACCAGGCCCGGGTCGACGGCGCGTTGTGTTCCACGCGCGCCTCAAAGAGATGTCAGCAGAATTGACGGGGTCCGCTAGGGCCGATGCCTGCCAGGGTTGCGAAGAAAACCGAAAGAGAGATCGTGGCCCCCGGCAACAGGGCAACCGAAGGAACACGGGTGGGTTTTAGTCAGTAAGAGTCTGACACGCCCTCCCGCTCCTCCCAGAGCAGGAGAAGTTATTTGATGATTTCCCACCCAAAAAAAAAAAAAGTATGTCAGCTTCAAAACTGCATAAAACTTTTCTCTGACATATCATTATTTTGATGTTTAGGCATAAAAATGCATGGTGGCTCGATTAAGAGATTCTCCATAATTATTACGTGTGACTCCGGTTATACGAAAACGGATCTAATTTTGTTACGATGTCTTGTTTGCACCTTTTTAGTTGGCGGTCTTGTCGTAGTTGGGTTTTAGTTTTTTTTTTTTTTGTCTAATTATACAACTAAATAGAAATTTTATTGTAACCTTCAAAATCTTATATGAAAAGTTATTCATTTATGGTAGTAATTCAACAAAATAATGAAGTTAAGATATGTGTTTATTCTGACCTAAACTGTGCAGAATTTCCTCGCTCTCATTACAGGCAGATTCTATTTATTACGAAGTACATACCATGATTAATAAATAGTAAGTAGTCAGATATGTACGTACGGGCGGTACACACTCATCAATATTAATATTTAATTATATGTCAGAGTTGTGGTTAATCTTGGCACTTGATTATTAACTGTGTTTAGTTTAGCTTCTATTCTCAATGTTCGTTAAAGTTAAGATTTCCGGGACCAGCTAGATAAGCTAAAAAGATCTAAGATTCATGACAACGTCCAAAGATTGCTAAATCGTGTGAGAGTCTGTTGTTAGTCAAAGGAAGATAAATCTAGGATGAATAACTTATTGTCAGTCCTATTGGTTATAATTACATCATATTGTCATTTACTGAAGCTGAGAATCTATCGAGGTCGAAAGTAAAAATAAAAGATTTTATGACAAAGGAGAGGCCGGAGTAGATGGATGATACTGAACACTGAAATAAAGATGTGTATGAATTAATTAATTAGCATCAATTAACTCAAAGATACACAAAATGAATCAATTACGAAATTGCGAATAGACCACTCTGCAAACGGTTCACTGAATGAAACTATTTTCGTCTCAAGTTCAGATTTTCAATTAAGTTTTTATTCGCTCGATACATGCAACATACAGTCACGAAGCAATATTGTATGAAAATCACATTTACGCATTTTATTGAAGTTTTTACTTATAAGTTGATATCTATCAAGGCATGAAGCACAGTGGCTCCATTCGAGGCTTCGAACAATGATTTGAACGAAACAATAGTTTTGAGTCTTGGTCTGTCTTTTTCTTTGGTTGTCGAAACACAAATAATGTGGCCAACTGTCCCACATATCACAAAACGTTTAGTTCCCACACTGGTCGTCAGACACTCGTGTATATATATTGCCATAGACTAAACGCTATTGCCTATTTAACTGTTACCATAAAAACATTCAGTCGGTGAGACCAAATAGTTTACGTGAACACCCGAACAGTCACAATCATGCAACAATATAGTTCACTAATATATTGATACGTTGGAATGGTTCACACAGGAATATCTCACGTGTATTAAAAACGAATGTTAGTTTTGTGAACAATTGTTGTCTTGTCGTTAACCAATACGCCAGTTTCACACGATTGCAATACTCGATAGCTATAGTATAGGTAATCCGTGAGAAATGCGATTGGGAAAATGGTCGAACAGTTATTAATTTCACGTGTCTTGCAATAGTTGCTCAGCCGGTGATTTGAATTGTATTTCGTCATGTAAGAAAGATTTAGCATCAATCAATCAGGGTGATGTTCACACAGTGTTTGTATGTTTGTCGCTCACGATACTGATCACGACTGCAGTAAATCGGTTACTCGATCAGCAGTAACAGTAGATAATTGGAGTATCGTCGTGATGAGTTCTTGTCGGACTTCCCCGTACAAATGAGAGAATGCAGGTGGCGGAATAACGTGGATCCAGTAAGCGTTTAGTAAATCTCGAACAACTTACTCGATTAATCACCCTGTGAAGGTTAATTTTGAGACCCCATTAGGATCCCAACCTTGTTATGCATCATGCAGAAAGCATGCCCGTGTTTCGGAGAAGGCGCAGAATTAATAGTTTTACGAGATAGGTTTGACACACAAACTACAGGCAAAAGCGAAGCGTCCTAAGCAACAGCCATTACCATGAGTGAATTGAAAGTGTTATTAAAATTTTCCATCGGGCATTTCTCAGTAGCAGCCCGGAGTTTAGATTTGTGCCCGGTCGCAATAGGCTCGCCTCGTTTTACATGAGACTTAAACATAACTGGCAATGTGGGTATACTATCACGCCTGTAAACCCTTCGGGAATTACAGGCGTGATTTTATGATATGATATGTTAAGTTAATATTATGTCTTCTTAAAAATCATAAAAACAAAGAAATAGCACAGACTCACAATATTTTACCTCATAAGAACTTGCTGTTCAATCACCCCGTGGGATCGAGTTCCATTAAAAAGTTATTACAACGAAACAAGAACGGAAACGACATTGGCATGTAAGTATTAGCAAATGTTTTATGTAACTTGTCAAATATTAGCACAAACGTATGAAGAACTGTGATGGATCTGTGTCAATGACCAATAATATTATTATCATGTAACATTAGGTAAGTAGATACAGATGTTTGTGGGTCTGGGTCGTGAAAAGGTAACACATATATACTATGGTTCTTAATTGATTAGTATGAAAACCTGTAAGTACTTAAAGAACTTTGTACCTAAGCAGGTACATATATAACATAGATTACTTGGGCACAAGAAATAAGAGTTCAAAGTTAGTTGGTCAAATACGAGATGCGGCTAACAATAATTAACCTAGTAGAGTAAATGTTGTAATAAATAGCAGCAATTAATTAGATAGTCGCGTCGCTGCGAAAAATTTACAATTTCCAACAAACAAAGGTCACAAAAACATACGAATTCATGCATAACGTAAACAATGAACATATTGCAACATTGATGAAGCTGTAAGCAATCAGTCACCCTGTGATAGCTGTCAGTGGGGGCGAGAGGTGAAGTGGTGCGTTGGCAAAAGGCTAACTACCTTTGTCGTAATCATCGCGGTGGCGGTGCTGGGTTAATGGTTAAAGATCATTACTTTAACCCCACACGAGAAAGAAAACTTAACAGCAATCTATGTAGCATGTTAGTTTGAAAAAAAATGAATCATTCATAGAGACTTATGGATATGATGATCATTATTTGATGAAAATTAAATAAAGTACCAATTTGAAAGACAGTGGACTAAATTATCAAAACCAATAACAAGACCACAGGATCTAAAAAATACGACATAGCCAAATCGGCCACAGGTCGATTTGCAGGAGAGGCCCAACCACCGCCCCTGCGGGATCCCACAAGTAATCTCCAACGCGGCCATCAGTCTCCGTATCGAATGTTGGAGGATGCAAGCCAAGATTAGCAATCTTTCATTAGTTGCTGTGTAGTTAATTGCGCCACTTCTTCCCAGCCAAAGCACTATAGGAAGTGGTGAAGGTCGGGAGTTTTGGGGGACTGTCTTAAGTAATTTTGACGTTCGAAAAGTGCTGATACTTAGCCTAGTTTGAATAAATGACTTTTGATTTTGATTGGGAGGGATAGGTTCTACATAAAAGTGGAAGTTCTTCTGAAACACGAAGGTTCTATCTACAAACTCACAAAGTTTGAGTACACATGAATCAAAAGTATTTGACAGTTTCATACAGCATGCTAACATAATCACGACTAGACAAGTGTGTAATCGTTGGATTCAGTCACTTTAACTGTGGTACAGTGTGGTGTAGTCACTAGTCACGTACATTGCCGTAATAAAGACGTGTTTCATCCGTTTGTTGTAAAAATTGAATCTCACAAGTAGGACGCGGAATGTTTTATGTTCTACGATGTAGGTTACATCCTAGAAACCGCAGTGTATCTTGCAATATCTCAGATAGAGTTGGTAAAGCTCCGTGAACTTAATTAACATTGTTTGGCAAACAGATGTTTGATTTTTCACACATTCCGCATTCCTATATTTCTAGCTCAACCTGTAACGCAATCGTTTTGGCGATTGAGCATCGGGCAGTGTTACAATTAATCAGGTCACCCTATTGTAGTCCTAGATTCTTCAATAAATATCTACTAGGGATCACAGAAGTTTGCCACAGCATCCATGCTTCCGCATTGTGATGTGAATCTTGCTGGCGGCGGCGTCGTCAGTTCTGTCTACAATTGCTTCGTCGAATAGGTAAACGTATCTACTACTTCGCAAACTATTTTCCTACTTGCGTTGAAACGAAGTTATTATTGATCCTTGATTAAGTAAGTATAAACTCGTACTAGTAATGGTGGTGAATACAGGCTTAGCTATTACTTAATTTGATTCGCAAAAAAAATTCAAGCTGTGCAACAATCTAAAACCACCACATTACTTAAATATTTATGTATGTACAAAAAAAGGCCTACAAAATCTTATAAAATATTCAATGTTTAAAATATCTTTAAAGATTTCATAATCGCCCCTAACTATGCTGCGTGCACGCGTCGGACCAAACATGCTAGACACAGAGTCGCCAGCAAAAAGTGTGCTCGTAATATGTAAATGGAGAAGTGACGCGATGACGAAATAGCCATTTAGCCTCTCCCGACCTTGGCAAGTGTTAGGAGAAAGGAAGCGCACTGAACTCTTTCCTAATCGTAGTTTATACTCGAGTAACATGTACTATGGATATTTCTTCATGGCTTTAGTTTATATACATTCGCATTTGAAATCTGAAGGTCAGTTGCCAATAAGTGATAAAAAAGTAATTTTAGACAGGTGTCTGTAATCTCAATCTGTAATGTAATAAATGATGGAGTAAAAAAACTCGGCTTAAAGTGGTTGCCACTTAGTTGGTTGCAGGCTATTGCAGGAAATGTAGCGAGTATAGCATGAAAAAGAAATACACAAGCTAATATTAGACGGCACGGTTGGCGCAGTGGTTAAACGATTGACTGCTGCGCAGCGTGTCGCGGGTTCGATTCCCGCACGGAACAAAAAATTTATGACCTAAAAGTAGTTGCTCCGAATCTGGCTGTTTATGTATGTGAGTTTAAATGTTTGTAAACGCGCCCACAATACAGGAAAAAATTCTAATACGGGGCAACGTTTAAAATATACTTACACATATATATACATATATACAACTAGCTGTCCGGCCCGGCTTCGCACGGGTAGCAAATTCAAATTCAAATTCAAATTTCTTTATTGCGAACTAAGTGTAGGTATACAAAGATGTTATAATTGTTAGGTTCTTAGAACTTAGTTGCCTGTTCAGGCATTGCAATTTACACAGCTTTCCAAAAAAAAAGAAAAAAATCCGTTAATAAACAGTTTACATTATATTATATTAATACCATTATTCACATATTTATCATTTTTATTATTATTATATTATATTCATCATATAAGTCATGCATTAATCATTACATTATATTAATTATACATTTATCACACTTACATTAAATATTACATACAGTATTAAAAATATTTAGGATACATTGAAAATTTTAAAAATAATGTCGTAACACAGTAAATTATTTTTCCTCAAGAAATTCATTTACCGAGTAGTATGCCTTTTTAATGAGGTAGTCTTTCAGCTTCCTCTTAAAGCCAACTAACGAATGCATGTCCCTAATGTCTTGGGGTAACCTATTATATATTTTTACACCCATACAAAAAATGCTATTGCTAAGCACTGCTGTGTGAGATGCTTTATTTCGCAGTGTCTTTTTAAGTCTACTGCTTATTAATGTGTCATAGCTACTGATGTTTGATCGTACTAGTATTGCGGCCTCGTAGATATATAGAGCCGGGAGGGTTAATATTTTGAGGTTAATGAAATAAGGTTTACATGAATCCGTTTGGTGTATCCCAGATATTGATCGAATACACTTCTTTTGTGCCTTGAACGCAGTTTCTTTATCAGTTGAGTATCCCCAGTATAGTATCCCGTATGATATAGTAGATCCCACATAGGCATGATATGCGCTTAGTAGTGTAATTTGGTTTGACACTTTTTTAAGCATATAGAGAGCGTAAGAGAATTGGTTTAGTTTGGTACATACACTATTTACATGTGTTTTCCATGACATATTAGAATCTATGTGGATCCCTAGAAATTTTGTACTTGTAACCTCAGATACAGTTGTACTATTATGTTCAATAGATAATGGAGTAGATTTTGTATTTTTATTTTTGAAATTCATGTAATGGGTTTTTGTAAGATTTATTTTTAAGTTATTTAATGTAAGCCAATTTATTAATTTAGATAGGGAATCATTAATTTCTAATTCATGATTTTTATTTTTGTTATTTGTGAAAAGAGCCGTACTGTCATCTGCAAATAAAACCATAGGGTGACGAATAGCATTTGGTAAATTATTTATATAAATGAGGAATAGTAGTGGTCCTAGTATTGATCCTTGAGGTACACCGTATTTTATCAATCTTAGGCTCGATGTATATTTCGTTTCTGTTTTTGTGAAGGGACATATTTGTGCTATTTCAGTGAACTGCATTCTATTACTGAGATATGATTTGATTATTTCTAGTGCTTTTCCACGAACTCCGTATATTTCTAATTTATGTAGCAGTAGTCCATGGTCAACATAATCAAAAGCTTTGGTCATGTCCATGTACAATGCTGTAACTTGATTTTTTTTATCTAGTTCCGTTAGGATTTTATGTAAAAACTGATGCATTGCTGTATTAATCGATTTACCTTTTCTGAATCCAGCTTGATTATCTATTATTATTTTATTTTTTTCGAAATATTCACTAAGATTATTATAAAGCACTCTTTCAAATATTTTAGCCATTATTGGAATGAGAGCTATAGCATTAAGACTAATTTACGGCGCACCTAACTACCTACCCTACCTACCCTACCTACCCTACCTACCCTACCTACCCTACTTACCCTACCTAACCTACCTATCCTCCCTACCTACCCTACCTACCTACCCTACTTACCCTACCTACCCTACCTATCCTACCTACCTACCCTACCTACCCTACCTATCCTACCTACCTACCCTACCTACCTACCCTACTTACCCTACCTACCCTACCTATCCTACCTACCTACCCTACCTACCTACCCTACTTACCCTACCTACCCTACCTATCCTACCTACATACCCGTAATAACATTACCAAAAAGTAATAAAAAATATTGCTATTTAAAATTCACATTTTTAGTACCGTACCAAAATTACCCAAAATCCATTAAAAAATGGCAAATTTTCGACGCCCCCCCGCGCCCTATGTAAAACCCGGATAAATTCCTCATTGAAAAAAAGTTAGGCAATTTTTTTTAACCATATAAATAGACTCTCAGTACGATACTTAACAACACCCTCACGGATCGGACGGGGTTTGTTTACATGTTGTATATAGCATAAGCTTCTGGCATGTCGGCACCCTAATTGCGTAACACACTTTCAATCACAATCTGAATGATTTTTAAGAATATTGTTAATCCCTTAACTTAACTTAAATAACGCAATTAATGTTATAGAACAGTCAAAATGAAACCAATCATTTTCTTAATCATGCATAAGTTATGGAAAACTTATGCATAATTAGGAAAATGATTGTTAATTGAATGAAGATCATTCAAATAACAATCATTTTCTAAATCACCTACGATAGTAACCCGAATCGCTTTACGGTGGCAATAGCGGTCATTGACGTTCCTGCTGAGTTATTTAAAAATAATAGCCGATCGTTAGCACAACAAGAGTTTTATTCTCAACAGAAAAACTGTATCTACATTTTCCAGCAATCTTTATTTCAAAAGCTGACATAAAGTCCGATCAATATCTATCGTGATCTGTATTCCAATAACGAAAAACCATACATAGTTTATTGTTTGGGTTCCTCTGGCGAGATATTAGGAAAAGGGCAATGATCGCTATTGCCACGCTCATGTGATTCGGGTATAATGTTCGATAGATCAGTTTCATTACTCTCACAGCTCTCGCTGACTAAATAAATTCCTTAAAACATGTCGTTAGAGATTGCGCCTCACTCTTTATCCGTCGTTAAGTTCAAAACTGGTTGGATTACAGTTTACACAGTAGAACAAGTTTCTTTAATCGAGCATCGCATAACGTTAACTCAAATGCTCCAGTTAAACATATATATAACATTTGCATCTTGCGTCCAACACTTGAGAAATTAAACTATAACGTAAGTCCTTCAGAAAACATGACGAAGTTTATATAAAAGCAATAGGTTTTGAATAGAAACAGATAAGAAAGTTAGTGACATCTCAGAAGATATAAATTATATACATAAATAACATACAAAAAGTTACTTTAGATCATGCTATGTTTGAACTCATGCTACCATTACTGAGGAGAGGGTCAGTATTAAGTAGGTACCAGGAAGTTTTAATTTAAACGGAGAAGTTATAATTTTAACAATGCCTCACCGTAGGGATGCAAGAAATGCCAAAAAGTATCGATACGTATATCGTATCGATATTTAAAAAAAAATATCAATATCGATAGCGATATATCTAAAAAAACCGGCCATGTGCATGTCGGACTACGCACAATGAAGCGTTCCGTAGTTGGGATGAATTTATCCCAAATACAAACTTAACATTGTAGTTGAAATACATGTTCTCCGATATTATCTAACTGCAAATATAAGTTTGTACGCACAATATTGATAGATTTACCATGTTATTTTAAGAACATAGATTTCTTATAGGTTTTCTTGTAATCTATGAGTGAAGAACCATTCCCTGTATTTTTTTTTCAAAATTTTAGGTCCAGCAGTTACGAGATAAGGAAGGGAATGGTCAATTTTAATCGAATTTTTTGAATATCTTTAAAAGTATTTATTTTAAAATTATATAAAAAAATTGTAAAGATTCTCGCAACATGCCCTTTCATTTGATATGTCACACGCTACTGTTAGCAAAAGTTTTTTTCTTTCTTATTTGCCCCCAAAAGTGTCCCCTATATTCAAAATTCATTTATTTACGTTACACGTTCGTGTTTGGGTCACAGAAATACATGTATGTACCAAATTTTAACTTAATCGATCCGTTAGATTCGGAGCAAATTGGCTGTGACAGGCGGATAGACTGACAGACAGACACACGTGTGATCCTATAAGGGTTCCGTTTTTTACTTCCCAGGTACGGAACCCTAAAAATATCGATATATCAATATTTTTTTCTGGAAGCCTACCTCACCGTCCTCAAACTTAATATTTCCGCCAACCTCGAACCTCGACTTTCACACCAACTTATTAATCGATTCAATCAGTTATGAAATTGAATAATACTTACAAGCTAGTGATAATATTGTGCTGAATATTACTTAAATGTGATCGAATCCTGAAATGCATATAATACGATGTAATACTCTATACGTTGTGGCTATGGCCTTCAGAATAAATGTTTATTAAAATAATTATGAACAAAAAAAATTTAATGAACATCAAAAGAAAAGAAAAAAATAACGTACCTACTAAGTAATAAGATTTATACATAGACTTATGAGACGGTGTTGAGGTTACTCGAGGTGCTAAAAATAGCAAATTACATTATTCCATTATAAGATGAGATTCTAATAACTCTGACGCATCAATTAAATTCAAGCTTGATGCTTTTCAGTATTTAAAACAACATAATACTGACATCATATCGTAATATTTTAATGACAATGTTCAATTCTGAAGACGTAACAAAAGATTACAAGTTAAGTCAAATGCTAATAAAATACAACGTAACGTAAGGTGACACCCTGACACATTGTTCACACGCTAATCACTTCAAATGTAGAAAATAAGCTATCTACTTAATCACTTAAGACTTGCAAACCAGTCACAAGAACTAATGACCCGATTACAAGGGATTTCCAATCGCACGACCACAGCCATGTAACAAATAGGATACACCTGACGATTGACAAGCTAAAATATCGAATTCCAAGCTTACATAACAAACCAATAGAACTAAAAATAACATTCGGAAAGTTCAATCATGATGGTCGTTTGTTTGTTATACAGATACTAGTCCTACTACTTATTAATACAAATTGTATGGCAAATGACAAAGAACATTCAGTCAATCAAGAATTAGCGAGTAGAGTTTGAAAGGGCACGACAGGCCAAAAGAAAACAATTATAACTCGTGAGAATAAGATGTTTTATTAACCACAGATGTGCTTTCGACGCGGGCCAGATTAGCGTAGATACAAGTTTAGATAAGTGATAGAGATGCTGTGTGCCGCGGCTGTGCCCGCAGATTGTATCGCGTGTTTTGTTTAGGTTGTTTTTGCATTCGCGTGATTGCATCTCAAAGACTGTATTGTACGTCCAGCATCTTATATTTAATAGAATGATGGAGTGGCAGAGTCATCACTAGTTCTTGTATGCTTGTGTATTTTGCCGATAGTTTTCATATAGTCAAGAGCTCTACCTAACACTGAAACTTAATTATACAAAGGCATAGAAACTGTGCATCAAAATAAACAAACAATCACCCTCCATGGCCTCCATTACGTACATTTTAGACCACATACTCAAGTAAAGCATATTATAAGCATGTCAAGTATTGTAGTATGTCATGTAAGATGCTTATGACTGAAGACTTGCTATTCAGAGCTCTGTGCCAATAGCAAAACTCATAGTCATACCGTCGATATTACAAATACCGACACTAATAATGGTGAAACAAGCTTGAACACTTAATTTTTAGGAAACGCAAACTCTATTAAATATCCCAATAATTATTGCTTCAACTCTTGATTTATAGCTTTTGTCGAAGTAATTATGACCACAATCATTTACTTTATGTAATGTTTCTTTAATTAAAATGGTTTTAAATTAAGAAAACTAACATGTAGGAATAACTTCTAGGTCTTGAAGACTTTCTTTATCTTTAGTTAGAAGAATACGATATAGGATAATAAGACTGTAGGCAATAACTTGGCATCCCGCGCAGATGACAATGTTGGAAACTTGTGAGTTTAGCTACTACTTTTTAGACTTTAAAATCATATTGATGGCCTGTCAAAGCCACAGCACTTGCCAAACCAAGTCTAGGGCTGTCATCGATTACTTGTTATGCCACAAACAGCAAGATAGGCACACAAAATGTTATATATCTAACATTATTTCTCCGTAACTTTTACGCAGTACTTACGCAAGCCCCCGGCATTTTTATTGATACGCGCTTAAAATTACGAAAAAGCTGGTTTGTTGGTCTGATTAATGTTGGTCTGATTATAGGTATTATAGGTATATCTATTTTAAAATTTCCCGTTTTACCGGTCTTTCACTCTGTGGAAACATTGAAGATGGAACTTATTTCATTAATTGAGTAATAAAACTGTAATTGGCAGTTATGAACTCCACATAGAATTGCGTTATGATTGTAAATTATAGGAGTAAAGGTGTTTAGTGTCCAAAGAAGATTAATAATTTATGTGCAGATTATCATATATGTACAATGTTACATTGAACCATTGCTGCTACATGCCCGGGTCTTAATTCTTCATAGTCTAAGGTTGCAGCATTATGTGCCATTGCTATTTTCCGCCTCTTCATACGTGTATGTATGCTGGTCATTTTCAATTCCATCGATATCGACAGCCGAATTATACTTCTTAATTTATAATCTTAAGATTGTTATCAAGAACTATATAATTTGTACTGTTCTTTCTCACCAGCTGCTTGAACTTAAACAACGCCTATTACCTCCAAATTACAGGTTTTGGTCTCTTCACTTTTACGTCATCTCGCATCTCTATTTTGTGTCGCTCATACAAAGCTTCTTTTAGAGTTTTCAAAGACTTAAACATCTCTTTATTTTAATAAATAAAGATTGACCTATAACACACGTTTAATCCACGGCTTGATAACGTAACGTACGACCAGTTTACATTAGATAAAGCATCCAATACGGACGTTAGAATGTAGGTCGAGCAGCCGGCCTAACTCGAATGAGGCTGTTAGCCGGTGGAGCTAGTGGAGCTGCAGTGGGCCTACTACTGTGTTGCGTTACTAAACTGTAACAGCCCTATCACTTTCTTTATTAAAACTGTTTGAGTGATAGCTTCATGGTTGATAGTTTTCGCTGAAATATTATTAGTAGGTACCTACAGGTTTTTTAATACACATAAAATATCGTTTTATTTTTTTATTCTTCAATCAATACATGGGGCTGTTCCCATGTACCACTGTGTGATTTAGTTTCAGCTGTCTCCTCATTGAATGGTTTCAGGATCTCACATAGTCTTTAGTTTTCACTTAAATAATTCCAAAGCTGTACAAGATTGCTTTAAAAAAACAAAGAGGTGCAACATAAAGTCGAAACTCTTAGTTCGCTTTGACCGCGACCGATCCATTAACCTTTGCTAACAGTTCATCATATACAATTTCTAAATAACTTTGTTAAATGCGTGTATGAGTATCAACATTATAATATTGGCTAATAAGTTCTGTGGGAAGAATTCAATTCAAGGATATCAGCTCAGCTATCAGCTTTCTCTTTTGTTTCGTTTTACACAATGTCTCAGTCAAAACAAGGAGGTCCACCTTCTAATATGGATATAATATGATGACGATATGGAACAATTTGTCAATGATTGTTAACGTTTTCATAAAGAAGAGGGTCTAGCAGCCCTAGATGAGCCCTACGATAGTGTCGTAAGATGCTCAACGGACGTCGTAGGACAGTAAAAGTTACGTGGTCCATTGTCGGCGTGGCCATAAAATTTAAATTTATTATCTCCACCCGTATAATTATTTGCTAAACTACACTTTTGCCAAGTTACCACATAGTCGTTGATCAGTATACATAATTTAATACGTAGGTACGTCAATCACGGATTGCAAAATTTAGCTTTTTTGGAACCTCTCTAATCTTAATGTTTCTGCAAATTGCAGTCTACTTAATATCTAAGTACCTACTAATTAAAAGAATGATTTTAATTTTAAAAGTCGAGGTTATGACTGACGAAAGACATTAAAAGTAAATAAATAGTGAATGTTCTTCACACAGTGACAATTACGCCAAGTTACAATTTACTTGTGAATCTCAGCACGTTGGTGTTCGTACATTTTCTACGCCCACACGTGTAGCTATTAATTTCACTAACGACTCTTCGATGTAATAGCGAAGATTTCGTAAACAATAGCTTTAAGTAAACAAACAAGCACTTAATTTTATAATTTTGTCGTTAATTTATGTTTTCCGGGATCGTATGTACCACTTATAATAAAATTTAAAATGGTTATAGATAATAGTGTTATTACTGAAACTGAAAAACTAAAAGCCAAAGGAAATGGTTAGGTACCGGTACTGACATACCTACTTTCGTAGATATAGTACAAACGTTATCTATCATAAGGGTTTTGCTAAAAGCTGCAGCTTTTTTGCAAATCAATTCCAATGCTGCACAAATCCACGTAGTAAAAAAATAAATGTAAGCTTTTCTTAGTGATTAAATTAAGAATTAAATAATGTCTAACATATTTAATTCTTGTTGTTCAGAAGACTGATAATTAGCTAAGTTTTCAAAGCTTGCTCATAAAAAAAGCTTTCGCATATAATTAATTATCAGTGATCACAAATAATTTTAAGTTCCCACCAAAGTATACAATGTGGAATGCAAATGAACTTTTGGGTATTGAGTAATAATCACAGGGAATCGTAAGGTATTTTGATTACGAGTAACCATTTAATATGTGCGATAATATGTCATATACTTACAATGAATTAATAGTGCTGAGCAATGATCATAGAGAATCTCATGATAGCTTGAAAGTTTATTTTATATCCCCAATTTTTTTTCTTATGGCTGTACATTAAAAGTTCGATTAGGTATCTTGCAAAGCTTAGAGCTTTTAAAGACATTAAATTGTTAGGTGTATTTACAAAATATTGCAAAATATTGTTTAGGTTAAATTTTGCTAAAGACAGTGCTGAAAAATCTTATATGCCTAGTATACGTTAATCTAATAAAGTACGTATTAAGAATATATTGTACTATAAGTCACAAGTTACAAAACGCTCATTTATTTACCCTAAATTCGCTACTCTTAGCTAAAAAGTAAAAAATTATGCCATTCATACTAAATTAAAATTAATTGAGTCTAACAGCGCTCAAGTGTGAAGATGGACCATGTGATATTGTCGCTTACTTCTCTTAATTGACGGGGATTATTGCTCGTAAATATTATGTATTTCTAAAGAGCTGCAATAAAGCTGCACTTATATTCAAATTCTGTCGTAAAATGTATGAAAGTGTATTCATAATGTAACTTACCACATCACTGAACGGTGCGATCAGGTTGCTGATGTTGAACGCGAAGGCTTCGCTCACCAGCAACAGATGAACCACGGCCAACCACATCGTGGTCACATCACGCACCACTCATCACCACACTACACTGTCACCACACCGGATTACTATCCTAGATTTAATTAGAGAATTATTCTTTCATTTTGATGCAAACTATTATTTAATTTAACAAAAACAAAAAATAAATATTTTGCTATAATTCCATTTTTGGATTTTGTGTAACCATAAATAAAAATTTTGACATTAGTTTTTTTATTATTTTTTTCGTACGCGTCTGGACGCGTGCGGAGTTAGGCGGGAAAATGTGGGCGCATGCGCGGCGGCGCGCCGCGCGCCTCATATTGCACAATAGATTAACGTGAGGCCGACCTTAGAACTTGTCCCCTAGAAGGCTTCGCGGAGGATATCGCAAGGATTGACTAATGTGGGGCGCCAGCGACGGGGTAGCAACCTGTTTCTAGTACAATCTAAGAGCGTTGACATTTTACCACCGTCCACTGTTGACATTTCTGGCACACGCTGCGTGCGCGCTTCATACTAATGAGCAAATAAGTTCATAACGCGGTTGCTATGTTATTTTCATTTTCAATAGTGCACAAATAAAAATAAGTTAAACTAAGTTATTCGGAATAATAAGTGTACTGTTAAAATGAGTACCTAGATAAAGTAGGCAGACACCTATTTATTAGGTGTTCTAAAAGAATGAGATAAGATAATAATCAATCGGTATGACAATATGCATGTAATTGAGGAAAACCTAAAATAAATTAATTAGCAATCCGGTCTACATGTTGAATGATTAGATTTTACTACCTCTACCGAAAGCTCTGCCTTGAGTGTCGCATGCTAGTTAGTGTCTCCCTGCATTATTAAAGTTTTTTTTTAGTTTTGCTGTAAAACTGTACAATTATTTTTTACCTATTTAGCAGATCTGCAACCAGTGTCTTAATTAGCTATTTGCACAAGACAACTTTGTAGTAGAGCTACATCACCACGCATAAATTAGGACAAGCATCACATTTTGTACCTACCACAGTTAATTAAACAAAGTAAACGTACAGAGTCATAAAATTGTTAATTATTACATAACAACGGATAGGCTTTCCGGTCACACGGCTTAAAAAAATTACTGCCAATGAAATTCGCAAGTACATACCAGTGGGAATAGAGAGCGGAAATTATAATGGAGGTACTTAAGTACCTACTACCTACCTAAGTAAAACGAAAAACGATGTTTGATATTACTATTTAATGATTTTCATGTAAAAATTCCAAGTGAAAGAATATGTAGCTGTACTTCATTAATTTCTTTTACGTAAAGTAAAAGTGGCAAAATAATTCAAACTTCTTGTGTTTTTGGTCTATAAAAACTGCTCTCGAAATAAATTGTATTTTAATTTTTATGGTCTACGGTCTGCGTAAAATATAACATGCCTTTGCTGCCTACCCAAATCGGTTATCGGGAGAACGAAAACTAAGCTAGAACTATTTAAGGAATTGAAAATCAGCCCGAATCAGAAAATCTAATAATAATAGGTAATTTGGTCATATCACCACTTTACATTTATTATTACCACCATTACGAAACAGTCATGGTAAAAGAGGTTTTACCTCGTCATTGTTCTGTACTTACTTTAGTGTATTTACTAAGATTTTATTTTATTTGTTACAAATCGTGTTACTACTAATCTGTGATTTACAACCCGATTCCTTCCAGAAACAAATAGTACCTACTTACCTAAATAAAAATTACCAAACAATTATTTTTATACTTTTATTTAAATATACTACCGATTATTTTGTACTTTTATTATAAATCAATGCTAAACACCTTAGACCTAAGACAAATACGGAAAGCTATCCTTTATCCGGTAGAACAGTAACCATAGACATGAGTGGAGTTAGTATAGAATTCCAGACTGGCTGGTTTGCTTAGGGCTCAAGTAATCCATGATTATGTTTGAATTTCGAACTGGTTTTTGCAGCCAGAGTTAACTCGCTATTTTACACGAAATCGTTAGTAATGCCAGAGTGCGTATAATGGATAATTTTATATTACGATCATTTCTAAACTAGGTACCCTGCCTACTTGAAAATCAAACCTAGGTATGTACTAAGTCTAACGTTACCAGTCCTAGTTACATTTTTACTTAGAAATACATTTCTTTCTTTTCCAAAAAAATATAAAATACAAGCACCTACACAAATTCTAAGGTGCCAACCCTACTGGGGCAGAATCCACAAAATTGGAATCTGCCTCACCAAGTCGAACCAGTGGGCAGATTCCACTGCAAAATTTTAGGCAGTGCTGTTTTTAGTGCAGGTTTGGGGCGGCTGGGTGGGGCAAAGTGGAAGTACTCGACAGCGCGACGTGACTCTAACAAAACAATTTCTAGAAAACTTCCCGGTAGAACAATGACCGATGTCGCGTCGCGCCGTCGCGTCGCGGCAGTCTGCACGAGGCTTTATGGTTTGATCCGATAGGAGTTCAGTTACAAAATATTGTGTCGCGTTTATCAGGCTTCAATTAGGTAATGAGAAAAATAATTATAATTATCATTTAAGATGATATAATAACTACAACGATAATAATAAGGCGTAGCCAAACCGGACATGAAATGCACTCTAACCTTTCCTAGTCATTCATTGAGTCATTTAATTTATTCGTTAAAATTTACATTTATTGTCTAGAAAGTTACATAAAATTTCAAAATATGACCATGGAACTTAAATCCTTATCCGCTTACTTCATTTGTAATGACAGCCTTCTTTGGATGTTTCCATTGAGTCATAGCTGTACCAAGCCAACGTAGTGACCATAGAGTTGAATCATCTGTCCTTGCGGTGGGTTATACTTAGTTGCGCGGATCCACAAGGAGGTAACTCAAAGAAGACATTTGGGTTTTTACGTTAGCTCTGTGTAGCAGATTTCAAGATTAGAAATGTTGCAAGCAACAAATCTGATATTTTGAAATCAGTTACGATGCATGGCCAGGAAATACAGAAACCAAAACTACTAATTTAAAGAAGAAAAAAAATCTAATTAACCAGATTTTAGAAAACTAACATTAGAAAGTACTTTAAAAAAACCGCTTCCTTACCTAGCTACCTTTACTAGCTAATACCGTCTTAACGATCATCGCCTAGGATTGTTGACACGACATGACGAAATCACGCGTTTTGAGGTTTTTAGCAAACCAGGGACACGTATGTTAATTATTTCCGCCACGTTAGATAAAATATTGTTATTCAATCATATTGAATTTAGCCGACAGATTTGTAATTATAGGTTACACTACATTCTCTCAGAAGAAAAACTTAAAACGTAAAAACAATAATAAAATTGGTGTTTGCTATGCGACGAAAGAGTAGACCATTACCTGGCTGAATTTCGTAATAGCTAACCCTACGCTTTGGCCGAGCTGGGACAAGTCATAGGCCTTGCCAGCAACCCGACAACTGTGCATGGGGACCTGTCGGGTGGGCCCCACAGGACCCCACGCTCAGCAGCGACGTTTGCGACCACTAGACTAACGAGGCAGTGAAAGACTACAATGTAACTTTATCAGTCATTTGTTAACTAAAATACAGGATTGCTCATGAGCGGCAAGTTTGTTTTCAGGGGGGTGCATCTTCAGCAGTTCAGCTCCCCGAAGCGAGCTCGATCATTTTAATAGTTCACCTCGGATATGTTAGGTTATCGATTGCCGATTCATACAAAGATTTACTTTGTCGACTTATTCAGAACAACTTAAGAAATAAGAGAATGTAGGAATCAAGAGCGAGCAAAGAGAGCTCGATAATTTTTGCATCTCACCTCGAATAGGATAGTTTTTATTTTGTCCATTCATACAGAAAGAGGACTGTGTAGATTTATACAAAGAAGCTTAAGAATTAAGATAGAGTAGGAAACAAGAGCGAAACAAGCTCGTTAATCGGCACCCCGCCTAGGGCCGATTAGATTTTCGGAAACAGGAATTCGGTACTTTGTCGAATAATGGACAGAAGTTTTAGTAGTATTGAGAGATTGCAGAAAACTAGACGAACGAAGCGAGCTCGAAAATTTTAGGATCTCGCCTCGAATAGGTTAAGTTCTCTATTATTGTGTTTGGCGTTTTCGGATATTTCTTTAGTTCTAAATGTTTTTATACCTATATTTTATTTTAAAGCCAGGGAGGTGCGAGTGCACCCTCTTGCACCCCGCTCTCGGCGCCCATGATTGCCAATGAAGCCGTGCGCCCGGTGAGATTTCCCATCAGAAAATGACGAACTTACATACAAACTATCATCCCCTACTTAACCCCTTTAGGCGATAAATTTTCAGAAATCCTACCATGGTGCTCACCTTTGGAATACCTTGTGCATTTCATGCTTCTAGACTATTCTAAACCCAGCGATTTAGGTGATTTGTATTAAGTAGATGCTGGCAGGTAATAAATATTGCTGTTGTAACTAATTACCAGTAAAAGCCGAGTGTACCAACGTTGAATTACAAGGATTTCTTCTTACATTCTCTGTGTCGTGATCATGGAGACTTTTTACAGTCGCAGCACGTGCACATTTTTGCGCGTGATTCAAGTGTACACATATTTATCCAAAGTAGGTTAAATACACATTTTTCTATGATAAAATATAGTCAAAATGTTGGATCTCTAGTAAGGGGACTAGCTGCCTTTGGCAAAAGTAAAAAAATAGGCGAAGAAGCTGAGGTATATTCAGCCTTTCAGCAGTTTGCAGTGCGTAGAACAAGGCTTTCATAAATCATGAAGAATGTTTTAATGAGTGAATGAATGATCTCTTTATTGGTTAGGTAAGTCATGTTGTCCACAATAGCTGACACTGAACTACGCATTAGTTCAGTGTCAGCTATCGTGGACACCCCTGTACCCCGTCCCATGAAGCAGGCAGCCCAAACAAAGCTAGAAAATAATTTGAATGTGTTTTTGGTAAGAAAACACCTCTTATTTTATTTTTAACTGACTTCCATAAAGGAGTGGAGAGGTTATGTGTTCGTAGTGTATGTATGTTTTTTTTTTAGTATTTCCACTGATTTCTCTTTAAATTATGGGTCGATTTTGAAAATTCTTTTTTTGTTTGAAAGGGTATGCTCTCGAGGTAGTTTCATATAAATTTTATTAACTTTGCTTGGATAGTATTTGAGTTAGCTTCAATAATACGTATTTTTTTCCACTTTGTATGTGAATGATATGATAATTTCCTGTCACTGATAATTACATAGCAGGTAGTGGTATTCGAATTTGTGTGGGGTAGTTACAAATTAAAAAAAAAAAAAATACAACTGACTTCCAAAAAAAAAACACTACAAAGTGAAAAATAACTTTAATTTCGGAAGTCGGTGACAAAAACTGAAAATACAAAATCAAAGAAAACCGACTTCCGAAATTAAAGTTATTTTTTTTACTTTTTAGTGATTTTTTGGGAAGCCGGTTGTTTTTTTAAAGTTTTTTAATAAGTAAAATCATGGTTTTACACAATATTTATTTTATAATAATTAAGAAACTGCTTGTTTTCATTTATGTTATGCACGGCAAATCGCGCTAGGTTGGTCGGGTCATGTTGAAGTCGAGGTCATAACAGATTGTTGTAATGTCAACATTATGTCACTTGCCTTACGGACGTGTGGCCTCTAGAGTCTAGGTAGGACAAGCTTAAATACTTAACTTATTTTATTTAAGAAAGAAAGAAAGAAAGAAAAAGTATTTATTGGGACTCGCACAGGACATTACAAATTAATCTAAAACACACTCATTAAAACATTATAAAAAATTAAAAAAAAAACAAATAAAAAAAAAAAATAACAGAAAGTCCTAACAACAAGAACAAGAACAAGAGAACAAGAGTTCCAGAATTAATCTGTTTTACGTTTGCCATGCATTATCTGTGGCCATGCGCAGTGGTAGTCAAGTGGTGATTAGGTGATTGATAATGAAAGCGATGAGTGCAGGTGCAGGAGGGGACGTAATATGGCCATAAGGAATCTCCTGTTCAACATTGGACTTTTTTACACAAGCTGATATTAATATAATTTCGAATGCTGATAAGTGCATACAAATGCATTTGAAACGCATGTAATGACGTCACACATTCGTAACGGCAATCCAATAAAGGGAATGTAAAAGTTATGAATGTCGGTCCTTATCAAGTTAGCATACATCATCATATTCATCGACAGCCAACAGTCTATCACAATCCGCTTCTGGACATATTATAACATATATAACATAACATCACGCCTGTTTTGCCCGAAGAGTTAGGCAGAGGTGTACCAACCTATAGTAAGAATACGCCCACATTTCACAGTTACGTTTACTATCAACGATGGCATAAATCCAGACTGTAGGTAAGTCTGCCTTAAAAAAGTATCCATACATACGATGTAGGCTGTACTGTCAGGAGAGGACGGTCGGCAATTCGGTTGCATGAAAGTGGTTTATTCGAGGGGCTATCCAGTAAATGATCAGAAAGATTCCTAGAGAACAATTTTCAAGCAAAGTTGGTGTACTGATCGCAAACGTTCCTGATGAGCACGAGGTCCTGATTGTTTCGATTCCCAGGTCAGGCAAGGCAAAGTGTTAAGTATGGGTTTTTCCTTTAGGAATTTGTCAGTAGCAGCCCAGAGTCTTGATTTGTGCCCATTTGAGGCAATAGGCTCGCCCCCTATTACATGGGATTTAAAACATAACTGGCGAAATGTGGGTGTACTATACATATGTAAACCTTTGCCTAAGCCTTCTGGGATTACAAGCATGTTATGTTTTAGTAAACTATGAAAATAAATCTACTGCCATAAAGCCAGCTGTCAGCAACATGAACTGTCATATTAAGATTACATTCAAGAAAAAATACGGTCCAACATTTAATATCTTTTGGATTCCGAATCGGAAAAGGGGCATTTAATCACAAACAACGGTGTTAACAGTAATTAATACATGACATAAGGTGTTCCATCGATCAGTTTCGCAATACATTACGCGATTAGAAAGCAGCTGACAGGCTGGACGGGGTTCCTACTGGCATACCTTAAAAGACCTAAAGAGTTTGCACAGAGATGTACTCAAAGGTACCCATCGTGACAATAATTATGGCCGCAAATAAACAAAAACATAAGCAGTAGCTTTATCTTTTTTATCAATTAGATAGTTACCGAGTTTTATTTAATTTATGCAAAATTACGATACGTAGGTATCTTATTCCATGGCCGTGCTTCTGAGCATCTGGCCTATTGCAGTTACGCAGTGTTTTATTAAAAAGTATTCGACCTGGAAATTAAATCTGAAAACGCCAAGGTCAGAAGCCGACTATCACTTAAGCCTAGACTAACCACTCTGGCTGTCGAAATAAAATTCATATCAATCAATATTTAGTTACGCTGAGTGTTATGCACAACAAAAAATAGGCTAAAGCTTGCTAAAGCCATCGTGTCAGGCGTTAATGATGCACACTATCGATTATCTTCGAAAACTAACAACAGCTTGAACATTTCATTTCATAAGTCACAAACCATTTCTGATATCTGCAAATTGAAATGAAATGAATATCAAGTTATGATGTCAAAAGAGCAAGCATCCAATTACATAATTAACGAATCAATTGCACAGAGATTATTGGCATTATAACCATTTGGTGTAGTAGGTATTGGTTTGTTTGAGCATTCTAATTATAGAATTAATAAACCGGCCAAGTGCGTGTCGGACCACGCACAGTAAATGACAGTGTGGTTGCGTAGTCGGGATGAATTGACAGGATTGTTTCTATCGACAGCAAAAATAAGTTTGTATTTCATGGCAAGTATTATTTTTCGGAAATACAAAAAATACCGAAATCAGAAAATATTTCCACTAAAGACTTATCTAACGACACGACCCCATACAATGGAATAGACGAGTTAAAAAAATCATTCCCCCTTTACCTGTAAAAAAGGAACTTTTACAAAAAAAAACAGTGGCACTCCGGGAGTGCCGAGAGAAGTGAAAATTTGAACAATTTTATTGTGCAGGAAATAATGCATCGCACGTCTTTAAATGGTCAAAAGCTGGTGTCTTAACAGTGTCGCGAAATCAATAGTTTGGTCCCATCTCAAAAATTACCCAAAGCGCCTAAAGTTTTCACTTAAAAAAAACTTAGTAAGCGCGATTACTATGTACCTATAACCATGTCAAATTACAAAGTCAAAGTCAAATCATTTATTTCAAATAGGCCCATGTGTATGGCACTTTTGAACGTCAAAATTTACAAAATAATATAATTGATTCTAGTCGCCCCTTCCAAAAGGTAGTTTTCGTATGGAGAAGAATGGGCAAGAAACTCCACCGTTACTCTTTTAAAATGTTTTACAATAGTTTGTATAAGTACGTACATTAGTTAAATAATTATATGTGAAGACGGTGCACCTAGAATAAAATTACTATACCACAATAGGTAAAAAGAAATTAAAAATGAAGCAACGACAGATAATTTAAGTATGTGATAGATACATGGTGCTCACATATTTACAAACATTGTAAATGTAGACGATTTTTCTCATGTTTTTAAAATGTGTGAGGAAGTAATCACAGAATGTAAAATCAATGTCACATAACACATAATTATAAATTTTACAATTAAATTATCAACCTATTTGATTTTGTCTTGATACTAAATTGTACTATGGAGCAGGACCAGCATGTTTCCAAGCACTCTTATCTTGGATATAATCCTCTAATTTGTAATATGCAGCATACAGCTTTGTAATACCGCAAGGATCTCCGAGTTTAACCATCCGACAGAGAGACAGACGGACTTGGCAAAACCATGATTCATCTGGTCAACCAGTTGAAAGATGAAGATTCAATACTGCTGACCCTGACTAACCTGAAGACCACCTAAATAAACCAAAGAAAGAAATAAAGTTTAGTTAGGTCTACCGGTTTAATGGCTGGCAATTTCTTGTGGCGCCTAATTAGCGCCCGTCCTCAAGCCGTCTCTGGCTTGTCAGTTAACATTCGCACCACGGCCTTGCGTGTGAAGAATCCACCCATTCATTTTGTTCGGAAACCACTTGACATATCTAGGTTGAACGTGGCCCGTGAATCAATTTTTATAGACAATTTCAGGCTGAAGCCTTCTTGCTTCATATCATACACTATTTGCGCTGTAGCATGGTGCGGGTGACAGTTGCCCGTATGACGTTGACATTTGTCAGTACCACGTAGGGATGTGAGGTTATGCAATTCATTTTTATCGCTAACGATACTCGCAGCGTGAATCTAGTTCTCTTTAATATTGTTATGAAAATTAGTGTATTATTCAGTTGTGCAGTGTAACTACGTGTGTGCTACGTGTATAAACTTGTCAATATAAATGTTTTATGGCTACATAATTATCTTTGTACTTATATAAAATAATCAAAATCGGGTTTATGTTTTTTTTTTCGTGACAACATTTTTGCTCTATGGTGCATCGGCGCGGCGGCCATGTTGTTTACCCGTGCGATGCTGTGAGTGCGAGTACGAGTGCAAGCGCGTTATATTGTGACTTAATGTGACACGTATTACGATTTCATTGTTTGTTTTCATTTTTGTTAAATTGTTATTTGTTATAAGTTTGTTGAGTTTGTTGTTATTACCATGCCTAAGCATACAAAAAAAACTGTTTTGGGTAGTCAGGCCAGGGAGCTTGTTGTTCGCCTCCGAGACTACTTTGAAAGAGAACAACAAAATAATGGACCGTTGTTACCATTGAATCATATTGTAGAACGAGTAGCCGAAGCTCTTGATATTGGCCGCAATACTGTTTCGCGTATAACACGTGAGAAAATTGGCCAAGATGGGATGTTTGAAAATAAATTATCGACACCCAACAAAAAGCGGACCAAGGTGAAGCCAATCACAGATTTGGATGATTTTGCTAAGGTTGCTATTAGAAATCATATTTATGATTATTATAGAAGAATGGAGCTACCCACATTGCTCAAGCTTCTAAAATCATTAAAAGAAGCTGACTTGTTCAAAGGAGGTATTACTTCGCTACGGCAAGTTATAAAAGATATTGGCTTTGTTTACAAAAAAGTTAACAAAAGAAAGATTATTATGGATAGGACTGACATTGCCCTAGCAAGATGTAGATTTTTAAGGAAGGCCAAAAACATAAGTGATTGGAGCAAAGTTGTCTTTTTGGATGAAACGTGGCTAAACGCCAACCACACAGTGGGTAAAAGTTGGACCGACGCACACTGGTCCCGAATGATAAAAAAGTGGACATTAAGAAATTTTTGACAGAAGGTCAACGGATTCGGCTGATTTTTTTTTTTGTAGACAGCTGATGCAATTACAAATCACTTTTATAGATTGAGTTTTTGCCAAATAAGCCGTATTTTCAGAGAAAAAAAATATTGAAATATTTTTTGTATGAAAGAAATCCTAATTTTGTCTTTATCTTCCAAGATTCAAACGTATTCAAAATAAAACTTAGCGCAGCTTGTAGAGGTGCTAATTGCTCACCACTTTGTCATAGACACTCTTCTGCGATTTTGTGCTCCTTTTGAGTTACAGGCACTTTAAATATTTTTTGTATGAAAAAATCCTAATTTTCTCTTTATCTTCCAAGATTCAAACGTATTCAAAATAAAACTTAGCGCAGCTTGTAGAAGAGCTAATTGCTCACCACTTTGTCATAGACACTCTTCTGCGATTTTGTGCTCCTTTTGATTTACATGCACTTTAAATATTTTTTGTATGAAAAAATCCTAATTTTGTCTTTATCTTCCAAGATTCAAACGTATTCAAAATAAAACTTAAAGCAGCTTGTAGAGATGCTAATTGCTCACTACTTTGTCATAGACACTCTTCTGCGATTTTGTGCTCCTTTTGAGTTACAGGCACTTTAAATATTTTTTGTATAAAAAATTCTAATTTTGTCTTTATCTTCCAAGATTCAAACGTATTCAAAATAAAACTTAGCGCAGCTTGCAGAGTAACTCTTACAAATATATGAAATTATCAGTATCAAATAAACAAACAAGGAAATCTCAAAACGTGTTCAGACATGTTTATGTACAGGTAAGTTATTGTGTGACTCGTATGTAAAATTTTTTTTGTATAGAGTCATTGCTTAATTACCCTATAAGTGACGATTTCGGCTCTATTTGGTCATCTAGTCGAACGCGTCGAAAACGCTGAATGATGAATAGGTATATAAATTGCAATTAAAAATTCCCTTTGTAGTTTTGCGGTATTTATGTAGGAGCACATCTTAGTATGTTTTATTTTCTCGTGACTCATCCAAATTGCAAGAATATTTGGCTCATTATCTAACTACCCCATTAAGTAATGAGGTAGTTAGGTAATGAGCCATTATCTAACTACCCCATTAAGTAACGGGATAGTTGGGTAATGAGTCATATATCAATAGTATAAGGGCAAGCGGAACCCGTTTTTGTTCATTACGCGTCTTGTGCTCGTAAAAACAACACAATTTTTTATCAACTATCACCACATTGTAACTTTTATTTATTTGCCTGTAACATTTTTGTATCAAAATGACTACATTTGTGACTAATTTAGACATTTTTTCTTTTTTGAGTAATAGTGGGTGCCTTAAAAATAGTGATTTACTGTGTCAAACCATTATAAATCGTATTTCAAGTGAAATTCCAAACGAAGAGCTCAGTATTATCAAAAAGTTTTGCCAAAATTATACGTCAAACCTAGCTAGAAGATGGGACAATTCAGGTAGAAACGAAAGATTTGGTGTTAAAAACAAGGAGTGGTTGGAGTCTAAAATTTTGTGGCCAACTTTAACTTCTGTGAATTTTCCTATGTTGTTTGATCCAGAATATACCATAGAGGACATTTCAGTAGACGTAGAAGAGCATAATTTATCGTACGAAGAGGAAGCGGGTGCATCTACATCAGAAGCTACCACAAATACTCCCAGAACTAGAAATAAACGACCATTTGAAGATTTAACAAATAAGCAGAAGAAAAGACGTTCTTTGTCTCTTTTGGAGCATTCCGAAGAAGAGCTGTTCTATGCTCTTATTGCTAAACTTAATGAAAACGGGCGCACTGTTTGTTCTAAAGTTATTAAGTGCCTCTCAAATAAGCCAGAAAAGGTGCAAGAAGTAAGTGACTTTTTATATAAAGCTTCTGATAAATCGATTTCCGAGGAAGACACCTTAGCTCTTGCCACAGCATTGAGTTTATCAAAATGGCAATATCTAACTTTGAGGTCCATTTTAAGTACAAATGGCACAGCGGCTTTTCCATCTTACCAGAAGTTACTGTTGAAGAAGAAAGAATGCTATCCAGCAAAAGAAGATATTGTGATATCGGAGTCAGGAGCTAAAATTAAGTTACAGGCAGTTCTAGATTTAACTGCCGAGAAGATTTTGAAAGTGACTGGTTCAAATATTAATGGTGGTGTTTTGAAGCTAGTTAGTAAATGGGGCTGTGACGGAGCTTCTTCACAAAGTTGTTACAAACAAAAACCAACTGGTGACATATTTTCAGAATCTTCTGTATTTATGGTTAGTTTTGTGCCACTTCGCCTTATGAGTGACAACGATGTGATAGTATGGGAAAATCCGCGCCCTTCTTCAACAAACTATTGCAGACCAATTATGTTCGAATTCAAACAAGAAACAAAAGAATATATTCAGCAAGTAGAAGCAACATTACAAGAAGAAATTCAGAACCTTCTACCAACAAAGTTATTTGATGGCGAATTTGAAGTATTTCATGAATTGCATATGACGATGATCGACGGCAAAGTATGCACGGCACTTTCACAGACACAGTCTGCAGCCAATTGCAACATTTGCTTAACAAATCCGAAAGATATGAACAACTTGAACCTCGTTTTTAACAAACCAGAAAACCATGATATGTACAAATATGGTTTATCTTCACTTCACATGTGGTTGCGATGCATGGAATGTATTTTGCACATATCTTACAACTTAGATTTCAAAAAATGGGCGGCTCGGGGTGAGGACAAACTGCTCCGAAAATCAAGAAAAGAGTTAACTCTTTTCTTGATTTTCGGAGCAGTTTGCAGCATGAGTTTTTTGTTGTAACTGGCTTAATGATTGATATCGTCAAACAAGGCTTTGGGACAACAAACGATGGCAATACAGCTCGACGGTTTTTCAATGATTACGAAAGGTCAGCTGAGATAACAGGAGTTAATGCTAATTTGATTAAGAGATTTGCTGTAATTTTGCAGGCAATATCTTCTGGGAGAAATGTAGATATTGAAAAATTTAGAATTTATTGCAGAGAAACAGCAGAACTTTATGTCAGCGAGTACTCGTGGTATTACATGCCTTCGAGTGTACATAAACTTTTAGTGCATGGTGCAGATATTTGCCAGCATTTTTCTTTTATTCCAATTGGTATGATGTCCGAAGAAGCCTCAGAAGCAAGAAACAAAGATTTTCGTTCAATCAGAGAAAAGCATACTAGAAAGATAGGCAGAATGCAAACAAATGAAGATATTTTACACCAGTTACTTATCAGCTCCGATCCGTACATTACGAACATAAGACCGAAGTTCACCAAAATTCAAAAGCAGCAGAGGTTTGAAGAAGCCGAAAATCTTCTAAAGGATGACGTTTCACCCAATGAACTCGATTTAGAAGATGCTGATGAGGAAGAAGTATACGTCGACATTGAGAATAATCCCCCACAAGATCCGCTAGCATAATTCACATTGTAACATACGCACGTTCATGTTAGTTTATTTAAGTTTGTAAGTTTGTAATCTAGTTTATTTAAGTCATTAAGTTTATAGGTACTGAGAAAAAATGCGCTTAAAATTAATTTATGTTCTAGTTTATTTAAATTTGTAAAATAATAGTTTACTTTAGTTATTAAGTTTACAGGTACTGAAAAAAAATGCGCTTTGTTTTATTTTTTGTGTTTGTTTTATTTATTTATTTATTCATATTATGTTGACGACAGCCCTAGCAAAGTATTACATTTGTAAACAAAGACTACCCACTGTTGGGGTAGTCAAATAAAAAGTTGTATTTTACATTTCATATGACTTATTAGGAAAAAATATTTAAAGTGCATGTAACTCAAAAGGAGCACAAAATCGCAGTTGAGTGTCTATGACAAAGTAGTGAGAAATTAGCCCCTCTACAAGCTGCGCTAAGTTTTATTTTGAATACGTTTGAATCTTGGAAGATAAAGAGAAAATTAGGATTTTTTCATACAAAAAATATTTAAAGTGCCTGTAACTCAAAAGGAGCACAAAATCGCAGAAGAGTGTCTATGACAAAGTAGTGAGCAATTAGCATCTCTACAAGCTGCTTTAAGTTTTATTTTGAATACGTTTGAATCTTGGAAGATAAAGACAAAATTAGGATTTCTTTCATACAAAAAATATTTGAATATTTTTTTTCTCTGAAAATACGGCTTTTTTGGCAAAAACTCAGTGTACAAAAGTGATTTGTAATTGCATCAGCTGTCTACAAAAAAAAATAAGCTGAATCGGTTGACCTTTTGTCAAAAATTTCTTAATGTCCCCTTTTTTATCATTTGGGACCAGTGTGCGACGATACGGCACAATCGTGTACCAAAGTGCCGGAAGGCAAAGGCGAACGCCTTATTATTTGTCACGCAGGTACAGCAAGTGGATTCGTCCCTGATTGTTTGCTGGCTTTTAAGTCAAAAAAAACTACGGAGTATCATGAGGAGATGAATTACGAAAAATTTAAAGATTGGTTCATAGGTCTATTAAACAATTTAAAAGAGCCTATGACCATAATAATGGACAACGCACCCTACCATTCGGTGCAAGTTAATAAACCCCCAAACCAATCCAACCGCAAAAGCGAGTTGGTGAAGTGGCTGAGTGAAAACGGAGTTACAGCAGATATAAAAATGTTAAAGACGGAGCTTATTGCCTTAGTCCGACGCCATAAGCCACCAACTCCTACCTATGCTCTGGACGAGATGGCAAAAGAAAAAGGCCACCAGGTCCTTCGACTACCACCCTACCATTGCCAGTATAACGCTATTGAGCTGATTTGGGCCCAAATAAAAGGTATGCTTTTAATTTCAATTCCCATTTTGAAGCTTTATAAAAAAATCAGCTTTCCGATCGTAGCATGTACCTAGTTTAAAAACATTACCAGATACTAGATTAGGCTGATTGATGATTATTTGAATACTTTTTTTTATAAGTTCGTTTATTTTTAGGTTACGCCGCAAGAAATAATACTTCGCCGCCATTTAGGGCAAATAAGATGTTGGCCCTATTACAAGAGGCCATCAACAATGTTCAACCTGAAGACTGGTCGAAGGTCGTGAATAAAACAAAAAGGGACATTATGTCTGATTGGGATCGTGACATACATATTGACAACATAATTGAGTCATCGTTAATAATATCCGTCACAGATTCAGATGATGAATTGAGTGACAATTCAGATGTTCCTGACTCTGATATGAGTTTAGACGAATAACATGTATTTTTTTTTAGCAACCTTTTAAGCAACCTTACCCTATAAATGTTCTGTTGTATAATTAGACCTTTTAAAAATAAAAATTGACCTACGCACAATATACGTTTTTTATTATAAAAAATATCGACTATCCATCGTAGCAGTACATCCCATCACTAAATACGTCTATGGCGTTACGTTATACGCATAACACTTTGCTTAATTTTTCATTCAATTTGATTTTATTTCTTGATTAGAACATTCTGGTTGGGTTTAATTTAATTTACTACAGTTATTAATTATTTAATATATTACGAATGTGGTACAACTGAAATATTAAGTCATAAATTGTAAATCGCGGCAACTTTCAAGAATGAAACGAAATGTTACTGAAACTGTCACCCGCACCATGCTACAGCGCAAATAGTGTAGGATAATAACACTTCAGTTTACCTACGGTCGAGGAATACAAGCATAGCAGATATTTGAGTTTATGTTCTATAATGTTCTATTAACCCGAGCGTGAAAAATAAATACGGTAGGTATTTATTTTTCAAATAAATTAGTTGCTCTAGTGCTCACTCGCTTGTAGGAAAAGACCGAAGAAGCGATAGATAAACTGTGTTAAACAGTGGTGAATCCAGGATTCTTATTTGGGAGGGGCTTGACCCCGCTGACGATAAGTTTTAGCAAAGTAAACACTAAAAGAACACACAACATATTACAAGCCTCTTTGAATTATTTTTCGCAAATTCTTCAATGAGTTCGTTAGGTTGTAGACTATTACCTAACAGAGATATCTCGGTGAATAGACATGGCGGCCAAACCGGTCAGCGCGAGTGGCAGAATGAGCGCCGCACGGATGCAAAATTCGTCACGTAAACAAAACATCTTATAGAAAAAAACTCAATACTTACTCATTAAGGCGACGATAGCCGACTTTTAATGATTTTATACTGAATATGACGTTTAAACGAGTACCTAGTGTTAATGATTTGGAAAAAATATATGTTAAATTAGAGCATTTTATTATTATTTTAATATAGGCATATTTTAGATTATGTTTATTATTACATTGTGAAATTAATTTGTAAATTTAGGTCTAACGCGGATAAAAAACTGAGAATCGTGCAAAATCTATCAAGCGTATTTTTTCTGAAACCTTCACCATTTTCAAGATAATTTTATTATTGATCTTTTAGTATACCTACGAGTTTTATTAAAATACCTTTTGTTTCATGTACCTATAATAAATTAATAATGCGTTTAATTTGGGACAGCGCTGCTTGATGTGCAAGTCCTATTACTAGCTGGACGTACTATGCGTTGCGTGAGCTCAGTACAAAACACGCAAGCTAACCACTCAAGGTCACTGTCATATATCTGAGGATAATTGATGAAATGATGAGTATTTTGTACATACTTGCTAAAAAGTTTAATTAGAATAATACCTCATAGACCTCAGACGCTTTTGGGAAGGGCTTGAGCCCCTTAGCGCACCCCCCCTGGATTCGTTACTGGTGTGAAATATGATATGGCTAGAAATGGGGTGACTATCGAGATGAAGAATATGAAGATGTAAAGAATAAAAAGGTAGTAGGGCGACCGAGGTCTGCTCGGGTGAAAATAGAGAAAACGAATTTCCCAAACATGAGACTCAGATACTTACAGACTTAGATCGATTTTTCGCCCCCGTAAACCAAAACCCGTAAACCAAAACCAAATATTGCAACTTTCATCGAAATCGTTAGAGCCGATTTCGAGAACGTAATTACAAATTATATGCAAATATTGCTCATTTAAATAGCATAGGATGCTGTACCACGACCCCACGTACCTAATTTGGTATAAAGATAACACTCGGGAGAAAACCCCTTATTCTCTGTTAGTTGTATAATTATTGTTTATGTCTTATATTTAACAAATTATTTGCTGGACGCAAGCTTGTGATGACTAATAGACGACGTCGATGATACATATTAGACTACCTACCTGCTTGTAGGTAGGTGCCCAGGCAACAACTGGGTAGGTATCCAATGCTTTCAAAATAAATAGAGAGAGTCCCTCTCCAGCCCGTCCCATCTTTGATGTCCTCCCTCCGGTGACGCCCTAAGCCGAGGCTCGTACCCCACAGGGGGTGCCCTTAGTGAGCGTTCACCTAGCTTTTTAGCTTAGTTTGTATGCCCCTGGCTGGAGGCTTTGAGTTTAGCAGCTTAAGGCAACCACAGGATTGACCGGTTAAATAGTCATGACCTCAGAGGTCAGCTATGAGATGCCCTATAGAAAAAAAAAGAAAAGAAAAGAGTCCCTCTTAAGAACTGGGCTGTGTTCGTTCACATAGCTGACGACATAACTAAAACACAACTTTATCGATGAGAAAGCATTCAAATCTTTGTTTCCAATTTATGTTATTTCCACTTGAACAAACATCCACCTGTGTAAATAAAGTTGATTTTATACTGACTAGTACCTACTGTTAAAAAAGTCATAAAAAAAAGATGAAGTCTAAGCGCAAATTGAACCTTATGCGTAGGCGTTACAGTTGTTTTTCCTATAACTCGTATTTGTTTACATGTTTGGCAATTAAATTGCGGACGCAGATTAGCTTAAGCTAAGGAGGAGCTAGCAGCTGTTGATTATGGGGCTATCTCATCAACAACTTACTACGATGTAACTCGCCTGTAATAAATACCTGCACCCAATGCCCTTTTTCGTTCATTCATTTAAAAAATAACTTGTTACAAAGAATGCCAAACCTTAAGCCTTTTATGTTCGGGAACATAATGATGTGTTATGTAAACGAATTGGTGATTTTCCTATTATTCCTGACCACTCCTATGAACCAGTTTAACATTTAAAATTGCTCACTTTGCTTAGTATATAACTTGCGAGCACCCGGTGCAAACCAATCACATTTTTTGTGCTAATTGTGTAAATTACCGAGTGACCTTAATGGGGATAAAAATGTCACTTGCACGTTGATCTCCAGCGTCTAATAATTTCACAGCTAGCCATACCTTTTATGTAAACAATCGATTTTTTTTTGATAATTATTTATTGAGCCCACTTGCGCAGCTGTTTACTGCAAAAATACGGGGATCCATGTATTTGCTAAAGATTTTATAAGAAGAAAACTGTGGGAGAAAGCTTTCCGAAAAAAATTGGAATCCGATATTTCGTCAAAACGATGTGCTATTCTTTAAGCCTTTTATGGGAGAAAGTGGTTTATAGGTGATGTTCCCAAGAGATCTAAGTCTGTTTTCATTACATACAGGCACTTGTGATGTGATATTATCTAAATTATAGTAAAATAATGTATGTGTTTATATTATCATATTAGATCAGTGCTAGAAGTGCTATCTCTGAGGTTTTTCGGTCAGGAAGATCATGCCCCAGTTGTTCTTCAACTCTGATCAGGTTATTTCTATCGTACGCCTCCAGTCTTTAACAAAAGACGAACTTAAAGTCAACGAACACAAAATAACCTATAAATAATAAAACGTTCATAATTTATTGACTTTTCCACTAAAGCTACTTTTTTACCAGTGGTAGATGCTTCCCCTGTCCTTAACTCGTCTTTTAATAGTGCTACACTCCAAGTCTTATACATATTTATCTAGTTTTCGTATAATAAAATTTCGAATGTGATCGACACAAAAGTAAACATAAACACAACAATAAGACGTACAACTGTGCTGCCACCTGTTATGAGCTTTTAGTTTTTAACCTCAATAAGAGCGTTTATTCTGAAAGCGTTTGATCTATGTTCCGTCCTGTTAGGAGCGTTTATTCTATTTATATATTTTCTCATTTCCATACAGTAATATTGCAAAATTAATCAAAACAGGTAAATATTTGACAGCTATTTACGACGTTGCTAACTTTTAGGATAAACCCTCTTAATGATTAGTATTTGGCGGCAAAATAGATTCTCTTTCACGTTCCTTTGTATCTATTCTCCATTATTCTCTCTAAATTAGTTTCTGAACTGAAACCGATGACGTCAACTGTCATTGTCAATCAATAACTTGTCATTGAAATTCTAATGTCACTGAATCACTGACTGGATTACTCGTCATAATTAATTTGTATTTGTCTAGGTTTTCTGAGTTTTCTAAGCTAAAATAAACGTAAAACATGGCTTATTTAACACAACCAGATTATGTGAAATATATTTGTTCTTGTGGACAGCTAAAACCCATCACGAGTCTTTATTTCTGCCGGCATTGCTTGAAAATACGTTGCGGTTTCTGCATTTGTCATGAGGTAACCCACTTTTGATGTATTTTGCTGCAGATATGCATAATAAAATGTGCCAATTTTTATTATGATTATATTAGAAATATCTAGGTTAATATTATTAAACGTAACATAAGTTTTAAATGTGAGAATTTGTTATAATTTATTCTGTAATTCTTCTACTTGACACAATTTTCTTTTTTATTACTAGACTAGTCGTTTATTATGATTTTGTAAAGATACCTAACAATCCGCAACTTTTCATGTTGCTGTTGAGCCATAAGAGCCAACTTGCCCATTTATTGATTAAAAGAAGATCTTTCTTTGTATTTTTGTATAGCCTTGCACATCCCACTCAAATTAGAAATGACAAAATCATGAAACAAACTGACTGGTTTGTTACTCCTCCAAACATTGTCTAAGTTAAGTTTCAAGCAGCTTAGTATTATAATAGACTAGCCCGTGCCTTCATCCGTGTGGATATTGGTAAATATCCCATGGGATTGTTGTGAATGTATTAATTAAGGTAAACTATCTGTGTGCCAAATTTTATCCAATGTTTTATGCAGCGCACGCCAATAAAACTCCTAGTTGGTATGATTCGTTCCAACATCTTCCACAATCATCGTCATATTTCAGCCAATTATCACAAAAAAATAGTGAATTATACACCTAAACATTCCTAATGAATCACTTCATCCATTGTTGAAAATCTTATGACAATACGTTTGGTAATTTTTGAGTGTATTGTGTTTAGGCAGACAGACGCTGTGAGGGACTTGTTTTTTAATATGTAGAGATATGAGTTTATGATATAGAACCATTGCATATAATGCTTTTAATTCTATGTCAATTTATCTAGTTTAATCATATCATTACTTTGTCAATGAGTTATTAAATTCATTAGCTTAGTTAATCGCACTTATTTAATCAGAATATTTTTCAGTGTACCCGCTTTGTATAATATTGTTTTTAACCACAATGCTTTTTACCAGGTTGACTCCCACTACTGTGCAAACTGCCTTGAGAACATGCCATCATCTGAAGCCCGTCTCAAGAAGAACCGTTGCAGCAGTTGCTTTGACTGCCCCAGCTGTTTCCACACCCTGTCCACACGGGCCACCATGGCCCAGCCTCGCCAAGTGCTGCAGGACCCAGCAGCTGCTGGAGATGCCAAGGTGGAGAGCAAACAGCCTAAGAAGATGTATTATTTGTCTTGTTTTAACTGTAGGTGGACGTCGAGGGATGTTGGGATTCCAGATCAGCCTGTTGGTAAGTGAAGTCCTTTTTGATTTTATGATTTTATAAAATTATATGACTTTTGCCCAGAATTCAGCCGCATAGGTATATTTCATAATGCCACAAATACTATGTCATTGTTTATTTTTTAAAAAAAAGTTATGTTACTGCAGCTGTAAATCCTACAGTCTTCCCATAAAAATTATCAGTTTTCTCCACATAACAAGCTGTTTCTGTGTTAAATAAAACAATCTGATCATAGGGATAACCTATGAAAATATCTTGCTGTAGTCTAACTTTCAGTTTTTTAATGCTAATGATACAAAATAGGTCAAAGGTGCTTCATAGACAAATATTTCATAGATCAAATTTCCATAAATTCAAATTTTCATAGAGACAAACAGAAATAATTATTAAAATCATTGTTCAGCATCTGGAGGTTGGCCAGAGCGTACAAACCCGTACGCAGCGCGTGTCAACCAGCTTCTGGACTACTACAAGGCGATTGCCATGCAGGAGAAACAAGAGAAGATCGAGCGGGAGAGGAAGAAGTTTAACATCAGAGGGAAATATATCACTCTTACTGTAAGTGTATCAGTTACTATGATAGAGTTGTGTATATGGACGTTCCAAAGAACCAGGAGCTCAACCTTAGACCACACCTTGTTCTTCTTTACTATAGACTACAGAGAAATATTGCCCAAATATTAAACAAACTTTAGTAATTGTGGTATTGTGCAAAACATGATAATTCCTACAACTATTTAACTTCTTTAATTGAAGTAACAAAGCTGCAAATTAAAATAAATACCAGCAAAGGGGTCATATCATAAGTTACATGCTGATGGTGTTTTGCTTCTAGTAACTAGGGCTGGCAGACTAAAAAACATAAGTCCAGAAGTGAAACTTTTCAGGAACAACAAAAACTGTATAAAAAAATAGCGTTAAACTATAAATTCAACTTTATTGGAATATTGAGATGTTTTTAATCAATACTAACATGCACGTAAATATAATTTGATAAAAATATAATAAAAAGCGATTTTAGTGACTTATGTTAGAAAGAACACTGTGTACCTAGTAGGTACTTGTGACTTAAGTGTATGAGAACAGTAAAAATAATTATAAACTATGTTTTAGTTGACATTCAAAAGTTACTTCTATGAACGTAAAATTAATTTAGCATACATCATTTATATATTAGCCTATATTTATAATTTATATTCAACTATTTATTCATCTTCTTCACTATCTAAAATATCAGGGTCAGTATTACGTACATTGTTCACAGAAGGCAAATCTAAATAAAATCTATGAAAAACGTCGGGTATTAAGGAGAGTAAAGAAATCAGATCATCTTTCTTTTCTTTTGATATCGGTAAGGGCTGTACCGATATAACAGGAATAGTGTCAGGTATGGCAGAAACTCGACGTTTCAAGTTAAATTTGTAAAAATTACATTCCGTGTCCAATGTGTCTTTGTAGGAGATTACGCCAAATTCAGAATCATAGCGCAACCACTTTTTATCGAGCCATTTAAATTGTCGCCCTTCTACATCTTTGTTTCTTAATACTAATGGACCCTTTAACAATGAAGAAAAATCTAAAAAGTCGGAACTGCGCATTTCGACAACTTCAAATTTTTTACTGCTCGATCTGATGAGTTGAATCCAATCATGCGGGTGATAAATCTGCAAATCCGTTTTCTTTTTCTTTTTTTCAATGATGCTATGATCCGTGTCCACTTCCAAGTGGCTATGACCCGGAACCATGAACTTGTGGTCTATGACATCTATGTCTAATTTCTGCAAAGCCCAAGTCAACATTGAACTGACATGAGAATTTCGGTTCTGACCGCCACAAGTATCAGAATAAAATATTACATGTCTTGTATTCTCAGGTACGTATGTTTGGAGATGTTTGAAAAGACATGATGCTATTTGATTAGCTCCTCTAGCAGCTATGGTTTCATACCATATGTAACACACAGCTTTTCCAGTTTTGTTGTCATGGACAGTCAGGTTGAACGTCCACAACTGGCGTTTGTAGAAAGCTACAGAAGAGCTGAGGGCTGGAGTGGGTAAACACTGTTGTAAGTCAAATGTGTAAACTTGCACAGTACTGTCACTTTTATTTACTTGAGTATCACATTTTTTCATTTCGTATGCTTGATCTGCGGCAGTCTTATGATGTTCATGTTGGGCAATTAGTTCAGTTTTCACCTGATCTTCCTGACATAGTTGAATTTGCATCTTGAATTTATCACAAGTATAACATGTGTCGGCACGGGGCTTTTTGAACGATAATCCTAATTTGTGGAATTCTTGACTATAAATTTTTACTGAAGGTGGACTGTCGCGGTTTTCACAAAATAAATCATACATTTTCGTAATAGTGAGATGAGAAGGCAAGTACTTTTTTGATGTAGTTTTTCTTGTGTAATGGCTCTCATAGGATGGAAATGATAAAATATGTTCCTTAATTTCTTGTCTTTTTTCATCAGAAATCTTATGTTTGGGTATACTCTTCCCACGGTTATCATCTGTTTGAGTGCCACCTATCGACGACCGTTTTTTCGTGGCAACTGTTTTTATAAAATTATCGCTTTCGCCTAACGTCTTTAAAAGGCATCCCCGACAAATGGGTTCACGCTTCCCGTGAATTAATAAAAAATATTTGTATGTTTTCATGCGATTCTTTTGTTGGTCAGGATCTAGTGTGCGTTGTCTTTGAGTGGCCTTGACGTGTATTTCAATTAAAGATGCCATATAAGTTGTTCTCTTGAGATATGTTCCCATTTGCCAATATTCTTTGAAAATAGCTTGTCTATCGTTCAATGATATACGCTCTTTGCATTTCATTCGACACGTCCCTAGCTCTTTCATTGTTCTGCTGGAAACAACTTTACCTTTTAATGTTTTATATGATTGACCTGTGTTGCGTTTTATTTTCTTTTCTTGTTTCGTAATGCGAATACTTTTTTTTGGAGATGTTTCGACCGCATGTGGCGTGTCGGCTCTTCGGTCAGTATCGGTGGATGTCGACGAATCTACTGCTGTTTCAGGGAGTTCGAAATGTGGATCCAGAACAGAATCATCACTTGAGAAATCCATTTCTCGATTAATAAACATGACGCCAGTGTGGCCTGATGATGTGGAAGGCATTGGTTCTTCTTCCGCTATTGTCCCTGTAGATTGTTGTTCATAACGTTCATCTAAAAATAAAAACATACTATAGAGGCTAAAAAAATTATTATTTTAATCATTTATTTATGATTGATGCTAAAATGAACAAATCACTGATGATTTCTGTTAAAACTACAATGAAAGATAAATATATTACTTTCTGATTTAAATCAAACACATGGCAAACTTACCTTCAACATTTGTGTTTCTCCTCATCACCATCTCAACTAATTTCTTTCCTCGCTGACAATCCATAGTAATTGGGAATATTTTTAAATAAAATGACACACACCACAACTGTTCTGTTAACAAATCAGAGCAAAACTAACTCGACTAGTGTGACCCAAATCACTACAGTTACCACTTCAGTTTTTTGTAAGCAATAAATTATAATTTGAGTACCTACCCTCGAATTAAAAATCGAGATAACACGACGCACTTGAAGTTCCTAATAACATAAGTCACTTTCTGTGTCCATGAAGTCCGAGAGCTTCAAGTGTTCCTTTTAACATAACTCAACTTATGTTTTTTATAACGCCGCAAGATTAATGCGATTCAAGAGGTTGAAAAAGGACGCCACTTAGATTCAAGCCCGAACAAGCGAATATGACTTATGTGCTTTAGTCTGCCGATGTATTGATGTAAATTAATAATTTTGGTACAAAGAAAAAATAAAGCATGTTTTTGACTTATGTGCTTTAGTCCGCCGACCCGACATTATTTTCCCTTAACAATAACTTTCCCAGTTATACAGAGTTATTTTTAATTGGCTTGCTAAACTCCGCAGCCGCGATGGGTATCGATATCAAAACACGATAAAATAAAAAGATTTGATGTTTTTTTGGGAGGTCAACGACCGACAAATCAAACTACATTATAAATTGAATTTGTTCTTTACCTAAAGATTTTCAAACTGCCATTGAACTCCACCCAGCCATCTATCACAGACAGTGGCGGGGCAAGACCTAAATTTGATGCGGGCGAGGTAAATTTGGTCTGTGCTCTGGTAGAGCAAGAAGCCAAATTAAAAAAATAAAATAAAAGCTGTTGAGACTGTCTAATTATTAAGTAGGTATAGGTCGAGATATAGGACTGGCTGTTCAAAAATATTGCGGGTCTGTAAAAACCATTTTTCGGTTCAGGGATCCGTTTGCGTAGCTAATATTAGGCTTTAAAGTACTAATTTTTGTTAAGAGTCTAGTGTACTCCGAAACCCTTCATTGTGCGTGGTCCGGCACACACTTAGCCGGTTTTTTATAAATTTTAGTTCAATGTACCGGACCGATCAATAGACACTCCCTATTTATTTAATAATCGTTTTAAACAATGAACCACACTTAAGGCTCTTTCAAACAGGCGCGACACGCGACGCGACACAAAGACACCGCTCGTCGCGCGACGAGCGGTGTCTTTGTATCGCTTTTATTCTCACATCAAATACTGACAAAAATACAAAATAATATCACATACGTACAAGTCGTGCCATTAAAGATGAGACTTGACGCACCACGTGGTTTGACTTGCGCAGTAGACGATTTATGGGTCTCTTTAGCGGTATGAGGTCCCCGCCGGGGCGTCATCGGGGCGGGGGAAAGAGCGGCGGGAGGCGCGGTCAAGTCTCATCTTTAATGGCACGACCTGTACGGCGCAACACTGCGTGCGAAGCGATACTTGGTTCGCTTTCTAGCCGTTGAGAAGCGTGAAAGTAAATTAAAGTAACAAACAAAATGGGAAATACCCAGCTCTGGCCGGCGGGGATTCCCCGAGATAGCAATGCAACGCCAGCAAATGTTGCTAGAACGCATAAAAACAAATTTGGTATGATGTCAATATATTTATCGTTATAAGACGAGTAAAATTTAAAATTTTTTCGTCGCGTTCACGGCTTTTAAGTAATGCATCAGCATAAACGTTCGAGGTGCTAGACCCCTCAGACCGCGAGGCCGTAGGCGGTGGCCCACGTCGCCCACGCCTTAAGCCGCCTCTGATCACAGACCCTTCTTTGAACTCATAAAACCAATTAAAATGCAAATAAAACGACGTCTAGGACAAGGCGGGTCTCACAGCGCGATGGCGCGCAACGTCGCGTCGTCGCCGGGTTACATTCGAACGAGAGCTTCGTGCGCAACGACGCTACTGGAAATATAAAGCCTTTTGATCAAATTTGTTGAGGTCATGACTATTTAACCGGTCAATGATTTTGTGAACACAATTGTTCTCTTTATTTATATAATGTTACGGATCAATGTTCTATGCAAGTATTTTTACTTTAAAGGTTTTGTAAACGCGATGGCGCCGTCTCACTCATTCTGAAATTCAATAGTAAATTTTAGTAAATGCCGTCGACTCATTCTCTCAGCTATACCTTCTTTGCAATGTGTAGGACAAGACGGGACTCACGGGCGCGATGGCGCGCAACATCGCCGGGCTACCGTCGAGTGAGAGCTCGTCTTCTGCCATCGCTGGCTTTGTGCCCAGCCAGGCTAGTGAGGAGGTTGATGAACTGCCCGAGGATATCTTCACTAAAGAGGTCAATTTGAATCAGAGTTAGTATTGTTTTATTTGTCTCTAAATGTTTTAAAATAAAATGGAGCTACAAAATGATGTCTAAATGGTATGAGACTACGAGTAGGACTACGACTAAGTATATCAATTAATTAATTATTAAATTCTTTATTGACAGTAACCATGAAACTCATACAGTGTTAGTAACAATAAAATAAACTTAGAACTATGTTAGTAATACAATTACAACAGCAACTTCACAAACACACAGCAAAATAATCATTGCTTCAGCATTCCAGCTGAGAAATGAACTTTTATGTTTTGGATATTGTCATAAGGTAAAAATAACACGACACCATAGTTAAAATATTTTCCAGTCCACTAGTCCAATTTTTGCGACCGTCGCGCGAATGCGCGATTGCCGTGAACATTGTTCGAAAAATCCGAACGCGCCATCTGGCGACGCGATGAAGACGCGTTCGAATTCATCGAACAAATTATCGCAACGATTGCTTTCTATTCTTACACCCGGTAAGACTTGCACTTCAAAAAAACAATAATTTTATAATAGTATATATTTATAGTAACAAGTATGCCGCAACGCTTGGCGTCTCCCGAGTGGCAGCCAGTGTCAGTGTCGCGCCTGCACCCGCTCGCCAAGCTGCTGAGCGTGAAGCGCAGCCAGCGCTGCCGCGCCTGCGACCACAACCTCACCAAGCCCGAGTACAACCCGGGCTCCATCAAGTTCAAGATCGAGCTGCTGGCCTAGTAAGTAATACTATCAGTGTCGCGCCTGCGCCCGCTCGCCAAGCTGCTGAGCGTGAAGCGCAGCCAGGTGTGACCATTTTTCTGATATAATCCATCTCTAGTTATTATTGCACCAATGATGCTATATGCTTCTAATTTAGATTTGTCCTGCTGGTCAGTTTCAATTTTTATTTAGATATCCATTGTATCCATGTCAGTTTCTAGCCACTAAAGTTTACATTTATAAAGCTATCACCTATATTCCCCACCTCCAAGGTTAACCTATTTTTACCAAGAAAAAAACCTATTTGTACCCTGCGTAATTGCGTAACTTATTTTCGTAAACAATTATATCTAATTTGTTTCATTTTGACAGTTTAACAACATTCATTGCGTTATTTACGTTGTCGAGCGGATTTTTTTTTTCCAACTTGTTAAGCAATGGATCAACAATCGGTTTCAAATCGAAACAGATTGTGTTTGTGTTGGATTACGCAATTAGAGTACTGATCTAAAATCTATGAAAACCTCCAACAACCCACTTTTCCACAGCTACCATGTCCCCGAAGTAAAAATAATATCCCACGAGCCAGTCAAACCTGGCCAGAAGTCAGCTCTCCTGCTGAAGCTGACCAACCCCACGGGACATGAGATGCAGCTGCGGCTGCTGCAGCCAGAGGACATCCCTCCTCAGGAGGAGAAGGAGGAACCCAAGAGTATTGAGAAGTCGCTGGAAAGGTCCCTGAACTTGGAGAAAGTGAGTTTATTTATTTATACATCTGGTATTTTAGAGATAGTCAATCATACTTTTTGAACTAGATGAGGTTGGTTTCCTATCTGACTACTCTGAAAAGAAAGGCCGAAACAAACTCGAAGGTTGCAGTTTAATGATCATGTGAAAACCATTATAGAAATCAACCATGATAGAATGAGAAATCAGGATACGTAGAGAAAAGAGCCATGAATCCCATTTTTCAGAAAATAACTGTTTGTTTTTCTAACACCCAAACTAAATGCATACCATTATAAACCGGCTGCCTATACTGTTCCCACTACTGGTACACAGGCCTCCTCCCTGTGAGAGGGAGTGGGCCGCAGCATCTTCCACGCAGGCCCAGTGCTAATGATTTTGGCAAAAAAAAATGTATCATCGATAGCTTCTGGTAAAGACCAAATCCTTTCATATTTACATGCGGTGGTCACACGGTACATCCATGCCGTGTCATGTATGAGAGTTATTACGTTCTTGACACGGCACGAATTTGTGTGGTTCAAGCTTGATTATAAACAAAAGAATCTGGCGGTTGGCATTGAAAATCATTACGCGTACATCTTAATTCCAGGACACATCATCTTTCAAAGCCATCGAACGAGTGCCAGTGTATGAAGCAACGAGTTACGTGACGTCACCCGACGTGACGCTGACGTTAGCGCAGCGGGACGACGCCGCCGAGTACGACGACGACGCTCAACACGATACTAATGAGTAAGTGTTCATTAGTTATTATTTACTATATTAAATTACTGCCCCTATGCACCATACCATGATTCACCACAATCTATTGGATACTCAGCTACCATCAGTGCCCCACACATGGTAATGTTTGTTTTACTAAATTTATATTTTCAGTACCTTTTGCCAGCGGCATCTCCTGTGTGATATCTTTATAAATTATAGCTTATGGTACTCGGTAATTATAGAGCAATCTACTGGTGAAAGATTTTTTTAATCGATCCAGTAGTTTTTGAGTTTATTCAGAACTATTTTTTTATTTTATTTATTTAGATTAGAACAGGTAGAGTATATTTACTTATACTTCGAGGGATGAAGTAACAGAGTGGATATTACTCTAAAATCCTGGAATCATAAACATGAGGATGAAGTCCCGGATTTTAAGAAGTTGCAAATTATATTATGTTGCATTATGTTGTATGGCATTTTACTGTGGGGTTGGGCTGCTGACATTGAATCCATCTTTATTTATTTTGCAAAAGAGAGCTGTCAGAGCCATTGATAATCGACGTCACTGCAAAGAATTAATATTATGACAGTACCTTGACAATTCATTTATGAAAATATTATGTATTTAAAGAAAAATCTACATCTTTTTAATAAAATAAGTGATAGACATAATTTTAATACTAGAAATAAAGATAAACTAGATCAACCATTTTTCTTATTATCTTAAGTACATATCTTTTTTGGGGTAATTTGTTAAATGTTACAACAAAATACCTTGTGACATATTGTGATTAAAAGAAAGAAAATTTAAAACTCATATTAAAAGTACACTTTGTAAACAAGCATATTACAAATTAGAGGATCATATCCAAGATGAGTGCTTGGAAACATGCTGGTCCTGCTCCATAGGACAATTTAGAATCAAGACAAAATCAAACGGGTTGCTAATTTAATTGTAAAATTTATAATTTTGTGTTATATGACATTGATTTTACATTCTGTGATTACTTCCTCACACACTGACTTATTAATTAAAAAAATAAATAGGAAAATCGTCTACTTTGACAATGATTGTGATATATGTGAGCACCATGTATCTATCACATAATTAAATTATCTGTTGTTGCTTCATTTTTAATTCTTTTTACCTATTGTCGTATAGTAATTTTATTCTAGAAACATCGTCTTCACATATAATTATTTAACTAATGTACGTACTTATACAAAACATTTTAAAAGAGTAATGGTGGAGTTTCTTGCCCATTCTTCTCCATACGAAAACTACCTTTTGGGAAGGAGTAGAATCAATCATATTATTTTGTAAATTTTGATGTCCAAAAGTGCCATACATGGGCCTATTTGAAATAAATGATTTGATTTGACTTGACATTCATAAAAATTAACATTTTGAAGACTTTTATTATGTTTTAGGGTTCCGGACTAAAACTCTTAAACTATTTGCGCTGTAGCATGGTGCGGGTGACAGTTGCCCGTATGACGTTGACATTTGTCAGTACCACGTAGGGATGTGAGGTTATGCAATTCATTTTTATCGCTAACGATACTCGCAGCGTGAATCTAGTTCTCTTTAATATTGTTATGAAAATTAGTGTATTATTCAGTTGTGCAGTGTAACTACGTGTGTGCTACGTGTATAAACTTGTCAATATAAATGTTTTATGGCTACATAATTATCTTTGTACTTATATAAAATAATCAAAATCGGGTTTATGTTTTTTTTTTCGTGACAACATTTTTGCTCTATGGTGCATCGGCGCGGCGGCCATGTTGTTTACCCGTGCGATGCTGTGAGTGCGAGTACGAGTGCAAGCGCGTTATATTGTGACTTAATGTGACACGTATTACGATTTCATTGTTTGTTTTCATTTTTGTTAAATTGTTATTTGTTATAAGTTTGTTGAGTTTGTTGTTATTACCATGCCTAAGCATACAAAAAAAACTGTTTTGGGTAGTCAGGCCAGGGAGCTTGTTGTTCGCCTCCGAGACTACTTTGAAAGAGAACAACAAAATAATGGACCGTTGTTACCATTGAATCATATTGTAGAACGAGTAGCCGAAGCTCTTGATATTGGCCGCAATACTGTTTCGCGTATAACACGTGAGAAAATTGGCCAAGATGGGATGTTTGAAAATAAATTATCGACACCCAACAAAAAGCGGACCAAGGTGAAGCCAATCACAGATTTGGATGATTTTGCTAAGGTTGCTATTAGAAATCATATTTATGATTATTATAGAAGAATGGAGCTACCCACATTGCTCAAGCTTCTAAAATCATTAAAAGAAGCTGACTTGTTCAAAGGAGGTATTACTTCGCTACGGCAAGTTATAAAAGATATTGGCTTTGTTTACAAAAAAAGTTAACAAAAGAAAGATTATTATGGATAGGACTGACATTGCCCTAGCAAGATGTAGATTTTTAAGGAAGGCCAAAAACATAAGTGATTGGAGCAAAGTTGTCTTTTTGGATGAAACGTGGCTAAACGCCAACCACACAGTGGGTAAAAGTTGGACCGACGATACGGCACAATCGTGTACCAAAGTGCCGGAAGGCAAAGGCGAACGCCTTATTATTTGTCACGCAGGTACAGCAAGTGGATTCGTCCCTGATTGTTTGCTGGCTTTTAAGTCAAAAAAAAACTACGGAGTATCATGAGGAGATGAATTACGAAAAATTTAAAGATTGGTTCATAGGTCTATTAAACAATTTAAAAGAGCCTATGACCATAATAATGGACAACGCACCCTACCATTCGGTGCAAGTTAATAAACCCCCAAACCAATCCAACCGCAAAAGCGAGTTGGTGAAGTGGCTGAGTGAAAACGGAGTTACAGCAGATATAAAAATGTTAAAGACGGAGCTTATTGCCTTAGTCCGACGCCATAAGCCACCAACTCCTACCTATGCTCTGGACGAGATGGCAAAAGAAAAAGGCCACCAGGTCCTTCGACTACCACCCTACCATTGCCAGTATAACGCTATTGAGCTGATTTGGGCCCAAATAAAAGGTATGCTTTTAATTTCAATTCCCATTTTGAAGCTTTATAAAAAAATCAGCTTTCCGATCGTAGCATGTACCTAGTTTAAAAACATTACCAGATACTAGATTAGGCTGATTGATGATTATTTGAATACTTTTTTTTATAAGTTCGTTTATTTTTAGGTTACGCCGCAAGAAATAATACTTCGCCGCCATTTACGGCAAATAAGATGTTGGCCCTATTACAAGAGGCCATCAACAATGTTCAACCTGAAGACTGGTCGAAGGTCGTGAATAAAACAAAACGGGACATTATGTCTGATTGGGATCGTGACATACATATTGACAACATAATTGAGTCATCGTTAATAATATCCGTCACAGATTCAGATGATGAATTGAGTGACAATTCAGATGTTCCTGACTCTGATATGAGTTTAGACGAATAACATGTATTTTTTTTTAGCAACCTTTTAAACAACCTTACCCTATAAATGTTCTGTTGTATAATTAGACCTTTTAAAAATAAAAATTGACCTACGCACAATATACGTTTTTTATTATAAAAAATATCGACTATCCATCGTAGCAGTACATCCCATCACTAAATACGTCTATGGCGTTACGTTATACGCATAACACTTTGCTTAATTTTTCATTCAATTTGATTTTATTTCTTGATTAGAACATTCTGGTTGGGTTTAATTTAATTTACTACAGTTATTAATTATTTAATATATTACGAATGTGGTACAACTGAAATATTAAGTCATAAATTGTAAATCGCGGCAACTTTCAAGAGTGAAACGAAATGTTACTGAAACTGTCACCCGCACCATGCTACAGCGCAAATAGTGTAAATTAAAGTGCATTGCATGTGCATTTGTTTTACATACAGAAAAATAATTCTTGAAATGAAAAGTTGGCTGGTTATTGTGTGTATTTACTAGATTACATTGCGATGAAAATGGTAATTTTGAAAATGAAAACAAAATGTCTAATATATATTTACGTACAATTACAAAAGGTTCTTATATTTTTTCCTTCTCTTTATTTTTTGTTTATGTTCTGTTTGGCGTCATATTGATTTTTTTTACGATTATTGTAAAAATTGATGAAAAAGAACAGATTTTTGCTAAAAAAAAAACATGTTTATTTTCAATTGAGGGTAGTTTTTTTCCACAATTTTCATTTTACGAGGACGCCTTATTACTTTCAATCATTATGGAGTTTGTTTCATCCCTATATATCATTTAGTTTAAAAGTTATACCATTTTGTTACATTTTTTTTTAAATTCCATAATATATGTAATTTTTTTTATATTTTTATGTCGATAAAATTAAGCATAGATTCCCTCATTTCGATATGTGCACATTATAAAGACTCACCCATATAATATTTCCGTTTTATACAAAAACTCAAAAAATAATCCAAAAACCTTTATGGTCTCAGTCTGTCTGTCACAGCTGGATATCTCAAGAACTACTAATGCTATCAACTTGAAATTTGAAATAGTTTTAGATGACGTTTAGCCAACTATTTTGCAATTAAGAAAGAAAAAAAAAATTGCAACTGGTACTGAACGGCGGTCTTAAAAATTCGAAGTGGGGCTACTAGGGCATGTAGGGTATCGTATGAAAGAGCGCTATTTGCACATTCTCAAACATTTTTATTATGTCGCATAGTTTTCGACTTTTGACGAAAAACGTTCCCCTCTTACCTCCCAAGTTTGCATAGAGAAAAATCTGAAATTATTCTATAAGATAGAAGTTTATGTACAGGAAAAATAAAACTATGTCTCTAATATAGAACTCATGAACTTAAATTGCATTAGTTCCACTATCGGTCAAGAGATGGCGCTGAGCCAAAACTGCAATATTCTACACGGTAGTGTTAAAATTCTTTGACGAATAAAGGTCTCGCCGATGAAAATTTAAAATGGTACGGAACCCTCGGTGAGAGAGTCCGATTCGCTTTTGACTGTTTTTTTTTAAATGACCCGCGGCACGGAATATCGCCACCGCGCCGATCAGCTTCTCCAGGCGCGCCGCCGCCGCCGCCGACAATTTTTTTATCGGCGTCCACATCTATTTCCAATACAACATACAACTGTAACAAATCTGAATAATTATTATGTTCACAAAAGCCACTAATAAAGAGTTGAAATTAAATTGTAGGTATAAGTGTCTGCCGTCATAAAGAAAAAAGGCACAACTCACAATTTTTCTAAATATATTTTTGTGATCCAGATCTTTAGAGATATTATAAACTAAAAGGGCACAAATACTAACACCATTTTTCACATTAAGATACGGAAAAAGGACTCATTTGACTTTGATTACGTTGAAAAATCACAAATGTTGTAGATGGCGACTTTCATTTTACTCGATTTTTTAACTAACAAAAATTTTCACTCTTCAAAACTTCTCAAAGCGATCAGGCCTTGTGAAGTTTTAAATCTTAAATTACATAAGATGCATCAGCAATGTTTGCAAGTGTTAGTTGGCTATAATGTCAAAGTCAGACTCGAGACACAGTCAGACTTTTAGGCTTCTGACAACCCATAACGACTGTCAAGGATCCGCGAATGACAGCCGGGACCAACAGCTTAACGTGCTTTCCGAGGCACGAAGGATCGACGGACCAACTCCGGCAAGCGTAGCTTAACCTGATGGATCGTCCCACGCGGCTGTTATTATTTAGCCACGAGCTCCTTGCTTGGTTAGTGAGCAACAACGGACACCAAAATAGTTATTTAATAGACTTACTAAAAGTTATTGAATGTTAACATGTTGCAAAATGTTTCTCTACAAAAAGTAACTTCGGTGTAGAGAGTAGGTGCATCTTTAAATTAACATTAGCCATCAAGATAATATAGAAGTCTTATACACAATAAAACAACAACAAAAATTCTAAAAAATTCTAAATTATTTCAAGTTTACAACACTACCCGCGGCCGTTGAACCCGTAATCTGTATAAATAAAAAAACCGGCCAAGTGCCTGTCGAACTACACAATGAAAGGTTGAGATGAATTTATGTATCCCAAGAACATTACATTGTAGTTAAAAAACATGTTCTCCCATACATTCCAACTGCAAATGTAAGTTTGTACGCACAATATTGAGAGATTTACCATGTTATATAAAAAATATGTTTAAGAACCTAGCAACAAGCCCTGTCATTTGATATGTCACACGGTACAGTTAGCAAAACTTTTTTGTAAATTTTCTTGTTTCTCCCCAAGGGGGGCCAAGACAGACAGACACACGAGTGATCCTATTAGGATTCCGTTTTTTTCCTTTTGAGGTATGGAACCCTAATAAAATGGTGAAACGATATAATTGATAATCGAATTACACGCAACTTTAAGTTTACTAAAATACCCAAAAACCAATGACAATATTGCAAATCACGCTGCACCTGAACCATTTATTTTAAATTCATTACGTATTTATGTGCATTGCGTGTAGGGCTTTTAAATAAAATATTCGACTGCGTTTGAAAACACATTCCCGGAACGTGAACGTGATTTTTTTTTTTTTTTTTTTTTTTTTTTTTTTTTTTTTTTTTTTTTTTTTTTTTTTTTTTTTTTTTTTTTGTGGGTGGGAAATCATCAAATAACTTCTCCCGCTCTGGGCGGAGCGGGAGAGCGTGTCAGACTCTTACTGACGTGACCACAATAGTTATCGAATAATTTTGAAAATTTCAACAGAAAAAAAGCATTTTAGTTTTGCAACCTGCAAACGCTATATTTCAAAATGTGTGCAAAATTTCATTCAAATCCGTCCATCCATTTTTGAGTAACAAACATTCAAACACACTAACTTTCACATATATATAGCCTCTATGTTACTCGATAAAGATGTAGCTTTCTAATGGTGAATGAATTTTTTAAATCGGTCTTTTGGTTTTTGAGTTAAATCATAACTAACAAACAAAAATCTAATCTTTCCTCTTTATAATATTAAGTTTAGATAAGTTAACTAGAATACAAGTCCGAACACCATCAAGAAGGAAATAACCATTATCAGTAAATTTGCAAAACTTGTCATTGCAATTTGTCTGTATTATCAGATGAAATACTGCTGCATCCTCATTCTAAAGAGGGACTCCGTGCCTTTAACAACACCACAACATCTTACCCAGAAACCAGCCACTTTCGTTCATCGTCATCATTCTCTTGCTCCCAATTTATTTGTGGTCGGCGCCGGCGCAATGTCTTTTTTTTTCACACTTAGTCTATGAACACGAAGTCAGCGGGCGCGGGGCGGCGGCGGCGCGTTTCAATACATAGATTTATATGGAACAGGCCTCGAAAGAAGGGGAGCGGCGTACGAGCGATGCACACCAGTCTAGCGGTGCCCCGTGCATTTTATATTTTGTTTTTTACATCTTCTTTTGCCCACAATAAATCTAACGTTACGAAGAAATTTGTATCAAAGGGATGTTGTTGTCGCTGTTTAGACATTTCGTTCGCGAACAAACACACTAATTTCTCATAACACCGCACTACGCTGCTCTAGCGCCGCGCGATCTGCCCGCTGGCTTCGAGAACAGGTCTGCGTTGCCGCGCCGCTCCCACCCTCGCTCCGCAATCGCCGATTTCGAGACCGAGGCCTTAGTCGTCACCTCGATGGCCACACTCTTTCTAGCCATATTATCTTTCACACAGTGCATATATCTTTACTTTGAACCCACCCATCTTTTGTTCCAGCATAATAATGTGGCGCAAATCAAACAAGCTGGCGCTCCGCCTCGAATTGGTGACGCACGAGGCGGCAGTGGGCGGGGCGCCGGCCGCGGCGCGCGTGGCGCTGCAGTACTCGTACCGCAACACCGTGCCGCCCGCCGCCGCCGCCGCGCAGCCGCGAGACCACACCCTGTACACCACTGTGTTGTTGGACTTAGGCACTGTTAGCTCTAACTAGTCCTTGATTTTAATTTATTTATACACTTCACTGTACGGTCAACCGCTCGTCGGTACTCATTTTTATCTTTCATTCGGCATATTTAATTCGAATTGAAACATTTGAACACAAAAGAAATCAAAATTGAAAAATGAGTACATTGGTGAACCGATCCAACAATGTTGGATTTAGCCACTCCACACCTTTCACTTCCAACCGAGTGATCAAAAAATGAAATGAAAGGAACAGATGAACGTTCATTCCTATGTAATTTTGTACAACAAAAAATATATCAGCTTTACTGTTACTGCTAGGAAATAAAAAAGTCAATGTCTGTCTGTCCATGGACGCGCGGTTAGCCCCACACTTATTCTGTAGGCGGAATGTATGTTAAAACTGTGTGTATTGAAGAGCGTGTATCTGCTACTTTATTCAACTCTCTTATTCAAAAACATCTTATCAATAAAAATACTTTATTGTTCCACTTCATTGCCGAATTTATGTTGTTTTGAATTAGAGAGGAGCTGTATTCTGCAGGACATAGTAACAAGAATAAAGCATTATATTTTTTAGTTTAATTTATACTTACTCAGGCTCGAGTTATAACTAAGTACTGAATTATTTTTGTTAAGTGTGCAATGTTAAGTCAAACAGATTTTATAACATTATACTCGTAGAATAGTATAATATTATAAAACAAACCAGAATGTATGTTGCTATTCAGACAATCTGCTACGTCACGCGAACTTCGATAACAAAAAAAAAGAATAGAGATATGGAAAACCAGATATAATAGATAGTTTTTATTTTAATGTTCATGATCATTGTATGAATGAATGAAATGCACCGACCCCAGCGTGGTTTAACCAGACTCGATAAATCGAATGAACCCCAAGATCTACACCACCCCTGGAGCCTCAGGCTTCATGGGGCTACTGAGGCCATTGCATGTCAAGGAGTAGACCGGGGGGCGCGGTAATGGTAGGGAAGACGTGCACTCAGGATATGGAAGGATTTGCGAGAATACTAATAAAAAAACTTAATGATGGACCCCTTTTTATTTTTTGGGTGGGAAATCATCAAATAACTTCTCCTTCGCAACCCCGGCAGGCATCGGCCCTAGCGGACCCCGTCAATTCCGCTGACATCTCTTTGAGGCGCGCGTGGAACACAACGCGCCGTCGACCCGCGCCTGGTCCTTATCGGACGGTGAGCTACCCATTGCTCACCGGCGCAAGTCCGCGCCTACGGTGGCCGGAAATCGGCTTGCGATTCCCGACGCCCTGGGCGTCTCCTCCTGCGGTGGTTAGGGGCGTGAGGGCGCGAAATTTGCCTCTCCCTCACGCGTTCCGCCTCCTCCTTCGCGATCATTACCGCTTCTCAGAAGGAGGTGACGGCCTCCCATTTCCTCTCGCTCCGTACCATAGCCTGAACCAGGGCCGGACGCGAGAGATCTCCGCCGCCGATCGCCTCCACGAGGACACGGCGATGCTCCGCCCAAGCTGGGCAGACCTCCACCGTATGCTCAACCGTGTCCTCCGGGCGATCCACACAATGATGACACCCGGGCGTTTCCTCCCGCCTTATCCTGTGCCGGAACCTCCCGAAACAGCCGTGTCCGGTGAGGACCTGCATCAGGCGGAAGGTGAGGACGCCGTGGCGCCTCTAGCCACTCCTCAAAGAGGGGTCTTATCGCCGCAATTGTGGCGTGCCCAGCGCTGGGTTGCGACAATGGTACTCTCCATGACGCCATGAGATCCCGCCGGAGCTCTGTCCGCTGTGCCGTGATTTCTCGCGGCAGCGAAGTTAAGCCCCGGCGTTTCGCCTCCTCGCGCAACTCCCAAATGTGCGCGAGGACCTTTGCCGCCAGATCCCATCGCGGTAATCCGGCAAGGAGGCTCGCCGCCTCGCAGGAGACCGTGCGGTATCCTCGGGCCAGCCGGATGGCCATGACCCTCTGGGACGCGTTCAACCGGCATAATGATGACCCCTCAACTGTCGATTTGCCTTTAGCAGTCGATAACAATAAGAATTCTATTGTGTCTCATTAGTGACCATTAAACTCATATGTCAACTCAAATCTATGTTTGGTTGCAAAGAATTTATCATGATGAGTTGATTAGTAATTGTTTCGAGACATTTCTAAACGTTAAATTAAAGAGTCCGCCTAGGCTTGCTTTTGAATAAAAATAAAAAAATATATACGTAACTGTTTGGTAAACAGTAGCAAAGTATGGCTTCCAAATGTTGACAAAATTCGTCGCATCGTTTTGAATCAATTATGTCAAAGTTAAGGGTGAACATGACATACAAAGAAATAACATTATCAGCACTGAGATAGCTAGAAGTTAATATAACCTACATAACAAATACTAAAACACTTGCAAAAGTATATTATTATGTATAATATCGAAAATTTTACATTTTAATGCATATAGAGCAGCTAGATACACAATAACGTGCCTAAAGATTGCTTTTAGAACCTAAATGAAATTATTCATGAAATTCCAAGTGATTGGAGATTTTTAGTTAGTTATTTATTTTTTTATAGACTTTATTCAGGGTCAAGTTAAATTAACTAGGGAAACCCCGCACACGTGCTGGTTTCGATATCTTAACATGAAAAAGAAAAATAACCTATCACCAACAATAACTGTGCCTATCATGTCTGCGGTGTTTCGTTAATTTAATTTGATCCTGCATATTAAGAAGAAGATATACATATTAGGTTAAGAAATTCTCACTACTAAATAATTGTGCATATAACCATTAGCTTTTGAAAGTTAGCACATTCTGTATAACATTCTACTGCAAGTATTATTAACTTGGTTGAATATGTTAGCTGAAATAAAATATTTTGAACACAAATTCAATATATTGTTTTCGTTTTTCCCTAACTACTACTAATGATCACAGTAGGTACTTACTACACCAGCAGTGTAATGTAATAACATCTGTAGGCTGCACCACAGAATTGAGGAAAAATACATTTTGACCCTTAAATGCATACAGTTGACAAATGGCAACAATTTATTTTTTGCCAGCAAAAAAATAATTTGACAGCTGTACGTTTCTGAACTCAACGTAATATGCGGACATAGACTATAGACTATCGGAAGAAAAAAAACTGTAACGAATTTTGCCGGTAATTTTTCTGTCACACGTCATTACAAACGAGTAAGTGTAAAAGTTCGTGTATTGGCGAGTACGAGTGATTTGATTTACGATTTCACATCAAAGAATCTATTCTTCAAAGTTTGAAAAATACTAATTGAGTAAAAAATGAGGTAAGTTTTTGATATTTCATATATTTTCCGCTGATTTCTTTGTAATTTTACGTTAAGGTAGTTTCTAATATGTTGCCAAATGTCTACATCATGCGTTTGCTTTACGAATTTATATGGTTGTGGGCCGGCTTGACGTTATTTTTTGCTTTCGCTTTTTAGCATGCCACGCAGGCTGCGCGATGAAAATATCGAAGATATGCTAATGGCTTTAGAAAATGAAAATATCTCAGAAGATGAAGAAGACATAGGTGACGAAAATGATATAGATTATTATCCAAGTATACAAGATATTTTGAATGATTTGGATAATGAATCACCCGAAAATGAAGAAGTCGACGAAGACCCTCCACTTGTATCCGAAGAGGAGCCCCTTTCTCGTGAGACCTCGTTCGTGGAACCTGCTTAGGGGTCTTTGCCAACTCCATCAGTTTCGGGTATTCTTGGAGTTGCAGGTTGGAGATCACGTAGCAGAGATCTAATATGGAAAAAGCGTAATTTGGTATGGAATGAAGATCGCATAGCCTTCTTAGGAAGCTCAGAGCTACCCTCAGACGTCGCGGGCCTGGAAACTCCATTCCAATTTTTTTCTAAATTCATAAATGACGCAGTTATTACAAAAATTGTCGAACAGACCAATTTATATATTATCCAAGAGTGTTACCAGTGCGCCCGTAACTGCTACAGAAATACGACAATTTTTGGGTATTATCATATTCATGTCGGTGTTTCACTACCCTAGTGTCCGATCATACTGGTCAAAATACGGCTTTGCTCAAATCATGAAAACCATGACAGTAAACAGATTTGAAAAAATGCGATCTGTAATTCATTTCAACGACAACTCAGAGCACAAACCTGTAAATCATCCACAGCATGATCGTCTCCATAAAATAAGACCATTGGTGGACCATCTAAACTCATCGTTTATAACTGCTGCTCCATTTGAGCAAAGGCTATCCCTGGACGAACAAATGTGTGCCACCAAAGTGGCTCATTTTATGAAACAGTATCTCCCAAACAAGCCACACAAATGGGGTTTCAAGTTATTTGTGTTGTGCTCTCTATCTGGGTATGCATATACTTTTGAAATATACTCTGGTAAGCAAGATATTGCCCAAGCCCCAGGTGAACCAGGTCTAGGAGTGGTAGGAAATACCGTCATAAGATTATGTCGTTCAATCCCTCGGCGGGTAAACCATATAATTTATTTCGACAACATTTACACCTCAATTTCTTTGCTGCACTATCTTGATAGTCAGGGCATTTATGCTCTGGGTACCATCCAAAGGAATCGTCTCGGCAAGAATTATAAGCTGCCAACACAGCAGACATTCATGAAAGATTCTGTACCTCGAGGTTCTTATGAGGAGCAAGTGGCTGATTATGAAGGTGTAGACATATCTGTAACTACCTGGAAGGACAACAAAATGGTAACATTGGCATCTACATACGTTGGAGCAGAACCGGCCGAGAAAGTCGATAGGTACGACAAGAAACAGAAAAAAGTAATAACTATACCCTGCCCAAAAATTATTAAGGATTATAACGCCCACATGGGGGGCGTCGACCTTATGGATAGTTTTTTGGGAAGGTCAGGATAAGAATAAAGAGCAGAAAGTGGTACATTCGTATCTTCTATCATTTGATCGATATGGCGGTCATCAACTTGTGGGTTTTGTATAATAAAGCTAATAATGGAAATCAGACCAAAAAAATGACATTAGGTGACTTTAGAGCAGAGTTGGCAGAGGCTTTATGTAACTATAAAAAAAGTGTTGAAAAGAGAGGAAGACCCTCTAGCAGCAATATTGAAAGAGAATTGGAAGCGAAGAAACCTCGTCGTAAACCACTCAACCCTGTGCCAGTAAAAGATGTAAGAACAGATGGTGTCGACCACAACGAAAGAAGATGCGAAAAGAAAAATAGATGCAGACTGCCTGGTTGTAAAGGATTTTCGCGCACCAAGTGGACAAAATGTCTTGTTGCTCTTTGCCATACCAAAGAAAGAAATTGTTTTGCTGCATTCCACTCTTAGATTAGGTAATCCTTCAACGCATAATGTGTCCAAAAGGCAACATATAATTTTTTTCTAATAAAATCTTTATTTTTTACTTGGGATTTTTTTCATTATTTTTCCCATTACATATCGCCAAACATATTATTTATTTTACAAAACAAAAAATCATGCATTTAAGGGTTAAGGGTCAACAAAAGATGTAGATACTTAAAAATTCGAAAAAATAAATCGAATTAATTCATTTATTAACAAAAACCATATAAAATAAATGCTCAATATTGTGAAAACTGGTCAAATCCCGTAACTACATACATACTCTCTTAATTTAAAATTAGTCAAAGTAGATGCTTAGCCTGTGCAAGGATTATCTTTAACTTGTGTCTTAGCTGAATAAATGACGTCATTCATACCTACACCATCGTAACTACAACCCACTAGAGATATCGGCAAATTGTTTGCTGCTATGTACTCCCGAATCTTATCAACCCTCTCATAGTGCCCTACCACATACTGCGGTATACATTTTTTCAAAATATTCACATGTGACGCAGTGGGCTTTACTCTTATGTTCAATATCTTCCCTACCTCACGCATTGCTACTCCTAATAATGTGCTCTCAGAGACATCATACCCAAACTTTTCCTTGAACCATTTACCCCCGAGCATAACTGTTAAAACAGTTCCATTTTGATCTGGCATACAACAAGAGTCAAAAACTACTCCTAGGATAGGAGAGTTCTCAATAGGTGGCACTAGGAATCCAAAAGCAGGTTGAATAAGTGGTTCTTCTATATCAAAATACAAGTTAACTATGCCAACTGTTACAAATGGAATGTTATTTAAATTATTTGCCAGCTCTGGATGTTGTTTTTCCACTAGCTTGGCAAGAGCATAGGCTGGTAGCGAAGAGTAAATGTGATTGGCTGTTAAAGTAGATCCATTTGAATTTTTCAATTCTGCAGAGCTTGAATCTATAAAATCTATTTCTTCAACTTTTGTATTCATATTAACAGTCACATTATTTTCAATCAAATAGTTTTGTAAAGTGTCAGGAAAAGTTTCTAAGCCACCTTTCATTGTGTACACATTCCATTTCTCTTCTTGTGCTTGCTTAGCTAACTCACCTATCTCCATATCTGAATTAGATTTCGATTGGAACATAGACTTCATCAACCCTTTCACAACTCCGCCATGGGTTTGCTCGTACTCAAATAATGTTTTCATCAGAAACTTTACAGATATTTCCTTCGCGTCTCCGGCACAAATTCCACATATCATCGGCGATATAGCGTAGTCTGCTATTTCTTTACCAAAACGTCTTTCAACGAAGTTATAAATTGAATCGTCTTGTAATTCTTTGTAAGGTGATTTTATATCATTGAACAGTGCATAAATGAGAGGCTTTGAGAATGGCTGATTTTTCTTGAAGACACTAATTAAACTTGAAGGTAAGATGTGTAGGTGGTCGCGAACGTAAATCATTCTGTTCTTGGCTGCTGGGTGGTCTGGTTTGATGGGCACGATGTGCTCGCTCAGACCTAGATCTTGCATCATATTAAGGGTGTTCAGTCCTTGCAAGCCCTTGGGTCTGATAGTTCGCGGTCCTTGTTCAAAGACATAGTCCTTTGTGCGGATAGATTTGATCCAGCCGCCGCAGTTATTAGTCGCTTCGAAGAGAAACAGCTTCAATTTATTGTTGCTGTTTAAATTATTTTTAAGTAAATAGTAACCTGTAGAGAGGCCTCCTAACCCTCCGCCCAATATAGCAGCCATGGTTTAATATAAATCTTTTTGAAAACTATAAAAACGAACGAATCATGTATCGAACACACCACAACAGAGTTTCGTTTGTTTTGACATTATGCTTGCTTGTCAGTCAATTGTCATTTTGTATGAGTTGACATTTATTTAGACAATGACATAATTCATGACTACCCAAAACAGCTGACCAAGGAAAATACGGAAACGGAAAATGGTTTGACAGATTTATTTTTATTTTGTAAACTGTATCATGAGTAGCCGCAGCATTGAGATAGTAAAAACACGGAGGCGCCGCGATATTCTATACATAAGTTTGCTTATACAAATATGGGTGAAAAACGAACTAGAATGTGAAATATCGTGTTATTTCACTCTTTCTAATGTGGTAATCGTATTTGATAAAAGAGACAACAATATTTCAGTTGTTCCTCATAATGGCAACATTTTGTTGAGACGTAGTAACAGTTGTAGGTAAGTGCCATATCCGCCATAATATGCGACAAGTTCATGGTAGTTCTGCTGTCAAGTGGTTGTTTACTTTTTGTTTTATTGAGATTTGTGAGAAAATTACGTGGAGTTTTCCTTTAAAACTACATATATACGTTGGAAAACACCAATTCAACATGCCTGTGTGTTGTATTGTGAAGTGTGGTGCAAGAAAGAAGGAAAATCAACCTCAATTATCTTTGCACAGGTTAGTAGCCGGTTTTCATGCAATAGTACATAAAGTGTTAAACTTTCGATGAAAAAATTGCTAGGTGATCATTAAATACGGCTTAAATTTTAATATATGGGTTTATTTCCGTCCAACAGACCTTTTTATTATTTCATAATTTCATTCGTTTGCTTACAATGATATGTCATGGTGGAATAGTGTTGTACCGTTTCCGTAATAGTTTCTGATACTAGTTCCTTCGCTGCGCTGAAATGATATTGCTAGGTCCAGCCCGTGGTTTACAGCAAACTGTACTCTTTGGTTCATAGCACCGAGAGACCGTTCCGCAGAGTTTTATGTAGTGTATACGATTTTTTTGTTGAAGTTTTTAAGATGAACAATACTGTAGAACATACATTTTATGTAACTTTTATGATTTCCGCGGCGCACGCTAATAAAGATCCCAGTCCGCATGATTTTATCCGACATCTTCAACAATAATCGTCAAATTTCAGCCAATTTACACAAAACTTTAATGAATTATACACTAAAACCTTCCGCATGAATCACTCCGTCCATTAGTGAAAATTGATTGAAAATCCATTTAGTAGTTTTTGAATTTTTCGCGTTCAGACAGACAGAAAAACAGACAAACGCGGCGGTGTACTTTGTTTTATAATATGTAAGGATGTGTATTATTCCAAATGTTCATTTATGATAAAATTGTTAAACATTTAATTCACTAATGCCCGTTTTCACCGACAGCTAAGTGACACTTAAATGAATACCTAAATAAAACTGCACTGTTGGATTTTCAACTCTCAGCGCTGAGTCTACCGTTGAAAATCCAACAGTGAACTTTTATTAGGGATTCATTTAAGTGTCACTTAGTGAAGGTGAAAACAGGCATAAGACTTGCATGCTCACTCGATACTAAATATTTGGCTTCGTTTAAACGTTCACTTGCCAAACATTAGGTTTGCGTTACAAATATTTGTGAAAACTTTATTTGCTAAGTAATAATTCTATAAATGAAATTATAATTATGCGGAAAATTGTTTGAGAAGTGATAAATTGTCAATACTCGTTTTTTTCTGTTACAACGGACTATTAGCTAATATTTTTTTAAATATGATTCAACCGTGATATCTAGTAAGATTCGTAATACTATTACGTACTAGTATCGATACTCGAAATAGTAACACCATGTTCCCTGAATGACACAACCCTAGCATTGGCAGCCATTTTATGCGACATTTTGAGTTGTAGGTATGCACCTTTTTTTGTGGGTATTTCCAGTCCATACTTATTAAATGTCTATGAGCCGCAGCGACAGAGCATGTAAAGGGCCATTTTCACCATCCATCTTGCTGTACATCCCGCCAAGGCCACGCACGATGCACGACGAAAAACGACAGTGAATAGTATTGACGTACGTCGAAATTATTATTTATTGCTTGCTGGATTTGCGACGCCCACACCACCGCGAGCGTCGTGGCGTCGCGTCGTGCAAATTAGGGATGGCGATCTGAGATCGATTTATCGAAGAATCGATTTTATAAATCGATATGCAGTACTAAATCGATTCAGTGAGTCGATATTTCACCCTTGAAAATCGCTATTCGATTTTTATTTATTTTTTTGTAAAAACCATAAAATTATTTACAATTAGATTTACATTATAAATGCAAACTAGAAAAAAAATCGCTTAATTAGAAATCAATCTTTTAGATCTAAATTTTACTGTTAATCGATACATCAGCTTATGATTCGAATCAATTTAAAAATTGATCTTTTTCGGGAAGAATCGACATCCTTAGTGCAGATGGATAGTGTAAAACGCCGACGTACGTCAGAGCGATCTTGCATGGTGCGTGCTGGACCGTGTATAGACTTGCTGTACAGCAGATTCCGCCAGTTTTTCCATTTTTAGCGATTTCTCCCTTTTTTAGGGTAAAATGATTAATAATGCATGGCTTATAGGGCTATTTTATTTTCATAAAAAACCCCAATCTGGCAACACTAACCGCGGCCTTGAAAAAAATAATAATATTATCCTAACATTATCCCACCGCCGGCCGCCCCGCGCCGTATCTCTACGTTGACGTCGTGGTGGGTCTTGCGCGCTCCGAACTGTAGGTCCGTGCCGGTCGATAGAGTTTACTTTGCCGAAACAGGTCTGGGATGAGGAGCCAGACCAAGACAGATACAAAAACCCGCAGGGCAGCATGTGGCAAGCTGTTGGGCAGTAGCGACTCCACAGACCCTATCTCCCGGGAGAAGTCTAGTTCCTCACCTCTGGCTTGCCTTTATTGGCCGTGTGACTGATATACTAAATAGTGCCATCTGCTGGCGAATGGCAAAAGACATTATAGATCGAGTGCTTGTAGCTATAGCTCTTCGTTGCTAGAGGGCGTCAGCATTTATAAATGAATAATAGAATTATAATAATTAAATTAATATCAAGATTGTCATTGTTGCTATGTTAATTAATGTAATAGGTGTTGTACCGTTTTAATTAACTATAAATAAATAAATAGTAAATATTACTTGCGCCACTCGCCGCCAGAACTACGATAAATGAATGGGCTATTGTTTATTTACACTGAATATTGCAGTTGTCGCTGCTGGACGCCAGGGGAAGCACTGTAGATCACAATAGAATAATCTCAAAGTTTCTAGAAACCGGAAGTTGATTCAAATGTAAGCCCTTTCCGCCCACTTTGTATTTTGATGAAAGTAATTCGCTTCCAGACGTTACAAGGTTCACACGTTTCGTTTTTTTTTTTTTGTCATAACCGCGTATTGTAAAAGTTAGTCTATAACTGAAGCCCTGTTTGCCTGCCTGAATTAGTGTATTTTATAATTCATAGGTTATTTCTGTGGAAAAATACAACAATAATTCTGGTTGTAGTGTACACCTCGTGTTTGATTACAGCCAGAAGTCCTCTGTCCTCCACAGGCCGGCTGGAGTGAACACTGACGAGGAACAGAGCTCCCACCTCATTCTTGCCGTAATTGGCCGGCTTGAGTGGAGATTCGCAAGAGCAAACGTGCATACTGCCCCCTCGTTGCTACATCACTATGTGCTAGCGATAGTTTCCGGGGGCCCATTATTGAGTGTGCAAGTCACCCCTGCCATTTTATCCATGTAAGTAAATATAAAACATAGTTCCAGGTAACCAGTCCACTTTAGCCACCCAAACCCATAGTCCAATATGTTTGTTTCCATATCCTGCAATAGTGATACACCAAACGGGGGTTGTCCTTGCATAGTACATACAGGGATAATCGTCGGTTGGTGCCTCATTTAATTAAAAACGTCTAACAGGCCTCTGCGAGTTGGCTTCGGCCCCTCGTACGCCTTCCAAAGGTCCGGGACCCCAGGGTCCCAAGAAATGTCAAAGACCCTTTAAAATAATATTAAATGTTTCAACCGTTTTTTTGTTTTTATGTGTAATAATAATAAGTTTAAAAATGAAAAATAGTATTTGTTTTTAAATAAAAATATTTAAAAATGTAAATTATATAGATGAAATAAAGGAAATAATAATAACAAAAACATGGCGCTAATGGGCTTGCTATACGGCTGCTAACCGCGTCCCAACAGAGGTGACCTTGGTGATTTAAAACTGTGGTGGTTACGACCAAATTTCAAATAGCTCTGCCTGTCGCCAACCAAGGTCATCTCTGTCGGGGACGGGGTTAACAGCCGTGAAGCAAGCCCTTAACTTTCCACGGCCACTGGCGGACTAAAGGTGGTTTTACACCGACGAGGCGAGGCGCGGATGGGATGGGCGAGAATTGAAATTTGTATGGCAAAATTTCTGTTCATCTTTAGTGTAAAAGGTCTAGAATTCTAGATGCGCGAGAATGTGCGAGGCGAGAATTGAAATATTTGTTAGTAAAATATTGAACTTTATTGCTGTAAGAATAGAGTACTTATTTACATTGTAAAACGTATATACAAATCGCGCACCTTCCATCGAGGACCCGCACGGTCTCTCTATCAACCGCTGACTCGCGATGTCTCGCGTTGGCACGCGCTGGCACGCGCCCGCCGCCGCCGGCTCGCTCTGACCATTGCGAGACATCGCTGCATACTATACTCTCGGCTGGCTGGCGCGCGAAACACGGCTGGCCGTGCGGCGCATGATAGCGCGAACCGGCGCTAGGTCGCGATGGCCGGCGCGTGACATCGCGAGCCGGCGCGAGGCAGCGCTGGCAATCGCGAGACGGCGCGTCATAGCGATGGACATCTTTCGGTGTAAAAGGCAAGCTTGATTTCTATTCTCGCTCATTCCATCCACGCCTATCCTCGCCGGTATAAAACCACCTTAATGTTAATGCTCTAACTTTTCAGTATAAGTGGACAAAGAATTTCCTTTTTCTGTATGAATATTCAAAAGAAAACCTTTAAACTAAAATTTCGAGATCACTCCGCTCGCTTTTGTATTTATACTACCTACTTCTCGAACTTGACTACTAAGACCTCTGACGACCTCAGCTAGTTTTAAAATATGATTGACGTGTAAAAGTATTTGTACAACAAACCTACTTATAGAAATAAAATCATTTATGTACAATTTCTATCATTACGGAAAGGAGGGAAGGAGATAAAGATTTCTCGGTTTTATTAACTAGGAACCATGGTACATTTTATTTTAATTAAAACTAAGTAGTTTTCTTTGTACCTTAGTCACGTAAAATCGCCAATTAAATTATATTCTTCAATTATCATTTTATTTTACTTAAAATATCATTGCTTCAATTAGTGTAAAAATCCGGCCACGTGCGTGTCGGACCACGCACAATGAAGGGTTCCGTAGTTGGGATGAATTTATCCCAAAAACAATCTTAACTTTGTAGTTGAAAACCATGTTCTTTCATACGGAATGTATGGAAAAACATTTTTTTGCAACTGCAAATTATAAGTTGGTCGATTATTACTCGTTAACAACTTATAGAGCCTACTTATTTAATTCAATTCAAAACATTTATTTCAGACGTGGTCCATATACTGTTAGTAACACAAAAAACCTTTTAAAGCTATTGTTAGTATATACAAAAACAAAGCCACAGGAAGAAATAAAAATAAAAATCACAAAGTGGCACCGCACAGGAGTGCCGGTTTATGCCAAGCCCTGGACGCGTCCACCCGCAGTATATAGTCGCATTCAATGCCGCCACATCGGTGAGTCCCAGCGGCCCGCAAACACGCTCAGAAGGCTGTTCGAGCTGGCCCGTATGCGCCTCATAAGAGACGCACAACGCTTGCGCAAGATGGCATGAAAACCATCCACGCTTTTAACCGCAAACATTGCTGAAGCGCTGCAGTGGCCCAAACAGTACCTTGAACGCGTTATTGTACTGCACTCGCAGAGCCCTGTATGTACGCTGCGTGTACTTAGTCCACAAGCTGCAGGTGTAAAAAGATTTAGAGAAAGCCTTAAATAACGTCACTTTGACCTGCTCGGTACACCGTGCAATCCTGCAGGCCAGGATCTTACAGTGTACAGACAGCTTACTTAGCTGTGATGGTTTTCCTTTTAATTTCGTTATACATATAACCTACTGCTGTGATTTTTTTTCACACATCCAAACCAACCATTTAGTTTGTTTGACTCTTAACAAAAATTAGCACTTTAAAGCTTAATATTTAGCAAACGGATCCCTGAATCCAAAAATGGTTTTCACACACTCATAATATTTTTTTATGAAGGACCTTTCCAAAGATACCCTACACTATGGGATAGAGAAAAAAAAACATCACCACCGTGTAGGGGACGTACCCGAAAAAATTTTTTTTTTTCGTAATTTTATTTTACCACTTTGTCGGTGTGATTAATATGTATACCCATGCCAAATTACAGCTTTCTAGTACTAAGAGTCTCAGAGCTTGACCGTGGACAGACAGACGGACATGGCGAAACTATAAGGGTTCCTTGTTTACTACGGAACCCTAAAAACCCGTATCTATGTATGTTCCAGCAAAAGCATGTTTTTCCCAACCAAGCACAAAGATTATTAAAACGATAATTTACAAAATAATATCTAACAAAAAGGTTAAATCGCCAGCGTGTCACCGCAGGCAGGAGGCGTGTAACGAGGACACAGTTGCTGCTCCGCGACAGATAATGAATTCCAATTTCATACCTATTGCACCCACAACGCATTACTTAACCCATACAAGGGGATACACATAGAGTGGCTCATACGAAAGCTATTTGATTTGATTAAATAAGTAGGCAGGAAGTATACACGTTGCTATAGTGACGCATAAGTCGCCCAGCTGATAATGATGATCATGACCTATGTATTCCTCTTTTATCGACAAACGACTTTTCCTTGTTCTAGTCCCGTGTTGAATTATAATTATGGTGTGCTTACATAACATTGCCGATGGATTGGTGACTACTACTGACGAAATACGCCTGCCCAGAAATTTAGATTAGCTGAAAAAGTCAGTTATAAGTGCTCTTGGAAAGAGCGTAGGCGCTAAGTAAGCGCCAGCTGAGAGGCGTAGTAAGCTTTCTGTTTAACAACTCACAAGAATATTCAATTACCAACTTACGTATAAAATGTCCTATTTTAGAGTTAGGAACTCTCTATAAATCCGATTATATCGCTCAAGCTCTAAATAATTTCCATCCAACCCTATAAAAACCGTTGGATGGCGCAAACCCCTTTCATTCCATCCCGGGACTCGCTACACGTCACAATGAATCAAGCTATTCGCTCTAAAACATGTGCGAAAACATACAAAACAGCAGAATTGAAAGTTATGAAAATTCTTAATAAAATCGACAGTTTGAAACTTAGTAATTCGTATATTTCGCGTCTTGATATTCCTAGAGACGGTGAAAATAAACTTTTTGGCAGGAAACCCGCGGGTTATGTTTTGTGGTCTGCAGTTCTTATATTCGTATTTTTGACCAGTGCACGATGGGTTTACGTGGAACTACTGGGAAATAGAGTAAGTTGCTATAATACCATGCTTTTATTTCAAGAATCTACTTTCGCAGTAATTTTTTTCCGTAACCTTTCCCGCCCCGCCCCATACCTACATTTCAGAACTGCATATTAGAACTACCGTCATTCTCCAAGTCGGTCTTCCGTCCTGCAGAAGACTGTTCTATGTGCATTGGAGTTGATGATGTAGTGCGCCTCGCAAATACTACTGCCGAAGAGTTTGAGGACAAGTACGCGTATAGCACCACACCGGTCATTGTTACTGATGCTACGCACGGATGGAAGGCTTTGAGGGTAGGTGGATTTAATTTTTAATATATAAAAAATGTATGGTAAGCTCACGTACGCACGGACGTAAAAATATCGCGCGGATTTTTTTCGCACACTGGATTTTCAACGCCCTGCTTAGCACCGAGAGTTGAAAATCCAAGTGTTTTTTCGACGCGCGATGCTCCCTGTGGAATTTTCAACGCTCGGCTTAACACCGAGAGTTGGAAATCCCGTGCGCGATAAAATACCGCCGCGATATTTTTACGTCAGTGCGAACTCGTTGCATACAAAGCACAGAGTACTTTTACTTTATAGGTAATACAAAGCTGAATCCTGTTCACCAATCCGATATATTGACATTCTCATCCCACAGGAATTCAACTTCAAATTCTTCGCTAATTTCTACAATGACGGAAACATGGGGAAACAAATCAACGACTGTTTCTATTTCGCGTACAAATCGGGTCTGAACTCACTCCAAGAAGTGTTCAGTATGGACGAAGCTAGAGCCAACCTGTCTGGGCAACCCTGGTATGTTGGCTGGAGTACTTGCTATGACCAGGAGACGAGGAAGCTGAGGTCTTACTATGACAGACCATACTTTCTGCCCAAAACTGCTGAGAGCGATATGGTGGATTGGATCTTTATGGGCGGACCGGGGCAGGGCGCTCACATGCACGTGAGTCAGTGACATCGATATTTATGAAAAAAAAAAATTGTCCCAAAAAATTATCTTTTTTTTTCGATTTGCTTTGTTTTTCATGATTCAGTCATTTCAGAATAAAGGTTTTTGCCGTGGGGAAATCCTCATTGATACCCTTTGTCTGTAGAAAAAGAAGCGTGCGAGCGCTTTGTCAGATTCTTGACTGACTATAACAGGGTTGCTCCTAAAGACGATATAAGTTGGGACCTCCTATGCTAAAAAATCGGTCTAATTTGAAAGATTTCTCTTTGTAACAACAACTTTGAAAACTGTTTGTATCCAGGTGGACTCAGTGAAGCACATGTCGTGGCAGGCACAAGTGCGTGGTCACAAGCAGTGGCAACTGGCCCCGCCACCAGAGTGCCTGTACCAATGTCGATGGATTACATTCAGTGTCGCACCGGGGGAGATATGTAAGTTTGATGTGTTGTGCTTCGCTGTTACTATCCCAACATCTCCACTTATTACGGAAACCTGAATCAACTTGATTTCGGGAGATATTTTTATGTTTTATCGATATTATTCTATCTGCCTAGTCATTTCCCAACTATTTTGAGGTCGTCTTTCAGTCTTAGTCTAAATACCAGTATTTTACTAAGAGCGACTGCCTATCTGACTTCCAATCCCTGGTTACCGGGTAACACGATACCCCTTGGTAACGACTGTCAAAGATCCACGAATGACAGTCGGGACCAACGGCTCAACGTGCTTACCGAGGTACGGAGGGCTCTCAAAGTCAAATAATTTATTTCAAATAGGCCCATGTATGGCACTTTTGAAAGTCAAAATTTACAAAATCATAGAATTGATTCTAGTCGCCACTTCCAAAAGGTAGTTTTCGTATGGAGAAGAATGGGCAAGAAACTCCACCGTTAGGTAGAGCGCAGACGACATACTTTTTGTGCGATCGAGTCTGTGGCGTACATTTCGTAATGTGAGCTACGGAGTAAAGATTCAAGTTAATGGTTTCTGTATTTAAATTTTAAACTGGCAGAAATTATTATCGTGCGACACGTCCTATAAAGAATAACCTGCATTCGGAAAAACATCAGGGACAAATAAGATATTTTGTTCGTCACAGACTCGATCGCACAAAAAGTGTGTCGTCTGCGCTGCACCTTACTCTTTTAAAATACTTTATAATAGTTTGTATAAGTTCGTACATTAGTTAAATAATTATATGTGAAGACGATGCATCTAGAATAAAATTACTATACCACAATAGGTAAAAAGAATTAAAAATGAAGTAACGACGTATGGTGCTCACATATTTACAAACATTGTAAAAGATTAAAATTAATAAGTCAATGTGTGAGGAAGTAATCACAAAATGTAAAATCAATGTCATTTATCACAAAATTATAAATTTTATAATTAAATTAGCAACCTGTTTGATTTTACCTCGATTCTAAATTATCCTATGGAGCAGGAATAGCATGTTTCCAAGCACTCTCAATATGTAATGGATAGTCACCCATCCACGAAACGACCGCGGCAAGCGTAGCTTAACCTTCGACCGACCCGTGTGGCTGTTAATATTTAGCCACGAGCCTCTTATTCATATTATTACCATTACAAAAAAAAAAGTATAAAGCATATTGTACCTGCTCTTGGTTTTATTTTAATACTCAATGATTCCATGCTTAGTTATTGCTAGTTTCCTATGTTTGCAGTGGTGGTGGACACAAATCGCTGGTATCACAAGACGAACGTGCTGCCTGGTGATATAAGCATCACTATCGGCGCTGAATACGACTAATTTAGGATGAATTCCCATTACTGGAGTCAAATGGAGAAAAGAATATACCTCCTCTAATTGTAATAGACTAATAGCATTACATAATGTGAAGTAATTTGCCAGCCTCTACCATTTTAGTAATTACACACATTGCGGGAATTTAAAATGAAACCATTCGTATAATGCTACTAAAAACCTTTAATCATCACCGTAAAACTATATGCTACGCGACACTCAGCGAAGTACTAAGTTGATAACATTCAATAGACTGGAATGACAAATCAGTAGCAATACAGAGAGCGTCTGACATAAACAATTATACACTTTGGATCTACAGTTATACAACATGGAGATTTTAACACTGCAGCTAAATATCCTTATGTAAACAAATGAATAAATAATTAATTATTTTTATAGTTTGAATAAAAAACTATCATTTTTATTATAAGTAATTTATTAAAAAATATTAACTTAAAATTGCAATCTATCAGCACTGCAGATATTATATAAAATCGATCGATCGAATGTTCACGGAATACGGAGGTCTAAATAAAAATATTTTAAGTACAACAATTGAATCATATACTGGGTAACACGAAGAGTGGTCGTTCACACTTTATAACTTACAAAAAAACTGGATTAAATAAAAAATATTTATTAGCTAGGAAAATACAAAATAAAATGTTGCATTTGTAATCTGTACCCTTGATGTTGTAGTAAATAAAGTTTAATGGATAATATTGGAATTTTCTTGCTTATATTATAGAATTATGTAAGTTTTGATACAAGAAAAAGCACTGGATATGCTTGACACTACAGAACACTTATTAATTAATAGAACAACTCTACTAGTCACACAGACATTCGTTATATTGTATTGTAACGTGACGTAACATCTACTACAAACAGTTAAATGGGTACATAATTACTCGGTCTTATTTTGTTGGGTTTACTCCTCGGTCGCGCCGGCCGAGTCCAGGATGACCTCGAACGAGAACGGCTGGAAGAGATAACCTTCACCTGCGTAGAACTTGCTCTGGAACTCGACCCTGTGGAATAAGGGTTCAATTAGAAAACTCCCTTATTTACATTATAGTTAGGATTTTGACATTATAGTTGTGATTTTAACATTATAGTTGTGATTTTTACATTATTATTGATTGTGTTGACATTACTAGTAATTATGACCAAAATTTGCCAAATATTATCATGTACTAACACTAGTGTTTAAGATGTGAATGTAATTACTAACAAATTAGATTGTATGATCTGAAAATAAAATTATTTGATTTGATTTAACTTGGATAAAAGGAGAAAACATTTTAGAAGAAATATAATGGATGGGACCGGTAATACGCTTGTGACTGTCATAATATTTTTCTTTTCCAATGTACCACATTCATCTGGATTACATTTGTCAAATCATTCCTAATCCTAATCAAAGAAGCTTTAACAACAGACCGATGGTAAACTAGTTTATTTTTCCGTGGTTTTAATTATATATTTGGTTTTTTTAAGTAATAGGTATTCGAACTTGTCTTTTTTTATATGCACGTGTTTCTGTGACAAAAAAAAACCTTATTTTCTTTCTTCTCGATTATGGTCATGATAAACAAAAAGCACCGCAGAAATTTGGCTTGCCGTGCGTCTTAGTTATATTAGTAAGGGTAGGTGTAATAGATTGCATATCGTCGTACTAACCAGTGCAACCGCAGCGTGTGCAGGAAGGCGGACAGGCCCTCCATGAGCACGAGGATGGACACGGAGATGGCCGCCCAGCCCGCGAACACGATGTACAGGAAGATACCGCCTTGGAAGTCCGTTGACATTAGACCTTCAAGGAATATTATAATGTTAAGTTTGCTTTACATGGGCTATTCAACATTATAATTTAGGGTGTAATAAGTATTCAAGTAATCAAATCAGAGCACTCAATTGTAAGACACACTACAAATTGGCATCCACAGGTACTTTTTTTCTGATCTTTTTATCAGTTACTTTTGAAACAGCCTTTATGTACCAAATCTTGTAAATGTTTTCATTTGTGACGATACGCAATTTTATTCGATATTGCGTTATAGTTATGACCATAACCCCGTGACGAAGACAAACAATGAGTGTGATACTAGAACCTTCTTCAGATCACAAAAACATAGAATTCTAAATCCTGAAATTATACGTACAATGTGACAAAATATTTCTCTAAATATAGTTTTTTTTTTAAAGCTAAATATCTTACCTTTCCTAAGCAGCATGTTCCAGGCGACCTCAGCGAGCTGCGCGTGAGCTAGCGACAGCGCCCACAGACGTAAGTACGACGCCGTGTGCGAGACCGAACCCAACACGTACTCGATAGTGTGGATGGCCTGCGGATAGTTAAATCATTAGGATCATAATAATAACAACAGAAGAAAAACTGACTGACTTTGAAAATAAGCTGAGTAGAAAAGTTGGTGGAGCTTATGGTTCAGTTGTAACTGCAATAAATTGAGTTAACTGATGTTAGTCGTGCCAAATCAGCTTTAAACATTTTTTTTTTGTTTGTTCAAAGATCAGGTTTATTCGTTCCACACAATAAGTATCTTAAAAGAGTACAATTATGTCTAAGCAGCTTCCTTTTTTATTTAAATGTTATGTACACCTATAATTAGTGTATACATTAGCAGTAATACCTTTCCTGAATATTTTTGTAAACCAATGTTGAACTTGAATGTATATGCTGTTGGTGTTCTTTAATAAACAAACACTCGTACACTAACTGCTGCAAGTCCAGCTCACAAGAATATTGTATCTAATCTAGAATAATTGTCCCATTATTTTAGTATACAATCTCTCTCTCTCTTATGGTGATTGTATAATTATGTGTAGCTACACAGAATGATAGCCTAGCTAGGCTCGGTCCCGTACCTGGTGGATGAACACCTCGGTGATGTCCTCGTCGTGGTGCGGCGCGGGCGGCGCGCCCCCCCCCGCGGTCCCGTTCTCTGCCGCGCCCTCCACGGGCTGGTGACCTTGACGCTGAATACAATAACATATACGTTAGTTTTGCTATTTGTAGGAAGATATTTTAAAGTGTTGCTGCAAATGCTGTAAATATATATACAGTATGTTAAATAACAGAGGGCGTTCCCTTAAACGCGTTAATCTATATCATTAATACATTGAAATAAAAATATCAGCATAGAAAAATAAGTATAAAAAAAACCGAATGAAAAAAATAAAATAAATGAAAGTAAATTTGAAACGTTCTGTTTAAAATCAAAATAGTAGCGCGGTAAAGTACCTAGCGTATTCGCGTGGCCCAAACCGGCAACGTCGCTATTTTTAGTTCCGAATAAAATAAGGTGGATATTGTGGGGCGGGGGCGGGGCTAGGCGCAGCAACAGATCGCCGCACACGCGAGTCGTCATTCATAAGTTTGTTGCGACATCACCATACTTCCACATTGAAATACAAATGCGCGTGTACAGAGTGTTTCTTTTACGTATCAATTTAATATTTTTTGTGAATATTTAATTATAAAAAAAATATAAAAACATTTTGTTTTTGAATGGTAATATTTTTTTAGCATGTATGGATGCTATACTGTTGCGGGTAAACGGGAACGCCTTTCGTTAATTAACATACTTTATAATTATATCATCCAAAATGTTATACAAAATTTCATTATGCAACTCGTATTTCATAAAAAGGACATTGTCATGCCCGCGGGTTTTACTACCACAGCGCCGAAATTTAAAAAAAAATCTTATAGTTTCGAATTCACGTCGTATCCCGCTATTTTTGTTCGATAATAGTATTGCAAAATTACATTACTTTTTTGTTTACAATAATCAGTGATACAAGTTTTGATAACACACCACCAAATATTTCTAATGCAGCAAAGGACATTTCTTACCAATTATTACCAGAAAAGTCGAGAAAACAATATTATACAACACCCTATGGTTTCAGAACCTTTTATAGTATAAAGTACTACTACAAAGTCTTGTAGGCAACTGTACATTATTAAGTATTAAAACCGAAAACAGTTTTAAGTTTTAAAGTGTTTTAAAGTTGTAACTCGGCTTCGCCTCGTGTAATAAACCCAAATTCGTGTTTTAATACCCCTTATTATACAACAGTTGCATAAATAACTATTTGATTACGGCCAAGTTGCACGTTTAACACTAAGCATCATTGTGTCTCTGTCATTTTCAAATGATTGATAGAAAAAGAACGATGTTTTGATTTGTGTTACAAGCGGGAATTCTAAAATACACCAATACGAACATTTTATTAATAATAATAAAATAAAATAGTATTGGTGTTATGTTTGTCTCTCAAATACATATTGTTTATGCTTACCGCAAGCTATTCATGAACGCAGCATTAAAGGAATACAATATTATTATTATTTACTTCAAAAATAGATAAATCATAGAGACAAATGATTCTAGAAAACTGTCTTTTATTTAAAAGATAACACATAAATATAAATTAGGATATATTCATAAAAATAGCGGTAGAAACAAGCTGTGCAGCACTTACAGCCCTCTGCTTCTGCTCCTTCATGATGAAGTAAGGTTTGCCGAACAGCATCACTGGCACGCACATCAGCGCCAAGATGACGAAGAACTGCACAAAAAGAAAACATTTTAGAAATATAGCTCCAAGAGCTGTAATAGTGTGCTGTGTTCCAGAGTTAAGGCCATGCTTGAATGTGCACTTAAATTATAAATGATATGGCCCACCTTAACAGATTACCAAATTGATATTTTCTCTATGAGTTTTGCTACATACAGACGTTCTCAATTAAAACAGTGCGAACAGTGCACCTCCATGCACCTCAAATTGGTTTGTTTTGTAGTTTTCTAGATTTAGGTCTACTGGACACCCTTTTTATTATTCTCCTTTGTCTCTAATACTTATGTCAATGTCATGCATACCTGTTATTTAAATGCCAAGATATTAAATTATTTAATCTCTTATTATAAATAAATAAATATTTATTTCTGTAAATCGGTTTTAACAAACACTTTTACACGTCAATTTTTTTTTTTACACTTGATGAGGTCGCAATTATTATAGATCGTCGGTCACCGATCGGATCGGTCGTCGATATTTATAGATTTTTCGAAAAAAAAAAATTACTTTAATAGACTACACAACAGCTTTTCTCTAAGGTCCCATTATATTGCAAGTATTTAGGTAACCATTTACTAGCCTATTGGCCAACAAGTGACGGTTTTCCACTTCACTGATGAATAGTTTGAGTAAAGTTTACAAGGATCTAGTGTGCGTTACTCCAGCGGCATGTTGTCGCTTTTCAGGATTTTGGCTCGACAGATAATTAGTACCCCATCTCGTGTAAATGTGCCCGAAATTTAGAATTTGTGCGTCCAGCCGATCCAAAGATATTCACGAAAAACAGATTCCGCTGGAGTAACGTTACCCCAGCGGCATGTTTTTTAACCGGTGGTCGTAGCTGAGCACAAACTAGCTACTTAGATAGATTGAATTTGTGCCTAATTGTGCCCAAAAAATGAAATTTGTGCGTCTTGAGGTTTCAGAGTTATTCAAGATGCCGCTGGGGTAACGTTTAGCAAATTGCTGTACCTCTCAAACGGCATGACATACAACTACCGATTTTTTTTACTACGGTGGGTCTTAATTTGTGCTTATGCTGTGCACTTTTATTTTTTCTATAATCTACACCGTTGGAAGAAAAAAAATTGATTTTCAAAAACCCTAAAATCGATCCTTGCGCTTCAATGAGAAACCCTAGAAACTTACCAATTATGGTGGTTTGTACCTTTTATGAACTCAAAGCATCATGCGAAATTAGATGTTTCTATTCCAACTCCTCAGAGAGATATTTCATTTTAATTAAATTCTGGCTACGCTAAAGTGTAACACTCCAATACACGAGTTATTATTAAGTGACGGTAATTATGATTCGACAAATAATTAGTACCTTTATTCAATTGCTTATCCTTAAAGTTTCAGCTGAAAAATCCTTGTAACTACACAGATATATGAAGAATACCATAGGAAAAGAAATTTCACGATTAACCGAACAAATTCGAATGACTGTATAAAAGCGGCCGCGCAGTATATTGTGCCAAACTTCTTAAATTTGTAGTATTATAATAAAATTTTGATGGGTACAGGTGCGTACAAATGTGTTAAATAACTATTTACTTACTTTTGTATAAGTATGTAACGTAGAGCGTTATCTATCAGAGAGTAGGGACTTTATTGACGAGTTTATTACCTACAAACATAATGTTAATAAAGTTTGAATGTAGATTTTGAACATAACTCCATACTTAGGTACCGATATTATTCTCATGGCTTTATAAGGTCACATATATTATTATGTATGATGAGTATGACAGCACTTTTACCACTTACCGTTGTTTTTAATTACAACGTAGCCGTAATTTCATAGGTCTTAAGTCATTAGGAACTATTGGGTGATTTGCAACGGCGATATGACATCGCCACGGCGCCGGCGGCGGTGGCTTCTTTCTCTAGTGTATCAAATTGTGCAAACCATTTAAGAGGTATATATACTTACCGTAAGCAGCTTTATTTATGGGAAATTAAAAACAAGAAAGTGTTAAGTATTTATCTTTAAAGCTTTTGATTGAAAAAGTATTTTCGTATGTTTAAGTATTATTATTGATAAAAGTGGGTATCTAAATCACAGATCTTTCACTTAAAGCTATGCACAGTTTTATTTAAGAGGCTGGTTGAGAGCTCTTCGCCCACTCAAACCATGCAACCATTACCTAAATCATTAGTTTTCTGTGATTAAAATAGAAATCAAAATCACAGATCTTACACATACGTTATTGTACAAAGTATTTTTGTATGTTTTTAGTGTTGTTATGATTAAAGTAGGCGTCAAAATAACAGATTTACAGATTTATTTTAGTAAGTTTTAGGGGTTTATTTATAAACGTTACTTAAAGTTAAATGACGTTCAAACGTCAAGAATGTATGGTTAAACAGTCGCTAATCATTACTTAACTTTAAGCTACGTTTATAAATAAACCCCTTAATGTTTAGACAACGAGATATTAAAATACTTTATATTTATAATAGGCATCAAAATCACAGATCGTTTAATTAAGTCTATATATAAATCATTCTTTTTACGTTTATAGTGTTATCATTACAGTATATATTTAAATCGCAGATTATTTACTTAAGCCTATACAAAATGTATTTTTGTATGTTTTTCGTGTTATGTTATGATTAAAATAGCCATCAAAATAATAAATCGTTCACTTAAGTGTATGCTTGTATAAACTATTTTTGTACGTTTTCAGTATTATCACTACAGTAGGCTTCAAAATCACAGGTCTTTTACTTAAATGAATGATTATATAAATTTACAACGTTTTTTTGGAAGTTTTTTGTGTTATGTTATGTATGATTAAAGTAGGCATCAAAATTTAAATCACATAAATTACTTAAATTAACTTAAATAAAAAAAAATACAATAATTTCGAAAAAAATACTTAAATTTATGTAATCTTTATCTAAGCAGGAATACAGAGTATTCTTGCTTATTATTTTAAACAATATTTCAGTTGTCACAAAATTAAGTAATCGCTGTCAAATATGAAAAACAGATGCTTTAGTACGTTAAATGTTATTCACACGTGTAAATGATTGCATGTGGAATAATATTATTACTACCGTTTTGAATTTTACTATACACATCGTCATAACATTCAAATGCTTTGTTGTTCATTCTATAGCAATGTGCCCTATAATGTCCAATACCCTCCGGATTTTCTGGAGGCTGAAATTCAATAATTGCTAAAATCATATAAACTTTGTTACTTAATTCAATATTAATGGGAACATCGTCCTTGTTAATATAATTATCATGAAATTCGAAAATTATTAAATCATTCAGGTCATAACTAAATATTGCACGACCTATTCCACAGATGTGACAAATTGGATTATCATCATTTGTTAAACATGATTGGACTGACTCTCGCAAATATTTAACACCTTTTTGTATTATGATATTCATATTCAACGGTAAATACTTGCAATAATATTTATTATTATTTTCATGACTAGTACATGTTTCGTTAGTACAACATCTTTTCCTTGTTGCAGAAAAATATAAATTGCATACATCTTCAAAAATTTTTGTGACATTACATTCACAACCAACCGTATAGTATTTACTGGAACTTTTCTCAGAAGAATAAAAAAGTTGAATCAGTAAATTTTCTCTTTTTTCGTACAGCCTATGTCCATATTTTTTGGTATTAGCTAATTGTTTTATTAATGACGTAAAAACGTCATTAGTCATTGTTTCAGAAGCATCCACTTCTCGTCTATATGTAGCTCTGTCTTTATAAGCTACAGCAAAAGCTTGTGCTACCGAATCAAATGCGCAAGTATTTGTTAATATAACTCCGCTCTGATTGAGTTGACGATTTGAGTTGGCGATATTACCATTCTGTAAAATATACAATGGTTTTGATGTAACGCATTTGGTTTTATTACGAGGGGCAGAAAGTCCTCGCCAATTTTCTATTTCTATGGGCTCATCTTGAAATATAGATTCTAATTCGAAATCATCATTTAATTTGCGTTTATGCTCTCGTTCATCGAAATCATCATTTAATTTGCGTTTAATATTTTTACTGGCCTCCAATTCATGTGTATAGTCACTGGAACTTAGTTTTACTGTTCCGTTAATAAAACTATAATGTTGGATTAAAAATTCATCTAAGCGTATACGTTCGTCTTTTGTATTAAAATATATTCTTTTAATATCTTTAAAATGATTTTCGACATTTGAACTACTCGCGTCATGTTTGGCGTCATCATAATGTTTGTTCATGACATTACCCCACATTGGTAGTTTTTTGAGTAGCCTTTTTAAAGTAGTATGAATTTCAGGCAAATAATATTCATTTTTATTGTAAGTCGGTTCGAGTAACTGTATATATAATATTTCAGTTTCTATAGTCTTGTCATAAAATGATATAAGAGGAATAATAGTAGAATCTCTTTCAATTTCTGTATCCTGCATTATTACATCAGATTCAGAATCTTCGTCACTCTGTTCAATGTGAATATGGTTTGTTTTAATTTTGGATTTTAAACGTTGCAACGCTTGCTCACATCTGGAATCTGTATCGATTAAATCAATTCTCTTAAATTGATGTAAAGATACCGTTATTAAATCCGTTATGATTAATTTTACTTCCTTGTAGCAACAAAGTTGTTGGATCTGTTTTATACAGTCGATATAAAAATATTTACATTTTTCTGAAGCCTTATCAAAACAACTTTGTTTATATAATTTTTTTATGAAGTGAGACTTATCCAACCGTATGTAGCATTTTGGGACATCATTGGTATCTTGCCCTTCAAGAATAGAAAAAGATTGTTTCAAATAGCTATTGCAAGCTGATTTAAGGAAAGCATTAGTAATAGACCCTATCAATGCAGAAGAATCACCACAAATGATCTCATTTGGTAAAACTCTATTTTTAATCCAGGTTTTTAACCATGCGGCTATTGTATGAATGGTGTGTGACTCTGATGCCATATAACTTATTGGAACACTGGAACTTTTAGTGTAAGCTATAAGAGCATACAAAAATATGTGTTTAGCTTTGATATTTTTTAAATGATCATTTGCTTCAGGAGGAGTAATCTTACGAAACAATGAACCAGTGGCGTCAATGGACAGTATCTTATAAGTACTTTTTAATACTTCATCATAGAAACGGCTTTGTTCGTTTGTCCAAAAATATAAAAAGAAAGGAACAAGACAAAATGTACGAATAAATGTATTATATGGTGAGCTTTGAGCCATGGCGAAAACTGACAAGACGGTGTTTTTGTCAAATTGAAGTGCATTCTTTACTTCATATCGCATTTTTCTTAAATTTGGCAATTTTGGTAAAGTTGGTGGTTCCTTTGGATTTTCCATATCCATAACTTCATTTGCGATACTGTGTCGGACTCTCAACGCTTTTTCATATTTAAGTTTTTCTTTTAGTTTAACTACTCTACTGGAAACAAGTCTGTTCTTAACGCTCGGATCATGAACAAAGGTTTTATTATAATTTTTCATTTCAAGAGTTACAGTTGTAAAATTCTCTGACATGAAGGATATATTTATTAAGATATTCGCTGCACACTGTGTACAATTACCTATGCATTTAATGTCATTTGCTTGCATATCTGTAGGGACATAGTTACTTTTAAATGCGATCGTACACTTTAAATCAGTTTTTCTCCATATTTGGTCCTGTATGTAATTAGTCCAACTATCTTGAGGAAGTCTGTGGTGCCTAGGTGTAATGTTTTTGAATTCATAAATATCCATCTGGAAACAAAGACTTCTACAATAATTAGTATCTTCATTTTCAGCATGGTCATTTCCTTGACAATCAATATTTACGTCGTTGTAATCAAAATCAAAGAGTTCTTTCTTATTTCTTTTAATACACATGTATATGGCTTTTATACTCATTTCTTTATTATAAATTTCACTTAACTCCCGCTGTATAGATTCATACACATTATGAGTAACGGGTGGAACAGCTGAAATAAAGATGTCCTTATATTTGGAAATAACATGTTTTTTATCATTTAAAGATATAGCGCTTTTCCTGCCTGCCATTTTAGTAATATTTTAATTGTTAGTTCGGCGCGAGTGGAAGATATCAAATTAATGGTAGAAAACGTTTTGACTGCCACGTTACGCCACCCTTTGCTCGCAAAGCACGCCGATGGCGTTTCGTTCGCCAAGGGTCATGTATTAGGCTCCATCCGCTTAAAATAAAAAATAATTTTTTTTAGCGAACATTTCATTTTGTTTATGAATTTATTAAGGTAAGTCAGCACCCCAATTGCGTAATACACGATCTATCACAATCTGAATCGTTTTGAAACAGATTGCTAATCCATTGCTTCATAAGTTTGAAAAAAATATCTGCTCGACAATGTAAATAACGCAATGAATGTTGTTGTAGTGTCAAAATGAAACAGATTAGTCGTAATCGTTTACTAAAATGAGTTACGCAATTACATAGCAGATCTAGATACCTTGTAACTGTAATCAAAAGTGACATGTGCAGCGGAGTTCCATGATAACGATTATCGCTCCTGCTCCCGTGTAGTGTTGAGAGTGAACATTCGGAAGTTTGCATTCGTCAGTGACAGCGAATAGTAACAAGCCTGTGTAATGGAAACAAACAAAATAAATATGTTTAAGTAAGTTTAAAAGTAAAATATATATAGTAATTTAAAATACAGTTTATGGAATGGGCACAAACAGGTGGATATAAAAACAAGGAAAACTTTTATAAGCGGGCGTCACGAGCATGGCGTACGTACTCCGTCCACTGTCGGTTGGCGGGAGTGTGAGGTCGCGGGAGGGGATGTCGTCTCCCGTTGCATTGCGAAATTAAAATTTTCGTTTTTTTGCAAGTCAGTGTCGGGTTGTTATATTAACGTAAAAATAAATTGAATTTGGCGGGCTATCACTGCGCAATCACCTTAAGGACAAGTCCGTACTTGTTTATACAAGTCCGGATTTACGACGTGTATTATTGCGCAATGATAAAAGGAGACCCGCGGGCTAATTGCGTATCACACTAATAAATATGTGTTACGTGTGTGTGACAGTGTGTTACGCTTTACGCAATTAAAGTGCAGGAGCTGTGGACATAACTCTAAATAAATCGAAAAACAAACAGATAAATAATTATAAACTTACCTTAAAATCAGAAAGTACACGTGATTATACACACAATGCCTTGGAATTTCTGGGAAAAAAACAATGAGCACACACCCTTCACGCACGAGTAATTAGCGGCAACTGACGACACCGAACAGGCAAAATTTCACATAGTATGAAATGCTATTTTATTTCAATTGAAAACAAAATCTATAAACAGAATTTTTATTTTATTGTTATATCATAATTATCTTTTTTAGCAATAAAAAATACCATTTATCGTCAAATATACATATTGCAGTCTTTATTAAATTGCTGTAGGTAGTTATGTTTTTCTGTAGGTAGTTATGTTCTAAGTCAGAACAAGTACCTACAAAAAGAACTTCTAACATTTGACTGAAACTTAAAGATTTGCAAATCCTTAATATAATATAACTTACATATTGTGCGTGTATACGTACGTGTTTTACAAACCAATAAATAATTTTATGTAACACTTTTGTGTGAGACTGTTTCAAAAAACGAAATCTTGTACTACAAATTTAAGAAGGTTGGCACAATATACTGCGCGGCCGCTTTTATACAGTCATTCGAATTTGCTCGGTTAATCGTGAAATTTCTTTTCCTATGGTATTCTTCATATATCTGTGTAGTTACAAGGATTTTTCAGCTGAAACTTTAAGGATAAGCAATTGAATAAAGGTACTAATTATTTGTCGAATCATAATTACCGTCACTTAATAATAACTCGTGTATTGGAGTGTTACACTTTAGCGTAGCCAGAATTTAATTAAAATGAAATATCTCTCTGAGGAGTTGGAATAGAAACATCTAATTTCGCATGATGCTTTGAGTTCATAAAAGGTACAAACCACCATAATTGGTAAGTTTCTAGGGTTTCTCATTGAAGCGCAAGGATCGATTTTAGGGTTTTTGAAAATCAATTTTTTTTTCTTCCAACGGTGTAGATTATAGAAAAAATAAAAGTGCACAGCATAAGCACAAATTAAGACCCACCGTAGTAAAAAAAATCGTAGTTGTATGTCATGCCGTTTGAGAGGTACAGCAATTTGCTAAACGTTACCCCAGCGGCATCTTGAATAACTCTGAAACCTCAAGACGCACAAATTTCATTTTTTGGGCACAATTAGGCACAAATTCAATCTATCTAAGTAGCTAGTTTGTGCTCAGCTACGACCACCGGTTAAAAAACATGCCGCTGGGGTAACGTTACTCCAGCGGAATCTGTTTTTCGTGAATATCTTTGGATCGGCTGGACGCTCAAATTCTAAATTTCGGGCACATTTACACGTGATGGGGTACTAATTATCTGTCGAGCCAAAATCCTGAAAAGCGACAACATTCCGCTGGGGTAACGCACACAGGATCTATTGGCGCGTGGCCAAAATCGGAACTAAAGCCGCCATCTTGTTTATTCAATACCTTCCACAAAACAATCACACAAATGTGAGCGTGAGAAAATGAGCGCCAAAAGATGCTTAGAGCATTTTCCCTCCGGCAATATTTGATTGGACAGCAGGTTTACCTATCAGGGTAATGTTTATGTTATTCCATGTCCTTTATTTAACGTGAACGTACCTTCTGTATGCCCATCTGTCCCGCGAACATAGTGTCGTCGCAGACGGGCCGGGCGTTATCGTCATGTTTGAACAACATCATGTTGATGAACGTGATCAGGATTGAGGGTGCGCAGTACGCACTGGTCTTCACGATCTCTGCACAGGAAATAATGTGTTATTGGGGGAGATCTCACAACGAGATACAGTTTGTAATGAGTTGCTGTTTCATGACTGGCGAAATGTGGCTGTAATATGTCTATAGGTACACCTCTACTCTACCTTACCCTTAGGGGAAAAACAGACGTGATATAATGTGTGGGCTGCTATTAAATACGATGGAGTTGTGATCTTTTCATGCTTAACATATTGCTTTGCAAGTTCTTTTCTTATTTCTGTCAATCATAGCATGACCAATGTGGACGATGAATTTGAATGACGTACTTCCATACAGACTTGTCATCTCCTATTTAACTCCTTGAGGGGGGAATTTTCAAAAATACTTCCTTAGTGTTCACTATCGCTATTTAAGGAACTCGTGTGCAAAATTTCGTGCTTCTAGACCTAGTGGTTTAAGGCTATGGGGTCTGTCAGTGTATGAATTAATTAATTTAAGATTTTTATTAAGTACCTATATTTTTAATTATATGGCTGGCCTCTGAAAATTAGATTATTGAACACAGCTCACCAGGGTCATCACTTCCGAAGTAGGGCGGCGTGGAGCCGTACGTAGTCCACTTGATGAACATGAGCAGTACCATGTAGAAGAACAGCAGCAGCAGGAACATGATCTGAGGGACGAACTCCACGTAGATGCTGATGCGGCGCTTGAAGTAGCTGGGGAAGGGAGCCGTAAATAAATACAAGTTCATCATTTCATAGCCTTTTCCCAACTATGTTGGGGTCGGCTTCCAGTCTGACCGAATGCTGCTGAATACCAGTATTTTACATAGAGCGACCGCCTATCTGACCTCCACAACCCAGTTACTGGGTAATACGATATGGCTAGGTAAGACTGGTTGTCACACTTTTGGGCTTCTGGCGACCCCTTACGATTTTCAAAGATCCACGAATGACAGCCGGGACCAATGGTTTAACGTGCTTTCCGAGGCACGGACGGTTTTTGAAGATTGTAACCCATCTACGGATCAACCTCCGCAAGCGTAGCTTAACCTGATCGATAGATCCATTAAGTTATATTTAAAAAAAACAGATATCGGTAAAAAAATGATCTATTGTATGGATTAAAAAAAATGGATTAAATTTAAACTTTCGGCAATATTATGGGCGCGGGGCGCCCTGAACTTAACTTTCGTATAATCTGCGTAATCAATCAGTAAGAAAATTTTAACAGATGTATACTGGAATCACATACAATCTCGTACGATAAAGTCAAGCCCTATAAAATCTGAGCAAGCGAAGAATCCATTGAACTAAGTCTCTGAATCTTTGGGGCGGACACCTGATTAATAATTTCACATTGTTGGCAACATACAGTATCACATTATTAATCTATCTGTAGCGGCCTGTAATGGCCCCACTACAGGGCAAAACCCTCTTCTCGAACGAATGTGCGATAAAATGATTGAGGACGAATGGTTCCTCTAGATTTTTACCTACACCATTACTAAAATAAGATTGAAGTCACACTGGTACTCGCTTGGTATATCTACCGGTCATCACGATGTATTTTGTGTAAAATGATATCAAACTCACATGTGGTTCCATAGCGACATGCAGACACCAAACAACATGTGGAAGACTCCGATGATGATGGAGATCTTCATCTTGTACGCGTTCATGAAGATGATCTTGTTAGCCTCGGCAAGCTGTTACACAATATTATACTTTGAATACGTGACCATGAAGTTTATTTTTGTACGTTTCAAATTTGACTAGACTATTTCATTAAAATCTCAATCAAATTAAATCGGTACAAATTATCATAAAAATACTAAGAACCAGTATTTCTTAGAAGCCTTGTTAATCTTTAAAAATGAAAATTATTTTAAATAATACTTTCGAATATTATTTATTACTTATACGTATACTCTTTGCAGTTGATTTACAAAAAAAAAAAACAAGACTCGTTATTTTCATCTCCAACAACTAAAACATCTATTTTCAATTTCTCACCTGCCAAACCGGATCAATACCAAACGGATACGGAGTCTGCACATAATCCATCGAATCCGGGTTAAGTTGTAACAGCTTATTGGATATCAACGTTGACTCGTTGTAGTTGTTCCGCCATGACGAGCCGAAGATGTTCAAACTCTTGGAGAATATGTCGTTGTAGATCAGACCGGTGTACATCGAGAACAGGCCCATGAGTAAGATGATATAGCGCCCGCCGAAGAATATGTTCCAGATCTGGTGGTGGAAAGGTTTGATGAGAGAACGTTTATAACGAATTGGCGTGTGTTAGTTGACATGTGGCATTTAATTTAATGTATTGTGGTACTTCCACAAGGTGCACCGAAGACCTGGTGAAAGCCGCAGGAATCCACTAAATGCGAGAAGCACAGAACCGATCGAAGTGGCGGAGCTTGGGGGAGGCCTATGTCCAGCAGTGGATGTCATTCGGCTGAAATGATGATGATGATTGGTGTTCTTTGTTTTGTAATGCTAATTACTTTGCATACTATTGTAAAGAATATTTTTCTCAGACAGATGTATTGCAGGGAGATTGTTGCGCTACTTTTTCCCAGCACCACTAGGATCTGGTGAAGGGCGGGCGTTCTTGGTGATTGTCTGATGTCATTTTGACGTTCAAAAAGCCTTAGACTAATTTTAATAAATGACTTTAGTTTTGGTAAATATTAGAATTGCTAAAAAAATGTTGATGAGATTAAAAAGGTATTGCTGATTGATTTTGTTTGATGAACATATCTACTTTATCAGGAAATTGGTTAATTAGTTTAGTTGTTAAAAGATAAACGTAAAAATAATGTTTAGCTTTCAACATTATTCGTTTATTATATTATTAACCATAAATTCACCTCATTGTGAGTTTACGCGGTCAATTTTTGAAATTAATAATCCTAGTGGATTAAGCTATAATATACAATAAAGCCAGATTTACACGGTGAGATTTAATTGCCCGTGGCATACCATAACTTGAAGCAACAATAAAGTTTCCATTTTTTTTGCTTCAATTTTATTGTGTGTCACTGGCAAGAAACTTGCATCATGTAAAACGAGTTTTAAAGTATTTGTAAAATACATCTATTTTTTTAACTATTCTTATTCTTAATGTAGTATTACAACGCACAAAGTGTCTTTAATTTTTCTAATTGGTTTTAAATCGTATTAATGAAAGAGCAAGAAAAATCATTACTTACAACCCTTTTCTACAAAATAGTATATCTCACCTCGCTGTCGATCTTCTTAGCCTGCAGAGGTTTCTCCTTGTAGCACATCCAGAATCCGAATACGGCCATGAGCGCGCCGTGGCCGAGGTCGCCGAACATCACCGCGAACAGGAACGGGAAGGTTATGATCGTGTATGGAGCTGTGGACAAAATAATAATAATAGATACGGGTATTTTGATCAAGATCGAGTGTGGTTTATTATAAACTAGCGACCCTGCTTGAAAAAACATGGAGATTCCTATATTATGTTCAGTTTGATATTAATATAGTACACATAAAAGTGAAAACTGCAAATGATGGTGTAAACCGCATCAAAATCCGTTGCGTAGTTTTGAAAAACAATGCGGTACAGACAGACACGAAAAGCGCCTTCAATTTACTATGTATATATGTCTGGATGTCACAAGCAAACGGTTTAGGAAGCATCTTAATATACTGCTAATGTATCGTTTTATGCTAATTCCCATGTTGTGCCTAAAAGACGAGCGAGCGAAGGTCTCATAAAATGTTGGTCTTTCCCCAATGTAAATAGTTGCTTATACGAGCTTATAAAAACATTGAAATCATCAATCTTATTGCCAAACGTTGAGATTATGACAACAATTTGTTTCAGTACTGAAATATACCGATTTTAATTAATACGTATTTTTAGATGCCATTTGGTTTTCGTAGATCTAAACAGCGTTCAGCAGGAGTGATACGAGCATAATAAACCAGATCGGTTGGAGTGAGCTATCAATACTGTCAATCCCTAGCGTCAGGTGGGATGACGAGCTTACTGAGTTTACTTTGAGCTCACTTTACCTTTTTTTTGGGAGGGAATGGGGTATTATCACATTGGGACGGCGTGTCAGACTCTTACAGACTAAACGGACAAACCAGCAACCCCGGCAGGCATTGGCTTTATTGGACCCCTTCAGTTGTGCTGACATCTCTTAGAGGCGCGCGTGGAACACAACGCGCCGTCGACCCGGGCCTGGTCCTTATCGGACGGTGAGCTACCCATTGCTCACCGTCCGCAAGCCCGCGCCTACGGTGGCTGGTTGTCGGCCTGCGACTCCCGACGTCCAGGACATCTCCTGCGGCGATTAGGGGCGTGAGGGCGCTAAATTTGCGCGCTCCGCCTCCTTCTTCGCGAGCATTACCGCTTCGCAGGAGGAGGTGCCGGCTTCTCATGCCCTCTCGCCCCGTACCATGGCCCGAACCAGGGCCGGACGCGAGAGATCACCGCCGCCCAAGCTCACTTCACCTAAGTTTTCACGTTGAGATTTTTCCAGATTAGATCGGCTCGTTTCTATAAGAAACTATAACATACCAGGGTTGACCTCGCGGTAGGTGGCGACTCCGTACGCGTAGATGAGGTGCTGGAAGGCGGCCGTGAACTTGTTGGTGCGGTTGTACGTGGGCGGGTCCTCGAGTGTCTCCATGCGATTCAAGATCGGTGGCACTGAACTGCCGCTGCGCTCCTGTAGGATGAATAAATGGTTGTTGTAACAAAAAGGAACAGAATTCAAATGAAGAAAATAGCAGCGAATGCCCCACAACAATAACTTTGAAAGTGTTAGAACGGTAATGGCGTTGCTTTCTTCTGCACTAAATAAGTATTGTTGCTTTGTTTCTCATCTAAATCATGTTTACGACTGTTTACTTTTATACTCTCGCGCATGATTTGGTATTATCCTTTGCCGTTAACATTCATAGTAACGCACTGCCAAATGATATAGACGTGTGATGTTAATCAGTATGTAAGTGTTTATGTTGGAAATAATGATTACTACTTTTTCCATAACATTACGCATTTATTCAAAGTTTAGACAGAGTGTATAATACCACCCACATATCGCCAGTTGCTTATAAAACAAAGTAAAATCTAGACTACTGAAAAATTCCTGAAAGAAAATCACGGTAACACTGCTTCACTTGGGAATCATATCCAAGACGATAAGCACGACAGTCGCACTTGCGACCACTAGACCACAGTCCCATCAAAAACATTACGAAATATTTAAAAAAATCTTTAAAACTCACCGTCCCCCTTCTCAAAGCAAGCTGTATTGTTTCCATGTCAAGTGCAGGCACCCAGCACTCGGCGATCAAACACTTCTGAGTGACGTCCAGATTGAAGAGGTTCAGCGTGTGGTAGATGGCCTTGATCTTGCGCACTTTCACGAACCAGTTCTTGATGTTCTTTGCTGCGGCTACCAGGACCCGGTGACGGTGATCTTGGGTCTGACCTAACACCTGGAGGAAAACAGACATGGAATTAGTTTGGTTATAAGACTTCTGGTTCCCAGGCACAAAGGCACAAAGGCGGACTTTATGCCTTAGGCATTCTCTACCAGTCAACCGAGGGTGGTGAAGAGAGTAGATGAAAGGTACTCTGTTTAAAAGGAACATTTTTGAAGTGAAAACTTCTTTAAGCGTGTTGGGCATTTTTGAGATGGGACTAAGGGCTCCCACAAAAAGCGAGCTGCAAAGAGCGCGGCCTAGACCGAGCTCGTATATTTTTGCAATGCGATGCGAATTTGCAGTTTTGTGTGGGAGCCCAAAACCATTGATTTCGCGACACAGTGACGATACCACCTTTTGACCATTAAAAAGACATCAACGCGTTGATTGCCGCGGTGCGTGGAGTAAAAGACATTAACGTGTTGATTACCGCGATGACGTTTTTTTTTCAAGTTTTCACTTCTGTCGGCACTCCTGGAGTGCCACTGTTTTTTTTTTATAATGTCATAATTATAAATACATACGTACACAAGTAAATAGGTTATAACAAGTTCTCTTTATGCTAAGGTTATCTTAGTCATCTAGACGAGCAAATTTAGCCGACATGAGCAATAGTTGATTTATTCGTGTCGACACAACAAAAGAAGAAGAGTGCATCTTTGTCGGCTATTTCGGGAAATCTAGGTGTGACTATTCTAAAACGGGGATATAAGGTAAGCTCGAACTGTATGCTCTGGTCTACAAATATGTAATTATAAAGGAGTGGTATCGGTCTGTACAACCGCGGACAATGGCAGTCGACCTCTTTCACCCTTATGCCCTTAGTAATAAGATTGAAAAGTGGTTCATCGCCAGTGCCCATGATGCTACATACATACATACGTCTGCATGTGTAATAAATTGGTATTTGTAGTATGTAATGCGTCGTCTCTGTAACTCATACGTTGGTGGTATTCTCTTTCTGAGCTCGATGTGTCTATTTAACTACGTCCGGGCACTGTTGTTGTAGGTACCGCACGTTATGAAGAACCAACTCTTCCAAATATACTAGTAATGACGTACCTATATTTAGCCAATCTAACTGGTGTCCTTGACTTCTAACAATTGAAAAGACACATAGTATTGCATAAAGTTGTATAATAATGATGACTTGATGATACCCCTGCAGATTAAGATAATTACTTATTTGATCATCGTGTTACTCAGCAGATGATCTTCGTTAATGATACATCTTAAAAAAACTGCTGTTTTGAATAATTAAGAACTACATCTTTATATTTCTTTATCAATTTTATTGGTGTAGCAAACATTTTTACATACATTTTTTAACAATACCAAACATACAGGTATTTGTTTGCTTATAATTGTTTTTTGCAATTGCTAGTATGTTTTGTTTTAATATTTTCTCTGTTCAATAAATGTTATTGAAGTATCAAAAATACCTAATCGTCACCTTCGCACATACCGGTTTGGTGGCGACCTCGAAACAGCAATAGCGGACATTGACAGCAATATTGTTGTAAAATCTATTTGGAAGATACTTTTTGTTAGGTTTTATGTCATTAATAATGTCGATAAAAAGATATTCGAAATTTAATATGCTTGTAACTTGACGTTTGAAAAGCAACCATCGTACAATGTTTTCTGAGTCTTTCTTTTCCTTTCTTATTTCCCTATTTCCACGAACGTGATTCTTCATATCTATTATCATACCTATTACAATCACAACACGTTATCAGCACGAAGCTTTGTATATTTTATCTACGATCGAATTTAAAAGGAGATTGGTGGTGAAAATATGTCGTCTGCAGTTTCTGGTATGTCACTAAATGGTATTCCGATACTTTGTAATAGAGAAGGATACACTGTGTGGAAATTTAAAATGAGAATGCTATTAATCCATGAAGGATTGTGGGAAACCATAAGCGGAGTAGTTGTCGAAGGCAATAAGACGGCCGACGATGTACGGAAGGATGAAAAGGCTCTTTCTAAAATATGCCTTACTGTGGATGGCGCTGCTATTTCGGTTGTTCGACCAGCTAAGACCGCAAAGCAAGCGTGGGATGCTCTTATGAAATCCTACGAGGATCGAAGTTTGGGTCGTAAACTGTCGTTGGAACGTAAGTTGTACAGGTACACCTTATCTGACTTTTCTAATTTAGAAGCTTACATAAATGCAATAACTACAACAGCACTAGACCTGGCCGATATTGGCAAAACTATAGAAGATAGTTTTTTAGCAGCTATTATATTGGGAGGTCTAACGTCTCGCTACGAGCCTATGATAATGGCGCTTGAGAATGGGAGCGTTGAAGTCACAACAGATTTGGTGAGGACTAAGTTGTTGAGTGAAATGACGAAGGAGACTAAAGATGATGTGGCTGCGTTGAATGCTAACAGGCAGGTTATTTGCTATCGTTGTAAGAAGCCAGGGCACAAGAGTCCTAATTGTCCTCTCAAAAAGAAGGAGAAAAAGGCAAAGGCGAGTTGCTCTATAGAAAATTGTTCTAAAGATAAGGGAATGAATGTTTCTAGTTCAGGGAATATGGATGCATGTGTCACGGAATTGGCTTTGGATGGTGTCAAGGAATTGGCTTTGTCTGCACCAAGTATTCAGATGTCTGAGAAGTGGATTATCGACTCTGGTGCGTCTACTCACATGACTCCACATGCTGAATGGTTTAATAGTTACCGACCCTGTGATGGGAAGATAACTGTAGCAAATGGTAAAAGTTTGCCGGCTGTGGGTTTAGGAGATGTTGCTATTGACACAAAAACCGATTTCAAGAAGATTAAAAATGTTGTACATGTTCCTGGCCTAGATTGTAATTTACTCTCAGTCAAAAAGGCAGTAGAGAAAGGTTTCTCGATTGTTTTTGATACGAATGGCTGTAATTTTTATTATTCTAATGATGTTTCTTTTATAAATGATCCTGTTTTACATGGTTCTATTTGTGGTGGATTGTACACTTTAGATTGTACAGTAAAACCGCAAGGTGTTTCAGCTTATAATGTTCACACTAATTTGTCCCAGTTTCAGCTTTGGCATAAGCGTCTAGGACATCTCTGCCGTATTGGTATGGATCTACTCAAAAAAGGTCTAGCTGTTGGTGTTGAGTATACTGAGGTTGACAAAGAACCATGCGTACCTTGTGTAGAAGGTAAGCAGGCCCGGAAGCCTTTCAAAGGGATAAAGTATAAGAAGGCTTCGTCACCATTAGAATTGGTCCATACGGACGTTTGTGGTCCCCTGACCACTGAATCGTTTAAAGGTAATAAATACTTTATTATTTTTGTAGATGATTATACACGTTTTATATCCCTTTATTGTATGTCATCTAAGACAGAAGTTCAGAAGTATTTTTGTGCTTTCCAAGCACTTGTTGAGAGACAGACTGGCAGTAAGATTCAAACCCTTCGGTCAGACAATGGTACTGAGTATGTCAACAAGGAGCTGACAGATTATTTGCAGGCTCAAGGGATTCGACATGAAACCTCTGTACCATACAGCCCTCAACAAAATGGGGTAAGTGAACGTTGCAATCGTAGTATTGTGGAGAAGGCCCGTTCCTTGCTAGCACATAGCTCTCTGTCGAAAGCTTTTTGGCAGGATGCTGTTGAGACTAGTGTTTATTTAAAGAATAGGTCACCTCATCGTGCACTTGATGGTAAGACGCCATATGAAATGTGGTGTGGTAGTAAACCCGACCTGTCTCATTTAAAGGTGTTTGGTTGCCGAGCTTTAGTTCACGTGCCTTCATGTCAGAGAACTAAGCTTGACATGAAAACTTCTGAACATATCTTTGTTGGATATTCAGACGATCCAAGGAGTTATTATTTCCGTAGCGCGGAAAACCCTCGGAGGTTGATTAAGTCACGGGATATTACGTTCTTTGAAAATAATTTTTCAGGATTGAAGGATAAATCTGTTCAGCCTGAAGTTGTTGTGAGCCCTAATGTCATTAATCTTTTTTCACAAACTTCTTCAGATACCACATCGCCACAGGAGATTTCTATCTCATCTGCTTCTATTTCTTCACCTACTTCAGAAAGTGTGGACATGGAGGTAGAGCAAATTGACGATTTTGTGGACGCGACTGATGAAGCTGGTGGGGTTGGCGACACAGAGTCTCTACATTCAGGTGAACAACGTGATCTGTCCTTGGTTCCTTCAGATGAACCCAACGATGTATGTCCTGAGAGAAGATATCCTAATAGAGTACGTAAACCTCCAGATTATTATTCATATGGCACTCACGGTGTTGATTTGTTGTGTGATGATCCGAAAAGTTATCGTGAAGCTATTAATAGCGATGATAAAGATAACTGGATTTCCGCAATGAAGGATGAGTACAATGCCTTATTGAAAAAGCAGACTTGGACATTAGTGGATAAACCAAATAAAAAGGTTATACCGTGTAAATGGGTATTCAAGGTAAAGAGGGACGCGAACGGTGCAATAGTTAAGCATAAGGCGCGACTAGTTGCGAAAGGTTTTAGTCAAGTTTGGGGGACTGACTATAACGAGACTTTTGCCCCTGTAGTTCGAAATTCATCTCTACGTACGCTTATAGCGTTGGCGGCAGAAATGGATTTAAAGATCCAACACATGGATGTTGATACCGCATTCCTCAATGGGGACTTAGAGGAGGAGGTGTACATGCAACAGCCTGAGGGATTTGCTGAGCGCGGGGCAGAAGGTAAAGTCTGTTTGCTCAGAAAATCAATTTATGGTTTGAAGCAGGCAGCTCGAGCCTGGAATATCAAATTGCATCAAGTTCTATCGAAAATTGGCTTTGCACGAACATCTGCGGAATCATGTGTTTACTTGAAAAAGTTTGGTAATGAAATCATAATACTTGCAGTCTATGTTGACGATCTAATTGTCTTTTACAAAGAAAAATGTTTGTTTGACGCTGTCAAAAATGACTTAGAAAAATTTTTCTCGCTAAAAGATTTAGGTGCATTATCATATTGTTTAGGCATAAATATTAACCGTGTTGACGATAAAATCATGGTCAGTCAGAAGACCTTTATTCAGGCAGTGTTGGAGCGGTTTAATATGAGAGATTGTAAGGAGATGTCTACACCTTTGGAGAATAACAAGTTGGAGAAAGGTAATCCATCATCTCTTGGTGAATATCCTTACCAAAACTTGATAGGATGTTTAATGTACCTAGCTGTGAATACGAGACCCGATATAGCTTATGCCACAAGCTATTTAAGTCAGTTTAATAACTGTTACGATAAGAGGCATTGGTTGGCCGCTAAAAGAGTGTTACAGTATTTGAAGGGTACTATGGATTACTGTATTACTTACAGGAAAGTCGGTAGACGTTTGTGTGGATTCACGGATGCTGACTGGGCGAACTGTGTACATGACCGTCGGTCGTACACTGGTTTCTACTTCACGCTAGCGGGCGGACCTATTAGCTGGGAGTGTAAGAAGCAGCCGACGGTAGCCTTATCGTCTACAGAAGCTGAGTATATGTCCTTAACCAGTTCTGCAAAGGAGGCTATTTTTCTCAGACGGTTAGTGTGTGACATTACTGGTTTTTCTGATAGGGTGTTGCTATACAACGACAGTCAAAGTGCACAGAAACTTGTGCTAAATCCAATCCACCACAATAGAACCAAACACATTGATACGAGATATCATTTTATTCGTGAAAAGGTTACTGAGGGTGTTATAAATATAAAGTTTATACCTACGGATAAAATGACAGCCGATGTTTTAACCAAGCCCTTAAGGCGCATAGCTCATCTTAGGTGCGTTGTTAATATGGGTTTAGTGATAAACAAGTAGAATAATCTTCTATTTATTTATTTTTCGTCGGTTTATATTTTGTATTTGTGTTTAGTCTGGTAGTAATGTTTTATTATTTTCAATTGTGTTTAGCATTACTACTTTATCTTTTTATTTCCATTAAGGGCGGATGTTGTAAAATCTATTTGGAAGATACTTTTTGTTAGGTTTTATGTCATTAATAATGTCGATAAAAAGATATTCGAAATTTAATATGCTTGTAACTTGACGTTTGAAAAGCAACCATCGTACAATGTTTTCTGAGTCTTTCTTTTCCTTTCTTATTTCCCTATTTCCACGAACGTGATTCTTCATATCTATTATCATACCTATTACAATCACAACAAATATAACATTTAATACGTTCCCAGAATGGAAGCCACAAGGTACCATAATAAAATGATATGGAATAGATATCTGAATAGATTCGATTGTTTTTTTTACCATATTTTCTACTTATCATGATAAATCCCAGTTGATCCCAGGAAATATTTTATTTAGGTATCAAGTAGATACATGTATCCATCCACTTATCCATTAAAAAGATTCCATTTCTATGAAAACTTAACGATATTATCAAAACTTGCCGATCTTTATCAGTGAGTCGTATCATCGTCTGCCTCCCACACATTCGACTAAAACTTTATCTATATGGGACACAATCTAGCACAACCCATAAATGGCGTCGATAATTAAACGTCAACGTTATGGCTTTATTACAATGGCGGAGGTTACACCGAACCACAAAGGTACATGACAACATACGATAAAGATACTAAACTTCGAATGCTTGTGTCCCTCAACACACAAACGCAATACTTATTATACGGGAATTAAAGTGGACATCGTAACCAGTCCCCAGTCCCCTCAGTTATTTTATACTTTGATGTTTACTATATGAGAAGAGTCGTCATCATTTTATTTCGTTTCATTTTCATATTTTTAATAAAAAATATATAATATATGTTAGTCAGTAAGATGGTATTGGAGCGGACTGCCCAGGCAACGTACGACTCAGACGCATATAAGAGAAGCCACATGTTTTGTGGAGATTATTTTATTTTTTAATGTCCAATCGGTTTCTTGTTGCATTCTGTCTAAATGAGAGCTGTCTATGTGTGTGATAAATTTGTCGAATGTAAGCTTGGTATAGAACAGAAACTCATTATAGCTGTGTTGCCGACACAATGGCAGAGGCTGAACTTAATGTTGCTGTTGTACTAATAATTCGATGCAAATTGTTGCTGCCATATTAGTGCAGTACCATTACTGATTCGAGTATTGAGAAGACCTTCCTAGTATTTATTAAGATATTTCGTCAACCATTGACGTCAGAATCCACTTGAGGTAACAGATAGTCATCGTTTAACGTCGTCATGTTTCTAACTTGAGATTTTATCAAACTTTTCCTTCAAACCATTTATTACTGGGAAATCAGATTAATATCAGATGACAGATATTGCTGATGAGAAGAACCGCTCCCGGAATAATTTATCACTAGCATATCAGAGAACAGATTTCTCTGATCAAATAAATATATGGTCATGTCGACGCAACATGCGTAAAATATCTATATATATAAAAATGAATCCCTATTTCCCTTGGTCACGACATCACGCTAAAACGGTTGAACGGATTTGGATGAAATTTGGAATATGGATAGACCTTGACCCGGAGAAGGACATAGGATACTTTTTATCCCGATATTTTTACGGGATCGAGACTTATGCGGGTGAAACCGCGGGGCGCAGCTAGTAGTTAAATAAATATGACGACGTTCTCATTCAAATGTGGCGTCAAATGTCAGTATGACACACTTCGCGTCCCACTCACCGGCCATCGCTTTATGAACACTATATTAACATGCTAGTTACACCTCATTACTACGATTATAGTGCAATCTTTAGCCTATTACCACGGTATAAATAACTCCATCAGTGCAGCCCTCGTTTAAAGATAACTGAATTCATTGTATAGGAAATACACGGGAAGTCCTTTGACCCATAGTTATCGTTCAATGGGTTTCCCCATTTATTTTGAGTAATTACTATTTTCATATGTCATGAGTCAATAAAGGGGAACAAAGTTAAAGATAAAATTAATAGCGGTCATGATCTTGCAGTCTAACGAACTCAGGTAAATAAACAAATTTTTAAATAGATACTATGCTGTGATTACGTTTAGCCTACAACGAAATGTGGGAAAAATCTATTAAAATTAAAAAAATTCAAATATTGGCTTTTATCATCCAGGGCTACACAGATTTGACGAGGTCCGCTGGGGCCGATGCCTGCCGGGGTCGTGAAGAAGTCCGAAAGGGAGATCTTGGGCCCCCGGCAACATGGCAACTGAAGGAACATGGGTGGGTTTTAGATAGTAAGAGTCTGATACGGCCTCCCGCTCCACCCAAGCGGGAGAAGTTATTTGAAAAAAGTGCTACATAACATAGATCTGGGTGCTGAGCGAGGCAAAGGTCCTCGCGCACATCTGGAAATGGCGCGAGGAGGCAAAACCGGGGCTTAACTCCACTGCCGCGGGAAATCACAGTAAAGCGGACAGCGCTACGGCGGGACCTTATGGCGTCATGCACGCGTAGCATGACGCTTTCTATGTCTACGAAGAATAGACATAGCTCTTTCTATACAAATTGACATTTCGTCTCTTCATTTTTGACATCGCACCGTAGAAATCATTCTACAATCTGTCATTTTGTCTTCCGCTTCTAACGATCTTTGTCTAGGTCCTTTTACATGTAGACTATTTCAGAAGAAAGTTTTCTATCCAAACTGTCAAAATCACTAAGTAGTGAAGACAAAATTTGATTTTGTAATCGCCATGCTAAAGACGGTAGAAAACTTTTTACTCGACGGCCACAAAGTATATACGGTTATCTACAAAATCATGAAACACTTGCGTTTTGAACGCAAAACTGTGATAAGTAATAATTATCATAATTAAAATTCACACCAACACCTCGAATTCATGTACAAAAATAGTACTGTATCTTTTTTTTTCTTTTGCTTATATCTCGAAAATGGTGTGTCTAATCGCAAAAATAATGAAAATTTCGACCCCCTTTATAATACCTACAAACCCCTAAGACTGAACATGTAGGTAATAGTTTTTCTTATTTTCCATACAAAAAGTGAAAAATTCCATATAAAATACGTCGATCCTTCGCGTCTCCGGCTCTAAAAAACGAGTACCACGTGGACTCGCGATTGTCAAATACGATTTAAGTTGTGTCAAAATTATATTTAAATTTGGGGATTTTTTGTTGCAGAATAGTTTTAAGATTTTCATAGCCAAAAATAAAGGGGTTTTAGTGATAGTTTAGATAGTTTAGTTCGGTGTACAAGAGAATCGGCACCATTACCAAGGAAATGGTTAAATCCAATATTACTGTAATATGATTTCTTCCAAAATACGATACTTCGACACTCTGAATATCAATAAAAATTGAGAATCGAACAAAGAAGAAAAAATCCTATGACAAAACAAACAATTCTGAGTCGAATTATGAAAAGAGTGAATTGCGTAAAAAGTGCAGTTGTGTCTTTCTACTTTACTGCAGTCCTGTCTACACGGAACGTCATTTTTGTCTATTCTTCTGTCGACACAACTCGTTTCTACGGTGGTCATGCTACGCGTGATGGAGAGTGCGATTGTCGCAAGCCAGCTCTGGGCAGGCCACAATTTCGGCGATAAGTTCCCTCTTTGAGGAGTGGCTAGAGAGGCGCCACGGCGTCCTCACCTCCCGCCTGACATAAGTCCTCACTGGACACGGTTGTTTTGGGAGGTTCCTGTTCAGGATAAGGCGGGAGGAAACGCCCGGGTGTCACTATTGTGGGGATCGCCCGGAGGACACGGTGGAGCATACGGTGGAGGTCTGCCCGGCTTGCGCGGAGCATCGCCGTGTCCTCGTGGAGGCAATCGGAGGCAGTGATCTCTCGCGTCCGGCCCTGGTTCAGGTCATGGTACGGAGCGAGCGCCGTCACCTCCTTCTGCGAAGCAGTAATGCTCGCAAAGGAGGAGGCGGAACGCGTGAGGGAGAGGCAAATTTAGCGCCCTCACGCCCCTAACCGCCGCAGGAGACGCCCTGGGCGTCGGGAGTTGCAGGCCGACTCCCAGCCACCGTAGGCGCGGGCTTCTGACGGTGAGCAATGGGTAGCTCGCCGTCCGATAAGGACCAGGCTCGGGTCGACGGAGCGTTGTGTTCCACGCGCGCCTCAAAGAAATTTCAGCAGAACTGACGGTGTCCGATTGGCAATATAGGCAACTGAAGGAACACGCCCTTCCGTTCCACCCAGAGCGGGAGAAGCTATTTGATAATTTCCCAACAAAAAAAAAGGCTACACAGATGTCTGTGTTTTGAAGTGTAAATAAAGAAACAACATATACTATTATTATTATTCCGTCAGTCCCCCAGCCTCTCTCTTAGCGGCAAAACAATACAAGAATTGATCATACTGAGGGGTAAAAGTATAAGCAATTTCGTACATTTAAATATCACCCCTCGTAGAAGATTTTACTCCTATATAAATAAATCTTTTGAGACCCGCCGACTGCTAAGAGAGCCACGAGCAAAAGATTTTGTCATTAATATCGCCACTTTTGAAGGCTACCAGAGATAAAATATTCAGCAAAGATTTAAGAACCAAGTGGTAGGCTAGATAGTTGTTCTTACCGTGTTCAAATCCTCGATCCTGGTCATAACACCCATGGCCATCTCCCGCCTGTCGGCAGGGGCTTCAGGGCACGGATAAAGGGTCGCACGGAAACCTTCGCAGATCTTCTTCACGCGCGTCTTGAGCTGGTCTCCTTGGAAGAAGATGATGAACACCGACTTGTACACCTGGTCCGACTGGAAAAAGAAATAAAAAAGTCGGAACATGTGGTTTGAAATGGTGGTTAGGACAGAGGCCTGGATTAATTGGCTAGATACGCATTATTGCGAGGAAATGTAATCCAGAAGCTCGTACACACGGCTACACATCAAGCTATACACTTCCAGTTTATGCTGATCTCGTATGTAGGATTTCTGTACAATGCGAGGACAACTTATACTGGAAATGTAAAGCTTGATGTGTAGCCTTGTGTACCTATTACGGCTCTAAAGCACGCCTCGGGATTTTCAACGCTAGGCTCAGCTCCGAAAGTTTAAATCCAACAGCGCGCTTTTATTTAGGTTTTTTTTTGGTGTCGCTTCGAGATAATGAAAAAAGGAGTAATTCAAATGACATCATACTAGGAGTTTAGTGGTGGTAAACATTGCTTTGGGTTTCTAATGTGTGTCAGATCTTGGACATCACCATCTGTTCAGGCAAAACGATAGACTTTCTAACTGAAGATTGAGATTATGGCCTAAAACCTTTCATAGGTTGTTCCAGGATGTCGATACCATATCAAATGGTTACCTATCATTTTTCTCATTAAGCCCGTCTATTGTTCCCGTAACAAATAAATTGCTTAAGTGCCTCTGTAATTGAGGAAACATACTTAATACAGAGATCGATAAGCGTTGGTGGGTTCCGTTGTGAATCAATTGCATTAATTAATTGACACGGTGGACAAGTTCGAGGACGAAGCTGAACAAACTAGGAAGCTGTTGGAACTTCAATATCTAGCACCTGTCAACATTATATTAGCTCATCATAGATAACAGAGCCATCATAGATAAGCAAAACTATCTAAATTACTTCCTAATTTATATGCAAGGAAATACCACCTGTAATATTAACGGCTAAAACGTGATAAGAAACTATGAGCAGGTTGAAATACTTACGGAAGAGGGGTCTTCCAATGGTGTGTCGATCTCGGCCTGACGGAGGAACACATTGCCTCTGCAGGCGCGCCATAACATTCGTTCGAAAGCAGGGATTCGCTCACGAAGGATCACGCCAGCCACGAAACTATACAAAAAACCGAATTAGCAATAGTTCATTGTTGTCGCAGCAAAAAAGCGCTTGCTTTACACATTATTTTGCGAAAACCCAAAAGCACTAATTCTGCTGCGGGGCCACAACTATTTGGGGATTTGAAATATTGAACCATCGGTCAAAGGAATATGGTTCATATTTCGCAAGCAACTATCGACGTCAGATTAAGTAAGAGTATCTCAAATCAGTGACGAGAGAATTCTGTGAAAGAAACTTTGGTGCATAAAGATAACGTCAAATAACAACAGACGTCTCCGATACTAGGTACGTTGACTGATTAGGTATATTTAATCAAATCTTCCAAATGACGTAAAGCATAGGGAAGCAGTTTCCAGAAACAATAATAAACAAAGTTTTATTTATTTTTCAACAAACGAGAGTTTACTTAAAATTGAAGATAAATACGATGTGAGTACAAATAAAACAAAACAGCTGAAAATCATTAGCATTAATTATACAAAACACATTGATACTACAACTTTCACGGTTGGCGAAATGAATAAATGGAAAATTAAAAAACGCGAAATATTAAAGAAATTCTCTCGTCATCAGACTGTGAGTCAAATGGCAATGAATAAAGGAAAATTACGCCCAAATATACAATAGACCACAATGTGGTGAAATTTTGATGAATTTTGAAGGACCATACTATTCTACTAGTCTATAGGCAAAAAAAAAAAAAACAAAATAAAACGCAGTCTGTAAATAACGTTGGATAAATTAGTTACAATATTGAAACGAAAACTGAACAAAAATAAAACTGTCGTCAGAGAGAAGATGGAGTCTGGCTAGACAAGAGGTACGAGGAGGAAGCTCCTCATACAAACAACAATACTCCCAGACTCCGCCTCTCATATGACGCACTTGAAACGTGAAACATCTTTTCACGTAACATGAATTATTTACAAACTGCACGAGCAGGAGACGTTGATATTACACAAAGTGTTCAACACACGTATCACGAGATGCATATTGAAATAGGTCGCACGTGTCACATGTAACATGTTACTGAAAGAAACCGATCCAGAATAACGCAAATATTGAATTGTCTGCTGATTAAATATCAGCATCAGCTGTTCCAGAACTAAAGGAACACCTGAGCCTACTCTGCTTACTGAAAAGTTTCAACGAACTTTGGCCGAATCATCTGTTTGGCTACGAAAGCGGTAGTTAAAACATGTAAGTTTAAAATAGACTGAACTAAATACAGAACCTATCGTTATAACATTATCCACAACCCATTAAATTGTCTGAGATTGTTTATAATAAAGGGGATTCCCGATGGAATACTCCAGTACCACCTTACATAATCTTATTATGATCAATCCATCGTCTACTTGTACACCTATTTTTGTACACAGACGCTGCGCCGTGTCTACGCATAGCTGGCCATTTTAAATATAGCTCGTACAAAACTTTTAATTTATTACTCTAATAAACATTTTACAATTGAATTATGACCTTTTAATGTTGTCATCCTTTCTGTTCTATTTTTATAGCCCTCGTAACATGCTGTGATAAAGTTTAATCAGTGCAATAAAACCTTATTTTACTTTGCATGGAAATGCGTCATTAAACTAAACAATATTAACATGCTTCTGCATTTGTTTAAGGACGAGTCAAGGATCAAACAAACAATATTGTTGATAATGTCATAAAAACGAAAGTTGGGATGGCTATAACTAATACTGCGGAAGATCCTATGATTCATAAACACATCGACAATGGTATAATAATGATTGAATACAAGATTCAGGCTGATATGATGGAGGAACTATTTAACAATTGGGACCCAATGACGTTGTTCAAAAAGGAATCAAATCATGTTTCTCGATATAAGAACACATGAGACTATCATGTAGTTGGGTTGTGTTAACAGCGACAATTCGAAGATAAGATACAAATCTCATCTGTCATCATTTTTCCAAGGGATAATAGAACATTCGTAATGGGTATCGTATCTTCAAACACTTCATCTGATAAAACTACGCGGTGAAATCATTCTTTACCAAAGATTATGTTAACGGTCGCTGATGGAAATAAATAAATAAGATAATTGTTATGAAATAGTTTTGAAAAATATTTTACTATCGTAATTCCCGGCAGATAAGACATCTTAGAATTCAATCTAATTTCTATGTGAATTCTTTCCTGTTATGTAATTTTATTCAATAGCATAAGAACATCTTAGTCTTTCATCAGAATGGAATAACTCATGTTTATTACTATTATTGACATGTTTATCATCAAACACATATGCAGCTCTTCGTCATTAGAAATACTAATCCAAATTGAAGTTTTTACTATTGTTTTTACGGATTGGTTTCCGAATTGAACCAACCTAGAGATACAATTATTGAATTACCATTTTGCACAAGTCTCTATTCACATGCAGACTATTCTAAATTTATTGTTATACTAAGAGTAAATATACAAAAAGATTAGTATCCTATTTGTTGTTTGTGATTAGAGCATGGCCGTTCCGTATAACGTTATGGTTGGCCTGAGAGCCATGATGTACGAGTTTTATTGCTCTAACAATGAAATATAAGGAAAATACAGAGAAACAGTTCGCGAAGATTTACATTTATGCTTTTGAGTAAAAACAGAACATCACTTAGCAACTATGAGTGCGAAACTAAATTTAGATATGCATTAACTTGAAGATGGTTTAAAATGCATTGTATCGATGAAATATTGGCATTACACTTGATGTTGGCGTTGTTCAGGTCAGGGTTGAATCGACTGTTGTTCTATAACCCGTATTATCATCTATCATGGACGTGACCATCGGAACATAACTAATAGTAATAAGTAGTAAAGATTAGAACACGCTTAATCATGGCGCAGATATGAAGCCATGATTATGGATCATTTAGCGAAAACTAGTGTTACTTCACTAACATTTCATAAAGATATAATAAGTAATGTCAATTCAGGGACCTCTAATTCAATTGTCCATAATCACATATCTTGTTATCACTGTTTCGCACTATCATTAGAAGGCGTACGGTCCTCCATAACGGGCGTGTGAATTCCCATACAATTGTCACAATTTGTACTTCTCATTAGTGCTATGTTAGTTTTTCATTTGGTGCCTTAAATTGAAGGAAGTTTTGAACGGTACTGCGTCTCTTATTTCCGAGAACTCGGCTTATAGTAGTTTTATTTTGTGTTAGGTATCAGCCAGTACCAGTAGTACTGTAAGAATATATTCGCATCTTCGTTCATTTACCCTTTGAGGAAACTTTATTCGTATTATGCTTGTCTGTAGGCGTGGGTTTATGTCTTCAAACGGTGAGCATGCCTACTGTTAGGAATTCCCCTTCCTCAGAGCCACTGACGTCATTCATCGTGTTTGTGCCTCTCCGATGTAACTACCTCAATAATGTTTTTGTTGTCCAATTGAAAGTTAAATGCATCATCTCTTTGTTTCGTTAATTTTTTTAATTATCATGTTCAAGTCATTTAGGAATAAAAGTAATGTGTTTTAGCATTATTTTAGGTAGTATTTTTGTATCTACTCAGGAAATGTCAAAGTCAAATAATTTATTTCAAATAGGCCCTTGTATGGCACTTTTAAAACGTCAAATTTACAAAATCATAGAATTGATTTTAGTTGCCCCTTCCAAAAGGTAGTTTTCGTATGGAGAAGAATTGGCAAGAAACTCCACCATTACTCTTTTAAAATGTTTTACAATATTTTGTACATTAGTTAAAAGTTTGAGCTGTGTCATATTTTTCCACAGAAATCTATAATCTGAGTATACAGGATGGCACGGACATCGACGCGAAAACAGTTACCATGGATTCAGTACATCATTCTGAAATGCACTGCGTTGAAATTTTTTGTCGGTTATTTTAAAAAAAAAACAGCTGTTTCATAGAAAAGTGCAATACCTACGCGGTTAAAATGTATGGAACAGCAGATTTTTTTGATGTGAAACATCTATAGCGGCGGGTCAGACCGACTGTCCGGAGGCGACGCGGCGTCGCCCCGCCAACAGTGCCAATGCCAAACCACCGCCAACGCCAATGTTGGCGTCAGAAAACTCGTTTTATGCATATTACCTGTACATAATAATTTAGACGTTTCACATTTGCCAGGCGTCCCGCGAAGGACTAGTTTTTTTTTTAAATAACCGACGAAAAATTTCATCGCAGTGGGTCTCAGAATCATGTATGAATCCATGGTAGCAGTTTTCGCGTCAATGTCCCTGCCAACCTGTATATTATATACCTACATTATGTAAGTTTGTATACTTATGTTCGTAAAAACCCCAGTTGTATATTTTATAATTACAGTAGGTACCTATTTACTTTTAAAATTATATAAGTACTTAGATAATGATCGTGTCTGTATTGTAGTTGTGTACTTATGCAATTTTTCAGAATAAAATAAAGCAATTTAAGAGGAAACTCTTTGAATATGTAGAATGTCTTCCAATGAAAAGAGTATTTCAAGGGAAACAATTGTCATCACCAAGTTTGTTTACTTTTGAATATGTAATTAGCACATTTATTCACTATCACGTGAAATGAATGAACAAAGTCTGCAAATACATACTTGGAAACTACGGTCGCGTAATTCAAGTGGTAAATATTTCACAACTATCAAAATTGCACCTAATGACGATGACTTTAAAGTAAACTTTGATTAAGACGATATTTATGAAAGCGTTTAACCAGCAGTCGTTTTGGCTTTGGACGAATTTGTTGTTCCGTGTCAGCCACCCAGAATAAGAAGTTGTCGTAAATTGAATTTTATCGTAAAGTGTCAAGGAGTAATTTGATTTATCAAATATTTTCACGTAGAGATGATGTAAGAGATAGTGGCGCCCGTCATCTTGGCGGAATACCAAAACGTCTGTTCGTCTGAATACGTAAACGATGTAATTTACAGTTCTGGAGTCTGTCTGTAATGAGGGATATACAAGTATACCTGGTAGTTGAGGCAGATGGAGTTTTTTTGTCCACGATGTCTCGTGGCTCCTAATAGTAACAACAAAAAAGCTAGACTACTCGAATTTTTTGTCTAGTTTCTAGAATATAAATTAAAAACAAGCATTTTACTATTTAAACATGTAAGTAAATATTCATTAAAATTAGCATCTCGTACAAGGTTGAGTAAAATCTTCAGTGGTGTGCACTGCACTCATTATAATGCAGGTAGTGACGAAAAACATGGGACAATATAAACTAAAATAGGTAACACACTGAAAAACTTTGACAGTTGCAACCGATTTCAAATGCATCTCTTATCATCAAAAAATATTCTTAAAGCTATATAATCATAGGAACAATCTTCTAAAAGTTTTAATCCGTAGTAAACTTACATCAATGTCTCCGCACTGACACTGAAATTGGGGTACACTTAAACTCGTGTTATTCAAATAACCCATAAAGTAAGTCGATAGCGCATAATTTATTACAAGACATGTGCCGGACTGTACCATTGTGATTTAATTTTATTTACATGAACTATAGCGTAATTGAGGGTTATATTCAATCTTAGCCAGGTGTGTAATAGGCAGTCAAGGTTTTTTAATGAATAGAGCAGGCTGATGGTGTCCTTACACAATATGGTCGGGCCGCAGGTAAATAGTTATTGAACGTGGTCGATACACACTCATTAAATACATAATGTATCGTATATTCAATAAGGGATATCGAGAGACCGCTAAAATGAATGGTCTTGGGATAATTCCATATTTAGCATTTTGCTGACGGATTTTTAAGCCGCGTAAGATATTCAATACAAAAATATTATGAGAGTTGACATTCCTATCTGTTTCATACGACCTATATAAATTCAGCCAAGCACTGGCTGAAGTCTACTCAATAAAAGTAACTGCAAGATCGTCAAAAATATGAAATCACTCGAGCCACTACATAATATTGCTTGGATTCCTAAAAATGTCTCTATTTTGGTAGGTATTCTTCACAAGCAAGGAAAAACAACCACTTGCAAGATTCCTGAGAATTCTTGAATGACTAAGAATTCATAACAATTGAAAAATATTGTAGGAAATATACCGAGAAAACTTTTAATTGCATTCCTGGGCGAAGCAGGCTGGTCAACGAATCCGGCCCCGGTTCAGGCCATGGTACGGAGCAAGAGGACTATTTCCTCTTGCTCCGTACCATGGCCTCACCTCCACTCTTGGCCGTCACCTCCTTCTGCGAATCGGTAATGCTCGCGAAGGAGGAGGCGGAACGCGTGAGGGAGAGGCAATTTTCGCGCCCACACGCCCCTAACCGCCGCAGGAGGAGACGCCCTGGGCGTCGAGAATCGCAGGCCGATTTCCGGCCACCGTAGGCGCGGGCTTGCGGTCGGTGAGTAATGGGTAGCTCGCCGTCTGATAAAGACCAGGCCAGTGTCGACGGCGCGTTGTGTTCCACGCGCGCCTCAAAGAGATGTCAGCAGAATTGACGGGGTCCGTTAGGGCCGATGCCTGCCGGGGGTGCGAAGAAAACCGAAAGGGAGATCGTGGCCACCGGCAACAAGGCAACCCTTCGGTTGCCTAAACCCATCCGTGTTCCTTCGAACACGGGTGGGTTTTAATCAGTAAGAGTCTGACAAGGCCTCTCGCTCCGTTCTCAAGTTATTTGATAATTTCCTACCAAAAAAAAGGCTGGTCAACGAAAACAAGGAACAATGGGACACTACATTTTTCGGAAACCACTCGAACAAATAATTTATACACGGAACTCTTATAAATTGAAACAAGTAAGTAGGTATCACGAATGCAATGACTGTGTTATTGAGAATGAGTTCAAACCAAAATATTATATTTTAGCATTGGATGAACTTAACACAACTTGAGGATCTGATATTCATGAGTCTGTTACCGAGGCTCAAAAAGACACCAAGCTGCAAGAGCTGGCATTATTTATAGTATTTTTAAATACTTATCTAACACTTATAGCACAACTGTACGGAAGAAGGATGTCACGAACACATTCAAGTGTCATCGACGTAATCAACTAATTTGTACTTTGATAATTATACTACAAACTTCTATAACACAATTTATTACGCTATTGTTATATAACAACACTTCGTCAAAGAATCGAGGTTATCAGGAACGTACTCTTTGAACAACGATAATAATATTGGAAAGGAAGGAAAAGACTTGTTGAAATATTTGAGAAGATTGCACAATTTCTGTGATTGTGGTACCATTTCCTTCGGAAAACGCCATGTTGACCCAGATGCGACGATTGGTTTGCGTCTTATTAGATAATCTGCCAGTCTAAAAGGAATTTTTGCAAGAAGATTTCTTTTAAAAAAGAATGAATTCTCGGTTGGGATTTGCATTAACTCCATTACTTAGCCAACTAACAAAACTCAGTGAAAACTTGCGTATCCAATGTTAAATGCATTGAGACAGTCATTAAATTCAAGAATAGTCAAATCTCCGGTCATGATATATTCGTCACAAAAATAATTGCAGCACTACCCAATTTTCAAGATCAACCAACCGGTTACCACATCTAAACACGTCAGATGGCTTTCTAAGCAAACAAGTCGCCTAAAGGCCCTCGTCACCCTGAACTTGGTACAATTCTGTCAGGCAGTTGATACTTTTCGCATCAGCGGCAATAAGCCAGTCACGAGCTTGTGGGTCGACGTACTAGTAACGGTACATCTACATATAAATACTGCCAAAGTATTATGTTTACGAGAAAGCAGATGTGCGAGAGCTGCAGACGTTAATTAAAGTTATGTACAAGTGATAGTGTTTTCTCTTCTGCATATAAAACTGTTGAAGACAATATTAATGTTGGTTCTACGTTGATTCTGGATTTGCTCTTAGACGGTGAAATGACAATTACCCGATTGGAAAGAACAAAAGAAAGGCTAGACAGACAATATTATTAAGAATGGCATTAACTGCTCAAATGACTGTTGACGAAGAGCTGGAATTTCCCCAGCGCACATTCAAATTCAAAACAGGATAAAAATAAATTGAATTATGTTAAAATGAATAAGGGAAAAATACATTGTACACGAACAAAGCTAAAGACTGCAACTTTAAATCTATTATTTCAAATCCGCCTAATAACTACAAAACTAATGACGGAACACCGTATATTTAGCGGTACAGCATAACTGTTTACACATAAAGATAATCTGAATAAAATATTTATCGTACTATCAACATCTCCTGCATTTACTAACTTCAAAGCAGTAGTAGCATAAACCGATCAAACGGGCACAATAAACAATTAGCCAATCAGAGAAACAATATGGAGATTGGATGGCAACAAGCAACAGCCCATGACTCAGCCAGGGTACTCCCCCTGACTGAGTACATACGTAAATTTGTTGTACTTAACAAATGTCAGTTTATAAACTTAGGAGTGAAATACATCGCCTAGTCGAATCATGTGATGTGCCAGCGGTTATGCAGAATGCGTTATAGAAGGATATTCCATTGTTCCGAACAGAGAAACTAAAAAACATGCTTGCATTTGACCAACTGATAAACACACCGAAATTAGAAATTGGAAACATTAGTTGATAAATATGACTCATACGGGAAAATGAATACTTATTTTTCTTTTGCCTGACACACGATTATACATTGTGCTCATTGCATCTTTTTCGGAATGCGATGCGAGCGCTTCGTCCTAAAACTTTAAGGAAGCAAGACATTAGACAATACTCATGGCATACTATGTACTTTGGCTTGACATAATGATGAATGATTAACGACCACATTAAAACTGTTCAGAAGTTTATTACGCTGCTATTACAAAGCGAGCCAACATCTGTAAAATTACATCCATTACTTGACTCGTACGCAGAGATCCGCCACAGTAATTAGTAACGGAGCAATGAATTTCGTGCGCTCACGCAACCCAACAAACAAACACAATGTAATGACAGTAATTCTGCCTTTCATCCAGTGCAAACATCCGAACATCTTGGCATTGGATAAACCGGGACTAACCTAACCTAACTGCTTCCACTTGAATCTTAAAATAATCACTTTAATCTTAAACCTAGTCGGTACATAACCTTGTGCTTGATGGCTGTAAATCCGTCGCCGTGATTTACTTCAATCCAGATTTTATCTCGTCTAAGTACGACCTCTCAGATAGTAACAATCTCCAGACAAAAACGCTGTTATCAGACATCTTAATAACATTCATTCGATAAGTAAAAGTATTGTTATTGTTTGAAACATTTATCTTCGAGAAAGCTTGAGAATTTTGTTTGCTATAACATAAACATATCGTGAGATATTAACCAACGAAATATCTTCACGTGTTGAATTCAGGAAGGAATTGGAAAATACATAACTGTTTGCAATAATAATAATGTTTATTAATAATATTATTTAAGAGTGTGGGAATGAGGTCGTGACGTGATCGTCGTGTGATATCAATGACAAGGAACTGTGACATCTTTGAGCAGATATTGTGATGTTAAACATGCGTTTAATAAACATAATATGTGTGTTCCAAACGGACTGCGTCCATGGAAATGGTTTGTGACACGAAGAATTGTAGACACCGGCAAAACAATGATACACCGGAAAAACAATGAGAACAATGGTAGAACACTATTGAAATCTTTTTGGATATTTGCTCTACATTCAACACTATTATTGGTATTTCAAGGTAGATATATAAATTCTTTTTCTCCTATTATGCGATATACGAAATTACTCGAGTAAGGTCGCCGATCAATATGCCGTATTCGCTCGTAAACTGTTGATACACTTTGCAGCAACAAAGTCAATTAGAAACAACCTCAATGACGTAATTGATACCTAATAAGCCCATATTGTGTTAGACAGCCAGCATTGTGTTACACAATGTATCTACTTGGAAAAGGCTAAGCAAATTTATCACAACCATACTCGATCGATTCAAGGTTGATACGGAAACTCCGTCTTTGTTAGACTTGTTAAACATCATTTTAAATCGCTTCAAATACCGTAAGATTGAATATAAACACTTTTTAATTAAGTATTGGCACATGATAAGCGGCTGTTGGCTCTAAACCAAGCACAAGTTTTCTTGAATATTAGTCTGGCATTATAAAACATGTGGTGAATACTTAAATTGATTCTTAAATTAATTACACTTTTAAAGTTAATAAAGCTTCTGTCCTAAATTTGGACTTCAGTAAGCCGTTTTAAACCCTTGATAACAAGTTTAAATGAATAACACGATTTCATAACCAAACTAAAATATGACACAAAACATAAATTATTATCTAAGACACTCGTACCAAGACGCTGTTAGGATTGTCTGTGTTGAAAAATATCATCGATCTCGAAACTTTTCCTATTCGTCGTTCGGCGTCCCGCAAGGACAACATCTAGGTTCATTACTTAAACATGAGTATAAGAATTCATTTAAGATATTGTAAATTACACTCGTTACTTTAATTTTAGATAATTATAATATTTGTGATAAGAACTGTTTACCAAATAGGAAAAGTTTGATCACGAAGTGCCGTGTAATTTCAGCATTTACATTTTTCGCACCTAATTCCATTATCTATTCTTGAAGTCCAAGTTACCTACCTTGACAACGCACATGAAATCTAACGTTCTTTTAATAAAACAATACTATGATATTGAAGTGAATGTTAGTAAGCAAGTGAAAGGTGTCAGAATTGAAATGTATTTTCATTTCGTTCCCAAGTAGGGAAGACAACATTGAAATGAGTCAAGTTGATTTCAATATTATCTGCCACAATGTTACTGTTGAGTCTGCAACCATACATTTATAACATATACCCGAACCATATCTACCACTAAACCCATCTACAATATAAAATACAAATATACACTACTAACCAAGGCAGGAATTCCAGGGATTCTTGTTTATCCCGCAAACTAGGGAATAAATCAAGCACAAATGTTTAGCAATACTGTACAGTTAGGACTACAAGTTAATATAATAGTCTAATTATTACATCAACGTGTTGGTTATTTAGTTCAACAGCTTTGTAATCTTCTTGAAAGTATTTTAGATGTACAATTTGGAGAGGATATCACATGCATTAAGTTTGACAAAGGGATTCTCAGGGAGTTTATTACTTTTAAATGCAACGATTACTTTTACTTCATGAGCGCTAAGCGCGCGATCTTTATATCTAAGTTCTTTCGTTAATTAACTTTAATTATTATACCTAGCAGGAAATATTCTTCGTATATCATCACGTGCAATATTAGTTCCATGAAAATGTTCACATAAACCGCAAAATTGAGGACTTACTTTAAGCAATTGATTTGTTGACAATTTAAATATTTACAAGATTGTTCGTCAAATAATAAAAGTGTCAGTTTATGTGAACAACGTGATTGATTGCATCGTCTTTCGTGTAAGTACGTCACTAGGTCATTATTCGTAGGTAGCAGTTTACTAACGCAAATATGATTAATAAGTAGGCAGTGTGTATCTTTCGTGATAATAACGTACGATATTTTATGAGTGGACATACATTTTGACACGATAGACATACAAGACGAGCAACCAATAGAACCAGTAGAGAGTATAGCAGCAGCTGAACTGTCAGTGAACAGCCCAGGTGCGTCGAGTATCGGGTGGTGGTCAGTGTCACTCCAGTGCGTATGTACACACGCATACATACCCTAGTTGGACGTGGCCGATATGTCGGTTCGGGTCGTCGGATATGAGGGCGCGCGTCATCGACTCAGTGGTATTGGCACCACCCTCGTGCTACACGGAGGACAAACATAAACATGTAGACAAACATTGCCTATATGAGGTCACAATGAACGCGACAGATACGACATTTACACCACACGATGCACACTGTTTCCTTGCCTGTTGTAGTAAAAAAGTAGCGCCATCGAGTCACTGCAAACACCTCATTCTACACGGTGGTGTGCTGGTAATTACCTAGCTACCAACAAATTATATAAAAGCTTCATTTGCATTGTTAGTTTGTGACTACTTCGTATTGTGTTCAAATTACAGTGTCGTTTATAATAAACTAAACAAAATATATACTCTATAACTCTGACGCGTCGTGAACTACATATGACATTAACATATAAAAATCAAAATGGCATGCATAAAAATGACAAGTACAGGAAGCGTGGATGACTTTATGATAACGGAAAGAAACTATTTAACCTTGTCGACTCCGATAGCTGGATACGTTTGCAGATGGACTTCAAAAATAAATCATGTCGGAAACATTGTTAGTTCAAAATAAAAATCTCACTCAGGCAGCAATTGGTTAGCACGCTCATCAAGGGAGTCAGGAGTATTTCACTAAGCTTTAGTAGACTGACACGGTTTGGACCGGGCTGGTTGCGGTGCTACAACTAAGCTCATTCCATCACACAAAGAAGTCAAAGAGAGGTGTTATGTTGATGATATACTATAAACCGGCCGACTCCAATGCTTGCCTGAGTGGTGATCGGTAGACTCCAGAATCAGCGTCACAGTACAAGCGCTGTAAAAATAATAACGCTCATGTGTGTGCTTTGATTTCCATTGACAGAAATGGAAATCAAAACGGTCCAACGAGCGCGTCGTAATCAATCTGAGCATACCCCAGCTTGAGAGCTTGCCCGCCCGCCATGAGCCCCTCCTCCCCAAGTAGGGTCACCTGTTCCTCCTCGCGCGACGGGTCCGCCATCTTGTGCACACACACGCCAACATGGCGTCAAGGTCAGACACACGTCAATGTCAATGTCACATTTTGGTATGACTAACGGTCGTGGAGGATTCGATTTGTGGCCATGAAATGATGTCTGTGATAGTGCCACGGATAAATTGGATTTTGACTGAGATTAGAAATCGTTCATGTACCCCAGCACGAGTACAATCAAAGCAGACAGTAATGTATGCGTGCGATCAATCAACTGCTGACGATAGACGTACAAAAATGTGACATTGACAATACGACGTCATTATTTGAAACAATATACCGAATCTAAACGTTAAAATTCATAAGCTCGTTGTTTTTGAAGCCCACTTCGTCGTATACATATAAAATAATTTTATAAAAATATAAATAATTAAGACCCACGACCTTCGTTTAAGGAAAATGTTAACTTAAAGAATATTGGAAAGTGTTGAACATAAATTAGTATTTGATACTGTTGTGCTTTAAGTTATTAAAATAAAATAAAATAATAATATTTAATGAGACACTGATCCAAAAAAGGGAAAATCAATAAATAATAAACGATGATAAAATAAATAAGGACGACTGAAACATTGATCGTGGAGCTATTTTTTTTCTACAACAGCATGATTTTGTATCGGCTTCATACCTTTGCTATTGTGTTTTCAAGCTGAACTCTATCTAATTGATTAGAACGACATTCCCTTCGCAAACTAGCTTCAGTTGGTAATTACAATGACAGTCCATATTGACATAGTATATAGGATGCCTGCAATAATGGCATCTGACGTAATTGAACAAACTCTAATAGATTACGTTGATAATTAATCGACATTACACATTTTGCGTAAAACATCACGAGGACATTAGCAGTCAGCTATCTTATCGTTGAATTCTAATACATTGGACGAAGCATCTACTAATTACGTTGGTACTTAAACAGATTAGTAATTTAGTGAATTTGTTTGAAGGAAAGATCTTGGTGGAAGAGCTCTTAAAGTACTGTCGTTGATTCAACTTACCTCATCAAAGAAAACTTGTGTTTTTCTAAGTATGTGCTTGAGTTCTGTAAGCTCAAGGTAATTTCTCTTTAGAGCTTCGGCGTTCTGGTTTACCTCGCGGAGTTCATTCTCCAGCTTTTCAAAGGTAGCCTAGGGAGACATAAACGATTATAAATTAGGATATAATACTATCAAAGCAAGACATGATATTTAAACTTGTCCATGTCATGGATAGCTGAATTAAATAAAGCTACGTTAGTAGTAAAAAGTCTTACAAAAATTAGTAAAAACTCTTGCTCACCTCAAGATCTATCATCTCCCTGGGTTGTGGGGCCTCGGGGCACTCGCCCGGGATCTCCAGCATGGGGATCCCATCCCGACGGATCTCCTTCTCAAGATACCGGAGCTTTCGCTCCATCTCGTCGCACCGACGGACCTCATTGACGAACTTGCGTTGGAACGCGTTCACGTCCGGGTTTAACTGAGGATAGGAAGTTCAGGATAAAGATTGTCTTCGATGTAATTTACAGTTGATTTAAGTGTCGTTATGAAAAGTTTTCGATGAATGGAAGACTTATATTTCATGATTGGATCGAGTAATTTATACGGCTTCGCTTCGCAGCCGTGCCAGTAGTTCGACGTGCAGTTTTACATGTCTGTATTGTGCCTATTTAAATTCAGACTCAAGCGGTTATTGCTATCTACAGCCAGACCAATCAAATAGTAATGCTTATCTAATGCCCCTCAACAACTACTCTCAATAGAATATCGACCCATGCGGGCAGAGCGCCATCTCATTAAATATTGTCTGTTAAAGACCATGTGCTTGGTAACTGGCGTCTGTTATAAGAATAGTTAATGTGGCCGTTTGTCGTCGATTTTCCTACCAGATGTTTGGCATCCTCTTGATTTTTATCAAAGAATTAATCATACTTATGGCATCTTTTGCATCAAAAAGGGGCGGTGTTTTTTTTCTTGAATGCATGTTTTTTGAGGTATTCCCCATTTTCATTAAAATTTTGCAGCAATTCGGCTTTGCAAAGAGTCAAAGAAAAACACATGATTGTCGTAAGTTGCCAATGTTCAAGAATGAATACGTGTGAGAAAAAAAAACAGTGGCACTCTTGGAGTGCCGACGGAAGTGAAAACTAAACAAAAATACTTCCAAAACCTTTAAAGTAAAAATACTTGCACAGAACATTGATCTGTAACGTAATATAAATAAAGAGCACAATCGCGTTTACAAAAATGAGGTGTCGGTAACGGTGTCGCGAGTTCAATTGTTATTTCCCATCTCAAAACTGCCCAACGCGCCTAAAGAAGTTTTCACTTTAAAAAATTGTGTTACCTACTTAATAATTTTAATTATCCGATGCCAATTATGATGCTGATTATGATGGCATTCTCCAACAGGTCATGGTCATTCGCTTGCGATTTACTGAATAGCGACCATGATAGTGATGCCTGGTGCCCTCTGAGGTTATTAGCATCTGTTATCTTTACAACCAAGTTGAGTTAATGTCCGATTTTTTAGGTTATCATCAAAACACCTATTTCTAGGGCTTAGTAAGAATTCCTCTTTCATGTAACGTACAAAAGATAGATAAAAATGTCAATGATGTCAGTCGAGTTATTACCGTAATTTTTCTGTGACATTAGAGGATTAAGCGTTAAAGATTTATCATAGGAGTGTGTCGGAAAGGACACTATCTTATAAAGATCTGTTAGTGTTACGCCAATTAATTCTACGCCTACAAAAGTACGACGGAACGCCCGCTAGTAAGTAGATAATAATAGAACTTCTAGCTTAGATGAAGAGTGTAAAGGTCCTCGCAACACCGATAGAACAATTTCCGAGTGCTTGGTGTTTATAGATTTTTTTCCACCAGAGTCGCGTCGCGCTTGTCTGCGGGGAGCCTTAAATCTAATAAATATGAACAGTCAGGTGACTGCATTTCTCTGTACCGTCAGAGACAAAGAAACAAACGAATGTTTTTGTCATTGAAAGCATTCATCTTCCTGTGTTGGAGGTCAACCCGCTGTGGAGAAACAATACCATTTTACTTGAATGAAAAATGTTCGATGTTATTTCAAGTTAGAATAGTAGATCTCACAATATGTTTGTAACAATGGGGTGATGAAAACAAGATGTTGGAGCTTAGAATATTGGTACATTCCAGATTTCAATGAAAAGAGAAGGTCAAATTCTTCGTGGAAATGCGGATATTTTTCCGCAACTCCGACCGCAAGATACCTATTGGGAATGTCTAGCCAGACGAATGAATTGGATCGCAAACATTGGTCCACCAATGTGAGCCAATTCTTGGGTTTTTAAATTATTAGGTCATGCAATTTGTTGGCATTGGCTGGCCAATATGTGAAGTTACGATGGTCCGCAACGTGGTATTGACGCGGTGTGGGGACAATTGGCGCACGCGCCGTAATGCATGCAAATGACTATCATCACATACATTTCGATTGAAAGAGAAACTAAGTGCAAAACGTACTTGACTTTTTAATAACGAGTTGAATTAATCAATTTTACTTTAGGAAGAAAGATGGTACTTATCTAAACTAATGTTATAAACGGAAAGGATTTGATTTTTTATTTATTCGTTTGTAATGAATAAAGTCAAAAAGTACTGGACCGATTTAAAAAATTATTTCGCGAGTATGTAGAATGCTATATTATCACTAAATAACATAGGCTATAATTTAAAAAATTATCACGCGGACGAAGCCGCTCTGGAAGAAGCTAGTAATTATATTTACCCAATTATTGACTGAAACTGATGCATCTTTGTATAATTTTCTTTACAGAATCCCAATTTGACACTAGCTTCTGCCCGCGACTTCTTCCGCGTCACAGATAATATAATACTTCCGCGTGAAATTTCAGCAACCGACCCATCGCGGCGCTGCGCATCGTCTGCCTGCGCTGTTACCTAATTTTCGCTTAGCGTTCTTTCTCAATTTTATTCTTTTTGCTTTTTGCTCCTAAAGGTGGTTTTATACCGACGAGGCGAGGCGAGGATGTGCGAGACGACAATTTAAAATGTTGTTGTTAGTACAATATTGAACTTTATCGCTGTAAGAATAGAGTATTTATTTACTTTGTAAAACGGATATACAAATCTCGCACCGGCCATCGAGGACCCACACGGTGTCTCGCGCTAGCATGTGCCGACTCGTTCCGTCCATCGCGAGACATCTCTGCATACTATATTCTCGGCTGGCTAGCGCGCCAGACACGACTGGCCGGGCGGCGCGTTAAGCCGCGTGATACCGTGAGCCAGCGCGAGGCAGCGCTGGCCATCGCGAGACGGCGCGGTACCCCTTTTACACCGAAAGATGTCCAGCGGTATACCTCTGGACATCTTTCGGTGTAAAAGGGTAAGCGTGATTTTAATTCTCGCCCATCCCATCCACGCCTCGCCTCGCCGGTATAAAACCACCTTAAGGGTCCTAGCGTGATCTTAAATAGCATATAACATTCCACAAGAATTGGGTTATAAAATGCAAAAAATATTTTTCAAATCTGACACGATAGTTCCAGAGATTAGTGCGTTCAGACAAAAAGACGTAGTGGGGGACTTTGTTTTATAATAAGTAGTGATAATAATATTGATTTAAGGAGTCAATAAAATAAACATGAAGAACAGACTGTTTATCCATAATATTTAAAGACTATGTATTCTGTGACAAACAGCACAAGTAATATCATAAAATAAAATGTATTTTCAAATGACTTCATCTAATTGTTATTATAATACTTTGATGTTTTTGTTAGTACGCAAATTGTAAATATTATTATAGTTTTTTTTTTTTTTTTTAACTTCCGTTTATGAACAATGACATGTTAACGCTATCCATAAATAAATAAAAACAATACTTTGTGGTTATCTGGATTATGTATTGTGATTCATATGAGCTAATTTAAATCTAAACAAAGGCCCATAGTCCAGGATAATAAAAATCCATTAAAAGATTTGACATAATTTTTATGCAGGGTGTACTCAATATTTTAATAAAGTCTTATGTAAGAATAAGCCACTTGTCCTATTTCTGCAAAAGAATGCATGTGTAATGCTATTTTGTTAAGAAAATGGTTTAAAAAGATCTGTTTTATGTTAAGAGAATATTAATACTATTAAAGTCAGGCTGTTGAGAGAATGCACTCTTGACAACTGTCGGTTTCATACAAATGAATATGTGTTTTGTGAATTTGATCCTTATTACAACTAGAAATTGTCCAACTGACAGGTGTCAGGAACCCATTATGTCAGCGGCCACACTGTAGTATTATCTTCCAGTATGGTGGTAGCGATCACCAATCAGCTTTTTTAAATTGTCAAGCAAGCATATGGCACACCTGATGGTGAGTGTTCACCACTGCCTATGGACATTTGCAATACCAGGTGTTAATATTATAAACTGTACACACCAAGGAGGCTGCTGTTCTAGTATTAGATTAAGGACTCCCAAGTTGTATCCCCAAATAGTTAATGACCAGACATTGCCTGTATTACATAAGATTGAACTAAAATCGTACTTGGGTAAAAGTTTAATTCATAAATGATAAGATTCAGAACACATTTAGTTATGTTTCTAGGTGTGACCTTATCAACTAAATAAAACATTTAATCTAAGATTATAATGTAATTAACTTAATCAATCATACCTAATAACAATCACATTTTTTTAATCAATCACATGACTTTTAAAATTAATAGTTTTATGTTGGCTAGTTGAATTGTTATTGATAACAAATAGCAGACATATTAACATAGTTACTCCTATGAGTGTACTCAATAGGAGGTCCTTCATTGACATTACTGTCTTCAAAGACTTGGTGCTGTGTATTTCTCCAAGATACTTCTTTTATCAATACATAGTTGAATCTTTATCAATATTACTCTATACTAGTAAACTTTGCTATTATTTAGAGAATTCCTATTGAACAGTCAATAATAGAGCATAGAGGAAGCAACAATACATAAATATCTAGATACTGTAACAGGGTATTGTGTTCTCTAGTGTTGATAAAACATTATCAGAACAAAATATTCCAGCAGACTATATGGGCTGTAAAATAATTAAAAAGACGTTCTTAAGCTGAAATCCTTTTGGAAGTCTTAAACTAATATATTTTGTAAGTGTTGTAAAAGGTCTATTAGATAAATCAGTATTATCATGAAATCAGGGCATGAAAACTTCGATCAATAGTGAAACGAGGTCAGAGATATCTTATGTTATACCCGTAACGAAACAATGCAGGGTATCCAAACGATAGGAACGATTTTGTGTAAAAGGGGCGTCTAACATGATCCACATGGTAGCATTACTCACGTCTCGGAACTGCACGAGTCCCAGCTCCCCGAGCTCAGACACGCATGCATACGCGGCTTCGCTCTGCAGGAAAAGTTGACATAATGTCATTTCTTCACTCCTAAACAACGACCCCATCTTTCACGGTTTTTGCAACACAACACAAAATAAAAATTTAATTAACTGCAGAAAAGGGCTCCGTCGCAGTCTGCGAGCAGACTTTGGCAGCGACGAAACCAAATTACGTATGGAGACAAATCAATCGATATGAATAACTTTCAGTGACCATTAGTCACTGTGCGCAACGCGGACTCAGGACTGGTTTAGGGATACCCGTCGAAAAATTTTGCTTTCCGTTCAACATATGTCAAGGGCTAGCTACACGGCTGCCAACCGCGTCCCCAACAGAGGTGACCTTGGTTGGCGACAGGCAGAGCTGTTTGAAAGGTGAACATTCACCGTCCATACATTTTTGGACTTGAGTTTGAAAAATACTGTTTTAAGTATGTTTTAGATAAAAGAATAACAGTAGGTAATCTAATTATAGTAATAGCTTTTTATGCCAGTAAATGTTACAGTTATTATCTTTTACTGTCAAACTAAGGGTTTGACAGTAAAAGATAATAATAGTTTAGGGTTATTCTTCACATAACTACAGTGTGCAAAATAGTAATTTTTTTCTCCAGTACTAATATTAGCTGACTGAAATAGGTATCAGTCATAGGTATCACTAGTTTTAGATCTATTTAGTGGTTTCTATTTTGGCAAAAACAGTGAAATAATATAACACATTATTTTAGATACATAAATAAAGGATGTAAAAGGAAGCATAACGAAACCAAGAGAAGATATTGGTCAAAGTTTCAACTTTTATTTACTTTCTCTCACGAAAACAAGTTTTAAATGTTATCAAAGCCTGTATTCTCCGTAACCAGAAGGTTCTTGATGTTTGTTAGGGAATCCAAAATATGATAAGCTATTACGAGAGGCATATCTTCACATACTGGACCATAGTACAAAAAAATCACAATGACGGGGAGCCTATGACTCTCGGCTTCGTTAAGTTTCTTTTTACAACAGTTATTTATGTACCTACCTAAAATAATGTTGGGACACGGGTGACAGCCGTGTAGTAAGCCCTTCAGAATCACAGAGTACTTTGTGGATCAATCACAGAATATAATAATAGAAGTCCCAAGGCATTAAATAGAGCTAGTTGTTATTAGCAACATTCCTACAACAACCCTAGTCCTATCTCAGGGGCCTTACTGTGACGTTTATAGCCATTATTATTCCACTGCGAAAATGGGACCGAGCTAATTATGCTGTATAGCTCCATCTCTTTCTCACACTGGAACAATGATGGCTAGAACACGTCGTAGTGTGACCCTTGTTTTTTAGTTATGCTTTTGCATTTTATTAACCAGTGCCTGTAATATGATGTTATAATTTCGTCGCATGCGTGTGGTGTCGCGTCTGCGGGACTTCTTTCGTGAAACTTACTTTTGGCCATGGGTGGGTAGAAACAAATAGCTGAAGATTTACGCACTAGTCAGTATATTTATTGCATTCCTCAATGTGAACATAGGTGGTAGATTTACAAATACATGATCATTGTGGACCCTGTCGGTTGGGCACAGCAAAGTAGGACAGAGAAAGAGGACTTTTTTACCTGAGAATAAGGGATGCTGCATATACATGGCAATACTTTTTGCTTCTTTCTCCCTTCATGAATATAGACATCTCTTTCACACCATTGATTATACGATATACATTTATGAAGAACGTTTTAACATAAATAATGATTTGAAAATCAGGCTACCATTTGTTTTTTTTATTTTGTGAAAGTTTTTTGTTTTGCCAGTTTAGTATTTTCGCAAAGCATTTTTTGTTTCTCAAATAATAAGGGTTAATTATTGAAATAACACATTATTTTGACACATGCAAATGGATTGAAAGTTACTACAAAAACGTACCGTCAAAAAATATGCAACCAAATTAAAATGTGTCATTTTGACAGATGGCTCTAGTCGTGTTTCTCCTTTACTCTTTCAGTCTTTCCGTAAATCTACTTCTTTCTCCCGTTGTGTATCCATATTCGTTTGATTTTAACTTACAGTAATGAATGAGTAGGAGTCCTGGGTTCTGGGAGTAAAAAATTGAGGTTAGAGATTTAGCTTGAAACGAAAATAATTTAGCAAATATAAAGACTATGAATAGACATAAATGTGAATGAAAATCCAGGCGAAATGGTGTGTAAACTTGATTTATAAATCTAAAGATAGATTCCGTGTAGTTCTGTGGATCATTGCATTTTATTTATATTACAGGCACTGCTCGGCGCTCAATTAGTTATCACACTGATTATGGTATCAGTGATACAGAAGTTGGGAAGTTATTCGTTCGCGAGATGGTTATTATGTTCGCAAAGGTTGTATAGGTATTTGTACCCCACTAACAGCGAGTTAAAGAGTTTGGCGGGAGTGCCAAAGGAAACTTCGAAGGGTAAGAAGGGGGGTAAACATGAGTCGAATGGGAAGCCGGAGACGTTCCATGTGCCTCGCAGTCTGGACATCCAGCTGGAGACGGCGCCCGTTACGGCATTAGATGTGGTACACTTGAGGTTCTACACTGAGTATCTATGGATAGTGGACTTCTCACTGTACACTGCTATAGTGTATATTATGTCAGAGGTAGGTGTTAATTTTCTTGCCCTAGTAATCTTACACTCCACTGACCACATGCTTTGTTCTATCCTCCCAAACATAATTTTTTAATACTTCCAGAAACTTGTGAAAATTCTATTTCTTTTTCAAATTTTAGAAAAATTATTGTATCTTTCAGGTGTACACATCAGTATTCCCGCTGAAGGATGAGTTCAACTTAAGCATGGTGTGGTGCCTCCTAGTTGTACTATTCTCATTGTATCCTTTACAAAAACCTTACCTGGAGATTCATAAGGAATATTATTTAAAATTAATTTTATTCAGATGAGAGACTACACTTTTTATTGAACCACTAGATTCATACTGACTTAAGATCAATCTCCCCATTATCACAGCCACACACACATTATGCCATTATTTTATAATAAGCCAAAAAAAGTTCTAAATTCTAACCAATATTCACAATCCTAAAGTATTGTGAACATCCATAAACTCTTTTTATACACAATACCTATTCCTTAACTCAAAAACGACAGCAAAATCCTCCTCAGCCTGACAAAGCAGTACTTCACGAGTGAGGAGTCAATCGGGGAGCGTTCTACCTGCATCGTGGCTTTCTGTGTGTTCCTGCTGATAGCTATGGTGGTGCTCATTGTGAGTGAGGGCAACCTTGAAGTGGGAGTAGACCCTGCTTACGACAGCTTCTATGAAAACGCTTCTAAGTTCCTTGAAAATCAGGGACTGTCTTCAGTGTAAGTTTTTTTACTTTTACTGCTATGCTATGAAATGCAAAAAAGTGCTTTTTTACAGTGAGACAATTCTTTCTGTCACCTTGAAATTTACTTACAGATAAGAATTTTGGCAAGCAGTCAGTATCCAATTAATAATTCTCTATGTGAAAATACTAAAATATTAAAAATGTTCAGTTTTTCTTTTAGCCCTAAATCAACAGTACAAGTAACTCAAATTAATACATATTTTTATAATTTTCAGGGGTCCAGCTTCAAAGCTTATATTGAAATTGTGCTTGGCTGTTTGGGCAGCTATTATTGGAACTCTATTCACCTTCCCTGGAATGAGAGTTGCCAGGATGCACTGGGACTCACTTAGGTAAATTCTTAAGTGTGTACTAAAAAAAAAATATTGAAAGAAGCTACAGAATTAAACTGTTACTGAATGGCAGTCCTAATAGGCAGCTTGTAAAAAAGCCCAACCCTTACTTCTGCTTCCTAGTGTTTCAACTGGGAAGAAGAAACAGGGCAACAACTTTAATATCAATAAATTGGAGATGACAAACCTTTTCTTATTTCTGGGCTGAGATATTATTCTATGTTTCCAGATACTATGGAGACAATAAAGTGAAATCTTTATTGCTAAACTTCAACTTCGCGATGCCGTTCGTGCTAGTGTTGTTGTGGGTGCGACCCATCACCAGACACTACCTTACGGCTAGAGTATTCAGCGGTATGGAAAAACCACTGTGAGTAGTTGTTTTTTATTAATCTCATAGTGATACTTTGGGTACAGGGTAGTTTATGATTAATTATTTCTTTTTTTAATATTATTTGGATTTTCATAAATCACATTCCTTTCCACAAAATAAATGAAAATGTGTGTGTGCTACTATGGATGAATTAGCATATTTTTTAGGGTGTGTTAAACTTATGTTAAGTATTCCTGTTAGTCATATAATCATTATTTATTTCTTTTGCAGCATGACATCTGAAGCCTACGACACCCTCCGTCTTATCCTTGTGGTGAGCACAGTAGTCATCCGCCTAGCGTTGATGCCGCGTCAGCTGCAAGCGTATCTCGACATGGCGCAGCGACGAATCGATGTACAGAAGAAAGAAGCTGGCAGGATCACTAACATCGACCTGCAGAAGAAGGTAATGTAACAGCCTGTTATTGACTAATTTAATAGACCAATAGCTAGTGTTGATGCCGCGCCAGCTACAGGTTTACTTCGACATGGCGCAACTCGACTCGGCGTTCAGAAGAAAGAGGCTGGCAGGATCAGTAATATTGACCTGCAGAAGAAGGTGGTACGACAAACAGGCTTGGTGTAGTTGTTGTCTTGACAAATAAAAAGATCGCAAATATACTGTATTTATAATAACTATGTTCATATTTATTTACAAATGTATTAAAATAAAATATAAAATAATAATATAAAAAACAACATTTGCAGATCAAACCTTGATTTAGATTGATCTCAACACAATGTAATTTTTACTTTGTACAGTAATTACTCATTACAAATTTTAGTCCACCAACTACGCTAGCCAGTCTCTTACCAGTTAGTATTTTGATCAAACACTGACATTGAAAAGAAAATGCTTACTCCTGATCAAAGTCATTTCCTTACTGCAATAGTAACATAAGTGCTGGAAATATGACGACACAAACCCTTCGAATCTTGATCACAGACAAAGACGAAGTGACAACACAATTTTATTGACACAGCAAAATGACTAATCAAAATTTTTACAAGCTATCATCTTTGTTTTTTTTTTAATAAAACATTCCTAAATCTTCCTTCCAGATCGCCTCAGTATTCTACTACCTCTGTGTTGTAGCTCTCCAGTACATCTGCCCCATCATAATGTGCTTGTACATGGCTCTAATGTACAAGACACTAGGCGGCTACACATGGACCAGTCTGTTCTATGAAACGGAGGGAGTTTGTGTTGTAGAAGACAAGGCTGTGGGAGTGACTGACAGTGTGGACGGCGATGGTATTGAGCAGTTCCAGCTGGCTTGGGAGAATTTGAAAATGGTAAGTTGCAAAAGGTTTTTCAGTTGTTATAATATTTGTACTCGTGTGTGTGTGGTAAATATTTAATGTTAAGACTAATGTCCATAAAATGGCTACCCTTTTTTATTAGACCACAATTAAGCTAACCTAACTAAACTCGACTCACATAACACACAATGAATAAAAAGTCAAGTTACTGAAAAATAATGTTAGTGTTCAATGAGACAACTCTGTTTAGGTCCTTTGCACCACACAGACCCAATAACATTTTATGCAATTTAAAAATAAAGTAGGCCAAGGTAACCACGCACTAATGAGTAAATATTAGAAACAATGGAATTACTTGGAATACCACAGAAAACAGGAATGTTCGATATGGATATGATTAATGTCGGGACATTCCACAAACCCACCAGGAGCGCGAATAGCGGCAGTTATTACTATTAATATAAGCCTGTATTGTCCCGCTACTATACTTTTAATAATCAACTAATGTATAATATAATAATGTATTCTAATAATCAAATAATGTATTTTTTGTTTCCCACAGGTATTCACAGTGGACGTGTACCGAGGCGTGTTCGGTTTCGCGACGTGGTGGTGTTGCTTCGCGTGGTTCCTGACCACGTCGCTCGGGCTCGGCTACCAGACCTACTTCAGAATCTCGTGATACCCGCACACCGCAGCGCTTAGAGTTCTAGTCACAAGTTGAAGTTTGAGCGGGAAAATAACAAATTATTGGTTGTAATTGCAAGGCTAAATCAATATGATCCGTTGTATATTGTGAAGTAACAGATTTTTTATACGCTATACATGCTTCTCTTATTTTACGAAATGTACCAAAAAAAGTTACATGACCTCTACTACACAAATAAAATAAAAACAATACGCCATAATGTAAATAGTTCTTCAGCAAAAAAATAAATGCAAATTGGCTGTCAAAGTGTGGGTTGTGTAATCTTCAAAGAATATAAAAATAGAAATACTCCTTGACCCAGTATTGAATGTAATATAGTAATAAGATGTAAAACATGTTAGTGCCCATTTGTTACCATATTTTGTTTTATTTTTCTGTTAAAATTTTGTAGTGTGGTTATTAGACACATTGCACAATTTTATAGTGTAGTAAGTAAAGGCAGTGACTGCAGTGGGATATGTTTTCAAGTGTGTGACTCCTATGTTCTCCAATTGGTATCAATAATTGCACTGAATCTATTATTTTGTTATTATAGAGATAAGATTGTTGATTTGTTTTTTGTGTATGATGCAATGCAACATACATATTGATTCCGCTTACTTTTTTATGATGCCTCATTCTGAGTCATCAATTCATTAACCCAATTCAGCTGATTCTTCATCTGACTATGTTTATACACCAGCACAAAATGCTTCCAGAATGAAAATAAGATTAAGATTTGAAAAATATTAATTTATGGCGCATGTTGATAAGGAATGTTTTATTTATTTGTATTGTATTGGACTGTTTTCTAATAAATATTGTAAAGTTATGTTTAGAGTTTTATTGTTAATGAAAATAAATAAATTATAATTATGAATTATAATCATAAAAATACTCCGCGGGTTTCGACAGTTGCGGAAAACATACTCGAAAAAGTTCGGAACTTTTTCGAGTTTAAGTTCCGCTTTTCGGCCATGCTAGAACGAAGTCCTGCTATTCCAGAAAAATTGGCAGGTAAAATTATAATTTGTGACTCGTAAGCTTACACAACAGATGGCGGTATTGCAACCTTCCTAAGAAATTGATCATATGTTAAAATAATAACGTTTTACTTTTATTTTCAAATAACAATATATTGACTCATTTATCTCCCATAAAACTCTTTTATTTTCTTCCATAATTAATTTATTCAGGAAAATATTTGGCTTGTAGTAACACTAATATATGGCCAGTTGCGTACGAGAACTACGAGAGACTATTTGTCGATATCGATGGCGACAATTAAAGATTTAATAAACCATATACGTAAGATAAAAAAAACATCTTATTATTTTTTAGTTTCTTACAAGAGTGTGATTCTAATAACTCAATTATATGGTAAACTGATAAGACCACATAAGAATATGAAGTAAATATCACTTATATTTAATAAACCATGTGTACTATACGTTCTTTTGAATGACATAAAAGAGTGGTGTATTACTGTACACTGTGGAGTATTAGTATCACATTGTTCTAAAGGCATTTGTGCATGCTTTTTTTGGGTGGGGAATTATCAAATAATTTCTCCCACTCTGGCCGGAGCGGGCGGGCGTGTCAGACTCGTACTGGCTAAAACTCACCCGTGTTCCTTCAGTTGCTTGTATGTTGCCAGGGGCCACTGTATCTCTTTCTGACTTTCCCGCGACCCGGACATCAACCCCAGCGGACCTCGTCAATTGTGCTGACATCTTTTTGAGGCCCGCATAGAACACAACGCGCCGTCGACCCGGATCTGGTCCTTATCGGACGGCGAGCTGCCTATTGCTCACCGTCCGCAAGCCCGCACCTACGGTGGCCGGGAATCAGTCTGGGATTCCCGACGCCCGGGGCGTCTCCTGCGGCGGCTAGCGTGGGGGTGCAAACTTTGCCTCTCCCTCACGCGTTCCATCTCCTCCTTCGCGAGTATTACTGCTTTGTAGAAGGAGGTGACAGCTTTCCATACCTTTTTGCTCCGTACCATGGCCTGGACCAGGGCTGGACGCGAAAGATCACCGCCGCTGATCGCCTCCACGAGGACACGGCGGTGCTCCCAAGCCGGGCACACCTCTACCGTACATTTGTGTATGCTGACGTTCAAATAATAATATTATGTATCTTGTGTTAAATCTATAACTTATTTAAATCACATTCAGCTGTGATTGCATTGTTAAACAATTAGTCGAAAAGGCGTTAAAAGATGCATCTATTCTTAGTGAAATTGATATCTATTATAATTAAATCAATATTTGCAGTTTTTAGGTTCAGGGTGGCACCATTTAATACGTAGTGTGGTTCTAACTAGAACTTCCAGGCTTCCACTGTAACGTAATGTCAACTTACCAACATTAAAATAAATAATTCTAAGTAGAATTTATTTATTTTATTTTATTCTATTCGGGAAACTTACAGCTAACTTATACAGTGTAAATGGCCTTCGATTTTTTAGTATTTAAGAAAATACTATAAAATCGAAGGCCATTTACAAGTTTCCACTGATAAACATTAAATATAAAAACGAAAAAAAAAGGTTGGTGCATAATACCTATTAAACATAAATTTGGGAAAAAATAGTACACGATAAATTACAACCTAAAAATCATATTTTGCTACCAATTACTTTTCCATAAAGAAGATTTTCACCAACAAATGCTTAAACCGAGATACACTGGTATTGAATATATCCAAATCGTGTTCACCAGACAGTTTATTTAAATTTCTGCTCGCACGGATTAGAAATGAATTCTGCCTGTACGCGGACTTGGAATGAAGAACATGCAACAAGCTAGGTTTGCGAAACATTTTTCAGTGTGTAACTAATCCTAAACTACCTAACAGACCAGGGCAATCTATAGTACCATTTGCGATTTTAAATAAATATTTTATATTTGCAATGCGTCTGCGCTCATGCAGTGGTAGGCTGTGAAACCTTTTTTATCGCGTTATATAATTTTGAGTATGTTTCCTAGTTTTATACTGCAAGAAACGTTGGAACTGCTTTTGAATTCCCTCAATTCTGTCAATATAAATATTATAATTATTAGGATTCCACACTTGCGAGGCGTACTCCAAATAGCCGCTAACGAAAGCACAATAAAGAAATTCAAACATTTTTAGGTTTTTAAAATCAGCTGATAATCTAAGTATATAAATCCCTGTGCTTTGGGAGCTTTATTAACAACGTTTTCAATGTGTACATCAATTAGCAACTTAGAGTCAAACGTTATCGTGTTAGAGTCATACGTCTGATAACGCATATCCTGTTAATAGTAGTACTATGTAACTTATACTGAAACTTGATTGCATGTGGTTTGTGTCACTAGTCATCACTTGGCGCTGTCCTCAACGATATTTTAGAATAAAAAGTTGGAATCACATGTCAACATTCCACTATACATACGGGGAAAAACAAATAAAGTAAGAACCTGCCATGTGATCCCAAAATATTATGTGAGCCGAGTATCATTATCATATCGTACTGGTCAACACTATTAGATATGTGACCGTTTATTAAAATGCTAAGTATATTATTTTTGCTTGTGGACCGAAGCAATAACAGAATCTAACAATTAAAAATTTATAAGTCATGACTTCTCATATTTATTCTGCTATTGAATCTTCTGATAAAATCCATTAATACCCATCACACGTGACACACCAGAAGATAATATATACATATAGTTACCACGATTTCTACACCTAATTACATTTTTTAAATCACCGAATAAGTTACTGCTGACACAATATTCTGTCGATATATTTATTAACCACACCCATTGATACCATCACTAGACACATTACACAAATTATTCTGAAAAACGCTGCAGATGTCACGTTCCAACCAATGACAGAGAAGCACGCTAGGAGGGAGCGAATCCTATTGGTTGATAGCGGGAATATTCCAGAACAACTGAGTGACGTCGAGTGACGCATCCCCGCGCGCTTATAAACTCCATGGTGAAATTCCGACGCCATATTATTTCGTGAATAGAAGCCGTCAATCGCGCACCTTTCCTGAGTTACTCTACGAGTTAAGTCAACGACTGAGATAGTTATACATAAAAATCAAAAAGTAAGTACTCACGATATCTATATTTTACAACTAGTGTGTGATTAATTAAAATTCGCGTGAATATTAAATTGCAGTGGTAAATTCGGGTTGTTGCTATGAGAGATTTTATGCGGCGGGAATTTCCTTGTCCACGTTTCTATTCTTTTGTGTGATTTTTAAAGAAAGTCAAGTTACTTAGCTAGCAGTGCCCTAATCATAATGATTTTAAAAGGAATAACGTACATTTCAAGGTTCCGCGTGTATGAATACTTCAGTTTCTTTGTTCGAGTAGGAATAGGTAGGCACGTGGTTCTACTGGCAGGTGTTTTATTCCAAGGTGTTTATTATTCTCGTTCTAATTGCGACATTATTGAGTTTCCGCATGTTGTATCCTCGTTAAAATTTCCACACCGCGTTCTGGAACGTTCCGTCCCCGCACCGTATCGATTTTTCCTGTAATGGCCGCCGATGCATTTTCCGCCTTGTAACGCCTAGCCAGTAGTGCTAAAAGAACCTATGGGAGTTTTTATTGAAAAACCCTTTATTTCTCACACCTATAGACTAGCTTCCCACGTGTAAATTCGAAGTACTTATTAGATAAGCACCTACCAAAATGGCGGCACTTAACCTCTAACTAAATGCGGTTTTCTCGATGCCCATTTATGTATTTAGGTGTAAAGGTCGTGTGTCATTCAGCTTATTTTAACACAAATTGTACTTGTTTCAGATGGCAGCAACTAAAGCACCCGCTGTAGGTATTGACTTAGGTACCACTTACTCATGCGTGGGAGTTTTCCAGCATGGTAAGGTGGAGATCATCGCCAACGACCAGGGCAACAGGACCACGCCCTCATATGTTGCGTTCACAGACACCGAGCGTCTCATCGGAGATGCCGCCAAGAACCAGGTGGCGATGAACCCTAACAACACAATTTTCGGTAAGTTTCTGCCGTCGCATACAAGTTAAGGTCAATAGGGAAAATGATAAATTGGAGTAGGCTTTGTTTTGTTTGAATTAATTCGTAACCAGAAAAGAATTCGAACTGATATAAACTTTAAAAAATCCCAATATCTATTTTACTAAGGAAGCGATAAAATAATCAGTCAGATCGGGAGCACGTAAATCGCGTGTGACTGCCCCTAGCGATACGGGTGCGTCACGCGTCGCCCGGTTAACGGACGATTGATAGAATCCTAGTTACAGGAAATGGGTCACGCGATCAATACACACAGGACCTAGTTCATTCAACTGCCTATGAGGTCACTGATGAAACTAGGTCTCTAGTTCAACTACATTTAAACAAAGAAACATGAGAGAAACGAAACTGAGGTCAATTATTAAAGCTGTGGGTATAACTGAGCTTCCAACAGCCTACATAGAAACAACAATAAAATGAATTTGTAGGTGTCATTGTTTATACAGCTATGATCATAATTTCACTATCAATGACTAATCTCCCACCCCACATCTGGGTTTTAGAAATAATAGTCATGTTTATAGATAATCTTATCTATATCTATACAATTCGAAAATCTTGATGAGTCATCCAAACTCTTGTGTAGGGTAAAGGATCGTACTGACCAGCGCGGTATCGCGGCCCCGACTCGGGTCGCGCCCGCGATATCGCGCTGGTCAGTACGAGCCTTTAAGTCTAGAAAGGTCATCTTGTGAAGAGCAAGGTCAGATAAAAACAGATACAATATGTATAAATCTTATAGGTATGTTAGAATAATTGCTTTCATATTTACTGCATTTTCATGATGATATCCAATATACTAGACTAGAGTCTCTGAACATATTGAATGATAAAAGTATTCTGAGAAATAATTTCACAAGTATAGAATTAACTTAGAATGGAATAGTATCTTCAACAGTTTCTTTTGCTTGTTACAGATGCCAAACGTCTCATCGGCCGCAAATTCGAAGATGCCACTGTACAAGCCGACATGAAGCACTGGCCCTTCGAGGTAGTCAGTGACGGTGGCAAGCCAAAGATCAAGGTTGCATACAAGGGTGAAGATAAAACCTTCTTCCCTGAGGAAGTTAGCTCAATGGTGCTCACAAAAATGAAGGAAACAGCTGAGGCCTACCTCGGTAAAACGGTGCAAAATGCAGTAATCACAGTTCCAGCGTACTTCAATGACTCACAGAGGCAAGCCACAAAAGATGCGGGTACCATCTCTGGTTTGAACGTTCTCCGTATCATCAATGAACCGACTGCTGCTGCGATTGCGTACGGGCTTGACAAGAAGGGGAGTGGAGAACGTAACGTATTGATTTTCGATCTCGGCGGCGGTACCTTCGATGTATCCATTCTGACCATCGAGGATGGTATTTTCGAAGTAAAGTCCACTGCTGGTGACACACATTTGGGAGGAGAGGACTTCGACAACCGCATGGTGAACCACTTTGTGCAGGAGTTCAAGAGAAAGTACAAGAAGGACCTCGCCACCAACAAGAGGGCCCTCCGGCGATTGCGCACTGCTTGCGAAAGGGCGAAGAGAACTCTCTCCTCGTCTACCCAGGCTAGCATTGAAATCGACTCTTTGTTTGAGGGTATCGACTTCTACACGTCCATCACCAGGGCTCGTTTCGAGGAGCTGAACGCCGATCTGTTCAGATCTACCATGGAGCCTGTGGAGAAGTCCCTTCGTGACGCAAAGATGGATAAGTCGCAAATCCACGATATCGTACTTGTAGGTGGTTCTACTCGTATTCCCAAAGTGCAGAAGCTCCTTCAAGACTTCTTCAATGGCAAGGAGCTTAACAAATCTATCAACCCCGACGAGGCCGTAGCTTACGGTGCCGCCGTCCAGGCTGCCATCTTGCATGGTGACAAGTCTGAGGAGGTACAGGACCTGCTGCTGCTGGATGTGACTCCGTTGTCGCTCGGTATCGAAACCGCCGGCGGTGTCATGACCACCCTCATCAAGCGCAACACCACCATCCCGACCAAGCAGACCCAGACATTCACCACCTACTCGGACAACCAGCCTGGAGTACTCATCCAGGTGTTCGAGGGCGAGCGAGCCATGACAAAGGATAACAACTTACTCGGAAAGTTCGAGCTAACTGGTATCCCTCCAGCGCCGCGCGGCGTGCCTCAGATCGAAGTCACCTTCGACATCGACGCTAACGGCATTCTTAACGTGTCTGCCGTCGAGAAGTCTACTAACAAGGAGAACAAGATTACCATTACCAACGACAAGGGCCGTCTTTCAAAGGAGGAGATCGAGCGCATGGTAAACGAGGCTGAGAAATACAGGACTGAAGACGAGAAGCAGAAGGAGACCATCCAGGCTAAGAACGCTCTGGAATCTTACTGCTTCAACATGAAGTCCACCATGGAGGACGAGAAGCTCAAGGACAAAATCTCCGACTCTGATAAACAGACGATCCTGGACAAGTGCAACGACACCATCAAATGGCTGGACTCCAACCAGCTGGCTGACAAGGAAGAATACGAGCACAAGCAGAAGGAACTGGAAGGCATCTGCAACCCTATCATCACCAAGATGTACCAGGGAGCGGGTGGCATGCCTGGCGGTATGCCCGGAGGCATGCCCGGCTTCCCCGGCGGCGCTCCAGGAGCGGGAGGCGCAGCTCCCGGTGGCGGTGCCGGCCCTACCATTGAGGAGGTCGACTAAACATTCCAACAGATTATACAGCAAGCTTTTACTAATATTGGAGTATTCAACTACAGTACAGTGTCTCCAATAAATGATTGAAACTCACTTCAGTATTTTTAATCTAATTTACCTTTATTTCATTCTTGGAACACATTACACACCTGCCTGCATTTAGCGGGCCAGTATAGCGATGTTTGGAAATACCGCGATTCAAACCGAACGCAGTAATGACTAATCTAGATAAATAGCTTAGATATCGCCGAATACCGCGGTATACATAACATGATCCTATTTGGTCAAAGCCCTGATTGACGACTACATAACTTGTCCATTTCAGATGCTTTACGAATGTACCTAATGAGGTATTTCCATTGATGGTTAGATGGTTGCGTTGGCGTCGGTCATTACTTATTCATTGACTTAAACATTCTAGTTGGTTGACGTCATTATCCTATTCCTATCTACTGGAGAGTAGGTGCTCTTTGGACTCAAAAGTAGTTTTCGTTTCGTAGATACTAGAAATAGCCCAACAGTTATGATTCATTCGGTCTTCGTGGACGAATAAATCTACCGAAATAGCCAGTCCAGAATTATCTTGACGGAGATAAAACGATAGCACTTGCGTATCGTATGACGATCAATACAAATAGAACAGACTTAACTCGTGCAACTTTGTTACATAAGATGGTGTTTTTTTAAGTAGGCCTACCTACTTACTTAAAAATAAACATTTTATGTAAAAAAGTAGCAAGCAACCAGTTTTAACTTATGCTTATCACCATATATTTCCTATAGGCGATTGGCACACTGCACCGCACCACGCAGCGTGGCGCGGGGCAGCAGATTGTTTGTATAGAAAACAATCTGTTTCAACGCGCGTGGATGCATTTTCTGTGTGTTAGACTGTGCGTGTTTTCCATACAAACGGAGATACTTACAAGCAACTGAAGAACACGCATCCACGCGCTACGCTGCATCATGCGGGGCAGTGTGAGAATCGCCTTACCAGCGTTTCCTAAACTTTTTCAGCTACAGACCCCTAGGAAATCAAGCGCCATTATCAAGGAGCCTAGTGAAGAGATTGCGGACCCCCATACAAATACTCGCGGCGGACCCCCTGTTATGAAACACTGTCTTATACGATAGACGAGTCAACGATCTCATTCATGATTCATGCTTCAATCTTAAGACGAGGCAATTAAGTAGGTAGGCAGGCAATCAGGCAACTACCTTTATTAAATGTAATAAAATACTTTAGAGTAGCCAATGTAAACAGAAGGTGGATTAATTGGAGCTTTGAGGGCAATGCTTCATTCACTTCAAACAAAACTTCGTCAATCCATCCAATGAATCATCCTACGGTTATCACAGTTAACTGGACAAAGCTCCCAACTTCCATATTAGAGGTACCTATGTTTTAGATATGTAGATGAGTAGTCACGAGCAAAAATATGCATACACTTAGCAAAATTCAAAATGATTTTCTCGTGGAATAACGATTGCAACTTGACATAAGCCCTATGCAGTGTGTTCCAAAATACTATATTCCTAACAACATACAATTACAATCAATACAGTAGGAGAAAATAACAAAAAAAAAAATAGTGGTATTACATATTAGTGCTCGTGACTACTTCAGTAGCGCTCTATAGGGTTGAGTACCTATTGATTTTTAATTACTCCTGCCGCCTGTGTGAATGTTGTTGCCTTGCGGTGCTCTGCCTAATGCTTATTAGAGAATACAGTTAGGTAAAGTCCAGCACTTTGTATCTGCGTAAATCTTATTGTTATAAACAGTAATTATTTATTGTTACAAATAGAACGACAACCAAGGGCGAGAGGATACTCGAGATTGTAACAGTCTATTATTAATCACTTCGATACTTCACGATTAGTTAAAAGTAACAGTAGGTACCCTAATTGCGTAAAGCACGGTCAATCAAAATTTGTTTCCGATTTGAAACAGATTGTTAATCCATTGCTTCATAAGTTGGAAAAAAAGTCTGCTCACCAACGTATCTAAATAACGCAATGAATGTTGCAACTGTCAAAATGAAACAAATTTGTCATAATCGTTTACGAAAATAAGTTACGTAATTCGGCTCGGGTGAACCCCCCCCCTATATTGCAACTTTTATCGAAGTCGTTGGAGCCGTTTTCGAGAACGTGATTACAAATAGATATTATATTTCTCGTTTAATAGTATAGGATATACTTATTTTCGTGGAAATGTAGATTTACACGTAAGTAGGGGGGTAGACAGAACCCAACTACGCGCCACAATAACTGCCCCACCTGGGAAACAAATATTGGACCACACGGTCACGCAGCCAAGATTGCGATCACTAGACCGCAGCGGCAGTTGCAGGAGACGATAGCGGGGGCCAGCAATCAAGACAGGAAAACCAAGAGGATGTACTACTACTAAAAAAAGCACTAGGAAGCATTTATAATGAACCTCAAAATAATATGGATCTTGCACAGTACTCGATGCACACGACCAGGATCAAGGCATTAAGGAATATCTCCAATCTGTTGGCCATTTATCACGAGAGATACCATCGCATCGGTTTAAAATATAAATTCATTATTTTCTCTGATGACGTCTACAACCTTCCGGAATCTCTCATTCCAGCGGAGCGGTTGTAGTTGTTTAAAAAATGTTAAAATTATAGTAGGTATCAGTGGAATCTTCTGGAAACGTTATTATTTATAGCATTTCTGAGAACTTTAACATCGAGATCGAGTCTTCTAAAAATAGTGCAGAAAAGCGACTACAAGAGGTATTTAGATATGTAATAGGTCTATACCTATGAAATTGCCGTTCTGCTGTACTGGCTATTTCAAGTCCATTTTTTCTTTTTTTTTTTTCGCTAAGAATTCTAAGTTCAAATATAACAAAAATATGGAATTCTTTTTAGAAAATTAGTCATTTGTTTAATGGTTAGCGTTCTGTTTTCATCGCATTTGTACATTTCGTGGCAGTACCGTCGTGGCAGCAAAGCGGCAGAAGCGGCAAGCAACATCAACGACGTATACGGAGCGAACACTACTAATGATCGCACCACCCGTTATTGGTTTACCGGCTTCCGTTCTGGAAATTTCGACCTAAGAAATGAACCCCGTGGTCGACCGAAAACTTTAGTCGACAATGACAAATTAAAGGCGATTGTGGAAGCTGATGATTCGCAATTTACAGCTGAATTAGCAGCAGCTTTCGATGTTAGCATCATAACAATATTGGTCCATTTGCGTCGAATTGGCAAGGTAAAAAAAGCTTGACAAATGGGTGCCCCACGAATTGAATGATCGCCAGCGCGAAGCACGCGTCGAGTTGAGCTTTGCACTGCTCAACAGGCACACATATATTGAATCGCATTGTTACTTGCGACGAAATATGAATTCTGTTCGACAATCGCAAGCGCTCAGCAAGTTGGTTAGATCCTGGTTCAGCACCTAAACAATGCTCCAAACGAAAACTGACCCCTAAAAAAGTGATGGTCACTGTTTGGACACCGGCGCTAGACCATGCGCCGGTGTCATTCATCACAGCTTCTTACCAAGCGGGATGAGCATTACTGCAGATGTATACGGTGAAGAACTGAACATAATGATGGAGAAGCTCACACATCTCCAACCAGCTTTGGTCAATCGTTCGGCTCCGCTGCTCCTGCACGACAACGCGCGACCTGATACTGCATAGCAGACGGTCTCCAAGTTACAAGAGCTTTGGTTGGAAGTTCTCCGCCATCCACCGTACTCACCAGACCTCGCCCCTACGGACTTCTTCTTTTTCTAGAATTTGGATAACTTCTTGGCGAGGAAAAATTGAATAACTGAGAGGCAGTTCAAAATGCCTTTGAAGAGTTTGTTGCCTCCAATCCAGCAGACTTTTTCAAAAAGGGCATCAATAAGCTACCACTACGTTGGCAAAAATGCATTAATTGCATGGGTAATTACTTTGATTAATAAAAATAAAAAATATAGCCAAACAACGGCGTTAACTTATTTAATGAAAAACGGCAATTTCATAGGTAAAGACCTAATATTAGAAGAGCTGTACCCTAGAGCTGTGCCCTAGAGCTGTACCTGTGTGGGTGAACATGCTACAGGGACACCTCTGCCCAACCCTTCGGGAAAACAAGGCGTGATGTTATATTTTGTGTTATGTCTGTACCCTAATTGCGTAATACAACATAATCTGTTTCGATTTGAAACAGATGCTAATCCATTGCTTCATAAGTTGAAAAAAAATATGCTCAACAACGTAAATAACGCAATGAATGTTGTTGAACTGTCAAAATGAAACAATTTTTTTGCTTTTTCCGTCTGAAGTATCTAGGTAGGTACCTACTACTATTATCACAATAAGTATCTAAGTATGTAGTTACTTAAGTAGGTAAGTACTTTTTGTCTCAAATAATTTAACTGATATGATAAGCAACTTTCTCGACTTAAAATTATCAGTATGAAATTGCGTCATAATAATTTTATGACTCTGTTGACGGCACTGTCCTCTGCCAGCTCCTTATACAGGTCCTTTGGGCTTTTTCGGCAGCTCTTCGGATATATTTGATATAATATGTATTAGGGATTCAAGTATCAAAGTGTTAACACCAATGTGTCGTGTGGTCGACCGGTTACGGTTGCGAGTCACCCAAGTCGTTGACCTAACATCGTGCATTTTAAACAATATAGCGGAAGCCGCAATATCCCGTTTGTCTCAGATGACTTCTAAAGGCGGGTTCCCACGGTGCGCGATATTGCGCACGCACGCGCACCGGGCGGCACGGCGCACGACCACGCACCGCGCACCGAGGGCCTTCCCACGGTCCGCGATATTGCGCACGGACGCGCACCAGCCCACACGGCCGACGACCTACACATCACACACCTGGCTTTTTCCGACGCTACGTGTCGGTCTGTGTGGGCCTTGAGATTCGAAGCCACTTTTAGCATTGTTCTGTTAGCTTTGGTAAATGCTGACTATAACTTCACATTTGTGGATTGCGGATGTCAAGGTAGAATAAATGATGGCGGTGTTTATAGAAATACAGAGATGTATAAAAAAAAAAACAGAAATGAACTGGATTTTCCAGTATCAACTAATTTGCCCTTCAAGGAGGAACCGCTTCCCTACGTGTTCGTGGGGATAGTGCATTTGCTCTCACTGAAAATACGTTAAAGCCGTCTCCACGCCACGGGAACAAAAGAAAGAATTTTTAAGTATCGTTTGTCTCGTGCTCTGAGAATAGTTGAGAACGTTTTCGGCATAATGTCGGATATTTTTAGGGTACCATTTTTATACACCATTTTTATTAGAACCAAAGAAGGTATCCAATATTGTTATGAAGTGTTGTTTATTGCACAACTTTTTAAGGCGATCTAAAAATTCACCACGAATATATACACCCCCTGGTACTTTTGATACTGAAAATGAAGGTGGAGTGCATCCAGGCTCATGGCCAAATGATCCTAAAGGAAATACTTCCTTGATATCTATGAGGAATGTACCAAGAAAAGCAACTTTTTTCAATACATTATTTTTTAAATTTTAATATTCTTTTCTGAAATTGATATTGTTTTTATAATTTTCTTAGTTTTAATAAGGGCATGCAATTATCCGCCACATTTTACTACTCGGATATTTCGGATACTTCTAGACAACTATCCGGATATATCCGGATAGTATGGATATTTTGGACACCACTGTAAAAAGGTAAATCTAACTTATTTAAGTTTCCAATCGACATTTTCATTACAAAAACTCTCCAAAAATCGTGTACCAAAGTACTTCAGTTCGCAGTAGAAGCAAACCACTAAAGAAAAGACACCAAACCCTTACTGAAAATGATGTTCCAAAGTTTTAAGATTCTGTGTGTGTGCAATATTGCAAAGTAATTCCAAAATCCATTTTCATCAAAAAAGATTATAATAGTGAAAGCTTTATTGAGTTTAAATTAAAAGCGAAGAAAGGGAAAGTACAATTATAATACCTGAATCTGTTTATAGTGGCCGATTGCCTATTTCGAAGGTGAAAAAGACAGATCTACTAAAATTATGTAACGATGTCCTAATACCAAGGAGCTATCACCAGTATTTCGAGAACCTGCCAGTGACATGAGAAAGAAGGAATACGTACCCAGTTCACAGCACGACAACTTTTAACTACACTGGGTTCATAAATCACCGAATCACAGTGAGCGCATTTATAATTAACAATGAAATGAAAGCAATATAGCATTGGATAAATAAATTTCGGTGTTTTCATAGTCTGAAAAATATCGTCCATTCTAAAAAAAAAAAACTGCAATGACATGAGTCGCAAGAAAGAAAAATTAACGTCAACCGAACAATACAAAACTCCAAAAGATTCGAATAAAATTGACTGCCGGTAATCAAATAGGGCTGTAAACAATGAAATGGTTTAAACGAAATAGGATAATTATTTTAAAAATATGCAGGCGTGAAAACCTGCAATTCGTTAAATCTGTGATTCGCACATTTACTACTATGATATCTTGTAAACTATAATATTACAGACACGATTGAAACTTTGCCACGGTATGTATTACCACATTGGGAGCGCGTTGTGACAAAAAAATAGTTTTATGCGAAAATGACACATTCGCAACTTTATCGTGGATGTAACGATTTTATATACGTACCTATTATATTACATATAATAATAATATATAATTATATATAATCTTGTTACACTTGGATGTAACCAGTGGAGGAAAAACCTTTTTAGCTTCGATGCTGGTTGGAGGAATGTGATAAGGAGGTTGTTTATAAGACGAAGATGAATTTTTCATGGTGTGTGCCATCTGTGCTCAGCAAAGAGTTTCTAAATCTTCTTTGACTCACACTTGACTTCAGTTGATGAACGATGATGGTCATTACTTCAAAAAATTATTTAATTTAACAGCACTACGTTCCCTGCAACTGAGATCAGTTCCAGTGGACGTTGAAAGGGTTTTTGGCATGGTCCTTTCGATCAAAATATATCGAAATGAATTTTTATGCTTATTTTCTTTGTTATAGTAAATGATTTTTCAGTTTCTGCTGCTGGTAATCACTGAGCACTACGTCATCATCATCGCTGTCGACAACTGAAGTCGAGCTCTGAGCAAAAGCATTTTTGAAGTATCTTTATGATGAATCTAGTAATTGTGTCATCAAATGGATTTTAGATGATATACCATGAATTGTAATGATTGCGAATACCTATTTTATTAAAACACAACGTCAATGTTATATTATTACTAACTTTGATGTAATAAAATATAGAAAACGAATAAAATAAACTATCGGTATTACTCTTTTTACCCGGATAGTAAAACAAATGATATCCGGATAACATTTTCGAAGGTTTAGGATAATTTGGATATCCATATATCTGGATAGCATGCCCTAGTTTTCATGTTGTATTTCCGGTGCGTGTCCCAAAAAAAAACCTTTTTGTTCTTGTTTTCTTTCTAATCTTTTTGCTAAGACCATAACAGATAGATTTGCAGAATATTTTTTAACCGATGGCCCTGTAGTATGGCAAAATAATTTCGCTTAATGAGCAGGATGAAAAATACGGCCATTTATGCGATATATTTTGATATTCAAGTATCAAAATATATCGCATAAATGGCCGTATTTTTAATCAAAAACCCAATATAATAAATAAATCAAAAACCTATAGGATACTTCCCGTTGACCTAGAATCATGAAATTTGGCAAGAAGCAAAGTGTCTTAGCACAAGTAAAGGAAAATGTCCGAAAATTGTTAATTTAAACTTATGTACATTTGCAGTTTGAGAATTGACCGTGGCGTATATCGATGTATGGGAGAACATGTTTTTCAACTATAAATTTCTCTTTGGGATAAATTCATCCCATCTACGGAACCTTTCATAGTACGTGGTTTGACACGCACTTGGCCGGTTTTTTTAAAAGTTTTTTCTATTTTTTTATTTGTTGTTATAGCGGGAATAGAAATACACAACCTGTGAGAATTTCATCTGTCTACCTATTACGGTTCATGAGATACAGCCCGCTAACAGACAGACAGACGGACGGACGGACAGCGGAGGCTTAGTTAACTGACTAAACAAAGTACCTGTCACTTCAAGGCTCTTTCAAACAGGTGCGACACGCGACGCGACACAAAGACACCGCTCCTCGCGCGACGAGCGGTGTCTTTGTAATGAAATGATGATGTGGATATATTTAGTAACCTTTTCCGCTTAGCTATTTCTAAAGAGTCTTGAAAAGACCCTGGAAGACATCGACACGTGTTTCACCTCTCAACGAGGCATCCTCAGGATGACGATTAACTTGTCGTGAACTCGTACACGGCGTGTTGCCACACCAAGCACCGAGCGCAGACTGAGCTTAATCGCCCGTCCAACCCACTTATATACTGTTCGCCCCACCTCGGCTCGGAACGTGATCAGCGCGATAAGGGGCGAACAATCGCAGTAAAGGTGACCTTGGCATACTCGTATTTAATTCGTTCAACAGTGTAACGTTTCCTGTATTATTTTTTACTATTTCTAAGCTCTCTAGTACTGACATTCTGAAACCTTTATCACATGTGTGTAAAATTTCGAAAGTGTTATTATTATTTAAGGAATGACCTGTGTCTATTAAGTGTTGAGCAAAATGGGATTTTTCTGGATTACTGTTCCGGAACGCTGCAATATGTTCCTTATATCTTGTCTGTGTCGCGTCGCGTGTCGCGCCTGTTTGAAAGAGCCTTCAGTTGTCATGCTACGTCACAGTTATACTTTTCAATTTAGCAACGTTATAATTCGTTGAAGTTTAATAAAGAACCAGTATTTTGGGCTGTTTTACAATAGACATATAAACAAATATTATTATTATAAACCTAACAAAAAAAAAAAACAACCAACGCGAAAAACACTACAAAATGAAAAATAACTTTAATTTCGGAAGTTGGTGTTTTTGGATCAGTATTAGTTTTTACCACCGTGTTCCGAAATTTAAAGTTATTTATTCACTTTGTAGTTTGGAAGTCGTTTGTTTTTTTTTTTTTTTGTAAAAAAGTTTTTATTTCTCGCTTTTTAGTGAGTCAGCAATTACCTACTTATTATTGAAAAGTTCCGTTGGCCATCTGTGGCCTTGATCATCAGTTCCACTTTACCAAATGCTGCTTTCCGAGAGCAAATCCACGAGTTAATTACTATGAAAATACCAAAATCACTATAGGTGTGCCTATAATATTGTATTTGAAGAGTTCCTTCGATTTCTCCAAAATCCCATCATCAGATTGTGACCAAATGACAATGAGACCAACTAGAAAGTATACCTTAAAAAAAAAAAAAGATTTTTTCAAATTCGACGAAAAAATCAAATATGCCAAAATTTGATCACCACTTGTTTGTATTTTTACCAATAATGAAGCAAACGGTTAGTTCTCTATGCTCGTCCTGCTATGCTCGACTCGTAAAATACCTACTAAAAAGTTTCGCTAATACACGAAATAATATTCGTGGGCAGTGATGAAGAAAACCTAGTATGTAAATATATTATGTTTTCCTATTCTTAATCATCATTAATTATATTTGTAAAGAAACCGGCATACCTGAGATATATTTCTCGACGGCATGTGAAGCCAAGTCAGATGCCCTTAGGCGGCTTTTATAACTCTGAAACCAGGTTAGTCACTAACCACACGATAAGAAGATTTATTATAATAAAACGGGTCAAGCTTTGCGCTTGATGAGGCATGTGTCGAACTGGTTTTTTCAGGGTGACTATAACAATGAGCCCTTCCGTGAATCATTACCAGTACCCTAATTATGTAATAAACGATCAATTACAATCTGTTTCGATCTGAAACAGATTGCTAATCAATTGCTTCATAAGCTGGAAAAAAAATCTGCTCAACAACGTAAATAACGCAATGAATGTTGTTGAACTGTCAAAATGAAACAAATTAGTCATAATCAGTTAAGAAAATAATTTACGTAATTAGGGTTCTCTTTGATAAAGCAAAGAATAATGAAACCAAAACCCAATTATCGAGAAATAAATGTTAATTTTAAATTAGTACTAATAATTTGATTCGTATTAAAGTCTGTGATTTAAATAGTAATAGTCATATCTCATTCTGTGATTGAAATAGCCACTTACATCTCATTATTATCTATTTGTTTTTTTTTTTAATGTAATTGATTATTTGTATTTTATTTGTGTTATTCATAAGAAATATTTTATTATAATACAGGTGATTTGACTTTGAGAACGGACTTTTTATTTACGCTTTTTTAGATTTTTTTAGTTTTCTGTCTACAGACTTCGTTAAATCTTGTGGATCCAGTATTGAGTACAGCTCTAATCATAAACATTTCTTAACTTAGAATTGTTCTGAAATTCGTTTGTCTTTGTCTGTCATTTTGACTTTTTGACTGTCAGAACGAGACAAAACAAATTTTAACTAACAGACGCTTACGCTTATACGAATAACGCTATAATTTTTTTTGCCTTAATTTAAACACTTTGCCTCGTTGGTCTAGTGGTCGTAAGCGCTACTGCCGAGCATGAGGTCCCGGGTTCGATTCCCGGGTTGGGCAAAGTGTTATTGGGTTTTTCTATCTGAAATTTTTCAGTAGCAGCTCGAAGTCTGGATTTGTGCCCGGTTGATGGCAATAGGCTCGCCCCCTATTTCATGGGTCATAAAACATAACTGGCGAAATGTGAGTGAAGCTGCTACAGGGACACCTCTGCCTAGCCCTTCGGGGAAACAAGGCGTGATGTTATGTATGTTAAACACTTTTCTTTCCAACTATACCTTCCATTGTTTACGTAGAATCGAAGAATTGCGTGCATAGCGATACTTTTTAGTAGGTATTTTTTAGGTCGAGCATAGAGGGACTAGAGTATAGGGGGACTAACCGGAAGCAAAGACCTCATAGCTTTACATCTACTATGCAAATTATGGAACTAGCTATCAAAGGTAAAATTAGTAGACATGCATCAGATATATCGAAACTAAACGTATCTAAAATCCGATTTCAGTCACAAATTGTATCGTATCGATAATCCAAACTAGACAAACCGATTTCACAAAACCGCGGCAAGAGTAAATTGCGTAAGCAAGTATTTGTTTATGTTTAGATAGTTTTGATCGATGAACTTACAACCGAATTATAATATTACTAGAGACGATCGAAACTGTGGGCCAGAGGCGCCAGAGCCGCTCCAGAAATTGATTTCTAAAAATGAATTTTGAAAACGATTTCATAATCTGATATCAAATATTTAACCGTTTGCGTAAAAATCCAAAAAAGGCCATATTTAAAAATTTGCTTACGAATTTACATACATATTTAAAGCATATTTTTATTTTTTATTTATATATGGCAAGCTGGGCAATAAAAACGTTGCCATTGGTAAGCAAAACGATTTGTTTTAGTTTATAGGAACCGGGCATACGCGCGCACCTTTGAAGTTTACCGACTCGCCGTGGATCGGGCGCACCGCCACGCACGCGTCTGCGCTACCACGCACGGTACCCTTCCCATGGTGCGTGTCCATGCGGGCTGATCCGTGGCGAGTCGGTAACTTCAAAGGAAATGTATCCAAAATCGGACGCACCACGACGCACCGCGACGCACGCGTCTTCGCTACCACGCACGTAACCCTTCCCACGGTGCGTCGTGCGGGCCGGTGCGCGTGCGTGCGCGATATTGCGCACGCGTCGGAAGCCACCTTAACGCGTGAAGACTACCTACAGTCCTACTAAGTACTACGAGTACAATGTTGTGTTATTCAAATAGTTACGAGGTAAACAGACACTACAGACTAGGTATTACGTTACTACGACTACGAAGTAATAATCTAATAATAATAGTAAATTGAATCGATGTTACAAATAGGTACAATTATTACCATAATTAGCTTAACTTTATGTCGGTCTGTAACTGTTAGGAATCTTCATTTTTGACCGACATCAAAAAAAGGAGGAGATTCTCAGTTCGTCGGAATATTTTTTTGTTTTTTTTATGTATGTTCCCCGATTACTCGAAGACGGTTGGACAGATTTGAAAAAATATTTTTTTACAAATTAACTACAATGTGAAAAATAACTTTAATTTCGGAAGTGTGTCTTTGGATTAGTATTTAAGTTTTTTGCCATCGACTTCCGAAATTAAAGTTATTTTTCACTTTGTAGTTAGGAAGTCGGTCGTATTTTTTGTAAAAAAGTGTTTTTAATCTTTACGGTGGTCCCTAAATTAGGCGGCGCGGCGCCTGTCACTTGCAGTGCAGGGACCAGCAAAGAAAGAAACAGTTTCGCTCATAAAGGCAAACAGGCGCGACTCTAATAAAACAATTACTAAGAAAACTTTACTGTAGAACAATTAGATACCGGTGTCGCATCGCGCGACCTGTCGCGCCTGTCTGCATGAGCCTTATTGCGATAACTACGATGCGGTACTGACCGAAAAAACTCCGTGAATGGCTTTTATAAAATTATTTTGTTTATCTCATCATAACATAAAACATCACGCCTTTTTCCCCCGAAAGAGTAGGTAAGCAGAGGTGTACTTCTAGTTTCGTTTGATCATTACTTGATTGCGATACCTGCCGTTCACATCTTTGCAATTCTGCCCGTTAATGTATGACTCTGAATAATGGTTTTTTTTTGCTGACGGTACATACATACGTACTCAATGTACGTACAAATGCAGCGGTGGCGATGCGGTTGACAATGATTCTAGTTAAGGCTCGTTCAGATCAGCGCGATATCGCGACAAGGGTCGCGCCACCTGTAGCGCCCGCGATATCGCGCCAGTTTGCACGAGCCTTTAGACGTTTAGGGAAAGTGACGATTAGGCACGCAATCAAACAAGCATCATTCAAATATTTGTTTGTATTTTTATCAGCCCACGAACGTTATGTTTATCTTTATCTACCAGGAATTAAAACATACTGACTAATGCTAAACAAGTTCTTTGAATACCTGCCAGAGTAGTGCAGAGCTATCTTTTACTATGTGCATTGTATCGTATCGAAATCAGTGCCTAATTAACTAATAAGAGAACTTCTAGTGTCAATGTAGATGTTGGTGGCGGATTTCCTATTTACCTACTATTTGCCTATATCCAAACTTTTTGTGGAATAGAAACATAAAATGATATCTGCCTCAATGGGGCTAGTGGCTGCAAACGCTACTGCTGAGCATGAGGTGAGGTCCTGGATTCGATTTTCAGGTCGGGCAAAGGGTTTTTCCGTCGGTATTTCTCAGAAGCATCCCGGAGTCAGGAGGTCTACCCCCTAATCGAAATCCGTAGTTTTGGCCGAAGTTACGGGCGCTTCGTACTCTCGCTCTGTCAAATGTCAATAGATTCCCCCAATATTACATGGGACTAAAACATTGCTGGTGAAATGTGGGTGTGGGAGGGTGTGTATTTAAGTACAAGGTAAAAAAATGTGTGCCTGCGTTTTATTAAATTCCTTTCAGTTTTGTATGGAATAGAATCGGTGTGCAAGGGTACCTACTTTTCGTCCATATCTTAGATACTTATCTGATGATTTGTTATCATCACTTATTTGTTAGGGTTCCGTACCAAAATGGTAAAAAGGAACCCTTATGGTCCCGTATACTCAGTCTGTCTATCTGTCTGTCCGTCTGTCTGTCACAGCTGGATATCTCAAGAACTATTAATGCTATCAACTTGAAATTTGGAATGGTTTTAGATGAGGTTTGCCCATTTATTTTGCAAATAAGAAAGTTTTTTTTTTATTGCAACAGGCTCTGAACGGGTGTCTTAAAAATTCGAAGTGGGACTACTAGGGCATGTGGGGTATTATATGAAAGAACGCTATTTGCACAATCTCAAACATTTTTTATTTTTATTGCGCATAGTTTTGACTTTTGACGAAATATGTAAAAAAAAATAACGTTCCCCCCTTACTTCCGAAGTTTACATAGAGAAAAATCTGAAATTATTCTATGTGATAGAAGAGTATGTAAAGATTACATGAAAAATAAAACCATGTCCCTAAATATCAAACTTTTTTAGAAATCATTAGCAAAAATGACATTAGTTCCACTATCGGTCAAGAGATGGCGCTTCTCAAATCTGCAATATTCTACACCGCAGTATTAAAATTCTCTCATGAATGCCTCGCCGTTAAAAAATTAAAATGGTACGAAACCCTCGGTGGGCGAGTCCCACTCACTTTTGACCGTTTTTTTTAAATAAATACGCTTAAAGGCTCTTTCAAACAGGCGCGACACGCGACGCGACACAAAGACACCGCTCGTCGCGCGACGAGCGGTGCCTTTGTGTCGCGTCGCGTGTCGCGCCTGTTTGAAAGAGCCTTTATAGGTACGCTTTTGATTGGTCTCGCTGATATAAATAACAGTACAATGATATAGTGAGGCAACCAGATGAGCGCTGAAGGTGAATCTCACGATGTGTTTATGCTAGTGAGTAATTAATTATTAACGAGAATGGTCACGGAAGCATGTTGTTTATTTTGTCATTATTTCCGCGTTATACCAGTGCGTTATACCGGGCTTAAAACGGCCGCTTTGGCAGAATCATAATATGATAATATTATTATAATATTATCTAAGTTCAATTCATATTAGGCAATTCACCTGTTTGGCAATTTTGTATTTTAATGAAATAACATTTAAACTGTAGATTAGATATAATAAATAAAAATCTCATTTGATTAATAAAGACTTTAAAGAAAAATTCCCCGGTAAGCGGCAATATTAACACAAAATATGATTCTGATATGAATTGAATTGAATATGATTCGTTTTCATGATTCCTTTTCATGATTATAAATATACTTACCATTGAAACTTCGACACGTTTGTCAAAGTTAATGAATTGGTGTTAAAACTCTCTTTTGTTTATACAAAATCACGAGCTCCTGTATCTTGTTATTGTCCCCAGCGTAGTACCTAACTAATTACATAAATACCTACCTTAGAAAATTTACCCAATGACCCAGAGAAAAAATGCAACTCCCGTGGTACCCGAAACGAAAAAACAAAGTTATCAATGAATTGTCAGCATATCTGACAGCTCCGCTTCGACTATTCGGTAGTAGGAGTATTCAGCTGCACTGGCGGACTAAGGGCGGGGCGATAGGTGCGGTCCGCCCTGGGCCCCCAGGTTCTGGAAGGCTCCCAAAACGCGAGAAATGCTTTTTAATCAAATCCCAAACAAGACCAAAATATGTTCAGTAAGTAAAAGACAGTTTGTAGTTGGGGGCCCACTACGCCTGCTAAAATATAAACGTAAAGTGCAAAAATTTTCGAGCTCGCTACGCTCTCTTTTACAAACCTCTTTTTTCTCAAACTTTTCTACGTAAGCCGCAAAAGTAACTCCTATTTATATACGAATAGTTATCTATACGAGATAGGGTGCTAAAATTTTTGATCGCTTCGCTCGCTCTATCTGCTAAATTTGACAAAGTAGTTTCTTTTTCTGTATAAATGTTCAAAAGAAAATTTAAACTATACGGAAAGTAAAAAAGTTCACTGCCCCCGGGGCCCCGACAGGCTTAGTCCGCCACTGTTTAGCTGCGTCCGGTTAGACTGGAAGCTGAGACAACATAGTTTGGAACAGGCTAGCCAGATGATGATATCGAAGCGATATCATTATCTGGCTAGCCTTAGTTTTTGTATTAAAATAAATAGAACCACAGTATTTCAGTTGACATTTTTATTTTGGCAATGCAAACAGCGATAACACAACATACCCGACGTCGAATCCATAGGTAGTCATTGTTATTAGAACCGCGTTCAATTTGTGCTATTACAAAACAACGGGATACTCGTTATATGACTACAATTTATTATCACGATTACATAATTTGATTGAATTTAATTGAATTTATCTTTCACTGTCTGCTGCATATGAAACACATCGAAAGATGAAAGAAATAATATGCAAGTACAAGGAAATAAGCGGTCTTGCGACATTTATCACAAAAACCATAAAATGAAACATTAGTTACCTAGTCAATAAATAAACAATTGCTTACAATAGAAAAACGAGAAGATAATTAGATTCATTATCCTATCTAATCATAATATTTCGTCTCTATCACAAGAAGATACGCTATTTGTTAAATCCAACGTGAAAATAAAATAAAAACAGGTTCACCCGGCTATCATATGGGATTTACAGTCAGGAAGTTAAGAATCTTAACCTTTATTGATAAGGTGCATTTTAAGATGTTTTAAGTAGGTACGACTTGTGGTCGTGAACATAGACACAAGATAGGGTTCCGTTCTTAAATCTGAGAGAGATGTGATAAACAGAGAAGGTGAATACTGAAATACAAGAGATTAATATGACAGACCACAAGAGAGGACAGAGACAAATGGATCAATAAGGGCCAAGATTGGTGCGTACATCAATGATTTCTGCAATGTAGAGACAATAGAAAAATGTACAGGGAAGGAAGACGTAAAGATGAATAAATGCTCTGTAGAATACCTAGCCTTGCTTACGTCTGAGTGATCCTATAATATTCTGGTTCTATATGATAGATATTAACATCTTTTCAGATTAGAAGCAGACAGTGCTAGACAACCAATTTCAGCAAGCGAACACTAAATTAACTATTTTTCGAACTATTTATTTACATTACGAGTACAAAATGTTTTGTTACTATGCATCATCAATCAGCACACACGTCCGTGTTCCAGTTTCCTGAACTATAAGGCCTGGCCGGAGCCACATCGCAACCACTCCAAACCTATATTACCTTAAAATGTACATGTTTAACATAAAACTCAATAATACAGTTAATTTTTAAATGGTAGTACAAAATATAACAACTTTGTCCAACGATACATTTCATGCATTGTCTATTCCGCATATCCACCATCTGATTCAGGAAATAACTATATTATTGACTTTTACCATGACATTTATTAAGCCTAATTTCTTGCTAATATTTTCAATAAAAAAAAAACAAATGCATTGAATTCACTTATAAATAAAACCAACAATCAGGTACATTAGTTAATAAAATAGATAATATAAAAATTATTATAGCCGTTGCTGATAGTCAATATTATACATATAAAACGATATGTTTCAAAAATAATCTGAAAATTCTGTCATTAACGAATCAATTCATTCCTCCTACGTATTATAATAATAATTAACAAATGAATATATATTTCAACATCAACTTATTGCGTACATTTATCTAAAAATCTAAAGTTCACATTTAACCAATACAAATCATAAAAATGCGCTTATAACAACATTTTGTTATATCTTTACAACTCTATCGTTAACTAGTCTTATACTTTTATTTTATAGAATATTCGAGGCCCCGTTGTATGTCGCCTGATTACACATTAATTTGAAAGCCTCATACCGTACCTTACCTAGCTAGTGCTTACTTTGCTCAAGCCTTTTTCCAAAACTTTCTTCCCATTTGATATACGTATTTCATAATTTACAAAGTAAGTTTTTCCTATTTCGTTCTAGGTATTGATATTGTTCTTGAATTTTATATGTGCGTTAAACTTGACGAAAAGTGTTGATATCAATCAGAATGGATTTAAGTAATAATCCCCGGTCAAACTTGAAATTCCTAGCTATTAGTAACACGATGTCAAGCAACATACGAACGGAACCGAAAACTCTCGATCTAACTATAAGCAATAAGCGTTTACTTACAATATCAACAACTGGGATGTCATCAAGGCTTATGATTATACCTGATGCGGATTTCTTATAGGGGTCATTATCATCATTAATTATTAGTTCTTCAGAAACACTTGATACGTCTCCTATTTACATACGATTTTTCGATGGTCGTACACTAAACGTCTTAGTGGGTAATACAGTTCAGTCACTCCTTGTATGGTTGTCCTGACGGTCTACATCCAGGCGATGGCCGGTGAGCCATCTGACGACAAGGAGTCCAGAGACCTCCTGGTCGTCTTTCCGTGGGCCTGGTGTCAGTAAAGCGACGAACTTGAACATGGCCCGTCCACTCCTTGCAACTGTTGCTCCGGGTTCGTAATCAACTGCAATGGAGATTACGAAAAACAGTTTTGTTAATTCTTTGTTCTTAAATTGAGAGGAAGCTTCTGAGGTTTTTAGTTGTTGAGTAAGTTTGTTCTAATTGCAGATAGAAGGACCAATAAATAGGTACTTACTGGTTCTTTTAAGTAGTTACACAAATAAAATATTTTGTTATTGTCTTTGGAGTGATTAAAATTAATAGGTATGAATATTATTTAATTGAATATGCTATGTATCAAGCAGATCTAGCATTGATTGATTCTAATGGAGTGGGAGACTATCGTACGATGCCGATTCCCTTATATAGTAGCTTGCCTGATTTTACTAGAGGTGTACTAAACAGTACCCTAATTGCGTAATACACGATCAATCATTGCTAATCCATTGCTTCTTTGCTAAGTTGGAATTTTTTTTTTCAGCAACGTAAATAACGCAATGAATGTTGTTGAAAAGTCAAAATCAAACAAATTAGTCATAATCGTTTACGAAAATAAGTTACGCAATTAGGGTACACAATTAGGGTACGGGACTAGTATTATATCATCTGTGCTTCGGGTATACGATATGACTGCATATAAAACTACAAGAAGAAGGTACAATGTTTTGATATCAAAAGGTTTTAATTAAATCTGGGTCAAGCACAAGGAAAAAAATACTCAGTTTTCGTATAAGGGAGCAAAAATGTGAACGTTGCGTAATTCAAGGGTCTAGCTTTATACGAAGTTGTGATGTCAACCTACTGTTGTGGACTTGTCGTGAATGTGTAATAAACGTCTAATTTCACGAAATGTGTTGTTGATAATTTTGAAAAGCACTAAATGGCGCTGCAATCACCGCTTTAAATTGAACATGTCTTCGGACCATCTGTTGTATTTAGACTTTACAAGGCAGTCATCGCAACGCTTCGATACTGATCGCGAAGACTTCTTCTCTATTATCGCTGATTTAGGTATTGCTGAAGATATTTGGACGTCCTTCGTGAAATTAGACATTTCATCTAACCTTCTTTCATCGTCTCCACTACTAAGGACAAGAGGAATGATCATACTTCTCTAATTTCACATACAGACGGTAGCAGTCCATCTGTAGAGTTGTTCGGCGACCTCGGCGATGGCGTGGGCGCATGCTTCGGCACCTCTCGGCCCGCAGCCATCTTGTCGTGCAACTGAGCGAGACGCATGCTCATCTGTCTCCTCTCCTTCTGTTCCCTCTCTCTCTCCCATCGCCTTGCGCTGTAGCTTCGGATAGAAGATGAACTGCTCTGCACAGAGGTTAGACTTGGACGTCGCGAACCTGTGCAAAAAGGACAGAATTAGAAATTCTTGTATGTTAGAAGGAGACAGGTGATGCGTGCGATCTATGATGTACTTTAGTATCCCTTTGTGTATTGTGAGAAGCGATTGTTGCTTGTTTCTTTTCCGAGTTTTCAGAAATATACAGCAGAAGAAACTTGTGCTTATTGTCGTCGTTATAAGTTGTATTAGATAAAGTTTTGGGATTGTTTTATCAACAATATATTTTAATTTTATTTATTTCCAACTTATATAATTATACAGTTAACAACATGTACGAACAGATACAGCAAAGCAGTGTAGCAATGAATAAATTACCTATCTACATTTAAATACATGGGCAGACAACAGTCAGTACCTAATCATTATGTCATGGAAGTTATATTTAAATTACATTAAAATAATATGAGCGGAGACGAAAACCTACAAACTTCAATATAGTTTAAACAATCACTGGAATTGTGTTAACTAAAAAATGGTGTAGTCTAAATACTTGGATGAAACATGTCCTCCAGGGTTCCATCTAACTACTTACCTACAGAATGGTCGGAGGGAAAATAGAGAAATAGAAAAAAAATGTTCGAAAACTAGGAAACCCTGTCATATTTTCAGAAGTCACTGTTGTAATATTTTCAGAAGTACCTGTTTGTAGTATTGTCAAACAGATGTCTGAAAATAAATCAGTTTAGTATGACGAGTGTCTTCTATAATTAACTAATTGAGTGAGTATTGTTGGATGGTTGTGGTTATCCATTGTTGAAAATTGTTCAAAGGTCCGGAATCAGAAGGAACTTGAAGTAAGTCACCAAACTCATCAAATACATCAATGTTGGTCAGTCTGCACTTATGTTGGGCTCCATAAAACACATAGGTGATTGAAAGCGAACGCTTACATGCACAGCCAGTGAGGTGTCAGCCAGACAGATATAAGCGAAGAAGCAGTGCTGCCCTCCGAGACGATGTCACTTTCCACCATCATTAACAATATAGAAACGTCAAAAGTGTATGAAGGTCTTCATACGTTATAAACATTTTTGCTATCAGTAACAATTTTGGAGAGTTAGATCGTCAGGGGAGCTGGGCCCATGAAACTGAAGCTTTCGCCCACCTCCGATTGTGTTTGCGAACAGTACTACATGTATGTCAATCGCAAAAAATGTGATCTTTGAGGTAAACTGCAAAGTTAAGCGTGTGATCTGTGGCGTATTTGTGAACTGATTGCATGATCCTGGATTCTGCATTGATGTCTGGTTCACGAAGCCAATAGTTTGTGTTATATAGTGTTTGTCGAATTTAGCTAGATAAAATAAAAATGATTTTTGACTAATATCGGTGTTCTTTTATTAATTGTGTTAATAGAAAATGGACTTTGTCGAAGCGATCAACTTCCATGCAGCACTGTGTAAAGTGTTAAGCAAATTGAACATACATACATTTAATTCTGGCACACACTGCCATCTTCAACCCATGTTTTTGCATCTTCAGTTTCGTTAGCACATACAAATAAGGCGTGTGGGAAAGAGATAGACAGAAAGGACCATGGCCATCTTGCTCGCGCCGCCAAAACACTTCATCCTGCGACTGTCGCGCCACGTTTCCATCAAGCCCAGCCAATCACGAGTAAAGCCTCACACACAGTAAGCTGTACTTACGCTAGAAGTGTCAGGTACCAAATATGCTGAGAAGAGGAAGCTACCTAGCTATTGGGAAAAAAGGAGTATTTCCAAAAACTACACCTTACTACTTAATTGACGGCTTTAAAGACCATCTTTGGAAAATACCATACAAAAAGGGTCTGGGAATGGGAAATAAGCTTCAAAACGATATCCTTTTGGTGCTCTTATTTACCATTACTTAGGTACATTAATTGAATTGTGAACTGATTTAATTTTAATTATTTTTAAATAATATAAAGTGGATAACAGGAAATTACATGGAATTGTTATTGCAATGATAAATGATGATGTTTGGTGAAATTCATAAAACAGACAAATTAGATAAAATATTCCTGTTTAAAATTAATTACAGGGACCTAAGCGGAATATTTCAGGCTTTTTAGAAATTGATTGTTGTAGGTAGGTTATTACTATTTCTCATATTCATATTATTATTGCATTCAAACTTCTAGATGAAAACCCAGCTACAAGAACCACTATAAATTGTGAAATCAGAAACCATTGATTTATGACAGATTATTCAAAAACACTGGACTGGGCATGTCACTAAAACATTGAAAAAGATATAGCATTTAGCTAATGGGATCTTTGGAATGTATTCAGCATATTTGGTGGTATAGTGGTGGATCAGTCGCAGACTGGAGTCAGTCCTGGTCGCTAACACCGAGACGCAACATCTAACGGACACGACCGACGACGACCTCTCATGCGCCCGCGACCCTCCTCAATGCTCAGCCTGCTCCGCTCGATTCTGATGCTTTGATGTAACATGTGAAAAGATAGACAAACTCCTGTGATTCACAGCAGTAGTCCCGATGTCAATTGTGTTTTATGTGTCTGTGGCTAAGATATGGTCAGCAGATACCTGCCCAAGGCTCACGAACTAAGCTTTTTTTCAGGGGATGTGGGAGATTCTATCAAATTAGATTGTCATGATTTTCACTTATTGTATTGCCCGATATCTCTATCTGTGCATATCGATTTTGATTTAGTAAAGTTAGTAATTCAGGTCCCTCGCGAGCGGAGCAGGCCCGCATTGCGGGCGGGCGCGGGAGACGCCGCCGGCCGGACACCCAGACGTGCAGATGATGGGAGCGCGCCGCATACATTATCCAGATCACCTTTGGCGGCGCACTTAGGCGGGTGCGCGCCGCCGTCCCGCCTTACGGCCTTCAGGTGGCGCGAGATTAGCAAGATGGCCGCGGTGCGCGCCGCACCTGCGCGCGACGCCGACACCGCCACGCCGCCGCGCCGCGACGCGCGCCGCGACCCACCGCCCGAGCTCTCCAGCTCCAGCGTGCCGCTCGTGCAGCCAGAGCGCGAAGACGCGCGGGACGACGCGCGCGTCGCGCTCAGCGTGCCACCTGCGTGCGACAGACGGACTCGGTGCACTTACACGAGCGAGAACAGTGCAGCACGACATAGCTTATAGCGGGGAACTTACTGTTACATTAATGAAGAGGGGTAAGAATCTTGACAGCACAAAACTTTCAAGTCTAAGTCAGGAGGTATTAGTGCTTCAATCATACAATCACTGAACTAGCTTGCTAGCTTGTGGACACCAAGGGTTGGTGAGCGCAGAGTCGCATAGTTTCTTTGTTTTACTGAATTAGTTTGACTTTTCGCATAGTCTATATTCAGCTTAGCAATACACTGACTCATGCAGAAGATCTAAATCTTACCTGTGTCATTAAGCGAGTACAGACAAGGCGGCGTGAGCCTCGCGTCGGCCAGGTGCGTGGGGTGGTAGCGCGCTTTCGTGTACAGGTGCAACACCATGCACAGCAGGCCTCCTAGCACGAAGATACCCGACGCCACGCCCAGCAGCGTCGGTAAGTCGGCCGTCAGCAACACCAGGTCTAGAACGAGCGAGAATATTAAAGTAGGTGATAATATTAAAGGTGATATACTACTTTCACTTGTAAAGACTAAGGATAGAAAGGGCCCCACTGGACACAAATAAACTTCCGAATGTAATTTTTGCTGCACTATAATATGGAAAGTACATCACTGAAGGAGTATCTTCAGTAAAATTTTCAAGTCTCTAAGCAATAGAATAACGGAGGGTCCGCTAGATGGAAACCGAAATTAAATGCCATTTCTGCCTGGAATGCGAAGCGGAGGAATATTTTCGTTCGATTAGACAGGTGCATTCAACAAGCTAACAGTCTACACCGGTTTCGATACTGTGACCCAGGGGGTAGCCTGATTCCTCGTGGAGGCGATCGGCAGCGGTGATCTCTCGCGTCCGGCCCTGGTTCAGGCCATGGTACGGAGCGAGAGGAAATGGGAGGCCGTCACCTTCTTCTGCGAAGCGGTAATGCTCGCGAAGGAGGAGGCGGAACGCGTGAGGGAGAGGCAAATTTCGCGCCCTCACGCCCCTAACCACCGCAGGAGGAGACGCCCAGGGCGTCGGGAATCGCGGGGCGATTTCCGGCCACCGTAGGCGCGGGCTTGCGGGCGGTGAGCAATGGGTGGCTCATCGTCCGATAAGGACCAGGCCCGGGTCGACGGCGCGTTGTGTTCCACGCGCGCCTCAAAGAAATGTCAGCAGAACTGAAGGGTTCCACTAGGGCCGATGCCTGCCGGGGTTGCGAAGAAAACCGAAAGGGAGATCGTGGCCCCCGGCAACAGGGCAACGGAAGGAACACGGGTGGGTTTTAGTCAGTAAGAGTCTGACACGCCCTCCCGCTCCGCCCAGAGCGGGAGAAGTTATTTGATGATATCCCACCCAAAAAAAAAAAAAAAAAAAAGGGGGTAGCCTGATAGCAACACATTAGCAGCAGAAGACCGAAAAGAGTGCCAAAAAATTACTCCTTCTTTTTTTTTTTGCCTTACTTTTCGGTTCCTTTGCAGGAGGCCTTTACGCAAAGATGGGTATTTAATTAATTGCCATTAACTTTTTAATATTTTCTTTTTATTTTATATGTACTTTGTTTATTTTTTAATAAAGGAGAGACTTCAATAATAATAACAATTCTTTTAGAAGGACTCCTTTGGTAATTTTGCTAATGGTTAGTAAAGTCTACTGCACTGCTATACATAAAATTGGACAAACAGTTCTTATAAAGGACTTTTCGGTTAATGCTACTAAAGGTTGGAAAGGTCTACTATACACTTTTTCAACTAGAGACTAAGCTTCATAAGTGGTAAAATTCACGAGTCAATTCTGACAGACTGTTGTTGTGTTTTAATGTTGTGGCATTGCAATACTGAGTTTGAATCATCGTTTTCTAATCAGCCGCTTGTAAACATAGACCTTCCAAGTATTGACGATGATGCCCTTCGCGGCTCCCCAGTGCCCTTCATCAGGTTTGCATCATTATGATCATCATCATTTCAGCCGAAACACGTCTTCTGCTGGACATAGGCTGTTCCGAACGTCACCACGTCAACCGATCCTGTACTTCACGCATCCAGCGGATTCTAGGTTGCATAGTCTGACGTAATACAATACTGTCAACTGATAAGCTCTAATAAATCTAAATGCTCTCATTTCTCCATTAAAAGTTAGTATCGAAACAAACAACAAACCACTACCTTCGGTACAGAAGACCCTCGAGGTCGGCCGGGTGTGGCTGGTCTGATGGTAGCCGGAGTCGCACTGGCAGTACGCATTGTGGTTGACCTGCACACACGACGCGTGCGTGTCGAATGCCTTGCACGTTTCGCGGTAGAAGCACTGCTCACCCAATTTCTTGGCTGGAAGGTGGAAGAAAATAGGTTTTAGTTCTTTGGCTGTTCAGGATATACGGATTATTGATTCATGATGATGTCGATTAAGTCTTTTGTTCAAGGAATACTTTTATTTTAATGGTGAATACAACAAAATATTTGGATAGACTACCTATGGGAGCATTGAAATTAAAAGTAATCATCGAACTGATAAGCGATCTGTTACAGCCCACCACATGTCTCTTAATACCCTTACATAAAGCCAAACAAAAACAAATAACCAATATTTGAATATAACGAAACACAGTTTCCGACGGAATCCAACAAACAACTTGTATAGCTTAGTCTATCACTTGTTCACCCAAGTTTCGAAACTTGCTCCAAAAGGGATAAAAGGGGACCTTGAAAGCTCCCGACTGGAAGGCGTGCCAATAGTGGAAGCGACTGAACAATTTTGACCCAGCTCTGTATAATTTTAAGGTTTCAGTTCCAAAGATACATGTGCCCCTGAAACTATGAAGGTTGTAATTGAAAACATGATGTCAAATGTCAAAATGTCTTTTGTCATGTTTAATGTTATGTGATGCTATTGTTTTTGAGTAAGCTCGATGGACCGTCACAAATTCAATGTTATTCTTACTCACACTCGTGAATATACTTATAAGAATTATTACAGGTCCTGTGGAATAATAATGTGAGTTCAAACTTCAAACATGTTAATTGTATGCATTAACTGTTTGGTTAACGTTAACCTCGCAAACGAGGTTAATATCTTTTAGCTACAGAAGAATAATTATTTAAAGTAGAAACCGATTGTGAACATGCTTCACTTGCATGGTCGGTCCTAGTGAACACAGTTTTGTAATTTTGTTGTTTCTAATTAGTAAAGCGCGAATCGATTTTGACGCAAACGTTTTTGGTTCTATTACGTCCCGTGGGCCTCTGGTTTGCACAGTATACAGAACATGCTTGTTGAGCACAACATAGATATATTGATTAACACCTTAGTGGCGGTGGTGGTCAGGCAGGCAGAGCCCACATAAATAATATTAATATTTATTAGAACAAAAACGCATTCTATAATTTGATTTCGTACGAAAATAGTTACCTACGTTAGTTAGCATAGCTTAATTCTTTACGCCCACCTCCAAGAGGAAGACGAAAGTATTGCAGATACAAGCGAAAGGATAGCAGGAATAAAAAAAATCAAAACCAATAACAAATATTAAAAATTGAAATATGTGAGTGCATATGTTGTGCTTGTGGGAGTGGCATATGTCCGTGAAATGAAAGGAAATTGTTTATTCTGTAAATAGGATATCGGAATGAATTTTACAGGTCACTATAATATAAAAAAAAAATAAGCTAGATTAATTCGACATTTCCCATCTGACTACCCCTGAAAAGAAATGGCGAAACCAACTCAGGGGTCTAAGTCTCTTTTTAAGTTCAGACATAGGCATGTGAGGGCCATGTAGGTTAGTGTCTGAAATGGTCTTTTGAGGAAAGAAGACAGCTTTGAGAGGACCTGTTCAGTTGAGCTACAAGATTACTGACTAAACCTTGCCAGTGCAAGGTTTTGTCAATTCAGAACTTGAGAAGCTCAATGACTCGACGAACAATTCTTAAGAAAAGACATTTGAGTAGGCCGCATAAAGTATTCAAACTGCCAGACCGTCATTAAAACTAGATGAGAAAAAGAAAAGGGAAACAACAAGAATGAGCCACATAGTGCTCACATTCACAATAATTAAAGTAATATAATACTTTACTAAGTAAATGTTCATGTCATTTTGTATGTAATATGAATATCAATGTGTATATAAAAATGGTATAATATGATGATGGTATATTTGCATAATAATTAAAATGTCAAGTTGTATATGGTTTCGTAACAAGATTTAGCAGAGCGAACATCCCAATCCCATTCCCAAGCGTATTGTAGTTCGTGTATGTGAGGAGTACATAAGTGAAGAGTGGGATTGTATGTGAAAAAGCTTACCTTTAGCACATCCCTGGGCCACGCCAACGGAGACAGGATGCTTGGGGTCACACTGGCAAGAGGCGGTGGTGGGGTCGCAGTACACGTGCATGAGCTTGGGGTTGCAAGTGAACTCGCAGGGCGACCCAAGGTACATGCCCTTCTCTGGAATGGGAAAATATGGTTGGTTAGACAAGAACAACATAATGAAAAATTTAAGGATGACGGCATGTATGACGGTGAGTAGTTAAGAAACTATGAAACTTCTGGGACCGATTTTAATCTTAGTTATCGGAAGAAAGCTTGACTATATCATTCTAGTACCATCTTAAATTCATGAGACACAAATCCAGCAAAATTTTGAACATTTCTCTCCATATACAATTGTATTCTAGCAATCAATATTGAAGCAATAAGATTATACGATATTATCCACGTTCAAGACATGATTGAAGCTGACGCCGACGTTTAGCTTGAGCTTGCGTTGAGCTCTAGCTAAGCTTTAAAGTATTTTTTTTATCCACTACACGGGAGCTCTTGGCCTGCATCTCACCCGATGGTAAGTCATGATCAGGTCGAAGGTGGAAGTGAGTTTCACCTGGAATCCTCAACCACAGAAGATTTGGCTATCTTACCTCTAACAGCCGAAACACAACATTGTTGTTATGGCGATAGACTTAGATAAGGTGTTAGCTAGCCAGGCGGGCTTAGAACAAGCCCTACCACCAACCAAACCGAGCAGAAAATTTTGTCCCGACAGGGAATCGAACCCGGGACCTCTGGTTCTGAGACAGGTGGTCTCAAAGTCAAAAATGATGACTGTGGGGTTTGACTTTACCGTGTCAAAAAACAGTCTCTAGGAAAACACATCAACTTATTTTCATGAATTCATTGACGTCATTCGCGGGTAAGTTGCGGACATTATGCGACGGCTGCCTATTTATTGATATGCGGTTATCTGTTCAAAGTTTTCACCAATAACTTTCTATTGGTGAAGTTGAGGAAGAATGAAGTTGAGGAATCTTTGCCAATGACCTTGAAGGTAAAACATTGAAGAAACTTAAGCAGGCAGTAGGTAGGTACCTACGTTATTTGAAGATGTTAAATTAGAACATCAAACAGAGAAGTTTCCTTGTTAGCTACACCGGCAATGCGATAGTATTGTCAACACCATGGAAACGGCTCACGAACAAAAGCAATTATAATTTTATATCATCACCGACATTTAAGAAATTAAAAAGTTTCTAATAGCACCTCAGTAACAGATATTGTCGTTTGAATTTTCTTTAAGAATTTTCCTATGGTTTTAAAATGTTTCGTACCTCGGAAGATTTAACAAGGTATCTACGCGAGCTATATTTATACGTTGGTGGTTTATTTTGAAACTGAGCTCGGCATGAGGCCCGTCTTTGGTTATAGGAATATACTTAGCTAGGTACATTAGCATTGATAGGAACATTGGCTTCTCAAAAGTTCAATCTCTTTATTAAGAAAAATTAAACAAAGAAATATCGCGACATCATCAACATCATACTAAGTACAATATGGCCGATACAACTTGGCAGGTCTGAACATAGGCCTAGGAACATTCGCGTATGTTCTCTCGCTCATACGCGCCTCATGACACCATTAGGTTCCAAAAAAACGTTGTCTGCGCGAAGTTCAGAACTTCCATGTTATATCGACCGTATTGTATATCTATACTTCTATACGAATACTAATATTATAAAAAGGAAAGATTTGTGTATGTGACGAATAAACTTAAAAACTACAGGACTGATTTGAAAAATTCTTTCAGCAATGGATAGCTACATTATCAGCGAGTAACATGGGCTATATTTTATCCCAGTACTTCCACGGGAACGGGAACTACGCGGGTGAAACCAGGTGACGTCCGCTAGTTATACATATAGCAGTAATTAAACAAGTTCACAATCTTCATATAGATGTGGACTACCTGGCACGCCACGCAAAGGTATCTCTTATACTATGTCACAACACTCAATTCTTAGACAATATCGACATATCTACAAATCCTTAGCATCAATTCCAATCCCGACTCGACGTTCAACCAGCAAGTTGGTCCACAGAGACATTTCACGCCTTCCAGTAGTTGCATTCACGTTAAATTAGTTGTGTGAGTTTGCGATTATTTGTAGACGTGCTTCGGTCTATTTCAGCAGGATTAATGCATCTACCCAGATTCTATTCTAGATCCTGTCCACATTCAGACCGTCTTATTAGTTGTTAATCGTTTTAAACAAACCCTCTTTTTTGGTCATGAGATGGCGAGTTCGGTTGCTGTTTGTAACGTCTAAGTTATACGAGTTATTTAATGTATATTTGGACAGGTATAGAGTTAACTCGTATGAGTTGTTGAGTTGAGTACCTATGAGTATTACTTATTTTTCCACCACCCTTGATTGTCTGTAGAGAATCCCTAAACCATAGTTTTTTTTTTTTTGGGTGGGAAATCATCAAATAACTTCTCCCGCTCTGGGCGGAGCGGGAGGGCGTGTCAGACTCTTACTGACTAAAACCCACCAGTGTTCCTTCGGTTGCCCTGTTGCCGGGGGCCACGATCTCCCTTTCGGTTTTCTTCGCAACCCCGGCAGGCATCGGCCCTAGCGGACCCCGTCGATTCTGCTGACATCTCTTTGAGGCACGCGTGGAACACAACGCGCCGTCGACCTGGTCCTTATCGGACGGTGGTGAGCTACCCATTGCTTACCGTCCATAAGCCCGCGCCTACGGTGGCCGGAAATCGCCTCGCGATTCCCGACGCCCTGGGCGTCTCCTCCTGCGGCGGTTAGGGGCGTGAGGGCGCGAAATTTGCCTCTCCCTCACGCGTTCCGCTTCCTCTTTCGCGAGCATTACCGCTTCGCAGAAGGAGGTGACGGGTAAACCTCCACCGTATGCTCCACCGTGTCCTCCGGGCGATCCACCTAAACCATACCTAACTCCAACGTTTTACCTTTTATTTTTAATGTATTTACAGGGCTTTGTCGCTTAGCGACCACATCGCCCAGTGCAGAAAATCACAAAATTGTTGATGACGATATCTACCTTATTGTTTAGCCTTATCGGACATTGGAAAAGCAAGGATTTTATACCAAAGGCCAGTATCATACCTTGTAGTGCACAAGGTTTAATAAGTAAATAAAAGCTTTCACATTGTTGTAATAACTATTTATTTAAGTCATCCTTTTTACCATCGTAGAGCTGAAACTTAATCATAAAGATATCATTTGGCAGCCCAGTCACGCTTGACCTTCCAACGCCCTTGGATAGAAGAGATACGTTCGGAACTTAGGACCATAAGAGGGCGCTGAATCGTGTCTCAAGGTTGAACCGTTCACAATCCTTTTGCTGCATGTGACTGTTTCATATCGCACGTAGTCGAACAATAAAGGGTTTAGAAAAGTTCACTTCTCCTTAAACTTATTCCTTTAACAACCAATAAGCTCAAAAATTCAACAATTATTACCAAACAGACATTTCCTCAAGAAAAATGTCAAGCAAATAAAACAGTTATTACATATACACTTACTTATTTATTAGGTATACAGTTGCTGAGTTAATTCAACATAGCTTATGCTATACAACTAAGGCGGAAACGGCGTGGGAGCGGAAGTAGGCTCCACCGGAAGCGAACTCGACGTTCGATTGAGGACGCCGCCTCGCCTTGGAACTTCTCCATTTGTTCTTTTTTTTTCTCTCTGGTTGGAAGTTTTGCAACAAATAGGTCGGCTATTAAATGTCACTGTGATCGAACTTGTTGGGTTTTGAACTAGACTTAACTTAAAGATCGCTTTTAGCGATTAGACCGACCATTGTCAACTCTATGTAAAATCTAAATTATATCTGTTACCTAGTTGGTGAACATAGCAAAGAGTATTATTATACAGGGTGGCAGGGACATCGAAGCGAAAACTGTTACCATGAATTCAGGATATGATTCTGAACCCCACTGCGATGAAATTTTTCGCCGGTTATTAAAAAAAAATGGCCTCATCGACAATCTATTCTGCGAGCAATGTGCCCTGCCCACTGCCACTTAAGCTTAGCAATTTTTTGGGCTATATCGGTTACCTTGGTTCTCCTACGGATCTCTTCATATCTTATTCGATCACGTAAGGAGAATCCTAGCATAGACCTCTCCATTGGTTGACTTTCAGCCTTCTAATGAGGACCATTGTGAGCTATCACGTTTCATTGTCATAAGTCATCATTGGCAACACGCATGGGTCAACTTTCGTCTCGAGACACTGTGGAGCACATAAATAAAAAGTCTAGTCTGTGCTTTGGAGTGTGGTATATGAGATGAGAAGATAGGACCGGTCGAAGTGTCGGTGTTTGTGGGAGGCCTATGTCCAGCAGTGGACGTCTTTCGGCTGAAATGATTATGATGATGATGATGAATTATGAGAACTGCATCCATCCCGTTTAATAAGTTCATAACCCAAGGCATTGCAATGGTGTCATGGTACCACTCAATGTTATATTCAGAATTCAAAACTATTGTGTTTATGTATCAGACAAGGAAGATATAAATAAGGAAGTAAGATCTCACAGACGCTATAGACAGGAGTACCTCATACCTACCTAACATAACCCTTAACCTTTCTGGAAAAAATAACAGGAGCACTACAATATTTTGTACGTTATAAAATTCCAATAAAATGTTTGCAGCTAAATAAATACTGGTGTTAAATTTTCGCCAGCGCTACTAGGAACCAATAACTTCCAGCTCGAAATATTTTGTTTGTACAAACAAGATATCCTAATAAAATGGTTCAAGCTTTTCCGCAAAATCAATTACTGTAGATCGAGATATTGTATTAGTACCAGAAAGATACCTAGTTGCCTTTCGATGTGGCAAGAAATATCTTTCCTTATCCTAACTATCCTACTAAGTAATTTAAAAAAAAGGCGAAGTGAGTTTGTTAGTTTGATTTGCTTTAACGTAAAAACGGCTGAACGGATTTAGAAGAAATTTGGCACGGGGGTAGACCATGACCTGGAAAAGGATGTTTACATCCTGGATCTCAGACGAAGTCGCGACGCAACAGCTAGTATTATATAAAGATGATAATATGGCTAAAGGGGGTGACTACTAGAGAAGTATGGCAGAAGATGTTGACGTTGCGCCGGCCCCAAATAAATACACATCAGATCCGTTGATTCACTCTTTTTGTTTTTCTTTTTATGCGGTGTGTAATGTCTGTAAGGATAATATAGTATTCTTTTATCTAGTGCAAAAGTAGAAAGGGTCGGACGTAATCTGCCCACCTTGCCCGAAACAGGCGTGGGCCGCGGGTAAAGGGATTATGGCACGTAACGTGGCCAGAATTTTACACCTGAAATCTACACTCACTTCTAACATGATACTGCGGGAATCTGATTATTCTATGAGGCTCGACATTTTCGAAAGTTGTTCACTGACTGAATGAATAGAAGAACAAAATGTTTACTGGAAGCCTAACCAAATCAAATCTGCGGTCAGTTCTTACATATTATGTTCTTTGAAATGTGGACCAGTTGATCAAAATATGGACAGTCGAATAAATAGTGAGAGTTCATAACGCTCAGTTTAATAAACAAGTGGCTAATCCAAAGAAATAATAAGTATCGGAATTACTAATTCCATGGCTGCTCCACGGAATAGATCTATTCCGTAGCTTACTTTTTCTATTGTGCACACATTATTTATACCCAACACGATTATTCGATGAAAGTTTTCATTATGACCGGGGTGGGACGTACCTAATTAAACTTCCAATATATCGTTGATTTTACAACTGAAAATTAACGTCAACGCGGAATATTGGACAATTTTTATTTAACTGCCTACTTTTGGGTCTCCAAAGTTAACCTTTATTTACTTATTAGTACTTATAATTACAGATCGCCATCTTATACTTTTCGTCATTATCATTCTTCTGTAACTATCTGTTTTGTTTGGCGTCAGTGCAGCAGGTCTTTTTTCTTCCATACATCTCCATCAGCCTTCATCTCAATTTATGTTAATTCAACTTATATTCTAGACGAATTCTTGGCTGCAATATAAAGAGCAGCCATATGGTGCGAACAATTTAACCATTTAATAGCGGTCCATGTATAGATATATAGCAACCAGTGACCATATCTGTGTAAGTACACAAGGTTCCTACACCGCAAGGCAGGCTGTTACATATGAATACATAATACAGCACAGATTATGTTAGAATATCTGCAATGAACGAGGTCCTTAATATGGCACCTCCTCCATGAAGCCTTTTTTAACCGACTTCCTAAAAGAAGGAGGTTATATGTTCGTAGCGTATGTTTGTTTTCTTTTTTCGATTTTGGAATTAATTTTTTTTTAAAAGGGTATGCTGTCAAGGTGTTCCCATATAAATTTTATTAACAAGTTTTTGACTTGGCTTCAATAATACGCATTTTGTCCCACTTAGTATGTGGATTTTGTGGATGATATGATAAGTTCATGTCACTTCTATTTACATAGCAGGTAGTGGTATTCGAATTTGTGTGAGGTAAAAAGTGAAAAATAAAAACTTTTTACAAAAAAAAAAATCAACCTACTTCCAAAAAAAAACACTATAAAGCAAAAAATAACTTTAATTTCGGAAGTCGGTGGCTAAAAATGAAAATTCAAAACCAAAGACACCGACTTACGAAATTAAATATAAATATTTTTTTATTTGTAGTGTTTTTTTGGAAGTCGGTTGATTTTTTTTTACCCAAATGGTTAATAGGTTGGTAGATATATATTGTATCTACACCCATATTAAGACCACACACTTACGGAGCCTCCTCCTAAACGCAGGTACCTATGTTAAAGGTCCCATGTAAAAAGGACTGAACCTATCCAATTGATGTTGACCGAGGAAGAATGCAAATTTCGGGATACTGAGAATTTCATAACGGTCTCAACTCAATTCAAGCCAACAATACTATGTCCGACCCAGGAATTGAACTCAGGAAACCACACCAAAGAGGTAGGCTGTGAGCATGTCTTACCTTGAGGGTAATAACTAATATGTAAAAAAGACTGCAGATCTGTGGGGTAACTCTGTAGAAGTTGCCAAGTCTATTATTGACATTGTAGCACCTACTTTAGCTCTTATCTTTAATAATTGTATCGATTGTGGGGAGTTTCCTGACCTAATGAAAAAGAGTAAAATTATACCTTTGTTTAAATCAGGTAGTACATCAGACCCCACTAATTATAGACCTATTTCAGTACTACCTACCTTTAGTAAAATTTTTGAGAAATTAATTTTAGAGCAATTGCAAAGATTTTTTAATAGACATAAATTATTACACAGCAAACAGTTCGGTTTTACAAGGGGTCGTTCAACTACTGACGCCGGTGTTGAACTTTTAGGTCACATTTATAATGCATGGGAAGATAAATGTGATGCCTTGGGCATCTTTTGTGATTTGTCCAAGGCATTTGATTGCGTTCTTCATGACACGTTAATCAGGAAACTCCGCCACTATGGGATCCGGAACAGCGCTCTGGATCTTCTTACTTCATACTTGAGTAATAGGATTCAGAGCGTTGACATTAATGGAAAAAGATCTCCCGGATCTTTAGTAACAATGGGAGTCCCACAGGGCTCAATTCTTGGTCCTTTCTTGTTTCTTATTTATATTAATGACTTGCCTTACCTCATAAAGGATAACCATGATATAGTGTTGTTTGCAGATGACACTTCACTTTTGTTTAAACTTAAACGTCAGCAGCTAGTTACTGACGATGTAAATACGGCAATCTCAAAAGTAGTTCACTGGTTCAATGTTAACAATTTACTTCTGAATGAAAAAAAAACTAAGTGCATTAAGTTTACCCTACCTCATGTTAGGCAGGTGAAAACTAAATTGTTGATAAAGGACGAAGAATTGAATCCTGAAGATAGCACAGTATTCTTGGGCTTAACTTTGGATGCTAAGCTTCAGTGGGGCCCACATATAGATAAATTGTCAAAAAAGCTAAGCTCCGCAGCATATGCTGTTAGAAAAATTCGTAATTTAGAGACAGCCCGTTTAGTGTACTTTAGTTATTTTCATAGTGTAATGTCGTACGGTATTCTGTTGTGGGGAAATGCCGCCGACATTCAAACTATCTTTGTTTTGCAGAAAAGAGCTGTTCGATCTATTTATAAATTAAGTCCTAGACACTCTCTCAGAGATAAATTTAAGGAGATAAATATAATGACTGTGCCTTCTCAGTATATTTTTGATAATCTTTTATATGCCCATAAAAACAAAAAATTGTTTAAAAAATACAGTGATATCCATAACATAAATACTAGGAACAAACACAAATTTGTTGTACCTACAACAAGGCTCAAGAAAATAGGTAGCTCCTTTAGATGTCAATGTATACGCTTTTATAATAAACTTCCAAGCCACGTACAAGATCTAAGCCTTAATAAATTCAAATCATTTACTAAACGCAAGTTGTGCCAGAAGGCTTTTTATGCCGTTAAAGATTACATTGAGGACAAAAAGGCATGGGATTGAGCTGCTCCAATTTTATAATTTTTTATGTTTTACTTTCGGAACTTTATTTTTTTTTTTTGCTAACTTTAAAATTATATACACAATGACATGAATATTTACTTTGTGAAGTATAATATTTTTTATTATTTTTTATTATTGTGAATGTGAGGACTATGTGGGTCATATATATATATTTATTTTTCTCAGTTACTTTTAATGATCATCTGGCAGTTGTGAGTACTTTATGCGGCCTACCCAAATGTCCTTTCTTTGGTATTGTTCGTCGAATCATTGAGCTCCTTTTAAGTTCTGAGTTGAGCTACACGATTACTGACAAATGCGTGCGTGGAATGGACAGGTCCACTCACATCTGTATGGTTCTTTCCTCAAAAGACCATTTCAGACACAAATCTACATGGTCCTCAAATAAAATGCTCTGACCAAGATTATTTCCTGGTTTTTATATACACATTGACATTAATGAATTTTATATACTTTTAAAGTATTATATTATTTAAATTATTGTGAATGTGAAGACTATGTGGGTCATTCCTTTTTCTTTTTGTTTTTAATTTTTTCTCACTTAGTTCTAATTATAGTCTGACAGTTTTGAGTAATTTATGCGGCCTACCCAAATGTCCTTTCTTTGGTATTGTTCGTCGAATCGTTGAGCTCCTTAATTCTGAGTTGAGCTGCACGATAACTGACAAATGCGTGCACTGACTGGACAGGCCCTCTCAATCTGTGTGATGCTTTCCTCAAAAGACCACTCCAGACACCAATCTACATGGTCTTCACATGATCTGACCAAGATTATGTCTGGACTTTAAAAGAGACTGTGACCTCTGAGTTTGTTTCGGCCTTTCTTCTCAGAGTAGTCAGTTAGGAAACGCCGACCTCATCTAGTTTTTAAAATATGATTGACGTGTAAAAGTGTTTGTACAAACCTATTTACAGAAATAAAATCATTTATCAATAATAAACACTTTTAGATTTCAGTAAATGAACGTGTTGAGGCGATAGCCCTGAAATCCTCAATTGGGTACCCCAAATCAAGGTCTATAAATAGAGCTTGTTGTACGAATTGCCATTTTTGGTATACGGTCAAGGGTAATATGCGTCACCAAATCAATCTAGAAAAAAACGGCCAAGTGCGTGTCGGACTACGCACAATGAAGGGTTCCGTAGTTGGGATGAATTTATCCCAATTACAAACTTAACATTGTAGTTGAAATACATGTTCTCCCATACATTCCAACTGCAAATAGTAGTAGTAATTTATTTCTCGTATTTAGGTTACAGCAGATTCAAACCTTTGTGAGAGCTGGAGTCTATACTGGGTTCGGGACCTATATGACAGATCTCCAGGCTCGCATCCTTAAAATTACAACATTAAATTGCACTTACGTATCTACTACATACAACATTGTAAAAGCTCCAAGTATTGAGAGGAAGGGAAATTAATTTACAAAACAAAAGGAGATGTGCTATGTGTGTCTTTGAAGAGTGTTGTGTGTCCGTGAGTGCAATATAAGTCCTCGCGCCCAGCACCCGCGAAGGGCACTGGGCGCGGGCACCTACTTGCCCGAGAGTGTGTGTGGTTAACGAGATGAAACGCGATTATAGATTAATTTGAGTAGATGAACCTACTCAAATTAATCTTTAATCGCGTTTCATCTCGGTAGTCGAAACTATTTTAAAATATTTAATAAATGTTCAGTGTCCGCATAATCCAATTTAAGTAGCCATTTCGTAACAGTTTTTTTACATTTTGATCTGCACATAGGGTGTATATTGAACATTTTAGTAACCTTGTTATAGACGTAGCTACTGAGGAAAGGGAAACTACGTTGGGCCGAACGACAATTAAGAATGCCGAATGAAAATGTAAGTTTGAGAGATTTACCATGTTATTTTAAGGCCATAGACTTCTTATAGGTTTTCCTGTAATCTATGAGTAAAGAACCATTCTCTGTATTTTTTCAAATTTTTGGCGCAGTAGTTTCAGAGATAAGGGTCAGGGTAAGGGTAATGGACAATTTTCATCTACTTTCCAAAATATCTTTAAAAGTATTTAGATAGATAGATAGAATATTCTTTATTATGTACACCATTAAAATTACAGACATTTTAAAATATATAAAAAAATAAATATTTTAAATCCTCACAATAAGCCCTTTTATTTGATATGTCACACGGTACAGTTTGCAACACTATTTTTTAAATTTTCTTGTTTGTCCCCCAAAAGTGACCTCCATATTCAAAATTCATTTATTTTCTTTACACGTCCGTGTTTGGGTCATAGAAATACATAAAGAAAGTAAGAAAGAAAAACATTTGTTTGGACACAGTTCGTGAAACACAACAAAGAGAAAATAAAAATAATGTGCATATGTGTAACAAATTTCAGTTTAATCGGTCCATTGGGTTTGGAGCAAATTGGCTGTAACAGACGGACAGACAGACACACGAGTGATCATGTAAGGCTTCCGTTTTTTTCTTTCGACTTACGGAACCCTAAAAAGTGCAGAAAAAGCACATACCACGGAATAATTTAAGTATTTAAGCAAATACAGTGTAAGTCCCATTCTGCCCTGAGTAAATAAACACAAAATGTTTGCTTTTTCCTTCAACAGCGACGTTTGTATGCAAAAGGGATGTAGGGCACAATCCGTAAGTAAGCATTGTTTTTGCAACTGAATTATGAAGGTAGTATAAGAAAATGCTCTTGTTTTATTCATTTAGATTCATAATTAAATGCAACGTAGCGTCATAAATCCCAGAACGCAAACACACAGTGAAATCAAAACATGAATTATAAACTCCCAGCAGTCAAACAAATCTAGTGCCGACAACTAATCTACAATTCGATTTAGCTGCCCTAACTATAGCGCTGTACCGTAGCTGATTGCAAGGTCAGCAGACCGCGAGGTCACCTGTCATACCCGACGCCTGCTGCGGAACTACAAAGGTTATAAGCTGATTTCTATCGGCACTTAGATTATTTATACCTAGATACTTTTGCTGCCTTAAAAAGAGAATAGACACTAAACGTACCTATGAATGTTATTTTGTCGAAGTTTAACTTTTGAACGAAAATTAAGCTATAACAATAATTGCTCAATTCAGAAATTAAACTGTGTAACAACTATTATTTGGTATTTACAAAACTATATACAACTCTTCAAAACATTCTCGTTTATTAGAAATAACGGAACATCAAACTTTTTATTTTTAAAAGTGAATGCGAAAAGCAAGAGCGCTATGGTCCGCTTAACTGCGATATTGCTATAAAATTTTATGTAGGCGTTTCGTTTGAGTGCACTAAACGTGGTACTAACCGTATATTCGGTGGTAAATTAAGTTTATATATTTTAACCGAGTGCAGGAAAACTGAAAAAAGTTGTCGAGAAATCGAATGTAATTCATACCAACGAGATTATTGTTAGGTACTTAGGATAGTACTTAAGGTATATTACCTATATACAGAACGTGTTGGTTTACCTTTATAAACAGATAAACAACTACATATTTATGTATAGGTATTATTGCAAATAAAAATGTTAAAAAAACATTCATTGATAACCATTTTAGGTCAGGCACCTAAATCTATCATGTACAGTCACGAGCATAAATATCTTGCAGTTATCTACGCAAAATTCAAAATCGATTAAGAATCGATTTTCTCCTAAAGTATTGAAATTATATTGTATGGTGATATGACCATAGTATAATCGCAACCACAATATTATGAAATAGGTCTTTGCTCAATTTTGCAATATTGTTATTTCACGAGAAAATCGTTTTTGAATTTAGCGTTACTGTAACATATTTATGCTTGTGACTGCACTTAGTTACCTTAACCCACTTTGATGTTGTGTATGACGATAGTGAGTTACGCTGGTACTTTTAAGTTCAACTGTAGCCGTGTGTGATTAGCCTACAGTTTGTAATTCATTGCCATTTAAAAGGAAAACTACGATCTTGTACATCATAGCTTGAAAGTTATTTGAAAAAGCTATGCATTTTTCATACTTCTGTATCGCAATCAAAGAAAAGAATTGCTTCAGTGATCCCAGAGGTTGGTTGCGTCTTATATTTTCTTCTCATACCGGGAAAATACCAACACTACGTAGCTTAAATACAAAAGACTTTGTAGACGAGATGAGAAACCTTATGAACCGTGTATCCAGGGTTACTTCTACGTACATATACAGATGTCCAAACACAGACATGTTTTCTTCATCAAGCCTTTTCCAGTTTCATAAAACAAAGGCTTCGTCTCTCGTAACACCCTTTCAAATGAGTCTACTTGAACCTGCACATACACTACCGAAAACACACTTTAGTAGATGGGCATAACGTTCACACTTCTTTGGCTATAAACAGGGAGATATATGTCTGGAACTGTCAGTTAATTTACGTGGAAGACGAAAAATTCGCAATAAAGGAGAGTAACATGTTCCACTTCGAGGGGACAGAATTTCAAGTATTCTACAAGAACACACGTGCGCCGATTAAAAAAGACGAGCTTGTTATTATAAATTCTTTGCTAAGTTTAAGAGGGGAAGTTTGAAGTGGTCTTGAGTGGGTAGTCGAGCAATGTTGGTATTATAATGTAGGTGGGGGATGCGCCTATGTAAGAACTTGCTTAGATATGCTTGAGATGAGTTTCGAAAGCTAAAGATGAAAGGAAAACACGAACTCAAAACCTAGCTAGTCTAGAAAATTCTCACATTTCTAAGCTGTAGCGAAAGTAGATCGCCATATAACAAACTTTTGCTACAATCAAATAAAACCAAGTACACAACTTAATAGTTATAAGTTAATCCTCCGAGAACGATTGGAACCATTCAAACGAAGCCCTTCAAAGCAAACAAATACTACAGTATTTGTTTGCTACAGCTAATAGTTTTGAAAATACCTATTGAAATACATTTTGAGATTAAGTTTACCTCATTTCAGAAGCTCGGGCAGTTTTATGGATTTAGCGCGAATTTAATTACTTGTTTAAAGCTCAAAGAACAAGTTATGAACACGGAGAAAAATCTTTGAATGAATCAAGAAAGGAGAAATGAAATTAATCTTTCGATTCTTCGTAATTACTTTTTCTGAGAATTCAATGCTGAGAGCCGAGCTAGTCTAGAAAAAACGCTCATTGAGCAGTGGAAGGAAGGATCATCAAGATATTATCTGACACGAGGCGGAGGTAACGAGGCAGGGGTAACGATATATGGATGAAAAAAAGTTCTGTTATTTTCAAGCATCTCTGTAGAAAACCTCAATTATCCAGTCATTAAAAAAAACATGGAACAAAACCCATCAACCCCACTTTTGGCGTTGTCACAACGGGTTAACGTATACCAGATAAAATATAGCCAATCATATCTCAGAAACTGCCAAAAAATATAGCCAAACAAAATTTAAGCGTTCAAAATATAGCAGTAACATCTGGCACTGTTGGCATCGTGCCAGCCCAACATCCTTGGCACGCTTGGACCTGCCAAATTTACCCCATAATAATAAAGAGGACAATTGTTATCATTAAAAATTTATTATTGAGCCTACATCAGGTTTTACGAGGTCGAGATTACATCGCCGAAGATTGGTGTAATGACCTTATTTGATAACAACCCTTAATATATTAGGCAGGGGTGAAGCAGGGGTAGAAACTATAGGTTCTTGCACGTATCTCGGAAACAATAAATTACTATATCCTTAGTTTGATCTCAAAGGGAAAAGAGAATATAAAGTTTGCGTTCCCCTGTTAAAAAAAATAAAGGTTGAACCTAGTAATTACCTACTGATTACCGGGAGTCACGGTAAGGGTGCATTAAAAGAGCCGAGCGAAGAGGTACTTAATTACGGCGCACCCGCAGGGCCGTAAGCGGCTACCAACCTTGATGACTGACATACAATGGCTTGTGTTATCTCATAATACTCGTAATGATAAAAAAAAAGAAAACTGCATTACTGCACAATATTACACATAGCACGAGATGGAAAAAATATGTCGAGAAGCAGTACAAAATAACAGCTTCGTGGTATAGCGTCAGAAAGCTGATTTACACATAATGATAAGTTACGCTTGCCAAGGTCGGTCCGTGGATGGGTTACCATCCATTACATATCGAGATCCCTCCATGCCGTGCCTCTGAAAGTCGTTACGGGTAGTCAGAAGCCCGAAAGTCTGACAACCAGTCTTACCAAGGGATATCGTATTATACCCGGTAATTGAGTTGTGGAATGATGATGTGGATATATTTAGTATCCTTTTCCGCTTAGCTATTTCTAAAGAGTCTTGAAAAGACCCTGGAAGAAATCGACACGTGTTTCACCTCTCAACGAGGCATCCTCAGGATGACGATTAACTTGTCGTGAACTCGAACACAGCGTGTTGCCACACCAAGCACCGAACGCAGACTCGCTGGCTTGGTGTGGCAACACGCTGTGTTCGAGTTCACGACAAGTTAATCGGAAAAGGATACTAAATATATCCACATCATCATTTCATTATGGTTTTCCGCAAGGTCACGCCTGAATCAATTAACTACCTGAGTTGTGGAAGTCAGATAGGCAGTCGCTTCATGTAAAATACTGGTATTTAGCTGCATCCGATTAGACTGGAAGCCGACCCCAACATAGTTGGGGAAAGGCTAGGCAGATAATGATGAAGTATAAAACTGTCAGAAAGCAGAAATGAAGAGAATTAATTATTCTGAGAAAATGTTGGACAAGCACACACTATATCAGAATCAATGTCACAATCTGGCTGTTATAGAGAATTACTCCCAGAGAAATGGTAAGAACAGTCAAAAAAAGGTTTAACAAAAAAAAAAAAAGAAAAACAACCGACTTCCAAAAAAATCACTACAATGTGAAAAAAACGTTTTTTTTTGTAAAAAGTTTTTATTTTTCACTTTTTAGTTGTGGTACCTACCCCACACACATTCGAATACCACTACCTGCTATGTAAATAACAGTTGCAGGAACTAATCATATTATTCAACTTACTTAGTGGGAAAAAATACGTATTATTGAAGGTAACTCAAAAACTACCCAAGCAAAGTTAATAAAATTTATATGAGGCCACCACTGAAGTATGACCTACGAAACAAAAAAAGAATCATCAAATTCAATTCATAATTGGCGGAGTAATCGCGTAATAAACATACAAAAAAAAATACAGCCGAATTGAGAACCTCCTCCTTTTGGAAGTCGGTTAAAAAAGAAATGTAAGTAGGTAATATTATTTCTTGGTTTACTTGACGAAATAACCTCTGAATGTAATTAATAAAAAAACGTGTGCGGTCGGGGAACCCCTGTCAGGAACGAAGTTCTTTCTCACGTATGATGTAAATAAAAACAATTTTTATGCAGTCGCCATCTTGGACTTACATTTTGACCTCATATCGGCTTTAGCACCCTCGAAAACTATGAAAACAACACCCATGACGAAAAACTTGATAATTTTCGCAGCCGCCATCTTGGATTTACATTTTGACCCCACTATCGGCTTTAGCACCTTCGAAAACTATGGAAACGACACTCATGACGAAAAATTTTCGTAGCCGCCATCTTGGATTTATATTTTGACCAATTTCACATTTTCTCTCTCTCTCTCCATGCATGCAGTGTACTCGGGCCGATGTGTACAATTTTATTACATGACATTGTAATCATAGTCCGGTACCCAGAAGAATCTGCCCTTCGATCATTCTAAAGTTTTTATTTTTGCTGAGTGGATAGCTTCACTGAATTAATTGCTAAGTACAAAAATACTAAAGCTATAAAATAGGTATTTCCCACTATTTCGTGTTATAACAGCAATATAAAATTTAAATACTTTACTGTTTCTTCATTACTAATTTCTAAACTTTTTATTAGTGAAAATGCTAACAGATAGGTACTGTGGAACAATGGAAAATACTGAAAAAAAAAACAAAAAACAGTGGCACTCCGGGAGTGCCGAAAGAAGTGAAAACTTGAAAAAAAATCAACACCGTAGTAATCAACGCGTTGATGTCTTTTAAATGGTCAAAAGGTGATGTCGTCACAGTGTCGCAAAATCAATGGTTTTGTCCTATCTCAAAAATGCCCAACGCGCCTAAAGAAGTTTTTACTTCGAAACTGAAAATGTTCCAAAGCTCTTCCAATCAAAAATTAAGTTTCTCAAATCATTTCCTATATTATTATCCTTATAGGGCTTAGTTTATACCTTACAATAAAAGTTCTAACAACTGAGTGATATGCTGCACGAGTAATCATGTTTTTACTTTGTTATATGCGAAATATTGAATTTAAGTTTATAATTTTGTGCCTACATATTCGTAATAACAAACTGCTACCATACATGCCTTTCCTTTAATAAATAAAAAACAATTTAGGTATTGTGAGGCGCGGATTCGTGTGGTGCAGTGACACTCAAGTATTGAATGAGGCGCGAAATAATTTCCTAATTACAGCGCAAAATAATAAGATATTGCATGCACCATGAGGTTCTTGTCTTTTAGAGGGAATTTAACGGTTGGTTTTTTTTTTTATTAACTCAAAAATAGTAAATAAGGCTAAATCGGCTCGCGCTCAGAGTCCTGCTGGACGTCATTGAGGATGGACCTGTGACAAAATTTAAAAATTCGCTCACCATGCCGTTGCGTAAAAAATCAAATTGAATATGAACACATTATATATGAAATTGCGACAGCTCAGAAAAAATATCTCGTAATTATATTATATTATAGTTTTAATTCATAATATTGTTTTAGAAAATGTGATTATAAGCGATAAGGTGACGTTTAATTGTCATCTTAAAATAGTGTTAGACACGTTACAAATTACTATCGATAAACTTACAGTCAAGTGCGAGTCGTTTATATTTTTTTATGATCGTTTATGAAGAAATTGTAATAAAACACATTTTGTCTAAGATTTTTCAATCAGATTCATCCATATTACTTCATTCACTCTCTATCGAACTGTCTCCGCTACTATCATATCGTATCTTTGTTGGTTTTTAACTTTTAATCTATTGATACTTGCATCTATGCCACTTTTGCACACGTTTTAAAAATATACTTATTTAATTTGATGTCCTAAAATAATAGAATCGATAAAATAAATCTGTAGCAGTAGGTACGTCACTTGCCAATAAAGTACGACAATTGTTCCTTTATATGTATCTGTCAATATTTACGGATCGTCATGAGCGGTGGCAAATATCAAAAACAAAAGAATATGGTTACAGTATAAGCAAAACAGTAAGACCATTTTTAACCCATTCTACATATAAAAAAATTTAAATTCAGGATTTTTGAAAATTTTGCCACTGAAGGGGTTCAAATAGGGAATGAAAGTTTGTATTGAAATTCGCAATTTTTGTCGATGACTAGTGATGCAACGAAAACTACTTTTACGAATACAAATACCGATTGTACTATTAGCCGAATACGAATAACTGATTCTAATATAGCGGCACGGAATTGGTAGTCAAAGAACGTGAAAGGAAATTAAACACGCTAAGCAATATAATTTTTTCCATGTAATTGTATAATTCAAATTATCTATAATTATAATAAATTCATTTACTTCAGGTAAATAACACCCATAGGTAAACATAAATTAACAAACAAGATCAATAAAATAAAATAAAATAAAATAAAACATCAATTAATTCGGATAAAATCAAATTAAAATAAATTAAGTTAAATCGAAACAATAAAAATAAATTAATGAAAAGAAAGCAAAATTTAATCTGATTTAGATTAAATTAAATTAAATAATATAAAAACTAAATACATATTACATAAATAACAAGTACAGACAAAAACACTCACACAGTAACAATATGTCTGCTGCAGCATTGCCGGATATAAGTGCAATCCAGTCTGGTCACTATAGGTATTTTTTTTTAAATAGTCGTTGCAAGTTTTTTGACGACAAGCGATTCCTTTTTTCTGTCTATACACTTCCTGCTGACGAAACTAATATAAAGGTTTTATCGAGATTTTTTTTCCAACGAATACGAATATTCATATTCGTTGCATCTAGGAAATACCATCGGGCACACCGGCAAACGGTTTCTCTTCTTGATAAAATTCTTAAATTATTTTTGTTTCTTTCATCAATAAAATTAGTTGAATTTTACAACACAGCACATTAGCCGATAACGACATGCACCGACCCGACATCGAGACGATATTGGCGGTCAGATAATCGCATACGTTTAGTGCCTACTAAATGCTTTTACATGGTGTTGTTATTGTCACCTATATCGTCGCAGACGGCGACCGACTCCGATATCGGCACGATATCTACCGGCAAGGGCACTACGGGATGAGAGTAGAGGGCATTCTTTCACTTGAACACACTTGTTCGCACTGCCGACTTCGAGACGTTGATACTTAGTACTGTGGTTGTTTGATGCGTAGCAATGGTCATCGATATTCACCAATATCATAGGGTCGATCATAATTATACCGGTGTCGAATCGATATCGGTGTAGTTGCTGACATATCGGTATCGGTAATGTGAAAACGCCCATTAGGTACACAGGACATTTTAAGTAATAATTTTAGTTCACTGCACCGTAGTATTCAGGTGCCATAAAATGTAAACGTAAGGAAAAAAAAATAACGTAAGAAAACTAATTGATTTGATTAACTGCAAATATGTTATACTATGGCATGGATTTTCCTCGAAATGGTCAGACACACATGAATTTCCGTACCTTCACCGCGCCCCGCTATACTCAAATTGTATTTTATTTATTAAAGGAAAGGCATAGCATAAAAATAACTAAACTAAACTAAAGTTTTGTATGGTAGCAGAGTTTATTATTACGAATAAGTAGGCGCAAAATTATAAAATTAAATTCAGTATTTCGCCAGGAGTCTGGATTTGTGCCCGGTTGATGGCAATAGGCTCGCCCCCTATTACATGGGACTTAAAACATAACTGGCGAAATGTGGGTGAACCTGTTACAGGGACACCTTTGCCCAATCCTTCGGGCACAGATAATATAATAGTACTTCGGGGAAACAAGGTGTGATGTTATGTCATTTCGCATATAGCAAAGTAAAAACCCAATTACTCGTGCAGCATATTACTTAGTAGTTGGAACTTTTGTTGTAAGGTATAACTAAGCCCTATAAGGATATAGGAAATGATTTGAAAAACTTAATTTTTTTATTGAAAGAGCTACGGGACATTTACGGATTTTTCAGTATTTTCCATTGTTCCACAGTCTGTTAGCATTTTGACCAATAAAAAGTTTAGATAGTAGTAATGAAGAAACAGTAAAGTATTTAAATTTAAATTTTATACCTATTGCATAACTCTAAACTGGTAGCATTTTAAGGGTTCCGTACCCAAAGGGTAAAACGGGACCCTATTACTAAGACTCCGTGTCCGTCCGTCTGTCTATCTGTCCGTCTGTCACCAGGCTGTGTATCTCATGAACCTTGATAGTTAGACAGTTGACATTTTCACAGATGATGTATTTCTGTTGCCGCTTTAATAACAAATACTAAAAAAAAACGATAAAATAAATATTTAAGGGAGCTCCCATACAAAAAACGTGATTTTTTTTGCTCGTTTTTGTATATATGGTACAGAACCCTTCGTGCGCGAGTCCGACTCGCACTTGGCCGGTTTTTGTACATAGTTATGAATTCACTAAAGCCATCCACTCAGCAAAAATAAAATAAAAATATAGAATTAAAAAAGGTTTTGTGGAAAAGATATTATATTTCTACTGGACTATCACTTTACTCTATTTTTTTTTCTGCCGGCGTTCTCTCTCTTCCTCTTACTTTCTCTTTGAATTAGAAGAAGACAGTTGCAATTATTACCCATTTTTAGTGTGACGATTTCTGAAAGTTTACGAGCCGCGTTCCAAACAGTGCAGTAGTAGCGCGTACAGTGACTTCGTCGTAACTTAAAACCTCTATTACACTAAACGATATTTAGGTATGGGAACCCTTCCTCCCTTTCTCTTATTACACCATCCCGATTTAGGGAAAGGGTCCCTGAATATTGCGTAGCGTAATAAAGTTTTAGTCACTCCTGATCTCCTGCGCAGAACTACGTGACGACCCATAATTATGATTCTTGCAGAATCACAAATTAATCCTGTTCATAGAAACGTGTTGAGTTATGAAGAGGTATAATGTATAAATAGAATTTTCCTTATTATGTACAGTACCCAACTATGAGTTTATCTTCAACAAATGTTTTTGCACATGTGAGTAGAATTCTGAAATCATATTTCTATTTTTTGACATGCGCCACGGCAGGCACATGAATATGGTACTATGGGCTTGTACAAATTGATTTACAGGGTCAAATTGAATTAGCTAGCAAAACTCAGCAGAGCTAATGGGTACTGATATCTTTATGTGTATATGTAAAATAAAACCTGTCCGATCCGAAAGAGGCTCATAGGTACTGATGACATTATCTAAAAGTAATAAAACATCTAATTATGATTGAAAATAAATAAGTTGTGGCTATTTAAAGAAAAAAACATTTATAGTAGGTACCAAAATTAACCCAAACTCATTAAATAAACTAGCAAATTTTCTACAGAGGTGATATGATAAGTCATGACTTGTAGACACCCACTAAACGACGGCCGCCAGCGCCCCATGTAATAACCCGTTCAAATTCCCCATTGAAACAAAAAATTGACGATTCTCTTTTTCTATTTTCCTTAAAATTATCACATAAATAAGCTCTCAGTACGACACCTAACAACACTCTCACGGACCAAACAGGGTGCTTTTTATATGTTGTATACGTATTTACCTTGCGGACGATGAGTATGCAAATAAACGAATATTTTGACATTTTAACATTTTGTTTACAAATGTAGATAAATGCTTTAACTTTATCTAACTAACCAGCATCATACCGAGAGAGAGAGAGTCTAAACCCACGTTCGCACGGACGTAATAAAATCGCGGCGATTTTTCTTCGTGCATTTTATTTTCAGCGCTCTGCTTAGCGCCGAAAATTGAAAATCCAACAGAGTGTTTTTTAAACCAGCGCGTTTAAAAAACACTCTGTTGGATTTTCAATTTTACGAGAGTGCGTCCCAGCGCGTTGGATTCTCAGTACTCGGCTTAACTCCAGGAGTTGAAAATCCAGTGCGCGATAAAATCCCGCCGCGATTTTATGACGTCCATGCAAAACGTCGGTAATGCTTGATTTATATCCGAGTTCCATAAAACTCTATTTCGCTATAACGGTCGAGAGTATTCGACCTTTTATTATTATCTATACTTTTGCATTACCGTTGAGAGCTAACTAAGCTAAATAAACTAATTGTGATGGAAGATATCGTTAGTACCTAAACCAAGACATAAATGGAATTGTTTAGTATTCATCAAAGCGAAGCACGTCATGATAAATGTTCGTCCTACCCTGTTCAAAACAGATATTTGCCTTGCTTGGCCTCTGGAGCAGAAAAAACAATGTAAAAAGCCCGCTTGACATTGTTGTGGGAATAAAAGGTTTAAAAAGTGCTGTGTAGACAAAAGTGGGCCAAAACGGCTCGAATCCACTCGAAAATTGTAACCAACGCGAAAAACAACGGGGAATGGGCTTCTTTACATTCGTGTGGGTTTAGCAGGAGTTTGTTTGCATCCCGGCAGACATATTAAAAACTGAACTTATTTCAAAGTAGGTTTTTTCATATAATATGTCAGGGAAATGATTATTTATAAATTTAACACATTACGTAAATTTTTCCGTGTTCGATATCTAATCTATATCGTAAAATATTAAGTTAAAATTAAAATACTTATTAGTCTATTAGGCTACATCATAGATATACGAAAGGCGAGACTGTAATCCATATCAAAGAACTAAGTTGTAAGTAAAACAGAAAGAAAATATACCGCAGTGTTAGATGTTTTATACAACTGTCAAAAAATGACAGTTGTATAACTGAAAACAATATTTTACTGTGTTTTATAACACGGTTTTAACATAATGGTGTTAACCGTCCGCGATGGTTAACTTTAGCGCAAACGTAATACCGGGAACCCTCCCGAAAGGTTCACTTCCAATATGTATGACGGCATGGCGTATGAGTTCTATGAAAAGTGGGTGGAGTCGAAAGTGTTAAGTTACGTTAAGTGTTAAGTAGTAGCTTAAAAAATAATTTCCCTAATTTTAGTGTGGGTCATGACTTTTTCAGAGGTTCAAGAATATTTCCACGTGTTTTCTTTTGCTTACCAAAATAATTATGTGAGTAAGAAGTATGAAAAACATCTTAAGTTAAAATATTCTTATTTACTTTGACATTTCATTAAAACAATTTATGATAACATTCTGGGACTTCTAAAAATGGTTTCTGAAAGTTATTTATAATGAATAGGATTAAGTAATAATGTAAAGACAAGTTTTAAAGAGTCTACTTACGCATTATAAATCTGTTGTAAAAGATGGTATAAACGAGATTATTTAATTAAGGCTATGTCTCTCTCTGCCTAACCTTTTCTCAACTGTGTTGAGGACGGCTTCCTGTCTAACCGGGTGCAGCTGAAGACCAATATTTTACATGTAAAATATTGGTCTTCATCTGCTATGGAGGTCAGATAGAGAGTCGCTCCATGGAGCGACTGCCTATCTGACTTCCACAACCCAGTTACTGGGTAACATGAAGTCTGACAACTAGTCATACTAAAAAAGTATGAAACAAGAAAATATTTCAGGCAGAAATCAAGACATATGTACAAAAATGGTCAAGGTAAAGCCGTGTTTGTATGCCTGTACACCTACAAAATTATAATGGCATGCGACCACGGATTTACATTGACCATTTTTGTACCTATGTCATGATTAAGATGAGATTGAGATTGACTGACTGATTGAGTGACTTGAGATTTTTGTCTTGATTATTTGTGTAAAACTTCAGTCAGTTTTGACTTTCCGTGTTGCTTGTTATAATGTAAGATCAACAACAGACAAAGAGCCAACATAACAATGTCAATATTTTCACCCACATAGGGAATCACGAAACATGACATAAATCACAAAAAGAAAATTAATTAGTCTCAAACACCGACATATCTCGATTTTTCTTTTTTTGCTTATCTATTCTGTATGATGACGTAAATACAACTTGCCAAGTATTATATCGTTAAACAATATAATACATAAAAGGACAATGTCCAGAAAATCCCAGAATATAGAAACAAGGAAATCTGAGACTGGGTTAATGTTTTGTAAAATTACGCACACAAGTTCAGGAAAAATAAAGATATTTTTTCGTTCACGTTGCGCGGTCTGGCAGTCTATTAACTTTCGAATATGACCACCATAAATCGCTACAAAAAACATCTATTAAAATAAGCACAATATTAAGTAAACATCACAAAACGATATCTCCAATATATTCCGCCATTGGAATACCAAATATTTCTGCGATTAATTGGTTTCCGTCTAACGAACCACTCGACGTCGAGCTTCACATCTTCGTCTGTCTTTGAATAATTAATATGGCCACCGCGTTCGTTTTTTGAACGTTGTATTAATTGCTTTTAACATGTCGTATGTTTTTTAACATGTTGTGATGGTCCAGTGGTTAAGGCCTCGTTTCATGCACGAGGTTGTGACTTTTTCAATTTATATGTACTTTTCGAGTTTATCTTGGACATTATTAACATCGGTGAAGGAATTACATCGTGGGGAAACCTGGACTTTATAGTTAATATAAGTCTGAAATCGCCAACCCGTCTTGAGCAAGCGTGGTGATCAATGCCCGTGTCTTCTCTGTATGAGAAGAGGCCTTTGCCGTGCTGTGGCACAATAATAGGCTGGTATTATTATTAATTGCTTTGCTTTGAGGAGACTAACATACTACTTAGATACAAGACGGCCGATATAACTTGGCAGGTCTGAACATAGACACTACGAACTTTCGCACATTTTGTCTCACTCACATTCGCCTTATGTCACCATATCGATACCCTAGTTCACACTCGTACTAATTCCATTTACACTAATTTTACAGGAGAGCAATTCTTATGTTCGCATATGAATATCGTAGCAGTGGTTAAAAAACATTACAAATTGAGTACTTTTATTGTAGAATAGCTTTTTCAGATACTATATTTGTAATAATTATTTGATAATTTTAAAGTCTGCATGCTGAAAATTGATGTCTTAGAAGCTCGCCCCCTCGGTTAATACAAGTGGGACTTCACTTAGGACATAAATGTTAAAAATATATATGGAAGCAAACGAAAATAAGTACAAAAAATTGTCATATTAGTTTTAAATATCATTGTGACACTTTTTTAATAGAAGGAGAAGGCTTTACGTAACTCTGTTAAGATCAAACGACGCAGAATTTCATTTAGTATACATAGGAATAAAAAAGTAAAATATGAAAAAAGAAATATAATTAGTACGAGTGTGAACTAGAGTATCGATATGTTTCCTAATAGAAGAAAATGATATTGCGCAGCCTTCTGCGCAAAGTTCGGAACTGTTAAGTTACATGTACAAGATTTAAGATACAGATTTTTTGTCAAACTAATTTTCTTGGAGATATCTTGAGTACCTAGAGTATTTCAGTTTTCTTTGTATGTTTATTTGGGAAAATATTACAGAGCGGCCTGCTCGATCTACTTGTTTGGTTACAAATGCGATACGTAGTTGAGATTTGAGAGATTTAGGCCCACTTGCACCACAAATCACTTTTTTTTACATTTAATGCTAAACGCATTTAAAACATCAGTCCATTTCTCTGTCAATCGTTTAGAGATGACAGAATGGTGATTTAAATAAGGTTAGCGCTAATCACATTTAGTGATTTGTGATGGTGAAAGCGGACCCTTAGGTTTTATGTTTGAACTCCTAGATGGTAGTGTTCTATGGTTTTTCTGTTAGTAGCTGTTTCGTCCTAGACTTCTGGACCCTAATTGCCAGAAAGAAAAATTGGTTTATTTGTCACAGAAACACGTGTATACAAAAAGACAAGAGTAATTAGAAAACCACACTATAAATCACAATCTGAATGATTTTCAAGGATTTTATCTGTAACTGACTGGAGTTTTTGTAGCATAGATAACAATACTTTCCGTTTTCGTCTTCACCGAAATGTGTATCTTCAGCACACTTCAGTTTCATACTTTATATTCAGGCACGCACCTACTCTATATCGTGTTACATAGCCGTATGATGGATGGAGGGTGTCCTCTCGAAAATAATTGACTTTACAAGGAAGCGGGTCTTGAGGATGTATAGCGGGAAACGCCCCGTAGGCACAATGAATATTTTTTGAGAGTTCTTGTTCTGTAGTTGGATGGAGAATAGGGCCATCGCGTAAAAAAACACTGTGTTTGTTCAGTATTTTATTACCGACCAGCGACTTGCCTCTGCTACGCACGAGTGCAATAGCGACATGTCAAAACATCGAGACTTCTGTGCTGGGTATACCTAAGTAAAATGACAGTGAAAATCGCATCAGAATCCATTGTGAGAAGATCTAATATCACACAGACAGACACCAGAAGCGACCTTGTTTTATACTAGGTATGTTATCTATATACACAAAATGGTGTCATTGTGTATTACATTAGAAAATTCCTAGAGCCTCTGAATGCTTCGCTCCTATTGCATGGAGATTATAATAAAAGCGGCTTATGTGAGCGTACTTAATACACCTCTGATTATCCCTTTGAGGGATATAGGCGTAAACGTTTAGAAGAGGATCGAAGTCAGGACCACAAAATATACAGTTGCGTAACAAACAACTATACTATGTGTACAGACTACAGCGGGGCGTGGGAAATAGGTTAGGTACCGTCGTACATAAACACTTCCCGTCAAAGGAAATACAGATCTATAGTATAATTTATACCTACATAGGCCATGTAGTAACTAATAACGATGACGTAATAGACTTCCTGAAGTCCATTTGCTTACTACAAGCTTCATGCGGCATGTGTCCGATGAGTTTGATGGAACCGAGTGATCCCATGTTTTTCCATGTCACGACATCGACGGATTGACGCCTTTAGGCAAAATTGTTATCGACATTGTTACAGTAATGTTGCTACTTATCTTGTTGCCCTTGTTTGTTTTTTTTGGAGTTATACCTGCAGCATTTGTATGTAGATTGTTATATGTTATATGTAGATTTTACCTTAACAGTTAAACACGAGCACTAGGCTTATTGTGTCGATATTATTCTGTGGTTTAAACCAGCTAAGCTTAGATTAAATTTGTTTCTTTGGTACGAGACTGCCAGGACTATCTCTGGAATGGATATTAGACTAGGAGTTACAGAATGCTGTCGTGAAAAATCGAATTTTATAGGTAATACTAACAAACACAAACTAAAGACTAATTATGCCTTAGATGTTAAGTTTGAGAATATATTTGTGTAAGGAGGTAGACTGATACATTATGATATCTTCAGTAGAATAAGGTCTGTTCATCCGAATACGCTTCGGTGAAATATGTCACAGATGCTGTCGAATTGAGAGATGTCGCTGAAATTATTAATTGGATTGAGAACTAGTTCTCAGCATTCCACTCATGCGGAATATTTATTAAGAGAGATATCACGAGTCAATTTTAGCAGTTAGCTCCAGTTTCAACCTTGCTGACTCGATGGCTTATCTTGTTAGGTTAGGTTAGCACTGAATTATTCTCGAATAACTCAAGTCAACACGACAAAAACATAATTCTCAAAGGAACTTCATCATTAAAGGTGAGTCTAATTAATTTTTCATTATTATCTCGTGACATTGTAAATTCGTTGTCAGACACCGTTTAAGCCCCTTTTTCCTAATAATTCATTCATATTCAAAAGCCGTTGTTTTACGCGAAAAATGTATAATTCTCTTATGCAAACAAAGCATAATTAATTAAAAACTGAAATGATTTATACATTAAAATGTCTTGATGGTACACGAGGTATTTGTATCAACCAACAAATTAAATTATGAATATTTAATGTCTGACCCAATTTTGTTAGCCAGCTAGGCAGTTTTCATGCGTGGTTGGCTTCTAAAAGCCGGTCCGAACCAATTTGGTACACACAAATAATTTTTAGCGAAACGAAACGTTTCAGGGACCAATTAGCAGCAAAAGGGCAATATACATATGGGTAGTTTGTAAATGTTCAAAACATCATTTTAAGATTTTTCATTTATATAGTTGAAGTGAAAACTTCGTTAGGCGCGTTAGGCATTTTTGAGATGGGACTAAACCATTGGTTTCGCGACACCGTGATGACACGTTTTGACCATTAAAAAGACATCAACGCGTTGATTGCCGCGGTGCGTGGGGTAAAAGACATCAACGCGTTGATTATCGCGGTGCCGATTTTTTTTTCAAGTGTTCACTTCCGTCGGCACTCCCGGAGTGCCACTGTTTTTTTTTAAATATGGACGTTCAATACGTATTATGATGACACCTTGCATTAGCCCAGGTTCTACATCTATAAAATACTAGCAGCACCCCGCGGTTTCACCCGCATAAATCTCAATCCCGTAAGAATATCCAGATAAAAAGTATCCTATGTGCTAATCCAGGTTATAAACGACATGTGTCCCAAATTTCATCTAAATCCGTACAATAGTTTTTGCGTGAAAGAGTAACAAACATCATACAGATTTTGCTGAACATATATTGTGTTGTATTGATAGGTAGTGACCCAAGCTATCACCCCCTGCAGTATGTCGTGCTATTTACTGGACACCCTGTATATAAAAATATAATATAATATACAAGCTGAATTTTTGTTGTTTTCCCGCGGCAGAACGATTTGCCCTTAGTAGTACTATTGAATCATAGAGTTAAACTCAAAAAATTTAAATGTTTTTGTTTTCAAATAATTCAAAAAATTATGCATAAACTTGAAAGCGTGAGAAACAATAGTAGCACTAGACATAACGTAGGTACTTTTCGAACCGCATGTGTGGCGGTGCGCTTCCGACTAAGCGAAGAGCGGTTCGTAAATGTTCAGACCAAAATAAGCTGTCACGCATAGTAATACGGCATAAATTAGTCTGCACGTACGCACGCGGGCGGCGGCGGCGGCGGCGGCGGCGAGCCTCTCCCCACGCAACCCCGCCCCGCGCCGCCGGCGCCGGCTCTCCCAGTTGAACCGCGATCGTCGTATGATGCATAATACGATATCATATTTTGCGAAAATGGATCGACATTACAGTTATTCCAATTTGGAGTAGGTCGCTATGGTACAACCTGTACGCTATGGCTTGTTATAACTTTACGCGGAGCCGCAAATCTTGGGAGTCGCTCCGTCTTCAAGGGGTTCTGAACCTGGGAAGATGATACATACAACAACTGTGAAGTGTGTGTGACTGTGAACTGTGCATCCCTATCATAGAGTTCATGCACTCCACGAAAACTAATGCGAAAGCGAATGTTTGCTTTTGCTTTTTGTCAGTGATTGATAGAAAATCGTTACCGGGAAGTATAAGTACCTAATCGTACCTTTGTAAATAGCGAACAGTGAAAAAGTAGGTTAGTTATTAAAATAATTGTAATATTTTTTTTAATACGCCTTAAATATTATTGTACCATAAATCATTTTTATTGTACCATAGCGACGTACTCCAAATTGGAATAACTGTTATTTCGATCCATTTTATTTAATTAAATTCAAAAAATAATTTTATGTAAGTAAATAAACTTGTTTTTTTAGTTTCGTGTTCAGTTAGTTGTAAAAAGTATTTATGGCGGTTCTAAGCCCGTAAAAGTATGAAGGGAAAATTTTAATAACCTTTAGGTAAAGGAGTTATCAGCTGTAGCGGGAGGGTCAACGACTGCGCGTCGCTCTCGCCTGTCTCGTACAGTCAGTCAATCGCGCTGTAGAGATACTATGGGTTCTTGGCTGCTTTCAAGTTTTGTTTTTCACTATTCTAAATCCGCCATTTTTGTTTTTCTTTTTTAATTCTTTTTATAAATTTATTGTACTACCAAGACAAAATCATTTTGCTGCGGATTACAACCATTCAAATTTCAGCTTGTACAATATAGTAGGAAGCTTAAAAGTTTTAAATTATAATGTTAAGATTATTATGACAACTCTTAATTCCGTGTACATACAATTAAATTCTTAACCTGACTCACAAAGTAAACTCGCAAATCTTCTCTAAATTGGCAATCAAAGACGAAAACATTAAACTAATATTTCAAGTGAGTTATAATTTTCCCATGTCAGTTATTCTCTGGGTGGCATTCAGCTCTGATTTCCGATCAATATTTACAAGACTCCAATATTCACAATGGCAGGCCAAGGTAAAGAGGTCATGCTCAAGGGCGCAGGCGAGAGCGTAATCAATTTGATACTTTCTGAAATAAGAAATGGTCCTTCAGAACTGAATGTTTTGTTTCAAATATAGCAGGTAGGAAGTATTTCTGCAAAACGTTGGGTAAAATATTTTGAAACATGATTTTTCCTGTATGTTATGTTCTTATATAACTATCAGTTATATAACTATCAGCCGGGTAATTTAACCAAAACTGGTATTGAATCATGCTCTTTTGCTTTAGATAAGATCATTTATCAAAAACTCATTTACCGTCCTGCAAGGACCATCTCATTTTCTAAAATAAGTTCGAACAAATACACGAACATTTTTTTTTGTAAATAGAACGTGTCCTATTCGGGTCGTGTCGATAGCGTATCTGTTCAGCTATTGGCCGTAAAACATACTGGGTCGCCGCTTCCCCAGCGACTAAGGACACCATGCTACAATAAATCTTGGAAATGCTCGAAAATCTGAAGTAAGCTCGCATTTCCCGGGAGCAAGTGTTAGATTTACTTTAATATATATCTCACCGGATAACTGCACACATCTTGGAAGAAATATTTCTTAGAAAATCCTACTGTATATGGAAGACTTTAATAAATTATTACTGAACGCTTCGTAGACTACAGTGCGCCAAGTAAAACATATTTTTCGTTTATTGCAGCGCTGCTTGCAAAGATAAAGAAAAGAAAAAAGACAAAACGTTTATTTGCGGTAAATGACGCAAAAAAGAGCTCAAAACACAAAAATGAGAAAAGGTTGAGGGAAGCATGCGTCACGTCCACGCAAATCGGCTATCGCTCAACATTAAAGGTACTCATTGTTCAAGTTTTTAAGCTTTTATCTTTAGTACTTACTATCTTTTGTATCCAGCCAAGGTGACTTCTAGTCTACGCACATTATATATAACTGCAATAAAACGAAGAATCTACTTATAGGTGGGCTATAAAGTGTCACAGCAATCAGCAGCGGCATTAGCACTGATTGCGGACTCCAAATAGCCACTTATTTTTTAAAATTCTATCTCAAGCAAATGATGGAATTGAGTCGTAGAGTAAGCTCCCTTTAATCAAAGCGCGGACCGTCAGCAGTCGGACATAACCACCGTGAAGATGCGATGATGGATGAGCCTGTAGTTTTTCTACCAGGAAAAGTTTTAATGCAGAGTATGAATGTATATGTTTAGTTAACGCTGAGAGGGTTTTGAAATCTAAAATTAAGACGATGATGCATAAGAACTAATTTCTTAATATTTTATTGCAACAAAACACAATTGCTCAAACAAAAAATAAACGATGATTTGATGTCCACAAATCTACATTATGAGCTCTATAAGACGTCAATGGGGATTAGTGGAATAACCCTGAAGTTCCACAGAATACAATGCAATGATATGAATGATAATATTCTTATCATATTTCTTGCAAGAACCGAAGTTCTAATGTTTAATGGCTACCTGACTATTCATTTGAGTAGAACAGCAGCAGGACTTCTCATCAGGGTTAAAAGACAGACCGAGCAAATTACTTAATCAGACGTCAGTAATGGGGAAGCCGCATTGCGCCAGCTTTTATTATAGAGGCGTGACTTTAATTTAAAAGGTGTATTAGATAACTCACACTCACCCCGATAGAAACACACCTAAACCAAAACATGCAGCAAAAAAAAGCTTTTAAACAAGCTTTATCCACAATTTGTTTGACACATGTCAAAAACGTTTGCGTATCGGGAAGTGTCCGTGTGATACGAAACGCTATGTCACCGTCGTCGCGTTACAAAAACCTATTTGTTAAATCCGGCAGGATTTGTAGCAAAAATCCCATTTATTACGAACGGCAAATATGGGTGTAATAAGTTAAAGTGTAATTTCGAGAGTGGAAGATTTGTTTATAATAATAAAATAATGATAACAAATTCAGTATTCAAAATTGGGAAAATATTAACATAAAATCTTAGAAATAATTTACAAAGATATTGTAATGGTAGATGCCTGTACTAGGATAAACATGTATCGTCGGTGGCATGAGTGTGTGAATGGTAATTGTAGGACACTAAAATTCTTAACAATATTTAACATTAAAAGTCTTGAAATAATTTAAATTTAATTACCTAATTCATTATTTTATACCTAGTTTATTTAAATACTATTTACCTTAAAGATAAAATAACAAAAAAAAAGTCTCAAATACGTAATTTCTTATTTAGTTTGCGTAAAATAGTTTCTTGCACTTTATAACCTAGTTAAAAACATTGGAGGAAGCAAGACACTAGCTAGTGCAGCAGTGAACCACTCCGCTGTACACTGAAACTCCAGGTGAACGAAAAACACAATGTCCTCCTTTGATTGAAAAATAACGTTCAACTTCTTTTTTAGGATGCTGTACCCGAAGTATGCCAAACGGAACCTTATTACGTCCGTCTGTCTTTCAGAGGGCTGTATCTCATGAACCGTAATAGGTAGAGAGTTGAAATTTTCACAGATTGTGAAATTCTATTGCCGCTATAACGACAAATAATAAAAAATAAGATAAAGTTAAAGACGGAAAAAAGAAACGTGTCTTTTTTATTAAAGTTTTTATAAAAAAAAAATTGGGTTATAACATATGGTGGTACGGACCTCTTTATTGTGCGTGGTCCGACACTCACTTGGCCGGTTTTTTTTATAAAGCCACTTGTTCCAACGGACGCTCTAGTTTTAACACCCAATATTCAACTGCATTTGTTTTTATTGAGAGCCGACACGGATGTCGCTGTGAAAGGTTTTTTACCAACAATACCTACCTAAAGTTCAGTTATGACCACGTAATATACCTACCTACCTAATTCAGCTTTGAAATGTATAATTGCTCGTTGATATCGTATAAATTGGAATCTTTGAACACTTATCTCGTTAAGGAAGCGCTGACGTTATATCGTTCAATCGAGACGTAATACCTACAAACCTTGGTAAACATTTATTTACTGAAACGGGAAATATAATTATTATTAGACTCAGTTCTTAGTATTGCCTGGATTGTGCGTTATAAGTGACCACCGAATGCTTGCAAATGTTACCATACCTACTATCTACGTACCTATCGTACGTTGGACGGATTGTAGGTGTGTGGTACATAAGCCCCTGTTTCTAGAATTTTCTTGTCGATTCTCAGTAGTTACCTATTACATCTACTGTGTATTACCACCAAAGTCATAGTCAGTCAAGTAGGGTACGTCAAAGTTGCGTATAAATCAAGGAATCGATCTAATATTGCAGCAAACCGTTTTATAAATTATTAATTAATTCATATTTTGCGTAGCCTCACAATATATTTTTGAAAACCTACTGTATGTAGTACACAAAAATATATCAAATTTTAAGAAAATGTCCGATATTCATAGTTTAAATACCAGGAATAAACCTGTACATCGCACACGTCTCTACAAAATAGGCAACTCGTTCATGGGTCAATGTAAATGCTTGTATAACCACCTTCCCATTGACATTCGAAACTTACCCATTAAACGATTTAAAAGCTGTATTAAAATCAAACTTTGTAAGAAAGGGTACTATAAAATTTCAGATTATTTAGAAGATAAAAAGCTTGGGATTGAACTGCTCGCTCTGCTAAGCCTTGTGATAAATCTCATAGTCAAATCAAAGACAAATAATTTATAAACTAAACTCCACCGTTACTCTTTTAAAATGTTTTACAATATTTTGTAGACATTAATTATATAATTATATGTGAAGACGATAAAACATATGTAAAACATAAAACTTGACATTTTAATTATTATGTAAAATTACAAAATATACTAGTTTTATAAACATTGACACTGTTCAAAGTTATATACAAAATGACATGATTACTTTATAAAGTATTATATTACTTTAATTATTGTGAATGTGAGGACTATGTGGATATTATTTTCATTTCTCAGTTAGTTTTAATGATGGTCTGGCAATTTGAGTAGTTTATGCGGCCTACCCAAATGTCGTTTCTTTGGTATTGCTCGTCAAGTTGAGCACCTTAAGTTCTGAGTTGAGCTCCACGATTACTGACAAATACTTACACTGACTGGACAGGTCCACCCAAATCTGTGTGGTTCTTTCCTCAGACCATTTCAGACACTAATCTACATGGTCCTCATATTGCCTGACCAAGATTATGTCTTGGACTTTAAAATGTTTTTTACCAAAAATTCATCCGACTTCCAAACTACAAAGTGAAAAATAACTTTAATTTCGGAAGTCGGTGTCTTTAGATCAATCAGTATTTGAATTTTTTTTCAGTTCCATTTTTTATATTATTTTTTTCAGTGTTCAGCCATCTTCGAGTAATCGGGGAACATATATAAAATATATGTATTCCGACGAACTGAGATCCTCCTCCTTTTTTTTGAAGTCGGTTAAAAAGAGACTGCGATCTCTGAGTTTGTTTCGGCCTTTCTTCTCAGAGTAGTCAGATAGGAAACGCCGGGCTTATCTAGCTTATTTTTAATATTTTTTTAATATGACGTGTAAAAATTATTCCGATATCCAATTTACAGAATAAACAATTTCATTTAAAAATTCATTACATTGTTTAAAACATAGGTAGGTACATCTTTTCTAGACAGGTAGCTTCTAGATACGTACATATGTATATTCGCTTCATTTTATTCAGTAAAAGTTGTCCTGAAATACACGACACGAGTCGCAAGCAGCAACTGAAACTGAAAAATATTTTGTCCAACTTATGAAATACACGACGAAAATGCATTTGCATAATACTGAAATGTTACTTCGTTAACATTTCCGACTCTTATCGCGAGGATTTTAAGTTTAATTAGTTTCCAGAGTCAGCTGGGACTTTTACAGTGGACTGCGGTTGTATCCAAACTTCGCTGAAGGCTTCGGCAAGCAGTTTTTATTTATTATGTTCTTCATAATGGAATTTTGTTGCGCCATCTGCTATGACCAACGGTGTGGGAAAATGAACAAGAGTTTCTACTCATAGAGATGTCTTCGTTTATAAGTATTATTTGATAAAACATCTCAGTAACAGTTGTTTAGCAAATGTTCTTTGAATTTTCATAAAATTCTGTTGTTGTCGGCTCGATTTACCAATCTATCGTGTTTCGTCGAAAATCGTATTCACCATTGGAATAAGGTAATATTGTTAAGTTAAGGTATGTTTACATAGTTAGGTACCTGGCCCGACAGACTTTGTCCTGTAAAATAATTCAAACATAATTCGCTTAGCAATTATGTTTGAATTATTTCAGTTTTTCTCAAATCTTCCAATTATACCGGCAACTTTTCAAATTTTTCTTTCCGTTAGAACCTGATTATGACTATTACGAACATTTTGAATAAACAAAAATTTGCCAAATCTGTCCAGCCGTCCTGAAGTGATGCGCATATAGCATTACATTTTTTTTATTGTATATTTGGAATTTTCAGAAGCATAGTTTTTTAAATACCTAGTTAATATTAAGTATGCCAGCCTATATTGTCCCACTTCAGAGCAAATACCTCTTCTCAAAGAAGACACGTGCTTTGACCGACACGCTTGCTCACTGCATTATTTTAGACTATTTAAGGGCAGGTTGATCCGTGTTGATATTATAAAGCTTGATCCGTGTTGATATGAAGTTAGTCTACAGGTATGGTATAAGTATCAACCATGCTTTAAAGTGTAAAAATCGACGCTCAAACTGTTACCATGAATTCAGCTCATGATTCTAGATCCCCCAGGGAAGAAAGTTTTCGACGATTTATTAAAAAAAAAAAAAAAACACCAGCTGTTTCATATAAATGCGATACCTACGTTGTCAAAATGTATGGAACAGCTGATGTATTGAATCATAACCGAATTCATGGTAACAGTTTGTGCGTCGATGGCCACGATTTGAATATAAATTAAGTAATTTATATCTCAACTTACCGAGATAAGAGTTACATTCCAATGACTTAATAATGGTTTTACGTTGATCATAAATGTCCTACCTTACACCCTTAATATGTATATCAGTGTCGTGTGCTAATGTTAGCACGTTACGATGCCGCCGGTCGTTATAATGGCACTCAAGTTTGCCTACAATAGACACTTATCCGTTCGTTGGCTAGAGCTAACAAGCAATCGATGTCCGATGAACCGATCGCGTTTATACCTTCCATCACGAAGTCAAGACGGTGGATTGAGTATTTCTATAAAGCTATTTGAAAAGTAGAATAGAATATTAATAGAATCGTAGAAAGATTACAATCTTCGTGAATCCATATGGATGAATGCTAATAGTAATAATAATAGACCCGCAGGGCAAAGCATGTGGCGAGCTGTTGGGCAGTAGCGACCCCACGGACCCTATCTCCCGGGAGAAGTCTTGTTCCTCACCTCTGGTTTGCCTTTATTGGCTGGCTGGAGTGGAGATTCGCAGGAGCAAACGTGCTCGGAGGAAGGAAGTATTCCAGTGGTTCTTGTGGAATAATTTCCGAACTCAACGCAGGCCAAGCCACGGGCAAGTAAAACGCTTTCTTTTTCGCTTTTTCAAATAACTAGATAGTACAGAAGAGAGAACCACGCATGCATGCGATCTGTTGGCTCAGTGATTGGTTCCACTTACTTGGATGAGCTAGTCTTGTACAGCTCGATAGAAAGAAAATAAGCTGGAAGCGCCGCAACAAACTCCACTTTAATAAAGATAGGTAGATCCTTAATAACGCAGCTGAATGTAACTTGTTTTGTACTGGATTTTTTTTTGTACTCATACCTGGAAACCGTTAAGTCTCGTGCCTGACAGAGACTGGCGCGACGCAACAGTGCGACGCGTCACCGATAATAGTTTTACCGTGAAGTTTTCTTAGAAATAGTTTTATTAGAGTTGCCTCGCGCTGTCGCGTCGCGCTAGTCTGCACGAGGCTTTATACTTGCTGCGTCTTAACAGGGTATCTTAAATTTTAGCGTAGTCATAGCCTAAAACTGACATTGTGCAATAAAATAATGAAGGTCAAACTTCCAACTATTTTTGACGTTTACGAAAACCGTTGCATGCACCCATAAGCACACTGTTTTGTGTGCGTTACATTGCGCACAGCTGTAAACAGAGATTTTTTACATGAAAAATAAAAGTCGTTTCTTGCGTTAATGTTATGTTACATACCTGGTGAAATATGGGTGTACTTATACAGGCGTGACGTAAGTTTTATGTGAGTGTAAGTGTTACGCGACCCCGGCAGGCATCGGCCCTAGCGGACTCCGTCAGTTGTGCTGACATCTCTTTGTGGCGTGTGGAACACGACGCGCCGTCAACCCGGGCCTGGTCCTTATCGGACGGTGAGCTGGGTATTTTTACACCCTGTATTCATAAAAACATGCTCCTATCGTACATGGCGCCACATCGTTGAATCATCATTTCAGTCGAAAGACGTCCACCGCCAGCGGTGGACGTCTATCGACTGCGTCCGCTGGATGCGAGAAGCACAGAACGGTTCTGTGCTTCTCGCATCCAGCGGATTTCATTGTTGAATATACCTATCTCAAATCAGTCCAATTGCTAAGCTGTTAACGATTCTGACAACAGGAATTCCCACAGGACCAATCATACACGCGTTGAGCTTCCCACTACACCTAAAAGCCAAAAGCCAATAACAGAGGTCGATCGAAAATTCAGAGTATTTTAAGCTATTCAAACAGACTAAACCATGTGGGATTGTGGGAGAGATGTAACGTTTTCAGTAGGTTAGTATAATTTGACTGAACGGATGTTTAAATTAGCATAATTTATACGTACTTCTTTTTATATTTTCTGTTTCACGAACTGCGTCCAAATAATTTATTTAATTTATAATTTGTGATCTTTACACTTTGTCAAATAACTTCTCTTGGATAACTACCAGGGCCCTATTTAATATAACTGACAATGCGCCATATTTGAAAAAAAAAAACACAAATTATCTCATTTTCTCAACTTATCTTTTTTATTGTATGAGTTTCTATGACAAATAAACATTTTTTTTCTTTCTTTCTAAGATTGTTGAATTTTTGCCTGTCTCTGGTCGTGTGCCGGTTTGATTAAATAGGCCTCAGGTCCCACCCAGGCTCCTGCCCAATCTAGGGGATCCAAACGCCTCCTGCCGGAGGCTCTACGCGGGGGTCGTGCGGGCCATGGCCCTTTACGGGGCGCCGGTGTGGGCGCGTTCAATAAGGCTGCGGCCAGCCCGCCGGTTGAATGCGTCCCAGAGGGTCATGGCCATCCGGCTGGCCCGAGGATACCGCACGGTCTCCTGCGAGGCGGCGAGCCTCCTGGCCGGATTACCGCCATGAGATCTCGAGGCAAAGGTCCTCGCGCACATTTGGGAGTGGCGCGAGGAGGCGAGGCGCCGGGGCTTAGCTCCGCTGCCGCGAGAAATCGCGGCACAGCGGACAGAGCTCCGGCGGGATCTCATGGCGTCATGGAGAGTGCGATTGTCGCAACCCAGCGCTGGGCACGCCACAATTGCGGCGATAAGACCCCTCTTTGAGGAGTGGCTAGAGAGGCGCCACGGCGTCCTCACCTTCCGTCTGACGCAGGTCCTCACCGGACACGGCTGTTTCGGGAGGTTCCTGCACAGGATAAGGCGGGAGGAAACGCCCGGGTGTCACCATTGTGTGGATCGCCCGGAGGACACGGTGGAGCATACGGTGGAGGTCTGCCCAGCTTGGGCGGAGCATCGCCGTGTCCTCGTGGAGGCGATCGGCGGCGGTGATCTCTCGCGTCCGGCCCTGGTTCAGGCCATGGTACGGAGCGAGAGGAAATGGGAGGCCGTCACCTCCTTCTGCGAAGCGGTAATGCTCGCGAAGGAGGAGGCGGAACGCGTGAGGGAGAGGCAAATTTCGCGCCCTCACGCCCCTAACCGCCGCAGGAGGAGACGCCCAGGGCGTCGGGAATCGCGAGGCGATTTCCGGCCACCGTAGGCGCGGGCTTGCGGGCAGTGAGCAATGGGTGGTTCACCGTCCGATAAGGATCAGGCCTGGGTCGACGGCGCGTTGTGTTCCACGCGCGCCTCAAAGAGATGTCAGCAGAATTGAAGGGATCCACTAGGGCCGATGCCTGCCGGGGTTGCTAAGAAAACCGAAAGGGAGATCGTGGCCCCCGGCAACAGGGCAACCGAAGGAACACGGGTGGGTTTTAGTCAGTAAGAGTCTGACACGCCCTCCCGCTCCGCCCAGAGCGGGAGAAGTTATTTGATGATGACACCCACAAAAAAAAAAAAAAGATCCCAACTAGGTACACATGTATAAAACAATCGAGGCCTACACCGCATTAGGCCATCAGGCTGCGTCGCTATGACAACATAACAACTTAATAAAGCAATTTCCAAAACTTGAATCGTCTTAAATTCAAAAACGATCGATCTTAACACAAGTCACGGGGTCTCGAAGGGGCGAGGGGCAAAGAGGGCGGGGTCACATCAATTCAGCAATTTCATTATACATGATTGGAAGGCTGTTTGTTCGTGGCTGGCGCGCCGCCAACTCGCTTGCATAATGTCTCGAACCCCGCCACTAAGTGCAGAGGTAACGAAGGTCGACTCGGAACAATGGCTGGTAACTAGCTCACGGCATGCAGTGTTACACTGCATTGTTTGGGAACTTTTCACTTTAGCTTAGATAGCTTTGTACAACGTAACTCGCTTATCTTTGTGTGCTTACGGACACGAAGACAAAAAGGAAGTTTATTCACCGCAGGCCACAATTTGCTGTTTTTGGTAGATAAAAAGCCTTTGTCAGGTTGTGCTTTAACAGCTGGCCATCCGTCTTGTGCCTGTAGACTATTCTAAGCTTTTTCTTTAGGTCTACTGAAAGCTGAAAAGCTGCTTTTTCCAAGTTCTGGTTTGAAGGTGATTGCACCAACACTAGTCTGTTAAAGTTTTAATATTTTACCTAAGCAAGGTCAATTTTTGAGACTTTGGTCCAGAAGACTCTTTTTATCCATAAACGAAATCTTACTTTTTAGCAGTCGACTATTTTTGATGTATTTCCCTTTTTCCAAAATCTGTGAATACAGTAAGCAACTACTCAAAAAGTTAAGGAAAGTTTACTCAGGCCGTTTTCCTGAAGCTACAACTGTTAAGGTCCTGCCTTCCCCAGGCAGGCTGGTCCTGGGGCCTTTACTTACCCATCTCAAAAACCCACTCTGTAGGTATTTGGGATAATCAGGCATTTTCTTAAAATTTAAGTAGTTCGCCTTCTGTGTTTCCCGTTACAATAATGTTTGAAATACGACTGCATCGTCCAAATGTCCCGACCCGGCTATCGTCGTGAACTTCTGCATTTCTGCCCGGGCTTCTGGCCTTTTATGCAAAGTGTCGTGTATGACTGTGATGTTTATTTTCGTTTTATTGTTTTGTATGAATTCGAATTTCAGGATGAAGTTTGCGCATTCAAAACATTAAATTACAGATTTTTATCGAAAGTATTTTTTAAATGCTATTAAATTAAGTATCTAGATTAACGTGCCGTACACTATGAATTTTAAATAAAAAGTTTGTATTCGATTATCGGTTCAACTGGCTGATACACATATAAAAAAACTGGACAGCCGTTAGGTACTTTCCGAAGAAGAAAACAGGAAAAAGAAAATTCTAATGGCATCACACATATTTTTTGGCCAAAAATGGCTAGGACTAACTGGTTTTGTGTACTGTAGAATTAAAAAGTTTGCAATACTTACAATTAATTAGCTTTTTGTCACAGCAACAGAAGAAAAATCACGACGTATATTTATACTGTGGCGTTTATTTCCGTGTTATTGTTTTATAGTTATGAATTCGATTTTGTGGATGAAATTGCGCATTCAAAAGCTGTATATTTAGTAACAGATTAATATTAAAACTATCAAGAACGCTATAAAATCGTAAGAGAAATAAGTTAAATAAGAAAGATCCTTGGAAATAACTACCGTGCTACTTTGATTTCTAATAAAAAGTTGCTTTGAATGACAGCAAAAAGTTTGTATTCAATGAATTTCCATTCAACTGGCTGATATGCATGTAAAAAAACAGGGCACCCCATTACTTTTCTAAAGAAGAAAAAAAAAAAAAAACTTTATTAGCATCTCAATTTTTTTTTATCGCAAATGTCCACTCACTTTTTATTTTACTACATGTAGCGTTGAAAAGTTTACATTACATAAAGGGAAATAATATAATTAAAAATCATCAAAAATAAAAAGGAAGAAACTAGCGTTTTGTTCCATCACGATGTGTAGTACAAATATAAAGTATTTTAAAATTTTATTTTAATCAATATCGTTTCTAAAACTGCAATATTTGTTTAACAATTTATTACTCAAAAAGGGGAGGGAGGCCTTAGCCCTGCAGTGGGACAATACAGGCTATTTAGATTAATTATTACTCTAAACGACCTTTCATATACCCCAAAATGAGCTCTAAAGAAAAGCCCTACAAAAGCCTAGCAAATGGCACTAAAGAGCTCAGAACTAGCTCCCTCTTACTTTAAACTGCGCTTACCAGTTAATGTGCTACACCATTGTTTCAACTTGCACTAAACAGATTAACTTTGTAATACCTAGTAATGCCGCCACTGTATACAGTTAGTGAGGGAGGTAGGAAGGGGAGAGGATAAAGTTCTGCGGCACTCAGTGTACATGAATATTTTATATGTTTATATTTGTGTCATGTTGACGTTGACATAAGAAGTTTGCTGGTTCTGTCTAGGGAGTTTATTTGAAAAGGTATTACTATTCTGACACGTAATTTTATGACTAGTATGTAGGTAAGAGTTGAGCTACAAAATTACTGGCAAAGGCTCAAATATGTGCGGTTCTTTCCTCAACAGACCTTCTCAGACATTAACCTGCATAGTCCTCATATGGCCTGACCAAGATCATGTCTGGACTTTAAAAGAGACTGCGAGCTCTAGTTTGTTTGGTCTTTCTTCTCAGAGTAGTCAGATAGAAATCACCGAAGTCATCTAGTTTTAAAAACATAATTTAATGTTGACGTGTAAAAGTGGTTTTTTGAACCAACTTATAGAAATAACAAGTACCTATTCATTGACACCATTTCAATGAGCCCGAACACGATATCTGTGCTGTAAGTTGGTAAGGGAGTTGGGTATCCTGCAAATTCCAGGTGATGCTGCAGCATCAGTTCAAGGTTACTTTGTTCTTCTAATATCATTGAAGTAACAGAATACCAATCGATCAGACCTGTGTACGATGCTCACATCCATTCATTAACTAGAAAAGAGCACATAATCTTCAAACGGCAAAACCGATTTTGATAAAACATGTTTAAAAATCATCGCTAGAAAACCTGCTTCCAAATAATAAAAAAACTGCATTCAAAGAGCTACGGTGCCACAGACAACAGACACACTTAGCGGTCAAACTTACCCCGCTTTTTGCGTCGGAATTTGAAAATATCATTTATCATTTATGCGTTGAGTTGAAGGCTAATAGAGATATATTGGAGAAAAAGACATGCTGCGTTGAACCCAAATAAATTGGGATTAGGGCAGGAGGGTGATGGATATACGTTCCGAAAAAAGAGTCGTATCCAAGTTAAACCACTTGTTTTTTAGCAATTAGGTCCTCACCCCGTTCCGAGGCGTATATTTATGGAGAGTAATGGCCAAGTACTGCATGGTTATTTTTTTTTAAGAATTTATATCTCTCGATAAAATCTGCTATTATTTATGCCTATTTATGTATTTTCGGATGTTCGGACCTAGTCACGTGCAGTCGCGCATAATATATTTCGCTACCCCGCGCCCTTATTCATGGGCTCCTGACGCTTTTAATAAGGAAGAGCCCAAGTCCAAAATGAGATAAATATCTCATTATAAGGGTCTGTCATGAAACGCCCTACTAAAGGAGCTGTAATTAATAACATATTGTTCAAAGCCGTGTTCTATTTAAAAGCGATAGTCACGCGACACGCGATCGGTCGTGTGCATTTATGTCACTTTTTGATCAGAAGATCAAACAGCGCCCTCTGTCGGCGCGAGCACAAATTTAGATTCACCAAACAAAATTTTTTAACTATCGTGTAATCGCGCGACAATCGCTTCAAAATCAGTCAGTGAGTGTGATTTCTGGGAACCAAGAAACTATAGAGACTGAGCCCCATTTTCACGGTGCGATTTAATAGCCTGTGGTGTAACATTGAAGATGGTGCAACTTTTAATTGTTCTTCAACTTATAAGTAAGTTGAAGCAATTATAAAAATTTTACCGTCTTAAATGTTACGCCACGTTTGATAGGAGTGTTTAGACTTTAAGATATTTGTTGCTTCAATTTGATTGTAGACCATAGGCAAGAAATATGCATTTTGTAAATGAGGCTTAATTCCGCCTTTGTAAATATGTGGTATAGAGAAAAAAAATTCTACCAGGCATCAGTAATTCTAACGTTTGCATTTTGCAACGTTGACAGTTTGACACTGACGTGATAAATTGTTGGTAATTGTTTTTTTCTTTGTTCTTCTCAAACAGAGCACCTGCCATCTAATCTCTTCACCACCCTTGGTTGACTGGTAGAGAATGCCTAAGGCATGAAAAGTTTAAATAAATAAATAAATGTGATTTTTATATAGATCCGCCTTACATCGAGCTCATGCGAAAGAGTACACGACGTTAATCGTCGGTTATTATTTTTTCTGTATTAAAGATCACAGCCATTTTATATTTAAAGCTATGCCACACAAAACCGTTATCCGTTTTTCGGTTATTACCAGAGGCAGGAGCATGACCGCGCGATGTTAACATAACGTAAATTCGAACGATTTTTTAATCGAAAACACAACTAACCTATATGTAGTATTTCGGTTTAAATTATTGCGTCAAGCACAATTATTAGTATCACCCATAGATAAGAAACGTCTTAAAACTAAAAAATATATGTGCAAGACGACTATTTTCCATTTTACAGTTGTTCAAATATCCACTACGTTAGCTCCGTGTGTTCGTCCTAGGCCGACTGGTTCATTTGATTGAGAAGAAGAATTCTTCAGCTGGACGTTACTTACTTAAGCTAAGCTTATGCTGGTCACTGACCTGAGATATTGATCTGCTCCACATCGAGCTTGTGCAAAAGCGTACACGACAAGAACTGCCGTGAAATTTGACCAATAGGGATGCTGACAAACATTTTTTTTGCCCGTCAGATAGATTATTAAAAAATTATGGGACACGTATTTTTTCTTTTTTTACGTAATCAAAATACATTGAGTTAAAATGTGGCAAGACGTGACGTCTTGGTCCGGTTGATTTTCTATTGAATTATGACATAGCGAGCCCCCACTCCCCAACTTTAATTCGTTTCATCTAAATCATTTTGTATTAATATTATAAAGCAAAAAATACGTGTCTTATATTTTTTATTATCTGACTGACGCGACGGACTAAATAGTTTTTTTTCCCCAGTCAACATCCCTATTGTCCTACCAGACATTAATTACTATATAATAGTCTTACAGTGATCACTAACCTGAGATATTGATCCGCTCCTCATCGTAGTAATCCAGTTTGTGCAGCTCCTCATCATCATCGGGTAGTACGGGCTCGTCGGGCAGGTCGTCGGGCCGGCGCGCGCGCGTCGCGTTGGGTGCGGCGCTCACCAGCACGCACACCACCGCCAGCGGCAGCACAACCTCCATGGCGACATCACCGCGCACCGAGGACACACGGACGCTGCTGCGGAGAAAGATGATGTTACCATTGATCATTTATCAAGAACAAAAAGACACAAGGTATCAGTGATATAGACGATGCTCTCCATACAAAGGTGCACCCTATGTAAAATTCCTACATTCATATCAGTCTGTTACTTATACGTATTTTTACATAATTAAGGGTATTCTATCAGCCTATATACAACGCCAAAACTCGATTTGACTTATTTGTATGTATGGTTGGGACCTGAAAGACTTTTGTTAAGAAAAGTACAGTGCATTAAGAGTATGTAGGTAAGGTATTGCTGTACGAAACTTTTGATGTACATAGTATCGTAAGAAACATAATAAATTAATGGCTACTACTCATTAATCCTTTTGATTATTGACTACCTTTTGCCCGCGACTTTGTCCGTAAGCCTGTAACCTTCCGTAAGAATTGGGCTATCCAACGCAAAAAGGATTTTTCAAATCCCACTGGTAGTTCCGGAGATGAACCCCTACACACAAACAAATAAACAAACAAATTTTATCTATTTAAAATATTAGTATAGATTGTTAACTGTAAATTGTTAAAATCGACACTAATATTCATGTACGGATTTTTTTAAGTAAGGACAATAACTAGTTTAGCTGTGAAAACAGACAGACGGACTCGTGAAAAAATGTATCACTAATTGTTATCTAGTTAACTTTGTTGCCAAGGAAAAAGAATAAGAGAAATGGAAGAAACCAATCAACTGTGACCTATTTCCATTTTGATTCGACTTTGTTCTTTATATCAAGAAATAAAATACTTCAGCTAAAATATAGGAGATGTTTTTACAGCTTCTATTAAGAGGACAAAGACCTGGAATTATATGAAAGTCAAACTACAATTATTCATTTCGCTTTGACGGAATGATTCTGTCGTTAATGTTGAAAAAAAATTAACTGCTTGTCGGTGATTTGATAAAAAATAGATTTGGATAAGAACCCATGGCATCAATTCGGCAACGATAGTGATTATGGAAATAGTACCGACAAACTTATGGAGGATTCATGTTTTCTCGCCTGCGACTGACTGAAATAACTGTATGTAGGTATGTAGAGTTATGGATGAGACTCGCAGTGGGTGGCAACAATGATGATGATGTAGAGTGGACTCCAGTACGAGGCAACGAGATCCCTCTAACTAGCACATCCCTAACAGTAAACTCAAGTCTTCTTCAGAGAGCAGGTAATCTCTCGAGTTCTATAGCTCTATAATTAGATTGCTGTACCGTGTACGAGACACCTATTAATGGTCAACACAGCATAACAACAGACGTGCTTTGTAAGCTTATAAGGTAACCATGCGGTTCTGACACCTGTCCAATTCGGAACCGTTCCAAGTTGGCAACCGGCCTGACTAGAACTAAATTAATTACACTCTTATGCCGAGAATTTGTAGTGTTTTGTTTCTGTTCATCCGGCAGCACGGTTGTTGAAACGAGGGGGGTAAATGTTCTGCGTTCTAAAGATGGAAGAGTAAAGATTTCGATTTGGTGAAGCAAAGAACTACGGATGGTAGAAGGCGGTGCTTAGGAGAGGCCTATGTCCAGCAGTGGAGGTCGTCCGGTTGAATTGATCCGACGATGAAATGAATACGAAGTATAAATAATGAGAGACTTTACTTTTACATAATGGTCTATCAAGGTGCCAGTTATAATACTACAGATGCTACATAGGTAAACAAGATAGTTTTCTTTACTCCCAAAATAACAAATTTCTCTCGTGTTAAGAGTCTATAATACGTCAAATTGCTTAGCATGATCCTCCGTTATATCGAAAATACTGCAGCATTTATTTTGAAGTAAATATAGGGGAAAGTTGAGGATTAATGTTTGATGAAAAAACGATTCCATAAAATTTTCTCAACAGAAAAAAAATACAAAGTTACCTCCAAACCGAATAATAATCTGCTAGTATTAAAACTATACTTTAAATGAGATCATGAAACTTTGCTTATTAGCTGAACGAAATATAAAGCAGAAACTATGTTTTTAATTGTTTTTAAATTATCATTATTTTCACTGAAAATACCTAAATTATCGGCGCCTTGGAGCCTTCTCCCCGCCGCCACTGCTGCTCAGTGTCGCTCTCACTAAGTCGACGAGCATCAGTGTGTGAGCAAGATTAAGAGTGAATTTGAGCTGAGGTATTATAGGTTTTATTATAATCCTTCTAATATTATAAACGCGAATGTTCGTGAGGATGGATGGATGTTTGTTACTCTTTCTCTTTTAAAACTACTAAACGGATTTGGATGAAATTTGGCACACAGATAGTAGATAAGAACAGGTAGTAGATAGTTCTGGATTAACACATAGGACACTTTTTATCTCGATATTCCCACAGGACCGAGACTAATGCGGGTGAAACCGCGGGGCGCTGCTACTGATATAATAAAATCGCGATACAACCATATTGTTTGACTTCGAATTGTTGACATGTCTACAAATAATATCGTACGGAACTGTAACGGAAAGCTACGCGAAACTTAACAATTACAAGCAATTATAATTTTATCGCCACAAAGTAATGACATAGAACTGTTGATCACGCATGGCGCTGGAATAAATAAACAGGGTGATATTTTTAAAGAGGACCTTAGTAAGTGTTTTTGTGTATAAATCCTCATGGAATTCCTCCATAAGGTTAGTGGAGTGGAAATATTGGAGTTTATGACTGAAACCACAGTTTTTCCCAAAACATAATCAGACCAGGCTCAGCGATCTTCCGTTTCGCCTAAGCAATGAAGGAGTCTGGGCTCCGCGATCTTCGGTTTCGCCTAAGCAATGAAGGAGACCGGACGCAGCGATCTCCGGTTCCGCCTAAGTAGTTCTGATGTGCATCTAAGTGGTAATGTTATGTTCGGTTGATAAGCTAAAATAGCACTACTTTTTAACGATTTTTTAAAACTCTTCTTCAACATGTGCGTCGTTAAATAATTCCACCTGTATTAAAGCCACAAACCACAATAAATAACATTAGTTAGTAACGCGACCAACAGGTTGGCGTGAGCAAACTGTTTAACTATTTGTGTTGCCATTTTTTTTTGACAGATGAAAGTTGTCCATCCAGCTGTAGTTTAGATATAACGTTTTTGTTTTAGTTTGGTAGCTAGCTGTACTTGAAACGATAATCTTACTAAGCTAAGTTAGGCTAGCTTATGAGTCATGACTGACTATTGACCCTAAAGTTTTATTAGAAAACCATGCGTCAGACAGCCAACATCTACCTGATATTATTGCTGAAATAATATGGACCTTTTTGGTGTAGCCGTGAAGCACACAACAGACATTAAACTTTTTTTGTTTGTATTTTGTGTCTCACGATCCGTGGCCAAATAAATTTTATTCTTTCTTTATTTCTTTTTAGGTTAGGCGTTTAATGAATAAATAAAGCGCCACCAAAATCTTAAATTTCATCACCTTTATGTATTCTAACATTTAATGTTAAAACTACATTTTAAAAGTCACCCCACGTTGTGATAAATAAAATAAATGTAGGACAATATCTATTAGGTACGGCTTAGATACACTAGATAGTATCTAAAGAGAAAACAAAGCTATTATAATCAATCGCATAGATCTCAACGTCCCAGATAGCCTTCAAAGAGGCACGTTCTATTTCCAAACAGATTTCATAAAAATAAACCGTGTATGCAAGCCTTTACATTGGTCACCGGCAGAGAGATCCGGAAAATTGTCATTGTCGTGTTTCAAAATGGAAGTGTTATACCTACCTTTGCCTTTCGGTCCCAATGGCTGCGGGCACAATCGTATTGTCGCCAACAAATTGACAATTTAAATATGATATCTCCCCCGACCTTTTCCGCCCTTTCTGATTATTTTTTTACCACTTTTTGTGGAAATATTCATTGAGATTCCTTTTTACGCCATTTGAAGATGACGGTAAGATAAATACGGGGCAGATTCGGGGCGTGATTGGACGAACGGAAAGTTTGTAAACGGAATATGATGGACTGAACGTGGGTAATTAATTATTCTATCAAGAATAAAGAAACATTTTATATATTAGTTCTTGGTGCGCGCATAAATATTTGTTCTAAGAGACCAGACGATCATTTACCGATTAAACGTTATAAACTAAAATAAAACAGTTAAGTACCGTTTTTCTCAATAAATAGCTAAACAGCCGTCACATCCGTATTCCCGGCGGGAAACCCTTAGGCTAAGGATACACTATCGTACCTACATGAACGGATCACCGCGTACCTTAATACGTCATACTGACGTACTCAGGTATAAAGGACGGGCCCATCGCTTTTATCCGACATTACTACAATCTGGGGCTATGAATAAAGGATCTCTTCCCACAGAAGGTTCCACTTCGGTGTTTTAATATAATGCCCGGAGCTGACTTCTTTTTCAAAGAAAGCCGCCGGCTTTAGGCAGTTGTACCAACTAATTGGACTTTAGATGTATATATATACTTTATATATAATAATGCAATTAAATTAGAAAAATATGTCTATCAATGTAGAATTGAGATGCATATTGTTCTTAAAGTTATCACAATATACATAGGTATATGAGAAAGGGGTAGTCATCCCCATTATTTCACATACATATATAATACAGCTAGAAAATACAAACATTACATGCTAGGTGCTTTTCTTGGAATATATAATCTTTTTGCTACGACCGCATCCATTTATCTTGACATACATGTACAATGGTTGTGAGTGCTAGCAGGAGAAGTCCATCTGTGAAATTCGTCATTAATTTACTAAAATCATTTCGTATAAGAGTGGTCGTACATCTGACGGAAGATGCGTCGCGTATCGTCGGTCGCGTAACGTCAGAAGTAGATAATAGAACATTCAACCTTATACACTCAACTGATGATGCGTTAGTACGTCGAGCGTACTAATTGAAATTAATGAAGTTACGCCCGACGCATCTTCCTCTTCTTTACCTTCCGTCAGCTGTCCGACCACCCTTAATCTCTAAACGAGAACAGTAGACAAGTCAATTGAGTGTTTAGCGCCAAAATGTAAGAGGGCGTCACTTTGTCAAATTACGTCACTCGACGTCAACGACATTGTCGCGTCAATTCGTGGGATTGCCGGGAATAAGCTGACGTTTGCTATTTTCATTCGCGACCGAATTAAGCCGTCATTTGAAAATAGGGATGCGAGACCAAAAATCTTAAAATTAGTATAACACAATTTTAGCTGATAAATTGATAATTTACGCGCTTAAATAAATAAGCTAATCTTCTGCTTGATGAAAATTTTACACAGCGCAAGTTGATAAATAATAATGGTAAATGATTTTATTTCAATCATATTTAAGAACTAGATGATGTCGGCGTTTCCTATCGGATTACTCTGAGAAGAAAGGCCGAAACAAACTCAGAGGCCACAGTCTCTTTTAAAGTTCAGACATAATCTTGATCAGATCATGTGAAGACCATCTATATTGGTGTTTGAAATAGTCTTTTGAGGGAAAAAAAAAACAAAAATTGGGTCTACCTGTCCAGTCAGTGCACACATTTACTGTATTAAACATGCAGCTCAACTCAGAACTTAAGGAGCTCAACAATAATTTCTGACTCATTTACATTGTTCTGAAAACCATCCGCATTGAAGTTTCACTTTAATAACAGCTCTACACAACAATGTCATACCTACTATTAATTAGCAACTACACTGTTAGCAAGGGTTCATGAGCCTCACCTCAATTTAGGTTTCGATTTCATTAATGAAGTTTGCTAGACCATAAAAAATTGGTAATACACAAGTTGGTAAATTGTGGTATATACACATATCCTACTGGGCCAAGTTTTTGACGGTATTTTTTGTGTCAGTCAGTCACAATACAGTAAAAAATTTAAACATAAAATGTATGCAGTTTAAAATGTATGTCTAGAAGGCAGTTGTAACGTCACTTTCAATAACACAATACACCTCACATCATTAGCATGTAATTTAGGCGCTAATAAATACAATCTAATATGGTGACGTTACGTCATCCCAGTGCGACGCGACGTCAGTCAAGCGTTGACGGCGACCAGTCAGCGCGTTGAGGCAGGCGGTCGGCACTTTGTCGATGACGTAACGTAAAATGGCTTGTCGTGTGATATGCTTTGTTAGATAGAGGTAAGTTTGTTGTTTGATGTCACAATGAGCATTTCTTGGTCTCGTAGGGAATTAGTACAAATTGGTATGAATGGGAGGCGATGTTGTGCTGCAACTTGGAAGAGGTTTGAGACTACGTTGATTGAAACACACCAGACATGATAATGTATAGATATTGTAGTTGGTAGACAAGTCTAATAAGGATAAACATTATATAATTTCGATAGATATTTCTGTTCAACGTCACAAATAACATATTATCATGCATGTAGGTTCTCTCTAAAGGTATAGGCAGAGGTGAGTGTATAGTATACACAAACACGCGGTTATTTTGGGTTTTACGAAATAGAAATTGTGTGTTTTGCGGTCGGGATTTTTTGTTTTTTAAATACTTTTTTTTACATACTTCGTTGACATCGGTCAAGTGAAAACTTCTTTAGGCGCGTTGGGAATTTTTGAGATGGGACTAAACCATTGATTTCGCGACACAGTTACCGACACCAGCTTTAAAAAGACATCAACGCGCGATACATTATTTCCTGCACAGTAAAATTGTTAAAGTTTTCACTTGACACTCCCGGAGTACCTTTAATTACTTTTACACATAATCTTTTCATTATTTGACATTGTATACTTAAATATACATTGTATACTTAAATATACATTGTATACTTAAATATACATTGTATACTTATTAATTCTAATTTAAACTATTTATTAGTGGCTTTTGTGGACAGGGTATTCTATTCATTCATATTTGTTACAGTAGTAGTGGAAACCATGTCATTTGGTTTATATAGGTTTTTATTTTTATTCTTTTCATAGATTCTTTTATATTTTGGGAATTTGAGAACGTTGTAGGCTTAACACACTGTAGATTTGTAGACCATTTTATATTTCGTCAAGTACTTGGTACTTGTTGAAAGGCCTACATTGTGCTCTCATACCTATTAACACTGTAATTTGAAAGCATTGTAAAAGCCGTTTATTTTTAAAAGAGTAACCGTGGAGTTTCTTGCCGGCTCTTCACCACAGAAAACGACTAAATGGAACCGTGCACCTAGCTTCTGACGCTTTATAAGTGCCCATGTAGGTTTATGTGAAATAAAATATTTTGATTTTGATGGAAGCGAGCCTAATTTGCCCCTGCAAGCTAAGCTCATAAGAAAGTAAATTCATATTAGATTGTTCTTACGTTGTATAGTCTATGCAACTTATGTACAAGACGACATTGTAGGAAGAAGCCCCTTCACCGGAAATTAAACGCCATACACATAGGCATGTGTCTTTTCCTTGCTATGTTTCTCGACACACTGCACGTGTCACAACTGTTCTCATAAATCCAGATAGATGTAGTATGGGAATACTATTGATTGGAGATGGGAAGTCTTGGAAGCTGCGAGATCGTGCTACTTAGTATTGTAAGTTTGGGGTAGGTATAAAGTTTTGGGTCAGTGGAAGTTTTATATATTAGTTGGCAATAAGAGCATCTTATGGAATAGATCGACTGATAAAGTACTGTTACTACTATACCTATTGATGTACCTACTTAAACGACCTGGCATATTTGTTCCGATATTTTGAATATTGTTATTTTGGACTTTTGTACTTTGCAGTGCAGTTGCGTATGCCATTTTCTTCAGATGGACCGAATTATTTCAGAAGTCAAACTGACTACCAGCTGTCCGTATATATTGAAATCACAACTGTTATTCTTCGACAGTTTTATGGAATGGCTATGACACGGCAAGTTGACGTAGGGTGTCAATTTCCTTAACAATTAATTCCTGACTGCAGATATTAAAACAGCGGAGCTGTTAAAAGAATAAAATGTCTTGTAAAACTTAGACCAGGCGGTGTATTCTCCAAAAATCTCACCGTGAAAACCATAGATTCTAAATAACACATCTATGGTGAAAACTTAAGTGAAGTGAGGTTTAAGTGAACTGTCATCCCAAGGATTAATACCTCACTGTCACTCAATAACACTAATGATTGAGCTAAGCCGTGAAAATAAACTTATCAAACAGAGAAACAGAACAACAAACTTCTGAATAATTCATGAGTGAGTTTAATTTCTAATTAATAAAACAGTAATGCGTTACAATTACGAATGTAGGTGTTAAATAAAGTGTGCTACATAATAATTAGTAATCTTGGTCGATCAGCGCGACACGCGATACTAGTGTTAACTACATGTATTGTTATACGGATTAAGGGTCTTTCAAACAGGCGCGACACGCGACGCGACACAAAGACACCGCTCGTCGCGCGACGGGCGGTGTCTTTGTGTCGCGTCGCGTGTCGCGCTTGTTTGAAAGAGCCTTTACCATTACTCCGATTAATACAAGGATAATAGATATTTCATGTTAATTACAGGAAAGTAATGGTAGATATATCAATACATATTATATTGCCCATATTATATGCGTTTTAATTATACCAGGCTTTTATGAGGTCAATTGATTCTAAAATATTAACGATTACTACCCGCGATTTCGTCCACGACTCTATAAGCTTCCTCAAGAATTGGGCTACTCAATGCAATTGTTTTTTTAAAATTCCTACTGTAAGTTTCAGAGATTAACCCCTACATACAAACTTACAAACAAAAAAAAACCTCTTTAAAATATTAAGTAGGTATAGATGGCCTAAAATTCTACACTGACATTTTACTATTATAATTTGACAAATCATTGATATTTTTATTCTTATTAAAATAACTATGATGTATGTTCCAATTTTATAAGCTTCTTATTTAATTTATGTAATTTTGCATGCTAGTTTTAGCGAATTGTTTTAGAACTTGTTAAAAACCCGACCATCTGTATGTAATACAATTCTTGCAAATAAAATTTCATTTCATTTCCTATAAGTTGGTGATAAAGTTAGTAACTAAGATAACTCATGTTTCGTAAAAAGCGGAAGACGAAGTTGCCTAAGTACTTATATGGAAAAACGATATTAAAATGTCAAGTTAGCTGTGTGCTACCAATATTCCCGTCTCAAGTTCACCTTATTCCCAATAAGTTCTGTTTTTAATATTTGTGTAAATTTATAAATTATTGTTTTTCCACCTTCACCCAAAACTACTTTAATTTTGCGTGCCGCCGCACCGCACCGTTCGCCTGGTTTTTATTTGGTCGCCCTGGTCACACGATCGTCACGATCGGTTCGAATAATCTCATTTCTCGGTGACGTACCGGTGATGGCGGCGGTGGACAAACGCCCTGAGGTTGAATGTCACTTGCACGCCATAAAACATCAAGGTCTATTTGTCTCTGTGATAGTTTGTTTGAATTTACAGGGAATTGTTGTTCAAATTGTTAAACAATTACGAGGTCGAGTTTACCTTCGAAAACACTAACGGTGATTATACCCAGTATTCTTTTGACGTTCATAGTTATATATTGGTGCTCAAGGTACCGATTATGTCCAGATTGGGACCAACGCTATCAACGCCTTACTGTAATTTGATGTCAAAATAATTATTTTATTCACGTTACTTTACTCCATTAGTATTGATAAGTATACACTTTGAACATCACTGCCAACCCCCTGATACAACAACCACTGAATCCTCTTTCGTTCTCCAGTACAAGTGTGACCTCCTCGGGTGCGAACCAAACATTTTATATTCTCAAGCGGCGCCGGCGTAAAGAATCGTTTTCTTTAAGATTCTCTCCAATTAGCGAGACGGATTTAGAGCACGTTTTATGGGTTGGGATTGGATTAGACAGGGTGGGGGTATTTCAAGCTGGAACGGTAGCTTATTCTACTTTATTTAATGTATTTATATAAAATAACATCACGCCTGTAATCTCAAAGGGTTAAGCAGAGGTGTAGTTATAGTACACCCCAGGAATTGCAACCAAGACCTCATGGCGCTAGTGACGGCTAGACCAACGAGCTAGTCTCACTAATATTCTTTATTTACTGTTATTGGAATAAAAACTGTATTTAACTGTACGATAGACCACCCAAATGTAACTGCGTTGTCCTGGATGCTTATAATATTTATGTACATAAAGCATTCTGGTGTAGTGGAATACTAAGAACTGGTGTGTCTACTAGAGCCTCTTAAAATTTTATGATCTTGGTGAGAATTGTAGTGTAATTTTAGTTGTTTTCCTGATTTTTTTGTCCCAGTCAATAACTCTCTATTTGCTTATAATAAGCAGGTAACAATAAAGTGTGAACAAGAAAGCAGTAATCTCCTTTTCCAATCACACTAAAATAAACGAAAGATTGGCTGCTACGTGGGCAGACGCGTAGACGCGGCGTAGCAGTGACGCGCGTAGCGCTGAGTCGGGGATGATCTCGTAGCAATCCGCTAAGAGTTGGATTGGAAATCTGTCTTGACGTGCATTGAGATGTAAAGAAGAATTACGTTTTAATTATTAAGGAAGTTGTATCGATAAATGCAAATATTGAACTAAGAAATTACTAAACGGTAATGATTAAAGGTTTTCTTACCTGTCTGTATTTAATCATCATCAGATGCTTGGCCTTTTCCGAAATATGTCGTGGTCGGCTTCCAGTCTATCCGGCTGCAGCTGAATACTAGTATTTTACATGGAGTGACTGCCTATTTATCCTCTATAACCCAGTTACTGGGTAATACGATACCTCTTGGTACGACTATTTGTCATATTTTCTGGTTTCTGACTATCCGTAACGACTGTCAAAGATCTAAGAATGAAAGCCGAGACCAACAGCTTAGCGTGCTTTCCGAGGCACGAAGGGTTCTCGATATGTAATGGATGGTCATCCATCCACAGACCAACCCCGGTAAGCGTAGCTTAACCTTCCGTGCGGCTGTTATTACTTAGCCCCGAGCCCCTCAGATGTCTGTATTTCATATATACAAAAAAACTCATTATCTACCTAAGTTCGATCTTCCAATCAGCTAACTTAGCTAATGACTTAACTAAAAATACTTATTTTTATAGCCAAAATGGCCCAATATCTGCATTACATGGCTAATCAGGCTATATGCCACCTAGAAATATAAAAATATAAGTAAATTCAAGGCGCGTCAGTAACTTACGCTAAGGTAGCGTGAACTAAAGAAACCCATGGACTTTTTATCGTCCACAGTGATTAATAGTCTTGGCAAATGTTCGAACAGCTTAGCTTGGCTTGTATTTACGATCATCGACTATGTGTTGTACATTTCATGCTTTTTATTGTACCTTTTGCAGTATTTTTTATGTATGTTTCTGTGATTGATTGCAACATTTCCTTTAGTTGATTGTTTTGGTTTGATGTTTTATATTATTCCAAGAGTGCCAGTAGGTATACAAGGTGGAAACGAGAATACGATAGTAAATTAAACTTTGTATATCTAATGACGTTTCCAGTATACATTAAAAAATTCAATCAAAATAATATATCAAATAATTTAGTTACTACCGCTAGTCGGCTGATCGGCAAATCCATAGTCGACCCAACACAACTATTCAGTTTGTTCGTAAAAAAACACTATTTATTTCAATGTTGGATTTTATTTAATCGTTCCAAAATACTCTTATGCATTAGTATTACCAGTTTTTCATTTATTATCGTATTGTTGTCTCCACCTTGTAGAAAAATTCTGCGTCATTTAGAAAACCTATCTAGTGGAAGGTACTCTGTCCCACAGATATTTCCTAAACCTGCTTGGTATACATCTATCACTTGATCGGTTATGTAATTCTGCCACAATAACACATTTTTTTGTGCAAGGGGTTAACAAATAATAGTTATTAAATGAGAAATTCCCTTTAAAGGATATTTCACGTACTTTGCCGCTTGTCATACCATCGACACGGAGAAGAAGATTACCTTCATCAGAATATCCTTGTCGGAAGAAACGACTACCTACTATGTATGCTAAGCTAACGCTTTATAAACTTTGTCCCGATCTAGTGTTCAAAACCGAGGTTCAAACTTATACATTTTATATGAGAAGGAAGCGGTGCACTCAATGACATAACAATGAGGGAAAAATGGAGGACAGAAACAGAAATATAATATGTCACGTTACCATTATTCGAATTGTAGGTTTAAAGTCAAGCATGTTCAAATAGGTGGATTTTCCCACAGGATCACAAAATATTAAACACTTGCTGCGCCTCGCGGTGTCACCCGCATAAGTATCGGTCCCGTGGAAATATCGAGAAAAAAAGTATCCTATGTCAAATTTGTCACATGGATAGACCATGACTTGGGTTAGGCAAGTCATGGTCTATCCATGTGACAAATTTCATCCAAATCCATTGAGCCATTTTAGCGTGAAAGCGTAACAAACAAACAAAAAATCAAATCTTTTCTCTTTATTTATAATAAATATATAATAGTTTAGATTATGATGAAGACAAGCAGTAAAGGAACATTGTAAGTGTAACGATTTAAAATATATTACCAAAATACTAAACCTTCGACCAAAATCTTTAAATCTAGCATAGCAATAAAATTGCTAAATCACCGCGCAGATCAAGTAACACTGGGTGCGTCACATATTAGAAGCACGACCACTACAGTGTGATCTCTCATATTGTGGTTGGCAACGGTCGTATGTTCAGGAATGTTCGTAATAACACTCGACTTTGATTAATGCGACTATGTAGTGCCGTGACGGATAGTAAAGCAATTTGTTAACCAACATATAGTTGGAATGTTTTGTGGTTGCTCTCATAACATTATGAGATGGCGGTTTACCTGTTGGCTATGGCTGCGAGGCGACGAAAGTCAAGAGAAATTAGGAAGGTCCAGAACTTTTCGGCTATCAACTAGTTTACGAATCTAAACTAATATTATGAAGCGACAAGATTTGAATTTTTGTATGTCCTAAATAAATGCGAAAGTGAGTTTGTTTGTTTATTTGTTTGTTAGACTTTCACGCTAAAACGGCTAAACGGATTTCGATAAGATTTGATACATTGGTAGACCATGACCTGGGTTAGGTTATAGGATTCTTTCTATCTCAATATTCCCGCGTTAAGGCTCGTTCAAACTGGCGCGGTATCCCGGGCGCTACACGCAGCGAGATCCTTGTAGCGCCCGCGATGTCGCGCTGGTCTGCAGGAGCCTTAAAACCGCGGGGCACAGCTAGTATATAAATAAAAAGGATAGATTATATTTTAGAAAATTCCCAATCATTCCCATTTCATTATTGGGGGTGCTTAAATAGCCTCAACGAGTGACTGACTAATATTTGTACCACAACATGAACTGTTCTGTATCGTATAATATGACCTCTAAATAAGAAAATAATTTGCCTAATAAAAACTAGAATTTACCAAGCGAAAGCACTTCTGATACAATGTGCACTAGATGTGATGCTCAAACTCGACAGAGCTTTGATTTTCATTATGGAAAGTCACGTAGTCATGTGCATGTAGTGACTCTACATCTATTAGTATACAGTAAAGTAGGTACTTCTTGTAGTTCCAACCACGTATATTGTCGAAACCAAAAACAAGAACAAATATTCAAATTTTGAGCGTTTTTTTTTCGTATATTTTAAACTACAACCGTTTAACTACAAAATTGCACAGGTCTGCAGTGCGGTGTTAGTGGCGCAGTATATCTGCAGTCAAACGACGGGGATTTTATGAAATGCCCACTTCTAGAAGTACTTACACACGCGGTTGACGGCGAAATGTGAAATATGCCCGAGTATAATGGAGCGTTCTCACTCGTTTCGTTGCTTTTAACTAGTTTGGTATGAAAAGGCATAAAAGGCACAACTACCTTTTGGTGTTTTGTAACTATTTTGTTTGTGGTAACAAAACGTTTGTTGTAACTTTTGAGCGTTAAAAATGCGCATTATATTAAAGTTTATTTCTGTCTGTCGCTTCAGGGTGAGTCGTGAATGTTTGTCGAAGGAAATGCGACGTCAAGGTGCAAGCCTCGCTCAGAAGATGCAACCTTCAATGTATTTACGTTGTCTGTTGCCTTATTAAACGTTGCGGCGTTGGAAACTTATGTTAAGAGCCTCTCGACGTAGATAGGAAAAAATATAATAATTTTTCTAACGCTATCTCCAATATGTTTGTAACAGAGTTTAGTCAATGTTTATCCTAAACCTAATATTTTTCCCAGATCCTTATCTTAAAGTTTGAGCAAAAGGTATAAAACTTATAATATGAACAATTAAATAATCCTAATGGAACTTTTTCAAACAATAGTTCCAAAATGGAAATTCCCGTTCAAAATAATATTATAACATGGAAAGTTTAGATGGAGTTGGAGTCTTAAGAAAATATTATATTCAATGTGAAAGTTACAGCAGAAAAGATTATCATAATAAAAATTAAAATAATTGGCACAAAGTATGGTAAAGTATATTTCTAATTCTTTATTTTAGGGAGTGCCTCCGCTGCCGGCGCCGCACAGTGGAAAAAAAAGACTTTTTTGTTCAAAAATCTGCCTACACCACAATGTTCGACGTATCGCTGCCATCATTTTATACACTCCTGAGATAACACACTTGTGTCACTGCCACTTTTCCTTAAAACTCAATACCATAACTTCACAAAAAAGAAATATAAAGCAAATTATTGTTTTTAGGCCGCCATTTTGTATTCGCCATTTTGAAATTTTATAAACGGAACATAAAGTCATGACCAGGGACTTGAAAAACCTCTGGAAACTAATGTTTGTTAAAATATTTTTTTTTTAATTGTTTTTGCTTCATTTCCCAATTTTTTGAGGTTATGGTATTGACTTTTAAGGAAAAGTTGCAGTGACACAACAAAGTTAAAAACGACTAGAATATATCGACAAAAAATACTTTAGTTAGGGTTAGTTAGTTGGAGTTCTGAATACTGGAAGACTTTCCTTATACGCCGAGCTGCCGGTGTGCCGACCACAGAGTATGTAATGTGCCGGCAGCCGATGTTTTTAATCTCGGTTGCCTATATATAATACCCACCTATCAATGTCCCACTGCTGGGCAAAGGCAGAGACTTATACAGAGAGATGGATGAATGGGTAACTAGCTTCATCTTTCTGACCGACCGAACCCTTGACAATTCATAAGTGCTTGTTTAAGGTTTTTTTTTGAGAAGGCACAAGCATTGTTCACCACGCTTGCTCAAGACGGGTTGTGAAACTCTATAATGAATAGAATAGAATAGAATAGAATTTTATTTTGCAAATATGGGTAATACATAATAGTTCTTAAGATTACATTTAGCTCAGCCACATTTTACCAATCGGCATGCAAACATCACTATTATTATAAAATTAGGCAACCAAGCTACAAGCGATGACATCAGCAGATCACGTTTATGCACATTACAACAACAAAATATGACTGTGAGTGATGATCTAAATATAGGTGCTTAATATCAATGCCATAATTATTTATAATGCAAACGTAAACTGCAGTATTCTTGTTATTTTCTAGGCATGGTGCTTCACGTTAAATTCGCTCAGCTCGACCTGTTTTAATCGACTTACACTTACTTTTAATCGATCTATTAAAAAGTTACACAAATCAACCAAACTACTTATAAAATTGAAAATATCATCAAACATAAAAATGTTTTTTTATATTGAGTAGGTACTTTGTTAGCTAACTAATGGACACTACGATATTCTACAAATGAGAGTTGTTTAGAAAACTATTAATAATAATAATAATATGCAACAGAACAAGCTATTACGTGGCTAGAAGTGGTAAAAGGAAACCTATTTATCTGCGTTGCTTAGTTTACACTTTCCAAGTTCAAATATTATATACCTACTACACTCAGAGCATTTAGTTATATAAAAGCTAGCAGCGAGTGGCTTACTGAATGCCAGAGTCAGAAGCACTGAAAACAGTGACATAGTCACAGTTCACAGTGACTGTGAAGACAGTAAGAACTTAAGTCTTTCGGAATTACGCTAACAAAGGACTTTTCAAAATTAGCAAAATCAGCCAAGGGCAAGTGAAATTCTATCAGCAATAACAATGATGAAACTGCCAAAAATGTATAGAATTGGCATACGCTACCGAAAACCTTGTGTCAATCCAGTTGAAAGTCGTTGTTGGAAAAAATACGAAATGCTTTGAAAGCGATTGCAACTTGTCTAGGCCTACTAGTCATAGGGTGCTTGTATAAAGACCTGGGTTTCCGATAAAGACAAGTTGGTACCGATGGGTGCGGGTAAAATATCCCCGTATTAACGTATGCGCTCACACATAAACAAACAGGTAAAACAATATAACTTTTTTTTTCTGTAGATCACCCTGCAGCGATCTGGACCGGAAAACCCGCTGCTTTATGCGAGTACCCTAATTAGTTAAGCCGCGAACAATGGCTAGTCACTCCATTATCCTCAAACTAATCAAATTATTTCCCCAATACATCATGAATTTGAACATAATCACATACAATTAACTCTGCCACCCGTTTCCGATAGCGTTTCAAAAGCGAATGAATATTTAGCGCGCGTCGTTGACCTAGATACGCACGCGACGGTATCGAGTTGCTTTCGCTTCGGTTTGCGACTGAAGCACGGTGCAGGAGCTTCTTGTAACTTGTGGTCAGAATACTGGCTTTTATAATCTAGACAGATTATAAATTAGAGTCGCTTTTATTAGTTGTGTGACTACGTTATTCTTCTAAACTCCGCAACGGATTTAAATGCGGTTGTCACCTTTATTTCTAGAATTTATTAATAAAGTAATCTCGTTGTTTTGTCTAACAGTAAAAACCGTGCGAAGTAGGCGGGTCTAGTGAGGTAATAGTGATTTATAGCTTAGAAATACACCGAAGCACCAAAATATAGAAATAGAGCACGGATTAAAAAGGAATAAAGGAAATTGACACAAAATATTTTGATCTTCGCAGTTTTAAAATATTTTTTTTTGCGTCTCTTGAAATACTTCACTGGTGTTAAGTTCAAAAGATGGCCCGCAGTTTAAGTCAATGGTCAACCTTATGCATTATTATACTTATGTATACTGCACAAAATTCTTTACATCTTTTAAGGCCCAAAATCAACGCAGACATGGTCATGGTCATGGACCATTATGAAAACATAGTATCACGTGTAAAAATCATGAAAAACAATTGAAACTGCGATAGTAAATATAATTAAAGCCACACATTGATAACTGCTGCTCATTAATTTAAATAATTTCAATGCTGCCTTTTTAATTAAAACACGTTATAACGTGCAATGCGATGTACCTTTTTATTCGGGAATCATTAACAGTTTTCCGAGGCGTCCTGAGACTGCAAAACAAAAATCGTTTTAAAAACGGAACTGGAACACTTCACAATGTTAAGGTGGTACTCATCGGAAGGTTGCAAAGGCACACTATTGTTCAGAAACAGCTTTCCTGCGACTGCTTGTAACATTCTTTTAGGCAGCAAGTAATATTAGGACAGATGCACTTAACGGGAAAAAAAGTCGAATAAAAGAAACGTTTTTTTTGTAACATTTGGTAGACAAACTGGTAATAGCTGTTTTATTCCTTAGCAAAATAAAAAACAAGCCAAAAAAGGAAAAATACACTAACATCAAGAAACATGAATAGGAAAATCGACCTCCTGTTATGAATATCCATCTCGACTATCATGAAATATTACCAGTTATCACTATAAGTAGGAAGCGAGAGCCTTAGGTAATAGATATCGATATACTTAGCTCAGTAGCTTATGTAATGCATTCCCATATCGTTTATTAGAACGATATTCTTTACTTGATTGATTATTTATAGCCAAAACAACAAAAAACAATGATGACCATCCATTACATGATAGAGACCCTTCCGTGCCTCGGAAAGCACGTTAAGCCATTGTGGTCCCGACTATAATTCGTAGATCTTTGACAATCGTTACGAGTAGTCAGAAGCCCAAAAGTCTAACAACCAGCCTTACCAAGGGATGTCGTGTTACCCAGTAACTGGTCTGTGGAGGTTAGATAGGCAGTCGCCCCATGTAAAACACTGGTATTCAGTTGCATGCGGTTACACTGGAAGCAGATCCCAACATAGTTGTGGGAAGGCTAGGCAGATTGATTGACGAGAAAACGTCTCCTCCATCATCAATCTTATGTACATGTATGTAAGATTTATAATGATGTGGAAAAGGGATCAATAGTAACTATAGAATTTGTTGGCCTTCGTCGAAGCTGCAACAAAGAACTTATGGGTCGATAGTTTCTAGGGCGCAAACAAAAAAATTCAGGTTAGATTAATGTTCCCACACGGTCTGAGTGGCGGGCCATCTATCTATAGGAGTTATATCTACACCTGAGTGATTCAGGTTCGAATATTTTTTTCTGGTATTCCGCTAGACTAGGTCAACCAATATCAGATGTCTATTTTCAGAATGAAGTTAACATCACGCCTGTATTCCCGAAGGGTTCTGCAGAGGTGTACCTATACAACGTGTTCCTTTTGATGTTCCATAATTCTAAGCTTATATGCTATAAGTAAAAATAATAAAAATACTAGAACACGTGTTCTAAAAATACATAGTTTCGAATATAGAAAACAGTAACACTAGGCTCTCGATGTGTGTATCTAAGTTTCATTGATAAGTACGAGTAAATCATTTTCATTCAAACCAATATGAAGCTAAGAAAATGCGAATGTAGTCATAGGTATTTTTTATGGATAAAAGAAGTCTGAATATTTTTTTTTTATATTTCACCTAAGGGTGTTTTATACTGGGGATATTTTTAATTAGTGCTCAAACTTAAATACGTGACTTTACTCATCATTATGAACAATTTTTTGACGAGTTATTTATGCGAACATAAATAAATGTAGGCAACAGCTGATTTTTTTTCGCAATGATGCATTTGTTCATAATGATGAGTAAAGTCACGTGTTTAAGTTTGCGCACTGGTAAAAAAAATCCTGTATAAATAATCGTGACTGTCAAATAATTTTGAAAGAAAAATTAAAACGAAAAAAAATTTATTAATATGCCAGTTGATTCTTTGACATTGTCTCATTAATACTCTGGTCCCAAGAGTTAGGGGAAATCAAAAGGAATACGTTATATAGTACACCCATATTTCGCCAGTTATGTTTAAGTCCTATGTAATAAGGGGAGAGCATATTGCCACAAACCGGGCACAAATTCTGAAATCAGAATGGAGTTGTGATTATTTAAGTGGCTTTTGCAGGTATTGCGATTAATAATATTGTAGTGGGTTGTCTGATAATAGCAAAAAATGTTCTCTTCTTCCTTCTTGTAGAGAATGAAACTAAATTAATCATCATGAAAATTTTAATGAGGCGACTTACTTTGCTGGACATAATTCTGTTTTTTTCACTAAAAAGAAGAGGGTACTTATTAATATATTATTATTACTTACTTGTTTGTCACAGGATATAGGTTACCAGACTATTGTGTTGCCATCACTTAATGTTAGCTTGTTCCTACTCTGATCCTGATAGGATTATGGACAGCACTAACTTCAGCTTAACATGATTTGTGTTACCCGTCTTTCGAAGTGCATCGGACATCTCAAAAGGGTCGAGACCGGCTTTGTGTTGTCCTTTGGGGTTTGACATGACCATCCCTAAATATATTAAGGTTAAGGCTTGTCGTAACGTTTAGGAAAATGTTTTAGTTGCCAGGGACAATCGGGCCGGTAGGTTCAGGAAGAACTTTAATATTTCGTACTGCGTTTGTGTTTAGCTACCTGATTGTATTGAAACGGCTCTTTTTTGTTGCAGAATAGTGCAAATACATAGTCGTCTTCTATAATCTTTATTTAATTTAGCAAAATTTAGGACCATCTCTCCATCACAATTATGATCAAAAACATTCACTGCTAATTGCTGTGTATTATCTTCTCTTGCATACTTCCCAATAATGGAGAACACCCAAATTTATTTACATCATCGGAAAATAACATTACGTAACATAATACAAGGTCATTTATCTATCGCGATTGATTGCAATCATGCTTATATGCTTCCCTGATTTGTGCCTACTATACCATTATTAAAACATATTACACACCTAATATTATAACCACGCTGAGTCACGTAACGCAGCCATGTCATAATATAACATTTTATTTACAGTTTCCTTCACAACCATACATGATACACGCAACTGTATTTAAATATCAAGTAAGCTTGCGCTTGAAGCTCACAAGTTGTTTATCTCGAGTTGTTAGTGACGTCGTGCGAACAAGTTTAGCACGCCGGTGAAGCATACTTGTGCAAGTATGCAGATAAAGTGGCTGTGATGTTATGGAGTTATTTATAGTCCCCTAAAGTTAGGGAAGTATAAATGTTGGAACGCCGACGTCTCCCCTCTCGGAGGCGGGCGCTAATGGCTGCAACACAGTTTTTTAAACTAATGTAGCTGTTAATGAACACTAGAAAATTTGTGAACCTGTTTTTGTTCCAATAAAATATTCTATTTGATTTGATATGTATATAGGTAAAGGCTTGTATGTTTTCAAACTTTTCATAATGTTAAGTGTCATGAAACATATACCTTCTTAAATATCTAGTCAATATCTAGTAAATATTGGTATTTAGGCCACAATCAAGTTTGGGAACCTGAAGACTTAGACAAATTGACATTTTATCAGCGATAAAAATGTTGGACAAATCAAGCTACCGAAAATCTTCATCATCATCATCTACAGCCTGATTTCACCCACTGCTGGGCATAGGCCTCTGTTTTTTTATTGGGCCAATCCCCAGGCTTCTATGCCAGCCTCATCTAGGTTCTACCCGCGATGGTAACATTGTCCCCCGCCCATCTCGCCGCCGGACGACCGACACTTCATCTTCCAGTACTTGGACGCCACTCGGTCTCAGCCTTACTCCACCTGACATTACTGCGGCTTGCCAGGTGTCCTTCCCAACTCCTTTTGAGTTCTATAACTCGTTTTCCGATTTTTAAAACCATCGTACGTCTGCGGATATCGACATTTGGAACTCGGTCTAAAATCACTATGCCAAAAAGCTTACTTCACTTGGTGAAGAAATATGAAACGCTTTGAAAGCGATTGCCAGTTGTCTAGGTCCTCTGTTTCTCTCCACTGTCCCTAAATTAACTTAAGTTAGCTACTATACTATCAATAGTCGAGTAAAAAACTGTAACAAAATACCAATTAACTGATTACCAATATTTATTAGGTATCTATATATTTTTTTTATAATAAGGCACTATGTGTGTTTTCTGATGTGAAACCATGGATAGGCTGTTGTTATGGAAGTGCGAAAAAGACAATATTTCCACCATGTTACATAAGATGGCATGATGCTTTTAGGTTAGGTGTCATATTTCAGATTTTGCTTGTGTTACGACCTCAGGTGATTCTGAGGTTGACTTTAGCCCGAGATCTAGATGCCTCTTTAATTGATTCATCAGTGAGTATTTGGCAACAAAATAAGTCTTCATTATTTTGTATAGGACCTTAATTATTTATGATCTCAATCAGTCATACCATAACATAAGGTTTGATAGCATAGTCAGCATAGCATAGCATAGCTGATTAATACCCGTTTTCACTAAGACTAAATGACATCCATATGAATACCTAAATAAAAGTGCTTTGTAGAATTTTCAACGTTACGCACAGCGCTGAGAGTCGAAAGAAAATCCAACAGTGCAATCATATTTAGGCGTTCGTTAAGGTGTTTCCTATGTGTTAGTGTATATGGACATAAAGATTTGAATGCAAAATTTTAAGAAAAGGGCTTGGAGAAAAGGAAGCGTCCCGTTTCCTTACTCGCCAATAAAAGCCGGCTCGCACAGCCAAGCCACACACAAGCAAGAGTTCTCCAACATTCGTGTATCTATCCAGTTCGTATCCTATCAGGGTCACTTAAAGAGTCTCCCATTCTCCCATGAAGATTCTCCGATGCTCGCAAGGTTTGGCCTAGGACTGTTTAATCTAAAGCCATTTGCTCATGACCATCGGGAATCGATTCCAAATAAATATAATTTATCTTACTGTATGCGCATCAGTATCTAAGTTTGTCCAAGAATAGGCAGGTAATGCTCGAGTATTTCCACCAACATTTGAAGGCGTTAACCGGAAGCCATTTTTTAATTGGTAAGATTAAGTGTTAACCTAATTGCTATAAAAGTTCAAAAGACGGTAGGTATGTATAGCTCGACGAACATCTATGGTTAAGTTGTCGATGACACAATTAATATGGAGATCGTGGTTGGTAACCTTACTATACCCTTTTGAAAGTTAATCATTGTATTGAATAATAAGTAATTAAACTTTTAAGTATAAGTTAGCTAAGTCTACATAAATCAACAGCAGATTTCGCGAAAACCTAAAGTAAATTAAAAAAAGATCTCTTAATATGAAAAATGAATATTGAGCAAACATTGATCTGTTCCCATAGACTGATGAATCACAGGAGTACCTAAAATCTAAATATATAAAAAACGATACTTACTTACTGATTGGTTACGCAAGAAGGTTATCACATCACCAATTTATTTATGCGGTCAAAATTACAATTTTTTTTAAAAGTCTACCATCAAAAGAAGTAAATATATCCAAAATAACACTGATCCTAAAAAAAATATTCCAATTATTTTGAAAATCACAGCACTCTTGCAGTCATTGTGTACACGACCACGAAAAAAAAATAATAATTTCGAAAATTAAAAACTATTTAAAATGGCGGTTTCACTTTTTTATTGAAAATTTGCGCGGGTTACATATAACAACCGATCACAAAAGATCGGTTGTTATAATTTGTGATATTTATTGAATTTTTGTTCAATAAATTTGTGTGTCGACGTTGTGCGGAGCGCGTGCATTCGGCCGCTCGAGCAGGGGCGGCGGTGTGGCGGACGTATCGACGGGGCGCGCCGGCGCGGACGTTGCACCCCTGCGCGCAGGGTCGGACTCCAAACACGAATTCGTGCGATATTGACTGACACACATTTACAGGCTTGTATGTTGGCATGGCTTACTTCTTTGATAACTAATCATCTGCCTTGAGCTTCCTCAAGCATGTAGAAGTCGGCTTCTAATGTTACCATGTGGCTGAATTTCAGTATTTTGCAAAGAACAACTGCCATTTGACCAGCAAAACCCAGTGGTCTGTTCGCGTTCGCATTGTTATGCAACTTGTTGATGCGAAACATGTTTGACGCTTCATATCACTTGACATGTTTTTTTTTTTTTTGCGTGGGAAATCTTCAAATAACTTCTCCCGCTCTGGGCGGAGCGGGAGGGCGTGTCAGACTCTTACTGACTAAAACCCACCCGTGTTCCTTCGGTTGCCCTGTTGCCGGGGGCCACGATCTTCCTTTCGGTTTTCTTCGCAACCCCGGCAGGCATCGGCCCTAGTGGACCCCTTCAAATCTGCTGACATCTCGTTGAGGCGCGCGTGGAACACAACGCGCCGTCGACCCAGGCCTGGTCCTTATCGGACGGTGAGCCACCCATTGCTCACCGTCCGCAAGCCCGCGCCTACGGTGGCCGGAAATCGCCTCGCGATTCCCGACGCCCTGGGCGTCTCCTCCTGCGGCGGTTAGGGGCGTGAGGGCGTGAAATTTGCCTCTCCCTCACGCGTTCCGCCTCCTCCTTCGCGAGCATGACCGCTTCGCAGAAGGAGGTGCCGGCCTCCCATTTCCTCTCGCTCCGTACCATGGCCTGAACCAGGGCCGGACGCGAGAGATCACCGCCGCTGATCGCCTCCACGAGGACACGGCGATGCTCCGCCCAAGTCCGCGTTGACATGTTTAATAGACAAATTGCCAAAATATCTCCGTTTGAATCTTGCAACATGTTGTCCACTCCATGTTACGATGTTTAGAAAACACTCAAAATTAAAAAAAAAAACAAAATTCAAAAGTCATTTATTCAAACTAGGCTGAGATTCAGCACTTTTCGAACGTCATAAGACAGTCCCTCAAAACGCCCACACTTCACCACTTCCTAATGCCTTTAGCTGGGAAAAAGAAATAATTTAAATGATAAATTATTGGCCATATGTTAGCTAGCACACGCCAATAAACCAACCAAAAACAACGACAACTATTCTCAAGCAGATATAAAAAAAAGCGTAATCAGAACTAAATATCTAAATAAAGTCTCCAGGCATAAAGGGCGTGCCCGCTTACATAAAGCTATATATAGCTATAATTGGAAGTTATAAATGATAAACTAGGACCATCGAGGTAAAATAAAATTTGAGATCTGTCTTAAAACTTGCTCATTTTGCGTGCAGTGTGACAGTAAATTCAACAAAACAAATTCTGAGATTTGTTTCATATGACAAGTTTCGATACATCTACTGTTGAAGCTATTCTGGTGCAAACGCATAATAAGGTGGCACATTTTAGGGGAAGGAAAGGAGATGGGAAACGGTGGGCCCAAATGTAATAAGTTGAGAAATGATTTAAAAAATTTGTCATATTTTTTTACCCTTGAATAACAAAAATCAGCTCAATTCTGTATCTGGAAGCGGAGAAATATAATAATAATAATAATTACCCCACCGCCGTATCTCTACGTTGACGTCGTGGTGGGGCTTGTGCGCTCCGAACTCTAGGTCTGTGCCGGTAGAGTTTACTTTGCCGAAACGATTCTAGAATGAGGAGCCAGACCAAGAGAGATACAAAAACCCGCAGGGCAGCATGTGGCGAGCTGTTGGGCAGTAGCGACCCCACGGACCCTATCTCCCGGGAGAAGTCTTGTTCCTCACCTCTGGCTTACCTTTATTGGCCAGCTGGAGTGAATACTGACGAGGAACGGAGCTCCCACCTCATTCTTGCCTTAATTGGCCGGCTTAAGTTGAGATTCGCAAGAGCAAATGTGCTCGGAGGAAGGAAGTATTCCAGTAAGTGCTCGTAGGGATCTTGACCATCTTCCGGGCTCTGGGATTGTTCTGAAAGCCGTGGAATACCTCTCCACTCCTCAAGCACCTCAAGACATGTTGCCCCCTAGTCGCTACGTCACTATGTGCTTTCGACAGTTTTTCGGGGGCCCATTATTGAGTGTGCAAGTCACCCCCTGCCATCTTATCCGTGTATATTATATATCATTGGTTAGGCAGGGGTCATAGTCCGTTCTTGAACCAATCTATTATAGCCAACCAAAACCATAGTCCAAATTTTTTGTTCCCATGTACTGCAATAGTCCTACATCAACCGGGGATTGTCCTTTTGTGTACTTGCACAGTGCGTACGGGGTAATCGTCGGTTGATGCCTCATTTCATTTAAATTTGTCTAAGGGACCTCTGCGAGTTGGCTTCGGCCCCTCGGACGCCTTCCAAAAGACCGGAACCCCATGGTCCTCCAATTATAATTTTATTAGCAGATCATACAATCCAATTTGTTAGTAATTACATACACATCTTAAACACTAGTGTTAGTACATGATAATATTTAGCAAATTTTGGTCATAATTACTAGTAATGTCAACACAATCAATAATAATGTCAAAGATGAAGATGGATGTATATGATAAAGATGGTTTCCGTGAGATTATCGATTAATCGCGGAATCGATTACGCAATTACAAAAAGAAAACCGTTGCACTAGGTAGCACTAGGTAATTAACTCAAAGTAATTAAATGCACGTTGTGTATTAATAAATAAAACATCGATTAATTACTGAAAAACCAAAATAATGATCATCGATTTCAAATCGGTTAAAATCAGTCTTATATTTTTAGTATATGTCAATGACAGTGCATGTTCTGCACTGGCAGGAGCTGACTGACATTGACACTAGACAGTAGTGGTGGGTCGTTGTCGAATTTTTGACGGACGAAACCGTTTTCCTGACGATGAATACGGTTGCAGAAAATGGTTAAACGACGAAACTTATCCAACAATTGCGTTTTTGTCGAGTGCAGTTTCTTACAACGATTTGCAATATATGAAATGGTTTTTTCGCATCACGAACGATAGCATTGACAACTAGTAGTACATTATTGACTGTATTTCATTGACAAAGAGTTCACTTTTTATTGTAAAGAAGAAGCTTTGTATACGAACGCGGATGACGACGCCACAAGTGTGATAGATAGTTGAATCATTGTGTTGTCGACGGTATTTTCTTAGGTGTAAAATAAAAAATGGCACCAAGTAATTCGAAGACTGGTTTGTGCAATGAAGACTGTTTTGAACCTAGGACATAAAACAGTTTCATCGTCGCAAAACAGAAAACGGTCTTTTTAAACGATTCATCGTCCCAACGCACACTCCTATTAGACTATTGCCACATGTTTCTTGTTTGCGTTTTGAGTGCTTTCCCGATTATTTTCCATTTTCAGCGACCACTGCTTTGATTTTTACGGATTCTGACCCTGCCTACCTTGTAAGACCCTTGCGTTTACACTAGACACCGCAGATCGCTCACACGTTTGACTTAGAATTGTTATTTTGGATTTTACTGCCGCTTTGAGGTTTGGATATTGTTGATACTATAGATCGCTGTGTGAATTGTGGGATAGCAACTAGTCACTGCAATACATGAATAATATATGTTTGAATCTATCAATTTACACAATTTTAATCTCGTTACATCCAGGCCCAAGAGTGTATGTAATCGTTTCCGTCTACTATAAACCGTTTTTTTTTTGCGACCTTTTTCTGATGTTTTTCAGAAAGAAGTCTACAAAACTTCTTTCCGATGACTTTCCCTCTTCTTTTTCATGTACAATGCTACCATTACCAGCTACTACTAGTTCAGACATAAATTCTCAATGATAACATTTTATGCAATTTCAACCAAATTGTTGGATTGTAAAAATAATCTAAGAACTGACAATTGTAGAGATAAAGGCGGCAAAAATTTAACAGCCTTAGGCTGCCTGTCCACTAGAGAAGAGCGAGTTAGCAGAGCGAGTTAGCAGAGCGGAGAAATGTATCATATTAACTAAACGGAGCGGAGCTCTGAAGCGGATCTTAGATTCTATTGGTTAATATTAGCACATTTCTCCGCTCCGCTGCCTCGCTCGGCTTATACTTGAGAAATGTGCAAATCCGCCGCTGAGCAAACCGAACTACTGTTTTTGTAAATACGATAGGTATCATCTTTCATTTTCCACGCAATGTAGCTCCTTCGGCTGCTCCTTAAATCCAGTCATTGTTTCTTCCATGTCGTTTCGTCGCAGAAGAATGGTTTATCGATTACAAGAATTATTTACCTTTGCGAGATGAAAATCATTGAGCAAATTCAACAAAATACAGTTACTATTACATAACATTTGAAAAATTGATAATCAATTTCGCGTCCAAGTTGGGCCCCTGCCGTCTGAAAACCTACGATGTTTCACTCGCAACGGAAACACCCGAGCGTTCCCGAGATTCGCCGAAGTCCGACCTGTCTGAAGTTGTTACGGTGGCCAGTATAAGTTCAACTCCTTCCCCGCTCTTAAAATCTCCTTTATAAGGTGCAAAGAACGTAATAATGTTTGACATTAGAGTTCCCTTTATCGTGGTTAGACAAAACGGGGCATGCGCGTCGCACATCGATGGATCGGGTGAAACCAGGCGTTTGCAGAATATTATTCGTTTACTGTGTTTAAATATAATTCTATTTGTATCTGGTCCAATTTTAGATACTCTTACAACTTTTGAAATAACCCAACGTCAAAATGATTCCTTAACCCGAAGCAAGAAGATTCGAAAATAATTCTTGCTTCTTTTCATAGCGGTTGCATGAAAATTAATTATATCGCGTAGGTAACTCACCTCGGCAGATGTATTTTTTGCTTGGCAACTGCTGCAAGGGTTGCTAGTGGATTAGTAATAAGAAATGTTCTTTTGATTAAGTAAGCCTGAATAACGAGCCGGGCAATGAAGTATATTTAAGTTATTCTTATTTGAAAAGATTTTTAGGGTTCCGTACCTCAAAAGGAAAAAACAGAACCCTTTTCGGATCACTCGTGTGTCTGTCTGTTCGTCTGTCACAGCCAATTTGCTCCGTATCTAATGGATCGATTAAGTTGAAATTTGGTACACATAGGTATTTCTGTGACCCAAACACAAACGTGTAACGTAAATAAATTAATTTTGAATATAGGGGTCACTTTTGTGGGGCAAACAAGAAAATTTAAAAAGGAGTTTTGCTAACAGTACCTTATGATATATCAAATGAAAGGGCTTGTTGCGGGGATCTTAAAAATATTTTTTATATAATTTTAAAATAAATAATTTGAAAGATATTTAAGAAATTCAATGGAAATTGACCATTCCCCCTTATCTCCGAAACTACTGAACCTACAATTTTGAAAAAAAATACGTATGGCTCTTTACTAATAGATTACAGGAAAACTATAAAAAGTCTATGGTTTTAAAATAACATGGTAAATCTCTCAATATTGTGCGTACAAACTTACATTTCCAGTTGGAATGTATGGGAGAACATGTATTTCAACTATGTTAAGTTTGTATTTGGGGTAAATTCATCCCAACTATGAAATCCTTCATTGTGCGTAGTCCGACACGCACTTGGCCGGTTTTTTTTATCTGTTTATGCTAAAGGCATTACAGGCTTCTGCTAGCCTAGGGCAGTTTTGGCTGGAAATCTTTTTGACAAAGCATGAGTCCTTCTCATAAACCTCGTACCAAATGCCTAAAAAAATGCTAAACAAACAAAGAAAACACCATACATACTCTAAGTGTATTATTTTTATTATGCATGTAGGTATACACTACACTAACTACCACTTCTGTACTTTTCTAATCGTGTTAGTGGCTAAATCTATAATCACAATGTAGTTATGTAATAATTATTTTTATGTACATTTGTCAATATTTAATTTAGTATGTTAAAACGCTGTCTCTTCATCTGGCGGTTCTCTCGTGGGAGCCGGACCTGAAATCATCAATTGGTGTTACTTGTCTGACAACTGATATAAATTTAGAATTTTGGTATTACGGAGCTTAGGAAGAATGACGGCACGACTGCCTCTAGCCGTTGTACTACCGCAACTGACCACGACACTTGGCACGACCGACGCAGAGCGACCTCTGCCGGTAAAATACTGCATTTGGTTGGGTCAGGTTGAACACCAAACCTAGTTTGAATAATGCTAAGAAGATGATGATAAAAAAATCATTATGATGACATATAAAGACGGCATTGTCTTTACGTTCATGATAACGTTATACTGCAATCACCAACCGTCTCAAGAGTGGCAACCGGGACAACACATTGGCATTTTGATTTAAACAAACACAGGTTAGCTCCAGGAGTTGAAATTTATGGGCCGTAAATGTTACATTAAATTGTAGCAACAACGCAATTCGTGCCAATGTACGGTAGGCCGCACGTCAGTGGCAACAAAAACCGTACAATTTGGTCTCTTATTCTATTGAAACTCCGTACTACGATAGGCCAGCTCAAAATCAAAGTGTTACAACAGAGATGCGGCCGACTGTACGAGAAAAAACTGGTGCCTCCACAAATTTTTCATTAAAAACATATCCTAGATCTATAATGGTAAAATACTTTGATAAGATTACTTACTGTACTCTCTTTTCTCAGGGCATACTTTTAATGCGATTACTATCAGTATGGCGACACTAGCAATTGTCAATATTGCTATTAACAATATTTTTTCCGTTTCAGGGTTTCCAAGGGCAAGGCTATTTTGCCCCGCACCATTAGGGATATCTTTTTTTCTATTAAAATTAAGTTTTTTAGATTTTTCTTTACTTTCCGAAATCTTTTCCTGCACTTCTTTATTTCTTACTGCTTTCGAGTTATTTTCATTATCTTCTGGTATATTTTTCTGAACTTCTTTATTATCAACTACTTTAATGTTGTTTTCATTACTTTTGTTGTTAACAGTACTTTCATTTTTTTCAAATATTTTTTTTGTATTGAAATTGTTGTTTTTATTTACTTTGGTTTGGTTATGATTTACTTCGTCCATTTTTAGATTTTCTTTTTTCTTCTCTTTATTATTATTTGTATTTAATGTCGGGCTTACATTTGTACTAATTTCTAAGCCAGTAATATTATACAAATCCAAATCTATGAACTCACATTGTAATACTGTATTCTTAGAATCAACGTTAGGATGATCACATCGTAGTAGTATTCTTTGTTTCACATTTCCCACTTTCGCAGTTCCATTGAATTGTTTTAGATTTGAATCACTTAAGGATTCACTTTTCAAAATAATGGTCAGTTCCACCTTTGAATTAGGTTGTGTTTCGTTATTGATGGAAAAATTAACATATAGACAGCTGGACATTTTCAATTCTACGAAATTATTTTGTATGAATTGCTTTTCATTGTTATTTGCGTCTAAGTCAATGATCTTTCCTTCGTCAATGTTTAAAGATGAGTTGTTGCTACAATTATTTTCTTTATCCGTTACGACAATTTTAATCACATTTTCTGGATTTGTGTGTGACAAATTTTTATTGGTTAGTTCAAGTTTCCCACTAGGCATTTCTGTCTTGTTCCTTTTAATAACATCTTTTATACTATCAATAATTTCAATGGTATTAGTAATATTATCAATAGTTCTGTTCTTACCATCTGAAATTGGCTTTACATTATTGTCCAAAAATGTATTTTTGCTATTATTAATACTTACATCGTTAGCACAGTTTTTGAAATATAATTTTCTCTTTTCACTGAGTTGTTCTTTAGTAGATAATGTGTCATTTAATTCAAAAATTTGACAGCTCCAAGTAACCAGCTCTTGCTTTGTTTTATTTTTAGATTCGATTGCAGTTTTATTATTTAATATTTGGCTTAAAGGTGTATAATCTATACCTGTTATGTTATAGAAATCCAAATCTAAGGACTCACATTGTAATACTGTTTTGTTACTAGTAGTAGTACTACTTAAATCATGATTAGGATGATCACATCGTAGTAGTATTCTTCGTTTGACACTTTCATCTTTCGAAGTTCCATTGAATTGTTCTAGATTTGAATTATTTAACGACTCATCTTTCAAAATAATATTCATTTCCACCTTTGGGTGAGATTGCGTTTCGTTATCGGTAGAAGAAATAACATTTATACAATTGGATAGTATTAATTCTACATTATTATTTTGTAGAATTTTCACTTTATTATTGTTAATGCCTAAGTCAATGATCTTTCCTTCATTAATATTAAAATATGACTTGTTGCTACAATTATTTACCAATTCTGTTATGAGAATTGTTATAATATTTTCTGATTTTTTTTTTGATGAAGGATCTATGTTTATTTCTTTTTTTCTAGTAGAAATTTCTGTCTTGTTCATTTGAGTGCCATTCTTTGTTAAAATATTGTAAATACTTATGGTCTTATTATCTGTTATTGCCGTAATATTAATATCTTCATATTTATATTTATTATTACTTATATTTATTTCGTTGGAACAATTGATAAAATGTATTTTTTTGTTTTCACTGCGTTGTTCTTTAGAGGTTATTGTATTTAATTTTGTAATTTGACAATGCCAAGTCGACAGTTCTTGCTTTGGTGGTGGAGTTGGTGGAGTTTGTATAATTAGTGGATTATTTTTAGCAAAAACTATATCTTCGCATTTCAAATTGAGTGCATTTTTTGAAGTTATGGAGTTCTTTGTACACTCAGGATATTTGGTTATTGTGTTATTCTCGATAAAATTTGCTTTAATATATACATTTATTTGTTTTGAAGACTTATTCTCAATGTTTTGTTTACATTTGTTATATCTTAGAGTTGGACATATTAAATTCGCGGTTTTTAAGTGTTCAAAATGCTTTTCATAATTTGTAGAGCTATCATTGGATGATTCAGGAAAGTAACCAGTAAAAAGTGGTTGGACGCGACTGGTTTCATCTCGATTTATTGCTATTTCAAGTGAGTGAATATTTTTGACGTCACTTAAGCTATAATTTTCGGTTCTCCCTCCATCAATACAAACAGTTTCGGCATAATCACAGTACAATGTACCATTCTTAGTGGTTAGCAGTGAATTGTTTTGAATAGCGTTGTCTTTGATGTAAATTAAATTTATATCATACGTCGAAGTGATGAATTCTTTATCCACCGTGTAGTGTGGTTTCTTGTTTAAAATAATATTGCTTGTTGGTACATCAAGTGCTTCAGTTGTGCTTGTAATCGGTTTCAATGTGTTTTCTATGAAGGAATGGGTTTGATGGTTTCCTATTTTGATGTAGTTTTGACAACTACCCTGGATACCCAAGCAGTCAAATTCTATAACGCATTTCTTCTTTCCGGAATTTTTATCCGTAGAATTACATGGATAGCCCTGCATCTTATCGTAATTTATATCTCGACTAAAACAAAAATATATATATATATATTTGGGTGACTGGTAATTAGTGACCGATACTTAAACACGTGATTTTAGTCATCATTATGAACAAGTTTTACTATGGGAACAAACCATCAGTGCTATTCTGTAAAATCCCACCGTGAACGCTTAGGGGAAGTGAGCTTGAGAGTGAGCTGTCAATAGTGTCAATCCCTAGCATATCGTGGAATCACAGCGCACTTCACCTAAGCGTTCACGGTGAAATTTTAACAGAAAGGCACTGCTGAAATCGTGAAAAAATCTCAGTAAAGTCACGTGTTTAAGTATCGGTCACTAATTACCAGTCACCCTGTAAAAAAAAGGAAATAAAAGAAAAAAAAAATAATAGAAAATAGGTGACTACTTTGTGTACGTACATACTTTTAGCGCACATAAGCCCGCTATTTCAAGGGACTTAAACATAACTGGCGAATGTGGGTGTACTATGTCCATAGTACACCTCTGCCTAACCCTTCAGCGAAAAACAGGCGTGATGTTATGTTATGTAAAACATCAACCCTATATTCCCCGAAGGGTTAGGCAGAGGTGAACCGTACATCCACATTTCAGCAGTTACTATGTAAGATCACTGTATGTGTATTTGTATCACAACTTTTCTTTTGCCAATAAAACTTTGTGTTTTTTTGTATTTTGTTTATTTTAATAGTTTAAGTCCCAATAAGGGGTGGCCTGTTGCGCATTAACCGGGCAAAAATCCACACTCCGGGCTGCTATTGCAAAATTCCGGATGGAAAATTTGAATAACACTTTGCCCGACCAGGGAATCGAACTCAAGTCTACATGCTGAAGGAAAAATAAAATAGATCAATTGTTCACTGTTACAAGAAACTGATAAGGATATTCAGAATGGTGCTGTAAAACGGTTGCCTGTATCAAACCAATGAAACTGGGAACTTACCTTTTTAGTGCTGTTAACTTAACATAGCTGGGACAAGTAATTTCTTCAAATACAACAACATATTCGTCGCATTCGGCATCACATACATCAACAGCGTAGATGAGCTGTAAAAAAATAAGTAGGTAAATCATCACTATCATCATTTCAGCCGAAAGACGTCCACTGCGGGACATACGCCTCCCTCAAGCACTGGCACTTCGACCGATTCTGTGCTTCCAGCATACAACGGATTCCTCCTCCAAAAATGACAAGTAGATAAATATTTATTTATTCAACACTTTATCTACACCACGTAAAACTAAAAGGAACAAACACTGTGTCGGCCTCAATTTAAGTACACACATCAAAAGTGTCTAGGAGCTAGACGCTTTTGGATGACAACATAATTTAGGCCCTTTCCTCACTGGTCGATATGTCTGCGGTGCCGGATCGGTTCAGTACCGCGTGACGTCACGCATTTTACTGCATCGGTACCGAAAGCTTACCGAGTGCCTTATATATATATAAAATTATAAATGCGAAAGTGAGTTTGTGTGTTTGTTTGTTTGTTCGTCTTTCACGCTAAAACAGCTGAGCGCATTTGGATGAAATTGCGCACATGGGTTGATCATGACACACGGACAACACATACAAAACACGTACACACACATACATAGACACACAAACAGATCACACAGGATACAGGAAGGGGGGGATACAGGATACATAGGATACTTTTTATCCTGATAGTACGTTCCCGTGGGATAATTTTCGACATGCATGCGGGCAAAACCGCTCGCTAAAGCTAGTAAATAGTACGAGAGCCCACGACCAAAACTATGTCACATCATTTTACGGCCAAAACCGTATAAAATCGTTAGTTTTGATGATTCTAAATCCGACTTGGGTGGGTAGTACCAGTCAAAAACATCACAGTTTTATGGGAGCCCATTACTGCTACGTCAAAAAAAAAACAGGCAAACGGTTTCATCACAATTTGTCTGATGTCAAATGCGGCCTGAGCGCATTTTCAAAAACGTCAAAAAAATAAACCGATTTGTCTCATAGCAACCTTCTTGTACAACCTTTTTCATTATGTCCAACAGTTTTCAGACAGAATGCTATGTAACCTATCGCTAAAATTCAACAAGTTCAAAATGGTTTCAACACATATGAGTTTCATCACATTTTCTTCAGCAGAATGATTTATTCGCATCAACTGACCAATGTTCACATAAAAACAAGATTTTCAGACGGGGTGCTATGGCTTTTATTTTTTGCCTCATTTTTAATTTTGCTCAAATTATGGTCTCCTGGGTACGTACCCAGGAGATTTTTTCCAGGGGATTTTAGATACCGTAAACACAATTTTCAGAAACCAGTAGCGTTACACGGTTAATCTGTCGGTCAATTACATATTTTTTTTACATATTTAAAAATGCGGTCTGGTCATCGCGACGCGGAAATTTTCTAAAATTAGGTTTTTTGAATTTCAGAATAACCAAATCTATCGATTTTATACGATTTTGTTCGTACAACGATAAGGCAAAAATTTTGGTCACGGGCTCTCGAAGAATAGAATAGAATTTATTTAAATTTGGAATTCTAAATCAAAGCAGTGCGCGCGTGTATAAGGAAATAATAAGGAAACATAAGCAGTACCGAAACGGTACAGAAACGGTACCAAAACGATACCGTACCGACCAATGCGGAAAGGGCCCTAGATTATGATTTTAACTTTTTTGGATCGTTATTGATTCTTTTTAGTGAATTTCACTATTTGAATAAATAATTTTCTTTTAATTTTGATTAAAAATAGAAAATTAACTGTCAATTAGGATTCCTATAAAAGTTTATAATAGCTTTTTTACAAAACCATTACAATTTCTGCATCGGAACTGAAAAAAAAATGGCATATGCTCTAAAGAAGAGCTCTGCCGAGTATGGATGCCGTGCATACCCCACAACATTTTTTTTTGACTTGTTAGAAAGAACGTGGGCGGCCATTCCTCGAAGTGATTTTGATGAACTGATTTTAAGCATGCCAAATCGCTGTGATTTTGTGTCAATGGTAGAAACACAGTTTTTTTTTAAATATTTACAATAAAAAATAAAAAATCCTATTTTTTTCCTTTTTTGCCATTTAATTGACGATATTAATTTAGACTAATTTTCTTGCCAAAATTGGATATTTTCTTAATTTTGACAAAATACAGGGATAAGTTGTTAACTTAAACATAGGAATTAAAGTAAGAAGCCAGTCTAGAAGACTAGATTTGGTAAATATTAATTGAATAATTTTTTATAGTTAAAAATGTACTGGAGCCCTAGACACTTTTGATGTGTGTATGTCATAAAGATTGAGATTAAATAAATATTTTTGTATTTTGGTACTTCGTATTTCCTCTCAGCTCCGGTTGGTACCACGAGGTATCAGCAAACGCTTAATATCGTCAAGCCAGGCTGATTCCATATGGCACCAGCACACCGTAGATAATTTAAACTTGATTTGTATGCTGCTTACTGTTCAATAACGTTACTGAATTATTGAACTGTGTGGCGGATAATATTGTTCAGCTATACATAAAGATAGAAACAAGGCCGTGAAGGAGTTTTACCTTAACAAACGGCTGGACTTATATTATATACTGTATAATCTTTACTGTATTTACTGCTGTTATTTTTAATGTTCGTTGTAAACTTTGGTGCTTCAGGACCCAGGACCAGGAGGAGAAAAAAATAATTTCCAAATGCTTCTAACTACTTATATACCTAGCTCATTTTGGGGTCTCTAGAAATAGAAATATCGTTAATCTCCTCGGCTTTTATATTCCATAAATAGCATATAAAAGAAAGAGGTTATCTAAATACCTACCTATACTCCTTGTCATCTAGCTGGTAATCTGTGTGACAGGTTTTCCCAGTGCAGATACCAGTCTCCCACAAAGGATTTATTAGATATTTTAATCTTTATATTTCTAAGGCGCCTTTGTGGTAGAGAATAAAATGTTTTTATTATTTATTATTATTATACCTACACTCAACCTCAAAGCATTTATATCAATTAAACCATTTACAGGCACTTTTGAACTGTCAAGGAGCCGGTCAGTCAGAAATGTGAAGCTAGTTGCCCAGTCCAAAGCGTAGTAGGTACTTATGGATATACACGTTCTTCAAGATAGAAAAAGGATATACTGTATAGGAATATTACTCTTGAAAATAAACAAGTTTTACTGTGGGACCAACACTGAATTTAAAGAATAAGAAATGATGAAAAAGCAATTAAATAAATTATTTATATAAAACAAAAAAACAGCTGTTCCATACAACAGGGCAATACTAACACGATCAAAATGTATGGGATAAATAACCTTTTTACATATTTCAGAGTTGGTCTCATAGTGAAGGTTGGTCTCAGAGTGTGTACGTGTGTACTCATTTTCATGAGTATACACGTATACACACACTCACTTAAAGAAAGTCCCTTCTTTTACGTGATATCCTAACTAATATTATAAATGCGAAAGTGAGTTTGTTAGTTTATTTGTTTGTTAGGCTTTCACGCAAAAGGGTTGAACGGGTTTGGATGAAATTTGGCACATCGGTAGACCATAACCTGGGTTAGCATAAAGGATACTTTTTATCCCAGTACTACGTTCCCGTGGCATAATTTTTGACCTCCACGCAGGGGAAGCCGCGGGCAAAAGCTATTAGTTTGAAAAAAAGAAAGAAAAGAAAGAAAAATCGCCAACCCGTCTTGAATCAGCGCTGCGATCAATGCTCACGCCTTCTCTGTGTGAGACCCTTTGCGCTGTAGTGGGACAATATTATAGGCTAGTATTATGAATTTGTAACCTAACTAGCTTCTGCCCGCGACTTCTTCCGCGAGCCTATCCTTCCTCATGAATTTGGCTATCCAATGCAACAATAATGTTTCTGGTACTAGTAGTTACGGAGATTACCCCCTACATACAAACTTACAAACGAACAAACGAACAAATTTTACCTCTTTATAATATTATTTACACAAAAAAATATTATTTATAGAAAAACCCTGTCTGATCTGTGAGGCTGTTGTTAAGTATCATATTGAGAGTCTATTTATGTGGTAAAGAAATTTTTAATGGATTTGGGGTAATATTGGTATTAAAAATGTGATTTTTAAAGGCAATAACTTTTTATTTTAAATAATAATAATTATATTTTTTATTACTTTTAGGTAATGTTATTGCAGTAGATATCTATGAGCCCCTTTTGGATCGGACAGTTTTTTTACATATTGTATAGTATATACACAAAATGCTTACCATGAAGCAAAAAACTGCACAAATTACAAGCATATTCATTTCTCACAACACCCTTATCATGCACTACACTAGTTTAAGATGAATTATTGTTACTTAATAAATTACATTTTCACAAATCCACTAGTTAGTCAGCCAGAGTTTCGGACACAATGATAGAATAATATACGCTTCAATATGATTCATAAATGTTCATAATGTAACAATAATAATTACATAAATCAGTTCGGATATTCACTGGAGTGGTTTCCTTGTCAGTTTCCTTAACATCCTAGCCTTGTTTGCTGCTAATCGGTTAGTCGGGAATGGAAATAAAACTCATAGTAGTTTTCTGAAAAGACCCTGACCGAAATAAGCAATTTTTTTTTATATTTATAGGTGTGTTTGTTCGTTTGTAATGGATAAACTCAAAAAATACTTAACCGATTTAAAAAAAATATTTTAGGTGTAGAGCTACATTATCAGCTAGAAACAAAGGGCGTATTCTATTTTTTTATTATTGATATACTTACGAAAATTGCAATAATGAAACCCAAAGTACCAAAAAGCCTTCAAAACTCATTATTTGGCGTGCTGGGCGAAAACTATTGATGATACATAAAATAATGTACCTTATTTTATAGGATCAAACCATGGGCAACACGCTCCAGCGGTAGTGCCACCACTTGGCCTAAGAGACAGTGATAACAATAATCCCTAATATATATACCCACATTGAGATATTAAACCTTTGCGTGGGCAAAAAAAAAACACATTATACGTAATGAGAATAGCCCATGTCGTGATACTGAAGGAAAAATATCTATGTATCTCTTACCCATGTTTGCAAAAAAAAAAAATAAAGTAATGATTTAAAATTTAGTAAGTCAAATATTAGCAATGGTATCGGCCCCATCGTACGAGTCGGGGTCGCGGGTTCGAACCAAAGCAGGCGCTTTACTTTATGTAATTTATTTCATCACCGCTCTCAAAACAGTGAAGGAAAACATCGTGGAGGAACCAGCATGTCCTAGAACCGAAAATTCGAAGACATATGACATCCACCAACCCGCACTGGGCCCGCGTGGTGGATTACTGCCCACTCTTTCTCACAGAGAGGAGACCAGTGTCCCAGCAGTGGGAATATGGTAGACTGATTATACGGTTGGCTAATCATTTATCGCGTCATGACCGTTATAGGTCAATATGAAACAGGAAGATGATTACCTAAATAAAAGGATTACAAATACGATAGCATTATTAAATTTAAATTAAACAGGCGTGTCACAAGAATATAATATTATAAATATATATGTTTTATCAGCAGCATCCGTCACATTTCACTGAGCGTGTCATTGCTCTCACGAAACGTCACTTTCTGTGAACCATACGCATAATAAACGTTATCTTTGTCTTTTTTGTATTAATAGTAACAGAATATTTGCCCTTTTTTACGTGAAACTTGTAACATGACTGACGAAATTTAGGTGTACTAAATACACCTAGCTGTGCATTTTTAAACTTTTGATAGATACCCTTTCCCTGTTCCCTTTGTTTTTATTGTCATGCCTGTGCATGATGACAAATATTTTGTCATAAAACATTTATTTATTTATTTTATTTGGTTCACCAACAGTTGGTTACTCTGATACAAACACATATCTAATACTTTTTTTTAAGTAAACATCTACCGAGTTAGCATTCTCCTCTGCAGATCTCTCCTCGTCTCTTAACCAATCCCAAGTTTTCGTATCAGATTTTATCAGAATACCGAAAACTAACGTTTAGCCTGACTGTCTTAGGACATCGAAAAGAAAAATATCCTTCGCGGTTCTCGTGTCTTCGATATTGCAAGTGATGACGAATCACAAGCTGTTGATCGCTGATGATCGTCCAAGAAAACCGTAAAAAATCGTTAGTCAGGTACATAATAAAACTATGCATCTCACTAATAAGTAGGTTAATTAATGACTAGCAAAACAAAAAAAAAAAACTAGTTATTAAATCACCTTCCAAAAATGTTAATTACTTACCGCCTTCTGTTACCTTAATTTCTTCCAGTGTAATTCTAATAAAAGACAAGTATAAAAGGATAATGGCTTGAATGCAAATCCACAGGACGCACACTCATTGTCTGGCGCGGTGGCCCTGTAGACAATAAGAGCCTTATGGCTAAGATATATATGGCGCAAATTAGAAAATTACAAATAATAAGTTTATTAATCATAACGATAGAAGAACATGTCACATTGCAAGCGATAATTAGCAATAATATTATTTGAATTGTTAAATTAAAGTGAAGATTTTTAGAAGTGTCTGCGTTTGTTACCGTTATGCATTTACATACAAACTTGGTACACTTTTAGCATTATTTTAGGCTCAAAAAGAACTGACTTAGAAGCTTAGCGACGCTGCACACGTCATGTTTCCAATTCCGTTCCGTTAAAAAAACAGTACTTTTACGGAACTGTCAAATGAGATACTTCATGATTACACTGATTCCAAAAGTCATTTGAGGCAAATCACATATTTTTAATTTTATATTTAGTATTTAAAATTAGTAAATCTTATTAATATTTGGAAATCATTACAGTTTTTTATAATTAATTAATTCAATAGAATATTAGATTAGACTGATTTCATTCTTCGTTTTCCTCAGTTTAATGTTGTTGTTGTTGTTTTTTTTTTGAAAGGCAGTGAAGTGAAGTTTTTTACCATTATTATATATAACCCTTTCTTGAACTTTTGATGCTTTCAAAGCATCCGAGAATCAGAGGAAGAGAGCTTATTATTGTACCCAGACTGCAGTTAAATAGTACCTACTTAGTTACATTAATAACAACTTTATCAAAATAAAAAACCAAAATATTTTATTTCACATAAACCTACATGGACTTATGAAACGTCAGAAGCTAGGTGCACGGTTCCAATTGGTTGTTTCCTATGGAGAAGACCCGGCAAGAATCTCCATTGTTACTCTTTTAATCAACACCTTTTTTATCTGCATAACCAATAAAGTTGCAATCAGATAGCATCAACTGTCTCATTTACTTACCTATAATGTTCCCACTGCTGGGACACAGGCCGCCTCTCAGTGAGATGGAGTGGGCCGTAATCCACCACGCGCGCCTAGGGTTGGTGGATGTCACATGTCTTCGAATTTTTGGTTCTAGGCCATGCCTGTTTCCTCACGATGTTTTCCTTCACCGTTTTGAGAGCAGTGGTGATGAAATAATTTACACAGCGTAAAGCGCCTTATTTTACTTACTTTTAGTAAATGGCTTCAGAAGCCTTTAGACTACGAAACGATGTTATTTAAAGGTACACTGATAGGCATTCCATTATTACGTTCAACTAATTAACTTCAAAGAAGGTGTGTCAATTGACTAATTATAGTTTCCGTCTCATTAGCAGTTCTGCAAAGCTTTAATAATTAAAAGTTCAACTTGAAGTGTTATAAGAATCGCTCGCAATGGCGCCTGCGCCGATAATACGAGTAGTGTGCATAGTTTAGGAGATAGCAAGCATCATTATATCGTAGTTGACTGACTGACACAGTGGTGTGAAAACAATTAGACAAAAAATACACAACCTTAAGATTTTTTGAAATAAGTAAATTAAGTTTGGTATAAAATAAAATTGGGAACGTAGTAAGGATGTGCTTGAAAACGATAATGTTTTGTGTATTAGTGGTGTTGCTTGTGGATTTCGTTTGTTACACGGAAGCTTTAGACGAGAATGGTGAAGGAGTGTGTATAGTAAAGCTCAGGTAAAACTGTGGTCTTGTTTGTTATTTAAAAAATATGGACCTTGGTTTTTTTTAGGTTGGCTTAGAATAAATCAACCCTTGTCTACACTGCTGGGCATGGTTTTCTTCTTTACACTAAGTTCAATTGCCTACCTTTTTTTTTTTTTTGAGGTTTGGAAATCATCAAATAACTTCTGCCGCTCTGGGCGGAGCGGGAGGGCGTGTCAGACTCTTACTGACTAAAACCCACTCGTGTTCCTTCGGTTGCCCTGTTGCCGGGGGCCACGATCTCCCTTTCGGTTTTCTTCGAACCTACCTTACCTGAATAAATTTGTCTGCACTTCCGCTTGAAACTTTATTTGAAAAGTACTAAAGCTTGTGATAGTGCTAATTTATTGTTTAATATTTTGATAAGTTTCGAATAGTTATTTTGTTTATTTTTTTTTGTGTATTTTAAAAATGAAACATAACTTTATTTTTTCTAGTACTAGAAATCGAAGAAAACGGCCGTACAATGTGGCCATCAACAAGTGGTGTGGACGAAGAAAGTGTGTCGTCAAGAAATATAGGTTTGAGGTAATATTACCAACATTGTTTTATTCTGATGCTGTGTTAGAAATGACTAATAAGTCACTCATTATTTATACAAAATAAAATCTTTTTCCAGACATTTTTAACTTGGACGAACCACACGGTCTGCTGCAACGGCTGGCAGCACGACAGCGAGCTGGACATCTGCGAGGCCATCTGCAGCACTGGCTGCTACGGAGGCAAGTGCGTCTCCCCGGACCAGTGCCAGTGCCTCACCCCCGCGCACCTCGACCCCGAACTACTGAACACCTGCGTCACCCCCATCTGTAGCCCAACCTGCGTGAACGCCGACTGTCATGCCAACAACACCTGTATCTGCAAACCGAACTACACGCCATACAACTCCACGCATTGCTACAAATGCGATGAGGGCTACACTGCAGACGAGAACCTCAACTGTGTCCCTATCTGCGAACAAACATGCATCAATTCCACCTGTACTGCTCCTAATACTTGCACCTGTTCTGACGGCTACCGAAAAAAGAACAGCACCGTTTGTGAACCGATATGTGATTGTGTGAATGGCGACTGTGTTGCTCCTCACGCATGTTCCTGTTTCAAAGGCTACGTGCCCGTTAACAAGACCGTGTGTACTCCGAAGTGTAACAGCTGTTCCCATGGAGACTGCATTGCTCCTAATAAGTGTATCTGCCACAGTGGCTACGTTAAAATCAAAGGCGTTTGCAAGCCTCAGTGTTCCAAGACCTGTGTTAATAGTTTCTGCACTGCGCCAAACGTGTGTTCGTGTAAGAACGGTTACGTGAAGAGTAATAGTAGTCACAATGTCTGTGTGATACCTTGTGATAAAAACTGTAAGGGGTATTGTGATAATGATGGTGGGTGTGTCAAGTGGAACTGTTCATCAACGCCGATACAGTGAGTATTCATTTTCTTTTTATAAAAAGTATATTTCGATATGGCCGTCCACTTTTGTTGCTATCAGGGCGACGCTTGGTACAATACGTAACTATCTCCTGATAAGATATTACAAAAAATAATTTCTCCTGACATATTTGTCATTATGAATCGTTCTCAAACTTCGAATCTTGATCGCAAGGCGACAAAACAAAACGAAACAAGATGAGACGAACTCGATACAGGACCATAAATCATTGTAATAGCAGAAACAAATCAAAGGCGAGCACTGCACACATTAGGAAGTGCATTGACAGGTTCATTCATCAGTGCATATCAGATTTATCGCTTGACAGGACGTCGGTCGATATTGTATGCATGGCCACGTATGACGCGGGTCCGGTGACTGTGTACACTAGGGTTTACATGCAGCGGCGCTTGCATTTTTATTCGATGCCAAGCAAGGAAGCACGGACTCTCTTGAATTATTATATATACTGAATAAAGTATTATTGGGATTTCTCCATCTGGAATTTTGTCAGGGGTAGCCCGGAGTCTGGATTTATGTCTGGTTGATAGCAATCTGATATTATCTGATATGATCAAACCTGATAGTACATGGGACTTAAACATAACTGGCGAAATGTGGGTATACTATAGGTTCACCTCTATCCAACCCTTCGGGGAGTACAGGCGTGATGTTATATTATATATATACAGGGTATTAGGCAGACGGTTGAACTTACGACATGGCGAATCCGTCGGGCCGTCTGCTACTGGTTTAGGCCCAATAAAAATACCCAGGCCACACGGATTTTTTATAATGTTTTTTATTTTCAAATTATTCGTATTTTGTCGTTGCTCAAACTACAAACGTCAATAATTTCATTTAAAAATAACAAAACTGGCTACATTCTTATTGTATTTTCATAGAGAGTAATTGTAGAATCATTGCTAGAAAACTGATTTGCAGATGATTATTAGAAAATTAAATACGAGCCCTTAAACTACAAATAAATTAAAAATACGAACCGAAAGCCCTTCATTGAACTGCGTTAAAAAAACAACTAAGAGTGATAGAGCAGTTCTAATTCTAAGAAAACATCTTTTGTTCATGCCCTTTCAAACGGTATGCAATATGTACATTTTATTTTAAAACAACTAGAATAATTCACTTTTTTTTTCTCACGGAACTCTACATTTGCGAAAAGTAAAATTACTTTAAAAAAAAAGAAAAAAACATTAATTTTTACGTAGATTCTACAATTGTTCTAGACGAATATAAAAATGAAATGTTGCCAATTCTGTTATTTTTATTGATGAAATTATTGATGTTTGAAGTTTGAGCAACGACGAATTTCGAATAAAATTTAAAAAGTCATTTAAAAAAATTCGTGTGGCCTGTGTCTTCTTATTGGGCCTAAACACGTAACAGACGGCCCCACGAATCCGTCATTTTCGTATGTTCAACCGTCTACCTAACACCCTGTATGTAACAATATAATCCTAACTAATATTATAAATGAAAAAGTGAGTGTTTGTTTGTTTATTTGTTTGTTACGCTTTCATGTTAAAACAGCTGAACGGATTAGGATGAAATTTGGTACATTAGTAGACCATGACCTAGGTTATGACAGAGTATACTTTTTACCCGATATTCCCACGGAATTGAGATTTATGCGGGTGAAACCGCGGGGTGCAGCTACTTATTTATAAATGGATCTGGTAAATCACTTTAATTAAGAAGAACAGCTAACATGGATAAATGTTTTCCTTGAGATAAAATTTTCATCTAGTATATAATAATAAAGCTTTATTTATTTCCGTGCAAATTACAAACTAATAACTTAGAAATAAAAAATAAAAGAATATAAAAAACAAACAAAAAAAGTAGTTTGCGCGCACCCCCTTCGGGTAAAAGCCTCCTCCAAGGAATGCCAGTAATCTTTGACTTGTTGCTGGCTGTGTTAAGCTAGCTTGACCCACCACCTCCACTATCCTATCTACCTATCTAGCGTTAGGCCTGCCTCTGTTTCTGGTGCCTCGTAGTCCAGTCCATTTTACTACTCTTTCCGTCCATCTATCATCTTTAAGCCTAGCCACCTGACCTGTCCACTTCCATTTTCTTTGAAATGAGAAGGTTAGGATCTTCTCATTTCAAGGAAAATGGAAGTGGACAGATCAGGTGGTGTTACTTTTGTTTTCTTCCGAATTTCGACGTTTCTGACCCTGTCTTTTTATTTTAAATCCAAATAACTTCTCTCTATTCTTCTTTGAGTAGTCTGAATTTTGGTCCTGGTCTTGCGATCGAATGTCTAAGCCAGACTTAGACATTCGAATGTCTTAGCCGTAGGTGAGATATGATGGTGAGAATCCATGACAATTTTTTTTTGTTGGTTGTGGAAGCTGCGATTTGAAAACTTCCTTCAGGTAATCGCAATTCCTCTGTCCACTTCTTCTAAATTTCTTTTTTTGCTGAAAGACATTTATTTGCCTAGATAAACATACTTTTGAACAAACTCGAGAGGTATGTTGTTAACTAAGATGGATGTCGATAGGTGATTAGTGGCAACTTTTGTTTTGTCGACATTCATTTCCAATCCAACTTTTATACTGGTTCGATGTAGATCGTTTATCATATTATTTCATTGTTGTGGATTTTCTGAGAGCAGGATAAGGTCATCTGCGAACCTCAAATGACTAAGGAACATCCCGTTTACATTGATGAATTACTTTGACCATGGTAATCCTTTCATTATATGTTGTAAGACCGCAATGAACAATTTCGGTGAGAGTGGGTCACCTTGTCTCACGCCTCGTGCCTGTTCTATCTATTGTAACGCTACTGGAGCTGTTGGCATAGGTGTTTCTTATAATATGTATGTATTTTTCGTTTATGTTTTGATTTTGTAATGCTTTTTAAACTTGCTAGTATTAAATGCGTTATTTTTTTATTGTATTCATCAACATTGTGATTTACAGCTGACGTTACGAGATATATATAATTGTTAAATTTTTCGAGATATGTTTCTTGCTCTTTCAATGTTTTCATCGTTTCTGAAAAGTTTGAAAAGTTGCGTCTGCTTTTTTTTTGTTAATTTCAGGTTAATGGTGGTTTTCAGCAATCTATGATCTGATCCGAAGCTGAATGAGGAGAGCACTTCATACTTGGAAAATAAGTTGGGTTTTGTAGACATGATAACATCAATCTCATTTCTAGTAGTTCTGTCGGGAGTGATCCATGTCCATCTGTTGGTTTCTTTTAGCTTGAACATAGTGTTAATTATTTTCAGGTTATATTCGAATGCGTGTTGGATAAGTCTTTCTCCGCGGATGCTTCTTTTCCCAAAATCATGTGTACCGGTAACTGATGATCATATTTTTTGGGTATTCCAATCAGCGCGTTAAAATCTCCCATTGAGATTATATGTTTTGTGGAGATAGAGTCGTGAGCTTTCGCCAGGTCTTCATAGAAATTGTTTATATCTTCTTGAGGTGCGTTCTCAGATGCGTATGCCTGTATTATTGCAAAGAGTAAGTTTTCGAATTCTATTTCGAGTATGCAGTCTTTCAGATATACCCGTGAATACTTTTATATTTTCTTCATGTTTTTTCTTGACTAGGAAGCCTACACCGTATATGCCTTTGGTTTTCCTATATAGTACATTGCGTAACCATCATCTTCAATAATGTCTTCTCGTAGTCGGCGAACTTCACTTAATCTTATTAAGTCGTGGTTAATGTTTTGCAAAACTGTTTTTAGCTCAATAAGTTTTTCTGTTGAAGATAGTGTTTTTAAAATTGAGAGTAACACAAATAACCTGACCATTAACAGTGACTATCTGACATATCTACTTGGTTAAACGAATTTAACCTTGAACTAAATTTCGCTAAATCTAAAATAATGCAATTTAGACCTTATCAAAAGCGACCTTTCGAAATAAATTTTACCTATAACAAAACTAAATTAGACTGAATTGATAATTTTAAATTGTTGGGCTTTAATATTGATACAAACTTAAATTGGAAATCTCACATATCACACATAAGTAGCAAAATCTCTAGTTTCTCTTATGCTTTTTCGGAATTGAAAAGATCTACAGATTTCAAATCTGCTAAAGCAGCCTATAATGCATACCCGCACTCTTGGCTCCGTTACAGTGTAATACTTTGGGGTAATAGTACGAACGTCGATAAGCTGTTCAAGTTACAAAAAAGATGCATACGTATCTTGATGAATATAGGAGGTATGGACAGCTGTAGACCACATTTTACAGAACACAATATCCTTACACTCATATCTCTGTATATCTTTGAAATTTGTTTGTTTGTCAGGAAAAATAAATCACTTTTTCCCTTAAATAAAGATCATTACACCCAGCCACGAAACTTCCGACACCAAAATGATCTAGCATTAGCGGTTTCAAAACTATCCATTTTCCATTCAGGCCCTTATGTAATGTGTATTAAGATTTTTGATAAACTACCATTGTCTTTAAAAAAAAAACAATTTATTTAAAACAAAATCACTTATTTGAACCAGAAATGCTACTAAACATTGCAAGAGTTTTTTGATGATTTAAAAAAAATAAATAAATATTTTCTATAAAAAAAATAAATAAACAATTTAAAAGTTAGACATAAATAGCTGACTATTGACCATTGTTTGTATACATACCTACATATTTAATTTATTTGTATTAATTAATTTAATCTTTTATTTAATTTATTACTCATAATAAATAATTCGATAGCTACAGTAAAAATTAATAATTATTATTCTGTTCTACTGATTTGAAGCATGTTTTGTAGTGTTCATTACATGTAATTTATTAATTTTATTTTGTTTTGCAGTGCCCTCACAGGGTGCATGTTTGAAACTAATAATCCTATTCTAACCTCTGTACAACATGTTTGCAATGAACTGATTTGATTTGATTCTATACGTATTATTTTGTTGCTTATTTTCTTGATGCCTTGGAGAGTTGTAGTCTAATTGTCTCGCGGTGATTAGCCGTACTGGGACATCGTGAGGTGGGCACGTTAGTGGTTGCTATTCGGTGTCTACTTGTTTATTTTGTGTTTTATCTTGAGGGTTGTACAGTAGTTTTGTTTTTTGTATTATAAAGTTCTTCAAACCGGCCGTTTTATTTTTCGTCGCTGGTTTATCTTTTTACATACAGTATTCTGCCTGCCACTTGCTGTTGATTCTGGGGATTCTGACAAGTTCCTTTTTATTTATTTGGCTGAGAGATGTGTTGTTTTCTTAATTATCCATAACAATAAGTCTATCGTACTTAATGAATGCCTTTTTCTCCATTTCCTTTTATTTTTTTAATTGTGTTTGTAATTCCTTGCGTTTGTTGAGTACTTCCAAAGGGAAGTCTTGTTTGAGATAATATAATGTTTTGTTTTCAAGGCATTTGCTGTTTTTCGGTTTGTTAGTTTTAATCCTAGTGTAGTAAACGTTATAATTACTGGTCTGACTATTTATTTCGCTCTTTTTTCTAAGTTTTCTAACACAGTCATTTAATACGTATTGGAGGTTAAAGTTGGTATTAATTATGCCATTTTTTTTTTGCAAGTTTGTGATACTTCGTTCGTTCATTATAATAGCTAGGTATTTTTATGTGCATTATCCCAGTCTCATAGTAATAGAACCTAAGTATTATGATGTGTAAAGGATGCGGCGATTAGTATTCTTCCATTGGATTAATAATATAATTTATTAATAATTATATTCTATTACTAAACTTCAATTTAATAATAATAATAAATATTTTCAGTGTGCATTTATTACGAGTACAAGTAGCGCCATCTATATCATTGATGTTCGACACATTCAAGACCAGACTGTTCACGCCTAGCACTAATTCCAGGGTGAAAAACTAGATGGCGTTAGTAGTATCGTTTACATTTGACCATGTATAAGCGGTGACTTGGCGAGAGCATTAATTTAAAAAAAGGCGTAATGTTTGTTGGTCTTATGTAGGTGTTTATTTGTTCATGTTTAGCTATGGATATCTATAGCTAAATATTTTGATTCCATACGTTTTTCTTGATTTCAAATCCATAAGAATATAAAAGCCTAGCAGCGAGATATAATTTTATGCATTGGTGCTTTTTGTTTGATAGGTAGGTAAAGAATCTGAAAATGCCTTCCTTTTGCGATTTTGTTTCAATGCCATACCTATTCGATACTACTTACTAATGGCACTTCCAAAATAATGGGTAGTTGGGTACCGCTTATTTTATGCAAATCTTTTCCGGAATGCTGATGAATTGGAGACTCCATATTTAGGTACCTACGCCTGAGCTATAAGTTTGATAAGCCATGTGAATGAACAAAGATTTGCGAGTCCCGTCATTTTGCTTTGTTACTTAGGCAGAATTTTTGGTTTGTCTATTTTTATGGATGTTTGTCGCTACTAAGTATGAACGTGGATAGTCGCATACAAATGATGCAATAACAAACTTTAGTAGGTATGCAATTATATTGCTACAACCGAATCCAGATACAGTTTCCTCAAATTATACGTTCATAGCCGGGAGTCCTCGCGGAGAGCTAATTTTAAATATACGTTTTCTTAGCGAATACAACATTATAAACTGTGAAGATAAAATAAGTTGTATATTTTAAAAAGGTTATTAGTATACTGGTTGAATTTCAAATTCTAGTAATTTTTTTTTTTTTTAAATGGCAATGCCCGTATTTCAGGGGTGGTAAACCATTTTACGGTTACAATTAATATTCACTAAAAATAAACATCTTTATTTTTAGTGAATATTAATTGTAACCTGCATGAAAATTTCATAAAGAGTTGGACATCCCTGTCTCGGGATCTTAGCGAAAACGTAATACTGGTGACCCTTCCGGAGGGTCAACTTGCAATATGTATGGCGGCAAGGCGTTTGAGCTCTAAAAAAGTGGGTGGAGTCGAAAATTTTAACTGGAACAGTAGGGCGAATCCTAATTCATAAGAGACACGGGGAAACTGTCTTAAAATATGAGCTCTTTTTTCATGAAAAAAATGTCATATATCATTTTTTGGTAATTTGCGAGTAGTTCATGATGATTAAAATTGACCATAATGGTATGTAGTTGTAGACGGTACCTATGGCTTAATAAACCGTACGTAATAATTATATACAACGTTTTGACGTTGTTTTCAGCAGTTGTTATGTAAGGAGGTAACGGTACCTTCCTAGTATAAACATGGCCTGTAGTTTCCTTATTTGTAGAATGTTTCCATTAAAGTTATAAATAATAGGTAGGTAGGTACCTACCTAAGTAGCCAGTAAGTAAGTAAACAATCTGTCTCCACTAAATGTTTGGAACTTTCAGGTTTTCACAGCTTTAATTAAAATAGTTAAAAACCAAGTACAATAATTATATATCGATTTTTCAGTTCACCGCTAGATGGCGTTGATAGTGCTATTACAATCAGATTAATCTGACTGTAATAGCACTATCATTGAGGATTGATGATTTTACTTTTCTTAGTTTTAATGACCACAATAGCGACGGTCTAATCAGGCCATAGTTTTGCTCTAGCAGTGTTATAGTCGTATAAATATGTAATAAATTGATATTACATACGTATGCTGACCACAAGCCGACAGCAGTGCGTGGGACGGCTTCCGAGTTAAATAGACCGCTGACCCATGAAGGTCGCAGTACCTACTGCATATAGACACAAACACAACATAATCAGTCCAAATAGTTCCCACTGCTTGGACTTAGCATTATTTGGACTGTTGTTGTTGGCATCCCTGTCAGATGGAGCGAAATCTACCACGCAAGCCCTGTGAAGGCTGGGTTTGTACTCCTGCAGGTGGATTAAAGCCCTCTCCATCTCACCGAGAGGAGAACTGAGTCTCTAAAGTAGGAAAATTACAGTATGTAGGTACTGATGTCAGACTCTTACTGAAATCACATGGCGTTGGTACTGCTTGAGAATAGACATTGGCTTCATCCGGACAAGAATCTCATCATCTCATCTTCCTGCCTTTGTGCCATGTAACTTGGGTTCAGCAACACCTTTTATCATTCTCTCCGTTTCCTTTCAAATCATCCCTCACACAATCCATCCATATTTATCTTTAATATGAATATAACAATTAAAATTAACCAGAACATTTTTACCAAAAGTACATTTAAAATTGGCAATGTTTATCTTATCGCGGTCACACGATAGGACCCTCGATGTGTGAATGCAAGTGATGCGTCAGCTGTGATACACTTGGCCGCAACAAACATCATGATAATCTAAAAAAGTCAAATTCAAATCATTTATTTCAAATAGGCCCATGTATGTCACTTTTGAACGTCAACATTTACAAAATAATATAAGTGATTTTAGTCGCCCTTTCCAAAAGGTAGTTTTCGTATGGAGAAGAATGGGCAAGAAACTCCACCGTTACTCTTTTAAAATGTTTTACAATAGTTTGTATAAGTACGTACAGTAAGCGTTCAAAAGTGCATAAGCACGTTAAGAATCATATTGCTGTGAACACGCGGTGTAGTCCGTATATCTGTATGTGTAAACAACACGGCACACACACCACAGAGAACGCAGTATTGCGCTTTACACACTGTCGTATCGTCGCGTATTTGCGCCGCACTACCGAAACAAATATATATTTCCGTCGCTTTTGTTAGACAACACGCATCATGCGCTTGACCTTGGCCAGTTTATGGGATTACTAAAATTCGATCCAAATTTACGTGTGCAGATAGTAGAACGCGTTAAGCATTGGTCTGAGATGCAAACTGGCTTAAGTTCCAACCTCGTCAAGCACAGTGCAGTTTTTGCAAATATTAATATTTTTGTTTGCAATAATATTATATTTTAACTATTGCTGACTTTTTTATTAATGCTGTTATTGCAATAAAGGGTTTAGAATTAAAAATGCGTGATATGTGATAGCAAATTAAAAAATTGTATTCGTTATATTTATTTTACTTATAGATAATATATTGCTACAATTATTTGTCATTACGTCAGCTCAATAAGATGTGAAATAGATGTCAAGAAACTTAGAAGCAATTTATATTATTTTGACATATTTGTATTATGAAATGTTTTTAATTTTAAATTGATTTTTTCACCATAAATATTAGCTAGCTTATTATTAGTTAGCTTTGATCATGGTCGAAGTAATTAAGCAATAAATAAGAATATAAGACTAATCAAAATGTAAAAAAAAAACTACTTACAAAATAGGTGATTTTAAGGTTAAGTATGGGCAGTTTGTTTACATTATTTATTTTACATTTTATTTGGCTTTAGTAAATATTGGTTGGTATTGAGGTTATAGCTTAATTATTCATTTTCTTTACGAAAAGAAGATTGAAACTTAACCTCAAATTGTAATCCTAAAATAAAAATATTACTAAAATAATCTTAAACATTTTCGGTCTATCTGCGAGAAATACGACAAACAACATATTGTAACTTGCTTAAAAAATCGTTACCACAAATTCATGCAACAACGAATCTGTTGTTTATTAAGTTGGTACGGTAAATATTTTAAGGTTAAAATATAGCAGTGTCCCACTTGAAGTCTAATATAAGAATACTATCGTGAGAAACTTAAACGTTCTTGTTTATGCCTTTCTGTCGAAAACGGTTTCCTAGCTGGTCTTCAGTGATGCAAGCCTTCAGAGTGCACAGCGAACGGTTCATAATGACGTGTTTAATAATTCAGCAAAATATCTCGTTGGTATGAAACCATTTGTTTCATATTCCTCCATCATTTGACGTCGCTACTGCTCGATAATAAGCCTCTTCCTCATTCCTCTTAACCCTCACAGTATTTCTCTAGAACAAAGAATAACATTGTATTTATTACACATAATAATTATTTATCATTCACTAATCGAATTAAACCTCATAATGAATTTAAAATTTTAAAGGCATCTTCTGTCTCAACAATACCTCTGTTCTATCAACAATACCTTTGATTAAGATTTATGTTTAGTAAAATATTTAAATGATAACACTCACACTTAGTCCGGTCTCGTTAGATATTTGTGTAAATTACATTCACTTTTACGCAGCGCAATAATATTTGATCTCCCTTCAATATTTATATTTGACTGCATTTTGGAAACAATAACCACAACACCGCTAATACCTAAATACTCGTCACCAACAATAACCACGAACCAACAAAGTTTTATTAAGCGAATACGCGTAACGAACTGCGTCTGTCTACCCCACAGAAATCGAAATAATTTACTTAGTTTTCTGTGGTCTACCTGCTAAACCTTAATATTTATGTGAACAAGACGACCGAAACAAAAAACGAATGATTATTGAACTAGTCATTATTAAAAAATAACATAAACTATGAATAGTAATTATTAAAAAATAAAAACTATGAATGTAATTATTAAAAAATTACAAGCAAACCACAGATGAGAGTTGAACCCTCGCTCGGCTCGCCATAATCGCACATATCAAAGCACGTTATCCACTGAGCTAGCACGCCGTATTCTAAATTGATTGAAATTATGAACTACTATGAGTTGCAGACAAAGTGAGTGTGTGTGTATCTATAGTATTGTAACATCTTATAGAAGAAGGTCGTAAGTCAAACCGAAGCGTCAGTCTATTGCTTTGTGCGATTGCCTATGGACTTTTGGTCGCTACTGTACATTAGTTAAATAATTATATGTGAAGACGATGCACCTAGAATAAAATTACTATACCACAATAGGTAAAAAGAATAAAAAATGAAGCAACGACAGATAATTTAATTATGTGATCGATACATGGTGCTCACATATTTACAAACATTGTAAAAGTAGACGATTTTCCTATTTTTTTTTTAAATTAATAAGTCAGTGTGTGAGGAAGTAATCACAAAATGTAAAATCCATGTCATATAACACAAAATTATAAATTTTATAATTAAATTAGTAACCTGTTTGATTTTGTCTTGATTCTAAATTGTCGTATGGAGCAGGACCAGCATATTTCCAAGCACTCTTTATCTTGGATTTATAATCCTCTAATTTGTAATATGCTTTTTTACAAAGTGTACTTGTAATATGAGTTTAAAATTGTCTTTCATTTAATTGCAATATGTCACAAAGTATTTTGTTGTAACATTTAACACATCAGATAAACAAGATCAACGATTTTTCAGATTATCTAAAGTACATACATCTTTTATCTAAAAATCGTTGATCTTGTTTATCTTTATTTCTAGTATTAACATTATTTCTATCATATATTTTATTAAAAAGATGTGGATTTTTCCTTAGATACATAATATTTTCATAAATGAATTGGCAAGGTACCGTCATAATATTAATCCTTTTAAATAATTCCCTGAGAGGTTCGCGGCGAAGTAGATTATAAATGGCTCTAACAGCTCTCTTTTGTGATATAAAGATGGATTCAATGTCAGCAGCCCGACCCCACAGTAAAATGCCATACGACATAATGCTGTGGAAGTAGGAAAAATAGACCAAACCCGCGGTTTCTACATCTGTTAACTGTCCTATCTTTCTAACAGCATAAGCGGCCAAGCTTAGCCGCCCCGCAAGAGATTTTATAATGAGGACCCCATTGTAATTTCTCGTCTAGCGTGATTCCTAGGAAAACCGTTTGATTAATAAATTCCAGTATTTCTCCATTTAATATGATGTCACATTCGCTATTTCTAACATTAGGTAGGTAATTTAAATCTAATGCATTTGGTTTTTTTTTTATTCAGTACCAAATTATTTACCGTAAACCAATCTTGGACCATTATAATATGTAGTATTCTGTTCGGGGTGTGGCAACATTACCGCCCTGTGTAGGCGTCGTGTATTACGACCCACTCTCTTACCCCGTCGTGGCCACGAGAATACACGCAAACGGCACGCAGTCTTGCACAAGACGCTGCAGTACAGAGAAAACAAATGAAAGAAGTTATTTAGACCAATGATTTGAATGTCGTGGTAGCTCCGCGTCTTACGCGCGAGGGATCAAATACGGATAAGTACCAATGTGTGTATTATTGTTAATAATTTGAACATACTGGCTGGCGGAGATATTTTTCAAACAGGGCAAAACCTTCTATGATAACAGAATAATCTCGTGTAACAAGCGGATGTCCTTAAATTCCTTGTATTACAATGATATCACAACAAAGTTGCAACGATATAAATAGAAAAATATTATCTACATTTTACGCTTATAAATAACTTTCCTTGTGCGACAACTCCACCGGGGCTTTGTCCTATCAACAGTAGAATGTTATCGTTATGTGCGCTACATAGTAATAGTCAATTAAAATGTATAAACATGTTTGTTAACAATAATAAAAAAAATACAATCTAATTAAGTCACTGGGTAGGTTCTAGACGGGTTTAACTAAACTCTTTAGGTGTTGCTTAGTACTCATCCTGTAGATTCAGTCATTGGTATTAGTGTTTTTGAGCAAGCATATGCAGGGCGAAAAGTTGATACCTGAATAGGTGAGGTATGATGAGAGACCATCAAAAAATATTTGAAAAGTTTCAGCCCGCGGCCCGCTCCTATCTGAAGCTTTTTCCACTTTCAGATTTCCAAAATGGATAAAAAATAAAGTGATCTTCAGAGCCGTTGAGTTTCGTATGATCGGGGGCAGCCTGAAGCATAATGACTTAAATAATGTAAATCTGATGAAGAAATTGTGCTAAGTCGCTATGTTGCCCTAAAGATGACGGCTTTGAAAACCCAGATTTGGAAAAAAATTAAAAGGAATCTGAAACTTTTCAAATATAATTTCAGTATTCTCTTATCATGCCGCACCTACTCAGCTATCAACTTTTCGCCCTACATAAACTTCTTCAAACACCCTCTGGGAGGGTCTAGGGTGGTATTAAGGTGTAATTACATTACAGGCAAGTAAGTCATTGCATCTTTGTTGGACGTCTTTGCATAGGACGGGAACACTACTACCACTACTACATATGGTCTACAATGTGGAGACTATTTTTTAAAACTATCAATTCAATCTCAACAGGGAACTTGAAATATTTTTTTCAAACAAACTTCTTCTTCTTTTCGTGCGGTTAGTGACTAATCTGGTGTCAGAGTTTTAAAGCTGCCCATGGGCCTCTGACTTGGCTTCATATACCGTCGAGAAATATCTCTCAGGCTGGCCGGTTACCTTACGATGTTTTCCTTAACCGTTTTTGAAGCAAGTGATAATTATATTGTGTATGTCTTAGGTTCGAACTCGAGACCTATCACTTGGCAGTCTGACGGTCACGCCACTAGGCTATCACTCACTTTTTTAAGCAAACTAATTAGAAGTGATATCTGTGGCGATAACCAGTTGGTTGATAGGCAAAACCCATGGTCAGTCCACTATGGGTTTTGCCTATCAACCAACTGGCTATAGTGACTACACTAATGCGTATATTTGATACAATTTTTGTATGCAGTTTAGGAACGTCATTAGAAATACAATGTTCAAATTATTGTCATAGTGTCGCTATTTTATTTTATCAGAGTTCTTATTGTATTTTTTTTGTTTATCATTATTGTCCCACTGCTGGGCATCGGCCTCCCTACTCTCTTTCCACCTCTCTCTGTCCAGAGCAGCCAAGAACCAATCTTTATTAAAGGATTCCAGTACATCCCGCCATCTCCGTCTAGGCCTGCCGCGACGTCGTTTGCAATTAAGACGCAGATATATGACAGTGACCTTGAGTGGTTAGCTTTTTTTTAAAGGTATTTTAATAAAACTGGTATACTAAAATATCAATAATAAAATTATCTTTAAAATGGTGAAGGTTTCAGAAAAATACGCTTGATAAGATTTTGCGCGATTCTCAGTTTTTATCCGCGTTAGACCTAACTTTGCAAATTAATTTCACTATGTAATATAAAAATAATCCAAAATATGCCTATATTAAAATATTTAAAAAATGCTCTAATTTAACACATATTTTTCCAAATCATTAACACTACTCGTTTAGACGTCGTCTTCAGTATAAAATCATTAAAAGTCTGTTATCGTCGCCTTAAGCGGGCCCCACTGGGTTGTAGGTATGGCCCATTGATCGTCTAACATGCGGCAGATGTATAAAAAACTATGCAGTACTTAATTATGATACCACCGCTCATGAGACTAGGCGAGGTCTATAGGTTAATCTAATCGCCGTTAGCACCAGGGTGGCACTTCCGGTTGTAAAGGCTATAAAAGTGCAGCAGTAAGTAATAAAGCCAAGCTATTCAAGGACTTGCCATCCTGTCACGCGCTATGTACAGTACATTCTAGTCTACGAAGAAAGTACGATGCCTAGATTTTTGTCAGTGCCAAATATTAGACACGTGTCCGAGCCTTGTCGAGTTTCAACCATTCTGGGTTCGCGACAATTGCAGTATCTATTGTGCCTGTTTAAGAGTCCGTGCACGAAATCGACAGATTTTGATCAATTTTGTTCACTAGTTGTGAGAAAGGGAAACAGAATTTAAACAAAATTATTTGTAATTTGAAAAGTCGGATTCTTTGTCTTGTACATAATGGAAAGGTATTTTTCAAATAAATTAAGGATTCGTGGAAAATCACTAAAATTCGCAACAAGTTTTCCAAAAATTTACGCGAAGTTTGATCGATTCGTTAGAAGAAACTAATATTGATTTTGAAATTTAAAAATACAATCAACATTATTATGTGGTCTTCCTGTACATAGGGGAAACACTTTTTCAACTTCCATACAAAATATAGCAGAAAAAAAAATGTTGAAATAACCATTTTTTTTAAACTCTGCCTGTAATGTAATTTTTCCTATTATTTAGCTAACTATATCTAGAAATATAAAAATCACACATTAGTTCTCAGCTATCCTTGAAATAAAATCAAAATTTTATTTTATGATTATACTATATCTTCATTAAGTAAATTAAGGTGAAATAAACCATATTTTCGAGAGCACAAAAGTGATGCAACTGCAATGCAATTAACAGGTGCTGTGACTGACACGAATGGTTTAGCACAACGAAAACTGTACTTTTACATTTACACAGACTTAATGCTTCAATTATTTCAAGCTTTCTTACAATTTGATAAAGTATTGACGAAAAAGGTTTTTTTGTGCACGGACCTTTAAGAATGTATTAGAAACGGTGCATGGGTTTTTATAGGAAGCTTTTTATAAGAGATTTTTAACGTTCGACTCAGCGACAAAAGTAGAAAATACTACAGCGCGATTTAATTTAAGCAGTCATTTAGGCGTCGCTTAATGTTAGTGAAAACGGGCGTACTAGAACTAAGAATTGAATAGCATCTACATTATAGTTTTCAAATTAGTTGTGGCTTAAATACAAACCATTAAGTTACATCCAACTCAGTTGCACGATAAAGCTTTTAGTTTCATTATTATAACAATAGGTCGTCTAAAATTATAACTAAAAATAAAATTAACTAATAAGTACCTAAATAGGTATTATTAATTTCCTCAAAGTTTAATTGACTAATTTGTATTATTCATTAATCATCAGTTCATTGTTAATTTTCAAACAATATTATCATGCATTAAAATAGCCTCCAGTAGTGAAAGAACGGGACATGCAACTCAAGCGCACCCTGATGGCATAGACAAGTGGCGATCAGTTTCAAAGCGTTTCATATTCCTACGACTTTCTCCAGGTAACATAAGCTTTCGGTAGCATAATCAATCCCATACATTTTTGCCTTTTCCATCATCGTTATCGTTAATTCAAATTCAAAAATCTTTTATTTCAATCCATTTAAGATTATTTTGTGCATTTGATAGAGTGTCACTTCGACTTGGCTCCCCTCGGTAGTCAGCCCCGATACCATTTGCTGACTGCCAATATATATATATATATATTATTTTACTGCCCCTTTGGTCTCGCAAGCGCGATTGCCGAGCGGGAGGTTCTGGGTTCGATTCCCGGGTCGGGCAAGGTGTTATTGGGTATTTCTATTAGGAATTTCTTAGTAACAGCCCGGAGTTTGGAAGTTGGCGGTGTGATGCCCCCGTGCCTCGGAAATCACGTTAAGCCGTTGCCGTCCCACTGGACTATGAGAGTGAGGGTAGAGAGAGTGCACCTGTGTCTGCGCACACACGTCTGCACTATAATATCTCCCGCACTGAAAGCTGGTCTCCGCTGAGATTGGTCGTCATGGCCGAAATTCGGTCTGGAGAGCAATATTATAATTTTTAGAACGGCAAGTTTGCTATAATTGAATTCCTAGCTAGATTAGATATCAAATCATCTTCATCTGTCTCGTATTTTCTCAATTATATTGGGGTCGGCTTCCAGTCTAAACGAATGGAACTGTATACCGGTATTTTACTTGGAGTGACTGCCTATCTGACCTCCACAACCCAGAATCCCTATACAGATTCCCTATACTGAACTAACATAGCATAACATCACGCCTGTATTTCCCGAAGGATTGGGCAGAGGTGTCCCTATGTTATGTTTAAGTCCTATGTAATAGGGGCGAGCTTAATTGCCATCAACCGGGCACAAACTCGGACTCCGGGCTGCTACTGAGAAATTACAGATGGAAAAACCCAATAACACTTTGCCGAACCCAGGAATCGAACCCAGGACCTCATGGTAAACTGTGGCGCTTCCGACGACTAGACCGACGAGGCAGTTCTGAACTGAAGTAAATAAACAAATAAACTACGTTTCAGGAATACATTCCTAGTTAACTAGAATCTTCTGTTTATAGGTTTGTCCTTGTGACGCCATTGCTTATCACCTTGAACGCTAGCTATGTTCAGTAAATAGCAAAAATATGCAATAATTACTGGTTATTTCCCTGTAATGAGTGTGGTTATATGCAGCTAGTACATCGATAACGACTCCTGTGCAGCTGAAGCACGTGACAGGATGGAGGGTACTAGGATTGATTGGGTTGTTGTTTTCCTATAATATACCGTTATATGTTTGTTCCTTTGTCTCATTAATGTTTGATTTTCCTGGTTTCCTTTGCAGCGTTTCAAGACATTTTTGAATGACTGCATTAATTTTACTTACTCAGTTTCCTAAAATTGTATTTGTTTTTGATGTCATTATAAATTGCAAATGATGAAAATTTAAACTTTTAATTGTTAACAAAGTCAAAGTCAAAACATTTATTTCAAATAGGCCCATATGGCACTTTTGAACGTCAAAATTTACAGAATAATATAATTGATTCTAGTCGCCCCTTCCAAAAGTTAGTTTTCGTATGGAGAAGAATGGGCAAGAAACTCCACCGTTACTCTTTTAAAATGTTTTACAATAGTTTGTATAAGTACGTACATTACTTAAATAATTATATGTGAAGACGATGCACCTAGAATAAAATTACTATACCACAATAGGTAAAAAGAATTAAAAATGAAGCAACTACAGATAATTTAATTATATGATAGATACATGGTGCTCACATATTTACAAACATAGTAAAAGTAGACGATTTTTCTAATGTTTTTAAAATTAATAAGTCAGTGTGTGAGGAAGTAATCACAGAATGTAAAATCAATGTCATATAATACAAAATTATAAATTTAACAATTAAATTAGCAACCTGTTTGATTTTGTCTTGATTCTAAATTGTCCTATGGAGCAGGACCAGCATGTTTCCAAGCACTCTTATCTTGGATATAATCCTCTAATTTGTAATATGCTTGTTTACAAAGTGTACTTTTAATCTGAGTTTTAAATTTTCTTTCATTTAATTGCAATATGTCACAAGGTATTTTGTTGTAACATTTAACACAGTACCCCATAAAAGATGTCCACTGCAATATCTACATGTATAATTATTGAGTATGAAATCATGCTCACGAATGGGGACGCCACGATCGCCTACGCTATGCGTAGGTTGTAACAATGGCTATGTATTTTTTCATACTGAAAACGGTCGGAACTCATGTTCTATTGTTTTAGTTGTTTGAAGAGCTGATTTCCACAGATTTCATGATCCTGCATGAAATAATGTTAACATTCTCATTCTCATCATCACCTGCCTATAGCAGTCCACAGCGGGTCTGAGAATTATCAACCTGAATTAATTATAATTAAGCCAGTCAGTAAGTGGAAACACCTTCCTATGAAATCAGGTTCTTTACCTTCCAAAAAAAAAATAGGGTGGGACAAACTAACTGAGGGGGATGAGACCAATAAGATGCGGATGATAGCCTAATATGTGGTACGGTAAGAACCTATAGCAGTCACCTTGGGAACGTCGCGCTCTAAGCTACTACAATGAAACACGTATTTGTTAAGATATGATATTATAATAATTCCTATAAATAAAACTGTTTGTTTTACATGTAGACGGGGGCTGTCAGCCATCCGAGCTGACTGTTGAACAGGGTTGTAACGGATGTCGTATAACGGATGAGGATGAGGATGCGAATGAGGATACTGATATTGGAAATTTCCTTATTGAGGATGCGAATGAGGGTGCGGATGCAATGTCGTATGAAAAATAGCCCTTGTTTTTGACACCTGACAGCACACGATTATGCCACCACTGCCACGTGCAGCCGATCGTCTGTCATAGGACAGGGACACTGCGAATTTAGGCAATAGGAACGCGTCACACACTCCGGCCCGCCCGTATGGCTCGGAGCGAGTTTAACAAAATTCACTATTTGAGCGAACAACGTGGGGTCACATCCTCATAGAAATTGTGAGGATATGGAGCTTTTAAAATCAAAAGTTGAGGAAGCGGATGTTTTGCGGATATCAAAATTTATGCGTACTTATTATCCGCAGTTGCGGATGCGGATATCGGTTACATCCCTGCTGTCGAATCTTTTCTTATTCTAAACATGAAAATATTACTTCTACGAGGTTAGATGAGAAAGCCATCCAGGCAAGACAGCATACCTAGGTATTACTTATTTAATTTGTAACTTTTAACATGAAAATTATTATCTTGCAAAACTATAAGGCACTGTAACTGACACACTACTCCTAGTTACGGATAAAATAGTAGGTAGTTCCCTATTCATTTTAGTAGTTATCCTGCAGCAACTTATCAACTTCCTTATTATTTTCCTTTTAATTTTCCTACATGGATAACAGGTCAATTCGTACTTAAATGTGGTTGCCCACCTCGCAGTGGAAGCGCCTCAGAGGTCTGGGCTCCAGCAGTTTGACCTGCGTGGAAACACAGCCCACCAAGAGCCTTCGGCTATTTCGCCGCCAGGGCTGGGACTCCTGCTGCTTGGGCCGGGGCCCCCACCGCCTGGGCCGGGGCCTTCGCCATCAGAGCCAGGGTCCTCGTCACCTGTGTAGCCACCTCGCCCTTGGTCTGTCCCGACGACCCTGGTTTGGCCGCGACAGACCAAGGGCGAGGCGGCATATGACGGAAACAATTTTAGGAAATATTCGTCACTAATTGCTTCTGAACGTATTTCTGCGAACGTATTAAAGGATAGGCAGATTGATATTGCCAACTGAACAATATACTGTGCGGCGTGTCTCAAATTGCCGCGCAGTACTGCCGCGCTCTTGCCAGTTAATGTTTGGACACACCTTAACACAAACAACCTAAACTATTAAACGAGCTATATTTGTAATTACAAATTCGTTTTCTCCATATTTTCACGCGAACAGAGCTCGGTCGTCCAAAGTTTAGAACAAGATGGCTACCTTAGAATAACGACATGGCAGCATGTAATTAGTATGTACTATACATGGAATTTGTATAAACTATCCTATACTATTAAAAGAGCATTCTCTATTTTCACCCGAGTAGAGCTCGGTCTACCAGGTACTTAATATTTAAATGATTAAAGATGTCTAAATTCTTAAAAAAAGTGCGTTCGGAACCCACGGTACGCTATATTAGTAGGTTGGTATATGGTTCCTAAAATAAACGTCAATTAATATTTCACTAACATTATCCTTATACGAATAAGTTGGTGATACGCAGCGGATAAGCGCAGTGCTTCTTGAAAATTCAAATCAGTGGAATTAACACAAAAATTAATATTTCAACACAAAATACACGATCCATACTATTAATATGTATTATATTCTTATTTATGCATAACACATAAAATTAGGTGATTCATCTGTACACAAACAAAGTTATTATTCCCGAATGTGATCGCTGAATGTATCTGATAGAAGTGTGAGACTTTATGCGGTTTTACAACAAAATAGAGCGTTTTCTTGTTATGTGTTGATTGTCCAGGTATAAAGTTAATTATCATTTTAAAATCTAACCATTTAAAGGTACTCGTAACGTACCTATTTATCAACTGCCATCGGACAACCTCAAAGGACCTTATCGTAAAAAACGTGGTGTTTAGCTAATGATAATATGATATAAAAGAGTAACTGTGGAGTTTCTTGCCAGCTCTTCTCCATAGGAAGCGACTAATTGAAACCGTGCACCTAGCATCTGACGTTTCATAAGTGCCCTTGTAGGTTTATGTGAAATAAAATATTTTGAATTTGAATGGTTATGTAATTCGTAATCAGCCTATGCTTTGTCAAAAGAAGGATGGTGGCGAATTTCTTAACACTAACGTTAAAAAAGTGGTTTATTGATTTCATTTTCAGTGCTATATGTGAGATTATTGAACGTGTCTTGTGGAAATGTGTTCTGTGCAGAAGTTTGTAGCATGCACATCTTTTGCGTGTTATTACCAACTACTATTCTATAATCTCCACGTTTGTGATGGCAACACTAAAACTTCTTGTTACCCGGAACTGTGAAAATCACCGATTCTTTGATGTCTTTTCAACAGCCACGCGTTATATAACACATTTACAAAACGGCTTATTCAATGCCGTGAAAAAACGTGTAATAGTTTTATAAGTGAAGATTTTCATTCGTGGTTTAGGCAATTGTATTTTGTGCATATGACAGTGTAGAATGTAGATACGTCTAAGTAGGTGACGTAACCTTGCATGTTTTCCCACAAGTTTTTGCAAAAGTAGAGTACGCAATACGTAGATACCTTCCTGAATTCTGCTTTAACTAACTTAGTGCATTTTTCTACCGCCTAAATTGATCTACCGGTGTCGCGTCGAGCTTGTCTGCGGAGTCTTAACACCACATTACCAATAAAAGAAATCCTGTAAGTAAAAACGTAACCAAAGAATTTTGCAGTAGCCCTCACGTAAGTGGTACCTAACAATGTGACCTTAAGCTAGTCTAGCGTAGTTCGGAGTTAGTGGAGTTTCAATACAACATGACGCCAGCTCATACTGGTTCTGTTATTCTACTAAAGTGAGTTTTGCGTGAGAAGTTTTATATCACCTTTCGGTTGACATGATAAAGATGATAAAGGGCATGCGCAGACTGGCGGACGGGACAGCAGAGGATTTGCGAGGATGTGCTGCGATGCTCCGAGCATGTTAGAGGATACCGTGGCGGGAGGCGGTGGTATGCGCCGTTATGCGCCGGTGTGCGCTGGAGTCTGCCAGTGTGCCACACTCTTTCAAAAGCAATTATTCGACTGCGTAGTCGCTAGTGGAATAATCAAATCCCGGCGAGCGGTGGCTACTCGGCGGATGCCGCGGCATATCGGCGGATGCTCCGGAAAGTTGGCGGACGCTCGCGGTATCGCAGAGGATTTTTCTTGTCAGTGTGCGCTAGCGGATAGAGGAATCCTCCTTGATGCTCTAAGTAATCATTTTTGTAAGGTTACAATAGTTATTCATAAGTTTGGAAATCATCTTACGCACGTGTATCATACAACGTTTTACTATGCATTGTGCGAGGAAATAAAAAAAACGATCAAACCTTACAGTAGTCGCGTATGATGTGTAACATCTGACATCTTGGCTGATGTATATAAATAACACAAACAATATTCTTCATCATCATCATCGCCATTGCCATCGCCATTGTCAAGACTTTGGCTTTGGCTTAGGCTTTGGCTATGGCTTTGTTTATGGATTTGGCTATGGCTTTGGGTTTGGCTTTGGCTTTGACTTTGACTCTGATTTTGACTTTGACTTCGACTTGACCATTGTCATCGCCGCGCCGGGAGTGGCGACAGAAGTGAAAACTTGAAAAAAAAATCAGCACCGCGGTAGTCAACGCGTTGATGTCTTTTTAACCGTCTTACGAATTTTCGATCAGGTCACGTGTCCTGACGCGAGTTTAACATTTTTTACCCATTAAAAAAAAGTGCACAACGCCGCTAAAGAAGTTTTCACTTCAAAAACATAACAAAAGGCGGATGGATTTTGTGAAAGAATATGCCTAGAAAGGAAATGAACTGGAAATGGCGGCTAACAGAAGTGTATGGAAGAACAAAATGCGCAGTGCCAACTACAAATAAATCGGGATACGGACACGAGGATGATAGTCAATATTGAATCATGTTGACATTATTGACATAAGTTTGATAAATAGTTAATTAAGCTATATGTAGTCATACCTTGTTATAAACTATGTAGTTAACTGTTACGAGGAAATCATTACCGTTGTAGAACTGATACTGAAATGAAAATACAGGTTGCTCTATATTTGTATTTCTGAGGTATTTTATAACATTGCAAAGTGATGGTGTGATATTGTAATTTCTATTTTTGAAATATTTCTTTCTACAAATTATGTATCTGTTTTTCCTCTTATTTAACTTTCTACATAGCTTTGATTAAGCCTGAAACCAATATCACAATTGTTAAGAAATAAGAGAATCATCTAGGGGTCTGTAAATACCTGTTTAAGTTAATACTGATAAATAAGAAGAGTAATTAATTATAAAAATTAAAAAGAGTAAGAAATCTGTAATGTAACTGATTGTGTTGTGAAAATTAATGATGACCGAAATGACAACTAAACATAATTATCGGCATTTTAATGACGGATGTTAGTGGAAAGGCCTAGAGAGGACACTCCTAATAGAAATACACAGATACACCCTATTGGTAATGTGATGTGTCCTCAAAAAAGCTCATAACCGACGCCGTTCATGACCACATTTATGAATGGGACGGACCTAAAGAAGTAGGTATGTGAGGATTGTAGATTAATTGTTTTTATTAACTACTCATTGTTAGAAATCGATATAGCTTAGTTTTGATTGTTTGGTTGTCATTGTCGTTTTATTGGGCATTGTCCTTTTATTAGTTACGAATAATTTAACAACTACAAATATAGGTAACTTTGAATTGCAAATATATGTAAGTATACTTATGTTTAATTAAAGCACAGACTGATAAGAATATTAATTCAATTTGTCAGTTTAAAATCACAGTTTCATTTGTCGTAGCCGCGAGCAAACGTGACATTCAGTCTTCATCCTCACACAATAGTGTACACAGTGCGCACATTTTATTAACATTGCGTTGTGATTTATAAATTATGTATTCTTATCTCGATCGACGTCACGACGAAAATTTATTACAAAGCGCCGGACGTCTATAAAACTGTCTAACGTTATGCAAAATGGCATTGTTCGTCACTCGCACTCCGTATTAAGATGTAAAAGTAATCGACATCAAGTGTTTACCGCATTACACTCGTGAGCTTTCGTCGTGCGCGGATCAAACACATTCAGCTAATAACCGCGTCATTGCAACAAAACAATCACCCTGTATATCTATGACATTTAAACCTTTAATTAGGGATTCTGATTTCATGTTTTTTATTTCACACTTGTTCGGTTTTCGTTACAATAGACGTGTTGATCAAGTTAATCAAATCACAGTTTAGGAAATTATTTATTGGACGAACTTTGCAGCCAAAGACTCCGTAGGAAGCGATTATTGTTATCACTCATTACTCAGTGCTCGACAGAGTGGTACATTAATGAGTTATAAAACAAGAGAAATAGAACAACAACGTGCAGTTACATATTAACCGCGGACGTAAGATACTACCTATATGTGAACAAAATGTTGGACCGTTTCTCCGTGCGTGTTGTGATCCTAGTGGTACTTATAGTTCAGCTGTTCGACTTCTGTGAATCTTTGGATCTAAAAGACAAAGGTGTTTGTGAAGGTGTTGTTCAGTAAGACGTTTTCTTTTTTTCTTTTTTCGGAGATTTTTTAGAATTCAGCTGCAATTCTGAAGAATCTCCGAGTTCTAACTTAAGAACTTGCAGATAGTAGAAATTTATTGAAACAATATTATATGTATGTCTCAGCATGACGACATTACAAGAACAATTAAATACATAATTATTCAAATATTAATAATATATTATACTTATAAATCAGAACACAATGTAGGACTTACAATTCGTATACACGAACACACAACACAACACAAAATAAATAAATTTATCGATTGTTCCTTTAGTTTTACGTGTTTAAGTAAGAATAAGACAGAATGTGAAATTAAGAAAGCAGAAGCCGAGGACAGGTAAGCAACAGACAACTTATCACCACAGTACTACAATTTAGGCACAGTAAAACAGCCATTCAAACCAATATCTTCACTCCAGGATTCCTTTATGTCAACGAACGTTATTGGTTAAAACTAAAGCATATCATAGAAACATAGCCAGCAGCTTCGGGCGTATGAACATTGACAGTGTCTTTTCTAAAGCATATAATTATTATGCTTCGATGTCCATACATACTACTTTAAGAACTTTAAACAATAAATAAAGCCTTCGGAAGAGGAAAACCATGATGGGTAAATATAATGATTCGTTACCAGTAATTGGAACCAGGCGTGAGGGTAGGATTGGCTGTCTTATTTCGATGCACCTTGCTCGCACCAACACTGTACATATATTCGCACTCTTTCTTTCATTATTATCACATACATTATACGATATCACCCTTATTATAAAGTCACCCAAAGAGAGGACTATTCTTGGAGTTTCCCTACGTGATCGAATCAGAAATGAAGAGATCCGCAGGAGAACCAAGGTAACCGACATAGCCCGAAGAATTACCAAACTCAAGTGGCAATGGGTAGGGCACATTGCTCGCAGAACAGATGGCCGATGGGGCCGAAAGGCTTTGGAGTGGCGACCTTGTACTGGAAGACGTAGCGTTGGAAGGCCTCCCACAAGGTGGACCGATGACCTTTTGATTAAAGCCGCAGGAATCCGCTGGATACGGGAAGCACATAACTGCTCCAATTGGCGGTGCTTGGGAGAGGGCTATGTCCAGCAGTGGACGTCTTACGACTGAGACAATGATGATGATGATGAACATTATTATTATCACCCGAATGATTCACCTTCCGACATACTTCTTTAGATCTCTGACTTGGAATGAGTTAGTACTCTTAATGATTTGATTTTTTTTGTGCACTAGGACCTAAGTAACACATGCAGATACCGTCGAGGAAAAGTGACTTATTTCAGGGATAAGCTCCTTTAGAGCAATATATAAAAACGACTATATTATTACTCTAGCGCCCTGGTTAGAATAATCTCGATCCAACTGGAATTCGAGCTTTGACAGATTCATCTCTTAGATTATACGCAAGTTCATCTTGTTAGGAACTGTATCTTTGGTACCAACTGCTGAGGCTCAGGCTTCTCTGTGAGAGGGAGTGGGCTGTACATGCTGTAATCCACGTAGACCCCATGCGGGTTGGTGGATATCAGGTCTTCCATTTCATTTTAAATAAAATTCATTTTGTAAACAAGTATCAAAACTGTATGGTACACAGAGATTTACTGCTTATCAGACTTTTGTTGCTCATGTATTAATAGCCCGGTATTTCTAAACTGACAGATCTACGTTACAACACACAGCACGTAGGATATTATACTAAAAATAAGTGTTTTTTATACGTAGATAACACTAGGATAAAATGCCTACACTAGTATAGCCTTATAAATAAGTGTAATTATTTCTTTCAATAATACTGGCTTTAGGATTCAGATCTGTAATCACATATTACAAATCTAGGTAGGTATCATTGTTGGGAAGTATCACGGTATGACGTACTTATCCGGCTGTCCAACTAGGACATTAATGTCATACCTACAACTATTTATTTAGGACGATAATATTGTTTTATTTTGCGAAATATTCCATTACATATCTGAATTCTCAATGTCGCGGTAAATGTTGATAAAAATAGTACCTACGTCAATATCGGGAGTTTAAAGTCCTGTGAATTAAACATCAGATGAGGCTTCTGTTATTTCGTCTTGAACCTATTATAAAATATGATTATACACCAAATCTTCAATGAAAAATTATTTCCAGTTTTTTTTTTTAAGTCTGTTCGTATTACTCACTTAAGGCCTTGCTACACGGTAGCCAACCGCGTCCCAACAGACGTGACCTTGGTGGTTTACAACCGTGGAGTTGGTGGTTTACGACCAAATTTCACACAGCTCTGCCTGTCGCCAACTAAGGTCACCTTTGTTGGGGATGCGGTTGACTGCCGTGTAGCAAGCCCTCTCCAGTTTTCGAAATCAACCATGTGATTAAGAGCTTCGGGGGTATAGAATCCGAAGCAACTGATAGTCGAGTTCCGGAATTTTAGTACCCAGAATTTATGCAGGAGGTCGTAAAAAGTATTTTGCAATTTCTCCGGGTTGGAGTGCATTTACAAATCAATGACCTCAGCCTATTTCTGGATAAAGCTCTCATCATCCACGTGGCACCGACGGCCATGATAGTTTACAAGAGCTGTTGTTATTATTTCCTCATGTTGTTAATTTATAATTTCGTTTAAGGAAAATTCTAACAATTGTGTTTAACATTTTCTTGCTTTTGATCCTATACGTTTTCTCGATTCATTTTCATTTCAGGTCCCTTCAATTTCCTTTGTTTTTGACTTGCATGCATCATATCTATCCATTTTATGAGTACTTCTATGGGTTCGGGTCACATGATTTCTAAATAAATGTAAAGTATAATCACATTGTTTTTAAACACCATGTCTAATGCACAGTTTTTTTTCCTATCCAGGGACAAACGGACAACTGGTGGCCCACAGGTACGTTTGGCTGAGATACTTACTAGCGATATTATTTTTAACTTCATTTTTATCTCCAACACAAATAATTACCCAGTTGAACTATAGTAATAATAGCCGTGGAATACCTCTCCAGTCGTCAAGCATCTCAGGAAGTGTTGCCCCCTTGTCGCTACGTCACTATGTGCTAGCGACCGTTTTCGGGGGCACATTATTGAGTGTGCAAGTCACCTCCTGCTATTTTATCCGTGTATTACATAACATTGATCAGGCAGGGGACATAGTACTTCCATAGTTCCAGGTAACTAACCCATTATAGCCACCCAAATCCATAGCCCAATATGTTTTGTTTCTATGTTCTGAAATAGTCCTACACCAACCGGGATTATCCTAGGGTGCACTTGTATAGTGCGAACAGGCATAATCGTCGGTTGGTGCCCCATTCCATACAAATTTGTCTAAGGGGCCTCTGCGAGTTGGCTTCGGCCCCTCGTATGCCTTTGCCTTCCAAAGGACCGGGATCCATGGTCCCGGAAATAATTAGAAACTAAAAAAAAAAAAAATTTTACTGATTCATCAACAAGTGTTACAATATTTAGGTATGACACTGGATCCCGCACTAGGATACCCGATTATCTGATAAGTACATTTTAAATTGCATTTTCTATGAGAATCTGCCCATGTTTAACGATTGATAAAAATAAAATGACATATCAACTTTAATACATTTAGCAGTGCCTAACTTTATTTTCATAATTGAACGAATAAATCTGCCCTCAAAAGTATTTGTAGGGTAATCTTTATTGCCTGCCCTACAAATACTTTTGAACCAATGGCAGACATACGCTGTGGAGCATCTTTATACTCCACAGCGTATCTCTGCGATTGGATAACATATTGTCCTCTGTATGACTTGTGCCGGCACTCAGAGTCGTTTGCTTGGGACTGTTGTTCCTGTAAATCACTTACGTTAATCGACGTATTCAAAAAATATTTAATTTTTTTTGGTGGGATTACTTGGTTTTTGGGTGACGCCTCTGAGTGTGGAAATTGAGACTGCATTGGTTCCCACTTGTAAAAACATATGTAAGTGTAAATAACTTAAAACATTACAGAAGGAAACAGTGTGCTGCCCCCATTACTACTACGACGATGAAAAGTGCTTGCCGATATGCAGCCAGGGATGCATCAACGGCGTCTGCACTGACGTTGATACCTGCACGTGTACGGCCCCGCTCACACTCGTCGGCCACACCTGCGTCCTACCCAATTGCTCTAACTGCGAACACGGAAACTGCGTCGCACAGAACAACTGCAGGTGCCATGCAGGTTACATGAGATTAAATGGAACTTGCACACCGATTTGCACTGAAGTGTGCGTTAATGGACAATGCGCCGAGCCTAACAAATGCAAATGTAATGACGGCTATAAAAGTGATCCCAACAATACATTTAAATGTATCCCAATTTGCGACCCCAAGTGTGTTAATGGATACTGTAAAGCGCATAACAAGTGCATTTGCAATGTAGGATATGAAAAAACAGAAAACAATTCAGTTTGTAAGCCTACTTGCGTCGGATGCGATTTTGGACAGTGTATCGCGCCAAACAACTGCTCCTGCTTTAAAGGCTATGAACGCATAGATTCAATCTGCAAGCCGAAGTGTAGCTCTTGCAGTAACGGTGACTGTGTCGCACCAAACAACTGTTCCTGTCATAGAGGATATGAACGCATAGATTCAACCTGCAAGCCGAAGTGTAGTTCATGCAGTAACGGTAACTGTGTTGCACCAAACAACTGTTCCTGTCATAGTGGATATGAACGCATAGATTCAACCTGCAAGCCGAAGTGTAGTTCATGCAGTAACGGTGACTGTGTTGCACCAAACAACTGTTCCTGTCATAGAGGATATGAACGCATAGATTCAACCTGCAAGCCGAAGTGTAGTTCATGCAGTAACGGTGACTGTGTTGCACCAAACAACTGTTCCTGCTATAGAGGATATGAACGCATAGATTCGACCTGCAAGCCGAAGTGTAGTTCTTGCAGTAACGGTGACTGTATCGCACCAAACAACTGTTCCTGCCATAGAGGATATGAACGCGTTAATAACACCTGCAAGCCGAAATGCAGCTCTTGCAGTAACGGAGACTGTATTGCACCAAACAACTGTTCATGTTTCGAGGGATATAAACGCATTGACTCCACCTGCAAGCCAAAGTGTAGTTCATGTAAAAACGGAGATTGCGTCGCGCCTGGAAAGTGTCACTGCCAGAAGGGATATGCCCTAAAAGAGGAAGTCTGCACACCAATATGTTCTCCACCCTGCACTTATGGGCACTGCTTGAAACCCAATCTATGCTCCTGTAACGATGGCTATAACCTGACAGAAACAGGCTGCCAGCCTTATTGTTCCAGTCCTTGTATTAATGGGCTCTGCTTGGCTCCTAACTCCTGCACCTGTATCAATGGCTACCAAAAGGATGACTTAGACCATAGCAAGTGTTACAGGCCTTGCAACAAGTCATGTTTGAATGGCACTTGCAATTTGGACGGAGAGTGCATATGCTTTACCGACTTCGAATATGATAACAACACAAAGTCATGTACAGCTGTTAAACCGTAAGTAGATTTAGCATATTTACTGACTTCACTGCAAAATATTGCAGATAAAATGAATTATAAAATGTGACATGTTTTAATTCAGGATTCACTGCGACTCGTGCAATGGTAGCCACCATTGTTCCGAAGATAATGAGAAGAAAGAGTGTCGGTGTGAAAACAAAACACTTTGCACCTTAGAAAGTGACGATATCCCAGAGGAGCCAAATTCTTCAAACGTCAAGTAAGACATCATTATCATGTTGTATTTTAGGACATCATCAACAAAGATGCCTGGGCGTAGAATAACAACTTATACTTGGATTTGTGTTGTAAATGGAAGACATTCTGTACTTCCTTCCTTCTTTTCTAAAACTTCTAATAAGTTATGCCTTTTGCAACTGCTCATCCCACTTTTGTTTGTTTATCTTTTCTCTGGATTCCTTTTTTTTTGTAACCCACTTTGACGTATATTTCTTACTAAGATGTACTTTATTGTAATTTCCAGAATGACCGATGGACAAGTTATGGCCGGTATGAACATGACGATGATCGTGATAGGCGGTGCCTGTCTGCTTCTCGTCATACTGGTGGTGGTCGTAATGCAGCGAATCTGGCACAAGAGGCACGAGTATGGTGAAAGCAAAACTACCAATGATAGTAAGTATTAAAATTACCAGTCATCTTTGTATTTTTAATATTTTATTTCCGTTATTTAATTTAAAAAAAATATATTATTTACATATTTAATAATCCATAAACAAAAAAAAAAAAACGTTTAAAAATATAAAAATAGTAGCCCACCAGTGTCGGGAACAGGATCCAAGCTACCGGTGGTTAGAGCTCCTGAGAGAGAAACTTCCTAGCGATACGCGCTGTGTCTAGAGGTACCGCTTTCTGGATCAAGCCTTCTATCCAGCTGCCTAACGAAAGCTTCCTCAGATGTTGGTCAATGCTCTTGGTTATTATGCCATTGGCTGTCACGACTATCGGCATAATAACTGTTGTATCTATATGCCACATGTCGATAACCTCGCGAGACAGGTTAAGATACTTAATATGCTTATCTTTTTCAGCTTTCACGAGGTTCTCGTCATACGGGACTGCTATATCAATTATCATTGTACGCGCTCTAATTGATCTATCACCACTATGTCTGATTTACTTGCATAAAAAGTTCAGTCAGTGATGATAGATCGATCCCAATACAACGTGATATTGCCATTTTCAAGAATTGGGTCGGGTCTATAGTACAGTACTTTCGATTCCACAAGAGTGTATTTCAGAGCAAGTTGTTAGTGGATAATCCTGTCTACAAGGTTGTGCCTATGCACGTAGTCTCCGTTAGCCAGACGAGAGGACGCAGAAATAATGTGTCGGATTAATTCCCCCGACAGTACAATGCCTGACAGATGTCAACCGTGCCAAAAATATAAAAAAATAATAATAATATATAATGTGAAGGATCACATTATATATATATATTTTTTTTGTATTTTTTTAAAATCTAGGGAGCATGGATCCCGGTCCTTTGGAAGGCGTACGAGGGGCCGAAGCCAACTCGCAGAGGCCCGTTAGACGTTTAGAATGAAATGGGGCACCGACCGACGTTTATCCCTGTTCGCGCTATGCAAGTGCATCCAAGGACAACCCCCGGTTGGTGCAAGACTATTGTAGGATATGAAAACAAAGATATTAGATTATGGGTATGGGTGGCTAAGTGAACTGGTTATCTAGAGCTATGGAAAGACTATGGCCCCTGCCTGACCAATATTTATATAAAATACACGGGTAAATATTATTATGTGCCTGTACTGTAATACTGTAGGGCAAAGCCTTTCCTCTTTTCCCTGTCTTCTGCAACTTTACCACTTTATATTATGTAAATACCAACTATCAAGTCGCGGTCGTAGGTACCATAAAGCCTTTCTATTCTGTAAAAATCTGACCGTGAAAACAAAGGTATAGTGAGCTGTTAATAGTGTCACTCCTTATCATAAGGTAGAATGACAGCCCTCTTCATGTTTACAAAAAAAAAATATTGTCATAAGCCAAAGACATTAAATTATTTACTTAACAATAGATGGGACAACGAACAAAATCGTAATCCTATACATTTGTCCTAGTGGGCTAAAGTCGCGCAGTCTAGTGTGGTACGCCTGCATGTCGCATTCGTGTCTACCAAAAGAAAATTATTTTCAAACTATATATCGGCGAATTATGCATTATGGTATTGCTAATCTCGTATACACAAAACGACTAGACGTAACCATAGTTTATTTTTGTTTGTACACACGGCTACACATCAAGCTATACATTTCCAGTTTTTGCTGATCTCGCATTGTATAGGATTTCCGTACAATGCGAGGTCAGCTTATACTGGAAATGTATAGCTTGATGTGTAGCCACGTGTACCTACCTATTTAAATATTTATAAATTATTTAGATAATTTTCTCAGATATGTCAAACTATTTGACGGTTGGTAATCAAATTTTGGTGTTGGTAAAAGCGTATCGTGTTAAACTTGGATATTATATAATTTTGAATTAATAGCGTCATTGAGACATTGGATCACAGTTTTTCTATGACATTTCTTCTGATAGCCGTTCTATAGTATCCTAAATTTCTTTGTCACAAGCCAAATACATTAAATTATAGTATCTTAAAATTCGATTCTGCAACCGTTCTCCGACAGTCGTTTCTCCTTTGGACTGTTCACCGACAGGACGTTTCGTTTTTGAGAGATTCGCCTATAGAACGTTTCACCTATGGATGTTTCACCGACAGAATGGTTCGCATTTGTTAGTTTCGACGACATGACTTTTCAACTATGGAATATTCGCCGTCAGATCGTTTTGTCTACGATTGTTTCGACATGGCTTTTCCACTATTTAACTACAAAGCCACCAAAAAGCTACTAGCTTGCTACAAAGACATGAAGAAAGAAAATGTTTTAATGGAAGAACGCCTTTACTTTTAATGAATGGTATTTATCTATTACCTATCCATATTCGTTTATTTTGTTATTACAAACATTGGAGAAATAATAAAACAAAAGATTATAAAATTACTTAAAATCTTTATTTTTATTTTTAATTATCTAAAATTTAAAATCTTATACAATTTTTTTAGAAATAGTTAAATGCGTGGGATTTAATCAATTGGATGTCCATTTGGAACCGGACATTATCCTCACCGATTTTGAAGTTTCCGCTATGAAAGCTATCAAAAAAACATTTCCCAATTGTTTAAATAAACTGTGTTTTTTCCACTTAAATCAGAGTATATATCGTCATATACAGAAAGCTGATCTAGCTACGAAATACAATAATGATGCAGATTTCGCTCATAAGATGCGGCATATCGGTGCACTGGCATTTCTAGAGCCAAGTGAAATTATTGAAGCTTTTGCTATAATAAAAGACGAAATTATACCGGACGAAGCAATTGATGTGATAACGTGGTTCGAAAAATATTATATCAACGGATTAATGAGAATTACAAAATCAATTAGCTCTATAATGACAATGAAACGACTTCCACCGCAATTTCCACCTACTCTGTGGTCAATACATGATAGTATATTATCATATGTTCCTTTATCACAGAACGCCCTTGAATCGTGGCATAATAGATGGAACACACTACTAAATCGACAGAAGTGGAACATATTTAAAACTACCTCAGAGTTTATAAAGGAGCAAAAGAATACAGTGAACATTATTGAAAGAATAAAATCCGCAGAACCTATGTCTAAGCGAAAGCGTGGAGGTACAAATTATTACAGGAAAAGGATTGAGACACATTTATCTGAAAAGAATCAGATGGACTTAAAATCATATTTACATGGATGGGCACATATTTGTCACCTAATGAAATAATTTTATATTATTTAAACCTAGGTATACTCAACTACTTACCTACTTATAATAAAACTGTTAATTGAAGATATTTTTTTAATCACATTGTAATCCACACTTTATAATATAAATAAATAGGTTTCATTAATCTTTTGTTTTTATATTTCTCCAATGTTTGTAATAACAAAATAAACGAATATGGATAGGTAATAGATAAATACCATTCATTAAAAGTAAAGGCGTTCTTCCATTAAAACATTTTCTTTCTTCATGTCTTTGTAGCAAGCTAGTAGCTTTTTGGTGGCTTTGTAGTTAAATAGTGGAAAAGCCATGTCGAAACAATCGTAGACAAAACGATCTGACGGCGAATATTCCATAGTTGAAAAGTCCTGTCGTCGAAACTAACAAATGCGAACCATTCTGTCGGTGAAACATCCATAGGTGAAACGTTCTATAGGCGAATCTCTCAAAAACGAAACGTCCTGTCGGTGAACAGTCCAAAGGAGAAACGACTGTCGGAGAACGGTTGCAGAATCTTAAAATTCTTTGTCGTAAGCACTAGTTGTTTCTACAATATCAATACGAAGAAATTATTATGAGTGGATAGTGCAACTAAAAATCTGTAGTCAGCGACATTTCTATCACTGATAGGAGACCGGCGGAAATGTTGTCGATAAGACATTCGCGTCAGGAAGTGTACGTAAAACGTGCATTGATACACATATTCATACATTTTAAACATACCTACATGAGAATAATTTATAATACCTCTCACGACATCCGAGGATGGCGATGCATTGTTAATCAAGTAACTAAGTTTGTTTCAACTATTATGAGCGAGCGTTTAAGTGGCCAATGGAATAATGATTTCATCAACGTCATAAACAGAGTCAGATCTTTTGCCGCACTTTTCAGTTGGCGATAAAGAGAGGGTCTTGTAAAAGATTGAAAAAAATATTAATCACTTTATATCTAACTGGGGCATTGCAACTGCAAAATAATGCAATGTAGGTAGTAACATATTATGTCAATCACCAGCGGTAATTATTGTCTACCAGATGAGTCACAGTTACCTACTTGCCAGCACACCAGAACTTGCTGACATATTAAAAGCTTTAAGATTGACTATGATTTTTCTTGAACATGTTGGCAGCCCACAGGGTGCGGTTGTTTATCCAAGTATCACCACGTTTAAAGGCTACTAACGTTTTCCCGCGGCTTCGTCCGCGTGGTGGTCGTGAGTTATCCCACGACAAGGTACACACAGCAAACCTATTTGGTTTACATCGGGTTATTGTCACTGTGTGCGTAAATTAATGTTCCAATATTTCAACATTATAAAATAATATAGATTCCATAGCCGGTAGGTGAAAGCACCTGGCATAAATAACGCCTTACACTTCGTGTCGTAAGTTCAAACCCCGGTAGAGAAATATTGTTTTACAGGTTTTTTGTTTTATACATAAGACATCAATTTTGTGTCGCATAAAATTACTCAAGAAAATAACTGAAAAGGTTAATAAATCAAACCAGTTAAATAATTTAATTATTAATGAATCAAATTTAAATAATTTATCAAATAAACTAGGCGCTGGAATGCGAGCGCCTATTGTTCCTTACCTATCACTTGGGTCATTAGCGAATGAACCAGCTTTTTTCGACTATTATGTTTCTTACAGAAGTTGGCCTAAAATTCAATTTGGCTATGTTAGCAAAAAAGAAAAGAAACTACGTGTGGTCAATACAATGATTTCAGTAATGCAAACTATTTTAAACATATTCCCAAACTTAATAGAAGACAAAACAAGTTTTTTTTGTTGAATAAGAATGGATGTAAATTATTTTTTCAAAGTATACAAATTTAAACAAGGTGAAATTGGAGGTGAAGTGAATCAACATGTTAAATAGTACGAACTTCTAACTGCATAACAATAACATCACTTAAACTTCAAACTATACGTATACTGTAAATAACTGTCAACTATGGACTTTCAATAATATCTACTTACTTAGTTCTTGTTAAGAGAGTCATGGCAACATGTAAGTAGGTTATATAGATATATTAATAGTGAGTCACAGTAATTCGGCCACTAGTTCTGCAAGGTAGGAGGTTACATTCCTTATACATTTCTCTACTTTTTTTCCACAGTATTTTACGGCCATCCTTATCCGACTTAAAACATTTTTCATCACTAAAAATAACCACATTATTCTCCTAGTTAAAATTTATGGCTCCACTGTACATTAATGCCCGCGCGTGCGAAGCTTCGAACTTTTTTTTTGTATTATTTTTTTGTTCGCAAAATTTCACACTGCGCAAACGCCTAGTTTTTGAGAAAAAAAAATCCTAAAGTTTCTAAAAAATCAACTTTTTGGGTAATAGATTTGACTTTTTGCCACAGATTTTGTACGAATTTCACTCGTAGGTTGTTCCATTTTACGTTCAGATGAAGTGACAGCGGATTTAAATAATTTTTCGTATAAATTTTGTAAGTTTTTAACTTTAATTCATTTTGGAGTCAGTGGCAAATAACTACTAAAGTACAAAACCAAAGACACCGACTTCCGAAATTTAAGTTTTTTTTTTGTGAAAAAGTTTTTTTCATCTCAAGTCGCCATATTGCTTACAATGTTACAATAACGGTGTTGTATGCTTTACTCCATGAGCATTTCGATATGTTTAAATTTTAATTGGTACAGTCTTTAATATGAGTAAATAAGCATAATTACGCCGGCACGGTTTTACAAGTTGAAGGTCCTGTGCAATGAATTTACCAAAATGCTTGTTTATTGGATCCATTCGTTCAATTAAACCGTCACTATACGCACACTCCGAACATTTTCCTCCATACTTCTCTGCAGTCGAACTTTTCGTTTCAGAATCCGAAGATTTAGGATAGTCTTTGTCCACATCCAAACGGGTTTTTTTCTTATAAGAAAGGATTAATTGAGAATAATCCTCCGAATCCAGCCAGCTTGCGAAAATGAAGACTGATGGTGGCAGAATCGTATCCGCCAAACCTGAACCGTTGAGACAGATCGAGAGTTTCTATGGACAGTTATACACGTCAACCAGTAACCCCGTGACGAATCTGGCAAAAGACCCAAGAGCTAGATTGATATTATACCGGAGACATCCCGGACGTCAGTTTGTACGAGATTAGGATGGCTCTGAAGCATCTTAAAAACAACAAGGCGATGACGCAATTACGGTCAAACTCCTGAAGGCCGATAGAAAACCCGTTCTTAAGGCCGTCCAGAAGCTTTCCGATTCCGTTATTCTCAAGGGTCAAACGCCACAGGCTAAATAAAAAGCATAATCACGTTTACGAAAAAAAATAAAAAAACTTCCTAAACCTTTAAAGTAAAAATTCTTGCATAGAACATTGATCCGTAAGGTAATATAAATAAAGAGCACAATCGCGTTTACAAAAATGAGGTGTCATCCCAGTGTCGCGAAATCAATGGTTTAGTCCCATCTCAAAAATGCCCAACGCGCCTAAAGAAGTTTTCACTTAAAAAAAAAACACAAAAGTGTTCAAATAAGCTTAAATTTTAAATTATTTTAAATATTTCGGAACACGTGTTTTTGCACGGATATAACACACGACGACTATATTGCGGCTAGCCAATACCTTAATTTGGCAATGCCGTGTTTACCTAGTTAGCACTTTTATATCTGTTACAGATATATTACGGTTACACTTTTGTAAGTGTTTTGGGTTAACACATTGAAAAACACATTTATAAGTGTTACATATTTGATTCTGTTATCAATTCAAAATGTAACACTTATAATTCTGTAAACTTTATTAAGGTGTTTTTAAGTCCCTGCTCGTGTGTCGGTTTGTCTTTCGGCCTGTCCATCTGTCACAGCCATTTTACTCCGAATCTAATGGACCGATTTGTTCTTAAGATCCATCTATCGTAAAACCTATGTTCCACAAATAAATTTATTTGATTTGATTTGATTAAGTTGAAATTTGGTACACATATGTATTTCTGTGACCCAAACACGAACGTGTAACGTAAATAAATGATTTTTTGATTATACGGGTGACTTTTGGGGGGCAAACAAGAAAATTAAAACAAAAGTTTTGCTAACAGTACCGTGTGACATATCAAATGAAAGGAATTGTTGCGAGGTTCTTAAACATATTTTTTATATAATTTTAAAATAAAAACTTTTAAAGATATTTAAGAAATTTGATGAAAATTGACCAGTCCCCTTTATCTCCGAAACTGCAGGACCTTAAATTTTGAAAAAAATACATGGTATGGCTCTTTACTCATAGGTTACAGGAAGACCAATAAGAAGTCTATGTTCTTAAAATAACATGGTAAATCTCTTAATATTGTGCGTACAAACTTACATTTGCAGTTGGAATTGCATGGGAGAATATTTTTTTCAAATACAATATGTAAAGTTTGTTCTTGGCATAAATAAATTCACCTCAACTACGGAACCCTTCATTGTGCGTAGTCGGACACGCACTTGGCCGGTTTTTTTATAAATTAAGGTTAAAGGTACAAAAATATGAAAATTTGTGAGTAGTTAGGATATCCTAAACTATCAAAATAAATTGGCTGAGAATCCTGTGCTCATGACTCAAACGTTGTAAATTACTCATCTATGAATTGGATTAAATTGTTAGCAATTCAAATAGGTAATGAATATTTTAGAAAAATTATGATTACAAAACGAAAATAATGTTTTGCACTCGAGATTTGAACGGAATTCTTGTTAACTAACCAGAGACGTTAGCTGATGTGCCAAATTTGTAGTGGTGTGAAATATTATAACTCATTCAACTACATAAATAAATTAATGATTACCATACATTTGTATTATAGTTATTGTCTATTGGTGCGACATATGTACACTAATAAAAAACGGAACTCGCTGGCTTTATTTAACGTTTGTGTGCGTAACTATTCATACCGACACGGCTATCCGTGTGTGTGTGTAATGTAAACCAAATAGGTTTGCAGTGTGTACATACTTCCGGGATAAAAAGTATATCTTGTGTTTTTTTGTTTTGGGTGGGAAATTATCCAATAACTTCTCCCGCTCTGGGCGGAGCGGGAGGGCATGTCAGACTCCTACTGACTAAAACCCACCCGTGTTCCGTGTTCATCTTCAGTTGCCTGTGTTGCCCGTGGCCACGGTATCCCTTTCGGAATTTCCCGCGACCCCGGCAGGATATCGTATGTTCTAAACTTTATAATGTATTTATGTGGTGTATAATAAAGTATATACAAATAAATAAGCCAGGTGGTTGTATTTCTATTCGTATGTCCATCCAAAGCCGGTCAGCCATTTAAATGTGGAAAGGTAACACACAGGCAGACGGAGTCTTTCGCATTTATAATATTAATAAAATTATAGATTTACTAAGGTGAGGTTTATAAAATATTTTTTATCACTTTCCAGGTTCACCCTTCGGCGGCGGCAGTGTAGTATACCATCACACAGCCGCTAATACGCTGATTTATCCGAGAACGAGCGGAGAATCTTTCACGAATGGATGCCCTGTCGACGAGGATAACACGACCGACACCTTAATACGACGCGAAGCTGAACTACCTTAGAACATACCTGCCCTCATCGATGTCATCGGTGACTTAGTTATGACAAATGTTAAGGTTCTTAGGAAGATAAAAAAGTTATTACTTAAACGGTAACGGTATTTTTTTTGGCACATAGTAGAGCATATTTCATTAATCTAAGTGGCCATTAGAAGGTCATTGTTAGTTTATGCAAAAACTCAAACCACATATCGACAACTGGCGGTTTAGAACTAAACATGGGTGTTTGCAATACGCTGGATACTTTGATCATTCTTTATAAATTTGATTTATGGCCTTTTTACAGTCCTTGGACAAGCCCCTAAAAACTAACCTGGAATTTTTTTTTTTACATATTCAGTTATTTTTTATTTAGTAGTTAAGATATATATGGTGATATATCTATCTCTTTTTTGTTAAAATTGCTTTTTAAATCAATACCATAATAAAATCGTAGCGTAGTGCAAACTGTACATTCAATACTTTTGAAAAAAAGTAATTAGGTAATGATTCTAAAGCCGATGTCTAAGAATTTGTGGTTTTAGAATTTTGTCTGTTTGTCTGAATGTACCTATGCATCACGTAGATACTACGTGATAGACTGTGTTCAAAGGACATGACTAGTGGGGCTATGGGCGCCTGCCTAAGTGTCAAAATCAATGTGCAGCAAATATTGTTTTATTTTTGCAATTGTTGTATTCTATAGTTAACAGATAAAAAAGTTTCACGAGTTTAAAAGGTCAGGAAACTGAGAAAAATAAAGATAAGTTAGCAATAAATAATTCTGTTTTTCTATATAAGATGGCGCTAGACGTATTTAAGAATGATTTAATACTATTCGACACGCCATTGAGGCGCTAGGTTTTTTTTTATACCATCAAACGTCTATCCTATCCAGCCATGTGTATATATACCATAGGCCTGTTGTCATGTAAACTACCAAATAAACGCTATTTTGTTATTTTTTGCTAGCTCACATGTAATCGAACCGCTGTGTAAGACTTTATAGCTGTCTTGCTGCTAAATAGTATTATTTCATTGTAGTATTGGTACGTACCTGATTGTTCAACCATCGGGCGATTCTCGCTTGCAGGGGTAAGGTTAGCATTCACGTAATAATGCCTTTGAACCCGTCTTATGGATATGCCACAGTTTAGGCACCTCATCATAATATCCATTTAACCGAATCGTAGAGTCAAATAGATGAATCCTTTATGTTTATAGCAATGCTAATCGGATTTTGAAAATGTCAGTCCGTAAAGAATAGCAATGATCTTTAGAAATAGAACATCATAATCGGATAGTACACAATGAATGCGTAAACACAACGTGGGTCGGGAACTGTAATGAAACCTCACGTGACACCAAAATCGGATGTGCACGTAGAAATGGTGAACGGCGATCTGAAATCGATAAATTGATAATGACTAAAATTGAAATCGTTTGCCCGTGTCGTTGGTTAAGTGGTCGCAAGCGCTACAGCTGAGCATGAGGTCTTGGGTGCGATTCCCGGGTCGGATAAAGTGTTATTGGGTTTTTCCTTCTAGAATGTCTCAGTAGCAGCCTGGAGTCCGCATTTGTGCCCGGTTGATGGCAAAATACTCGCCCCCTATTACACGGGACTTAAACATGACTGGCGAACTGAGGGTGTACTGTTGGCATTACAAGCGTGATTTTATGTTATATTATTATTAATCAGACACAGTTAAAAACGGTAAAATAAAATATCAATTCGAAAATCGATATTTTACTACAAGGACAATACTACTGTACAACTACCATAAAGATATATATATATATTGTGAATCTATTTTTCAAGCTTTGACTCGAATCGATTGAATTATCGAATTTATGAAAAATATTGCTTCCCCTTTGGTCCCTTCAGAGGTGTCCGCCACTAATGTCAGATGCATTGGCAAAGAAATAAGACTCCTTTAATAAACGTAATGATTATTAAAAAAATGATGGTGTTCGATCTTCACGCGTGTCATTAAAAACCTTACCTAACCTGTAGGCGTTTCAATAAATAAAATGATTATAAACAAAACATGCATATTCCATGTCATTAAAATTCACTTGATGGAAAATAACTCGTTCTTAATTTATTTTTCCCAAATTATGTGTAGCTTATTATGGTGATTATTATGGATACAATGAAACGTCAAAATCGGGAAATGCTTAGAAGAGATAAACGGAAGCAATTAACGTACTGTTATTTCAGATATTTTAATCTGGGCTTTAGTCGGAATAATATAACCAAGATAAATTAAATATTTATTTTTAAATCTTTGTGTAAAAACTGTAATCTTGCACATGTTCCCGAATTCGAAGGTAGGGACTAGTCATGTTCTTTTGCATAGATATTCCCTATAGGTCTGATCAGTCTATAGGCTATACATTATCATGCTATATGCCATAGGGGATGAGCAATATTGCATTATGAGTATATTCTTCTATATTTTACCACAAATTGTAAAAAGACGAGCGGAAAGGTTAGAATGTTGCAGGTACTTAGTTACAATTTTAACCTTTTAAATGATTATCATCACGCTGTACCTTTACGGAGTTACGCAGTCAGTCATGATAATTTATAGGTAATATATTTAGAAGACCGGGTATTTTAGTCAACTGTGAACAAAATTCACGCCGCAACAACACGACTGCTCCGCAATCCTCAGGTTGGAAGTTCGATTCACTTTCTGTGATTCTTCATATTTTTTTTTGCATTTTGTTAAGATTTACAAATAATGAAAAAGGAAGCGGTTTTTACATATTTTTTAATGACATCGATTTGTACACTTATTAAGTACAAACATTGAGTAGGTACTTATTGAGTACGAGACTAAATAATACGACCTTAAGAACGTATGCTAAAATCTGTAGGTAAACACAATCAGGCACAGCCTTAAGATTTTAGGTTATATCTTCGACATATGGCTACATCAAGCGAGTCTTACAAGAAAAGGAGACGTTCAAATGATCTTCTAGATGGAAATATTCTTCTGGTCAACCAGTCTACAAGGTAAGTTATTTGTTACTGAAATTTGCAAGAGATAAACCGATGCAGGGTATTGCCTAAAAAGTATTGTCCACAACGATCTGCGACGTTGGTACTTTGGTTAACCAGTTGGTACCGCTACGGCTAACTATTATTTGCCCATCTTCATACTTCCGACAACAACTGGAAAATATTAATAGTAATAATAATCTTTATTTCTCTTTACAACGCCATATCACGCTATAATCGGGTCAGGAAGGAAATAAGATTAAAATACTTACAATTTAAAATAATAAGTATTTTAGTCTCTTTATCAGTAACTGCTAATACACTACATAATAACATTTTGTAACTTTTTGAAAAATCATAACTTTACTTTTCTATTTTGAGTTGCCTCTTACCAACGAGTTGGTCGCCATCAGTAGCATCCATCCATTTCTTTAGTGTGACTGTAATTAGGTATATCTAAATATCTACACTTCTACAGTTCCTAATGCCTGGCCAAGTAATTTTACAAAAATAGCAGGCGAGCTGTTGGCTAAGCTTAAATCCACCGATTGGGTCTAGGTCCAACTAAATGAAATTCGACGCCGCGGCAGGACAAGGTGAAAATGGCCGCCCAAGTTTGGTTGGGTAATTATCAAATAACTTCTCCCGCTCCGGGCGGAGCGAGAGGGCGTATTAGCCTTATACTGACTAAAACCCACACGTGTTCCTTCAGTTGCCTGTGTGTTGCCAGGGGCACGGTAACACTTTCGGACTTTCTCGCGACCCTAGCAGGTATCAGCCCTAACGGACCCTGTCGGCTGTGCTGACATCTCTTTGAGGCACGCGTGGAACATAACGCGTCGTCGACCCGGGCCTGGTCATTATCGGACGGCAAGCTACCCACTGCTCACCGTCCGCAAGCCCACACCTACGATGGCCGGAATTCGGCCTGAGATTCCCGACGTCTTCTGCGGCGACTAGGGTCGTGATGGCACAAAATTTGCCTCTCCCTCACGCGTTCCGCCTCCTCCTTTGCATGCATTAATGCTTCGTAGAAAGAGGTGACGGCTTCCTATGCTCGCTCCGTACCCATGGCCTGGATCAGAGCTGGACGCGAGAGATCACCGCCACCGATCGCCTCCACGAGGACACAGCGGTGCTCCGCCCAAGCCGGGTAGACCTCCACCGTATGCTCCACCATGTCCTCCGGGCGATCCATATAAATCAGTTCGACATATGGAAATTATGAGGTCAAATACGATGCCAAAAAACAAACTTAGAATACTGAAAGAAGTACATAAAAAAATGAAAATAACGCGGAATTTAATTTTCGCTTTCGGCCGAAAACAAAATACATTTTCGGTCGGACTCTGGTCGTTATACGGAAAATAAAAGCACGTTACTCTTTTATTTCTGTTTTCTTTGAATAGGTACGTAACTTATGAACGAACACTTATTATTCATCATCATCATCATCATCATTTCATATAGGGCTCCCCCAAGCACCGCCACTTCGACCGGTTCTGCGCTTCCCGCATCCAGTGGATTCCTGCTGCCCTCACAAGATCATCTCGTGGGAGACCTTCCAAAGCTACGTTTTTTCGTCTTTTCGTGTTCTTGTAATTATTATTTATGTACATAAAAATAAATATGTTCCCTGTGTAATATTTATAACAACTTCACATAATTCGTTTCCTAATTTATACCTACCCGATAAGTCTTATCTCCGAAAAAAACTGGCCAGGAGCGTGTCGGCTCACGCATAATGAAGGGTTCCGTAGTTGGAACTAATTTATCCCAAGGACAAATTTAACATTATAGTTGAAAAACTTTTTGCAAAATTCAACAACCGACTTCCAATAAGTCGGTTCTATTTTCGTTTTTAGCCAACCACTTTGTAGTGTTTTTTTTGGAAGTCGATTGTTGTTTTTTTGTAAAAAGTTTTTATTTTTCACTTCCTGTTATGTAAATAACAGTGTCAGAAACTTATACTAAGTGGGAAAAGTACCTATTATTGAAGCTAACTCAAAAAGACCATCTTTGAAGTATGACCAACCCAGCAAAAAAGAATCATCAAAATCAATTAAAAAAGACCTACAGTTCAATTGAGGACCTCCTTCTTTTTGAAGTCGGATAAAACATGTTCTCCCATACATTCCAACTGCAAATGTAAGTTTGTACGCACAATACTGAGTGATTCATCATGTTATTTTAAGGTGGCATCCCACGCGTGTGCGATATAGCGCACGCACGCGCACCAGCCCGCACGACGCATCGTAGGAGAGGTAACGTGCGTGGTAGAAAAGACGCGTGCGTCGCGGTGCGTGCAGTTTGGATACATTCCCTTATAGGTTTTCCTGTAATCTATAAGTATAGAACTATTTACTGTATTTTTTCAAAACGTTAGGCTCAGTAGTTTCGGAGATAAGAGTGATCAATTTTCTTCAATATTTTTAATAATATTTCAAGTCCTTTCATTTGATATGTCACACAGTACCTACAGTTTGCAAAACTTTTCGTTTTTTAATTTTTCAATTCGCCCCCGAAATGTGACGGTATTCGAATTTCATGTATTTTCCTTACACGTCCGTGTTTGGGTCACAGAAATTGATATGTGTACACATGGCTATACATCAAGCTATACATTTCCAGAATAAGCTGACCTTGTACGGAAAACTTATAAAATGCGAGATCAGCATAAACTGGAAATGTATAGCTTGATGTGGAGCCGTGTGTACCAAATTTCAACTTAATCGGTCCATTCGATTCGGAGCAAATTGGCTGTGACAAACGGACAGACACACGAGTGATTCTATAAGGGTTCCGTTTTTTACGTTTGAGGTACGAAACCCTAAAAAGGAAACCAAGCGTTCTGATATAATACATTATAATTAGCTGTTAGAATAATAAAAGGAGGTAAAAAACACTATTTTATTAATCTCTTATGATTCCTTATCTTTCAGGATGCGATTATTTTCTATACCTAATCGTATTTACTCAGGAAAACAGGGAATATGTAACTGTTTCTTACATAACGGAAAACCACCAATAATTTTATTGTGAACATGAACAATATGTTCTCACTAAAAGAAACACGTGTTGTACTTTTTGCAATATTTTTCATCCTGTGTTTTGATTACTGTGCTTCTTTGAACTTGCATGATAAGGGTGTTTGCAAAGAAGTATTGCAGAGTCGGTAAGCCTGCTACATTATTTCGTTATTTTTAAGGGCATGTATTTACCCAAAATAATTCCCATTTTACTGTCCAAAAATATATTAAAATAGACACTCTAATGTAATAAATGTGCCTCTTTTTGTAAGCCTCAAATAATTTCCATTTTGTTGTCCTAAAATACTTACCACAATTAACTGCGAGCAACTTGCTCGCATCGCTCGCATAGCTAGTGTGCTGATGATCACTGTTCTTCACACTTCTAACCTAACCTAACTTGTTTGGTGGGTTTGGGGGACCCTAGCTTTCACTACGACCAACTTTGATGAAAGGTCAGAAAATTAAAAACAGGCACATTTATTAAAAATAGCTAACATCATTTGAAGCATAAAAAGTTTTCTAGGTACATTTATTAAAAAATTGAAGTTCATTAGAAGGTCAATAAGTTTTAGAGGAGCAATTAAATGCTTCCCATTTTTTTTTAAGTTGTAGTAGGAACCTAATTCGTCATGTTTTATCTGTCAATGAAAATTTATTAGTAAAGCTTTCTTGATACCTATACGGTGAATAGAGTTTTGAGATTAACTTGGATCAAGAACTTGTAACAAAACCTTGTGCCAATACTTACGCTAGACCTTACGCCTGTACCCCTATCTACGCGGTCAAGTTCCCAGGACTTCTCACTTAAAACTTTTGCAAACTTGTTGAAACAGATATTTTTGTTCTCAGTATCATCGGTCTTGATGGAAAGAGAATAATAGCTCCAAGGGTATGTATTTCCTTTTTCAGTCGATTACTTAAAAGAGTTCTAAATAACATTTTCCGAATTTCAGTTTCTTTCGGTATGCTGCAAAAATTACCAGTACGACTTTGATCTGGACCAGTACTTGCCGATATGCAGCCTGGGATGCGTTAACGGCGTCTGCACCGACGTTGATACCTGCACGTGTACGGCCCCGCTCACACTCGTCGGCCACACCTGCGTCCTACCCAATTGCTCCAACTGCGAACACGGAAACTGCGTCGCACAGAACAACTGCAGGTGCCATGCAGGTTACATGAGATTAAATGTAACTTGCACACCGATTTGCAATGAAGTGTGCGTTAACGGACAATGCGCCGAGCCAAACAAATGCAAATGTAATGACGGCTATAAAAGTGACCCCAACAATACATTTAAATGTATCCCAATTTGCGACCCCAAGTGTGTTAATGGATACTGTAAAGCGCATAACAAGTGCATTTGCAATGTAGGATATGAAAAAACAGAAAACAATTCAGTTTGTAAGCCTACTTGCGTCGGATAAAGGCTATGAACGCATAGATTCAATCTGCAAGCCGAAGTGTAGCTCTTGCAGTAACGGTGACTGTGTCGCACCAAACAACTGTTCTTGCCATAGAGGATATGAACGCATAGATTCAACCTGCAAGCCGAAGTGGTTGTAGTAATTTTATTTGAATAATGTAATTTGGTATTTAAGTACCTACCTGACCATAATTTTTTAACATTGTTTTTTTAAAAGTGTGTTTTGGTGTAGTTCCGTTCTTTTTTTTGGTCATGAATATTTCGGTACCTTTAATATTCAGTATATTCTGGAATTGCCAGTTGGATTTGAAAAATTATTTTTACATTTGATAGCTAATTTTTTTTAAAAAGGGTTTATTAAAGTTACGCAACGACCCTTAGGAGTCGTGAAAAATGAAAAGAAAAAGTCATATAGAAAGCTTAGCAGAAATGAAGAAAGATACATTTTATATTAAAACACACTTTTGCGGACACTCTTTGGGTCCAGAACTCTAAAAATCTTATAGCACGAATCAATAATTTTGAGACACCTCGCTGTCCGACTGTCTTTTTGTCACTTAATTACGTTTGAACGGCTGAACGTATTTCAATTAAACTTGTACTGTCGTAGAAGCTTTCATCTCTATCAATTGAGTAGTTGGTATGCTTTCACCTGTGGTCTGCACCCAGCGGCTCTCAGGCCATACAGAGCACGGGCGGTTCCAGGGATTAGTTCTTCATTTGTTTCATCGGTATTCACCTGAAATTCTATTTGTGCCGTGTATTTTTTTCAATAAATGCTTTTAATATCGACCTTCCGCCTCCTACTTCTTTAATCAGCGGTGACGACCTGGCTGCCCAAAACAGAAAGGATTGCTGGATGGTAAGAAAGTAGTGGAATGACATAAACCGGTTAACTAATTTGAAAACCACATTTTTTATTTTTTATTGACTGTTTTATAGGCACCTCTAATTATTTTTACGTCGTAACCTTTTTACTATTTGTGGCTCGTTTGATAGTGAATTAAATGAAGAATCTTTTTCAATAATTGGTACGCTTATTGTTTTGGTAAAATATTGAGATAAATGGCGATTATGTACGCGCTTAGATAGTTTTGAAAATCGTTAATTAACTTCTAATTGTATTTTTAACTGTTTAATGTTTTAGAACTCTTGGATACGTCAAAAGCTTTGCTAACGTATTCAGTATCAAATAAAATAGCATTCATGGCCATTCAATTTGAGACTACAGAGAAGAACTGTATTTAATGACGAATTTTGGAAAATTTTCAGAAATTCAAATCTTGGATTTTCTTCAATCCTATGGATTTTCGCCTAAGCTATATGGGGTACTTGAATGTTGCGAACGGGTCACAGATCACGTCCTGAAAGGAATACGTCGAATTACAATTTACCCTGTATATTTAGTATCTATTCAGTTTAACACAAATTATATTGTAACAGGTATTAAATATTAGTGACTTTTACTAGAAAATCCACGCAGTTATTGATAATTTAACTGAGACTAGGCTAAGTGACGAAATAGTATTATTATCTAGTATTTCAAATAATACTGTAATAGGCTTTTTAAACTTTTAGACGCGACAAAACAGAAGCACGATAAGAATATTTTACTGTATCACCAAAATATTAATCGCTTCTATGGCAAAATTGTAGACGTGGAATTGATAATAGATAAATATCATATGGATATCTTATGCTTTTGTGAAGTCTGGTTAAGTCCAGATAGGATGCTGTTGCATAATGTAAATGAGTTTTCAGTTGCCAGTGCGTACAGCAGGCCTAATATGACACACGCGACAATTATCCACTCTCGCATGACTATTTTTTTTTCCTTTTTCTGTAGTTTTATCGTTTTCTGACCGCTACGCCATACAAAATACTCGACACTTTCTGTCAAATTTGATGTGTTGTCGACAAACCCTAACGTGACACGTTAGTTATCTCGATTTATGACAATTCAACGCGAAATAATCAGCGTTTTTTCTATAATTTTGTCGTATTTAGTCGTCCTCAATTTTGACGACGATAGACAAAAAGACTCGAAAATAAGATGGCAGATTCATAGTCGTACTTTCTGTAGGCAATTTTTTTTTTCGTTTCTTAAGAACTGATGAAATATGGGTATACACCGGTGTGAGTTCTTTTTGGCGGCCGCGAGAGAAACTGTGGTGGAGGGGAGCACTATTAAGTAGATGACTATTACTTGCAGTAATAATCAGTCACTTTACCAATTATGGTGATTAACGAAATCTAGGGATTATGGCTGTATGGCAATATCAAACCTTCGCAACATAATTACTAAAATCACCCGTTTATTTTCTAAGGGGTTTTTTCTAAGGTTGATTTTCTAAATAAAATTGTTAATCACCAGATTAACAATTTTATGGTTATAATAGCGGAATCAACTTCAGCCGCCAATTTATCTGAACGTCAGTCCTTTTGGTGAGAGTGGTGATCAACAAAATTTGCAATGAATTTATGGTGATTGTTACAATAATAAACTTCGATTTGTGAAATTATGATCGTCGGCCCATTTGTCATTTGTGGTGATTATTTAATGAGTATAGGTGCCACTTATTTTAATTTCCATCATTTTGTATTTTAATTTCAGCATGCCAAAGAAATCATTTAATTTTAATCAAAAAGTCGGTTACACAAAAAACTAAACATAAATATAAAAGAGAGAATAGTTAAGAGAGAGAGACGTTTATTCAATAAAGTACATATTAATCCATGCTTAAAATTGAAAGAATGAAACGGAACTTCAAGCCGATGTTGCTATCATAAAAATAATTTGTAAAATTTATGAAAAAATCATGCTAGACCAGATGTTGTTACATTTTAATTCAAATGGATTTTTACATAGTCACCATTTTGGTTTCACGAAAGGTAGATCGACGACTGACGCAGAAGTAAAACTCATCAGTCACATTTTGGAATTCTGGGAGAAATCCCTGGATGCAATTGGCATTTTCTGTGACCTCTCAAAAGTGTTTGACTGCGTTGACCACAGAACACTGATCTATAAATTACGCTACGGAATTCGAATTCGGACAAGCTGCTGATTTTTGTTTTCCTATCTATCAAACAAGCAAAAAGTAAACGTTAACGGGGCGACGTCCTCGAGGTCTCTGGTTAAGATGGGCGTGCCTCAAGGATCAATTCTTGGCCCTTTCCTATTTCTAGTTTCTATTAATGACCTTCCTTACATGATGGCTAATATATCGGATATAATTCTATTCGCTGATGATACTTCTCTTATTTTTAAAATAGATTAAGTTCAGCTGCATATGCAGTAAGAAAAATAAGGCAGTTAACTGACGTAGCCACAGCTAGGTTAATATACCTTGCTTATTTGCACAGTATTTTGTCTTATGGTGTTCTGCTGTGCGGATCGGCAGCTGACGTAGATTCAATTTTCATTTTACAAAAGAGGGCAATTCTAAGAAATTGATATACTGAGTCAGCCTTCTCTTTATATCTTAGAAAGTATTATGTATGTTCGCAAAAACTTAGGACTTTTCAAAATAAGAAGCGATTTCCATAATATAAATACACGTAGTAAACATGAAATTGTGATACCCAAATTTAGATTAACTAGAACTCGTAAGTCATTTTTTATAAACAGTATCCGCTTTTATAACATGTTGCGAAAGTCGGTTGCAGAACTGAGCTATGGAAAGTTCAAAACCCACATCAAACGTGTCCTTATCAAAAAAGCATATTATAAGATTAAAGACTACCTTGAAGACAAGGAAGTTTGGCAATAATTGCTTCTGCACATGTGGCTTCAATGGCATTATTATGCCGTTAAAGGTGACCTTGGCATACTAAAACAGGCAAAACTTTTACCAAACTCACTAAATCATATCGTATTACTGCTCAGAATGTTTGGTTTAATCAACAGTGTAAACAATTGGGGGTAATCCCTTCTTACATCAATATTCGTTCCAATACATATAGTAGATCTGCTAATATCGCTTTGAGTAGGGCTAAAAAAATTTGGTTAAATGAGGAAATAAGTAGATATTAGTTTTCAGTTAGGGATAATATAAAGAAAATACCTTAAAATTTTGTACACAGAGTTAGTTTTCAGATTACATAATATAGAGTTTGATATTTTAGACAATAAAGCACGGGAATTTGTATTTATTACAGCCCAAGAAAAATATTTGACACAGTCTAGGAAGTTGGAAAGGTTAGTTAGAGGTAACATAAGTCACAGTAGTGAGGGCATTATTATTAATATTTATAGACCAAGGGATCAGCAAACATGTCCTCATACGTTTCATCAACGTGTTAAAAACCTTTGTAACATACAATTTTCAAGTGAAGAAACTTCTTTGCTGGAGAAAGGACTTAAATTTAATTTCCAGCCCGTTTTGACACAAAAACCTTTGGAGCTTTTGGCGGTAGATTTAGAAATAGCTATAGTTAGAGATAAAAAATATGAGATAGTAGCACACCAGGTATCTGATCATATTAAACGGTCTCTTAACTCATCAATTTCAATGTCTTATTCATCAGACGTACGTATTTATAGATCTTAGAAGAACAACATAGATCAAAACAGTATAGTTGTTACTAAGACCGATAAAGGAAATACATTAGTTGTCTTAGACTGAAACAGTTACGACCAAAAGGTAAATGACGTAATACAGGGTAGCGATATTCAACAACTAAGTTCGGACACCACTTAAGTTTTCATTTCACAACTAAAAAACATTACTAACGCATCGTACATCGATCAAAAACCATTAAAATATATTGTACCAATGAACCCCAGGTCTCCTATGCTATACGGCTTGCCTAAAATTCATAAAGATAACATCCCAATACGGCCAGTGATTTCTTATATCGGAGCACCAGCATTTTTTGTCAAAACATTTGAACTATTTATTGAAGTCGAGATCAAATTATAAACCAAAGATTAGTCTTAAAAATAGTTTACAGTTAATAAAGAAGGTTGTGGATATCAATTTGCCAACTTATTAAAAAAATATTATCTTTGGATGTTGAAAGTTTATTCACAAACTTTCCATATGAGGAGTTTTTGCAGATACTTGAACATCTTTTTGAGAAACAGCGAATCCATCTAGATGAGGTTAATGAATTATCTTTGACCAAAATTTGTATGGAACAAAATTATTTTAGGTTCAAAATCAATATTACAAACAAAAAGAAGGTTTAGCCACGAAAGTTCCCCACTCAGCCCCTTTATGGCAGATATTTTCATGGACCATTTTGAAAATAAATACATAGTAGGACAGCCACAAATTTTGTATTATTACCGTTATGTTGACGACATAATTATGTGTTGGACCGGTACGTCAAATTGATGTTTTTGTTAATAAAATCAATAGTTTACATCCTAAAATAAAGTTTAAAATAGAATTAGAAGTTAATGGATCCCTTAACTTCTTAGATTTAACTATTTCAAGAAAAAACAATAAACACGATTTTCAGATTTATAGAAAACCAACTTATACAGATGTTATGATTCCTGCGTCATTTTGTCATCCAATTCAACATAAATTGGCAGCCTATCATAGTTTCACTCATAGATTAATGTCAGTACCACTTTCACAAAATAAGTATAGTAGAGAACTTTACATTATTTATCATATAGCTAAGAGTAACGGATACAATAAGAAAATGGTTGATGATTTGATTCAAACGAAACGTCGCAACATAGTTCGTTTACTTTTGTACCCACTGCCTCCAGAAAGACAACATGAACATTTAGGTAGTTTGACATACTTAGTATCAATAAGTAATAGGGTTTCAGAAACTTCGTTTCGAAATGTTTCTTAAAACAGATTTGCAACGGTAAAGGTAGATTAGAAATCCATAAAAAATTAGGTGCTTACAAGTTACATTACGATGATTGTAAGTGTATTTCTATAGGTCAAACTGGTCTTAATTTTCAGACAAGATATAAGGAATATATTGCAGCGTTCCGGAACAGTAATCCAGAAAAATCCCATTTTGCTCAACACTTAATAGATACAGGTAATTCGTTAAATAATAATAACACTTTCGAAATTTTAGAACAAAAAAAGTCCGAGCTGGAGGTTTCGTTTTGGTCAAATATTGAAGAAATTAAGCGTAATAGAAAACGAGTAGGTAATATTCATAGAATTAGTGTCGCGGGCAAAAGCTAGTGAAGAAAGAAAATGAATTACTGTAGAAGGTAAACAGGTGAGTATAGTAATAATTATGATTCCTCAATCAATTCTCAACGATTTTGCTGTAAATAAGCAAATATTTAACCATACATTTTATAATAATTTATGCTCAAATAAATGTTTAAAATATAAACTGTGGTTAGTGTCGAATTGTCGAACAAAGTCACAACAGTGATGTGAATATTCGAATGACGTTGTATCGACGCAAGCTGTTTTGAAAAAAATTGCGAGTGGTACGCTAGTTCGAAAACACATTGAATCGAAAACCGGTAAAAAATATAGTAGAATAATAAGTATGTTATACTTACTTATTATTCTACAGTTTTTTATTTTCTTAACACTTTGACAATGTTTTTTACTTTTGGTGGTGAGTACCAGCTACAATTTTGATTTATTGATTTCGTCGTTGATTAAATAGTAAACTCAAATAATACTTCTTACTGCTCTTATTTCTCAAACCCAATCCAAAGACGAGGCTTGCTGAGTCTCATCGAGTTCGTGAGTTCGATTCCTAGGCAACAATAGATGTCGTTAATAGCATACAGGTCGTGCCATTAAAGATGAGACTTGACCGCGCCTCCCGCCGCTCTTTCCCCTGCCCCGATGACGCCCCAGCGGGGACCTCATACCGCTAAAGAGACCCATAAATCGTCTACTGCGCAAGTCAAACCACGTGGTGCGTCAAGTCTCATCTTTAATGGCACGACCTGTACCGTCCAAAAAGAGTTTCTCATCAGCGTGTTAGCGATAACGTCAATCGAATGAGGTTATCGCGGTTTTCGATTCAATGTCTTTCGAACTGGTGTGCCATTCGCAATATTTTTTCAAAATAAAGTGCGTCGAAACAATGTCATTCGAATTTTCATATTACTCCTGATAACAACGGATACATCTACTAGTAAAAAAAACTTTATCGTACGATATTTCCGTGATTGTGAAATCATAGGAAGACATCCATCCTGTTAAAAAAAAAAGGTAGGTACCTACTTCAGTTTGTATAATGTTCCCAATTTAACCGAAGAGCGCCATTTTAACTAAAAATGTGCGCGAGAATGGGGACTCTAGTGCCATTGTTTTTAATTGTTTTAATACACTTGTTTAATGTAAACCATGTGGAAAGTAAAATTTGCACCAAAGTGGTATGGTAAGTAAAAAAGTCAAGTACCTAAGCATATTATTTATTATAATTTATACGTAATTACTTGAAAAAAAAAAAATGGTTAATTACGTTTACATCTACTTCGTGGGTTCAACCTAATATTTAAATATTTTTTCACACCACATGCTCGACAATGTCAAATTATATGTCTTGCAAACCTAACCTAAAGATAAATAAAAAGATAATTTTATTTTCTACACATGCGTATACATGCAAATTAAGCATATGCAAATGTCACAGTATTAATATTTCGTACGTACATGTTTCACCCGTCAGGCATACTTTATAGAATTTACAAAAAAAAAAAAAAAACATTAAAAACTAAATTACAAAATAAAACTAAATTCTAAAGGCACTTTAAACCAAGTACATTACTATGTGTCGTTAAGAAAGTCACTTATATTATTATACACTTCTCCGTTAATAAATCTTGCATCTTTTTTTTTAACAAATTCACCGGCAACGCTTTATACGACTGTGGTATTTTATTATAAATTTTTGGAGCCATACAGAAAACGCAAAAAGCGTTTTCCCATTAATGCCATCTTTGACGTATGTGAACACAGTTGATTTTTGTCACCTCTGTTACGGGGGAAGGCGTCAGCTAGTCGTGGAAATAGAGATTGATTTATCCTAAGAAATGTCGCAATTAAAAAAAAAATACAGAGATGGTAGAGTTAATAATTTGTGTTTTTAAATAATGGCATACAGCTGTCGGTCGACTTCAAATTGAACATAGCACGAATGCATCTCTTTTGGGCCTTAAACGCTATTTCTTTGTCTGTGAAATTCCCTCAAAATATAATACCGTACCGCAATAACGATGCTACTAGACTATGATAAGCTGTTACTAAGGCGTCTGTGTTTAACTCTGGGGCCAGTTTATATAAGGCGTACGCAGTGGAGCTCAGCCGTTTACTTAGGTATTCGATGTGTGCCTGAAAAGCAAGTTCAATTTAGAGACAATAATAATTTCTAGAAATTTTGTTGTGTTGTCTTTATTAAGTACAGTGTCCTTGTAAATTGCGTTAAGGTCTACAGCCTGGGTCCGTTGCCTAAAATGCATAATAGTTGTCTTATCTAGATTTATTTTTAGGTTGTTCCAATTTAACCATGAGATTATTGATGTCAAAGATTCATTTATGTCAGTTTCATATGTGTATTTATTTTTACATGCTACAGTCATAGTGCTGTCGTCGGCAAAGAGAGTCATGGTGTGGTCAATAGCACTAGGCAGGTCATTGATGTATATTATGAATAATAATGATCCGACTACGCTGCCTTGAGGAACACCGTATGTAGGTGTGCGTTCACTTGATATATAAATTTCCTCTTTCTTTGTCCTAACATTAATTCTCTCAATTTATGTGTATTGTCTTCTATTAGTAAGGTATGGCTGAATAAGATTTAATTTATTTATTCTTTATTGACTAACCAACAATTGTTTATACTGCAAATAGTCAAAGTTAAATCTACCATAATGTAGGGTTAGTATAACAATTTATAACAGGTTAGCACCGCATGCCCCTTTAACTTACAAGCGCTAGACTAATATAAGACTTAAAATTAACAAGATATTAAAATTACGCGATGGAATGAATATAAGGAAAAAAACAAAAGAAACTATATGATCAACAAAAATAAAAGAGGAAAGAAAAACAACAATCAGATATTACATTAGGTACTCATTAGGTGCTGGCATTAGGACTTTTATGCCAGCTTTCATAGAATAGTTACCAGTAGGTAACTATTCTATGAAAGCTGGCATAAGAGTCATAATGCACGTCAACAAGATCACTGGAGCCATTTAATAATTTGCAAAGACGAGGAACGATAGAGTTTGCACCAAGTACTGTTCTGCGGAGTGGAGGGTGTAAGGGGGTAATTGGAGCACGAGGGATTCTAGCAGGGGCCCGAAACTGAAATTTGGATAGTAATAGGGGGCAATCAATCTTGCATCTGAAGAGCTTATATAGGAATAAGGAATCAATAATTATTCTTCGTTTTTCCAATGAGATCATCTAAAATAAGACAATCGGGCTTCGTATGATCTTATCCTTTTTGCATTTCCGGTAGCAAAGGCCAGATGCCAGAGGAATCTCTTTTGTATTCGCTCCAGTCGAAGGATATGCGTGGAGTAGTGAGGTTTCCATATTGTACTGCAATATTCTAAGGTACTGCGAACGAGACAGTTGTACATTATGATTTTTGTACGACTATGCTTAAAACCAGCAACATTCCGCACAACAAATCCCAGCATTTTAGAAGCCCTTTTGATGACGCCGTCAACATGAGGTACAAATGTCAAAGCTTTATCGAATATAACTCCTAAGTCCCTTATTTGATTCACCTCTTGGTTAGCGTTAGTGCCCACGTAATATAAACTAGCAATATTATTATTTTTCCGAGTGTATTTCACGTAGAAACACTTTTTTACGTTTAAGCTCATTTCGTTGTCGTTACACCATTCAACTAACGAGTCTAAATCCTGTTGAAGCAATATTTTGTCATCTTTAGATTCGATTATCCTAGAGAATTTTAGGTCGTCTGCATACATATAGCAATCCGAGAATTTCAGGCAGTGTGGAATATCGTTAACAAAAACATTAAATAGAATTGGTCCAATATGTGACCCCTGGGGAACCCCTGAGGACGTCTTGTAGGTTCCAGATAGAAAACCATTAACTGCAACAAAGAAGAAACGATTTTCGAGGTAAGACTTTAGCCAGTTATAGAGTGTACCAGTGATACCATACGCAGATAACTTCGACAGAAGTAAATGGTGAGGTACACGGTCAAAGGCTTTGCTAAAGTCGGTATAAATCACGTCGATCTGCTTGCCACAGTCAATGGCATCCGATAGCAAAGTCGCTAGATTAGTGCAAGTAGACCTGGAACTCACGAAGCCATGCTGAGAAAAGCTCAAATAGAGTTTGAAGTGTGCCTGAATGTATGGGCAAGCCAAGGATTCGAAGACCTTGCCAAAGGTAGACAAGATAGAGATGGGTCTATAATTTTTTATGTTGTCCTTCTCACCACTCTTATGGATAGGAATAATTTTAGCTTTTTTCCACGAATCAGGAAAGATATCTGAGCTGAGGGATTTATTAAAAATCAGTGTTAAAGGGGATACCAGAACGTGGGCACATTTATAAATAAATACTGGAGGGATACCATCAGGGCCAGCGCCTTTACTCTGATCCAGTAATTTAAGCTTCGTCAGCAGGTTTTCGCGATCAATCACGGGTGCCGTTAGAGGTAGACTGTTATTCTTCATATTATGAAGATAATCGGACTCTTGCTCAGTGATGGTTGCTTTTGTATCGCTGAATGCGGAGGAAAAATTTACCGCGAACATTTCACATAATAGAGGACCATCAGATGTAGAGACGCTTCCGTTAGTCATTGTAGCCGGGAAAGAGCTAGAGCCACCTTTTTTATCCTTAATGTATGCCCAAAAGCGTTTGGGATTTTTGGCGATGTCATTTTCTATGTCTTTTATATACTGGTTGTAACTGTCAGTTGCCAATTTGGAACACCGTTTGCCCAACAATTTGAGTTCGAGTTCATCCCTAGGGTTCTTATAGATTTTGTATCGAGATCTTAATTTTTCCTTTTCCTTTAAAGCTCTTATTAAACTTAATATATTTCCCCTTATGCCGTAAGCTTCTAATTTCTGCAGCAAGGTGCCATGGTCAACGTAGGTAAAAGCTTGCGTCATGTCGCAGTATATAGCACACACCGGGATTCTCGTGTCCATATTCGTCATTACGGTATGGAAAAAGTCATAAATAGTCATACTGGTTGACATATTTTGTCTAAGCCCCTTTTGCTCTTCACTAAAGATATTTTTCTTTTCGAGGTATTAGTATAGTTCTTTATAAAGATATTTTTCAAAAATTTTGGACACTAGGCATTAAGGCAATTGGTCTATAGTTAGCCACGTGTTCCTTATTGTATTTTTTTAAATAATGGTTTCACTCTTGAAACTTTAAGGGCATCCGTATATAAACCTGAGCTGATGCTCAGAATTATCAGGTAGCTTAAGTGGGTGCAAATGGTTTCATAAAAATACTTAACAACCTTTGTAGAGATACCATCATAAAAAAATCAGAAGGACATCGTCCTAACAAATCAAAAGTATTCACAGCTCAAAATGTAGAAAAGTTTCTAAATGAAGCCCCTGACCACAACTTTCATACCATAAAAGTAAGTACGTACCTTTTGATTAAATTTTTAATAACTAAAATAGCTATATACTAACTATAGGTAAGTATTGGTACTAGCTACCCGCTCATGAATCGATCGCTTGTGTGCGATCTACTGATGTGCTGTTTCGGCTCTAAGATAAATAGTTATTATTATTGTAAACCGTTATAAGGTTTATGTGTTATTATTAAAAATAATAAACTTTCTTAGATTTGACTGACACACACATGATTTTGTTGATAAATTTTCCAGATACAAAATCAAAGAAAGAACAGTCATGCGTAGTCCGTGGAGAATACGTAAGAATTATCGAAAAGTACCAAGCTACACGCCCCTCTAATATAAATACTAACAGATTTTTCGTAGCTTATAATAATGGCAAGTGCATCAGGCAAGTCACTGTAAAAAATAAGATCAGCAGCATGCCGAAAGAAATTGCGAAATACCTGAAATTGACAAATGCTGAGTAGAGACACGGGCCATTGTTTCAGGAGAACATCTGCTACTCTATTGGCGGATTCAGGAGCAGATATGACCCAGAATAAAAGCCACGGTGGCTGGAAATCTGATGTAGTAGCAGAGGCCTACATTGAAAATTCTATACAAAATAAGGATAAAATAAGCTGCCGCACTGGTGACAACATCAAACTAAAAGCACCGTTGATAAATGATCCTTGGACACCTGTGTCACCACAACCTCGCACATCAAAACACTATTCATCTAGCCCGCTGCCTCAAGCACCACCTTCACTAACTTTTACGATCCAACATGGTCTTCAGTAGACCCAAGTTTCTGAAACTTTACTTAACAGTAATAATCAAATAAACTCTACCTCAACTTCAATAAATGTACCGAATAAAAACATAACTTTTTCTTTCCACAACTGGTCTAATGTATCAACTGGTCTAATGTATGGACCTTTAACATTTAATTGTTTTAAATAGGTCTACTAACTGTAATTGTATTTTATTTATTTTAATAAATACTTTGATTCTGGTACAGTCGGGCACACATCAAGTTAGATACCCTATATGTATCCATAACTACGCTACGAGCAGTACAGAGAATTGTAGGAAAGGGACTGAGTATCGAGGCATCAGCCAAAAAAGTGCAGATGCACTTTTTTGCCAAAGATTTTTGCTAGTTTCGCTCGTGTTCAATGTTTTATGATTTATCTATGCCAGTCAGTTTCCAAATCGACCGGGGCTATTGTTCTCACGGACAGTGTTTTTTTTATATATTCCGTATTGTTTATAAACTTAGTTACTTTACGATTGCTTAGCTAAACAATGGCTAATCAGTGATTAACGAGATTTTTATAAATAAGACTGTAAGCCCACGTTCATACGGACGTAATAAAATCGCGGCGATTTTTATTTGTGCACTTGATTTTCAACGCTCTGCTTAGCGCCGAGAGTTGAAAATCCAACAGTGTGTGTTTTTTCAATACGCTGTGACGAGAGTGCATCCCAGCGCATTGGATTTTTAACTCTACATGAAAAAAACCGCCGCGATTTTATTACGTCTGTGAGAACGTCGGCTTAGTGTTTTACTGTGCTAGTGCGTGGTGCACCAATATTAATGACGCCTCAATTAACTCCACAACAGCGGCAGCTGGTAGTGGTGTTGCGAGAAGGTGGTTATAACATCAAAAAAATTGAAAGGAGGACGGCGATAATCGCGAGTTTTATTTGTATTTGATAGATAACATTTAGTAATGGCCTGAGGCTCACAGCTGGACACCACTGGAGAAGGGTAGCCTGAGACAGAATGCAATGGAAAATGCTAGAGGAGACCTATGCAAGAGAAAAACCTCAACACTGTCATAATATGAAATGTTAACTTCGATATTCAGAATAAAGGGCTTATTATTATTATTTAATAATTATCCAAGAAACTCATTGCATCCAAGACAATGGCTAGCATTTTGAACATCTTCTTTTGCAAGGCTGCGCCGACCGGCGGCCGAGCAACAACAGATTGGTAATTAGTTCATTGTTCCTCATTAGATAACTTTACAAAAGTTATCAAATGAGGAATTTATTTTATATTTCACGACAGCGCGCCGTTCGTCGACCGGTTTGTACCCAAGACCGCGCTAGATAACGATAATAATAAATTATAAACGTTCGCATAAAGTTTAGGTAAAATATATGGGTATCTGAATAGAATAGGACTGAAATAGCTTTTTTTATTGGAAATTAAGTTTTACTTGCCAATAAGAGGTAAATGTTGTATGTAATTTGTTATGTATTGCATTGGATAACTCAATTCTTGAAAAAGGTATACATAGCCTAAAGCTATGTCGGTCACGCTAAGACCCTTAGGAGCCGAGCAATAGAAAAAAAGTCAGAAAGAACGCGAAATCGAAGTAAAGTGCGGGTGGACGCTGGGATGTGACGCGGTGGTCCGGGGCCGAAATTTCACGCAGACGAAGTCGCGGGCAGAAACTAGTTTTTGATATTTTATTTATTTACACAGTTTGATATTCACACAATTTTTAGGCATAAAAAGGCATGAAGGCTCTTTGCTGAGATTTAAAAAAATCGAACATCTTGGACTAGTGTCTGTGACGCACTTTCGCGCCCTTGTGCGTGAAAGCAAAGTAAAAAACACACGTAATAATTAAACTGCATTGTGAACCTAAATAAAAGTGTTACCATAAGAGCCACTTTTCTAGCAAGTGTGTTTAAAAATATAGTGTCACCAGGACTATATAGGTGAGCAAAGTTAATCAGCCGGTGTATAATACGTAGGTGAAGTGAGCTGTCGTTCCAACTCATACTAGGGATTGACACTATTGACAGGTCATTTCACATAAGTTTTCACTGTGACATTTTTACGGAATAGACGTGCAGATTACGGAAAGCATGTAGGGCCACTACAGGGCGTGTCAGACTCTTACTGACTAAAACCCACCCGTGTTCCTTCAGTTGCCATGTTGCCGGGGGCCACGATCTCCCTTTTGGACTTCTTCGCAACCCCGGCAGGCATCGGCCCTAGCGGACCCCGTCAATTCTGCTGACATCTCTTTGAGGCCCGCGTGGAACACAACGCGCCGTCTACCCAGGCCTGGTCCTTATCGGAGGTATCTTTCCTAATTAAATTGATTTAAAAAAATCAAAAGAATGAAAACAAAAAAAAAATAAACAAAAAGATATACATGATATTTTTCGTACCACTTGCTCAAAAAAGTGACATTCTATGCCACAAAAAGCGAACATAACAATAGTCATTTTTAGTCTGTTAAAAACAGGGAAAGAAAATTGTACTGAATTTCATTCATCTTCTAGGGGGAGAATGTGATTTAAATTTGGAATACTTACCGAAATTTATACTGAACTACATCTGTGTTTACACCATTGAGTTTGTATATAAAGCATTATACATCTTTTTGAAAAAGGAATACGCATTTATTATGCAGTTATGATTATTAAATAAAATTACGAAAACCGACGAGGCTGTATGAGCTTGATTCCTTTGCTTTTCCGACAAAAAAATATTAGTCTAGGAATTTGCCGCGTTTTTGTTTTCTTCAAATACATAAACGTTAAGTTTATTTTAATTTATTTTTATAAATAAGTTAATGTTCTAAAAATACGTTACGATGTTAAATCACAGCGACATTGACAGTGAATTGTCGGATTCCATCAGTGCAAATGCTGCCGCAATTATAAATAATTTGCTTCCAAAAAAATCCAAGAAAAATTATTTAAAAACTTATGAAGAATTTTCAACGTGGAGAAGTGCGAAAGGCCTATCAATTTCAGAATCAGTACTTCTTGTCTATTTTGATTATTTATCCAAGACAAAGAATCTGAATACACTTTGGTGCATATACTTACTCAAAACTGAAAGCTACAATAAGCATCAAACATAGCATTGCAATAAATAGATTCAAGAAATTACTGGCTTTTTTAAAAAGAAAATCAGAAGGGCATTGCACAAAGAAGTCTAAAATTTTTACGACTCAAAATGTGGAAAAAATTCTTATTGAAGCTCCTGACGAAATTTTTCTGGCCACAAAAGTATACATGATTTAACTATGAATATTTCGTATCTTAGTAATGGTAATTATTCTATATATTTACCTATTTTTATCTTTGTTGTAGGTGGCCTTAATTTTTGGACTCAATGGTGCTTGCCGCAGATGTGAACTTGTAAACTTAAAGGTGGAGGACGTTGAAAATCATTCCAATGAGTTGCTGCTGATTAATGTAAAGGAAACTAAGACAAAGAAAAATCATTCATTCATTGTACAAGGACAATATACTAAAATCATTCATAAATACCAAGCATTACGTCCCACCAACATGGAAAACAATAGATTTTTTATAAACTATCGGAATGGGAAATGTACTCGACAAGCCATCGACAAAAATAAAATTTGCAATATGCCAAAGGAAATTGCTAAATATTTAAAACTTAAAGATGTTGAACTCTACACCGGTCACTGCTTTAGAAGAACTTTCTGCGACTTTCATGGCGGATTCAGGGGCGGATATTACGTCAATAAAAAGACACGGTGGTCGGAGCTATGATGGAGTAGCTGAGGGTTATATCGAAAGCTCAATGGCGTTAAAACCATATTAAGCAGTCAAATTAACAAAAATATAAAACTTAATCCATCAGAGCCACAACCATCAATTTCCGCCATCTTATCTTCGTCCGTAACTCACGATGCACCACCATCACTATCTCAGACGTATACTATCTACAATGAAACGCAAGTTCCTCAGACGCAAGAACAGAGAAATACTCAAATCAACTCATCAACAATAAATGTACCAAACAAAACTGTAACTCTCTCGATCAATAATTGGACCAATGTTTCGAATGTTAACTTTTACTTTTAATTGTCATTATCTTTTATTTAATTTTAAAACATATTATTTACATTTTTAAATATTTATATCAAAATAAAAAAATAAACATTTAAAAATATAAAAAATAGTAGCCCACCAGTGTCGGGAACAGGGTCCAAGCTACCGGTGGTCAGGGCTCCTGAGAGAGGAACCTCCTAACAATACGCGCCGTGTCCAGGAGTACCGCTTTCTGGATCAAGCCCTTGATCCAGCTGCCTAACGAGAGCCTCCTCAGATGTTGGTCGAGGCTCTTGGCTATTATGCCATTGGCCGTCACGACTATCGGCACAATGATTGCTGTATCCACATCCCACATGTCGACAACATCGCGGGCCAGGTCAAGATACTTAATCTGTTTATCTTTTTCAGCTTTCACGAGGTTCTCGTCATGCGGGACAGCTATATCAATAATAATAATTGTCATTATTTTTAATAAATGCTTATCTCATATTATTATTGTGTAATTTTTTTCGCAAATAGTACGAAAAGTAGAGTATTTTCCTCGGTAATAAAGCTGTCTTAGTCTTGGGTGAACTTAAATCCTTCCTCTCCTTCGCTCGTGATTTAAGTTTTTAACACCCTCGCTACGCTCGGGAGTAAACCTCGAGTCCTTCGTTACGCTCGCGATTTATATCGTCACTCGCGACAGAAGGCACTGCTTTATCTCCTCGGTTAATAATCTACTATTTTGCATGTTAGTACATCGTTGATTAAAATTTTATACGTTTTATTCCTACAGGAGGAATCGACTTGTTCTTCAAACTTCCTTGAGGACGTACATGAGCTTGAAAAAGGAGGACAAACCTAACTGTAGCATTGGGTGTTACAAACCAAGAGTGCTCAGCAGAGTGATAAACCGTTATGTTAGAGTAAGTTAAACTGTTTAAATGACTTTTAATTTTTAAAAGTGTTTTTTGTCCCACTGCAACGCATTGAATCTCTAATCTACTAGCCTGAATTACACGGTGCGAATCAATTGCCTGTGGCATACCATAACATGAAGCAACGAAATGGATACGTTCGCAAGCGACGGTACGGAGGTGATCGTATGCGTCGATATTTTTGGTGGAAATCATCCTTTACTGTCTTTGGCCAATCTTTAAGCAAAGAGACGAGTTCGTCCCGCCATCTTCTCCTGGGCCTGGCGCGTTATCGTTTGCTGCATTTTGGGTCTTTTTCCAATGTGGTAGCTCATAATAGCTCTTAAAAGATTAAACGTTTTTTTTAAGAAGAATTAAGTTCGTTTGGCCTCTTTCAAAATGTAAAATTTATGTTCCCCAAAACATTGACAGACAGACTACCTCAGCAAAATTTAATACTGTATCCCCAAATATCAAAATTACGGAAAGAAACTCTCGTCATCTCCTCGTGTCCCTAATTTTTGACGAATCCTTTCCAACGTTCATTGAGGTGAAAATACAAAATTTCAATGATACCTCTGAAATAATTTTCAAATTAACATTCTTTCGGCCTTGACACTTATTCGATACTGTTGCTTTGAACCAAAATTAACATACAGCTTTAGCTCCTCCCATCTATGCAAGCATCCACAAATTTTGGAAAATTTAGACCAAATTATTAGAAACACATTAACTTCAATCCGAAACGTGACCCTGGACGACTACCAGTAAGGGTAAGTACCAATAAGGGCATTATTTCTCATTCGCCAGGGTGGTCTCGGCGTCTGCAAAATTTCAATTATAAGTTTACCGGCCTTCTTCACCTCGGTCCAGAGTACCGATAAATGAACCAGGAACATTTGATCGTCCTCACTGGTCAATTTTGAGGTGACCAATGCATTGAACGCTTGGAAAATGGCCTGTCCTATTACGTATTTGCCCGACAACTCATCCTTCCAGAGACAGTGGGACGAGCCGCTCTACAGTATTATACGGAATACCCTGGTAAACACTTAATACTGTTGAGCGTGCCCGTCTGCTGGCTGTGGGAGAATGGGAGTCAGGGTTGTGGCTTTAGGCGTTCCCGTCATACACCATAGGCACTATGATGGATGACTCATCGTTTCGGCTCGCTACAATCTCCTACTCGTACGCCCAAGTGTCCTTTTGTTTTTCTATTTATTTGTATATTTAGTCATTTAATTTAGTGTTAGATTTTATATGTATAATATTTGTCATCTATGGTTACAATAAAAATGCCCATAATTAAGTTATACTAGTTAAGTTATAAAATGTTTATTTCTATACATTTCAGAAACCTACAAGCTCGGTGGTGACTATCTTCTGTTCCGGTTACGTGAATGATGATCATACTCATTCTACACAGTAAGTAGTTATCGTTTTCATGGAAAAAAAACCGGTCACGAGCGAGTCGGACTCGCGCATCGAGGGTTCCGTACCATTTTAAATTTTCATCGGCGGCGGCGAGGCCTATATTCGTCAGAGAATTTTAACGCTGAGGTGTAGAATATTGCAGTTTTACGCCAGCGCCATCTCTCGACCGATAGTGGAACTAATGTAATTTTTGTTGATGATTTCTGAAAAAGAGTGCTATTTAGAGACATCATTTTATTGTTCCTGTAATATATACATAAACTTCTATCACATAGAATAATTTTAGATTTTTCTCTATGTAAACTTTGGAGATAAGGGCATTATTTTTACATTTTTCGTCACAAAACGAAAACTATGGGCCTAAAAAATATGTTTGAGAATGTGCAAATAGCGCTATTTCATATGATACCCCACATGCCCTAGTAGCCCCACTTCGAATTTTTAAGAGCCTCCTTTCAGAAACTGTTGCAAAAAAAATCTTTCTTATTTGCAAAATAGTTGGGCAAACGTCATCTAAAACTATTTCAATTTTCAAGTTGATAGCATTAGAGTTCTTGAGATATTCAGCTGTGACAGATAGACAAACTGAGTCGCATCATAAAGGGTTCCTTTTTACCATTTTGGTACGGAACCTTAAAACTGAAAGTATTCAAAGTTGATTTTGAAAGTTATATGAGGACTTTGTACATTATATACAACATGTAGGTACTTAGGTAATAGAATACGCGCAAAATTACAGTCGCAATCAGAAAACCGAATTACTATATTCTGGCCGCGACTTTGTTCGCGTGGAAATCGTAATACACCACAATATACTAAAATAACAGCCACATTTTTTTACACAATCACAACTAATTAACTAAAATTAACATTTGAAAATACTGTTGGAGCTGCTGAAGATTGTATATTGTATTAACTCAATTTCCTTTGTATTATATATTTGCATAGCACAGGTGTGAGTACTATGTATTATAGTCCTGTCATTTTCTGGGTAAGATGTTTTTCATTGCCTTGAATGTGCTCTGGCGGCTGTGAGGACCTATGTCATGCTCACTCAGATGTCGTGCTGACAGGAGCGTTGGAGATGGACTCAGTCCTTACAGTTTAAAATAATAAAAAATAGCACTTGGCAAGCCTACCCAGCAATTAGTTTTCCACAATATTCCAATTGAATTTATCTAGTTACAATAACATCATTTAATTATTATTTTATGCATTTTTCAGACTCATCCATCGGCCGATATGCTCCAAACCTTGTATTAACGGTTTTTGCCGAGGTCTAGACCAATGTGGATGTAATAGCGGTTTTGTACTTGATCTTAAAAATCAGAATAGCTGCCTCTTCATTGGTCCTAAGCCATGCGTCAATGAAATTGGTATTGCAACAAATACATGTCAGTGTGAAAAGGAATATCAATTTGCCAACGGAATGTGTCAACCAGTCTGTAGAGAACCTTGCACCAATGGCACATGTATTGCCCCAGATTACTGTCAATGTTCAATTGGATATGAAAAAACGGGGCAAAATACTTGCGTGCCCCACTGTTCTAGCTGTTCTCATGGAAGTTGTATTGCACCTGAGACTTGTATTTGTAACTCAGGATGGCGAATGACTCAAATAAATGGAACTACGAATAGTTCTTGCCAGCCAATTTGTACCAAACCCTGCAATAATGCCACTTGTATTGCCCCAGAGACTTGCCAATGTTTACCGGGATATACAATTTCTGGAAGGAATACATGCAAGCCTTACTGTTCCACTTGTTCTCAAGGAAGTTGTATTGCACCCGAGACTTGTGTCTGGAACTCAGGATGGACAGTGACTCAAATAAATGGTTCTGTAATTAATTCCTGTGAACCAATATGTACCAAACCATGCGTAAATGGCACATGTGTTGCTCCAGAGACTTGCAAATATCTTGAAGGCTACAAAAAAACAGTGGAGAATATTAGCATACCTCACTGTTCCAATTGTGCTCATGGAACTTGTGTTGGACCTGAGAATTGTATCTGTAACCCAGGATGGAAAATGACTCAAATAAATGGACAGACGAATAGTTCTTGCCAGCCAATTTGTACCAAACCCTGCAATAATGCCACTTGTATTGCCCCTGAGACTTGCCAATGTTTACCGGGATATACAATTTCTGGAAGGCATACATGCAAGCCTTACTGTTCCACTTGTTTTCATGGAAGTTGTATTGCACCTGAAACTTGTATGTGTAACCCAGGATGGGCTATGACAAAAATTTATGACACCAACATTAAATCTTGCCAGCCAATCTGTACCAAACCATGCGTAAATGGCACGTGTGTTGCTCCAGAGACTTGCAAATACCTTGAAGGCTACAATCAAATGGAGGAGAATATAAGCAAACCTCACTGTTCCAAATGTGCTCATGGGACTTGTATTGGACCTGAGACTTGTATCTGTAAACCAGGATGGAAAATGACTCAAATAAATGGACAGATGAATAGTTTTTGCCAGCCAATTTGTACCAAACCCTGCAACAATGGCACTTGTATCGGACCAGATACTTGTCAATGTCATGCAGGGTACATAGCGTCTGGCTGGTATACATGCAAGCCTTATTGTTCCACTTGTTCTCAAGGAAGTTGTATTGCACCTGAGACTTGTATGTGTAACCCAGGATGGGCTATGACAATAATAAATGACAACAAAATTCATTCTTGCCAGCCAATCTGTACCAAACCATGCGTAAACGGCACGTGTGTTGCTCCAGAGACTTGCAAATACCTTGAAGGCTACAATCAAATGGAGGAGAATATAAGCATACCTCACTGTTCCAGATGTGCTCATGGAACTTGTATTGGATCTGAGACTTGTATCTGTAACCCAGGATGGAAAATGACTCAAATAAATGGACAGATGGATAGTTCTTGCCAGCCAATTTGTACCAAACCCTGCATCAATAGCATATGTATCGGCCCAGATACTTGTCAATGTCTTGCAGGGTACATAGCGTCTGGGAAGTATACATGCAAGCCTTACTGTTCCACTTGTTCTCAAGGAAGTTGTATTGCACCTGAGACTTGTATGTGTAACCCAGGATGGGCTATGACAAAAATTAATGACACCAACATTAATTCTTGCCAGCCAATCTGTACCAAACCATGCGTAAATGGCACCTGTGTTGCTCCAGAGACTTGCAAATATCTTGAAGGCTACAAAAAAACGGTGGAGAATATTAGCAAACCTCACTGTTCCAATTGTGCTCATGGAACTTGTATTGGACCTGAGACTTGTATCTGTAACTCAGGTTGGCGGATAACTCAAATAAATGGAACTATGAATAGTTCTTGCCAGCCAATTTGTACCGAACCCTGCAATAATGCCACTTGTATCGCCCCAGAGACTTGTCTATGTTTACCGGGATATATAATTTCTGGGAGGCATACATGCAAGCCTTACTGTTCCACTTGTTCTCAAGGAAGTTGTATTGCACCCGAGACATGTATGTGTAACCCAGGATGGGCTATGACAAAAATAAATGACACCGACATTCATTCTTGCCAGCCAATCTGTACCAAACCATGTGAAAATGGCACGTGTGTTGCTCCAGAGACTTGCAAATACCTTGAAGGCTACAATAAAGCGGTGGAGAATATTAGCAAACCTCACTGTTCTAATTGTGCTCATGGAACTTGTGTTGGACCTGAGACTTGTATCTGTAACCGAGGATGGAAAATGACTCAAATAAATGGAACGATAAATAGTTTTTGTCAACCAATTTGTACCATACCTTGCATCAATGGCACATGTACCGGCCCAAATATTTGTAAATGTCTTGCAGGGTACAAAATTTCGGAGAAATTAATTTGTGAACCGGATAATGTTGCAGCAGATGTGACCAATATCGATAATAATGTGATTGGCGCAGAACCGGTGGAAAACTGGTAAGCAAAATGATTTTGTAACTGACTGGTAAACCCTAAAGAAAACTATTTATAGGAACTGCTAATTTAGTAATTGTTTAGTCAAGTCTGATTATAGTTCCAATTCGTCGTTGTTTGTTCAGAGCCTGATTAAAATTCAGACTCGTCAAATATTTATTTAGTAAAAATAAACTAAAATAAAATATATTAGTTTTGTTTTGATTCATCATAGCATTTAAATCTTTCTAATTGGTCAAGTTTCTTTGTTTTTTTCCATTCATCAAGTCTATAAAAGGTTCTAACTCATCAAGTGTACGATAAGTTCTGATTCGTCGTTTGCAATTTATGGGTTCTGACCTAAAAAGGTAAAATTACTTCTTTGTCACGGAGGGTTTTCTCGAAATCCATTTAACATAGGAATTTGTTTTTTTTTTAACCAAATCAGAACTATTATCAGACTTGACCAAATACAAATATTTTTCTTGGCTTTGTCTTTGTTTTGGCACCTTAACTTTATCGGACTGTGTTTCAATCAGTTGGCTCTGTGGTTTTTTTTCTCTACAGATTATTTATCTGTAGAGACAAGAAGAACGAGACAAGAGAACGTTTACAAGAGTAAACGAGTCACTGCTAGATTAAAAAAAAAAACTGTTTTATGGCAATATGTACTGCTTTTTGTTAAAGGTTTTTAGCAAGATAGTTAAAAATCCGACCGAAAAATGTCCTAAAAAACAACAAAGTCATTTCAAAAACCTCAAAAGTTATAACTAGAATGAAAATTATACGCAATGAACTTCACTAAATACCTATGTATATTAAATTTTCTTTGTCTCATAGTGACTTTTATAATGTTTTGTTTTCACAGATGCTGCCGTGGCAGTTCTCACTCTAGGCATAGGTCCTGAAGTAGGTACTTAATAGAACTTAGATTTTTATATTTTTTTGTAAACTATTCTATAAACTATGAAACATAATCGACAATATTTCAAAAATATGTAAGTTCCTAAAACAAAAATATTATTATAGATGAATGAATATTCCTTTTTTTAACCGAAAAGCCTGCGATGACGTCACTCAAACGCTATTACATATAAAAAAATTATATAGACTATCACTCCATAGTAATAAGGCATATGATATCGCAATGGTTAATCGTCTAGTAGGTATATGGTTTCATACATCTGGCGTTTACGTTTGTTTAGAATTGAACGAACTGAACAAACAAACAACAAGATTTAGAAAAAATAAGGGTGCTTTAGTTTTAGGTTTTTTATATATGTATTTTATTTAAGCATCTCGAAAATATGAAATATTGTCAGTTAGGTAAACTGTAATAAAGTGAGAAACTCAAAGAGCATGATATCGCTATTCGTTATTGGCACCCGCTTATAATGTGGTTTCAGTCTGAACTGTTTTTTCAATATCTATGTTACATGGTTTTAATAATAAATACTTCAATCTTGATACGGTGTTTTTATATTAATAAAATTGACAAATTTTAATACCTCTACCGCATAACGACTACTTGCTTTACTAAGTACCTGGGCGACCGAGCTCTGCTCTGCTGAAATTAGACAATTTAATAGTATAGCAAAGTTCAGACTAATTCCATGTATTTTTTATTTATTTATTAATTACCTGGTTTGCCGGTGAGCGTCGATGGCGTGTCTGCTGAAAGGGATATTGCCAATGTTTTAAAAAACCCCGGTTTTGTGTCGAGCCAAGCAGTATTTCACCCTCAGAGGTGGTCGATGCTGAGTCACCGTGTACTGCCCTGAAACCAAGAGCTAAGTTCTCAGCTGAGGACAAAGCTAAAACCATATAGGGTGTATGACCAGGGGTAAGTCTCCAGGACATGACAGACTCAGCATCGAGCACCTACAGCATGCAGGTCCCCACCTGCCACATGTTTTGGCCATGCTGTTCAAATTCTGCCTTCACCATTCGTACTTGCCGGACGGTCGTAGAACCAATTGTTAAAAATAAAAGAGGTGATATTATATCAGATAAAAACAATTACAGACCGATCTCATTAGCGACAGTCATCGCGAAGGTATTTGACAGCATGCTTAATGCTCAGTTAAACAACACAATAAAATATTTGCACGATAACCAGTTTGGGTTCAGGCCCAAACTGTCCACAGATAGTGCTATACTGAGTTTAAAGCATGCTGTCAGATATTATATGTATCGGAGCACGTCTGTTTACGCCTGCTTCCTCGATCTGTCCAGAGCGTTTGACCTGGTTTCGTACAAAATGCTGTGGAAAAAGTTGCTCGATAGGCAAGTTGCGCCTGAAGTTTTTAAAATCTTCCAGCACTGGAACCTGCACCCTAATTGCGTAATGCACGATCAATCACAATTTGTTTCGATTTGAAATAGATTGCTAATCCATTGCTTCATAAGTTGGATAAAAAATCTGCTCAACAACGTAAATAACGAAATTAATGTTGTTGAACTGTCAAAATGAAATAAATTTGTCATAATCTGTTCAGGGCCTACTGCCAGTCGCTGTATACGTGCGCCCTGTTGGTCGGTTATTCGCAGGGCTCGTACAATGCTCTACGAGTCCAATATAATAATGCGTTCCGGGTAACCGGGTGGGTTCCGTTGCCGCACTTCTGTAGCGCGTCGGCGATGTTCGCGGATGCACGCGAACAAATATACGAATAATTATGCATTCTTTGTGAACTCACTCAGAGTACACCAGAATAGCCCCGAGTCATTAGCTATGAGGTTGAGAGTGCGGAGTGCACGCGTCAGTGGCGCCTCGCTTAAAAGATTGGTCCGAGCGCGCGGCTCCGCCAGCAGCCGGGGCTGACGTCGTCGCCACACGTACCGGTCCGAAACACACAAACCCATGTGCCTTAAAATGTCCATATTATGTACCTTTCCTCTAAGTACTTTGAATATGTACGAGATGAGTGCGAGATCCCTCCTGACCCTCAGTTCGTTATATCTAATCATACCCAAATAAATAATAATAATGTAATGTTTATAATAATGTTAAATGGTCGGGAGCTTTGAGGGCTCGTGCAGGTTGGAGAGCGGGGTGAGGCAAGAAGAATCGACCTCAGCAACGCTCTTCAATCTGTATATTGATGTAAAATTTCCAAATTTATGTCTGTAATTTTTATAGAACACATAATAAAGAATATTCTATCTATCTACTGATGGACTTGTTACCGGGCTCAGCAGCATGCTCAGCCGCATGTTGGATGCCATGTTGTGTTGATGATGTTTCTGATGATATGGTGCTGCTGAGCGCGTCTATAAGGGGACTCAGACGCTCATACACATGGCTTAAAATATAACGTAAAAAAGAGCGAGTTTATCGCACACTGCTCGACGTCTCGCTGAGCAACAACTCTACTTATAAAACTGTACTTATAATTTTTCGAATTCGCTTTCGTTTATTCGTCTGGCAGTTTATTAAGGAAAAGGTACTAAATATCCTGCAACCCTCATCCCGTACACATTATTGAACTTTGGTAGGATGTAATTATTTGATATGTATGTATTTGAATGATTTTGCTTACCGTACCTATAAAAATGCAAGTGCTTTTCTGATTATATTTCGTCTTGTGGATGAAAACCGGTTTCATGTTCTCCATTGGATTGATTAACTCAATTTCAATATAGGTACTTTCTCATTTCATGCAAATTATCCAAAAACGTGATTAGACTGCTGCAGAATTATGTTAAATCTGAACTTTTACAAGACAATAAGAGTGATATTATTTTAATATTTTTCTTTGCTAAAGTTGTCCCAAAACTCGGCAAAAACATCCTTCAAGAATTTTTGATCCTGAACAGGGACTGAAACCAACATCTGAAGGCCTATTTTACTTAAAAACGTTCAAAATTTAGTCGCAATCGCATCTCAGCGACAATTAACTTACAGAACTTGTCAAAAATGTAGGAAAATAAGATGTACTTTTGACAGATTGAGAGATAGATTAGAATGCGTACGTTCTTAAAAATATGGGAATTGCCCCACTGGACTCGGTTATCGACAAAGCTAATGAGATAGCTGATGGGTTGCGGCATGGTTGAATTACGGATAGTGGCAGGATGTTGATGAGCAGATCCATTTGAAGATGTCGATGTATTTGTGTTCTTCTTGTTCTTTTTTTTCCTCTAAATCCATTTTATTAATCGCACTCCTGAGCCACAAAAGCGATGCTTAGTTTGTGGCTCAACGAATCCACTTAATTGTATTGTTTCTTTTTGACTGGTAAACTTTATTATTTATTCTTTTCGTGTGGTTAGTGACTAACCACGTGTCAGAATGTTAAAGTCGCCTAGTGCCTCTGACTTGGTTTCACATGCTGTCGAGAAATATCTCTCAGGCATGGTTTCGGTTGTGTGTTACCTTGTGAGTTTGCAGGTTTGATATTACGTCCAATTTGCGACAGTTTATCTTGGAGTAATAATGTAATATTAGCGGTAAAATAATCGAGTCAGCCGTTGTGTTTACGTTTATCGCGTCTGGTGCAGTCATGGTGATTTTTTTATAATTTTACTAAATAGTAAAATAAATTCGGGAAATTCTCAAGTTTCCGATTTACTTGTATTTTCTTGAAGAGAATGAAATCTACGTGGTATCCATCTGCAATGATATGCCCCCTAACTGCCGTATATGCCCTGCTGTATATGCCCATAACTGTTTTATTTTTTTGAAATTAGAGGAATTTCTGATAATGTCGACTACTTATACCTTGAAAGAAAACGTGCTCATGAATAGGTGCTTTCTGGCTTTGCTTTCCTAATTTAGTACAAAAAATTATACAAGAGATTAATCATTCATTACTAAGCAATGGTTCAAAAGATTGAAAATAACGACAATATCTGTTTAAAACTCCGTTTTCGATCAATCTGAATTAGGATTTTAGTAGCGCTACTGCTGAGCATGAGGTCCTGGGTTCGATTCCCAGGTCAGGCAAACTATTATTGGGGTTTTCCATCAGGTATTACTCAGTAGCAGCCCGGAGTCTGGATTTGTGCCCGTTTGATACTACCGAAAAAAAAAAACCGGCCTAGAGTGTGTCGGTACACGCACAATGAAGGGTTCCGTAGTTGGGATGAATTTATCCTAAGAATAACCATTAGTTGAAAAACATGTTCTCCCATTCACCAATACACATCGTGGTCAATTATCCAATTGCAAATGAAAGTTAGTAAATGTAAAAAAAAAAGATTTCCTTGGATTTTCCCTTTATTTGTGCTGTAAAACCTTGCGTCTTGCCAAATTTCATAATTCTGGGTCCCTTTAAAAGTTTTGATTTATTTGCGAGTATTAAAATATGTCGCATAAATGGCCGTTTTTTTATTGCTTTGACTTAGAAGCATAATTTTTTTAGAGCTCCAAGAGACGATAGACTTACATATTGATATTAATTTCTACTTGATACCTCCACGCGTTATTGAGAAAAAGGGTCTTAACAGACTGTCAGACAGACGGACGACGAAGTGATCCATAATGGTTCCGTTTTTTTCCTTTCGAGGTACGGAACTCTAAGAAAATAACAAAAACCTTAAGTAAGTTCGGCTTTTTTTCGAAGATGTAGAAATCCGTGGTTGAATTTCGTGTCCCAATTAAACATCACTTTTACAATGTAAAACAGACGAGTTTTTATAATTTTTTTAATGTTTTCAATTCATATTCGTCTTAGGTCATGAGCTTTCCGAATATCAAAAAATATTAGGCCTAGCTCTTAAGGGGAAGAGCGAAAATTTATTCGCTGTTATAATGTTTATTAAAAAATAAGAGAAGGAGGACAAACAGAAATATAATAAGGGGAGTCTGGTCCGTCTTGTGGAGTGATGCACAAGTGTTTCTCTTTCTGACTAACTTTTGACAATTAAAAAATACCTGTAAATGGTTTAAAGGATGTAAATGCTTAGGGTTTGAGTTTCAACTGATTTCGTTGTGCTCGTACGGTGATACTAGTGATATTTGTGGTGACAAAGGCCAATTGAGGTAGCTACTAAAAGTATCGTTATTAACATTAAGGAATTTAAAAAGCTGTGACCAAACTTTAATAAACCTTTTTTTTTTAGTGAAACCTTCTTTAGGCACCTTGGTCATTTTTGAGATGGTACTAAACGCGACACCGTGATGACACCAGCTTTTGACCATTAAAAAGACATCAACGCGTTGATTAACGCGGTGACGATTCTCTTTCAAGTTTTCACTTCTATCGGCACTCCCGGAGTGCTACTGTTTTTTTTTTGTGTGGGATATTATCAAATAACTTCTCCCGCTCTGGATGGAGCGTGGGGGCGAGTCAGACCCTTACTGACTAAAACACATCTGTGTTCCTTCAGTTGCCTATAAAGCCAGCGGCCACGGTAACCTTTTCGGATAATAACCGCAATTCCGGCAGGTATCGGCCCTATCGGACTCCGTCAGTTCTGCTGACGTCTCTTTGAGGCGCCCGTGGAACACAACGCGCTGTCGACCCGGGAACTTCAATAACCCTAAGAATCAATTTATTGGTAAATATCTCACGTGTTCCAATACTCTGAGTACCCATATTCATGAGGTGTACTAATAATTCCTATGTATGCATAATATATATATAGTGCTTACATCAGTCCATTGTAATGCTAAAATTATATCTGTTTCCTCGAAGTATCAAGTATTAGAGGAAAATCGTCCTGTATTTATGTTAGTTCTAAATATAAATATGAAATAATTAGCAACTGTTTTAATTCGCAGGAAAACCTTGACTTATTTGGTTTTCGTTTTAATTATAATAACCATTTTGCTCTACAGTCTATCCAAAATAGGATTTATATTTGAAATTCTAACCAACTCTTTGATTCTAACTCTTCATCACCAATTTTCAACCGATGTCCACTGCTGACATAGGCTTGTCCAAACACCTTTTTTTTTTTTTTTTTTTTTTTGCAACGCGCCGTCGACCCGGGCCTGGTCCTTATCGGACGGTGAGCTACCCATTGCTCACAGTCCGCAAGCCCGCGCCTACGGTGGCCGGAAATCGGCTTGCGACTCCCGACGCCCTGGGCGTCTCCTCCTGCGGCGGTTAGGGGCGTGAGGGCGCGAAATTTGCCTCTCCCTCACGCGTTCCGCCTCCTCCTTCGCGAGCATTACCGCTTCACAGATGGAGGTGACGGCCTCCGATTTCCTCTCGCTCCGTACCATGGCCTGAACCAGGGTTGTCCAAACACCTAAGGGAAAAACAAATGTCATATTGCGACACATTCTGAGACCTTTTGAGATAGTGCAATTTAGTTATTTTATTTACTTATTTATTTACTTGCATAAAATACGGTATACAAAAGTGTTACATGAGTTGAGGATGAGCATTAGACGCTCGGCACTAGTCGCGGACGGTTGTGTGCTTGCGCTCTCTCGCTCACGGCTTAGTGTTCTTGAGTATTTCGTTGCGTTTACGTAACGATTCTAGTAGTCACCCGATTACACCCGATCTCCGATCGATAAACGATCGGGCTAAGATCACCAACAGCTGTCTTTTTCAAGGCTATCCGGTTTCTTTAACAGCGTGTTTGTGTGTGTAGCTTCACTAGGCCCCTTCTGGGCGAAAACCACAGTTTCGTGGTGCTCGGTGAAAACCATACGGTGCCAACGAAGTCGAGTGGGATGTTGACCCAATACACCCGCCGATCCCCTTCAGGGTGAGGCAGTCATTTGGCCCAGTATTCGGCCTTGGGGCATCTTCTAGTCGGCATTGGTAACAGTTTTGCCTCCACAGCAACTCACCTAGCGTGGTCGGGTATATTGATACCCTTCACGCTAGACTGGTTAGGACCCTGTTGCAGAATAAGATAGGTAACGGGCCAACGCAAGTTTAGGGTTCACCACTAGGCACTCATCTTCCCTGTTTACACCCGACAAGGAGGGATAACACATCCCCGGCCAACCCACCGGGGAGATAAGTTTAGGAAACGATAGGAGAATTAGGTACCTTTTGAATTTCCCTCTTCCACTATGGAAGACCCTGTCCTCTGCCTTTAGCTGTTAATATTTTTTTTTCAGGCGTCCTAGATCAGGAGCCCATTTTAAAGACTAAGTATGGAGTTCAGTTCACTAAACTTCAAACTAAGTTACTAGGTTGCCGTCCCTCTGACAAAAGCGTCGCTGACTTCAGCGATGCGCTAGAATCCCAGTCTCTCCCAGCCGTCGAGCTGGGTAGGTCCCCTCGTCTAGCAGAGTCCATGGACACTGACGTGACCATCATCGCTGCTTCTTCAAAGTGGCCTACCACCCCTTACGCTTATGGTTCGGAGGAGCACGAGGTAAAGTCCGCTTCTTCTCCTTCCTGTTCCTGTCAATCCGACGAAGCCGTCGTCGGATTGACAGGAACAGGAAGGATACTTAAGTAATTTGGGCGACTCTCACGTGGAAAGGAAGACAAACTGAATTAGGTGCTAAAATTTAAGTGCCGGTTCTAACATCATTGTATGACGTTAGAAGCGGTCGAAGTGGCGATGCTTTTGGGAGACCAATGTCCAGCAGTGGATGTCTTTCGGCAGAAATTACTATGATGAGATGACAGGCATGTAAAAAATAAAATCTTTATTCAGTTCAGAAAAAACACGGTACAATATAAGAAACGAGTAACAGATTACTTATGAGCCTTGCGTGCTAGATTTTTACAAAATCCCTGGAGCCCCACACTGGGATTCCCTGTAATGGTTATTGAATTAAATCTTATAATGATGACTTACAAATCTACCAACTGAATGAAGGAGACAAAAATACCGTAGAATCCACTCAAAGAAAATGTCTCCACATTTTTCTAAATTAGCACTCATTGTATATCAATACTCGACATCTCGAGTTCGTCGCACTGTTGGCGCCAAATCGTCGCGACTTCGCGTCTCCTGCTCACCCCTAAGGAAACTGTATCTGTCTGCGGTATACAGGTAATATAGCCGTCCAAGGAAAAGGGAGGAAAAGGAAAAATAAGAAACACAGTTCGACCCAGGCCGGTAAGGTCACAGCGGTTGAAGATTCTGACTCAGCCCCTTCCTCACGCGCACCCATAAACTCATCTCCATTAGACTCCCTCGCTACCCCCGCGACTTGCGCCCCCGTAGCTTCCCCCTCCCCCTCCATCGCGTCCCGACCGATTGGTTCATCCTCGCAGGATATCTCCTCCCCAACCGTTAAAAAAGTCCCCCCGCCACCTCGCGTGTTCATTCAGGAAAAGGGAAAGTGGACGGATATATCCAAATGGTGTATCGATCAAAAGATCAACTACACCAACGCCCGTAATACCCAACGGTATAAATGTCACCATCCCTGTGTTCCACGACTTTAAGAAACTCACAAAACTTTTGCGATCGAGAGGTGTGTCATTCCGCACCTTCTCCCTCGCAGAGGAAAACAGACCCGCGTAGTGTTCAAACGGATCCCCAGCGAAATCCCCGCTTCCGAGATATTAGCCAACCTTCAGTTGCCACGCTACACCCAGGTACGTAAAGTGCCTGGGCGAGCATGGCACTTCTGAATGCTCACGCCCTAAGGACCGCACACAATGTCCCGACCCAACCAGCTGTGTGCTATGTAGGCAAGTAGGTCACCCAATTACTGTGGCTGTCCCAAAGCCCCCAAATCTACGTCTCCCAAACTGACGAAGCGTTTCGACGCGCGCCATAAGAAGGAAGCTCCGTCCACTTATAGAATCCCCTCCTCCCATATGCCCCAGCGTCTAAACCCTCAGAGGCCTAGTCTGTGGAGTTACTCCACCACCAGCAAGCTTTTCCAGCCCTGGTTCCGTTTCAACTCCCTCCCCTCCCCCTCCCCCCACCATCCCCCGCCTTATGGACCCCCGTATACGCGTCCTCGCGCCCTCCGTGCCCCCCGCCAAACCCGCACCCGCACTCACTCTAAAGCAACGCGCCGCAGTCCCAACGCTTCCGTTGACTCGTTCAACATAATCACCTCCACCTTCTTGTCCGTCGTCTCGCCTCGCGCTAAGACGATGGCCAACGAAATCCTCTCAGCTCGTTCCACTGGTAATCTCCTCTAGATCCAGGCTATCTATAACGCGTATCCAGATATTACGCCAGCCCTGAATTCCTTCGCTACCCAATCTAAAGCCTTTTAATGGATAACACGGCCTTATCTAGATTCAAACCCCGACCACAAAAGGTAGGTTATTTCAATGCCAATAGCATACATGGTCAACGCGATGAGATCACGGCTTTCCTCTGTGACCATCAAATTGACATTTTTCTTATTCAAGAGTCATTCTTAAAGCCCTGCCACCGTAACCCGTCAATTGCCAACTATCGCGTGGTTCGCAACGACAGGTTAAGATGTCACAGAGGCGGAACTTTATAAAAAGGAACTATACTGTATCCCTATGGATCCTCCCCCCCTCTCACGATAAGAAGTGTCAGTTTTCTGCTTAGGCATGACCGGCAATCAGGCGATCACTCTAATATCGGCCTACCTTCCTCCCCAGTCATTTACGGAGAACTTCTTACTCCTCTCTGACGACCTCACTATCCTTTCAGGCATGAGTGACTCCGTTATTATAGCGGGCGATCTCAACACCAAACGTCCCTCTTGGAATAGTTCCAGAACTTCCACCAGAGGTCGACACTTGTACGACCTATCAAATTCCCTAAATATCGACATCACCGATGAATCTCACTCACTTCCCGGGTAACCTCAACCATAACCCCGACGTATTAGATATGGCGCTCCTTAAAAACGTCAACTTACGATTAGATTCAATCGAGTCAGTCAACGAGCTTAACTCAGACCACCGTCCAGTACTCATTAAACAAGCCCCCCGCCTCCAGGTCTCCCCGACCCCAACCAACCTCCTCTCACCAAAAGGGTAACGGATTGGAAGAAAGTAAGCACCCAGCTGAAATTCAACACGTCCCCCCAATTGGACTCAATTCCCGATAGTTTGTTATTCCCGGTGCTGTTTTTGCACAAGCAAGACCCAGCCACATCCATAAGATGCAGACATTACATAACCGTTGCCTTCGGATGGCCTCAGGAGCCCCCTGGTAATGACTGTAAAAGATTTACCAATGAAAGCCGGGACCAACGGCCTAAAGTGCTTTCTGAGGCACAGAGGGGTTTCGGTATGTAATGGATGGTAACCCATCCACGAACCGACCGCGGCAACGTTGCTAAATCTTCAATATACCTGTGCGTGGCTGTTATCATTTAGCTACAAACCGCTCGGTTCTTACCTATACATCATCATCACCTTCCTGCCCTTGACCCATGTTACTTGGGGTTGTCGCAACACGTTTTCTTTTCCACTCCCCCCTGTCAACCGTCACGCTATCATTCACTCCTTTCTCTTTCATATCATTCCTCACACAATCCACCCATCTTTTCTTTGACCTTCCTATTCCGCTCCATCCATCAACATTTATATTCATCACTCTTTTAATCTGATGCGATACCTCTCTCTTCATCACATGCCCATACCAGGCCAAACAATTTCCTTTCAAATTTCTGTCACGGGCGCCACTTTTATAGTATGACAGGCTTTGTCACGGACTTGCAGATTTTTCCCTTTTACTTAACTTAAGGGGCATCCGTGGGACGCAAGTTGTTCCTGTGACCTATCGCCATTTCATCCTGAGTTGATCCGGCGTGTTACGTCCCGGTCTACTCCACCAACTCCCTGGATAAGCGACCCGAGGTACTGAAAGTCGTTGCAGATTGGTAAGGGTGTTCCGGTGAGAGTTATTGGCACAGGACTGGAAGGACCGCCATAATCTCAAAACAAACACTCTGTTTTGGTCCGACTTCATCTCAGGCCAACGGTGTACAGTCTGTTCCACCACACCTCCAATCTGCTCTAAACCTCTAAACCGCTCTCGGCAACCAGCGCAATGTTATCGGCACACTGCATACACCAGGAAGCCTCTTTCTGGATATCCGCCGTAAGAGCGTCCATTATCACCAGGAAGAGGTAAGGGCGGAGTGCCGACCCTTGGTGCAAACCGACAGCCACATTAAAGCTGCCAGTAGTGCCCGCTATAGACCGGACTTGGGTACTGCACCAACTGTACATCGTTCGAATCAACTGCGCATATTTCCCTGGCTCACATTTCTCCTTAAGGGCCCACCACAAAACTTAGCGAGGCACTCGGTTATATGTCTTTTTGCAGTCAACGAATACCATGTGCACGTCTTTATGCGCACCTCTGTATTTCTTGCACAGCTGGCGGATAGCGAAGATCCAATCCATTGTTCCCCGACTAGGCATAAAACCGAATTGGTTTTGCGAAATTTCACTCTCTTCTCTCAGTCGCCTTTCAATAACTTTCTCCCACGCCTTCATACTATGTCACATTAGCTTTATTCCTCTATAGTTGTTGCACTCCAGCACATGTTAGGGAAATATTGTAGTGACCCAACCACAGTACATTTTGGTGTTCCGCAAGGAAGCATGCTGAGTCCCACTGTATTTATTATTTATATAAATAGATTATGCAGCATGAACCTCCCACAAGCTAAAATGTTCACATATGCTGATGACACCGCACAATGCGCGGTTGAAGGCGGATTAAATGCCGTTGCGAACTGGCTACAACATAATCTTTTGACGTTGAATATAGAAAAAACCAAGGCAATCAACTTTGCTATTTCCGAACGTTCTTCCCATAACAGAGTTTCTTGCTTACGACTGCACTCCTGTATTAGTCCCAACCAGTGTTCTTGCCCTTTTATTGAACAGACTTACTCTATTAAATATCTAGGAGTTATTCTAGATAACAGATTGATATGGTCCGCACACCTGAGCGCTTTAAAGGGCGGGATTAGAACAATGCTGCGTATATTTAAGCAACTAGGCAAGATTGCTGATGATTCTGTCCTGAAGATGATTTACTTTTCACTGTGTCAATCCGTTCTTAATTACTGCATAGTAGCGTGGCGCGGTGTGGGCAGGACCTCACTAATTAAAGAAGAACGAGCTCAGCGTGCTCTACTAAAAGTTGCCTATGAACGACCTTACCGGTACCCCACGAATAAACTCTGTACTGAAGTGGGAGTTCTTAGGGTTAGACAACTGTACATACTATCTGTTACTCTACGATTTCATAAAACTGCTTTTTTTTAGGTATGGCATCTCGTAGTTGACCTCTGAGATCATGACTACTTAACCGGGCTTTCCTGTGAGTGCCTTAAGCTAGTACATTTAAAACCTCCAGCCAGGGGTTATTCAACTATGCTAATTAAAACTAGGTGAACGCTCGCTAAGGGCACCCCCTGTGGGGTACGAACCTTGGCTTAGGGCGTCAACCGGAGGGAGGACATCAAGGATGGGATGGGCTGGGAACATAAAACTGCCTTAAGCACTTGTATCATCCCAAGTCAAAGGGTAAATTGGGATAAAATCCTATGCAGTCCAACAATCAGCAGAAGGTCTTATAGTTATATGGGACTACACATATACGCGAAACTCAACAGTCTACACAAAATACTAAAACTAACACAAAAAAATGCAGAGTGACGGTAACAAACAAACGGTAACAAGCAATGTCTCTCCCTCGTTATTTAGGTTATCAAATCCCCATCCTCTATGCACTCTTTCATAAACCCCTTTCATTCTTCCCACATGTCCATTAAAATCACCTCAAATTATCAATTCCTCATGCACCGGGATATTCATCAAAACTGTATTAAAGTCCTCCCAAAATTTCTCTTTCACCCTTTCATCACATCCTACCTATTTTTTTTTTTTTGAGGGTGGGAAATCATCAAATAACTTCTCCCGCTCTGGGCGGAGCGGGAGGGCGTGTCAGACTCTTACTGACTAAAACCCACCCGTGTTCCTTCAGTTGCCCTGTTGCCGGGAGCCACGATCTCCCTTTCGGTTTTCTTCGCAACCCCGGCAGGCATCGGCCCTACTGGATCCCTTCAAATCTGCTGACATCTCTTTGAGGCGCGCATGGAACACAACGCGCCGTCGACCCGGGCCTGGTCCTTATCGGACGGTGAGCCACCCATTGCTCACCGTCCGCAAGCCCGCGCCTACGGTGGCCGGAAATCGCCTCGCGATTCCCGACGCCCTGGGCGTCTCCTCCTGCGGCGGTTAGGGGCGTGAGGGCGCGAAATTTGCCTTTCCCTCACGCGTTTCGCCTCCTCCTTCGCGAGCATTACAGCTTCGCAGAAGGAGGTGACGGCCTCCCATTTCTTCTCGCTCCGTACCATGGCCTGAACCAGGGCCGGACGCGAGAGATCACCGCCGCCGATCGCCTCCACGAGGACACGGCGATGCTCCGCCCAAGCTGGGCAGACCTCCACCGTATGCTCCACCGTGTCCTCCGAGCGATCCACACAATGGTGACACCCGGCCGTTTCCTCCCGCCTTATCCTGTGCAGGAACCTCCCGAAACAGCCGTGTCCGGTGAGGACTTGCGTCAGGCGGAAGGTGAGGACGCCGTGGCGCCTCTCTAGCCACTCCTCAAAGAGGGGTCTTATCGCCGCAATTGTGGCGTGCCCAGCGCTGGGTTGCGACAATCGCACTCTCCATGACGCCATGAGATCCCGCCGGAGCTCCGTCCGCTGTGCCGCGATTTCTCGTGGCAGCGGAGTTAAGCCCCGGCGTTTCGCCTCCTCGCGCCACTCCCAAATGTGCGCGAGGACCTTTGCCTCCAGATCCCATGGCGGTAATCCGGCAAGGAGGCTCGCCGCCTCGCAGGAGACCGTGCGGTATCCTCGGGCCAGCCGGATGGCCATGACCCTCTGATCACATCCTACCTGCGGTGCATACACACTAATTACATTCAGCATTACATTTTCTAACATAACTTTTATAACGATCAATCTATCATTAATTATTTTTACCTCTATCACTTTTCAAATTACTGTCTAACACTATTCCCACGCCATTTCTTTTTCCGTTACTTCTACAGTAGAAAAACTTGTATCTTTCTCCAATTTCTCTCGCTTTCGTTCCTTTCCATTTTATTTCAAGTCACATTGATTCTTTTTTTTTTTATACATCCGCTAACTCTCTGGATTTTCCAGTCATTGTCCCAACATTCCAACTTGCATACCTCAATCTCACTTCCCGAGCTCGCTTCTTACGTTGCCTCTACCAGGGGTGGTGCAATAACCCTTGTCCACTTCCAGGAACCGAGTGCTGCCCCTGCGCGTCGCTTGTGGGGTACACCCTAGCCCTATCGCGCATCATATCATTTTTACTCATCATGTTGCTTGAAGTTTTGGCACAGTTTTACAGTCAGCCGCCAGCTTGACACCAACCCTACTTGCAAAAAATATATATATTTATATTATAAATATATTTATATTTTATTGTAATAATTCTAAATACATCATTCTTAAGGTGGTCAGGATACCCGTTGAAGCCGTGGGTGCTGGCTGTGTGACTCGCCTCACGAAAGCTTGCGGGAATGATGATGATGATGACGTCACGCTCAAGTATTTGCACGAAGGCTGCGTTGACGTTCATACTCGGGATCACCAATTTAGCGGTATGAGGAACAGGGTGTAAAGTTCACTCACTCTCCTCCGGTGTCTGGTGGGCAATTGGATTAAGAATATTATATGTAATGCATAAAACATCCAGTCGAAATAATTCCATGCCTAATAGGTAAATAATATATACCATAACAATCATAATAAACAGCAAGGCATTGATTTAAAAAAAAAAATCACGTACTCACTGATAAAAAAACCGTTCCGGATCAACTTGTTTGTTGTCCAATTACAAACTTGGAAAATACATAAATCATATAGTCTCAACATACTATTATCCCTGTATTCATGTTTTTTACTGAAATAACTAGATGGTTTTATGGGTTTTAATTAACTATTGAATTTCAAACATACTGATAACGAAGCCTTGATTACTTTATTTTCTGTGCCAAATATGAATCGGTTCCCATACGATTTAGTTGCTAGATTTTTCTCCGTTTTTGTTTATATTATAATTACCATTGAAGTTTGAATATTTCTGATGCCCATTATTTATGTATTGTGTATATTTTGTTGGAGGTCTAAATAAATAAATACTTAAATATTAGTACGTACAGTTAAGTATGTAGCGTGACCACTTTTACAATTGTACAATTGTAAAAGTGGTCAGTAAGCGTTCAAAAGTGCATAAGCACGTTAAGAATCATATTGCTGTGAACACGCGGTGTAGTCCGTATATCTGTATGTGTAAACAACACGGCACACACACCACAGAGAACGCAGTATTGCGCTTTACACACTGTCGTATCGTCGCGTACTTGCGTCGCACTACCGAAACAAATATATATTTCCGTCGCTTTTGTTAGACAACACGCATCATGCGCTTGACCTCGGCCAGTTTATGGGATTACTAAAATTCGAACCAAAATTTCGTGTGCAGATAGCATAACGCGTTAAGCAATGGTCTGAGATTCAAATTGGCTTAGGTTCCAACCTCGTCAAGCACAGTACAGTTTTTGCAAATATTAATATTTTTGTTTGCAATAATATTATATTTTAACTATTGCTGCCTTTTTTATTAATGCTGTTATTGCAATAAAGGGTTTAGAATTAAAAATGCGTGATATGTGATAGCAAAATTAAAAAATTGTATTCGTTATATTTATTTTACTTATAGATAATATATTGCTACAATTATTTTTCATTACGTCAGCTCAATAAGATGTGAAATAGATGTCGAGAAACTTAGAAGCAATTTATATTATTTTGACATATTTGTATTACTTATGAAATATTTTAAATTGATTTTTTCACCATAAATATTAGCTAGCTTATTATTAGTTAGCTTTGATCATGGTCGAAGTAATTAAGCAATAAATAAGAATATAAGACTAATCAAAATGTAAAAAAAAAACTAGTTACAAAATAGGTGATTTTAAGGTTAACTAAGTGTTTGTTTACATTATTTATTTGGCTTTAGTAAATATTGGTTGGTATTGAGGTTATAGCTTAAGTATTCATTTTCTTTACGAAAAGAAGATTGAAACTAAACCTCAAATTGTAATCCTAAAATAATAATATTACTAAAATAATCTTAAACATTTTCGGTCTATCTGCGAGAAATACGACAAACAACATATTGTAACTTGCTTAAAAAATCGTTACCACAAATTCATGCAATAACGAATCTGTTGTTTATTTAGTTGGTACGGTAAATATTTTAAGGTTAAAATATAGCAGTGTCCCACTTGAAGTCTTAATATTATCGTGCGAAACTTAAACGTTCTTGTTTATGCCTTTCTGTCAAAAACAGTTTCCTAGCTGGTCTTCAGTGATGCAAGCCTTCAGAGTGCACGGAAAACGGTTAATAATATCGTGTTTAATAATTAAGCAAAATATCTCGTTGGTATGAAACCATTTGTTTCATATTCTTCCATCATTTGACGTCGCTACTGCTCGATAATAAGCCTCTTCCTCATTCCTCTTAACCCTCACAGTATTTCTCTAGAACAAAGAATAACATTGTATTTATTACACATAATAATTATTTATCATTCACTAATCGAATTAAACCTCATAATGAATTTAAAATTTTAAAGGCATCTTCTGTCTCAACAATACCTCTGTTCTATCAACAATACCTTTGATTAAGATTTATGTTTAGTAAAATATGAAATATTTAAATGATAACACTCACACTTAGTCCGGATTCATTAGATATTTGTGTAAATTACATTCACTTTTACGCAGCGTAATAATATTTGATCTCCCTTCAATATTTATATTTAACTGCATTTTGAAAATAATAACCACAACACCGCTAATACCTAAATACTCGTCACCAACAATAACCACGAACCAACAAAGTTTTATTAAGCGAATACGCGTAACGAACTGCGTCTGTCTACCCCACGGAAATCGAAATAATTTACTTAGTTTTTGTGGTCTACCTGCTAAACTTTAATATTTATGTGAACAAGACGACTGAAACAAAAAGCGAATGATTATTGAACTAGTCATTATAAAAAAAATAACAAAAACGTATTTATAGTATAAAATAAATTATAAAATAGTAATTATTAAAAAAACTCAATCTAACGGCAGATGAGATTTGAACTCTCGCTCGGCTCGCCATAACCGCACATACCGAGCACGTTATCCACTGAGCTAGCATGTCATATACATTATTGGTAGAAATTATGAAGTACTATGAGTTGCAGATAAAGTGAGTGTGGGTGTATCTATAGTATTGTAACATCTTATAGAAGAAGGTCGTAAGTCAAACCGAAGCGTCAGTCTATTCCTTTGTGAGATTGCCTATGGACTTTTGGTCGGTACTGTACATAAACTGAAATCGCGCAAAAATAAGAAATGGCATCCTGATACATTTTATCGATTTATGTGTACCTACACAAAATAAATGTATAGGCCATTTATTTTTTTATGTTTTCAGCATTAGCCCCATAGCAAAAGACTTAAAGGTGTTCATAATGATGAGTACAGCTACCTTATACGATGTCGCCCATGGACCCCTCTTTTAAAGTTAATTTTCGTTAATTTATCATGAATATTCAGAAAAACACGGGCGCTGACATGCCCATGGGCGACATTGTATAGGTGTAAACAAAAACCTAGCTTGTATATGCATGTATTAGTAAGAAACTAAAAATAATTGAGAGTTATTGTTGAAAATGACCGCATAACATCAGGCCTGTATTTCCGAAAGCAGAGGTGTAGCACACCCTCATTTCGCAAGTTATTCTTAGTTTTTGAGACGATTGGGTATGCATTAAAAAATAAGAGTTTTTTTTTTCACCGGGAACTTGCGACTCGGGCACATACGAAAAGAGTTTCATGCCACCAAAAGTATTATATGAACCTGATTTAAGTACCTTTTATATTTTTGTTGTTCTATAGAGTAGGTACCAATATGCAGAATACATCGGAACAAAATGGGCAGAGTATGAGATCTGTGGATGCTGGAAGAAGGGCGTCGTCGCCGAGGGAGACTTAGGAAACGCTGGCGTGATGACTTAGCTGTATTTACGGGAGATTGCACAGAGAAGGCAACACACATGGTAGAGTTGTAGGCTGTGGTGGAGACCTTTGCCCGGCAGTGGGACAATATAGGTTGAAAAATATAGAGTAAGCAGTTGTACTCGGTCGGATAGTAGAATCCGACAAGTTTGAAGCTTATGGCCTAACAAAGTTTGAAGTAACACATATTCTGTGGAAATTTTAACTGATGAGTTACTACGGTTTAAAAAAAAAGGTGAATCACAGGAACCATCTGATCTTTCAAAAGACTTTTACATACAAAAGCTGGCCAAATAGTCAGATAAAAGCAGCAGAAACCTTCCTGATCTTGAAGGTAAATTCACAAAGAGGTGCAAATAGATAAGGTAACCTAGGACACAAAATGAAAAAAAAAATACAAATAATAAATAGAATTGCAACTTAATAAAAGCTTTTTAAGCCTGAGCTAAATGTATAATGTATGTACCTCCTTCAGTGTACAAAATAGAACCCTGTAAAAAAGTGGGAACAAATTGGTATCAATACAGGAAAAATGTGCGGTTGACACTTATTTATACATATGTGGTTTTTACGAGTATTATCACAATATCACAATGCTACATAATGCTTACACTCAGGCGAAAAACATTTATGACTGTACATTTGTACGGATTTCATTTCGTGTAACGCCTCCGACCAAAGAGGTCGTTTAATATCTCAAAATGTGGTATCATCAATTGTCATTATATGTATTAATTTCCGTTTTGGTGAGTGAGCTTTTGTGTTTTTTTTTATTTGTAAAAAAATACTGTTGTACTTATTGAAGATTTCTCAGTAGGAGCCCGGAGTCTGAATTAGTTCTCAGTTAATCACAATAGAATCGCACCTTATTTAATAGGACTCAAACATAACTGGCGAAATGTGGGTGCATTAAATACCTCTGCCTCGTTGGTTTCGTAGACGTAAGCGCAACTGCTGAGCGTGGGGTCCAGGGTCCACACTGTGCATAATATCATATCTCTTGCGTACTTGGTTAATCTTCGTTGAGATTAGCCGTCGTTTCCGAAATTCCGTCGAGAGGATATTATTATTATTTCCTTTATTTCATTATTTACATATAAATCGATCGATCCCAGTACAATGTGATATTTCCATTTTTGAGAACTGGGTCGGGCACATACCTGTAGTACGGCACTTCCGATTCCGCAAGGCTGTATTTCAAAGCAAGTCGGTGATGGATAATCCTGGTTACAAAGTTGTGTCTATGCAAGGACTCTTCGTTAGCTAGACGAGAATAGCCGGAGATAATGTGTCGCATTGGTTCTCCCGGACGGTGGCATGCATGACAAACGTCAACCGTGCCGTCCTTCACAATAAATCTCCGGTAATTGTTCGTCCATAATTGCACAGACAAAACCTTCATGCTAACTTCGTACATATTTGCACAGACAAAACCTTCGCTTTCCCCAATGAGGTCACCAAAACGCAGCCAGGCTATGGACGCTAGCCAATCTACATCGGGTCCATGAATGGCCCGGAAATAGCAGCCGTGAAGCTCCTTACTCTGTCATACCTCCCTGCGATCGTTAGTGTCAAGCACTACAGGCTTGCGCCAGTTCTTTTTAGCTAAGGAGAGCGGGGTGAAGCCCTTGTCTACCGTGATCACATCTTGGTGCAACCCCACGTCGGCTTCTAGGAAATATTCTCTAAACTGCATATCTTGCGACTCTTATTATTATTCTCCTCTGTCTAATACATGCGTGGTGATATTATAATGAATATGTTCCGTAAATTCTAGTAGTCGGAAGTAATAAAAATCTGATAAGAACCTACTACAGTTACTGTGGGCGGGATTATTCACAAAACGAACAGTATGTGTAATAGTTAGTTTATTTATCGTAGTGATAGTGAGCTTTCTTGTAATTTGGTTCAAGTTTGGCTCCATTTCCACTAAAGACGAGCCAGTTGCTAAGCGGTGAGCGAGGTTATAAAGGTAATTTAAGATAGGTACGAAAGTATGAATCGATTGCCCGTTTTTTTATTCCCGTTCGCTAACACAAGACGACATCTAAATGCATATCCGGTTAAAAGCGCGCTGTTGAATTTTCAACCTTCGGCGCTGAGCCGAGTGTTTTTTCATCAAAGCAAAGTTGTATCTAAGTGGAGTGGGTTAGATGAGCTATTTACCAGTGTCCATGTAAATAACTTAGCTTATTAATATTAACATCTTTATTTGCGTTCCATAATATTAATAGATCTTACAAAGGTACAAATGCGGACTTCGTAGGGCAGAGAAAAAAATATTTTATTTTATAACTAGCTTCTGCCCGCGTCTTCGTTCGCGAGCCTATAACCTTTCCCAAGAATTGGGCTATTTAATGCAAAATATTTTTTTAAATCCGACTGGTAGTTCCGGAGATTACCCCCTACATACAAACCTTATCGGGTGTCTACAAGTCATAACTTATGACCCCTTTTTTTTTTTGGGTGGGAAATCATCAAATAACTTCTCCCGCTCTGGGCGGAGCGGGAGGGCGTGTCAGACTCTTACTGACTAAAACCCACCCGTGTTTCGGTTGCCCTGTTGCCGGGGGCCACGATCTCCCTTTCGGTTTTCTTCGCACCCCCGGCAGAACTTATGACCCCTGATGAAAATTGTCTACTTCTCTAATTTTGGTACTAAAAATGTGAATTTTAAATAGCAATAACTTTTTTATTATCAATAATAATTAAAAAAAAAACCTTTTAGGTAATGTTATTGCAGTACCTATGTGCCCATTTCGGATCGGACAGTTTTTTTTAACGTATTGTATATGTCATACTTACCTATCTACCTACCTACCTACCTACCTGCCTACTTACCTACCTACCTAAAATAAAATTTAATTAATTGGGTAGGTAGATACCTACCTAGTTAATTAATTATGTTTTATAGTTCGCGAGTTTTTCCGATGATTTAATACAATCTGGATGATTTTAAGGATATTACTAATCCATTGCTTCATTATGTTCAAAAATGGCCCTATCAGAATATCAGCGCTGCCACATTTATTTTTAAATGTCGTAGCATCATGCTGAGATACGAGCCTTTTGACCTCGTACAAGACTTTGTACTTTTATTTTAATTTTACTTTGTTTTTAATTTTTATCGTTTTTAATTTATGTAGCGCAGGAGAAGAAAAACAAATTAAAATCATTTTCATTTCGGGCGCTAAACATCAATAACTTTGTTTTCTACCAGTACTTTATGCATAAAATATGTACCTATGCAGACTTGTGACGAATTTACACATATTTTTTGTGCATGTGACGAATACACTTTCAATGTATGGAGTTTACAAAATGTGACGAATTTACTTACTACTCTACTCTACAATAACCCGTTTCTATGAGTGTGTTTTAGTTTAATTTGTTGTCTCCTGTGCAAGTCTCAATAAATACTTTTTATTTATTTCCAACAAAAAAAAAAATCTTCTGCTTAACAACGTCAATAATGCAATGAATGTTGTTGAACTGTCAAAATGTAAGTGTGTTACGCAATTACCCCGTGTTACGCAATTACCCCACTGTAGACTGGGTCTGTACACAGTTAATAGCAACAGGGTAGCAATCTGTTTTAAATCGAAACAAATTGCGATTGATTGTGTATTAAGCAATTACGGTACAGGTTCTTAAGAACCCTTTGGCTTTGCTATATCACCAGAGAGCGTATTACGTACATAGTCAACTAACTTGATACACCTCAATGATTTTGTGTTCTGTTTGCTCTCTTTACGCTTAAAAACATATTAATCATAAATAAAATAGAACTCGCTTTATTAATTGAAATTAGAATTGTGATGCAATGGTTTACTAAACAGAAAGCGTTTAACAGATTAATGAAACGTATTGACACCACTGAAATTATTCCTGGGCAATAAGTAATTTCAGAATGAATATCTTTATATGTATAATAAACATTAAAGTCGCTTTTGGATCTATCTGTGTGACCGCGTTGTTCTTCAAACTTTCGCAACGGACTTTCATGCGGTTTTTACTACCATTTAGTTAGAGAATGTACTCCGGAAGGTTAAGTTTTATAGTAAGTACATTATGAACAAAAAAAAAAACTCAATGTTTTGTGAAGCCGTAATAATCGTGTGAAGCAGGGGCGGGTAGCTAGTTAATAATGTAACAGTTTATTATAGGTTCTAATTTCCCTATTGTTCAATGCGGAAAAAATTGTATTATGTCTATAATTATTATTAGTATGATTATAATTAAAACCTTTTTCAGACAGAAAAAATCGAAATATAGGCACTATACAGTGTGTTTAAAATATAAATCTTATACTCACTGAGTACTAACCAATAATTCCAATTATGATTTATTTCATTTGATTTTTATCGTATATTTGATTTTCCTTACGAAAAGCTAAAAATTGGAATGAGATATTTGATGGCTAACAGCTCCCGCAGACATACAATAGTAAGTTGGCCAACTATCTATATTTACGTATCTATATTTCTGGTTGGCCGATAGTTGGACAACTTTTTAATTGTGCGTAATCTCGATTCTGATAAGAACGGTGTCCAATTAATTAGTTTGACGATTTAGTTGGACAAGATGTGCGAGCTAGCATATGTCACTAAACCTTCTGGTATAGGTATTCTGCGATTTAGTCAGCCAACAACAAAATTGTATGTCTGCGGGAGCGCTGAAGTTGTCAGCTTTTAAGTACTTAATAATTGTTTGCAACCACTACACAGACCAATGAGGAAGATGAACAGGGAAGCAAGTTGACAAAATAAGGAAAATTTTTGGGAAAATAGGATACGACAATATTAATCTGTGGCTGTGTATAGAGTGCCGCTAGCGGCGTTCTATCAAAATGGAATAAAGTGCCGCAAGCGGCATTCTCCGGAAACACTGCACTTTATAACCCGTCGTTTTTTTTAAGTATCGGTTTTTTTGGATAGAATAGGCCCTTTTTGGTAAAAAAACGAAAACGCCAAAGTGCGCAAAACTGTAAGTGCCGATAAAAAAATCGCCATTTCTTTCGAGTTTTGTGGAATAGTGGGAGTATTAAGGTTGGGAAAGATCACGTAGCGCGTCTAAATTTGTTTCCAAGCAATAATCGATGGAGTATCAGTCGACGGAGCCCCGCTAATGGTTAAAAAAATAACCACGAAGGGGTTGGCCGGGTCTTTGTTCACTCGCTTCGCTCGCTCACTAGACCCCGTCATCCCCTTCGAACCTAACCTGTCCAAGTCGGGGTGTCTCAAGTTCAGAGCTCGTTTCGCTCGCTCTTGCATCGTAAGTTCTCATAGTAACATTGCCTTTTGTACATACACAAAATATTCAATGTATGATACTAAATCTAGTAACGACGTAAATTCAGTCTTTGTAGTGACTTTTAATAAATCACTAGTAAAACAAATATAAATCAAAACGCAGCGAATTAACCTCAACACTGAAAGAAAATAACAAGTGACAGGGACAATGCAAATCGTTACGGCACTTTACCCAGTTCTAGGTAGGCATAGTTATTATGCCACAAATTGAGGCTTTTTATCCGATAGTGATATAATACCGCTAGCGGCACTCTATACACTTCCTAATATTTTTTTATAACTGTCAAATATTTCTGTTTTGATTAATTTAACAATATTACGAAACGAAGTTATGAAACATTGCTCTGTATTGCACTAATAATTATATTGATTATGATTTGCAACAATAACACTGAATTAGATGTTGTAACAGTTTTAGGTGTAAAAGAAGCATATGGGAAGTAAATATTCCTACAACTACTTAAATATTCAGTGTATATGTACTACATACATACATAAACTCACGCCTTCTTCCCATGGGGGTAGGCAGAAACTACAGAACGCCACCTGCTACGATCCTTACAAACTCAACACAACAACAATACAATACAATACAACAACAATAATAATTATACAATACAATATTATACAATACTAACTACAACAACAATTACTACTATTATACAATATTAATTATTTATACTTTTGTAATAGACTTTACAGATGAGAAGTGTTGCATTCGATAAAAGCTAGATCTCTTGCATAATTCACTTGTATAATTATTTTATTTCAGGTAGGAAACACCGTTGCGGTAAATGTAACTATCCCAGACGATATTTGGGAAAAATTGTAAGTATATTTTTATTATTAATTTTAATAATGGTTTAAAACAACGTTTGGGTAATTTATATTTTATTAATCTTTTTTATATTTTCATTTACAGTAAAGAATCAGCAGGAATCCTTTGCGCATGTTCAAAGTGAGTAACAGGTTTTCTATTGTGTGTAAATTGTTTTTTTTTATGAGTACCTGGGCGACCGAGCTCTGCTCTGGTCAAAATAGAGAATACTCATTTAATAGTATAGGATAGTTCGTACTAACTCCATGTATAGTACATACTAATTCCATACTGCCATGTCATTTATTCTAAGGTCTAAACTATCTAATCTTCTATTTTGTTCAAAACTTTGGGCAACCGAGCTCTGCTTGGGTGAAAATCTAGACCTAGGTAAATCGATTTTTCGTCCCCATAAAGCCCTGTATTGCAACTTTCATTGAAGTCGTTAGGGCCGTTTTTGAGAATGAGATTATAAATATATATACACATATACAATATATTCACAAATATTGCTCATTTAATACTATAGAATAATAATATTTTATTACTGTAATTTGTAAAAAAAAAAAAAACACTTTTAGAAGACAACAAGAAATAAGTCATCTCATTAAAAAAACCTAAGGAGCTGTCCTAATAGAGCGCGTTTTAAGGGGCCGTGCACTAAATCGACTAATTTTGATTAATTTTATTTACTGTTTGTGAGAAAGGAAAAATAAATGAAACAAAATTGTTTGTGATTTGTAAAGTCTATATCTTAGTCTTTTTAAATAATTTATGTAATACTGGCAAATCACTAACATCGCAACAAGTTTTCTGAAACATGACTCGAAAATGACTGAATGGTTATCAATCAATTTACAAGAACCTTCTATTGATTTTAGACATTAAAAAATATCATCAACATTATTATGGTCTTATTGAATCCATAATATTGTTGATGATATTTTTAATGTCCTTTTTTCAACTCCCATAGAAAATATAGTACAAAAATAATATTGAAAAAACTTATTAAAAAAAAAAACCCTGATAAAAATGTATTCTTAAGGTATCCTTTCATTTAAAACAAAATTTTATTTATTGTACCTAAATATAATAAGTAAAGGCAATAAATAAATAAAAAGCGAAGGAACCATATTTTCGAGAGTGCTAAAGTGATAAAACTATTAACAGGTGCTTCTTGTGCCACGAAAACAAATTATTTCGGTATTTTTTTGTATTCTCTAAATTAGATTACAAATTGACAAAAGCGGTTCTTTTTCTTACACGCAGAGTAGCCCACGAAATTGAAATGTTCCTCTTTTTTCAATTTACAGGTCAATGTCAGTTTGTATGTTGATTAAAATATTATTCGCGACCGTACCAAATTTGTATAAACTGCACAATTATAATCATTAAAATTCTCAATATAACTATTAAAATCGTCTTAGTTCAAATTATCCTAAATAATGAATATTTCATGTAATCTCGACATTTAAGGCTAATTCTAGGGTGTTGTATTGATGATTCCAATTCTGTTATTATATATTTATTACGGTCGCGAATAATATTTTAATCAACCTGACACTGGCCTGAAAATTGCAAAAAACGCGAAATAATTTGTATTTTGCGGGCTACCGTAGTGTATCACCATTAATACGCGATCGTCGCCTTCATTTTGTTCGACGATTGCTTATATTAGGACACGGGGTTATGATTCAAGAGTTGTATGAACTTAAATCGCGCGAACTTGAGATAGTCCTTTCTCAGCGTTATATAGTACATTGCCAGAATGAAAATATTAATATTCGTGTTTTTCTAACTTTTCAGCTATACTTTGGATTCAACCGTGGTGAGTAGAGTACTTAATTCTTTTTTTACGTCTTTTATCTTAGATGTTCGATTTATCATTATTTAATTAAGGCGACGATAACCGACTTTTAATAATTTTATACTGCAGATAACGTCTAAACGAGTAGTGTTGATGATTTGGAAAAAATATATATTAAATTAGAGCATTTTTTTAATAACTTACTTCAGGCACATTTTAGATTATGGTTATATATTACATAGTGAAATTAATTTGTAAATTTATGTCTAACGCGGATAAAAAACTGAGAATCACCCAAAATCTATCAAGTATATTCTTCTAAAACCTTCACCATTTTAAAGATAATTTCATTATTAATCTTTTAGTATACGCTTTTTATTAAAATACTATTTGTTTTATGTATAATAAATTAATAATGCCTCTAATTTGGGACAGCGCTCCTTGACGGGCGAGTCCTATTACTGGCTGGACGTACGACGCGTTGCGTGAGCTCAGTACAGAACACGCAAGCTAGTCACTCAAGGTCACTAGCATTTATCTGTCTCTTAATGATTCTGACGTCGTCGTATACTTAATACTTTCTATCCAATCGGCGGCTCTTCCATCGTTATGCAATTTTATATCAATCTGAAGATTGCCATTTGTTTGGACTGATGCCAATGATGAACGAGTTGTAGTAATTCTTACAAAAATAAATTGAAGTCAATACAATGGTAAATACGTTCTTATGGCAATGCTACCAGCCTTCTGGGCACGTTTCCGGATGACAGCGATGCGGGCGAATACTTCGACGCCTGAGTGTCCTTTTGTTTTTGTATTTATTGACACAAATAATTAGTTATAGTCTTTTAATTTAGTATCTAATGTAAATAGTTGTGTTAAAAACTGTTAAGTTATATTCGTACAAATAAAAATAAAAGTTCTTATATTGGTGCTACTATACGGTACACCTCTGCTTCCCTCACCTTTGCTTGCTAAGATAAAGTAATGTGGACACATGTTACATTATAGCGTAATACAGGGGGCCAACCACCACCTCATATAGCAGTATTATTTTAAATGTTACTTCAATGTGAGAAAAAGATGGAGCAATACAGGACGTCTAGCTCCATCTCATTATTTTTCAAAATAATACTCTTTCGCGTTCAAAATAATGCTGTTAGATCCACTGGAATTAATTGTAACGTACGTAGGTATATATAGGTACCGTGCATAACATGTAATACACTGTTTATTCATCATAATTTCCTCATATTGATAACCAAACAATGTAGAACGTTAATGACGCCATTATTTTCGGTATGAACATATTTTTTATAATTAGATTGCGCGGTGAACAAGGATAAAAACCGACCAAGTTCCTGTCGGGCCACGTACAGTGAAGGGTTCCGTAGTTAGGATAAATATTTATGCATGCAAAGTATTGATGTTATCGACGATTTGTCCATTTTAATCGACCAACATCGAACACATCTTTATTTGTTGATGACTTACAAATAAATAATGGATAGCTTACTGCCCATTTCTAACAAAATTGTGAATAACGACAAGACTTGTGACAAATTTTAATTGCAAGAGTGTTAAACGTTCTGTACACAGTGTCAGAGAATTATGTCGGACATTGGATGTAATAGCACTGCATGAGACGTGGCTGATGTCGGATGAATTACCCTATCTGGGCACCATAAACCCCGAGTTTAGCACTGCCGGTAAATTTGCAGTGGACACGTCGGTGGGGACGCTGACCGTACAGCGGCGTAGCTCTGATCTGGAGACACAGCGTATGCCAAAATGGGAGTGTTGTTCCGTGCGATAATCCGCGTGTGTGTGTAGTTAGAATAGTGACGGCCGATAGATATTGTTCTAAGTGTATACGTAACCGGCAAAGCTCGTAATTCAGGTATTGTATAGAATACCTAGTGATTCTATACAATGAAGAGTTCGTCTAGGCATTGTATAGAATATTTTATTTATCGTTTATCATTATTTACCCTGCCAAGTCAATGTATACAATGCCTCAGTTTTGTATACAATGCCACGACAAGATTAGGTAAAGTATAATATGAAGGACAAATAAAACATATTTTGCTAATTCAAAATCAACTTTACTAAAAACAACAGTATTTAATTAAACTTTGTATGTGATAATAATAAAATTAAGGGTAACAAAAGGTACTTTGTTTTTAATGGTATATAACGCCTACGGGGAGGTAGGCGTTAATGGGATGAGCGACTCCAAGGACATTGCTAATCTCTTTAGAGAACATTTTTTATGTGAAATCGCCTCTGAGGCCGCCTTCACTGGAGTTGTTTAATGTTGAGACACATTATAGTCAGGTGTCTACGAGAATTAGCTCCAAAAATATAGCGTGTGCTGTTAAGTCAATGCCCAGAAGAAAGTCCCCTGGCCATGACGGTCTCAGCGTTGAACATCTTTAGCAGGCTGGACATCACCTACCTAGAGTGTTGGCAATGCTTTTATATTTTGTATTAGTCATGTATATTTATCCTCTGACTTCGTTAATACAATTATATTATAGTGCCAGTGGTCAAAAATGAAACAGGGGACCTGTCAGATAAGGGTAATTACAGGCCTATTTCATTAGCGACTATTATTGCGAAAGTGCTTAAAGGCTTGCTTAACACGCAGTTAAATGAATAATTGCATCTGCACGATAATCAATTCGGTTTTCGCCCAGGATTGTCCACAGAGAGTTATACTGTGTCTTAAGCATGCCGTCAGGTATCATACGGACTCGGTTTCCTATGACATTCTATGGAAAAAGTTGGAGGACTTAGATTTCCCCACAGAACATATTAGTCTGTTTAAATGTTGGTATGGAGGCCAGATCAATAGCGTGAAATGAGCGGGTTCTCTGTCGGAACCATATGCGTTGAAGTGCGGGGTGAGGCAGGGAGGATTGAGTTCCCCCGCGCATTTTAACTTATATGTTCATGCACTAATTGTTGATATCAGCAGTCATCATGTCGGTTGTCATATTGATGGAGTTTGCCTAAATAATATCAGCTATGCGGACGACATGGTGCTGCTGAGCGCTTTGGTTTGTGGCATTAGAACATTGTTGTAGATTTGTGGGGCATATGCTGAAGGACACGGTCTGAAATACAATGTGACGAAAAGTCAATTTATGGTGTTTGAGACCGGCTCTAAATGTCATATAACCAAGGCTCGGATACCGGTTAAATTTTCAAACTGTTATTATGTACTTGACGCAAAAAACTTTACACTCAGTTTAGCTTGAAGAAACCGGTTTTTTAAAACCGGTATTAGAGGAGTCTTTACATAAAGGTTTTTTCGGATTAAACGGTTTAGAGCAATATTAACCGGTTTTTTGTTTAGTTTTTATTCATCGCGGCCAAGGCTCGGAATCGGTTTAAAAAATACCGTTGAAAACCGATTTATTTGGGTTTTACTCTGAACTTTTTTTTGACTACTTGTGAGGATGCCGCACTGAATAAAAGCTAAATAAAAACCGGTTAGTACTGCTCTAAACCGTTTAATCCGAAAAAATCTTTATGTTAAGACTCCTACAAAACCAGTTAATAAAAACATTATATTCGGTTTTTACAAGCGACTCGAATGTAAAGGTTTTCGCGTCAAATACATAATAAGGTTTTAAAATTTAACCGGTATCCGAGCCTTGACCGCGGCTTACTCACAAATAGTCACAAGTTGCAACGTGTTTACCGACATACCGCTCGTCGTATAAACCGGTTAATTTAGGTTAAAATAAAGTTCTTAAAACGTTCACGTTCTTAAGAAAACTTCGGAGTAAAACTCAAATAAACCGGTTTACAACGGTATTTTTTAAACCAGTTCCGAGTCTTGCATATAACATCTGTCCTGTAACAGTAGCAACCATCAAACTGTACGGGGTTCCCTTGGAAAAATTGAACCATTTTAAATACCTAGTTACTGACGATCTCAGAGATGATATTGATATCGAGAAGGACCGGAGGGCATTGTCAATTAGAGCTAATATGATAGCCTGCAGGTTTGCACGCTGTTCCAGAAAGTATCAGGATCTCTGTACAAAACATCTGCATTTTTTTTTATACCTACTTTCTGTGCAAATAAATAATTATTCTATTCTATTCTATTCCAAGTCGGTTCAGCAAACACTTTTTGGAGTTTATTGTACCTCATTGTACATGTGCAGCCTGTGGGTGGATCACATCCAAAAAGCATACGAAGCCCTCCGCGTCCAGTTTAACAACTCGTTCAGAGCGCTGATGGGGCTGCCGCGACACTGTAGTGCTTCGGGCATGTTTGTCAAAGCTAGCGTCAATTGCTTCTATGCAACAATGCGTAAGCAGAGCGCGTCTCTGGTGCGCAGGGTATGCGACAGCATGCTGATGATAATAGCTGACAAGCTACAGTACAGTGCAGTGCACTGCACGCTGCAGTGACTTGCACGTCACCTACAACTTCACTTTATTTTACACTAGCTTTTTCCCGCGGCGCGGGAAAAAGCTAGTGTATAATAGCCGTAGTGTATACAAGCCGAGAATACTCTATGGGAACGTACTACCGATACCGAGATTACATACCTAAAAGCCGAGGAAAAGGTTATTGACTCCTCGTTACGGTCATAATTATTTTGTCACGCGTAATTTGAGTCTGTGATATCTTGATAACTATTCATTAAAATGATTTATGTCAAGGCATATTTTAATCTAAATTAAATGTTCAATTTAAGTAACATAGTTTATTGGATAAGAATTAATATAGTACAGGTCAACATAGCTTCGAAAATAACAATGAAATTTTTATCAAATTCTGAAAGACAAAAATGGTTACTGTGGGTCATCTTTAGAAGATAAACATATGTCATTGCGGATTTTTTTGTTGAAATTTTTAAGATGAAAAATACAGTAGAACATAAATATATCTAACGGATTACTCGGCGCACGCCAATAAAGATCCCAGTCGGCATGATTTTTTCCGACATTTTCAACAATAATTGTCAAATTTCAGCCAATTTACACAAAACCTGAAAGAATTAAAATCTTTCGCATGAATCACTACGTCCATTAATGAAAACTGTTTGAAAATCCGTTTTTGAGTTTATCGCGTTCAGACAGACAGACAGACAGACTCGGCTGGGGACTTTGTTTTATAATATGTAAGGATTGATATAGTGCCAATAGTCTCCGAGTATAATAGTTGTTTGACTTCCGATCGGACGGACAGACGGACAGGCGGACGGACAGACGGACAGGCGGACGGACAGACGGACAGGCGGACAGGCGGACGGACAGACGGACAGGCGGACAGGCGGACGGACAGACGGACTGATGGATATGACGGACATGAAGAAATTATGAGGGTTCTGTTTTTACCATTTGGCTACGGAACCCTAAAAATGAAGACTTGTCCCAATAGCAATTTATGAGTTTGCTAACTTTGAGTTCGAAGCAAAACTGCAAGTAAACAGGAATCACAGGCACTTCTGGTACGTGTATGCAAGTAGGAATATATTTTTATTGTAGTTTTTTTTTCAGTGCCTGAATCGTGATGCATTGATCGCCGCGGGGTCAGAGCAGTGAGTATTATTAACATGAAGAGTGTCATTGGAGTTTCTTGCCCGTTCTTCTCCATAGCTACCTTTGGCATGGGCAACTAGCTTCATATTTCTGACTGACCGACTCCTTGTCAATTCAAAAGTGCCTGTAAATAGATTAATTGAAATAAATGCTTTGAGTTTATATCACTAAATACCCCAGACCAGCGGTGTAATTGTGTAACACACATAAAATGGCAATCGAATACAATCGATCGTAATGTCATTCATTTTGACATCCATGCTTCATAAGTTTGGAAAATTCGTCTGCTTAGCGACGTAAATAAAGAAATAAACGTAATTAAACTGTCAATATAATAGGCATTGCGATCGATTGTCATATTATGTGTCTAAGGCCGTATTCTCTGCAGCAGCGGGCAGCGGGGCGGTGGCGACAGCGGCACGATCAAATGAGTAGTTTAATATGGAACTGTTCTCGATGGCAGCGGCGCGGGGAGCGAGGACTTTTCCATATAAAATTATGCATTTTAACGCGTCGCTCTCGCGCTGCTGTCGCCGCTGCCCCACTGCCGGCTGCCGCCGAGAATACGGCCTAAGGACACATGATGCGGTGCAGCAACAGCTTGGAGGGCGCCTGAGCGGTGCCGCTGCGGCGTCCTTTCATACTACAAAAATATCCTTGGTACGCCACACGGTACGTTCCAGGGTTGCACCACACTTACAGTGGACTTCAAAAAGGCGAGGAAGCGAGGGGAGCGTCCGTCGGATTTTCCAGATTGTACTCATCATACTACAAAATTCTCCGCCCACTGTGTCGGTCCTAATAAGTGTGCGGCGCCGCACAGTACGTGTGGACGCCCATACAGTGAAATCGTTGCGGTGTGGTGCCTCACCGCATCATGTGGCCCTTACGCAATTACCCCGTTGATGTTCCATTAAAACAGTTATTGTACTTTGCCTTCGCGAAATTATACCTGCTGTGGCCGGAGCAACCACTACTTGTAGCATTTCTTGTATTGTACGCATCTGGTAGACTAGTGCCCGTTTTCACTTTCATTAAGTGACACTTAAATTAATACCTATATAAGAGTGCACTGTTGGATTTTCAACCCTTCTGTTCACCGATATTATAGAAAGTTTTCGGCAGACTGAAAAGTAAACGTCCTTAGGCGCCGGTCACACTAAAACGTACCTATAGTCGGCCGATGACTGCATGTTTTGGTGTGAGCGCAGCTTTACACACTTAATAAGAAAATATAACAAGAAAAAAAAAAACTTAACCAAAATCAATAATCTTTACAGGTTTACCAAACTCGATGAAGTTTGTGATAATATTAAGTAAGTACAAAAATATAATTACGTTTTCAATTATTATTTTATCAAACCAAAAAAGAGAAATATTATCTAAATCAAACTTTTTTTGCAGAAAAATCACTGGTATGGTCAATAAACCCGTGAATGACAAACTCGTGATGGAAATAATAGTAAAAGTTGATAAGGGACCCGAGACTAAAGGAGACGAGGAAAAGGAAAAATCTGAGACTAAAGGAGATGATGAAAAGGAAAAATCCAGAACGAAAGAAGACGATAGAAAAGAAAAATCCGGGACTAACGGAGACGGCGAAAAGGGAAAATCCGGGGCTAAAGGAGAAGATGAAAAGGAAAAATCAGGGACTAAAGGAGACGATGGAAAAGAAAAATCCGGGACTAAAGGAGACGATGGAAAAGAAAAATCCGGGTTTAAAGGGGACGACGAAAAGGAAAAATCAGGGACTAAAGGAGACAAGGAAGAGTTAAAATCCGGGACTAAAGGAGACGACGAAAAGGAAAAATCAGGGACTAAAGGAGACGATGGAAAAGAAAAATCCGGGACTAAAGGGGACGATGAAAAGGAAAAATCCGGGACTAAAGGAGACGACGAAAAGGAAAAATCAGGGACTAAAGGAGACGATGGAAAAGAAAAATCCGGGACTAAAGGAGACGATGGAAAAGAAAAATCCGGGACTAAAGGGGACGACGAAAAGGAAAAATCAGGGACTAAAGGAGACGATGGAAAAGAAAAATCCGGGACTAAAGGAGACAAGGAAGAGTTAAAATCCGGGACTAAAGGAGGCGATGGAAAAGAAAAATCCGGGACTAAAGGGGACGACGAAAAGGAAAAATCAGGGACTAAAGGAGACGATGAAAAGGAAAAATCAGGGACTAAAGGAGACGACGACAAGGAAAAATCAGGGACTAAAGGAGACGATGGAAAAGAAAAATCCGGGACTAAAGGAGACAAGGAAGAGTTAAAATCCGGGACTAAAGGAGACGATGGAAAAGAAAAATCCGGGACTAAAGGGGACGACGAAAAGGAAAAATCAGGGACTAAAGGAGACGATGGAAAAGAAAAATCCGGGACTAAAGGGGACGATGAAAAGGAAAAATCCGGGACTAAAGGAGACGACGAAAAGGAAAAATCCGGGACTAAAGGAGGCGGTGAAAAGGAAATACCCGGGACGCTGACTAAAGATGACAAGGAAAAAATTTTAACACCACTCACAGATATCAAGAATGAAACGACAGGGGATGATTCAAAGTAAGTTAACATTACATTATATAGATTGTCCCTGGAAGTATGGATCAAATCAAATAGGGATGTGAGCAAGGTCGTTGCCATTTTTTTTTAATTCTGAGAATGTCAGTGCAATTTATATGGTTCAAAAGAAAAAAAAACATAAAAACAAAAACACTATCAGGGCTATCAATAAAATAAAAAATATCAGGACGTTGAAGAAAAGTAGGCCGCTCCTGTAGCCTAACTTTAACGCAGCTAGAAAATATATTTTCAATAAGAAAAAAACATTTACTGCAAAGGCTTCGCGGTATGGCAAAAAATGTACTCAATTTTCGGGCGATTTTCAAGAGAAAAAGCTACACTAGCGAAAGCTGACCACATATTATAAAACTTGCCCAAGTCATAACAATTCTTTTAATTATTACCTATATCTCAATATAGGTTATAAGTTTAAAAGCTAGAGAATTTTATTAACAAGAAGATTGCTTTTTACAATTTTCTAAGTTTCAAATTTTCATTTGTTTCAACTTAATTTCAGACCCTAGGCATTGGTTGCCTATCTGAACACTACTGTGATGTGGTTTAACCGTATATGTAGTTCGGAAGCGCCCCCGATTGGACCCGAACACATAAACCTCCGTCAGCTCGGTAGTGGGTCCAATTGGACCCCAGAATGACAACATACGACACCCTTAATTGATTACCTTAATTGACCCTTACGTAAATATTTATTAAGCTGCCCATCAAATCTTATTAATGTGCTTTGTGAGAGTTGGAAAAAAAAAACTTATATGTTTACGCCAATAAATCTCTCGTATTTAGCGCGTAATATTATTAGTTAACCTTTATAAAATTCAAGTCTGTAAATGCGGTAATCGCCATTTTGATGACAGTCGAGGTCGAGGCTAAAAAACATAAAAGTAGGGGATTTCGAACATCCAAACTCCATCACAGGGGCAGTGAATACTACATCATTTAATTATTGGACGATTTTTTTCCATTATTCAAGTTTATTATGTAGTAGTAATGAAGTGTTTTGATATCCAAAGTCGGAAGTTTCGCGCCAATAGCGCGTGTTTAGATTTTAACTTTTCACAAATATCACACATACATACGATTTAAAATGTGACAAATATTATTAAAAATATTATAAACAACTTATAAACAACTAGAAAATGGCCAGATCTTAACGTAATATATGAACACAGGTCCAATAACACGTATTATTAATTACCACTACCTACTCAATTTGTGTTAATAATCGCCGACCATTCTTGTTTTTTTTTTTATTGAAATGATGTACGAAAACGATTATGCCAAAAGATTTTTTTTTATTTTGATCGACTCGACATATTTGTCGAATATCAGAAATCGATACTTGAAAATTGAAATAAAATTGTTTTAAGCATTAAATAAAATAAGCATTGTTTATAATAATTATTTATACTTTTCTCATGTAATTTTAATAGGTTTTTGGACATTATGTATAAAACGAGTCAACAGACAAGACGGAAATAGATATACTTACCTCATTTATAGAATTTCGCGCTGAAGTGTTTCTATATTTGAATTTAAACTCGGAATGCGCTCGCTGTTCAAAATTATTTGAATGAGGTTAAAAACTGAAAGCTCATAACAGGTGGCAGCACAGTTGTACGTCTTTAAACCGCCATTCTTGTGTTTATGTTTACTTTTGTGTCGATCAGAAATTATACGAAAACTAGATAAATATGTAGGAGACTTGGAGTGTAGCAGTGTTCTTTAGGTGCGTTGGGCATTTTTCACCTCATTAAAAGTATTTCCTGCACAGTAAAATTGTTCAAGTTTTAACTTCTGTCGGCACTCCCGGAGTGCCACTGTTAGTTTTTTTTCAACTGTCTAATTTGCCCCCTAAAAGTGACCCCATATTCAAAATTCATTTATTTACGTTACACTTCCGCATTCGGGTCATTCATATGTGTACCAAATTTCAACTTAATCGGTCCAGTAGATTCGGAGCAAATTGGCTGTGACCGACCGACACACGAGTAATTACCCTAAAAAGTTACTGCCCTATCCACACTGTACGTGTATACTTTAATAAAATTATTAATATCAAAAATAAAATAATTCATGGAAAGAGTTTTTATTCAGTTTCTAATACTTTTTATACTCGATTTTATTGCGAATATCGATTAGGCTGAATGCAACTTTTGAATCGAAAAAAGAAAATTGGCTAGACGGCAGCACTATGAAGTGTCACGTCGCAACACAATTCTTAGTCATTTTTATCAAGATTTGATCATGTTTTTTATGTAGTTTACGTATAAAAAATGGCAAAAATAAGAATGCAGACAGAATGATAATATCTCTGTTTTTCCCTTTTGCATATTTTCAGCAAGAGAGTAAGATGTTAATGTACATATTTTCAACAAATTTAAATTACCTACCTTTTGGATAGGTGTAGTAATACCAATTCTATACAACTTTTGCTGTGTACTGGCGCGGTTTGACTTATCTCAACATATAATTAAAGATATTTACCACAAACTTATTGTACAAAAAAGGAGCGGTAACATGTTTTTCTTAATAAATCCGAACGCTGAAAGTTGATGTAAATTCCTGAATTTCATGACGTTTTTCGCAACATTCCGTCAAGTCAGCTGATATGTCATATGTCAAAATCTAGTCGAGCAGAGAGGTTAAGATTAAATTTAAAAAAAAAAGTTTTTTTTCTATCTCATGAGTTATTTGCCCTAGCTAGGAAACAAAAGAACCAGTTGGAACGGTTTGTAAACAATAACAAAATTATAAGTTATCTGAAACAAATGAACATTACTTTGAAACATTCAAAAAATGTAAAAATATGAGCTACTTACTTGATAATAAAATTCTCTAACTTCTAAGCGAGTCATCCACCGCCAGTTAAACTAAGTTAGTTTAAGGTTAGTTTAGTTTAGGTGGCAGTGGACGGCTCGCTTCAAACATATAATAATCTTCCCGTGATACATACCTCCAAAGAATTTCTATGACTTGAGCAAGTTTGTCTAGTACCTACGTGATCAACTTTCGCTAATGTAACCTTTTCTCATGAAAATCCCTCGAAATTTGAGTAAAATTTTTGCGAGACCAAAGCCTTTGCCGTATTTTTTTCTTATTCAACACATTTTTTCTTAAAAAATTGCACCGACATTCTTAGGGTTGAGCAATTGTAAAAGACTGGAGCCCTTTTTTTGTGTGGGAAATTGTCTAATAACTTCTCCCGTTCTTCGTGTCAGACTCTTACTGATTAAAACCTACCCGTGTTCCTTCAGTTGCTATGTTGCCGGGTGCCACGATCTTCCTTTCGGACTTCTTTGCAACCCCGGCAGGAAGACTGGAGCCCTGGTTTTACTAGTCATAAGTAGCGGTACATTATTTTTTGTAGGAATTCCTTAAAAATGAGAAGATTCTAATTATTATTAATCGTGTAAATGCTATGCGTCTGTGAGTAATGTGCCCAAGCAAGCACGAATAGCTAATCTAATGGAAAATAAGTTCTACAAGTACCGGAATACCATTGTCCAGCAATGGACGTCAATTGGTTATTATGAATTATGATACTAGTCAATTGACGTCCATTAATATAATACTTATAATTAAAAGCTTATTTAGAAATTTCCTCTAGGTAATCTAACACACTACAAGGAAATCTGTTGACATAAATCTATACTAAAAAGCTGAAGAGTTTGTTTGTTTAACTCGATAATCTCTGAAACAATCAGCCGGATTTGAAAAAATATCCCCTTGTATTTGATATCCCAATTTTGGAAGAATGTCCCTTAAGACCCTTAGCAACCCAGCAAAAAAGAAAAAAAAATGCTAAGCGAAAACGAAGCAATTTGTATATCATTTTGATTTCTTTTGAATTAAACGGCGAGTTAAACCGAAGAAGGCATTTTTTAGACGTCCACAGCAAGTATTACATAAAATGCCTTCTTGCGGACGGCAGGATGAGAGATTTTAAAATCACAGATGATGTGATGGAAATAAAAGGTTTTCCAATAAGTGCGCTGGAACATTGACAATGCATAGCAGACATGTCGGTGAAGCTACAGTTGTCAGGACAACTTTCAATTTCAGTTCCAGGATTTGCCCAACAGTCGTTATTTATGTACCTCTTAATTTGAGAAATATTTCTTTGATCCTGTTAAAACTGATGGATCTGCTAATGATATACGCTTTAAAAAAATTAATGAACCTCTGCAAACTTTCCATATGCTACCTAACTAATATTATAAATGCGAAAGTGAGTTTGCTTGTTTGTTACGCTTTCACGCTATAACTATATATGAAATTTGGCGCACAGATAGTGCATAAACTGGTAACACGTTTCCGTGGGATAATTTCTGTCTTCCACGCGGGCGAAGGCGCGGACAAAAGCTAGTCTATAAACCTAAATAACCTAAACACCTAAATAAAAATGAAATAAGCGCATCACTTGAGAGCAGCTGAGCCGATTTGGCAATTAAAAAAGTAATTTTCGTAATAGTTCGAATTCGGTTTGGTTGAGAAAAAGTTTCATAGAACATTTTCAAATTCGGGAATAACTGAACGTCGTTTTTCTTTAGGATTTTTGTATGAATTATTGAAATTCGGACAGGACAACGTCTGTCGGGTCAGGTAGTTTTTAATAATAATTTCTCACAGTTGGTCGCAGTGACTAAGCTAGGACACCCCAACCAAGTGGGTTAGGTTAGGTTAGAGCTGTGATCAAAAACGCGCGAGCCGAGCGAGCGAAGCGAGCTTTGCCGCGATAGCAGCCGGCGAGCCCTACATCCTAGTTCGTGGCCACAGTTACTTGGTTATTAGGACACAGAATACGAATTATATGGGGTTCACAAAAAGAGGCGCATTCATTTTATTAGAGTGTTCATTAATATTTTTAGGAAAGCAAAATACATATTTTGAGGTTCGATTAAAATAAATAAATGTCATTTCACAGCTGTAGCTCTACTAATATGGTTGCTATATTTTGCCGAGGGCTCTAGATAGAAAACCCCATTCAACTTCGTTGATCGGAGAACCTTGAGACATCGCAGATATGAGCGGTGAACTTCTCTCAGAACATTGAAACACGTGGACAGGCATTTTCATTATCACTATTAAAAAGATTGTCACTCGTTCGTCAGACGACCCAACATGACATACACTTGTCGTTACTTACTAAGTAATCGCAATTTTGTTATTATTTTACAGAGCTACAATTCCAGGCCATTTGAAAACTGATCCACCTAAGGAAATTAAACAGTATTCGTTGGCAACTCTGCTAGCAGTATTGTTTTGCTCATTCGGTGCTGGTATTATTTTTATCGTTGGAGCTAAATTAGCATACGATCGTTACAGGAAACGATCTTACGGTAAGCTAATTCATCATTTTGCTGAAAATGCATTTTGAACTTCATCATCTTCATCTGAATATTCAGCTGCATCCGGTAAGATTGGAAGCCGATCCCAACATAGTTGGGAAAAAGACTAGACAGATGATGATGATTTACTACTATTGCTGCTTCTACTAATTTACATCTAACACTGGCCTAAAAACAGACTTCTTCGTAATTTGAGTGAAATTGTTGACAGACTACCACACTCCTACACTATACATCATACATTGTATAGTGTTAGTTACAAACATTTTTAATTTTAATAAGACTGTCTTACTAAAATTAAAAATCTACAATATGGGGTGCTCACAATAGAGTTTAGTTATGGGGAAACACGGTGAAAGGTGTAGAATCACCATTTAAAAAATCTTAGTTTAGTAATGAATGTATTTGAACCACGTGAAGTTATACCTTCATATGCTAAAAAGCAACGATTTGATTTTTTGTATGTTTGTTTGTTACGCTTCCACGCTAAAACGGCTGAACAGATTTAGGTAAAAATTGGTACACGAGTAGACCATGACCTAGGTTAGGACATAGGATACTTTTTATCCCGATATTCCTACGGGATCGAGACTTATGCGGGTGAAACCGCGGGGTGCATCTAGTTTGTTATATAATCGACTTTCATTCAATCACTTCCACCTAACCAATAAATTAGTATAATAACCTTTTATTTTGTTTCAGTTCTACCACCGGAACAAGGCATGCAACTGTAAACTGGACTTAAACGCAAATTTTTAAATTTACTAAATTAAAGTTGTAATGACGAGGATTTTTTGTAAAGTTATACAAATAAGTACCTACTTTTATTAATGTTTCCTATGATTTAGTCATAAAATAATCCGTGAAATAGTTTAATAAGCTAATTTCTTACAAAATTTAAGATTTAAATGCGTATGTAAATAAATAAACAAACTGTTTATTTAATTTTAGTTGATTTTAATTAGTTTCGTTTGTTGTGGCAGTTAGTCGATGCTTTTGGACATTGAGATATTGAAAATATACTGTTAGCAGAGAATGGTCGAATGACGAGACGAGGTGCAAGAGAAGGGTAGACAGACAACTGAAGCTGCGACCTCATTTCCTCGATTATTTCCTTTTGGGCGCTTGGAGTGTTAGGACGTTTTGCTAGGCTAGGCGAATTTGGTTACTTGTGTTTGAATTAAGATCTATTTTTTGTTAAATTGTTTGCTTATAAAATTATAACCTTTATTTTGTAGTCGTTATCTTGTTTAGGGTTCCGTACCTCTTAAGGAAAAAAACGGAACCCTTATAGGATTATTCGTGTGTCTGTCTGTCTGTTTAGCCGTCTGTCACAGCCAATTTGCTCTGACTCAATGGACCGATTAAGTTGAAATTTGGTACACATAATATGTATTTCTGTGTATAATATATTGAATAAATATTTTTAAGGATATTTAAGAAATTCGGTAAAATTTTATGATAGTATGGCTCTTTACTCATAAATTACAGGAAAATCTATAAGAAATCTTTAAATAACATGGTAAGTCTCTGAATATTGTGCGTAAAAACTTACATTTGCAGTTGGAATGTATTGGAGAACATGTGTTTCAACTACAATGTTAAGTTAGTATTTGAACGGAACCCTTCATTGTGCGTAGTCCGATACACACCTGGCGGGTTTTTTTTTTATTCCAACTTGTTCACTACGCTCATATCAGAAGTGGGATAGCTCTCATAGCTATCTCACTGAGATTTGGCATTCTGACGAATTATTGCATTTTAGTTAATTCTTTATAGTAGTGACCTCCACGGGTATGTTCTGCAGTTCTACTATTGTACTAGCAGAATGCCCAAACGGATTAAAAGAAAAGTCAGTAGACACAGCAAGACGCGGGACCGTACACCAGATTTAGATTTGCAACATACTCTTCAAATTATGTTGACCCGTATTAATTAATTAAAGCATTTGGGTAGCAATCAAAGTAGTAACGGTATCGAGCGCGGGAGATCGTGCGACGGTGGTGCCACGTCGCGCGACTGCCGATGCCCGCCACAGCAGCGCCGCCGGCGCCGTCGCTGCTCCGCCTGGTTGTAACGATACGATGGGTAAAATGACCGACCGGATTGTAATGGCTCTTTCAAACAGGCCCGACTCGCGACGCGACACAAAGACACCGCTCGTCGCGCGACGCAGCTTACCTTTGTGTCGCGTCGCGTGTCGCGCCTGTTTGTAGGAGCCTTAAGTGCGATTGGCAGGTTGAGTGCGGTAAGATCAAACAATATTTATATCTCTAATTTGGGCCCTGCTATTAATGATATTGATGTCTGGTGTAACGAAGTCGATCATGTGCGTTGTTTAAATTGTTGGGATGATCGAGAATGCTTAGCTAGGGTAGGAAATTGTTTAAGGCGGGGTCACTCGGAAAAACGTCGTTTTGTATTGTCTTTTATTCGTAGATAACACGAATTCAAATTTTGAAAAAAACTTATTACTTATTTCACACTTTGATCTAGATATTTCGGCCGTGTGATACACGATTACTTGCACTTTACTGCATCCAATTACATTTCAAAAACACGTCTAAATTATGGTCTAATTACTATTTTATTCGAGTTACATTAGGCTTTAAATTATAAAATTTATACCTTAATAAAGGTCATAAAAAATGTGATATAAAACGGCCAGCATTATTTTAAATATGAAAATACCTAATACCACTAATTCCAAAATCAAGCGTTTTCATCTTTTAATGCGCTCGCCCCGTGTCATTTAGTCCCGAGCAAATATGTGTGTGAAACAGTTGAATTTTTAAATTCAACTGTTTTTAAATCAACGGTTAGGATTTATCCTATGTCAATGTAAATAAAGACGTCACGCGCGCAAAAGTTGTAATGGTTTATTTTTCTCGCGGAATCAAGTATATAAAATAGTTTAATTTGAACTCTATAACACACACTGTGTTATAAAGCCGCCACGCGCACAAATGTTATAATGGTTTCCTAAACTGTCAAATAGTTCACCCCGCTGAGTTGGTCCGGGTGGTTTTTATAATGTTTATTAGCCTAGGTATAGTTGACCACACGTTGCACGTCTGTGGTAAGTGATAACACTATGACCTTGAGTTGGCCCAACATACGGAGTTTCATTAGAATAAGAGACCAGCTTATATTGATTTTGTTTCCATGACGTGCGGCTTACTGTACGTGTTCACGCGACACGCAGGGCAAACTACATAAACGAAGCCGATAGGTAATAAAAAGGTACCGAGTGCCTGAGAATTTCCTATGTGAGAGTTGAAAATTCAACAGTGCAATAATATTTTGGGGTTCATTTAGAAGAAGTAAGCTATGTATCCCACAGCCACCACAACACAACAAATAATAATATTTATGGTTTCTGCAACGTTTGTGTAGGTCTCGTCTATGCCATGTAATACGTGCAGCACACTCATGCCATAGTGCAGAAATGTACAGTATGACCATTTCCTACCAAACTGTTATTTATTCGTTTATGTGCAGTATACTCCCTATTAAAACATTGTATCAAAATATGACAAGCTTATAAATAAATATATATGGCTAGTTTGGCTATACAGACGTTAAATGATAAATGATAAATGATTTTATTTCTGTAAATAGGTTTGTACAAACACTTTTACACGTCAATCATATTTTAAAAACTAGATGAGGTCGGCGTTTCCTAACTGACTACTCTGAGAAGAAAGGCCGAAACAAACTCAGAGGTCACAGTCTCTTTTAAAGTCCAGACATAATCTTGGTCAGATCATGTGAAGACCATGTAGATTGGTGTCTGGAGTGGTCTTTTGAGGAAAGCATCACACAGATTGAGAGGGCCTGTCCAGTCAGTGCACGCATTTGTCAGTTATCGTGCTGCTCAACTCAGAATTAAGGAGCTCAACGATTCGACGAACAATACCAAAGAAAGGACATTTGGGTAGGCCGCATAAATTACTCAAAACTGTCAGACTATAATTAGAACTAAGTGAGAAAAAATTAAAAAGAAAAAGAAAAAGGAATGACCCACATAGTCTTCACATTCACAATAATTTAAATAATATAATACTTTAAAATTATATAAAATTCATTAATGTCAACGTGTGTATAAAAACCAGGAAATAATCTTGGTCAGAGCATTTCATTTGAGGACCATGTAGATTTGTGTCTGAAATGGTCTTTTGAGGAAAGAACCATACAGATGTGAGTGGACCTGTCCATTCCATGCACGCATTTGTCAGTAATCGTGTAGCTCAACTCAGAACTTAAAAGGAGCTCAATGATTCGACGAACAATACCAAAGAAAGGACATTTGGGTAGGTCGCATAAAGTACTCACAACTGCCAGATGATCATTAAAAGTAACTGAGAAAAATAAATATATATATGTGACCCACATAGTCCTCACATTCACAATAATAAAAAATAATAAAAAAATATTATACTTCACAAAGTAAATATTCATGTCATTGTGTATATAATTTTAAAGTTAGCAAAAAAAAAAAAACAAAGTTCCGAAAGTAAAACATAAAAAAATTATAAAATTGGAGCAGCTCAATCCCATGCCTTTTTGTCCTCAATGTAATCTTTAACGGCATAAAAAGCCTTCTGGCACAACTTGCGTTTAGTAAATGATTTGAATTTATTAAGGCTTAGATCTCGTACGTGGCTTGGAAGTTTATTATAAAAGCGTATACATTGGCATCTAAAGGAGCTACCTATTTTCTTGAGCCTTGTTGTAGGTACAACAAATTTGTGTTTGTTCCTAGTATTTATGTTATGGATATCACTGTATTTTTTAAACAATTTTTTGTTTTTATGGGCATATAAAAGATTATCAAAAATATACTGAGAAGGCACAGTCATTATATTTATCTCCTTAAATTTATCTCTGAGAGAGTGTCTCGGACTTAATTTATAAATAGATCGAACAGCTCTTTTCTGCAAAACAAAGATAGTTTGAATGTCGGCGGCATTTCCCCACAACAGAATACCGTACGACATTACACTATGAAAATAACTAAAGTACACTAAACGGGCTGTCTCTATGTTAGTTAAATTACGAATTTTTCTAACAGCATATGCTGCGGAGCTTAGCTTTTTTGACAATTTATCTATATGTGGGCCCCACTGAAGCTTAGCATCCAAAGTTAAGCCCAAGAATACTGTGCTATCTTCAGGATTAAATTCTTCGTCCTTTATCAACAATTTAGTTTTCACCTGCCTAACATGAGGTAGGGTAAACTTAATGCACTTAGTTTTTTTTTCATTCAGAAGTAAATTGTTAACATTGAACCAGTGAACTAGTTTTGAAATTGCCGTATTTACATCGTCAGTAACTAGCTGCTGACGTTTAAGTTTAAACAAAAGTGAAGTGTCATCTGCAAACAACACTATATCATGGTTATCCTTTATGAGGTAAGGCAAGTCATTAATATAAATAAGAAACAAGAAAGGACCAAGAATTGAGCCCTGTGGGACTCCCATTGTTACTAAAGATCCGGGAGATCTTTTTCCATTAACGTCAACGCTCTGAATCCTATTACTCAAGTATGAAGTAAGAAGATCCAGAGCGCTGTTCCGGATCCCATAGTGGCGGAGTTTCCTGATTAACGTGTCATGAAGAACGCAATCAAATGCCTTGGACAAATCACAAAAGATGCCCAAGGCATCACATTTATCTTCCCATGCATTATAAATGTGACCTAAAAGTTCAACAGCGGCGTCAGTAGTTGAACGACCCCTTGTAAAACCGAACTGTTTGCTGTGTAATAATTTATGTCTATTAAAAAATCTTTGCAATTGCTCTAAAATTAATTTCTCAAAAATTTTACTAAAGGTAGGTAGTACTGAAATAGGTCTATAATTGGTGGGGTCTGATGTACTACCTGATTTAAACAAAGGTATAATTTTACTCTTTTTCATTAGGTCAGGAAACTCCCCACAGTCGATACAATTATTAAAGATAAGAGCTAAAGTAGGTGCTACAATGTCAATAATAGACTTGGCAACTTCTACAGAGTAACCCCACAGATCTGCAGTCTTTTTTACATTTAAAGTATGAAAAGTTTTAATTATGTCTCTACAGGTAATATGTTCAAAAAGAAATTCCGAATCACAAACATTAACATTTTCCTTTAGCAAAGACTCAGCAACAGAAGGTGATGAGTTTAGGGATTTAGTAGTTGAAACGGGAATATCTGAAAAGAAATTTTCAAAGGCCGCGGCGACTTGGGAGTCTGATTTTATTATGTTGTCATTAATAGACAGGCTGTAGTTAGTATTTCGGTTATTAGACCTTCCCGTTTCACTATTTATAATATTCCAAGTCGTTTTAATTACATTATTACTATTTTTAATCTTCGAACTCAAATAACGCGACTTGGCCATACAACAAACTTTTTTAAATAATTTTGAATAATTTCTAACATATAAATTAAATTCAGCTGTGTTTACATAAGTCCTTTCATAGTACAGTTCATAAAGCCGTGTTCTACTTTTATGTATACCAAAGGTAGCCCAATCACTAAAAGATGGGTTACTATTAACCGAGATAGTCTTGGGAATAAAGATGGAATTAAATTGCTTACAGTATATATGAAAAAAATCATCATATAGATAATTAGGATCAGCATGAATAGACAAAACTGGTAAATTCATGAGTTTAACTTTAAAATTTTCCAAGCGACTTGCAGTTTTGGGGTTAACAGTGATATCCTTTTTAGCCACTTTGTTGTTTTGGTTTGGGATAGTAATCCTCTGCCCGCAATGATCAGAATCTAGTAAATTTATTATTTCTTTGTGGCTAGGTATAACATTTGTATAAATATTATCGAGGCATGTGGCACTAGTCGGGGTTATTCTTGTGGGCTCTAAAAATAGGTTTATCCAATGCATAACTTTATTCAGTGTTTATTGGCAAGAGGAAAAGTAAGTAGAAATTGTAAATTGCATCCCACCAAAAACATTTTCATATAACATGTTGCCAAGACGAGACCATATGGCTCGCACTGTCAAAAAGTTATCAGATCTCACGTAAAGCCAAGCTTCTAGCTCTACACGCCCTAACTATACAAGCCGTTTCCGGCCCGATCATCGTCGGTTTTGTTGGGGCGTGTAGAGATAGAAGCTTGGCTCTACATGAGAAATAATTAACTACGCATCAAAGGTACTTTTTTCATAGATTTTTTTGGTATTTGTAAGGGAAAACCCTTACAAACTTCCGTTCCTAATTTAAAGGGTAGGGGGTGATTTACTGGGCACGCCACAATTGCGGCGATAAGACCCCTCTTTGAGGAATGGCTAGAGAGGCGCCACGGCGTCCTCACCTTCCGCCTGACGCAGGTCCTCACCAGACACGGCTGTTTCGGGAGGTTCCTGCACAGGATAAGGCGGGAGGAAACGCCCGGGTGTCACCATTGTGTGGATCGCCCGGAGGACACGGTGGAGCATACGCTGGAGGTCTGCCCAGCTTGGGCGGAGCATCGCCGTGTCCTCGTGGAGGCGATCGGCGGCGGTGATCTCTTGCGTCCGGCCCTGGTTCAGGCCATGGTACGGAGCGAGAGGAAATGGGAGGCCGTCACCTCCTTCTGCGAAGCTGTAATGCTCGCGAAGGAGGAGGCGGAACGCGTGAGGGAGATGCAAATTTCGCGCCCTCACGCCCCTAACCGCCGCAGGAGGAGACGCCCAGGGCGTCGGGAATCGCGGGGCGATGAGTGCATGCGTGCAGCGATGAGCAATGGGTGGCTCACCGTCCGCTAAGGACCAGGCCCGGGTCAACGGCGCGTTGTGTTCCACGCGCGCCTCAAAGAGATGTCAGCAGATTTGAAGGGGTCCACTAGGGCCGATGCCTGCCGGGGTTGCGAAGAAAACCGAAAGGGAGATCGTGGCCCCCGGCAACAGGGCAACCGAAGGAACACGGGTGGGTTTTAGTCAGTAAGAGTCTGACACGCCCTCCCGCTCCGCCCAGAGCGGGAGAAGTTATTTGATGATTTCCCACCCTCAAAAAAAAAAAAGGGGGTGATTTACACAAAATTCTGAAATATGTATTTTATCTAAACTACTATTATAAAGAGGAAAGATTTGATTTTTTGTATGTTTGTGTCAAATTTATTTAAATTTCCCGTCTTCTAACTACAACAGTACTAGCAACACTACTCTCGTTCACTCTGTTCGCGCTCGTCTTTCTTGCTGTATCAAAGTATTAATTATAAGCTCAATTAATTATATTAGTTGGTTTTATTTCAACAGTTTGTTTGTTTGGAATCAAAAAACTCAAAAACAACTGGACCGATTTTAAAAATTATTTCACAATTATAATGTTACGTTATCACAGAGTAACATAAGGTATAATTTATAAAAATATTAAGCGAAGCCGCTGGTTATTTATAACAAGGAGTCCCTATATCAAAATACAAAAAATACAAAAATTCATGAAAACACATAATTTTTATAAGTGTAACATTAATCTTAGGAAAGAGCGTTTCTACTTACAAACCCAATTAAATATATGTAATGATAAGTTGGAAAGTAGCAGACAAATTTATGATGTTGACATACAGAACCTTCAGAAGGAATTATTGAGCAGGGAAAATTCACTTAAGGAAATCCTTTGTAAGTATGAGTATAGCCAAAAAATGTTAAGTGACCGCTTGCAAGGGGACTATGAGTTGGTGAACTTGGTGAAGTGCAATGCAGAGAGTTGTGAGTCACTGACAAACAATCTGACCTGTAGTTGTTCTCCCGCTCCGCCACCTCTCATGTCACAGCATGTTGTTCCTACAGCTTTACCCATTTTAACTCATACTTTAGAAACTATCAATCCCACTCAAAGTAATGTTTTGGTCTATTCAGATAGATTAGGAGCAGGTTTTGGATCATTGTTAAATAATCGCTCCGAATATACTATAGTTAACTGTTGTTACCATAACCTGCATTTTAATGAGCTTGTTCATAAAATAAAACATACACCAATGAATAAGCAGACTACTGTAGTTCTTTTAATTGGAAACAGTCTGAGCATCACTAAAAGGGACATAGTTAATGGTATTGACACCCTACTTAAATTTAAATTAGGTAAATTAATATTATGTGCATTGCCATATTCTGATAAGTTATACGAGCAAGATAACAACTACATTTTTAGTTTAAATAACCTTATGCATATTTTGGCATGTCGTCATAGTGACCATTTATTGTATTTTGATACTAACAATTTTATTAGAGACTTTGTGTTGACTCAGGAGCAGATGTTCTTACCTAAGAAAAGCCAACATGTTTTAGCTACTTTATTAGCCTACAATATACACGCAGTTATGAATGTTTTAACTGAGATTAGCTTAAGTGACGAAACAGCATTATCTAGTACTTCTAATAATGCTGTAATAAATTTTTTAAACTTTTAGAATCGACAAAAGAGAAGCATAATAAGAATATTTTACTCTATCACCAAAATATAAATCGCATCTCTGGCAAAATCCTAGACGTGGAAATGTTAATAGACAAATATTGTATGGATATCTTATGTTTTTGTGAAACCTGGTTAAAACCAGATAGAATGTCGTTTAATGTAAATAATTTTTCAGTTGCCAGTGCGTAAAACCGGTCTTCATTAGGGGGTGGTACCTTGATATTATGTAATAGTTTTCTCAAATATAAGGAAAGGAAGGATATCACTGCTTGCTCTGTTGATCGCTTATGTGAGGTAGCATGTGCAGAGGTTGAAGGCCATACTTTCTAATGTGTTTATAGACCACCAGCCTCAAACTTGTCATCATTTTTAATCATAATGGAAGAAATACTAACTAAACTTATTAGAGATAATAAAATAGTTTTTGTTTGTGGTGACCTAAATATTGATCTATTAGTAAATTCACCGGATAAATATAAGCTTATCTCATTGTTTAAATCTTTCAATTTAAAATGTATATTTAATGTAGCAACTAGAATAACAGCAACCTCGGCTACATGCATAGACAATGTATTTACTAATTGTAAAATAAAAGATTGGTCCCTAATTAGTGGCGTCAGGTCTGATCATACAGGTCAACTTATATCCTTTGAATCAGATAAAAAGTTACGTTTAGATAAAACTATTCAGTTAAGACTACTTACTAAAAATAAATTGAAGATATTTAATAATAATGTTCTTAGCAATCTTTCAACAGCTAGTTTTGATTCGCAAGACCCCAACACAAACTACAGTACATTATTTTCTACAGTATGCCAAGAATTCAATAAAGCATGTCCTGTAAAAACAGTAACAATCAATAATACCAAACCAAAATTTAATGAATGGGCCACTCCTGGTATTAGAAAAAGCAGATATATTTTATATAATTTATATAACGAAAAATCATTGACTTCTGATCAAGCAATTCATAATTATGTAAGAAACTATTCTAAGATATTTAAAAGAGTCTGCGCCCAAGCTAAATCTAAATTAATAAGTAACAAAATTAATATTTCTAACAATAAAATAAAAACTGTGTGGCAGGTAATTAACAAAGAAACTGGAAACACAAAACAGCGAGATCAGAATGAATTGTCTTTAAAAATTGATAATGAAACCATTTCAGATAAATTAAAAGTTGTTGAGACACTAGAAAAATTCTTTACCAACATCCCAATAAAGGTTACGAAATCTCTCCCCTCATCATCTATACTAGCTGAATCTCTTCTAAAAGAACACTACAGTAAGAACATTCCAAGTTTTGAATTCAAGCCCATTTCTATTTTCACAATTAAAAAAGCATTCAAAGTCTTAACATAAAAAACACTGAAGACTTATGGGGGATTTCCGTTAAGGTTCTTGAAAATATCATTGACACAATTGCGCCTGTTCTAACTGGCATATTTAATCAATGTTTAGATAGCGGTACGTTTCCTGATTTAATGAAACATAGTAAAGTAGTACCAATTTTCAAATCGGGTAGTAAGAGTGATCCCTCAAATTATAGACCAATATCTGTGCTACCAGCATTGAGTAAAATATATGAAAAAATCATGCTAGACCAGATGTTGTCACATTTTAATTCAAATGGGATTTTACATAGTCACCAGTTTGGTTTCACGAAAGGTAGGTCGACGACTGACGCAGGAGTAAAACTCATCACTCACATTTTGGAATCCTGGGAGAAGTCCCAGGATGCAATTGGCATTTTCTGTGACCTCTCAAAAGCGTTTGACTGCGTTGACCACAATACACTGATCTGTAAATTACACCACTACGGAATTCGTGGACAAGCTGCTGATCTTGTTCTTTCCTATCTATCCAACAGGGAGCAAAAAGTAAACGTTAATGGGGCGACGTCTACGGGGTCTCTAGTTAAAATGGGCGTGCCTCAAGGTTCAATTCTCGGCCCTTTCTTATTTCTAGTTTATATAAATGATCTTCCTTACATGATGGCTAACTTATCGGATATAATTTTATTTGCTGACGATACTTCTCTTATTTTTAAAATAGACAGGAAAGATACAGATGTCTTACATGTCAATGATAGTCTGGCTGTTCTTTCAAAATGGTTCGCAGCTAATAATCTTTTACTTAATGCGAACAAAACTAAATGTATTAGGTTTTCATTACCAAATGTACCTCAAGTAGGTCTAAATTTAAAACTTGATGGCAAAGAACTAGATGCAATAACGGAAACTATATTCCTAGGCATTACTTTAGATTCAAAATTGCAATGGGGTGCCCACATTAGAACTATTTCAGGTAGATTAAGTTCAGCTGCATATGCAGTTAGAAAAATAAGGCAGTTGACTGATATAGCCACAGCTAGGTTAGTATACTTTGCTTATTTCCACAGTATTATGTCTTATGGCGTTCTGCTGTGGGGATCGGCAGCTGACGTAGATTCAATTTTCATTCTACAAAAGAGGGCAATCCGCGCGATCTATAAAATGGGTCCTCGCGAGTCCCTTAGAGACAAATTTAAAGAAATTAACATACTGACTCTGCCTTCTCTTTATATCTTAGAAAGTATTTTGCATGTTCGCAAAAACTTAGGACTTTTCAAAATAAGAAGCGATTTCCATAATATAAATACACGTAGCAGACATGAAATTGTGATACCCAAATTTAGATTAACTAAAACAAGCAAGTCATTTCTTATAAACAGTATCCGCTTTTATAACAAGTTGCCAAAGTCTGTTACAGAACTTAGCGATGGGAAGTTCAAAACCCACATCAAACGTGTTCTTATCAAGAAAGCATATTACAAAATTAAAGACTATGTTGAAGACAAGGAAATTTGGCAATAATTCCTTCTGCACATGTGGCTTCCCTGGTATATCATTAACGGCATAATTATGTAAGAGTCTATTAACTGCTCCCAAATTACCATATTTATTATTATCTTATTTTTTTACATTCATCCTTGACATATTTATCGTATTATTTGACATTATATAGCTACGAGTTAATTTCAACTCTTTATTAGTGGCTTTTGTGCACATGATAATTATTCAGATTTATTACAGTTGTAATAGCAATAATGTAATTGCGTTTAATTAAAAGAGGTTTTTATTTTTATTAATTTATATATTTTTTGTATAGATTCTTTTCTATTTTGTGAATGTGAGAACACTGTAGGCTTAGTGGACTGTAGATTTGTTGACCATTTCTATTTTCTTAAGTACCTGGTACTTATTGAAATACCTACACTGTCCTCCCATACCTTGTCACACTGTTATTTGAAAAAATTGTAAAAGCCAATTATTTTTAAAAGAGTAACCGTGGAGTTTCTTGCCGGCTCTTCTCCATAGGAAACAACCAATTGGAACCGTGCACCTAGCTTCTGACGTTTCATAAGTGCCCATGTAGGTCTATGTGAAATAAAAATATTTTGATTTTGATTTTAATTTTCAGACCTCTAGCATCAAAATTTTCGGAAGTCTCATACAAACTTCCATCCCCTAGTTTAAGGGGTTGGGGGTAAAAGTTCCAAGTTTTAGTTTTTTTTTGTTTTTTGTGTACTAATACTAGATTATATACAAAATTTTAGCTTTCTAGGATTTCAGGAAGTACCTTAAGAATTTTGATGATCTTCAGTGAGTGACTTTTAAATAGGGATGCGCTACTAGTTGCATATCACGGCTTAGTAGCCTCAATTTTGCGATATGGTATTATGTTTTGGGGCCATTCTACTGATAAAGATATCGTTTTTAAGGCACAAAAGAGATGCATAAGATCAATGTGTGGTCTGAAAATTGATGATAGCTGTGTACCATCATTTAAATCGCTGAAAATACTTACCCTACCCTCATTATATATTTTTGAAATTAGTGCTTTCGTCAAAACAAACATGAGGTTGTTCGAAAAAGTGTCAACGTTACGAGATGTTGCGATTCGTAGCCAATACGCAAACTCTTTAAGCAATCAGCGTTGTAAGACTGCCTTAGTGAGAAAGAGCGTTTTAGGCATGGCACCGCGCATTTACAATAAATTACCAGTTGTCATAAAAATTTTGAATATTACACAATTCAAAAAAAAATTAAAACTGTTATTAATTGAAAAATGTTATTATACGACTGATGAATTTTTGAATGATAAATTAATATAGAAAATTATTGTTTTATTTGACTGGAGAAACTATTTTTAATTGAATATTGTGACTAATTGTAATTTATGATTATTTATTTATGCATTGACTGTAAAAATTATTGCATATTGTTTATATTTAGCATGCAACCGTATTTGTACGCCTCTTGGCATGACATAGCGACCTATGTATGAACTTTAATTTAAGAGCTGTATCTACTACCTATGTTACACAAATAAAAATGATTATTGATTATTATTGATTATTGATTATTGAGTGAGTCAGCGATGAAATCAGGGTTTTTTTTAGATATCAATCAAATCTAAAGTATAAGAGCTTCGCAATTGAAACTTTATATGTACGTATACGTCTACTATTGATATCGTATCCCGAGATTTTTTTTATCTCCAAAACAAAGTTATGAGGGTTCAACAAAACGACGAAGCGCTACGAGAAAAGGTAGGTAGTGCCCTTGCGCATCGCTTGGCTCGTCTTAGCGGGGGCACTACCATGCCCCCAGATTAATCAGACTGTTTTTAATCGACTTTAAAATAAGAAGGAGTTTCTCAAGGTGTTTGCATTTTGAAAAAAAAAAAAACCTTCGCAGATAGAAAATGAAATTCACTCGAGATTGTTGTTATTGTATATTTATGCTACGCCACTGAAAATGGAATAATAAAAGAAACATTTTACGTCGGTTTTTAATGTTTTAGAGCAATGCAGTTGCAGGCCAAGGGCAGTGCGTTCGTCAAGAAATAATAAAGAGCTTAACAAAAAAGCCTGCTCTAGCAATATTTGATCTGACTTTCCAGACGGCGGTTCACACAGACGCCTCTGCAGTGGAATATGGTGCGGTGCTATTACAGATTAAGACCTGTCGTGTATTTTAGTAAAGTAACACAGGAGGCAGAGCCACGTTACCACTGTTACGAGTTGGAAACGTTGGCAGTGGTAAAAGCACTACAACATTTCCGGCACTGCTTAATGGCATAAAGTTCAAAGTGGTAACTGATTGCAACGCCTTAAAACTTACACAAAGAAAGCGAGATCTGTTGCCGAGAGTTGTATACATGTATACATTCAGTATTTACAGAATTACGATTTTGATCTAGAGTACCGTTAAGGCATCAATTTATCTCATGTTGACTATCTGAGTCGCTATCCAGTAAATGTGTGCGAAATACAGAAACCACATTTGGCACAGTTTGCGGACAAAGAAACGCATTCTCTGTTACAAAAGTTAGATGAGGGTGAACTCGATTCCAATCGTTATATCAAGCGAAATGTCCTTTACTACAAATATGTCAAAACTGGTGAAGAACTAAGTTATTTGTGTTATATACCGAAAGGCCTCAGGTTTTTAAGATTTTTTCATGTTGACCACCATCACATTGGCACAGATAAAACAATTGATCTAACTTTTAATCATTTCTGGATCCCTGGCCTTGCTAAATTTGTTAAAAAAATATGTAAAACATTGTATTGGCTGCTTATCTCATAAAAAAGTTCCAAGACAACCTTTACAGCCCATAGAATCATGGAGTAATCCAAATATGCCGTTGGAATGCATATATAGTGATGCTCTGGGGCCACTCCCTGTTTCTAACGGATTTAAATTTGTTGTAATTATCGTTGACGCTTTTACAAAATTCTGCTTACTGTATCCGATACGTAAACAAAATGCAAACGAATTTAAACGTGTTTTTGAATCGGCAATATCAATGTTTGGTAAATATCTCAGTAGCAGCTCGGAGTTTGGAACTTGGTGGTGTGACATCGTGCCTGATTTCTTCCCAGTCGTATCGGATTTTCGTCCCATCGGACTTTAAGAGTAAGGGAAGACTACCTTAATTTGCTTTATGAAAAGCGAGCGGCATTCATTGGTTCTATATATGACCAGAATGGAGGATGTTCGTTGTCAAATTGTAATATACAATCTGTGGGGGTGGAAATTGTGCAATCATCATCACTTATGACCAAGTCTAATATTCTTCCGTTCAGATTTTTGTAGTATTAAATTGATGAGCATTTAGGAAGGAAATAAACAAACTCAAGTGACTACAAGTGACTGAATCACCTCTACATATCTGTGCAGTAACCCAGTCGAGCACCGGCAAGTTATAGTCTCCTAACAACTACAAATTTTTCGATATCATTGTCCCCAAGAAGTGTCTGCAATAAGTCAAAATATTCAACGTATACACACTCAAGTGTTTTTGGTGGTATATACACTGCCGTAATTATTTGAAACTTACCTTTAGCTGAGCTCGGTAACTGTACAAGGTTCTGTTCAATTTTTGGGTGCATAGATGAACGCGGAATTATCTTAACCGAAAGCAGTCCCTTCAGTATCGCCACGAGAACACCACCTCCATCTTTCTTTTTAGTAGCTGTACGATCAAGGTCGCATCGATATACTGCATAACGTTCATCAATGAACTCTTTGTTAAATATCTCAAGTGTTAACCAGGTCTCAGTCAGAATTAAAACGTCGTAACAATCACATAAAAATGTGTAATTTGGTGCGGATCCCCCTACAATGTTGGTAACATATAATAAGTTATCAGTCATTGTAGAGTAGAAATCTACAGGTAATAGTTATACAAGCATTATCCGTTATTAATATAATCGCAACTAGCAAGCCAACAAGATACAAAGAAGACTCGAAAAAATTGGTCAAATATGTCAACCTTAACAGGCAACATAACAGCCAGTACATACAAACTTTGACTAAAATTATAAATACGTGTATTGCATTTACATGTTCCTAACCTAACAAAAAGCTCATAGCAATCGTATGCACAAAGTTGTTTACATATTCTCTTCATATATTATTCAGTAATCACACAAACACAGCAGGATTTCACGATATTAAATTCTGCTTTATAGAGGGAATAATATTATCGACGCAAGTATAAAGGGAACTAATTACAAAGTAACATTTAAATCTTAAAATCTGTACAGATATACACAACCGTTAAACAAGCTATTGAACGGTGCGGGCAGGGCTGCAAAGTCAGACTTGATTTTAGCGATGTCATGCGACGTTCTAATGGCAAAAGCTCTTGCTCCTTCTTTTTCATGAGCAAGAATGGTCGCGTGCCTAATCCAAAGGAAATCACGAAATAATTGCTTGTTCTTCAAGGTAAGGTGCTTATGCATATATAATTATAGGAAGCGATGTTCCTGAAATACAATGCCATGTTCAGATGCAAGTCCCGTAAAATAATCGATGGGCATTAAGAACGTTGTCGCGCAATATATGTGAAGCCAATTTCACTATTATATTTTTGGCCCTGTTGCTTTGCTGGTGTGCATGTGGGACACGGTAAATCGAAATGATTTAATGATGGAACATCGCATTTTATTGCAGACCCAATATTTTGCACCAAAGATAGAAGTTTTTATGCAAATAATTGTGTAAATTAGGAATACAATAGAGGTACTGTATATTTCACAAGAAAAAAATGGCGAATTCTGCAATAGATTGCCACTTATTCGATATTATTATACGAAATAACATAAACACACAGTACTCAGAGCAATGGACGCACGTCGAGTGAAAGTACATGTAGGTAGATATATACGCACCTGGCGAGTTCGAACTAGGGATGATTATGAACAAAGCCGATAATTCAAAAGTGCCTGTAATTGGTTTATTTGGAATAAAGAATAAGTTTTGATAATTATTAATTGTCTTTGAGAAAAGTATAAAGTTTCGTGTGATTTAAATCTCCGCTGTGATCGACGAGTTTATTAAAGCACACGAGTGAAATGAGTGCCGTGATTTTAAATTCTATTTTGCGTAAAAAACAAAGGTACGATAGAGTGAAATATACTGTGGTGTGCCTTTTGAAACTATTTATGTGATTGTGAAAACAGAACTAAAAAACAATAAGTGGTAATTAAGTTATTCACAAAAACAAATCTCAAAATTAAAATAACGAACTATAAAGAAAAAACACAGTGTCGCGTAGTTGGAAAGGACCGCGTTCTGTGCCGATCTGTGTCTCACCGTGTCACCACCGCGGCGAGCGACCGCAGCGGGAAGCCCCGCCCACCAGCACTGTGTCGCACATTGAACACAGGCGAAGAAGATCTCTAAATTTGCCAACTTGACGTCAGTACAAATAGCCATGGATTTTGAAAATGTAACACAACGAAGACATAAAACCTTAAATAGCTCTCCTAATTCTTCCTTCGGTTCCACAAATTCTGAATATATTTCGAAAAGTCTACCACAAATTGCAATCGGCTTAAGTTGCGAAGAATTGGATAGACTTAACGAAGAAATGGAAAAATTGAGAATGCAATTAAATACCGCCAACAACGAAATAGATAACTTAATCATGGAGAACAGCCCTCTGAAAAAACAAACAGTTGAACAACTAAATACTATAGCGCAATTAAAAAACCTATGTAGCGGATCAACTAGTAGTTCAAAAAAATACTCAACTTCGAAAAAGAAGACATGTAAGGTACAAAATCTTAATATTACGTTCAAAAAGAAACTTGAGACAAGTTTAATTGATCGCGAGACAAAATCGTGTGAAGAAAACATAACAGATGGCGCTGCAGGTAACACGAGCCCGAGCGTGTCAACACAACACAACCTTAGCTTGAAGAAGTGTGATCAGGGCATAACAGATGGCGCTTTACTAAAACTGCATGGAGAAAATGAAGTAAACAATAACCGACAACTGTCTAACACCACAGAAACTAAATCTTTATCCCAGCTAACTATAGTTGGAGGTCAACAGTTTACAGGGCTTGCTTCACTTCTCATACAATCTAGAAAAGACTCAAACTACAAGAATTATCACATCTCTTCCTCTACAAAACCATATGCCTCCACAGAGGAAATTCTTAAACCTATTATTGACATGGAAGATTCCGAAGATAATTATATAATCATGTGCATAGGAGAAAACGATACTAACCCCAGTAAAGTAATAGTAGAATTAGTAAGCATCCTTAAATCTTTCCAAAAAACTAACTTGTTATTATTTAGTGTTTTACGGAACAGATATTTAAATCAAAGTATGTTAAATAACAACTTAAAAACCATATGTGACAACTTTAAAAATTGCTCATTTATTAATCTAAAATGTAATTACCCGTACAATAAATCCTATTATTTATTAGATGTATGTAAATTAGTAAACTTCAAAATCGACTCAAATTATTATGACAAAACATTTTTGTGTTGTAAAAATCTTATGTTATTAAGGCACAAGGCTAAATTAGAAAGCACAAACATTCCTAAGAAGGGCACAATTCCCTTCTACTTTAAGTCATTTAAAAATATACATCCACCAGGCAATAATAATTCTACTGCCTCTTTGAGCAAACTAGAGGTGATAACCACCGGAACTCACAAGAAGGGAACCATACCCTATTATTTTAAAAAATCTTCACAGTACTTAAGCACACAATCTGATACACTATTGCCGTCACAAGCGAATAAATGTTTTCGCCCCTAATCCGGAATTCAATTTTAGAATATTTCACCGGAACATCGCCGGCGCGATAAATAAAACCGAGGAATTAACGTTTGCAATCGATGAACTGTCGCAAAATAGTAAAAGAATAGATGTGGTGTGTTTAACGGAAACTTTCATGAAAAAAGGTACAGAAATGCTTTTAAAAATTTCCGGTTATACATTAGTTGCGTCATATTCACGTGACACGAAACGAGGAGGGGTATGCATATTGATAAATAATAATTTAAAATATAAAACTTTGACTAATATTCTTAGACTTGGCATGTAAATTTAATTTTGAATGTTGTGGCGTAGAAATCAATAAAATTATGATTATTTGCTTATACAGAACTCCTAACAGTAACCCACAAATATTTCTTGAGAAACTTGAACAGTTACTAGTAAGCCTTAATAGGAAACTTAGAAAAATTATTCTTTGTGGCGACTGGAACTTGGACATCTTAAAACCAAACAAGAGTAGCGAAGAGTTGAAGAGTATGTTAAAAAATTATAAAATTGAATTGCATATCAAAACACCAACGAGACAATTGTCATGTCTTGATCAGCTAGCAAGCAATATTAAGCAAGTTAAAGCGGAGGTGCATCACCTTGCCTTGTCTGACCACGAAACAGGACAAACGTTATCGCTGAAAACTACAAAATCATCCGAAATATTCAGCTGGTATGAGAATGTCAGAGATTATAGTAGAGAAAATATGGACAAGTTCAAAAGTTGTATGTCATCCTTTACCTTTTCTAATGTATACGAAAAAAAAACTTACAAGAAGCGTTTGCGGAATTTCATGATTTATTTAAATTATTTTTCTATCTGTTTCCCAATATATACTATAAAGAAGTCTAATAAAAAAGGGAATGATAAATGGTTGACGAAGGGCATAAGAAGATCCTGTATAAGGAAACGGTCTCTCTATCTTATCCAACAACACAATAAAACAAACAGAAAAAAATCAAACAAACACTATAAATCATACAGCTACATACTCAAAAAGTGCATTTATAAATCTAGACAACTACAAAATAAGAAATATCTTGACACTAATAAAAACATATGTAAAGCCACATGGGCAGTGATTAATGAAAACATTGGTGACGTTAGTACGATAACACAAATTGATAGAATAATCAACAATAATCAGACATATAATGACCCTAAGGAGATAAGTGACAAATTTAATGAATTTTATATACAATTGACAAATAGCAAGAATTTTAATTATAATATAGACGAGATAAACAAAACTATCGAGACTAATAACGAACATACAATATTCCTTAAACCTACTGATGCGATGGAAATATTACAAACAATTAAAAATCTTAATAACACAAATGCAGCAGGAGTGGATGACATAACAACCAATGTTATTAAATTATGCGCACCATACATATGTCAACCACTGTGTTATTTAATAAATTTATCATTTGAGGAAGGTAGTTTTCCACACATATTGAAAAAATCTGTTATTAAGCCGCTTTTCAAAAAAGGAGAACATACTGACATGAATAATTATAGGCCTGTGACGCTTATACCAATAATGTCAAAAATCTTTGAGAAAATTATGCTAAAAAGGCTGCAAGACTTTACAACAAGTTTTCGGATACTTAAAGATGAGCAATTTGGGTTTAGACAGAATAGTACCACTTCATTGACATGTTTCAATTTGATCAAAATTGTCACGCAGGCTATAAATGAGGGTTTACCAATTGCTGCGATTTTCCTAGACATGAGTAAGGCGTTCGATTTTGTAGACCACAAGTTGCTCTTACATAAACTAGGAAAATATGGAATAAGAGGCAAAGCAAATGACTGGTTGAGAGACTACCTTAATGACAGAAAACAATGTGTGGAAATTTCTAAAATACATAATAATAAGAAGGTTTTACATAGAAGTGAATATCGACTAAATAATTTTGGAGTGCCACAGGGCAGTGTATTGGGACCTTTTTTATTCCTCATATATATTAATGATCTCCCAAATATCATTTGCCATAACACAATCTTGTTTGCCGATGACACAACTCTCATTGTGAAATGTGAAAATGCAGACACATATGAGCAAGACATAAACGAAGCAATAGACAAAATAATACACTGGTTACACTCTAACAACTTACAAATTAATATGGAAAAAACTAAAATGATCCAATTCCAAACCCATAAAAGAAAGCAATTAACGTTAAAGGCTAAATATAATGACACGATGATTGAACAAGTGGCAAGTACTAAATTTCTGGGGATAATGTTAGATCAGAATTGCGACTGGAAAACACACGTCGATTACGTCTGTGATAAACTCGACAGATTTGTCTACGCAATAAAAAGATTAAGAGTCACGGTATCAACAGAAGCTGCTCTTTGTGCTTATCACGGATACGTTTCGTCCGTACTCGCTTATGGTCTCTTGTTGTGGGGTAATTCGGTGGATATTACAAAAGCGTTTATAGTACAAAAAAAAATGTATACGTGCAATCTGGGGGGCCTGGTATACGGATAGTTGTAAGCCCTTGTTTAAAAAGTGCAATATTCTGCCATTGCCGTGTATGTATATTAGAGAAATATGCCTATTTGTAAAACAGCATCCGCAATATTTCATTAAACACAAAGATGTAACCAAACGAAATGTAGTTCCTAGAAATAAAAATAAATTTAAACATGAGCTCTGTGTACCGCAATGTAGGCTCGAATTGTATAGGAGGAACTCGTACATAAATGCTGTAAGGGTTTATAACAAATTACCGGATGCTTTTAAAGATCTTCCCTTGAACATTTAAAAAAAAAAGTAACGCAATGGTTAAAAGACAAATGCTTTTATAATCTTAATGAATACATGTCAGATCGCGGAGAGTGAAACAGAAATCAATAATATTGGTATATACCTAATAATAATTTATTGATGTTCGAAATAATATTTATGACATTATCAATTATAATATACTATTATTTATGACATACTTACATTCATAATCTGACATTTTTATAAAACTTCATCACTTGAACTGACATAGGTATAACTTTGACATCAATTATATTATTTATTTATTCCTAGTAATCGATGCATGTGATCTTATTTGTTGTTACTGACTATTTAATTTTCTTATTTTATTTTTGTTCTGAATGCACTTAATTGTTACAATTAAGTGCATTCAGAACTAAAATCAGAATAAATAATAACTTTTTCTATTCAGAATAAATAATAACTTTTTGCAGATTATATTAAATATTTGCACACCATATGTAATGGTAGAATGTAAAGGGGCCATTATAGTTTAAGATCATACTTTGTAAACCTACATTCTGGCAAATAAATAGATTTTGATTTTTTGATTTTTGATTTTTGACAGTTAAATTTAATGGTTACAATAGGGATGACGACTAAAATTTTTGTTTTGTCCGTCTGGAAGATTATTTAAAAAAAAATTAACACGTATTTTTTCCGTAATCTAAAGATTACGGCAATACATTGAGTTAAAATGTGCCATGACATCACGAGTATGTAGTTAGATTTTATACTTACTTGTGACGTAGCAACCCCACTCCCCAACTTCAATGCATTTTATCTAAGTCATTTTTTATTAATATGATAAAGCAAAAAATATGTGTCTAATATTTTTTTAGCGGTATGAGGAACAGAGTGTAAAGTTCACTCATTCACCGTAGAAAAGGGAGACTTCTCTGACCAGACGGGTGTTGTGTCTGGCGGACTGCCCGACGGTTGAAGTCGGAATCTTGTATATATGTCGATCGCGCGGTAAACTCTAATTGCGCGATGCAGGATTTGTGTGACGTGATTGATGTCTTTTGATGCGTAGTTCGTATGTGGGGGTGTAACCGCTACATCAGACTATATTATTATTTGAAGTGAAAACTTCTTTAGACGCGTTGGGTATTTTTGAGATGGGAAAGTTCAAGTTTTCACTTCTGTCGGCACTCCCGGAGTGCCATTGTTTTTTTTATAAGGGCATCTCGTAGTTGACCTCTGAGGATCGTAACTACTTAACCGAGCTGCCTTTAGCTACTAACTTAAAGCCTCCAGCCAGGGCGTAAAATAACATAATTATACTAGACGAACGCTCGCAAAGGGCACCCCCTGTACGAACCTCGGTTTAGGGCGTCGCTTGGGGAGGGCAGCAAGATGGGACAGGGTAGATCACGAGTGGGTAATTATTATAAATCGGAGATTTAAAGTTACAGGCTCAGTTTTGGCGCGGGCTGGCGCTTCATCGAGCAAGGATCGGAGGGATGCCCAACGATGGTTGTCGGGGAAGTTATATATATGCTGTTCGCGCGGTAAACTCTAAATTGCGCGATGCGGGATTAGTGTGACGTCAAGATTTCGTGTGACGTCAGGTCTTCGATGCCTAGTTCGCATGTGGCGATGTAAATGCCGCCACACAGTCAACCGTATGTCACGTCAGTTCACTTGATGTTTGAAAACCGAAGATCGGGTGTCATAAATAAAACGATAGATAAATTAAAACTGATCTGACTTTCATTTCCGTAAATTCTCCCAACACGTTTCTGAGTCACGTGAAAACCTCATTATCAATACTCTCATTAGTCCAACTAAAATGGTAACTGAAACTTGAAAAAATGCCCGATAAGTAAAGTTGTGCCAATATTTTCCTTATACAATTATGTGTTAAATTCTGGTCAAGCGCGAGTTTAACTTGCGCGGGCGGTTCCGTCACAGATTAGTACAGGAGATCGGCTGCATTCACTGAGTGAAAACATACGCACACATAGACATGCTTCACGTAAAGTCAGTGTAAGCGCACACACCACTATTGTAATTGTTGTGTTTATTTGAGCTCCGCATCAGTAAGAACAGATAAGTAGGTAAATAATTGAAGCTTGGTACTTAACGTGATAGTTTCAATAATGACAGACGACTTTTGTGACGGAGCAACACTTGTGATAGTTGCTCTTATTCAGAAAAACCCGAAGATATGTTCGGAATAAGCAAAAACCGCATCTACAATTCAACTGAAATGCAGAACCCTAAAAACGCACCTATTCTAAAATATAACTTTTGTAGGTAGTTTAAATTCTTATCAACATACGTAAGCGGTTTGTTAGCGTATGAAAATTATAATTATAAAAACGAAACCAGGAAAACTCGGGGTTTCTTGTCACTAATCTACATTTGTTGGAGCTTATCTGGGTTATTACATACCAAGCTATAAATTTACTGTACGGTGGAGCTATTGACTTCATTTCGTTTTAATAAACCACCACCACCACATACGTAGTTGTAAAGGATTTCTTGAAGATGTACTTGTTAAGTTTTACAATATTTTCTGTATTGGTAAGTAACCTTTTGACTGACCATTTTAAGCTCTATTTAAATTCGTCTGGGCTTGGCCTCTTTATTTATAAATTTATTGTTTGATAAAATGTAGATAAAAATACAAAACACGTGTCCTAAACTACTGTCCCAAGGCCAGCATCAGTCCCTCGTCATCAAGTGAAATGAATACCTCTAACGCAGAGATAATCGTAGGTACCTGCTAAGTAATAAACATTACTTAGCCTACTTAGTTCCTACTTTGGGTTTACATTATTTCTATCACTGTCACACAACTGTCAAACTATGTATTATGAGAGATAGAGACGGGATCATAGCAGAGCCAAAGCACGTGCTAACTAACGTTTATTAATCTCAGCATGAAGATTGGGAAGATAATTATAAGATGACTGGTGAATATGAAATTATCTTAAAAAAGCAGCAGAATGTCTTGCTTATCTAACTTGTGTTATTCTATTTCAGGTAGTTAATACCATTGCGGCGGATGTTACCAACGGCAACGACTCTGAATATCAGAAAAACATGTAAGTTAAAAATTTCCATCTTAATCTCAAAGCATTCATATCATAAACTCTGCATCAGATAGGCATCTCCTCAACACGAGCTGTTCGGCATTCTTTCTACGAAACGCCAGTCTGTAATGCGCACTTATCAGCATTTCAAGGACTCGCTTTGGGAGATGCCAGCAAAAGGTAGTGACCGAGCTTACGAGTGGACGCCATCATTTACCAAGGAGCGTCGCCGTCGCCTCGATAACGTCTCGCCAGATACGATAAAGATATGTTCATGTGTAGAACATTTGTGCATCTCGCAAGCCGTCAACGAGCTGGCCCACGGCGACGCCACGTCGACACCGTGGAGGTGCTGAGCCGCTCAGGTTACGTGCGTATGTCGTATTTATTGACTCCTGGTTGACAACCAGCCCCGATAGGGTGAGGTGATGCCGATCTGTGCTGAGCTGATTTGTATGCGATGAACTTAAGAGTGGTTGTTTATTCAATCATTCGTCTCTGTAGCGATATTATCTAAATGCATCCGAAAATGGAAATATTGACAAAGTGAACATTTCGTCACTTGTAATAATTCTCGTGCGCTTGTTTTTTTTTTTTTGTGGAAAATTAACCGTTACATGAAGACAAAGCTTATTTGTATGCCGAGATGAAGCCTTTTGGCCTCGTACAAGACTTTCTGCTTTTATTTTAATTTTACTTTGTTATTTTTTAAATTAATGTTTTAATGAGTGTGTTTTAGTTTAATTTGTGATTTTCTGTGCGAGTCTTAATAAATACTTTTTCTTTCTTTCTTTTTTGTAAAGTGTATTTTAGATTTTACTATTCTATTTCATATTTTCTTTTGCAGTATAAAGGAAGCTACACCCGTTTGCGAATGTTCAAAGTAAGTGAAAAGTTTTAGTTTTATAATAATGAAAGCCGACCCCAACATAGTTGGGAAAAGGCTAAACAGATTGATTCTAGGTATTATGAGAATCTTGATCCATTATATATATAATATGTACTTGAAAAATAATTACTATTAAGAAATCAAAACCTTCCCAATACGTTGTAAATTAAAAAAATATATATATATATTTTCAGATACCCACTAAATGCGGAACCAAAGGTAAGTCAAGTCCTTCATAATTTACTTTTTCGGTCGTCTTTAGAAGCTTTGATCATTTGAAATATGTTCATTCATGAATTTGACGCTTCGTGTCAGGTGTACCGTTTAATAGCTCGAGTACCAAATCGATGACTTTTCAAACTTTTAATGAAATATCAATCACATTAAAACCTAGTACAGATTTGTGAAAGGTATCATAAAATGTAACACACTGAACCAAATTCACCATGTTGTTGTGCATATTGTAGTGCATTGCCTTTTGGACGGCTCTTTTGTTTTATATTGCAGTGCCTGGTGTGCCAACTTGGAAAGAATAGTACATTATTGCACAAGCCGTGAAATAGGCAATTGCAGGTCGAGTATGAGTTTTTACTTCATTTGAGACAGGCAATTGCCATTTCCGCCAAGGCATATATAGTGCTTTTCTCAAAAGAATGCAGGGAAATAAAACATACTTTTTATATTATACATTTAATTTAATTAATATTAAAAGTTACATTAGTCATATTGGGGCAATTACTAAAAGAAAATGTTATTGATTTCCCCGGTACATTTATGTTTGTTTATTGAACGTCTGATGTTTGCAGGTGGGCATTGGATGTAGTGGTTGATGGCTGAATATGCTGATTCCCATTCTCCATTTCCCTCTCTGAACCGTTGGAACTCATTTTAATTATTCAATTTATATTCATTATGTATGTAAATAACAAATCAAGACGAATTTTCAGCCGCCAGTTTTCTATTTATCATCTGTGCCGAAAGGCAAACGCAATTATGGCTAGACAGCCACGTGAACGCAATTTGTACTAAGCAAAGAGACTTACTTTGGTATGCCAAGAATGATAAAAGAAATCCAATGAAAGAGTATTTAATAACCCCAGCACGCCGTTTCTTACAACATTGCTGGAGCGTTGTAATGTTCCAAATTCAAAAAACGCTCCTGCAATGGATTTGATTTTCTTCGACCGTAAATGCGATACTTCGCGTGTTCTTTTTTCGAAAATAATGACAATATTTCCATGCATGTTTGAGAAAAATACATTTATTTGCACATTTGATTTGAAATGATGAATGTGTGAAAACTTATTAGACAATAAATATCGTCCACATTTATCAAAATACAAAAATCAATTAGAAGCATCATCACCTTTTAATTATGGGATCCAACGTTACCTAACACGCTTATGTACATTGAATGTCTTTTCATCCCTCGGTTACATGTATCGGGAGTGCTACCCCTAATATTTTTTTCGTAATTTCACTACACTATGTTAATCAGTGCACAGAATACAACTTCTTTCCAATTTTCAAAGTTTTCAAGGTTTTTTTCGGTATTTATTAGTATGGGATATTATTAAAATATTAGTTATTGCTTTCAGTGCAAGATCGAAGAACAGAAAACATATAATGACATTTTAAACAAGTGAGTATTATTAACATGATTTTTGATGTTACGAACGATTTTTGTTCTTTATCTATCCTCGGTGTAGTCACTTAAGCTATGGTTCCCTTATGTTCTCTCTTACTATATATAGTCCAAGACAGATTCCACTAGTGGCATCTTTGCAAAATAGTTCTATGGCTTTGCCTACGCGTATACTGTGGCTGGAGCGACCACTACTTGCAGCATTAAAATCTTGTTTTATTAGTAGGCCAAAGTTTAAGCCATAGACAGATAAATAAACAAAATACTTGGGAAAAGGCTGGACAGATGATGATGAAAAAGATAGATGAAAAAATATTTATTTAGTGCAGCAACATACTCAGCACAAAACGCAAAAGTGGATATGCAGGTACAGTCGGCCTAACACGAACGTTAAGGTAAACGTAACGTCAATTCTAATATAAAGTTGTCGGAAACAGCTAGTGTTGGTTAGTGCGCAATAGAAAAACCGTTTGCAGTTCAGATCACATTATAATTTACTTTCAAATTAATCACACTAGCAATACACTGTCCTCCCATACCTATTAACACTGTTATTTGAAAATATTGTAAAAGCCAATTATTTTTAAAAGAGTAACTGTGGAGTTTCTTGCCGATTTTTCTCAATAACCATGTATCTAGCCTCTGACGTTACATAAGTGCCCATGTAGGTTTATGTAAAATAAAATATTGTGAATTTTGAATTGGTAATTAATACGTTCGTGCTAGGTCTACTATTCCCCGATAACATACAAAGTTTTCGACGGATAGAAAAATAAACATCCTCACACCAAAATGTATCTATAGTCGGCTGGCGACTGCATGTTTTGGTCTGAACGTAGCCTTACCATCACAAACAACTAAATTAACAAATTCATGCAAAAACCAAAATCTTTACAGGTTCAACATTGATGGACTTTGTAAAAACATTAAGTAAGTACAAAATTATAATCACGCTTTCAATTTAATATTTTATCAAACTTAAAAAGAGAATTCGCAATAAAATCAAACTTTTTTTTGTAGAGAACAAAAAGGTATGGTCTCAGCAACATCTTCAACGGAACACTACAAGACCGAGACAACATCTGAAGTAGAAACCGGAACTCAGTAAGTTTCCATTAAAATATTTAAAAGTTTGTTAGCTTAAACTTGTTTAATTTTAACAAGTAATACAAAACTTAGTTTACCACTACTACTACTGGTTATTCGGACGTCGTGAACCAGGCCCTTACAATATAGAATATGGGATCGTGGGGCAAGTAAAATGCTTAATAAACAATTACTGGTGGTTTATTTTCTACTTTACCGAAACCGATACTATTCAAATGCTCTTAAAATTATTTTACTCATCTTCACTTCTTAAGGGTCCGCTAGTCGTCAGCTCGAACTCGTTGGTGGCGTGGTAATATGCATGCCATTTAGTACAGTTATTTATTTAGTATTTATGTATCTAGCTTTTGTTTACATATTTTTATATTTAATTATTTATTTAGTGAAATAGACGATGATTTATAGCGAAAACGAGCGATTAATATTTCATGAACAGACCTTTGGGTGTACAGATATTGTGGAAAAACTACTAAATATATCCACTCAAAATAAAATTATTTGAATTTTTCAATAAATTCTCTATCCCAGTACGGTTTCTATTTAGCCATTTTCATACTACATAAGTTATTTATTTACGCTCAAATAAGAGTTAAAATTAGTGTTGAAATATGGAAGTTTCGACGCTCATAACTTCTAAACCGTTTTTTTTTCAATTCTGCTTCCATATAGGGCTAGATAGTGACAAGACTAATTGATATAATTTTTAATATTGAACGTACACCGTCAAACAGACGAGTAACAACCATATTACGTTTGTATGGAAGAATGAGTGACTAGAGCGTAACTCCAAACACTTAAGGTGAAAGCGCCGACCCTGCCCGCGAAATTCAAATTTTCTTACGTTTTTGTATTTTTTAGGTCAGTCTCAGATCTCATGTTAATGATTGATTGATTTGCGGTCGTAAAAATAATAAATATATATTTACAGAATGTTAATAATTAAAATCGTAAATACAATTCTCAGTGATGGTGTATAATGTTATAAATTCACGAAATTGACATTCTTAGCAGCAAATAATTTGATATGTTATTTAGGTAACCGTGAGATGTGGAAGAAATGGAGGGAGGCCATCTTTTATGACCGCCAATCAATCAATCATTAACATGAGATCTGAGACTGACCTACAAAATGAAAAAAACATAAGAAAATTTGAATTTCGCGGGCATGGTCGAAGGTTCCACCTTAACTGACATTTTCTTCCTCCCTCCTTTCATCCGCCACTCTCTCCTCTGCTTCACTCACTGCGTTCCTTCTCTCTCACACGCGTTGCGTTCCATTCCTCATAGATTTACACTAAAAACACTCATCCTATCAACATATAAAATTATCGTAGATACATGCGTGTTTGCGACGCTTGCATTTTTGTGTATCGATATTGACTGGGCTATAATCACATTTTAAATTAACATTTTATCAAACTAAAAAAGGGAATTCGTATTAAAATCAAACTTTTTTTTGTAGAGGACTTAAAGGTATAGTCTCAGCAACAGCTTCAACAGAACACTACGAGACCGAGACATTACCTGAAGTACAAACCGGAACTCCGTAAGTTTAAACATTAAAATATTTAAAAGTTTGTTAGCCTAATCTTGTTTAATGTTAACAAGTAAACTTTGTTTAAGAAGTTTAAGTAGCAGTAGGAGGTGCATTAAGCTTTTGTGTAATCGCCCTAGAAATGAGGAGATTCGCAAGAGAACTGAGTTAGGTTTTAGATTTAGCCCGAAGACTTGCGAAACTAAGTGCGGGAGGAGGCCTGTTCAGGTGGCAGAACGAATGGCCGACGGACTAAAAACCTTAAGTGGTGTACTAGCACCCAAGGGGCAGCGTCAAAGTAGATTACGTCCAGCAGTGAACCTCTTTCAGCTAATTCGATACTTATGGTTGACACAATTCTCCATTAGGTATATCTGACGCACTTTTTAATATTTTCTTATTTTGAATCCTCTTCAAGGTTAGCTATAAACACAAAATATGGTATAAAGATTAATGTGAAGGCTCCCGCAGACAGGCACGACGCGACACTGGTAGAAAATTTTCCGTGAAGTTTTCATAGAAATTGTTCCAACAGAGTCGTTTCGCGTCGTCGCGTCGCGCCTATCTGCGGGAGCCTTAAGATGGAATGAAATGTATTATAATTATAGTCACCTTTGCGTAGTTTTTTTACACAAATAAAAAAAAATGTTTTAATCATTACATTTAAGGCCTGTTGTACTAGCTACAATTAAGTTCCCGTTAATTTACCAAGGCATATTCATACAATTTCTTTTCCAGTTTGTAATATTTTCATTGAATAAGTAGTAATGGTTATTCGGACCGCGCCGTGAACCAAGCCCTTAATATTAAAAAAATCACCACTAATTTAAATTGTTTTTCCTTTACAGCGGCGTTGTATCTAGTATTAACTATCTTGGATGCAAATGTGTTAGGTAAGTCTATTTTACGTTTGTTTAGATAACACTATTGAATATGTGGTTGTAAAAAGACACTGGCAGATTTTGTGGGCCACGCTTTATGTACATTTACCTTTTTTGAAATCGTAACGTAGATACCTATGTAATTTTAGCTTATTTTTAATATTATGTTTTGAATTGTTTCTTTATTTATTTTTTTACATTGTTCTGACATAAGAAGAAACAAGAATAATGTACTCGGGATTTTGTAATAATATCTTGATTTAAAACAGTGTCCTTGGAGTTTCTTGCCCGTTCTTCTCCATAGAGATCTACGTTTTGGAATTGGCAACTAGCTTCAACTTTCTGACTAACTGACCGACTCTTTGACAATTCAAAAGCGCCTGTAAATGGTTTAATTGAAATAAATGCTCATAGAGTTTGAGTTACGGTTTTTCAACGCACCGTGCACCGGTTTGAATTATATTGAATTCGATTGAAAAAAAAAAACAAAAAACATGTTATTATTATTCCTGATCATATTTCTACGTTACATCAAAGTTTATACCTAGTATAATATAAAATGATACGTAACGTTTACTTGCGGTCTAGCTATACTGTAGACGCGTAGGCAGGCCATCTCAAAAATTGTAACGAAATATAATCAATTTTTCAAACCAATTTTTGAGGTGGCCGGTGGTCTACTGGCCAGTAGACAGGCTAGAGCGTGCTGTACCGCAGGTTGTTAGCTACCATAAGGTTCAACATTCTATTTTTTTAAAGTGATTACTTCTTTAGACGCTTTGGTCATTTTTCAGATGAGACTAAACCATTGATTTCGCGACACCATGACGTCACTTAATTTTTGTAAATGCGATTGTGCTCTTTATCTATATTATGTTACGGATCAATGTTCTATTAAAGGATATTTACTTTAATGGTTTTGTAAACGCGATTGTGCTCTTTATTTATATTATATTACGGATCAATGTTCTAAGCAAGTATTTTTAATTTAAAGGTTTAGTAAACGCGATTATGCTCTTTATTTATATTAGTTTACGGATCAATGTTCTATGCAAGTATTTTTACATTAAAAGTTTCGGGAGTATTATTTTTTGTAAACGAGATTGTTCTCTTTATTTAGATAAGGTTACGGACCAATATTCTATACAAGTATTTTTCTTCCACCAAGGCGATCTTGTTCAAGTTTTTTAATATAGTCTTATGAATGATTGGCCGAGTTATTGTGTGTCAATAATCTAAGTTATGCTGACGACATGGTGCTGATGAGCGCTTCGGTCTGCGGCTTGAGGAAGCTGTTACAGATATGCGAGGAATATGCTTGTGGTCACGGTTTGTTGTATAATGTAAAGAAGAGTCAGTGTATGATCTTCGAGACCGCCAGTGCGAGATGTCCGGAAAGTATACCTCCGGTCAGACTCAATGGGGTTCCTTTGGAAAGTGTTGACCGTTTTACTTACTTGGGGCATGTTTTGACTGTCGACCTCAAAGATCATGCAGACATGGAACGGGAGCGGAGGGTGTTGTCTATTAAAGCGAACATCATTGCACGCATATTTGCGCGGTGCTCTAATGTAGTTAAGGCTACGCTCTTTAGAGCGTACTGTACATCGCTTTACTCATGCAGTCTGTGGGCTCACTACTCTAATAGAAGTTACAGCGCCATCCGCATCCAGTACAATAACGCGTTCAGGGCGGTGATGGGGTAACCCCGATACTGCAGCGCCTCGGGTATGTTCGCAGAGGCGAGAACCGACTGCTTTCACACGACCATGCGCAAGCGCGCCGCCTCCTTGGTGCGCTGAGTGCGGGTTAGCTCCAACATCGTACTGGCGATGATTGCGGGAAGGCTGGACTGACCCTTCATCCAGCATTGTTCCAGCAGACATGTTGCTGTACCAGTGTTGGATAGATGTTATTGATTTGATTGTAAAAATGACATTATTTAATTTGAATTAATTTGATGCAATTTAATTTGATTTGATTTTAATTGATTTTATTTTATTTAACATTATTTTATTTGACATTATTTTATTTTATTCGACATTATTTTATTTTATTTGACATTATTTTATTTGTAAAATTTGTATCAATTTATATTTGGCGATGGGTGTAATTTACCTGAAATAAATGAATTTATTATTATTATTGGCAACTTTAGACCATCCTTTATAGGGTTAAAATAATTATGTGAGTAAACTAAGTACTACGTTCTAAACTAAATGGTTCATTGACCACTGTATAAGCCTAGTGTCCTTTTTTGCCACAATACGTTTTGTTTGATAAATTATATTTTTACTTAGTAGGTACTAATTTGTTGGTTTTTATTTCTACCAGCATTTCTACACCCGAGAGTACCACGGTAAGTGTTAAATTGTATCATTTACTATACCGAAGTTCAGAATGAAAGCTAATTTTTTTTAAAGTACACTTGGGTACCATTGTTTCTCGAATAATCTACGGAAGTAACATTTTTAATTATCCAGAGGTCGCCTTCTGATAATAAAATACATATTCCTTAACTTTAGAACTTGCTTTTTTTGTCAAAGTGTGTATTTTCTTGACCTCCATAGGTGTGATAATAAACTTGGCTTAATTGTGTGTTTCTTTTCCAGAATTTCTTGAACTGTACAATTTCACAAAAAGAAATAGATTTGTATCATCCTCCACCAGCAACGTGAGTATTTATTACTTACTATTATTGTTAGACTGTAGTTCGTGCGTTTAGAATGGCAATAGCGGTAATATCTCTTCGTAAGAATCTGAACAATAAATTATTCTGTTAGGCATTGTTTTTCGTTAGTGAATTATTTATTTAAATTCGTATTAAATCTAAGCTGGTTTAATTAATGCTATTACTATGTGCACAAACTTAAAAATAATTAAATAAATTATTTTAAATAACTAGCTTGCAAATCCCATAGTCATATACCTCTATGAGTCTCAAAATAAAATCTGGAAGAAAATGTTTTCCTTTGAGCTGAGTTTTTTCGTGAATCACTGAACATACATGGGGTATTTCGGAAAGCCCTTGGCGAGAGGTTTCTAAAAATCGTTTTGGATGTCAATATTTGGACACTATTTGGTCACTTTGTATGGTGCTTTGTAGGGTTTCCCTTAGTGTGCAGGTCCGACTCGCACTTGTCAGGTTTTTTAAAAATATTTTCTCAATATTTATTAAATATGGATATATCTTTTGTTACAGGGCAGAGATGTTTAATGCGTTTTGTAAAAATTTAACGTGGGAGTAAGTATTTTGAAATATTTGATAGGTACTTCGTTTCCAATTTAATTAAAATTAGGAAATGGTTTAATATATTTTCTATTTACAGATCTTTACCACCAGCACCAAAAGCTATAGCTACTTCGACTGTAAGTAATATAATATAAGTAATAATAATAACGTTTCAATAATAACAATATTAGAACAAATTCACCAGAGCGGGGTATTGCGAAACACACATAAAATTACAACTGATCGCAATGGTTTTCATTTTGATAGTTAACCACGTTCATTGCGTTATTTACGTTGTTGAGCAGACGATTTTTCAAACTTATGAAGCAATGGACTTTCAATCACAATCCAATAATTTTGAAGGATATTGCTAATCCTTAAAAATTGCTGGTAACTATGATCGAAAAGTAAAAATGTATGGGAGTGGCATACGCTACCGAAAAGTTTATGACGATCCCGTTGAAAAGTGTTGTAGGAATAAGACACGCTTTGAAAGCGATTGCCATGTCTTGTTTAGGCCCTCTGAGGCTTGGGACAGAAGGCATCCGACTTAGTAACCAACCTAATGCAAAAGCTAATGCACCCTCCCTCATCTGTTCAAATATAAAGTAACGAGAACTGATGGAACGACAACGAGTAACCCGAAAAATATACCTACTTATATGTATGTACCATCGCGGACACTGGCGGTGAACCAGTTTTCAATAAGGGCATGAGGGTGAAAAGTGGTTCACCGCAAATGTCCGCAGTTGTTCTTGATAGGTACCAACAAAAAAAAAAAAAAACTAAATAAACAAATTTATTAATTTAGACACACGGCCAAATTAAATTAATAAGCCAATGATTACAGACGTGATGGGTGTAGAATACAGGGTGGCAGGGACTTCGACGCCCAGACTGTAACCATGAATTCATTTTCACATACCAGTTGAAGCATATTCTTGCATCTTGCTACAACTTTATTATAATATTTGCTTTCCTATACATAGGTAAGTCTTTTTTTACACGACTGTCCAAATTTCATAGGTATGGTAAATATGCAAAACAAACATTTTCATCCCCACGCCATCCACCCCTCGCCTCGCCGTGAAAGTATAAAACCACTTTTAGTGCTTCAAAATTAAAGCCTTACATGCATGACATGTTTTAAAATAAACCTTGTCAGTAAAATGTGTAAAATAAAAATAAATCATTTAAAAAAATAAAAACGCTACTGTCCTCCCAAAAAACGGATTAAAAATTAAATAAAAGTTGTACAAAACGAAAGGTCACTCATTTAATCGCTGACTAAACAGATAAATAAAATTGTCATTGCAGTCGGTCCCCCGACTGCAATGACAATTTTATTTATCCTCTTAGATTAAAAAGTGTTCCACACAACGACACGACGGTTTTAAAATGTAACAACGGAGACAGCGTTTTTAAAATGCAAATCTTTTATTAATTAAGATCTTGCCCATGCTTAGCCAGATCACCCTAACAAACTGAGCAATTACCAATTCCTTTTGGTACACATATGTATTTCTGTGACCAAAACACGAACGTGTAATGTAAATAAATGAATTTTGATTATGGGGGTCACTTTTAGGGGGCTAAAAAGAAAATGTAAAAAAAAGTTTTGCAAACTATACCGTGTGACTTATCAAATGAAAGGGCTTATTGCGAGAATTTCAAATATATTTTATTTATAATTTTGAAAATAGAAAAATAGTTGAAAATTGTCCTCATTGAGGCTCAGTCGTTTCGGAGATATGGGGAAACCCTTATCGCCGAAACCAATGAGCTTAAAATTTTGAAAAAAAAAATAATAGAATGTTTCTTTACCCATAGATTACAGGAAAACCTATAAGAAGTCAACCGTAACTTGGTAAATCTCTCAATATTGTGCGTACAAACTTACATTTGCATTTGGAATGTATAGAAAAACATGGTTTTCAACTACAATGTTAGGTCTGTATTTGGGATAAATTCATCCCAACTACGGAACCCTTCATTGTGCGTGGTCCGACACGCACTTGATCGTTTTTTTTATAACCGTCGAAAAATTGCAACGCAAGATTGTTCAGAATCATGTCTGAATCCATGGTTGCGCGACGATATCCTTGCCATCCTGTATAAACAAGATTTAAAAAAAAACTACTAAACGAATTTTCTAGACTCATAATTTACAGTAACATACCCGCGGTCGTTAAATATATCATCGTTATCAGCTGTAGTTACTTGATCTAGTTTAGGAAGTAATATTTTCATTGTTTTGTCATATATATCAATGATGATAATCATCACATCTAAGAGGTTTCGTCATGTAATTTAGTATTTTGGCCTTGTAAATCTACATGATGACTTTTAGTTATTTAAGTGGATTGGTTCGGATACATTAAGTATTTTAATACTCACATAGTTCTGTGTTTTTTTTCAGTTTTTGTGTAAAAAAGACGATAAACACTGTTTGAAAACGGATTCGATGTAAGTACAGTTATTTAATATATAGTAAGTATTTAATTTAAAACGAACCTCTCCTAATAGATTGTTTCATTTTTACGGCTTACAGCCGAACCGATTTCATCAGACGCAAGCATCATGAATAATAATTAACTTCTTTTCAGATTAAACTCGATGAAAACATTATGCGCGTGTTCTAAGTAAGTTGTTATTTTTAATATTTTTACTTTACTCTTTTATTTAAAATTGTTTTCAACTCCCACACAATCAGTGATTCCGTTATAGTTATAACCCTATGGGTTCATTTTCATTGATTGATTTTTAAAGACAACGAATTCGGGAATCTATTTTTTTTTCATTCGTATTCAGAACCGTGGTCACCGTCAGAACCTAAAGTGTAAACTTATAGAGGTATGAGGAATAGGGTGTAACAGTTCACTCATCTTCTAAAAGGGTAGGATCCTCCGGCCAGACGGGTGTTGTATCTGGTGGGCAACTGCTTGATCGCGCGGTATACCCTACTTGCGATATGCAGGATTTCGCGGGATTTGTGATCAGTGGGATGCGTGATTGGCATGTGACGATGTAGATGTCGCCACAAACTTATTATTTTTATACTGTGCGATTAATCCAATCCCTTATACAAGAGAAAGAAAGAAAATACATACTCAACACAAAACTAGCGTATTAAAAACACATTTTTAATTATGTATCTTTTAATTTCAGCGCATCTATGGGAGCATTAACGGTAAGTGATTTTGAATAATAAAAATGGCATTTGGGTAGAACTGACCATAAATGGTAGTTTGTGATCTCCTGTATAAAATAGAGAGGGAACAGGGTGAAACTTGAGGGTATACTGATACCACAGATTAAGTCTTTACTCACGTGCTGATACTGCCAAGTTTCACGACTAGTGGCGCTAGCAGCAGAAACAAACAAAAATGCTATCATAGCAAGTCAAGCAAATCGACTTCAGTTTATTGATATTTTATTGATAATTTTGAGTAAAACTTTAAAATTATTCATTATTGCATCACTTCTGTATGTTCAGATTTACAATTAAAGTTAAAACAATTTTATTTTCTTCGTGATTAGAAAATTAACCATTGGCAATATTAATGAGATTCTTAACAACAAAAATAGAGTTACGAACGTTCCGTTTACTACTGGAACCTATCGGCGTCATTTGGCGTATAGTGTCTCATTGAAAAATCACAATTATTTTCTTGAGCCTATGATGTACTTACCTTATTTACCAGATACCAAGGGGTATATTACCCAGTAACTGGGTTGTGGAGGTCAGATAGGCAGTCGCTACATGTAAAATACTGGTATTCAATTGCATCTGGTTAGACTGGAAGTTAACCCCGACATAGTTGGGAAAAGGCTAGGGAGTTGATGGTGATGTACCTACCTATAAAATCAATATTATTATGATTTGGTAAGACGTGTTAACAGGCTAAATAATATAGCTGAAAAAATATCTAACAGTTACGGCCCATTCTTCTCCTTAGGCTCCTAGTTTGAGCTTTCTGACTAAATGACGGACTAGCAATTCAAAATTTCTTTGTAAATAATTTATTTGAAGAAAATGCTTTGAGATCGATAAAATAAATAACATAATTTTTACCGTTCTTTTATTTTCCAGACGCCGTGCGAAGACGACGACAAAAAAATTTGGTTAAGTTTGAACACAAAAATGTGAGTACCTATATTATCGTCCATTGGATTTTTATGATAAAAGTGAAGAGTAGTTTTGTGACTAGCACACACGGCTACATATCAAGCTGTACATTACCATTATAAGCTGATCTCGCATTGTATAAGATTTCCGTACAAAGCGAGGTTAGTTTATACCGATGTGTAGCCGAACTGTACTGTGTGTACACACACAGTTTGTATCGCGTTTGTACTGTGTGACAGCTTGATGTGTAGCCGTGTGTACCTATTGCGAGTCCAATTTGGGTCACACGAAGTGAAACGAGTTGTCAATCTGCGTCATTATGTTGCACAAACTGGAGCTTTATTTATGAACCCGATTCCTTACCCTTTCCTTTAACCCTTATAAAGAGGACCAGTAGAGGTTTTCAGTCGACACACAACGAAATAGAAACATAAAACAAAATCCACTCACTGTATCCAATTATTGATAGTGCTAATCCTTCTCTTCATAAATAATAAGTTATTTGTTTCAGACGCGGTAAAATTGATAAATTATGTGGATTCGTAGGGTGAGTACTTTTATTTTCAGAATAAATTATTTGAATACAAAAATAAAGAAAGAAAAACATAATAATGTCGAAATACTTAAATGTCAAATTATCAAATCAAATAAAAATCAATTATAAATTTGATATATAGGGCCTTTTTGAATTAATAAGCAAAGCTTCACAGGCGAGATGTAGCCATCCACCAAAAGATTCATCAGAAAATACCAATTCACCAAAAAATTATTGATTCCCTAAAATCATTTTTTTTGAAGTCCGGGTCAGCGGTTTATTTTATTTAACCTAGATATTTACCGTTGATTTTACATCAATTGCCGTGCCCCCCGCGCCCAGCTAATAAATAGACAAATATATACCTACGACGAATACAGTCGTGCAATGAAATAAAAAACAAAAAACGACCATAGATAGAAACGAGGCAGCAGGGCCACGAAAACATTTATCGTAACAATCCGACTGGCGCGGTCAATACGTTATAGGGTAATTACTTATGTACCTACTTATCTTTTTTTTTTGTTTTTGTTGATTTTATTTTGCGATAGTCAGCGAGGCTATAAAAGGTCCTCACTTAAATAAAAAGGACCTGTATGGGTGTCTCGGCCGACATTGGCATAGAACAGACATGTGTGGTACAGAGAGAGGGAGGCTTTCGTTCAGCATTGTGACATTACCAGCTACATAGATTAGATTAGATAGTTGCCCACTTAAAAAAAAAAAATCCTTTTTGTAAAATGTAGTCTGGTATTATTTATATTATTATATATTTTTTTTTTAATTGCTCCGGTTTTTCACCTGATAAATTAATTATTTATTACACCCATCTAGTAATTTGTAATAAATAGCTATTAACTGTATAGGAATTGTATCAACATTATTTTTTTCTTATTGCTTTGTCATATTTCCATTACAGAAATCTCAGCACTAAACGTGATGAAGTAATCGTAGAGAATATTACTACCGAGACAGAACTAACTACACCCGAAACCACTTCCGAATCGTACCGAACCAAATCTACTTCCGAAACGTACCAAATTGCATCTTCTTCCCCGAAAAACATCAATGACTCTAATATAATTACGACAACGTCGGCATCGATTGCAGGGTAAGTTGTACAACGTTGCACAATTTCTGTTTCAGTTATGTAGTTGCCTATCAAGCCCTAGCTCAAATTATGGAGACCTGAGGACCCAGCTAAGTGGCAATCGCTTTCAAAGCGTTTCGTCGCACTTTTCAACGGGATTGACTCAAGCTTTTCAGTAGCTTATGTCAGTCCCATACATTTTTGGTTTTTCCATCAACGTTATCGCTGATATATTAACACTTTGTCGAGGCTTTTAGTGGCTCAACGGTAACAGCCGCAACTTACGAGGTCCTGTGTTCGAATCGAGGCAGGCATACACATTACTTTGTGCAATTGATTTCATTACCTCTGCTCTCAAAATTATGAATAAGACAAAACGTCTTAGAACTAAAAATTAGAAGACATAAAGGGACATCCACCACCCAGCACTGGGCCCAACTGCAGGTGGATTACAAACTCACTCCCTCTCACAGAGCCCTGCGTCCCAACAGTGGGAATAAACATATTTTTGATAGTCATATCGATAGGAACAGATAGAACACCCAAACATTACAAATTATTCAATTACAAATAATTGATGCAAATTCAGAGACTTAGCGCTCGCGCAGGTAGTATCGATATATAATACTAATGAAAATAATCTCAATAAATTAATCATTGGGCATTTAATATCTAAACTTTTTCCTGGATAATAATATGTTAGTAATTTATCAGCTTTTGTACCTATTTATTTAACCTAATTTGGATGATGAAGATCACAACAGACTGTCATATTCATAACTGTATGGCGGCTTGCTTTTATTAAATGCATAACTAGGAGCTAAGTAGGTATTTATTTATTTAAAATTGGTTCGCCAACAATATTATACGTTGAGTACGTTAAAATATAATAATATAGTTAAAAGGTATGGGTTCTATAATTGGTATATCAATTACAGGTATACACAATTATATAAAATTAAAATATTAATTAAAATTGAAAACAAAATTATAAACAATTATTTAATTTAATAAAATATTAAATTTAAATAATATTTGATTGTGTTGGTTATCGGAGAAAGTGTATCGCTTGAAGAACTTAGAGAAGAGAAAAAAAATGGGTGTGCAAATCATGCTCTCAAAAAGCAAAAGAGCAGAATATGCCTATGCCATGTACCTATCCCATGTGACATTGAGGAACAAAACTCATCACCTAAAGCAGAACCGAGTAGATGTGTTACACCAAACGTATCGGAAGAGACTACACCTTGGTCCACCCCAAAAAGCACAATTTCTGAAGCTTATGACTCATATTTAATTTTAAAATATTTAAAAAATATTCTTCAATACTGAAAAATGTATCTTTAAATCCAAAATAAAAACAAATATTAATTACATTAATAAAAGTCAAAATAAATGCAAAATAACGTGGTCAGTCATCCGAGCCAACAAACGAGCCGAGCCGAGCCTACAACGTCCTGCGCGTGCAATACAACAATGCCTTCAGGATGCTGTTGCGGTTGCCGCGACGTTGCAGTGCGTCGGGAATGTTTGCTGAAGCACGTACGGATGGCTTTCACGCCATCATGCGTAAGAAAGCGGCTTCCCTACTGCAACGTTTGCGTAGCACTCGGAACGGCATCCTGAAAATGATTGTTAGCAGAGTGGACTGCCCCATCCAAAGGCACTGGGTAGAATTAGGTATAGGTTTATGTTAAATAGAATTAAGTACTAACAACAATAACATAGCATGTAAGCACAGTTTGTTTTAACCACTAACTACGTATGGACTGCTTAGGTCTGAAATAAAGTAATATATATTTATTTTTTTTATTAACCGTGAAATTGGAATTACAAAATGTGACAACAATATTTTTCAACTAGAATTAGATAAGAGAATACTGACTAATCCTTGTGACACAGAAAATGCTTTTAATAATTACTTTATTGATTCAACTAGCACTGTGACATTTAACAACTTACATGCTAATGTCGAGCCAAATAAAACCATGTCAATACTTAATTCCAAGTTTCTAAGCTTTATGACTGAAGACGAGATAAAAAAAAAATAAAAGCTTTAAATAACACTAACTCAGAAGGACACGATGGAAATAGTACAAAAGTAATCAAAACTTGCAGCACAGAATTAATTCCTATATTGACTTATTTAATTAATGTTTCATTTTCATCTAGAACTTTTCCTGATGCCCTAAAATCATCAGTCGTAAAACGTCTGTAAAAAAAAAAAAACGATAAAAACGATGTAAAAAATTATCGCCCGATAACCCTTATACCCATATTATCTCAATTATTTGAAAAATGTATGCACAAGAGACTTTCCGACTATTGTAGTAAATACAATATCATAACAAAAAAACTGTATGGATTCCAAAAGCACAAGTCAACAACACTAGCAATTGCTTATCTTTTAGGGCATATTCATAATTTCCTAAATAAAAATTATTTAACAGACAGGACTATTCTTCGGCCTGAAACGTGGAATAAGAGGTTTAGCACTGCAGTCGATCGCGTCCTATCTAAGCAAAACAAAACAATACGTTCTTATTAAGAAAGTAAATGAAAATTTATTAACCTTGTATTCATCTTTATTAGTCAATAATTGCGGCGTCCCCCAAGGGAGTGTATTAAGATCCTTGTTATTTCTATTTTACATAAACAAAAGTGATGAATCATAAATGTGTATTATTTGCGGATGACATTTCCATTATTGTGACATCTGACAAAAAGTATAAAACTAAATCTGATCATGAGATGGACATTAATAATACTATTTACGATATCATAAAACGGTTACAGACAAATTAATTTAAAAAAAATAGATTAATCTAATTATATACCGTTTAATAAATTAAAACATACTAAATACAATTTCAAACTTAATATTGACAGGTCAAAAGTTCCACAAACTAAATTCTTAGGTGTACTCATAGATCAAGATCTGAATTGGAAAGTACATCTGGATAATTTGTGGAGTAGGATTAATAAGTTTGTTTATGCTCTCAGGCAAATAAGGAATATAACCAACAAAAAAACAGCAATTACAACATATCACGCCTATATTGAATCCATTTTACGATACGGGCTTATTTTTTGGGGTAACAGCACGGATAGACACAGAGCATTTATTGCGCAAAAGAAAAGCATCAGAGCCATTTGTGGTATCCGTCCTGACGATTCATGTAAACCGTTTTTTAAAAAGCTAGGTATATTACCACTCTTCGTGGAGGCGATCGGCGACAGTGATCTCTCGCGTCCGGCCCTGGTTCAGGCCATGGTACGGAGTGAGAGGAAATGGGAGGTCGTCACCTCCTTCTGCGAAGCTGTAATGCTCGCGAAGGAGGAGGCGGAACGCGTGAGGGAGAAGCAAATTTCGCGCCCTCACGCCCCTAACCGCCGCAGGAGGAGACGCCCAGGGCGTCGGGAATCGCGAGGCGATTTCCGGCCACCGTAGGCGCGGGCTTGCGGACGGTGAGCAATGGGTGGCTCACTGTCCGATAAGGACCAGGCCCGGGTCGACGGCGCGTTGTGTTCCACGCGCGCCTCAAAGAGATTTCAGCAGATTTGAAGGGGTCCACTAGGGCCGATGCCCTATGGTTGGTATGCCGATGGTTGCGAAGAAAACCGAAAGGGAGATCGTGGCCCCCGGCAACAGGGCAACCGAAGGAACACGGGTGGGTTTTAGTCAGTAAGAGTCTGATACGCCCTCCCGCTCCGCCCAGAGCGGGAGAAGTTATTTGATGACTTCCCACACTCAAAAAAAAAAAAAAAGTTATATTACCACTTCCGTCACTCTACATTTACGAAATCTGTAATTATGTTTGATAAGGGATTGTTCAAAAAAGCTTATCAACTGAACTCTCGAAATAGAGATCCCTGCAGACTTGTATTGCAGGATAATCCTAAATCAGCCAAGTATGCGAAAAGTTTCCTAGTCATGTGTATACGTATTTATAACAAAGCACCAAAATAAATAAAATTGGTATATAATAATAACTCATTTAATAACAAATTATTTAAAAGGCTGAAAATACATAATGTTTTATGATATTAAAGATTTTTAACAATAAACTATAAATTTCTGGACTTTTGTCATTACGGATAATGCTAAGATGAAACTATTATATTATTGTATTGACGTTATATCTGTGACATTGAACAACAATTAACTAATAATAACTATTTTGCATGCAATTGATACATATCCTGTATAGCTAAACATGTGGACTTTAGATTAATAACTGACTGTAACAAATTTATACCATGTTTAAGGCAAAATTCGAAATTCAAAAAATTCAAAAGTAATTTATTCAAACTAGGCTGAGAATCAGCACTTTTCGAACGTCAAAATTACATAAGTCAGTCCCCCAAAACGCCCATCCTTCACCACTTCCTAGTGCCTTTAGCTGGGAAGAAGAAGGGGCGCAACAAACTCCACAGCAGCACAGCTAGTTTCAAGTTAGAAAAAAAAAAAAAGATTCTATACAATAGTATGCAAAATAATTTACATTTAGCAGCCAAAACATAATTTAAATAATAAATTATTGGCCATATGTCAGCTTGCACACGCCAATATATCAACAAAAACATCGAGAACTATACTCAAACAGAAAAAAAAAAAAAAACTAAACGTAAACATAACTAAATATCTAAATAAAGCCTCCAGGCATAAAGGGTGTGCCCGCATGTAATTGGAAGTTATAAGTGATGAACTAGGACCATCGAGGTAAAATAAATAAACAGTTAATTACTAGTAACAATAACAAAACCATGATCAGCAAGACGACCAGTCACCACAAGTATCACCCGTTCACGAGCATAACACAAAGATCAGCCATTACCCCCCCTCACCATATTTGAGGGAACGACCCCCGACGCTACCGCAAGCAGTGACATCTAAGGGAGCATGACGAACTTGCTGCCGGTTGCTCAGGCAAAAAATAATATGATCAATTGCCGAAGTCGCTAGCTAACCACAAATTGCAATACAACTCATAACAAAAACATTGTAATGAGTAGATTATGTCAACAATAAAATAAAATAAAAATGAATTGACTCATTAAAAAGAAAAAAGAAAAGACTTATAAATTCAAATAAAATAATCAATTATATAAACATATAAACTGTCAGTAGGTAAGCTAATTCTGGAGAAAGAACATAAATATTGTCTTGAGTTAATCACAGCAACCAACTATTCTTATCATTTAAGTAGTCGCTGATACAATAGTATGTATGCCTTTGAACAAAGGTTGGATTTAACTTTAGTTTTAAATGCATTAAAAGGCAAATCTAGCAAAGAAGAGGGTAGTATGTTATAAAAGGTCAACAAATGAGTTATGAACCTTATGAAGCCGGTGAAAGGGAGCTCGTAGTTTGTCCTCATTTCTACTATTAACATTGTGTATATCACTGGTTTTTAAGTGTATGTTTTGCATAATATATATGATGTTGACGAAGATGAATTGCGATGCCACTGTGAGGATACCAATATCTTTGAAAAAATCTCTCAGGGAAACTGGCACCTAACTGGTAAATTGCTCGAACAGCTCGTTTTTGAAGGACAAATATATGTTGAATATCAGCAGCTTTGCCCCACAGCAGAATACCGTAGGACAAAACGCTATGAAAATAACTAAAATAGACTAACCGAGCTGTACCAACGTCAGTGTATTGTCTTACATTCCTAACGGCGTAGGCGGCCGAACTGAGCCTTCCAGCTAGGTTCGATATATATGGGCCTCACTGAAGTTTGGCATCTACTGTTATGCCCAGAAAAACTGCCGACTTCACAGTTTCAAGCAACTCTTTATCTAAGACGATGTTGGGTCCTAGATTTCTAATAAAGACTTATCTTATCTTATCTTATAAAAAGAACATAAAACTGACTTACACAAATATCTATAAACATATAAAATAACTTAAATAAGCTTATAACTATGTAGGTATAACACAACTAAAAATATGTTAAAAGTAATTTTTTTGTCACAACAGATCTGCAGAGTCACAAATATCATTAGTACCTCAAGATCCTGCGCAGAACTACTCATTGAAATTTGTTTTGCTTATTGGATTTACCGCGTTCGCATGCGGTACGCTCGCCGCCATTGCTGCTAAAATATCATACACTCGGTACAAGAGACGAACCTATGGTAATATAATTGTTTTATCTACATAATTGTAAAAATCTGATCATAACTTCAAAATCATTAAGGTTGTATTAACCAATGATAAGGAACATTTTAGTCATGTACATACTTATTTTCTTTTCATCATCTCTATTTTCAATTCTCTATTGAGAGGCAAGGTAATGCTTACATAAATGGACGATCTATTTTACTGACACGCTACAAGAATTTGTCGTATTGTAGCCATTTCATACAACCGTCAAACACGACAGTTGTGATTTGAATATACGGACATTTTCAGTTGGCAACCAATTTGCAGAATACAAATTTATCTGTATTATTGGTTGCCATGAGTAGAAGAACACTATAATAATCTTACAAATGTTTCAGCAGTAAATCAAGTCCGGGCATAATGGAACTCTGCAGTCATCAGTCAGCCATCATCCTGAATCTAATACAAAATATTAATGGGTTACATCATTCAGCCATTCATTTGTTTTAATTAATTTTAATAATTGGGCTAAACTGTCACAAAGTGGCTAGTAAATTTTATTTTATTAATAATCGTATTGTACTCATGAAAGTTACCTTGAACAAAAACGACAAATCATTGATATAGGTAAATACTTCAGTTCAGATAAATACATTCTCCGTAGTATTTCAAGTTATAGATATAATATTTTCATTGTTCTTTGCCAAAATGTCTTTAAATAAACGATTTTTCAAACCATTTTATTCGCCATTGTTTTATTTATCCTTCTTGAAGTGAACTAAAATGCATTCTCTGTACTTTGACTAAAAGCTACGGTTTCCTTGAAGAGCGTACTCAGTTATAAGAAAAAGTCCATACTGAGAAGAGTGAGCTCACACTTGATTAAATAGCGTTTTCATGATAAACAACAGCTGTCACTGCGTCATTGTGTGTCAGAGGTGTCAAAACGAAACAGAAACGCGACTATCTTTCGACGCTGTAGGGCGAATCTAACGATTTAAATCTTTGCAGCTGTCATTATTATCATGACAGCTTTTCTAAGAAACCGGAGCTTTAGTTTGGCCAGCGATTCGTGGCACAAGGAAAACGCGGCAAATTTTAAAAATCTTCAGCTTGCAACAAGAATATAGTTTGAAATTTTATCATAATCCTACATTCCTACTCATCAACAAACTAATTAAGATAAAAATATAAAACTACCAAATCGTTTTTTTATTCAGAGTATTGTATGTATTTTTTTAATGTACCGCCATTTCCTTGTGCCGCGCTTGCTAGCCAAACTTTACCTTCATGCTCATGCTATAGCCAGCAGGGTATTTGTGTAACACACTTATAATGGCAGTGCCTTTTATTTTGACCATTAAACCACATTCATTACGTAATTTTCACTGTCGAACAGACGAATTTCTGGAGTACCTAAGTAAACCTAGTGGAATCAATCAATATCTACATAATTATTATAATAAAATGGTATCAAAGTCAAAACTTTACTTTGTTTCATTTTTAAAGTAATTTTATTGAAAAGGTCTCGAAAAGATCCTAATGCCATTTTTTTTTAAATTTTTGTCTGTTTGTCTGAATGTACGTATGTTCCAGGCTTCCAGCATATACGCTGACGACAGGTTGGTCCTGGCACAGGGGGGGTCTCACCAGGCGGCGGCCGAACTAGCGACACGCGGGGTTGCGACAATCGTCGACAGGATCCGGCAGCTGGGACTCGAGGTGGCCCTGCACAAGTCCGAGGCCATGGGCATTTTCATGAACCTCGGAATGCGCCACCGTCGGGTTCCCAGGTGATGGCGGGAAGGGTTCACATCGGCTTCGAGTCGACGATGAAGTATCTGGGACTTGTCCTCGACAGCCGGTGGAACTTCGTCGAACATTTCCGACGTTTAGCTCCCAGACTGGAACGTGCCGGGGCTGCATTGAAGCGGCTCCTGCCCAATCTAGGGGATCCAAACGCCTCCTGCCGGAGGCTCTACGCGGGGGTCGTGCGGTCCATGGCCCTTTACGGGGCACCGGTGTGGGCGCGTTCACTAAGGCTGCGGCCAGCCCGCCGGTTGAACGCGTCCCAGAGGGTCATGGCCATCCGGCTGGCCCGAGGATACCACACGGTCTCCTGTGAGGCGGCGAGCCTCCTTGCCGGATTACCGCCATGGGATCTGGAGGCAATGGTCCTCGCGCACATTTGGGAGTGGCGCGAGGAGGCGAAACGCCGGGGCTTAGCTCCGCTGCCGCGAGAAATCGCGGCACAGCGGACAGAGCTCCGGCGGGATCTCATGACGTCATGGAGAGTGCGATTGTCGCATGTGGTCGCAACCCAGCGCTGGGCACGCCACAATTGCGGCGATAAGACCCCTCTTTGAGGAGTGGCTAGAGAGGCGCCACGGCGTCCTCACCTTCTGCCTGACGCAGGTCCTCACCGGACACGGCTGTTTCGGGAGGTTCCTGCACAGGATAAGGCGGGAGGAAACGCCCGGGTGTCACTATTGTGTGGATCGCCCGGAGGACACGGTGGAGCATACGGTGGAGGTCTGCCCAGCTTGGGCGGAGCATCGCCGTGTCCTCGTGGAGGCGATCGGCGGCGGTGATGTCTCGCGTCCGGCCCTGGTTCAGGCCATGGTACGGAGCGAGAGGAAATGGAAGGCCGTCACCTCCTTCTGCGAAGCGGTAATGCTCGCGAAGGAGGAGGCGGAACGCGTGAGGGAGAGGCAAATTTCGCGCCCTCACGCCCCTAACCGCCGCAGGAGGAGACGCCCAGGGCGTCGGGAATCGCGAGGCGATTTCCGGCCACCGTAGGCGCGGGCTTGCGGGCGGTGAGCAATGGGTGGCTCACCGTCCGATAAGGACCAGGCCCGGGTCAACGGCGCGTTGTGTTCCACGCGCGCCTCCAAAAGATGTCAGCAGATTTGAAGGGGTCCACTAGGGCCGATTCCCTATGGTTGGTATGCCGATGGTTGCGAAGAAAACCGAAAGGGAGATCGTGGCCCCCGGCAACAGGGCAACCGAAGGAACACGGGTGGGTTTTAGTCAGTAAGAGTCTGACACGCCCTCCCGCTCCGCCCAGAGCGGGAGAAGTTATTTGATGATTTCCCACCCACAAAAAAAAAGGCTTCCAGCAAATACTACCAGATATATTTTTTTTTAATTTTGCATAGATATTCCCTATAAGGCTGGTCAGTCTGTGGGCTATAATTATCACGCTATTTGCTATCCCATGAGCAATATTGCAATTTGTTCGAATTTTTCTATAGTTACCGCAAATTGCAAAAACACCAGCCAATAGGTTAGAATATTGCAGATTGTTATAGACTTAACCGTTTAAATGATTATCATCACGCTATACCTATATGGAGCTAATCAGTCAATCATGACCTAAGAACAGCTATTTTAGTTTACTTTCAACAAAGCAAATATATCAAAAATGCGACGACTGCTTTGCAAACCGAACATAGATTCCTAACAATTGATATTTTTTATCCTTCCTTTTTAGGTTCCGTGCCCGAAGGGTGCCAAACGGAACCCTATTACTAAACCTCCGCTGTCTATTCGTCCGTTTGTCCTTTTGTCTGTCTGTCAGCGGGCTGTATCGCATGAACCGTAATAGGTAGACAGTTGAAATTTTCACAGATTGTGTATTTCTACTGCCGCTATAACAGCAAATAATGAAAATTAAATAAAGTTAAAAATTAAAGGGTACGCCCTTACGATAAACTTTTGATTTTGAAAAAAAAAATTACTTATGGTGTAGGGTACAAATCATAAATTTTATTAAACTATTATGAAGATAGTTCGTAGAATGTACACAGAAAAACATCTCTTCTGTCATCTTTGGTTAAAATAAAAATAAATATTGGCTAAGTGACTGTTAATGAGAAATCCCGTGTGTTTACAATCTATAGTTTTATTATTTTAATGGTTGCTTTTCAAATTCATATTCAAATCTTTATTGCATATCACATGTCTTTACAAGGTCTTAATAATAATGATAAAGTTCACGTGGACCCTGTCAGGCACAACAATCACATAAAATATGAGTAGTAGCATGATTCAAACGATTTTTTATAATTTTATTCGATTTTTTAATGATAACTATTTGTTATCATTAAAAAATCGAATAAAATTACATTATGTAACATCAAATTTAAATTTGTGTTATTGTTGAGACCGCTCGCGCTCCTCTCAACATCGCCGCGCGCTGGCGGCAGTGAACGAGGGTTGCGGGGACAGCGGGGAGTCAGCCGGCCGACGGCCGAGCGCGGGCCCCGCGCCACAACGCCATGGAAGTCAGCTGTTGCTCTCCTTCGTGCACGGCTGCGCTCACGCGTCTTAATATCCATTTTCTTATTCATATATGTAACCGACCGTTGTAATTTTATTTCCTTTTAATCTCAATCATTATACTTATTATACAGTCCGCTACCATTTTATTTTGCTCCACCACGACCTATCGTCGCGTTCATTGGTCCTTCTACCGTTAACATTTTGAACCGAACAAAGAAAAAACGGCAATTTTCAAAATTTAAAATCAACGGTTCGTCGGTTCGAGAACAAAGGACTTCATCTTCGAGTTCAACTTAACAAGAGGTCTTCGTTTTCTACGTGTCATCACCTGCATTTGGTCATCGTGAACGTCGATACGGCAACAGTCGTCTTCATCGAGTTCAAACCAACGGGCGGCACAAGAAAAGATCGTCGAAACTTGGGGCAAGAAGACTTTGAAGACAACTTTACGTCAACATTCGTCAACTGGCTTCGGGAAGATTCCAGGATCTACACGTCGGAGCCACAGCCGTCAGCTGATCGTCAGAGGTTGACAGCATAAAACCGTGAGAACGTTCCAATTCCTTTGTTCCAGCATTTTCCTAACCATCTTGCTTAACCACAACTTATATAATAGTTACATTTCAATCAAGTAGTAATTTCATCAATCCATTATCTTCAGTCCATCAACTTGTTTAAACAGTTTCCTTTGTTTTATACTGTAGATACACAGGTTTAAATAAGCCAAATAGCCGTTATTTTGATATTTTTTATCCATTTGATATTTTTTATTCAATCACCGTCATAATTTATGTCATTTTTATTCAATCACAGTCTTTCTTATTATCTAGGACATTTTTATTCTTAATCGTATTCATTACTCTTTCCAATTAATATATTTTGCATTATTCCATCTAATTGAATTGAATTTGATTTGTTTTGTGTAAGGAAAACATTGCATCATTCGCTTTGCGTTACTCAGCAGATTCGATCGTAAACGCCTAGCGCTTTTGTAATAGCAATCTCATATCGTGCCGCTTATAGCTCCCGTGCCTACTTCACAACTTATTGCTAATCGATTACAATCAGTAATTTTCGCTTAACATTAATTAAATAGTATCTTTTATTCTTTTTATCTTTTCTTTCTTACTGCAACTGCTAAATTTTTACTGTCATGGCTGACATGAAAAGTTTTATTAAGAAGCGAGCTTCAATTAAAGCCAAGCTTACGCAGTTTAATTCTTATTTAAATACTTCTAAGTCTTGCGAAAAGTTGAGTGAGGTACAAGTCGTCGAAATCGAATACCGACTTAGTATATTTGAAAGCCTTTATGAGAAATATGATGTATTACAGGATGAATTGGAGGCGTTGGTGGATGAACCCAGCGAGCAATATGCGGAACGCGAAGAGTTTGAAAAGCTGTACTACAGCTTGGTGGCTTCTGCACGCCAGCTGATCACCGGCGCAAGAAAGCTTCATAAGGGGGACTCCGCAAGCGAGGTGGATTCTTGTATTACTAGTGCACACAAACACAATTCAATTCGTTTACCCAAAATTGACTTACCCAAGTTTTCAGGTAGCTATCATGATTGGCTGGAATTTAGGGATACCTTTGTTTCTATAGTACACAACAACACATCTTTGGATAAAATAAATAAGTTACACTATCTGCGTGCTTCCTTAAAGGGTAGTGCTTCTCTTGTTGTTGATAACCTTGACTTCAGGTCGGAAAACTACGACACTGCCTGGAAGTTACTCTGTGAGAGGTATGACAACAAAAGATTGCTTGTCAACAATCATGTGCAAGCACTCTTTAACGTTCAGCCTATAGATAGAGAATCAAGTAAGTCACTACGTTACATAATTGACACAACAAATAAAAATCTTAGGGCTTTGGCAACTCTTGGTCAACCCGTTCAAAATGCCTTCGTTGATGTGCTTATCATTTACATAATGACCAGTAAGCTCGACCACGTTACAAATCGTCAGTGGGAAGAGCACAGAAACACTTTTTCCGAACCTCCTACGTTATCTGCGTTCACTAGCTTCATCAGTAGCAGAGCAGACTTACTGGAGACACTTGAGGAGTCTAAGCCTATAGTAATAGCTAAAAATGAACACACCACACTTGCGACCAAATCTAAGAACAATACTGTGGTACCTGATAAGTCATTGAAAACATTGTCATGTCCCATGTGTCGTCAGGATCATTTTATTTTTGCATGCGAGCAGTTTAAAAGTCTCTCGGTACAGGCTCGTATTGCAAAGGCTCAGGGTTCAAAAGTATGCATGAATTGTCTTCGTCCAGGTCATGATGTCTCCAGATGCAAGTTAGGCCATTGTAAATATTGTCGTCAAAAACACAACACTTTATTACATGTCGATAGTGATAATGTTCTTCCTAGTGCACACAACACTGCATTATCAGCTAGTCAATCGTTTACATCTCGAGTAATTTTACTTTCCACAGCGCTCGTGAGGGTGACCGGCGCTGACGGTAACCACCATACAGCACGAGTCTTGCTGGACAGTGGAAGTACAACAAATTTCATCTCGGAGGACTTTGTTCGTAAGCTACATGTTCCTACCTACATTACCAAGTCCAAGGTAACAGGTATAAATTATCAAGTTTCTAGTTGTACTCAGGGGTGCTCAGTGTCATTAAAATCAATTGATGATAGTGAGTACGAACTGAACATTGACTGCCTCGTATTGCCGAAAGTATCAGCATCAGTTCCTAATACCTTTGTTGATACTAGCAATATTCGTATACCTACGAACGTGCGTCTTGCTGACCCCACTTATTATATTCCGTCTTCTATCGACGTCCTTGTTGGTGCGGAAGTCTTTTGGGGTATCATAAGCACTGGCCGTATCGCATTAGGTACTCATATGCCCACTTTGCTTGAGTCAAAATTAGGTTGGCTCATTTCGGGTGCATATCATCAGTCTGATTCCTCTTCACATGTTTGTATGCACAATAATAACTTACAAGTAGATTTAGATCGGTTTTGGGAGTTAGATTCTGTGTCGTCTATACATAAACACTCTGCTGAAGAGAGATCATGTGAGCAACATTTCATAGATACCACATATCGTAATTCTGATGGGCGATTTGTGGTAAGTATTCCCTTCAAAGAGTCACTGGACGTATTGGGTGATTCATACATGATGGCTAAGCAGCGATTCCTATCTCTTGAACGTCGTTTGGGTAGAGATCCCCGCCTTAAAAGCCTATATGTTGACTTCGTTAATGAGTACATAGAGCTGGGGCACATGTCTGAATCTACTAGGCGCCCACTCGACTCAACATGTTCAAACTATCTACCACATCATGGTGTTCTGAAGGAGTCAAGAACCACCACCAAATTAAGGGTAGTTTTTGACGCTTCCGCCAGAACTACGTCAGGTAAGTCCTTTAACGAAATACAGATGGTTGGTCCCCCTATCCAGGATGATTTGTTGTCTATATTGCTTCGATTCCGTCAACATAAAATTGTCATAAGTGCGGACATTGAGAAAATGTATCGACAAACACTTGTTCACGACAATAATCGTCCTTTGCAAAAAATCCTTTGGAGGGCAGAACCGACTCATCCGTTAAAGGAGTATACGCTTAATACCGTAACTTATGGCACGGCATCTGCACCCTTTTTAGCCACCAGGTGTTTACTTCAACTAGCTGAAGAGTGCTCAGATTCATCAACAAAGTTTTCGATAGCACGTGACTTCTATGTGGATGATTTCTTGTCCGGTGGATCATCTGTTTCAGAAACTTTAGAAAAAAGCCGCCGTGTTGATGATGTTCTTCGGTCAGCAAAGTACAATCTTCGGAAATGGCGATCTAACTCCAGTCAGGTGCTGCAAGAGCTTAGCGGTGAGCACGACGTTTCTGATGTTGTGGACCTGAGTGACAACGAGCAGTCGAAGACTCTGGGGCTCCTATGGAAGAGCTTAAGTGAAACATTTTCATTTTCTATTAACTTAAACTCCACTGACAAGGCTACTAAGCGTCATATCTTGTCAACCATAGCACAAATCTTTGATCCCATTGGCCTTGTCGTTCCATGCATAGTGGAAGCCAAAGTTATCATGCAGCATCTGTGGCTGGCCAAATGTTCTTGGGACGAGCTGGTCCCCACACATATTCAGTATGCCTGGAATGACTTTCAAAATAGCCTACACCTTTTAAATGAGTTCAAGATACCTCGGTGGGTGTTATGTGAATCTGCGTCCCGTTTACAGTTGCACATATTCACTGACGCTTCCGAAAAAGCTTATGGGGCATGTGTTTATGTTCGCAGTGTTTCGAGTGACGGTAAGGTTAACGTGCATCTCCTTACCGCTAAAAGCAAGGTAGCTCCAATCAAATCCACAACCATACCGCGGCTCGAGCTGTGTGGTGCGTTGTTGGGTTCACGGTTGTACTCAAAGGTTCGTCAGTCAATTACATTACATTTTGATGAAGTACATTATTGGTGTGATTCCACCATCGTCTTGGGATGGTTATCTACTTCACCAAACCAACTAAAGACGTTCGTTCGTCATCGTGTATCTGAAATTCAGGAGAATGTAGGAGGGAAGGCTTGGCACTATGTTCCGTCAGCTGAAAACCCCGCAGACCTCGCTTCGCGTGGACTTAGAACTGACAGGCTGTTGTCGTCTTCATTGTGGTGGTCAGGACCACAATTTCTTAGCAAAGATATGTCTTCATGGCCTCAGTTCCCTGAATCAAATCAAAATAATTCTGAATTACCAGAAACAGTCTCCTCTTATCATGTTTCTAATCAAATTGTTGAAAGTCCTATTACTGCGTTATTTTCAAAATTTTCAAACTTTAGTACATTACAGCGTGTGACGGCATATGTCATGCGATTCATATTTAAATGCAATAAGAGGTCATATGAGTCTGGTTCACTAACTTCTACTGAACTTAATAATTCTTTAAACTTACTATTAAGATTTAGTCAAATGGAATCCTTCCCGGAAGAATATCACGTACTTAAATCAGGTAAACAGTTACCAGCAAAGAACAAGCTATTATCTTTGTCACCTTTCTTTGATAGTCTTTCTAACCTAATTCGTGTTGGAGGAAGGTTAAACAACTCATTTTATGATTATAATGTTAAGCATCCAATTCTATTGTCTAGTTCTCATATAATCTGCATTCTCTTGTTCAACATGTTTCATGTCCGCCTTTTGCATGCTGGACCACTGCTTCTACTAGCCACTGTTCGTCATCACTACTATCCTATTGGGGGTAGGAACTTGGCTAAGAAGATCACACATCAATGCGTAAAATGTTGCAGAATCAAGGCCAACACTATTCAGCCTATCATGGGTAATCTCCCAGAGCAGCGTCTACATTTAGAGTTTCCTTTTTTAGACACAGGGGTAGACTACGCCGGTCCCATCGTGATAGCTGACCGGAAAGGTAGAGGATGTCGGCTCATCAAATGCTTCATTTGCGTGTTTGTGTGTCTAGCTACGAGAGCCATCCACCTCGAGCTTGTGTCGGACCTTACAAAGGAAGCTTTCTTAGCTGCACTAAATCGCTTTATTGCTCGACGGGGAAAACCCCGTAACATCTTTTCCGACAACGGTACCACCTTTGTCGGTGCTTTCAATGAGTTGGCCAGGCTGCTTTCGCAAGACTTAAATTTCACTGACATCGATCCAGGCATAAACTTTTCATTTATACCTGCGTATACTCCACACTTCGGAGGCCTATGGGAGTCTGCAGTTAAATCCACCAAGCATCATCTACGACGCATCTTGGGTTTAACAAACCTTACCTTTGAGGAAATGGCTACTTGTTTAATTCAAGTTGAGGCTATTCTAAACTCAAGGCCCTTAACTCCACTGTCCAACGATCCTTCCGACCTCACTCCTTTAACCCCGGCACACTTCCTTATTGGTCGTTCTCTAATTGTGCTGCCTCATCCACAGATCCAGAACGCCAACGTCAACAGCCTCCAAAGATTTCGCCGTATAGAATATTTGAAGCAACATTTCTGGGCTCGCTTCTCACATGAATATGTTCTGTGGCTACAGGAGAGAACAAAATGGTGCCGGTCGTCTGGCGAGCTCAAGGAAGGAACACTGGTGATCATAAAGGACAAAACCTTACCTCCTCTTATGTGGCTTCTAGGACGCATCACTCACGTTCTCCCAGGGAAGGACGGCGTCGCGAGGGTCGCCGACATTCTCACCAGAAAAGGTGTCCTTCGGCGCGCCTTCAACACCATCTGCCCGCTGCCGGTTTCTACAGTTGAAGACTCTTCAACGGGGGGAGTATGTTGAGACCGCTCGCGCTCCTCTCAACATCGCCGCGCGCTGGCGGCAGTGAACGAGGGTTGCGGGGACAGCGGGGAGTCAGCCGGCCGACGGCCGAGCGCGGGCCCCGCGCCACAACGCCATGGAAGTCAGCTGTTGCTCTCCTTCGTGCACGGCTGCGCTCACGCGTCTTAATATCCATTTTCTTATTCATATATGTAACCGACCGTTGTAATTTTATTTCCTTTTAATCTCAATCATTATACTTATTATACAGTCCGCTACCATTTTATTTTGCTCCACCACGACCTATCGTCGCGTTCAGTTATACGTGTTTGCAAATTTTACTTATAGGCAGGAACGTAGGCCTACATTAATTCACTAAAACCGAAAAACTTCGCAAGCAATGGGAAATTACTACTGAACCGGGTGTCAACCTCAAGGCGGCTTGCTTCTCATACCAACACCTATAAGTCATTTGGTCCCGCGTCACCAGTCCTGACTCTCTACATATTTTGGCTACTGAGACCAAAACCACAAACCTAGTAGGTATACATGAAAGTTATATAAAATGTGGCTGTTATTTTAGTATATAGTGGTGTCTTACGACTTCCACGTGAACGAAGTCGCGGGCAGACGCTAATCCATAAAAATATTATAAATTCGAAAGTAACTCTGTCTGTCTGTATGTTAACTTTTGACGTCTAAACCACTCGACGGATTTCGATAAAATTTTGCAAGGAGATAGATGGCATCTCGGACATAGGCTATTTTTTGTCTCAAAAATAACCCTAAGATTTTCAATTTTCATCCCTTACATAGGGATGAAAGTTTGTATGGGAAACCTGTCATTTCTTAAGTTAGGGCTATGGAAATTTAAATTTATCCTTACAAGTGTGTTGAAAAACATCGTTTGATACACGTGAGCTTTACTTTTTGTCTAACTTTCTTCAAAATGTAGTTACTTTTATGGGATGTACACTATACAAATACAATAGCACGGACATCGAATCTCTCCAACACACTGCATGGACTTGAAGTCTCCTAGGTTAGAGCTATCGGGAAATAGAGACCAAGGAGTTCCATTTTTTTGCTGTACACACAATGATCGTATTCCCAAAACGTTTTGTGCATATAGGTGGAATACCCACCATGTCGCAGTACACCTCGTCGTCCGATGTTGGAACGGGCTGCATTATTGAAGTTGGCAACGCACGTTGCAAATATTTCGCTGTTTTGATTAAGTAATTATTATAACTAAATAAAATTATGAAATAACGCTCTGTGTTGAACTAAAATATTGATTGTGAATTGCAATAATAACACTGGATTAGTTGTTGTAACAGTTCGGTGACTTAGGGCCTTGTAGCTGGGTAATATCAGCCGCAAGGGTCGATCGATCAGTTAAGGCTACGCTTGTCCCGGTTGGTCCATATATGGGTGACCATATGTACACACTAAAACCTCTCGGTACCTCGGAAAGCACGTTAAGCCGTTGGTCCCGGTTGTCATTTGTTGATCTTTCACAGTCGTTAAGGGTCGTTAGAAGCCCGAAAATCTTAACCAGTCTTACCAGGGGGGGTCGTATTGCCCAGTGACTGGGCTGTAGAGATCAGATCGGCAGACGCTTCATGTAAAATATTGGTTTTCAGCAGCATCCAGTTAGATTGGAAACCGACCTTGGGGTCGGTTTCCAATCTAACTGGATGCTCTGCGTCTGCGTCGCCTTTTCTCATAGTAATTGAGAAAAGGCGACGCAGACGCAGATGATGACAATTTCTGTGACAATTTCACAAATGTTTACCAACAAAATGTCATTCAGGCAGGCGCCAACAGATTCTTGTATCACTATAGTAATATTTATATACACTTCACCCGAGACTTCATCCGCGTAGATTTGTAGTTTCCACTTTATTTTTAGGTTTAAGTATTAGCACCGATTACCCCTTCAACCCTTATAAAGGATAGTTTTCGAAAATGAATGATTACGATTGTTATTGTTTATTTAGAAAGGCATTCGAACCAAGTTTCAAGATTTTACCCGACTACGGCGAAGCAAAAAGGAGGGTTATGATTTTGACCGGTATGTATGTATGTTTATCTGTTACCTCATAACTTCTAAATTTCCGCTCATAATTTGACAAATGAGGTATCATTAGAAGCGTCTTAAGTGTCCGCTGGTTATAGGCTATGTAACGTCATATTAAATGCAGTCAGGAACCAAAAACATTTTTTTTAAATTGTGTCATGTTGGGTATCAAATCGGTCGGAAATTATCAAATAACTTCTCCCGCTCTGAAGCAGCGATCTCCGTTTCGGTTTTCTTCGCAACCTCGGCAGGCATTGGCCCTAGCGGACCCCGTCAATTCTCCTGACATCTCTTTGAGGCGCGCGTGGAACACAACGCGCGGTCGACCCGGGCCTGGTCCTTATCGGACGGCAAGCTACCCATTGCTCACCGTCCGCAAGCCCGCGTCTAAGGTGGCTGGGAATCGGCCTGTGACTCCCAACGCCCAGGGCGTCTCCTCCTGCGGCGGTTAGGGTCGTAAGGGCGCTAAATTTGCCTCTCCCTCACGTGTTCCGTCTCCTCCTTCGCGAGCATAACCGCTTTGCAGAAGGAGGTGACGGCCTCCCATTTCCTCTCGCTACGTACCATGGCGTGAACCAGGGGCGGACGCGAGAGATCACCGCCACCGATCGCCTCCACGAGGACACGGCAATGCTCCGCCCAAGCCGGGCAGACCTCCACCGTATGCTCCACCGTGTCTTCCGGGCGATCCACACAATGGTGACACCCGGGCGTTACCGGGCGACAATTGTCGCAACCCTGCGTGTCGCTAAGTCGGCCGCCGCCTGGTACGACCTCCCTTGACGAGCACATTATAAATATATCATGTTGTCCAAGTAAATAAATACGTTTAAATTGTTAAAAACCAGCAAAAGTGAGACTGCCATGATGGCCTAGTGGTTAAGGCCACGCCTTTCATGCACGAGGTTGTGGATTCAAATCCGGGCAAGTACCAATGTGACTTTTTCAATTCATATGTACTTTCTGAGTTTATCTTGGACATTACTAACATCGGTGAAGGAATTACATCGTGAGGAAACCTGAACTTATAGTTAATATAAGTCTGAAATCGCAACCTCGCACCGCGTTTATTTACCCGTCTTGAGCAAGCGTGGTGATCAATGCTCGTGCCTTCTCTGTATGAGAAGAGGCCTTTGCCTTGCAGTGGAAAATAATAGGCCGGTATTTTTATATCATAAAACACAAACAATTTTTTTTATGTTGCTCTGCGAATACTTTATCACGAAACTATAACCCCAAAATAATTTAAATAAAAAGCAAGTTCGAAAACTAAACCCCGACTACTAAAAAATTGGGAATCAAACGAGCTTACCTGTTAAGCGAAGTCTTGATTCTAATTTTACGAACGGCGATCTGAAATATAATTCGTTAAACAAAGTAGTAATTCTTATGCACAGCGTAGACATCGCGTTCGTTTAGACATAAAATATTATAAATTAATAATTTTTATTTAATAGAATTATCGTCCCCGGTGGCAACACACGCAGGAATGTCACTAATTTTAGAGATCCTTATGATGGAGAACAAGCTCTGTTTTCTGTACAGAGTAGTTCCGCATACTTACATTCACTAAGTTTTCCTGGAAAAATAAGTGAATTAAGTAGCCTAATTATTGCAGCTTTGGGGCTATTAGCTAGTGGCGGGTGGGTAATTATATTTCAGATCGCCGTTCGTAAAATTAGAATCAAGACTTCGCTTAACAGGTAAGCTCGTTTGATTCCCAATTTTACTTCACGGCGATCTGAAATATAATTCGTTAAACAAAGTAGATGTTCAGAGTTGTCTGCAATAATTTAGTTAGTTAATAAGTTACGGCATATTCTGATTTATTAGGAACTTTTATCATTCTTTCTGAATACAATATTTTAATTTTATGTAATTTAAGAAGGTTGCTTTGTTTTATGTGAATGTCATGTACATCTGTAATTGGTATGTATATAAGTCCATAACTGTTAACATTTAATATTTATTGTAGAATATATATGCTTTTGGCGTATCTATTTTAAATAAATTCTTAATAACGTTGCTTAATTAATAGTGTTTAACTATTTTTCATCAGTAATGAGGTATAATCATCAACACAATGTTGGTAGGCACTGTGTCTATTTCAATTGATGCCAGCACTAAGTTGAGCTACTGTATGTTTTGTGCTGTGGGAGGTGAATTATTAGTATCACTTTCACTTCCTACCACATTTAACCCAGCTTGTGTTTATACAAATTTTATAAAGTTGTTCTGAATTAATATACCAGGAGGATATTATGATATGAATACTTTAAAAGTGTAAAACTGGGTGAACCTGCTACAGGGACACCTTGCCCAACCATTCGGGGAAACAAGGCGTAATGTTATGATGTTACTTTAAAAGTTTCCATGATTGAGAATAGCATTCTCAGATCTGTCTGTAAATAGTTAAATTATTTGGGATACTGTTGTGCTCAATGTTGTGCTCAGTGAGTATTGAGTTGCACATTACATCTTGCTGTCAAGGTAAGTGTCGAGCTCAGTGAGTCTAGAAGATGAATTGTAAAGATTATCATTAGGGTATTTTAAAGAATGTCAGTTATCTAGTGATCTGAATAAGAGGCACCATGGCTGTGAAGTCCTTAGTAGTTAAACTTTCATAGGGTGTAACAGGATCTTTTAGCCCCTGAATGTTGTAAGCAGGGAGGTATTTTTGGTAAGCATTTGTGGAATTGTATTGTACCTAAATTGTACTGACAGACAAACTTAGTGTTTTTTTGTTTTTTTTGAAAAATCTAGTAGGATTTTTTGGTCAAATTCTTGTGATCAGTTGATGTTATTTCCGTTTAGGTAAGTATATACTTTATGATATGGTTTCATTTCATTTTTGGATTGACTAGTTTTCCATAACTTTAGTTATTAAAGGTATTTTGGAAACTGAATTTCAAATACGGAATAGGCTTTTAACTTGTAAGCACCAATTAATAAGGGCAGTATATTATGCCCTGGATAGGAGAGAGGTTTGAACAAATTTGAAGTGAAAGGGTCTATTTCAGATGCTTAGGGTTTTTCCTCAACAATACTAATTTCCATATAAGTTTCACATATTCTGCTAGCAGTAATTACTTGACGAGTTTAGAGCTAATCGAGACTAGATTCATTTTAGAAGTATAAAGATATAAACTCTTTTCCTTGACCTCATAATATGTCCAAAATTGGGATTGTGTAATGAGTTGCATTTTTAAGTGAGGGAGTTGTATAATTGAACTTGTTATGATGTGCACTTGGTGAGCAGATGGAGAGTTTTAGAGTAAAGCAATTTGTAGATAATTCATTCATAGTACCTACATTTATTGTATTATACCTTATCTTGTTCATGTTCTACTCACAATCCATCAATACCTACGTTGTCCTCACAATGTTCTCCCCCCCTCCTTTTTTTTTTTGTTTCCTTGATAATTTCACTTTAGTGCTGCAATTATCATTTAAATCTACTGTTAAATATGTAGACTAGTAGTTGGCAATCAAATGTTTAATAAGGTATTTTGATTTTATAAGCTTTGAATAAGATCACCCATTTCTGCCCAGCCCTTCGGGAAGTCCGGGCGTAATGTTAATAAGATCACCCATTTCTGCCCAGCCCTTCGGGAAGTCCGGGCGTAATGTTAAATAATGCGACTAAGTTTACTAGCACTTTTTTTTTTTTTTTTTTAGTACTGGTGTTTCAAGGTTTGTTTAAAGTGAAAAAATAAAACTTAATAATCAAGCCTAAAAAATAGCATTATTAGTTTTCAAGCCCAAACATTTAAACACACTTATAGTGGTATTTATTGGTATGTCTTATCGCAGTCTTGATATTTTACCAAATAAACAGTCAAGTTAGATTGTAAGAAAACCTTGTTTTCTGTAAGTGGCACTGTACGGTTCACGTACAGGCAAATTGCTAACGCCGCAACCTACTTTACGCTACTCGTTTAGTTTACTTTTATAATTACTTATACTTATTAAATTAGTTGACCAATAGCTGCCGTAGCGCTATAACCGCGGATTAGCATCCAAACATAACTTACGTGTAACTTTACAAATATACTGAGCTAAGGTGAAATCTGTGGTTTTCGTCAACTCACAACTTAACTACCTCTGAGCCATACATAAAAATGGTCCTTCGAGCCGGATAACACGGCATATCATCTCGTGAGTCGTCGTGTCTCCTCATCAGCAGAGTGCTTAGCGTGGTATATCCCAGTTACGTTAGCAAATCGGTGCTATTGGCCTCCCACAAGCGGGTCTCACCAGTAGCATTGAGACGTTGCACATAGCGTAAAGGAGGGTGATCTACACTGAGTGCCTGTAACTTACGAGCTAGCAGAGATCACGTCTGCTGCTACAGCTGAACTATCGGCGAAAACTTCGCAACTTGGGTGAACTAGTACCTGTGGTGATACAACTTTACTCCACCAACGGTCAACCCAACAACTAACAAAAATGGTTCAGAGCTTGGCAGAACTGATAAGTCATCAGGAAACTACTTTCAGAGACTTAAAACTGATCTGCACAAACTACAAGAAGGACAGTGCCACCAGGAAGAACTTGGCATACCTGGAGGAGCGTCTTTCTCGGTTGAACAAAAACTGGGAGAAGTTTGTTCATAACCACCAACTGCTGGAAGAGTCTGGAGCGACAGACCTTCAATACTTCAATGACGACATTTTCAACAGTACGAAGAAGATGTATGAAGAAGTGCTGCAAGACATGTTGAAACGTAAGTCTGAATTGCCACCTCCGTCTACTAGCAAGACGGAGCAACCACCTGCGACGCCTAACCAAGGGAAGGGGCAATCGAAATTTACTTTCGACGATATCAAATTCCACATACCTCCTCGGGGAACAAGCGAGTCGACGGAGAAACAACAAGATCTTTTGCGTCAACAATACTGTAACTTTAGAGCATTCGAACGCACTGTGGAGAAGATCACCATAGCATTGGCAACACCAATGGAAAAATGGGAATTGGAAGACAAGTTAAGCACCCTGAAAACGAAATGGGAGCACATAGAAAAAGCAAATTGGGAGTTAGACTATATTTTACAAGATGACGACTCAACTTACCAACTAAAATATAATACAGCGGAAAACCACTATGATGACCTGAAAAGGCAACTTCAAAACAACATATGGAAAAATGCGCATTATGAGAAATCTACGCCAAACATACAAATACCGGATTTTCATGGCAACTATAACCAGTGGATGAGTTTTAGAGACCTCTATCTGGAAAGTGTACACAACAATCCGACACTTTCAAAGGCACAAAAAATGCAGCACTTAAAAACAAAACTCAAAGGTGAGGCGGAGAAACTGGTTCAGCATCTTGGCATCAGTGCTGAGAACTACGCATCTTGCTGGGAGATGCTGGCCCACCGCTACGACAACAAACGGCTGTTATTCACCTCATACATGAACACGCTTCTGAATCAACCTAGTATTCAGCAACCAACCGCTGCAAGCATACGGAAACTTCACGACACCATGATGGAATGCTTGAACGGGCTGAAAAACATCGGGCTAGACACCACCAATTGGGACCCGATCGTGGTTCACCTATTGGTTCAAAAACTAGATAGCGTTACATATAACGAATATATAAAGGAGGTCAAACATCCCCGGGAGTTTCCCGACCTAGAAGAGTTTATCAAGTTTTTGGAATCAAAATTCATGTCACTGGAAGCTCTGCAAGGAAATAGTCAAAAATTATCATCATCTAGCAAACCATGGAAAACGGAAAAGCAGCCGCATAAAGGGTCAGAAAACCGAAATAACAACTACAAGAATAAAACGCAGGGGTCATCGTACTTTAACAAGTCACAAAACTCGCCAAAAACCTTCTTCACGACAGCAAAAACATGCCCGATTTGCAAAACTAATCACGTTTTGATGAATTGCGAACAATTCCTGGCGATGAACATAAACAAACGGATTGACGCAATTCGCAAATTGCACATTTGTAAAAACTGCCTATTCAGCCATGGAGAAAAACAATGCAAATCAAGAAAGATGTGTAAATTGTGTCATAAGGCACACCACACACTTATGCATGAAGATGAAACTGAGCTAACAAGCCACAAACAAGCAACAAGGGAGGAAAACCCATCTTCGATCCCATCGACGTCCTATGGGGTCAATAACTTAACGAATGAAGAGAGGGAAGTGCTGTTGACAACAGTACTTCTGAAAGTCAAAACAATTGACGGAAACTTCGTAAACTTGAGAGGTCTACTTGACCAAGGCTCCCAAGTAAGCCTAATAACAGAAAACGCGGCACAACGCCTCCGATTGCAGCGACGAAAAATGAGCGCTGTTGTATCGGGTGTGGGAACCCTTAGCGGCAACTGCAAAGGGGCAATGAACTTAGAATGTCAGTCAATACATTCAGACTACAAATTCAACTTTGAAGCGTTAATAATGAAAAAACTCATAAGCAACTTACCTACCGCATCGTTCTCAATCAGCAACTGGGACTACTTAGAAAACTTAAAACTAGCGGACCCACAGTTCAACCTGTCGGGTCCGATCGACCTGCTCCTGGGCGCGGACATCTATTCCGAACTTATCCTGAATGGCGTCATCAGGAGTGACAAGAGATACCCAGTAGCTCAACAAACTAAAGTGGGTTGGATTCTATGCGGGAATGTAAAGACATTCAACTGCTTGGTGACACTTAACGACTTCGAAAACATGACAAGATTTTGGGAAACAGAGGAAATTCCAGACAAACCATCATCAACTACTGAGGAACAACACTGTGAGGAACATTATAACGCAACTACCACAAGACTGGCGAACGGACAATATGTGGTACAAATGCCAATGAAACCTAACTTCGAAGCAAACTTAAAAAACGCAAAGTCGCAAGCATTAGCACAATTCCTTCAACTGGAAAGGAAAATGTCAAAAAACAAAGAACTCAGTACCGAATACAAGCGTTTTATGAACGAATACATCGCTATGGGACACATGAAACCTGTCTCAGGAGAAAGTAAGTTCCAAGTCCACCTACCTCACCATGGCGTGTTAAGAGCTGAGTCCACTACAACAAAACTAAGAGTAGTGTTCAACGCGTCGTACAAGACAAAAGGAGACAGCAGTCTCAACGATCACATGTACTGCGGTCCGAACTTACAAAAGGATATACTGACACTACTTATTAACTGGAGAACATACAGATACGTCTTCACGGCAGATGTCGAAAAACTATATCGGTTCATCTGGCTAAACGATAAACAACAACATCTGCAAACTATAGTCTGGAGATCTTCCCCTAACGAACCTCTACAAGATTGGCAGTTGGGCACAGTAACTTACGGAACAAAAAGTGCACCTTATCTGGCAATGCGCACTCTGCATAAACTCGCAGAAGATGAAAAAGATACTTACCCGGAAGCAGGAAACGTCCTAAAAAACTACTTCTACATGGATGATTTGGTTTACGGGCAAGATACTATTGCTGCATCGAAAACACTGGTAACAAAACTAATTGAGTTGCTAAAAAAAGGAGGATTTAACTTGAGAAAATGGAAGACGAACGAACCAACTATCTTGGAGGACTTGCGAGATGATCAAAAGAGCCAGAATACGAACATAGACTTTAGCCCAGAAGAAACAACAAACTCAAAAATGTTGGGCATGAGGTGGAATCAAGACAACGATAGCTTCACATACCAATGGGATCTACCGCTCAAGAAAAAGCTGACAAAACGCGTACTACTGAGCGAAATTAGCAAACTGTACGACCCACTTGGACTACTATCGCCACTTACAATAAAAACCAAACTCCTGTTCCAAAAAATCTGGATAAGCAAAATCAACTGGGATGAACGTTTATCCGAAGATCTCGCAACGGAATGGGAAACTATGAGAAAAGATATCCCAGTGCTTAACAAACTTTCCATACCACGATGGCTGCAATGTCAAGAAAACAACCTAGAGATATATGGGTTTTGCGACGCAAGCGAAAAAGCTTATGCATGTGTCATTTATAGCCGAGTTAAAAATCAAACCGGCGAATACAAGACTACGCTAATTACGGCAAAAACAAAGGTTGCACCAATCAGCAATAAGATAACAGTACCTAGAATGGAACTTTGCGGGGCCGTTTTACTAGCTAAACTGCTAGAAAAGGTGCGAAACACTCTCTACACGAAAAACCTACACATAAGATGCTGGACCGACTCCAAGGTCGTTTTAGCCTGGCTCCAGGGCGATATAAACAGATGGGACAAATATGTAGCTAACAGAGTGAAACAAATAAACAGCATTATCTCGGCAAACTGCTGGGACTATGTGAAATCAGAAGAAAATCCTGCTGACTGTGCAACTCGAGGTTTAACACCATTACAACTTCTCGATTTTAAACTTTGGTGGAATGGGCCAGAATGGTTACAAACAAATACGTTACAAAACCATCAAGACAATCGCTTGACCTACACAACAAACACTGAGTTGCGAGAAATAAACTGCTGCGCTGTCACATAATTACTTATACTTATTAAATTAGTTGACCAATAGCTGCCGTAGCGCTATAACCGCGGATTAGCATCCAAACATAACTTACGTGTAACTTTACAAATATACTGAGCTAAGGTGAAATCTGTGGTTTTCGTCAACTCACAACTTAACTACCTCTGAGCCATACAGGCACTACTGGTAATTTAGTAGGTAAAACAGAGATAAGAGACTATTCAAGTATGAAAAGTATTAGTAAATGTGTATGTAATTAACCCTTTATTGGTTATTTGGTAGGTAATGTTATCTTCCAGATAGTCCTAAGTGATACCCTTGTACCTATAGGATGAAATCATAATATGATTTCATAAAGGTAATATGGTATATTATACCTATCTATTTTGATATGCTAAGCTATAATTGATTAGTGTACAAGTTGTCAGTTTGTAACATACTTGTAGTTATTACTGGGATTTTTATTTTTATTTTCCTTCAGTATGATATGGTGGGATTCTTATTGCTCGGGATGGGTTAGACAGTCTTGACGATTTTTTTTTTTTTTTGTTCATAATGAAACTGAATTTTCTATTTTGTTTGGGGCTGACTCAAATGTATTTTTCAGATAAATTCTTTGTAGATCTATCTATTGTATTGTTTGTAAATGCATCTCAATATTTAATAAGTTCTTTGGCGGTATTGAGAGGATCATCATCTACCCGGCCTTCTCCCAACTATGTTGGGGTCAGCTTCCAGAGAATGGCTTTGGGAGGTTAAGATATTGAATTTGGTAGGTACCAAATATTTTCTTATCTATGTCCATAGCCAATAGCAGAATCAGAGGAATATAACTGCTTTGCCAGCATTTATTCTAGTATTGGTCTTCTTGAATTGTTATTTTGGAATATAAGCCGGGTTGTTGTTGAGGTCCACCATATATATTGATTTTTATTTTCAGTGACAAAAATAGTTCATTTATTTTTCAGACATAGTCCATTCCAACCGATTAGATTAAACCAAAACATCATAAGATATTGTGGTGGTGGTTTTCAATGGTGTGATTCCTGTTATTAACCCAGTAGAAGGATGTTTTATTATGTTATTTACAAAAGTAAGTAAATCAACTAATGTTGTGCTTTGTGGTTTTAATATTTATTGAATAGTTTTTATTGTTTTTGTTTGTAGCTAAAACATTGTGTACTCAAGTTTGTGATTGTTTCGGTTTGTTTATCAAATAGGATGAATTAAAGTTAATGTCAATTAGAGATTATATAACTTTTGTTCTGGTTTTAGTTTGGTTGCAGTGGGCATTGCCAGCTGATTTTGCTGCATCAGCCAAGTTAATCAACAATTTGTGTTTGTCATATGTTCTTCATAAGCATAGGGTCAGTCACTGCTTTCCCTATGATAGGGGTAATAACCAATACGGCTTGTTTCTGGAATATCTCAATCCCTTGTTTCCTCAGTTTAGAGGAATCTAAATGGGGTGAATAAGTATGGGAGCATGGAATAATACTTTGTATTATTCCAATTATGGTTTAGCCCATTGCACTTGTATCTGAAATCAAGAGTTTCCAGAGGTAGCATTTATCGTCAGCCATTGTATCACAGAATCATGTTTACAAAGTATCTTGTGTATTTAAATGTATGCCTGTAAAAATTGCACAATTTTGCATTATTGTTTTAGTTTACAAAATAGATATCATTTATCAGTTTTTGGCAGGATAATTAAGCCACCTAGAGCTAGATAAGTCACTGAGTATCTCGTACACAGTGTTATCTTTTAATTAGCTATATTTTGTTTGTTAAAAATGGCAATCCTTGATATGAAAGCTAGATCACGTAGTATTGAGATAACATGCTATAAGCATCTCGTGCTAAGCATGTGCGCACCATGTCAGATATGTGCCAGTTAGCAACATAGAATCAATGTTGTTGAGAGTACCTTGTACTTGTTGATAACAATCTAGTTAGCGAGGCAGAATTCCACACTCACTATAGGAAGTATAATGCTTTTGCAAGTTTATAACACACAGACAGTGTGCAAGGTTAAGTAAGGCTGTCTCGCAACCTTCATGCTTGTAAATTAAAAGTATATAGAACCACTTTTGACAATTCCTTAGCCAAGATCATAGAAATGTGACTTACCCCTGGTGACGAGTACATACCAGCGTTAGCTATGTAGAATAACATCGCTAAGTGCATCACGTGCTACGTTGGTAGTTTCATATTCAGCTGGTAACGTAGAATTAGCGTTACTGAGAGCATCTCGTGCTTACTGGAGGGGTAATGCTGACAAGCGCGTACCAGCTAGCTATGTACAGTTACATCGCTAAGGGCATCACGTGCCTCTCTGGTAGCTTCTCATCCAGCTAGTAACGTGGAGATAACGTTACTAAAGACATCTCGTGTCCACTGGAGAGATAGGTAATGCTTTAACAAGTTGTGTTGTGTTAATGTCCACCATAGTGCTTGTAAAACACTGTCAGTATCACGTACAAGGTGGTCAGTTAAAGCCAGGCATTCTCGCACATTAGGATTGTGGGAGGCCTCCGGATCTAAGTACATCTAATGTGGGTCAGGAACTCAAGACTAAAGCTGCTTCTAGTTAGTTCTGATGTAGGTAATTTATCAGCTTTCCTGTTAATATCGTTGATGGACGCCTTGTCCGTCTCAGGTTTTCACTAACGATGCACTTATTGCACTTTCTATCACTTAACATAATTAACATTTGTTATTCTAGTAAAAAGTTCCGTAAACTTATTTTAAATGAATAATTTTAAGAGAGCAAATTTTTTCGTGCGATGAAAAAACGCGCGCGAAAGAAAAGTGACATTCCTGCGTGTGTTGCCACCGGGGACGATAATTCTATTAAATAAAAATTATTAATTTATAATGTTTTATGTCTAAACGAACGCGATGTCTACGCTGTGCATAAGAATTACTACTTTGTTTAACGAATTATATTTCAGATCGCCGTGAAGTAAAATCACGCTCTAAAAAGTATGAAACAAGAAAATTTTTCAGACAGAAATCAAGACATAGGTACAAACATGGTCAAGGTAAACCCTGTACACCTACAAAATTATAATGGCATGCGACCACGGCTTTACCTTGACCATTTTTGTACCTATGTCTTGATTTCTGTACACTTTGATATCCCTAATTCCCCTTTAGTAATAAAAAACAAAAAATGACAAACATAATTTTCAAACATACAAACCCCTTCTTTTTGCTCGCCTACATTATAAATGGAACCCGTGTGCAAAATTTCACGTTCCTAGTCTCAGTAGTTTCGGCTGTGCGATAACTTTTAATTTTAGTATTTTCTAGTAAGACGTTCATAAATGTTTACTAAATTTCGTTTATGGAGGTACATTTCCCTGTAGACAATGCTGTGTCCCGTACGTGAGCTGCGTGCCGCACCGCAACTACTTTGATACGCGAGCGCCGTCTGTATTGTAGGGAGTATCGATAATCTCGACATTTTAAAGTTTGTCTTTTTTGTGTTTTCTTTTTCAAAACCAATGATGTTTTTTTTTAAAATCGGATGCTGTAGAATGGTAGTAGACCATGGTCTCAACAACGTTTGTTCTAGCAAATCTGTGATTCAAGTTTTACGGTGTATAAATGTATATTTTCAGAAGATAGTTAATCAAAACTGTGAAATATTTGGCAGCTATTTGTGACGTTGCTAACTTTCAGAATGCACACTTGCACAGCCACAAGTTGTGCAATTTCATATCATAATCGATAAAGAATCGATAGGGACAGTACGAAACATCTCCGGAAAAACATTTTACGTTGGAGAGTCACGTGTAAACTTCCTTATCATACTCTCATTAAACTGCCCGAGTAACGGAAACTTAAAAATAGTACTAAATGATACCTTATCCGTATATATCGTTTAAGGAAAATTGGTATCGAATATTGTTAAAATATCGGTCAAGTACGAGTTTGAATTGCACATCGGTTCCGTACTGGTTGGTCTCAGTAAAAATCTGTAGAATTTTACCACCGTTGTTGTCTTATAGTTTAAAATACTTGGTAGGCACTTCACTATTTACACGGATCACAAACCCATCATACGCGTATGCGCCGTGAGAGTTGTTTTCCGAACCGGTTGAGATACCTGGACTACGTCGCGCATTTCACCCCGGAAATCGAGTTTTTCGCAGGCACAATGTTCTGGCGGATGCTTTGTCGCTTGTGGAGGCAATAGTGGTACCAACGTTCGCCTACACAGCTCAAATGTGCAAGGCATAGTTCAAAGAGAACGATCCTAAGTTGCAAGAAGGCTTGACGAGCAACAACACGTCTCTCAGGATAGAGAAAGTACCCTTCCTGGACTCAGGCGCGGAACTATTGTTACGTCTCCACTAAATAAGAGCAAGTTTTATATTTTAAAACTTGCTCTTATTTATATGAAATTATTAAAATAGTATTTTTCTCCTCTTGGAGTTCTGAATAAAATTTCCTTACCCACTAATATGGATCGTAAATCACGACGGTTTGACGCATAGCAACGATACAAATTCTAATGGATCTTGTAGCTCGCGTTCACACGATGCCATAATAATATCAAAATCAAGCTATAGCAAGTATGTTTCCAGTAAAAGCTGACCTCGCATTGCCTTCCTTACAAATGAGTGGTTATTTCTAAGTCATCCGAGGCGGACGATAGACGAGACGGAGGCCCGAGTGGACGATAAAAAAGTTATAATTACAATCTTCTATCATCTATCTATATTCTAATATATCTGTAAAATAAAGATAAAAATGTAACGCCGAAATGAAATGAAATTGTTTATTCTGTAAATAGGATATCAGATTTTAATATGACGTGTAACAGTGATTTACACGTAATATTAAAAAAAAAAAATAGCTAGATGAGTTCGCCGTTTCCTATCTGACTACTCTGAGAAGAAAGGTCGAAACAAGGCTTAGCAGAGCGAGCAGCTTAATCCCAAGCTTTTTTATCTTCTAAATAATCTGAAATTTGATATAGTACCCTTTTTCACAAAGTTTGGTTATAATACAGATTTTAAATCGTTTAATGGGTAAGTTTCGAAAGTCAATGGGAAGTTTGTTGTAAAAGCGTATACATTGACCCATGAACGAGTTGCCTACTTTGTGGAAAAGTGTGCGATGTACAGCAAGGTCGTGTTTATTCCTGGTATTTAAACTTTGAAAATCGGACATTTTCTTAAAATTTAATATATTTTTGTGTACATACAATAGGTTTTCTAAAATATATTGTGAGGCTACAGTCAGAATATTTATTTCTTTGAATTTTTCTCTAAGGGAATCTTTTAAACCTTGTCGACCTGTCTATTTTTTTTTTACAGCATAAGCGGCCTATCTTAACCTTCCTACCAATTTTTCTATGTGTGGCCCACACATAGAAAAATTGGTAATTTACTGTCAATAGTGATTACAAGAATAACTCAACAGGGTCCAACTCTGTTTCATTAACTTGAACATTGGTAGATAGTTACCTGACATTTGGCATTGAAAATTTAATGAGTTTAGTCGTTTTTTCAGTTCATGAGAAGTTTATTTACATTAAGCCAATGTACCACTTTAGAGAGTGCATTGTTAACTTGTTCAAAGTTGACTAACTGACGTTTGATTTAAAAAATGAGAGAAGTGTCATCTGCGAATAATACGATCTTGTGATTATCACTTACGTGGTAAGGCAAGTCATTGACATAAATTAGAAATAAGAAAGGACCAAGAATTGAACCTTGTGGAACGCCCATGGTGACCGCAGATCCTGCAGATCTCTTGCCATTAACATCGACCCTCTGAATTCTGTTGTTCAGATAAGAAGTCAGAAGGTCAAGAGCCTTGTATCGAAGGCCTTGGACAAGTCGCAGAAAATGTCAAGGGCATCTTGCGACTCCTCCCAGGCCTCGAATATGCTCTTCAGTAATTCCACGCTCGCGTCTGTAGTTGAACGACCCTTTTTAAAAGTAAATTATGTGCATTGAAATGTCCTAACATTTGTTTTAAAATTAATTTTTCAAAGAAATTTCTCAAAGTAGGTAATATCGAAATAGGCCGAAAATTTGTGGGATCAGTTGTGCTGCTAGATTTGAACAGTGGAATCACTTTGCTAAGTTTCATCAGATCAGGAAATACACCAGATGCAATACAAGAGTTAAAAACGATTAGATAATCCGCAAAGGTCAGCAGTTTTTTTTTACATCAAGAGTTTTAAAAGGTTCTATAATGTCTTTAGCAGTTATAATTGTGAATTCAATTAGTCACATTCTGGTACGCACTCTTTACTCACACGTCATTCTTCCCGTTTCTGAATTAATAATATCGACGCCAGAAGTATCAATTAACATAAGGGACATTTTGGCGAAAATTAGTTATATATATTATTGGATTCAGAATTTCCCGCTCTTTCGATTGGTATCATTAAAATTTCTCTATCGTTAAAAAAAAATCCCTTACTGTTGTACAGTAAGGGATTTTTTTTTAACGATAGAGAAATTTTGGACTGCGTAAAACAGTTTTAAGAAAAAAAAAAACAGTCATTAACATTTTTTCTTCTCAGAAAAATAAAGTAAGTCATACCTTAAACCTCAAATCAGTCAATTTAAATAACATGTTCCTTACTTTCATTCGTGATACGAGTTTTTTTTAAGAACTATTTATTCTCTTATATTATTAATAAAGGACTTTTATAGTGTTGCAATTGGATGTAGCTATAGATTATCTACTAACATTGATGGTATTTTAAAACCATGGAAATAAATTCATTACATGATTAATGTTAGTATGAACCAACATTAAATTTGTGTATGTTGTATTGTGTTGTAATTTATAATAATTGCGCAGACATAAAAGTCGAAAATAGAAAAAAATATTATTTTCAACTGTTTTATTTTTGTTTTCCTAAATTTCTTTTAGATCTGTGATAGCTAAGCTGTAAAAGCTGAAACTAACGTGTAGATTTGCTTTGCAATTTTAGTAAATAATCTCTAGTTACATCAAATTCAACACCGTAAAAGTCCTTTACAGTAGAATTACGTATAATTTTCTATTTCTCTTGCTGCTTATACTATGCTCAACGGTTTACACATAAAATATTAGTAACGTAAGGCACAACTAAACTTTTTAATCTTTCGTTTATAGCATGAAAGAAGAGGAAAATCTTATAAACTTTGCTCTATACACTATTAAATTTGGAGCAGACAGTAAAAAGTTATATACAAATAAAAATAAAAAAAAACTTTTTTTGCCTCTCCTGAAAAACCGTGGTTTGTCCCTTACATTAATGGATACTTCTGGTGTCGATATTCCAAGATGTTTTCATTTTATTTCCAGAAGATTTTATTTTATTTTTAAAGTTTATGTCTTTTGCTGAGGAACAGGCATTAAGTTTTAGAATCTTTCTTAACAAATTCTATAAAAGTTTCATCATGGTTATATGTTTTCTCGTGATAACTTTTTCCTACTTTTGTATATACCGTGGTGTTGCCCAATCGCTAAATATAACGCGGTCACAAACAGGCAATGTTTTTGAGGTGAAAATCTTCCTAAACTAAAATAATAAAAATAAAAATGTTTTTATATATGCTTCACTTAACAAAAAGGGTTTCGTGTTTGGAGCCTCCTTTTAAGCAAACAATGCTTGTGTTAAGAGAGTCCGCTCTTCCATAGTATAGCATAATATTAATCTATTAAAATAAATCCGTAGGTACTTAAAATATCAAATAAAAACAAATATGTTAGTGAGAGTGTGATTCGAGTGTAAATACCTGTGCGTAGTGTGTCTGTATGTGAAAGTGTCTGTGAGAGTGAATGAGAGAGTGTATGAGAGAGTTTATGTTACGAGTGTAAGTGAGAGTGTATGTGTGAGTGTATCTGCTACTTTATGTGCTCCAAAAGTGCCTCCGTTTCATTATATGTAAGTGTCTTTATACAACTGGTTATTGTTTTTTTACATTCGTTTTTTTTGTGTATATGTAAATATGTCTGTTTATTTTGTTATACAGTTGAGTAGACCGTTTATAAAATTGCCTACAAGCAAACATGGTTTTAGTCTTTGGAATTTGTGATTCAATGTCGGTGCTCCTTTTCCGTAATAAGTTTGGATCATATGATAGGGTTTTATGCTTTTTTAAGACTAATTGGATAACGTACAGTTTTATTACGGAAAGTAGATCACTCATTTATTATAAGATATCAGTGGGACATCTTTTATTTTTATAGGTAATACATTATCTTTATCAGAGCTCATTGGGATCGCTCCACGTCTATAAAATTAGTTTTCGCTACCTCCCCAAATAGGGATGCAATATAACAAGACAGACTGCACCAAAGCCATGTAGATCTCATTAAGAACATTTTTTGGGGGATCCAGCTTATCTCCTAACCATATTTAAGACCTTTTCTCACAATTGATGAGGTTAAATAATAAAGCAAACCCGGTAGTTTTTCTATTAAATGCATTAGTCTCGCAAAAACTCGAAAATGGCTCGACTGATTTGAATACTTTTTTTTTTGTTTTATTGGCCTTAATACTGGGGTGGTTTATGAAAAAAGAAAATAAGAAAAAACCCAAAGGAAATGCCAAAAAAAAATGTTCCACGTGTTACGAAGTTCACCGGGTCATCTAGAAAGAAATACATTTCGTTTATTTACTCAGGCTCACGGTGAATTCTCGGATATAAAGTTCAGCGTTTTTGTAGAGGTTGATTACGACTGAGTTGGGGTTAAAGGTAAGGGTACGGTTTGGGTCTGAGATAAGTAAAGGGTATCTACAGTATAGTAAAGTAAACATTTATTTGTATAGATTGCAGGTACAGTAAATAAGATATGACTGTTAAAATATGGGTGATCCTTGTATAATCTACCTTATAATAGGCATGCAACATTATTATAAAATTAGTGAATTATACATAAAATGAAATGCAATGATGATATATGTTGCCGGGGTTGCGGTTATTGTCCGAAAGGGTTACCGTGGCTCCTGGCAATATAGGCAAATGAAGAAACACGGGTGGGTGTTAGTCATCAAGAGTCTGACAGGGAGCTAGGGTGCACCCGCTCCACCCAGAGCGGGAGAAGTTATTTGATAATTTCCACCAAAAAAAGAAAAAAATAAATGATGATATATATGGTTACATCTCCTTTATTTCATTTAAATACATATAATTTATATTTTTAAATATTAAAACATATAAAATATAAAAACATTTAAAAATATAAAAAATAGTAGCTCACCGGTATCGGGAACAGGGTCCAAGCTACCGGCGGTCAGGGCTCCAGGGAGAGGAACCTTCTGACAATGCGAGCCGTGTCCAGGAGTACCGCTCTTTGGATCAAGCCCTTGATCCAGTTGCCCAACGAGAGCCTCCTTAGGTGTTGGTCGAGGCTCTTGGCGATTAAGCCATTGGCTGTCACGACTATCGGCACAATGATTGCTGAATCTACTTCCCACATGTCGACAACCTCGCGAACCAAGTCAAGATACTTGATTTGTTTATCTTTCTCAGCTTTCACGAGGTTCTCGTCATGCGGGACAGTTATGTCAACAATCATTGTGCGCCGCTCTCCTCGATCCACCACCACTATATCAGGCTTATTGGCAACAATAGTTCTGTCAGTGATGATGGATCGATCCCAGTACAATGTGATATTTCCATTTTCGAGAACTGGGTCGGGCACATACCTGTAGTACGGCACTTCCGATTCCACAAGGCTGTACTTCAGAGCAAGTTGCTGGTGGATAATCCTGGCTACAAGGTTGTGTCTATGCAAGTACTCTTCATTAGCTAGACGAGAACACCCGGAGATAATATGTCGGATTGATTCTCCCGGACGGTGGCATGCCCGACAGATGTCAACCATGCCGCCCTTCACAATAAATCTCCGGTAATTGTTCGTCATCATAACTTCGTCCATAATTGCACAGACAAAACCTTCGGTTTCCCCAAAGAGGTCACCAAAACGCAGCCAGGTTACGGACGCTGGTAAATCTACATCGGGCCCATGCAGGGCCCGGAAGTAGCGTCCGTGAAGCTCCTTACTCTGCCATACCTCCATGCGATCCTTAGTGTCAAGCACTACAGGCTTGCGCCAGTTCTCTTTAGCCAAGGAGAGCGGGGTAAGGCCCTTGTCCACCACGACCACATCTCGATGCATCCCCACGTCGACTCCAAGGAAATATTCCCTGAGACTGCATATCTCGCGATTGTGGAGGGTCTTAGCGTTTAAAAAGCCTCGACCTCCACACTTTCGCGGGATATACAGTCTCATTACTGATGACCGTGGGTGATGCATTCGATATGCAGTCAGCAACGTACGGACCCTCCTATCCAAGGCGTCGAGTTCGGTCTGAGTCCATTTGAGTATGCCGAAAGAGTACATCAAAACTGGCATAACCCAACCGTTGAAGGCGCGCACCTTATTTCCGCCTGATAGAAGACTATTTAATACTTTTTTCAGGCGGCCAAAGAAGCGCTCCTTCAACGATTGCTTCATGTCAGTAACATTGATGCCCAACGCTTCCGACATACCCAAATACTTATAGGTTTCGGATGCGGAGAGGGCTCTAAGGTTTATGGAATCCGAGAGTTGGGTTCCCACGGATTCCACAATCTCCCCTCGCTTTACATTCATGACCGCACATTTGTCCACACCAAATTCCATCCTGATGGCGTTACTGAAAGTTTCAGTTACTTTCAGTAGCTCCATCAGTTGCAAATTGTTGGGGGCAAAGAGTTTTAGGTCGTCCATGTAGAGGAGGTGAGATATAACCTGACCACCTCTCCTCAACCGATAGCCAAGACCTGAATCCTCCAGCAGTGTGCTTAGAGGATTCAGGGCTAAGCAAAACCAGAGCGGACTCAAACTGTCGCCTTGAAATATGCCTCGCTCGATCCTTATCGGCTCGCTATTTCTCTGGATATTTCGACATCCTGGATAGCGAAGGACCGTCCTCCATTGCCCCATACACGACATCAGGAAAGTGCGCAGAGTTGTATCTACTTTATACAACTCCAGCACCCTCATGAGCCATGTATGTGGCACCGAGTCATAGGCCTTCTTATAATCTATCCAACATGTCGATAGATCCTTTCGGGAACGGCGAACCTGTTGGTTAATGGCCATATCAATGAGGAGTAGCTCCTTAGTACCGCGGGATCCGTTCCTACATCCATTTTGAGAGGCAGACATGATGGAGTTGGTGTCAATATGTTTGTTAATTTTAGCTCTCAAAATGGATGTAAGAACTTTATAGACCCTCGGTAAACACGTGATCGGTCTATAATTTTTGGGTTCCGCGGTGCTACCAGATTTATGGAGCAGCTGGGTAACTCCTGTCGTTAGGAACTGGGGTAGCGAACCAGACTCCAAAGCAGTCTGGTACTGAGCCGCCAAGCGAGCATGCGATCTTACAAACCATTTTATCCAGAAATTGTGCAGCCCGTCCGGCCCTGGAGACTTCCAGTTAGGCAACGGACGGACTGCACGAGCTACATCTTGGGGGCAGATAGTAATAGCCCCCATTTCTGGTATTGGATCGCAGGCTCGCTCGACTTCCCGAGTTCAATCACCTTATTTTATTTATTCATATATACTTTATTGCACACCACAAAAATACATAACAAAAAATAATCAAACACTACAAAATATACAATGGGCGGTGTAATTGACAGGTACCGACCAGATGCAGCGCCAAAAAGAGCACATGGCATCATCATCCGGCCGATGTGTGTCAGCCACACCTTGGTCTGGTCGCTCCCAAGCCCTATAAACCCACCTTTCATCGCTCTGGAAGGTGCGATTCTGAGTGTATCGTTCTACTCGCCGCTTATACCTACGAATACAGTTTGCCCATGCATACACTTTCTGCTTCAGGAAGTCGATGCGCTCTGTGACACGGGTCATATAGTCCTGAGGGCTGATATCAGTCCCTAAGAACGCCCGCCTCACAAAGCGCATCACTATAGGGCGAGTATTGCCCTCCCTGAAGCAGAATAGTTTGCCGATGAGCGTTCTGGCCCCACCAATACGGCGCTCAATTCTGCACTGCCAAGCTGGTGCGGCTGGTTTTGGTCGTGTAGCTCTAGAGTCATTAGCAAATTTGACGTGAGCTACACGACATGCCGCAACAGCCGCGCAGTACAGAATTGAATGTGTATCAGTGAGGTCTTCGCAGTCATCAAAATAGTTTGACAACTGCGAATCCAGAACCGCCACCAGCGCCTTATTTTTGTTATGCATGGGCAAACGAGGTAAACGTGGTCTAAGTTCGGGCGACATGAACCGATATTCCTGAATCGCACCCTCTAAAGCACTCCTCAATTCTTCATTGCACTGGGTACTTACATTTGTAGCCCTGTCATCAATCCTTTCGTCAGCTTGACTTGTAATTATCTGTGATGGTACTATAGCACTCCGTAACGGGGGGGCGATGACATGGCTACTTTGCATTTCACTTCGCAGGCGATCAAGTACAGTGTCATCCAACATATGATTACGCTGGATGACCCGTACCTGATCCGACAGTCGTTGTGCCGAAACGTTGACAGCTGGCTCAAGCACCTGAAAAAGAGAGAGCATCCGAACACGGTACGCGGTCAGATTGATTCCCCCCCCTGTAGCCCCATAGTATGAGCGCATGACCATCTCATGCGCTGCACACTTCCGCCGGGAGCTGGGACCCTATCAGAGGCCGGTGGGCCTCGAGGTCCTAAACCATCCGGCGGCCGGCGTCCTCCCCGTCGGCGAGCAGGTGGTGGCGTCGTGGGTGGGGAGAAATACTCGTCACTCGAGCTCGACGCAACTGCCGCGGCCGGTGTCATCACAGCGTTCACAGTAGGGCTGAGTACCGGCGGCGACGAGGCGGAGCTGAGCGGCGAGTCCGGAGGTGGTAGGCGTGCACGTCGAGCTGCTGATCGTGTCAACATTTTTCTTTATTTGATGGATTTCTGTATTATAGGAGGTGACATGTCAGCTCATGTCACCTCCTGTTCGGCAGTTTTTGGTTCATCTATGTGTGTATTTTTTTATTTTTTGCAATAAATGGGATTTGAGATTCTTTCTTTACATTAATTAACTATTGCACTGTGTCTAAACTGCGTCGAAAAGTATAACTAATATTAAAAAATGTGAAAAATGGGAAAATAAAATTTCAAGACGTTTGTTGACTTCGGTGTTGCCAGCGTTACATTATTTTTAGATATTACAGTTCAACAATAGTAGTCATGGGACATTCAAATAATAAAAAAAATATCTTCAATACAATAGGAATAAAATAAAATAAATCAAAACAATGTCATAATTAGGTATGTCAAATTAAATTATATTACATTATCAATAATAAAGCATTGAGTCTTGTTGCTTGAATTATTAAATTAAATTATTATTATTATTCAGTAAAATAGTCAGTGTCATGTCATAGTGTATATTAAATACAGAACCCCAAAAAAAATTGCAAAATATAACTATTGCGGATACCTACTTGTGGTTAGTAGCCTAATCTTTTTAATAATGTCTACGACGGATGCGGGAAAACCGTGAATTTTAGGATATAATATTATTTTACATTATTATCCCAGCCAAGCTTGGAAAGCAAATTTTCAGAGCTGTGACTATAAAGTGTAACCGTTAACTTCAGTTGGTTTTAATTTGTTCTAAGTACACAACCAATTAACAGTATTTTTTCAAAATGATTTTATTAAGTTTTTTATTATTTTCTGTTTTGGTAAGTTTCTTTATACATTATTTTTATTTCTTGAGCTGGATTTATTTATCATTTTTTTTAAATAAAACGCATTCTAGCCGGCACACTCCTGAAGGTTTACCTACACCTTCCATTTATTCAAATAAATAACCGGCCGGAGTCGGACTTGCACACGAAGGGTTCCGTACCACCGTACAATATTTAACACTACATATAAAAAAAGAACTTCAATTTAAAAACACGTTATTAATTTTTAAATTTATTTTATTTTATGTAATTATAGTGGCAACAGAAATACACAATCTGTGAATATTTCAACTCTACTTAAATGTCTTAGGTAGACAGTTTCGGTTCATTAGATACAGCTTCTGGAGGCTATTCAGTTGCACTCACAACAGCTTAAAGTATCCACTATTTGACATTTTGTTGTTATGTTTCTTCAACGCCATGCAATTGAACTGCATCGGATACACTCTCATACCTGCTGCACCGGCCATTTTGCCGGCAAGATCGCCACTCGTCCACATAGTCTCAAGCTATGCGGAGTGGCAATCTTGTGGCCACTCAACTGCAACAAGAATTTTCGTAAGCCAATGTTGAATGTATAAGCAGTTGGTGTTCATTAATCAATAAATTACTCAATAAATAAACAAGCCAAAGAATTGGCAAATAATTGCTAGTGGATCAGGCCGCCACAACGTGATTATAGTATGTTAATCAATTATTATTTTTATTGCAGTTATATAACACAGAAGTAAAAGCCGGTGTTGTGAATGACACGGAAACGTTGAATCCGTAAGTATTAATACTTTTTAACTAGACAAAAAATGAATTATTCGTGTTGCTGTCGTTTGATCTTTGTCAGTCGACCCCAACATAGTCGGGAAAAGGCTAGGCTCATGATGAACTAGACGAAAAAGAAAGACGTTAGAAGTATTGGCAAACAATAATTAAGTATTCAAAATAACTCCGTGCTCAATTACATTATTAACCATACCGCTGGTAACAACGTTTGGATTACAAAAACCACTTATTATGCTACGGAATATGGTCGCTGTCGAAGTTGGACGGTACCATGGACATGCGGATGTTCGTAATTACCAACAAATTTTCAAACAACATAACAATTACTTCGAGTAACTAAATAGTTTCCTAGTGGTCCTTTGATAGTCTACCAGGAAAAGATTTTATCAGCTTGGCCACTAATTTGACACAATTCTTTATTATCAGTGAGGCCACGGTCGAAAAAGCCGGAACTTTGGAAATACCTACACTATTATATTGATAAACCAAATTATTATTTTAAACAGAGCTTATTTTTCCATCGTCTGATGGAACACAAATACTTCCCGATTAAAGTTATCAGATTGTTGAAAAGTGCTATCGTCAGCACTATGGGAGGACCAGTATCAACAAACTCCCTTGTGGGACTCCGTATTTAACCGTGGTTATTTCTATTATAGTAGATACAAATAGGGAGAAACAAGATTTCAAATGTTTTCCTTTTGTATATCTCCAGTTTTGGCATAACAAATGATCTATGTAGTCAAATACCTTTGTAAGGTTCATTTAGAATAGCGCAAACTACATTATTTTATCTACATTTAATTTGAAAGAGATTCAGATTATGCACATATGAACGAACATGACATATCCAATTATTATTAGAGAAAAATAAAAAGGGATCTTATGGCAATATTACACATTATAATAAAAAAAACTAAAGGGGGTGCAACATACTTTAAAATTATTCAATAAAACTATCCAATGTTGCTCTTCCAAATGACTGGAAATATAATTGTTTTTAGAAAACACCAATTTGATTAACTATAAAAAATATTATGTATAAAGTATGATACATGGAGGGTCTTTATATTAGTAATAAATTCTTTTAAATCGAAAGAACGAAAATATATCATCGGACAGTCGGTTAAACACACCATTGAATTGTCCTGTTTTGAGCTTGATAAGCATGTTATAGTATGCGTATACAGACCTTCAAATTATCAGAATATATCTGTGTTTGATTCTGTAATGGAAGATTGAAGAAACTTAGTTCTAGTAGTAAGTCAATAATCGTATGTGGTGATTTTATTATTAATTTATTAGAAAAAGAACTCGAATACTGTAAGATTATTAAGTCTTCTTAGGTCATTTGATTTTTCAAATGTTTTTATTGAACCAATCCGAGTGATAGCTTCTTCTGCCACTTGTATAAATAATATTTTTTGTAATTGCGATTACGTACACAAAAAAAAACTGCAAATAAGTTGCCATCTGATCACAGTGGACAAACAATAACATTTTACTCCTACATGCTTTTATAAAAAAAAAATAAGATTTAGGCCAATTACATGTAAAAATTTAGCGAAATTAAATTTTTTGGACAGTAAATGATGTATTCAGAGTTTTAATAATATAATATGATCCAAATGACTTCTACGCCGAGCTCTTTTCACTATTAAACAAGCAATTTAATGATAATTTTTCACTAAACACTAAGAGTATTTACACAAAGTTCTTATTTTGTGATTGGGCGACTCTAGGTATTCGTAAAAACAGGGAAAATATTTTTTTAACTTTATGGCCTATGTTACAAAATATTCTAAAACTTTTAAAAGTGTGTGCAAAAAAGACAGCACTAGCTGTCTTAAATTTAAAAAAAAAATGTAAAGAAATATGTATATATAATTAGTAAAATTATTTGACATTATAGAAATGAGAAAAAGTTTCAGGAAAAAAAAACTAAATATAAAAAAGAATTATACAATTAAATCTCTAAGTTTAGTCCTTATCGAGGCCACGGAACTAGCAAAAACATCTATTTCGCCACAAACGGAGTTGGCAAGAGAAAGCATGCGGTAATTGGGTGAAAAATTACCTATGTTAGTTCAACTATGAGTCGGGACGAAAGTTCTTCGGTTAATTAGGCGGCTACTACTACGCGGAACACAAATATTCACTTTTTCTAAAAGCTCGGGAGAATTTATGAAATAATTTACTAATTTCAACAAAAACATAAAATCCAAACATATTCTACGTGCGCCTAAAGCTTTCATTAAATAATGACTCAGCCTAGAGTTATACGAGTTCAGACTATGACATCTGTTATCCGAGTAACACAAGTGATATAAAAACCTTTACACTTTGCACGTAAAATTCTTTCCGACCCAGATGACCCCATTACACTCCTCCAGGAGAAGAATAAGGCCACTAGTACAGTGCACAAACACAGACGCCTCCCGTCATTCTGACCTCGCCGCCGAGGTCCTTTGCGATCGCGACCGTGTCCCCGAGTAAATGATACTCCACCCCGACCCTTGCTCGAAAACGAGGTGCCAGCAGTTGTTGCAGCTGAGCACGTAGCTTGAAATACCCCGCCTAATAATCATGATGTTAACCAAATTTTGATCCAGCCTGTCCCCTCTTGCTGTCCTCCCCCCAGCGACGCCCTAAGCCGAGGTTCGTACCCCACAGGGGGTGCCCCTTTAGCGAGTGTTCGCTTTGCTTTAATTTAGAATAATTTACTTGCTCCTGGTTGGAGGCTCTAAGTGTAGTAGCTTAAGGCACCCACAGGAAAGTCCGGTTAAGCAGCCAAGACCTTAGTGGTCAAAACTGCGAGTTGCCATGTTAAAAAAAAGCACGTAAAATTTAATCGGAGAAGCAACCGGATGGCGAGTGGTAATCTGGGTCTTGAAGTCATACCGAACCCCCCGTACCGTCCGAATGTACCCCAAATAAACGGGGGCAGAGATAGGGAGGGGGGGGGGGGGGCAAAATGTTTTTTTTTTGTCGAGGCATTCTAGTGGAAATGCGGTTGCTTTGAAGTTTAAACCCTATTTATATAATTTCAAAAAATTGCCACCCCCCAACATCGTTATAACTGAAATAATGTCTTGCCCATTCTTCTCCATACGAAAACTACCTTTTGGAAGGAGGAACTAGAATCAATTCCATTTTTTGTAAATTTTGACATTCAAAAGTGCTTTTTATATGCCTAATTGGAATACATTATTTGGCTTTGAGTTAAGCTCTATATAATTCTTGAAACTCCTTTACAGACGATTTATCACATAAAATGAGGGTGAATTTTAACAAAACCGGATCTGATTGATACACACAAATTTGATGAAATCTTTATTGGAATCGATAGAACGATCAATATAATTTAATGTTTGAAGATGATTTCATGCAAATGCTGGCCGCGGCTCCGGTTTAGATGGCCCATTCGCAAGGCCCAATTTCGGCACACTCTCTCCAACATATCAGCCGGTATATCACGAATAAATGCTTCAATATTGGCTCCCAGTGCGTCAATCGTTGGTGGTTTAGCCCTGTAGACATGAGCCTTAACATGGCCCCACAAGAATCCGCCTATATATAATTGGCCGCCTAGATCGTGTGATCTAACGCCTTTGGACTATTCCAAAGGCGTTAGATCACACGATCTAGGCGGCCAATTGACGGGCCCAAAACGTGAGATAAACTGTTCACCGAAGGCGGCTCTCAATTGGGCCATTGTTTCGCGTGCCGTGTGGCATGTGGCACCGTCTTGTTGAAACCACATGTCAGGCATGTCCAATTCTTCCATTTTGGGCAAAAAAAAAATCGCCAATCATCACACGGAAGTGCTCGCCATTCACAGTAACGTTTCGGCCATTGTCGTCTGTGAAAAAGTACGGCCCGATGATGCCGCCGGCCCATAATCCACACCAAACAGTACATTTTTCGGGATGCAGTGGTAGCTCTTGCAATGTTTCTGGCTGGTCTTCACTCCAGATGCGGCAATTATGCTTATTGACATATCCATTCAACCAGAAATGAGCTTCGTCGCTGAACACAATTTTTCGATAAAAAAGTGGATCTTCCTCCAACTTTGCCAATGCCCATTCACCAAATGTTAGACGTTGTGGGAGGTCGTGTGGCTTCAATTTTTGCACCAGCTGTATCTTGTAAGGTTTTACACCCAAATCCTTTCGCAAAATTTTCCACGTAGTGGAGTAACAGAGGCCCAATTGCTGCGAACGGCGGCGAATCGACATTTCACGGTCATCAGTAACACTGGCGGATACAGCCGCAATATTTTCTTCGGTCCTCACTCTACGTATGCGTGTTCGTGGTTTAATGTCCAATAATGTAAACTGGGTTCGAAATTTACTCACAAGCTTCCGAATAGCTGCCTCAGTATTAGGCCGACCAAACTGCCCATAAATTGGAAGAAGTGCGCGATGCACTCTCTTAACCGAGCATGCATTTTGATAGTAAAATTCAATAATTTGCAAGCGTTGTTCGTTCGTAAGTCGATTCATGGTTAAATTATAGACCAAACTGAACAAGTTTGACAATGACACAAGACACGATTCACGCGTGATCTGTCAAAAACAGTGTTGCCAAAAAGATACCAGCAAAAAAATCACCCGTTATGTCAACCATTTTTCAGATTATCTAAAGTAATTTTTCAAACATCTTTTATACTGTGATAATGCGTAAGTAACATATTACAATTAAATGATAGAAAATTTTAAACTCATATTAAAAGTTCACTGTGTAAAGTGTAAGAGCTGAAGAGTTTGTTTTTAATCTCGGATACTACCAGTTGGTATAATTATTATTTTTTGCATTTGGTAGGTAGCCTAATTCTTGAGGAAGTTTGTAGTTTATTTAACATCACGCCACAACCCTTAAGCGCCGAGCAAAAAGAAAAAAAAAAAACAGACCGAACGCTAAAACAAAGTAATGGCGCGGGTGAGCGATGCGATGCGAGGCGGTGGGAAGGGGGACCAAGAAATTTCATGCGGATGAAGTCACGGGCAGAAGCTAGTATATTGATAAAACAAGATGGCAGACCAGATCGTTCTGATTTTGGCTACGCGCCAAGAGAACCTTGTGCTATAGACAGCAAGACAGATATATCACAAATGCGAAAGTAATGTTACCTTTTCACGCCTCAATGGCGAAACGAATTTCAATTGGTAAACAGGTAGACAATGGGTATAAAAGGGGTATAACCTGGATTAGGACGTAGAACAATTTACATATCGGTAGTACGTTCCTGTGGGATAAATTGCGACCTCCGCGGCCATGGCGTGGGCAAAAGCTAGTCTTAATATACAGTATGTTAAATAACAGAATAAAATGAAAAGTCCTGACTGGCTGGCTGAACGCCCAGCCCAAACCATTAGAAAGTTGAAATTTTGTACAGAGGTTCCTTTATAGTGTAGACAAGGAATAAGGAAGGATTTTACGAAATTCAACCCCTGAGGGGGTAAAATAGGAGATTAAAGTTTGTATGGGATACCCGTTAGTTTTGTAGTTTAAACCATGAAAATTGGTTTTTGCTAGTTTTTGCTTGCTTCTTTGCCCGCGTGTATGTTGGAAAATGTCCTACGGGACGTAGTACCGGGATAAAAAGTACCCTATGTATTACCCCGGTTCGTCTTCGTTCGGACTTCGTTCACATTTTCACTTTTTTTCGATTTTAAAAGGCTCGATTCCCCCATATGGTATGTTTCACAATAATGATAAATAAGTCTCAGAGTCAGTCACTAAAAACAGCGGGTATTGATCTTAGATTTTTTTTTTTAGATAGGGCATCTCATAGTTGACCTCTGAGAAGTCATGCTACTTAACCGGGCTTTCCTGTGGGTGCCTTAAGCTACTATACTGAAAACCTCCAGCCAGGGATTATTCAACTATGCTACTTAAAACTAGGTGAACGCTTAAGTTTTACGTGGCCTGAGAATGAGCTTATCTAGCAGCCTCGTTGTGTTAGCACCTGAGGGCAGAACCTCTAATGTAGTATATAAAGAGGTACTTTAAATATAAACTCAAAAATAAATAGTCTTAACCCCTGTGAATAACAATGTAAGTAATTTTACCCTCAGTTACCGGATTTTACAATAGGTGGCATGCGAGTCGTTTAAAAAAAGAGTGAAAATGGCAACGAAGTTTAACACATAATTTTAATCCCGGAAAATATCCCACGGGAGCGTAGGTACTAATTCCCATGGGATATTTTCCAACATCCACGCGGGCTAAGCCGCGGGCAAGAGCTAGTTAATAGATACAAATAAAAATATTAGCTTGGAAAAATAAGTATAACAAAATCCGAATTCAAAAACAGTGCATTACTGCCGCGGCCTGCAAAAAGGGCATTGATGGACGAAAGTGAAAATTGGGCCGAGGCGAAGCCTGGTTGCGGCCAAGACTTTTCTCAAATAATGCGCGGAAAGTAAATTAGTTATAAATTCCAGAAACAATTACGAACAACGATAATTTTTCACGCGCTATTTATTCATTTGTAGGTATTTTCTCTACCAGGTTTATTTGCAAGCCAAATCGAAGTTTAAATAAAATCTTTACTATTCTCCTAGGTTGACATGTGTCACTTCGTTCTATTTTTAAATTACACGATTGATATGAGTTTTCATAGAAGTTAATTCGGCCGCCAAACACGACAGATTTGGATTTTCATACTAAGATTGCTGACCGCCTGCGCGCATGTATTTGACCAGTACACCATTTTCGATTTATCTTGAAGAAGGTTGTCAAAATAATGCTCGACTTTCCAAGCATGTTTGAGAAAATTAATTAAATGACAATAAATTCGAAACGTGCGACTACATAATATTTGGATTTTAAACAGGTGAAATCAAAATATAATGTAGTAGCTCGACGTTGACGTTGACGTAGTAGGTTGACGTTGCCTAAACCGGCCGTACTTCCACGTTGAGAGACATGTGCGCGTGTAAAGAGTGTTTTGTTTCCGTACTTCCACTTTGAGAGACATGTGCGCGTGTACAGAGTGTTTCTTTTCCGTATCAATTTAATATTTTTGTGGATACGTTTTTATTTTAAAATTATTTATTAAAATTATATTATTAATAAAAACATTTTGTTTTTGAATGGTAAAATTTGATTTTGCATGTATGGACGCTATAATACTATTGCGGAGTTATATATTTTGATAATAAGTATATTACTTCGGAACATTTTTTTTAACCTGTACTGTCCCAGCAGTGGGACAGTACAGGTTAAAAAAAAATGCACAGGCACACAGGGCACACAGGGCACAGGTCTCCGGACCAATAGTATTAATAAAAACGACTTAAAACTATGGTTAATACTACGGGTTAATATAAGATTGATTAACAGTAGGTATCTGATTCGTCTAAGGAACAGTATATCACTCAGTGCTTATAGGTACTTTTTTTGTTGCTAAATAGTTCCTGAATGGACTCAGAGCGATTAGGTTAAATTTTCTCCATTAAATAAATATTTTTCTTTTACAGCACAGATTCCAGTAACAACACTACCATTGTGGCTATGGGAATCTGCCTTTGTGAAACGTAAGTTTATTTACCCGGCTCTCTCAGAAGTAGAGTAATATTTTTCGAGTGTATGTATGTGTGTGCATGTTTGTCTATTTCTTTGGAACGCTCTGTAGCTTACACGGCTGAATGACTTTTAACAATTGAGTTCAGTACCTATCCTTACTCTTTTCTTGATTTTGCGACTCCCAAGAGACACTGGCGTCAATCATAGATATCCTGAATGTGAAAATTTGTGTGTTTAGATTTTTGTTACTCAATCACGCAAAAACGGCTGAACGGATTGGGATGAAATTTGGCAAACATTTAGTTTATAACCTAGATTAACATATAGACATTTTTTTATCCCGATAATACGTTTCAGTGGGATAATTTCCGACCTCCACGCGGATGAAGCCGCTGGCGAAAGCTGGTTGAAAATAAAACAACGAATATGGCAGATTTCAACCGTCAGTAGTGGTTATTTCTTACACTTTCGTGGCCATGTTTACTGCCAAATTAAAGGACTCAAGCAGAACATTCCATAAATACAACTCATAAAAATTAATCAAGGTTGAAAAAATTTTAAAAGCCGACTGCGTCAGTGAGATAGTTGCGTAACACACGTACACTGGCAAACTATCGCAAAGCGTTTTATTTTGACAGTTCAACAACATTAGTACAATGTGTAGCAGACGAATTTTTCAAACATCATTTATGGAGCAGCAAGTTCCTTCAAAATCCTTCAAATGTGCTTGAAAGTGTGTTACGCAATTGGGGTGGTGATTGCTCTAAGACTGTACTTCTTGTTTTAATTTTTTTCGTTCCTTTATGCAACTTTGTTTTTTGATATTCTTAAACTTTTTTGTGTCTGTTAACAGCGGATGATGAGTTTTTGCTGGGCAAAAAAGTTCATGATGTGTAATAACATAATATACTTATTTAATTTTTTGATTCAATGTTTGTAAATACTAATTTGTTGGTTTTATTTTTAGCAAATACATTCCGGAGTTAAAACAGTTGGTAAGTGTTGAAATTGTATCTTGCCTCTTGAGTGGCTAGTATCGAGCAGTGACAAGACGCAATTCCCAAATTACGTTGTCGGATTGTTGTTGTTGTAAATTTTTGTGTTGTTGTTTTCAAATTTGCTAATAACAACACCGACCCGATACTGGCACGATATCGGCGGACAGATAATTTCATACAGTTAGTACCTATTCTACTAAACGCTTCCACACTGTGTAATTATCGTCACCGATATCGGCAGCGACACTGATCCGATGACACAATGCAGGGTGAGAGTAGCGGGCATTCTTTCTCTTTTTATTAAAACTACTTCCACGGTGATTATGGGATGGAGTGTCTGTTGTCGTTTTGCATGTCGATCACCGAAATTCACCTGTGAACCGGTGTCGGTACCTACTGCCACCGGTATGTCTGTGTCGGCTCGTGCACATCACAACACACACAGATGAGATATCACGAGTTAATCAAAAGCTGCTCAAACAAAGTACAAGGTGTCCATTTTTGAGAAGGGATCCCAGGCCTGAAACCGACACTAGGTAGGTAGGTAATGAATTGAGCAAGGTGGTAAAAAAATTCATGAGCTTGATTTTGGAGAAAAATAATCGTCAATTTTAGTTTTCTGATGAAGTTCCTGAAGTTTAATCAAAAATAAACGAAAAATAAACCACGTTTATTAAAAAGGTCTAATTTTTAGGGTTCCGTTGTCAACAAATAACCCTTATAGTTTCGGTACCTATGTCTAATTGTCTGTCTGTCCGTGGCTTAGCTCAGAGACTCTTAGTACTAGAAAGCTGTAATTTGGCATGGGTATACATATAAATCACGACTACAAAATGCCAAAATAAAATCGTCGGTTGTTGTGGGTGTGTGAAAACCATTTTTCGATTCAGGGATTCGTTTGCGAAATATTAAGCGTTAAAATGCTAATTTTTATTTAATTTTGTTTAGTCATTTAGCTGGCACGAGGGGGGTGAGGGGTGCCAGTTGATTAGTTGGTTTTGGATAATTATATGAAAAACTTCACGGAAGTAGTACAGGGTGACTTATAATTTTACGTATTCCTACTAGAACGTGACAGTTACCCATTTGCAACATTTAAGCATCCCATAAAGCCTAAGCGAAAATTCCTAGGATTCGAGAAAACCGAATTTGATATAACAAAGTTAAAAGAAAAACTATCACAGCTAAGTATGCTTTATAAGTTAACGAGTAATAATCGGCCGACTTACATTTGCAGTTGGAACGTATGGGAGAACATGTTTTTCAACTAAGATGTTTTAGTTTGTTCTTGGGATAAATTCATCCCGACTAGGAAACCTTTCATTATACGTTCTCTGACACGCACTTGGCCGGTATAATCTGTTGTTATTACGATTGTTAATTACAGAACGATATAAGATAGAACAACGCGACCCCAGACACAGCCAAAAGGCGTCACTGTACACACAGCTCATTCTTCATCTCATTAATCTTTTTCAACATAATAAAAACGAAGTTTTAGTTTTCCCCAAAATTAAGCTCATGGGCTATGGCCTACGGCTTTCTATAGCCACTTTGCTAGACTCATCATAGTTTGGTTTCGCCTTGATGTACCAGCATATTATGTAAATGGTTAATAATTCACTCTGCATAATATCAACTATTGTATACAAAAAATTACAGTTCACGACATGTCAGGAAATGACAGTTCACGACTTCTGGAAGTTTAAGGGTATATCTCTACTTGTTCATCATCTGATATACATCAACTGTCATTTAAGCATCTAGGCAACATAGAAAAATGCTTCTTTAAAACAATGTTTTTACTTTTTGTGTTTGTCTCTGCTTGACCTATTAGCAATTATAGGCGTAATTATAAACTTGTATTAATTATGGTATAATTTTTAGGTATCCGTGAAATGTAAATACGAGGAGTCTGCGCTCAACTCTGCAGTACCAAAATTGTAACTACTTACACGCCATACGTAACTGCTAAATATTGCTAATATCGACTTCAAAATTATTGTTGGAGAATATTTTTTGGGGTTCCGTATCTAAAGGCCGAACTGCCCGAAATCAATTACTTTGCCTGCGCTACCGTTTGTCTGTCCGTCTGTATGTCACCGGGCTCTATCTTCTAGACACAAAAGGTAGCCAGTTGGGCACAGTTTAAAGAAAAGTGTACAAACTTTTGCGGGAAGACACTTTTTCTTACTTTGAAAACCTTATAGGAACTGTTTGTTTCTATTTTACATACTAAAAATAATTTTGAGAAAGTTAAATATACCTAGTGAAATATTAGGTTCAATTAGGTTTATGTGATTATAAAAGTGCAGTTTTTGTGGTGAAAAACTAGGGTTGTAACGTAAGCCATCTTAGTGGAGGCGGAGGCTGAGGTGCAGAGCTTGACGTGGAAAATTAAACAATAAAAGATAAATTAAATATTTATTGAAGAAGAAGATCTACTTTTGGTACTTAAAATCTAAAGGGGGCAGATTATATTTACAAACACTCCGGGAGTGCCGACAGAAGTGAAAAATTGAAAAAAATAAACCAGCTCCATAAAACAGTTGCTCACGTAGTACTGAGACTAGCGGCGCAGCGGCGGCGGTGACATGAGAGCAAAAACCTTAAATTTCGAGATATATCTCCCATTAGAGGGCCTTAGTTCAGTTGGAGTCGATTTTCTTTACCTCTGATACAACTCTGTTAAAAACTTGCGGGGGTACGATTTTTTACGGAGGTAACGTATTTGCGAAGACGTTGGAGAGGTTCCGTTACAACTCTACGCAAAACCATGCCAGTTACGATACTAGCAGTGTTATCACTTTTGCGGTCTTGAAAATATAGAATTCTCTTCGTCTTTGATACACTTAATGAAGATATTGCATATTTGTACGGTCTCATCGCCATACATTTTTCTGCTTACTCTGTAACCTACTTTAGGTCAACGATGCGCGTCATAATTTAGCATAATAAAATAACATGACTAACGAATTTAATTATAGTGAACTTATAACTGTGTAGCTATCAACAACTGAGAGAAATAATCGCCTTCCACTCTAGTACTGTTACTTACTCTTAACTTAAATAAACTTAACTACTTAGTGCATCTTAGTGGAAAGTGTTTTTCTGAACTAACTGAACTTACAAACCTTCACGACAAATCAATGTACGGAGTAAACTACTACAAACCGTACAATATTATTAATCAAATAAAATGATACCATCGGTACCTCTGCCTAACCCTTCAGGAAATACAGCCGTGGTGTTATATTCAATAAAATTGAGGTTCAATTTAAAGTATCGATAGTAGTTAGTAGTAGTTATTTTGAAATTAGGTGTATTTTTTAATTTTACTAAATAGATTTTTTTTTAATTAAAAAAAATATACACATCAAAAAGTCTAAGCAACATGTACGTTTTTGAACTTTCGAACGATTTTTACTATTGTAATATATTTATACAACGTGTAACGTTAAATGCGCAAAACCTCAGACACCCCAACTTATTTTTAATTCAATTGACCTATTTCAGGGTGAAAAAAAAAAAAACATTTAAAAAATTTAATGGTTTTATGTGCTGTTTTAGTTCGTAAGATTCGTATTTCCATTGAAATAAAACCTATTTATATCTCGCGTATGAGAAAATTTAAATTGGTCGACAACAATTTGTGTTTGTTTACCTATTTTGGCGGGTTTGCGCATGTGATGGCTTGACCTATGAATAAAAAGACACGGCAACGTTTTTAATAATGATTTTTTGAAAAAATGTGACCTATATTAAAAAGTAGTTCAATTGATTCAGCTCGTTATTCTGATCAAACTATTTTCAGGTTTTGCGCATTTAACGTTACACGTTGTATATCTTTTATAAATAATAACTAAGCATTTCTGATGCATTTGTGACTAAAGCAACAAAATCCTTCATTCAATTGTTCATTTAATTATTATAATTAAAAATATGTGTACCGTAACATACGTAGTATAAAATAAAGTTAAAACAAAATGAAACTTTTCATGTTTTACAATGTTAAATAACGATATTTCTTTCAATTATTTAGTAATTCAATACAAAGTGTAACCGCATCTGTTGTTTAAAACTTTTCAGCAACGATTTTTCATTGAATTTATAAGATTGTTTACTATCTGATCCTGCGGCAATCACTCCCAATGGAATTTTAACAAGTCTTTCAGTTATTGGGTTGTCGACACTCCATCCAGGTTCTCTGGAGTATATCTCTGGAGCATGTCCCATGTGTGCTCGATGGGATTACTCGTAAGGTCTCGCGATTGTGCCGGTCACGGCAATACCCGGATGTTTTCCATTTTTGTTGCACTCAGTTGTATGTATGTATCGGTCCAGTCGAGCAGTTGTACTCCTTCCACATCCTAGGTACTGCTCAGCAGGATCCCCTGTATTAACGTAACAATGCCAAAGACAACAAATCACGCTCCTATTAACACCAAAATGCCGAGATACCTGGGACTGATTTCTTTTTGCTTGTAGCTTTCCTACAGCTCTCTGCATTTAATCAGCAATCAAATGGAGTCGCTCCATGATATAAAAAAATACTCACCACTAATTTTTTTCAAAAACTGTATAATTATCTCAAAATGATAAAAGTGAGATAAATACCAAATTATTACAACGAAAACAGATGCAGAGATTAATCGAAAAAAAAAATAGCTTTTATTTAAATGAAAACAAAACACAATCGAAAAATTCCTTCTTTTAAATCAGCCAGTATATGTTTCCGAGAGCAAAAATATTATATACCAATCTACTTTGTTAAGAAAAAATAAAGTATCAATTAATGAAACACGCAGTTTCTGTAAATGATGCGTGTTGCTAAGACTTTTTTTATATGTATAATGTTATTTCGAAGAAATCTGATATATTTTGCATGGAAGTTGATAAAAGTGATCACCAATAGTAGTTGTAAAATTATGGTCAAACGACGCTCTAACGTGATTTTTCAGAAAATTGTTTGTATAATGGTAATTGGCCATTATTATACGTAGAAATTATTTTTTCTCTTTCTCACAAACATCCATTAAAATATCGTCAAAATGAGTTGATTTCATGTACGACATCTTAAAATAATACTTAGAAGTTTAAGTAATTCATTCAAAGAAACGCAAATGTAATAATATTCATGTATTTAATTATTATTTAATCGTGTTTTTGTGTGTTGTGCTTTATTTGTGTGCATCAAATAAACGATCTGTCTAAATTAAGGATTTGATTGTTAGTTGCTCCGTCAAAATACCTGTGTACAAACAGACAGACAGACAGGGTGGACTTTGGATACGGATCCCTAAAAGCTTTGTTTATGGCTGCGTGTTAAGCTTAAAATAATAATGTCTGAGCTTTCCAGAATTGTAATTTGATTTCCATTACTAAAGGACAACAAAACACAACAAGTTTGTTAAAAAAGGAAACATTTGATTGCAGGCCTGATTCTATGATTAAAATGTATCTAAATGTTTGTGAACACACATCATGGGAGTAAGTATTCTTCATAATTTACAACACGTAGTTTAAAAACAATAAAAGCAAGAAATAACTTATGAATAATTTGTGAAAGCAAGAAATAATTTATGGATTATTAATTTTACAGCAATTTTAAAGAATACATCAAGGAAAATCCAGAACTACGGGATATCAATAATGAAACTATTAAACATCTTTTACTATTAGAAATCAAAACTATTCATGTTACAACGACAACCTCGGCACCTGCAACCAATCTAGTAAGTGATATAAATGCCACCCCAGTTCCTGTTTTAAAAAATACATCGCTAAGCATTAAGAGTTTAAAATTTTCATTTTAAAAGAAAGGTGGTGATTTCGACAACTGGATCTTCACAATAATTAACAAATAATCCTTATATCTTTTTATCCATAGAGGTATGAGGAACAGGGCGTAAAGTTTACTCATCCTCTATAGAAAAAGGTGGATCCTCCGACCAGACAGGTGTAGTGTCTGGTGGGCAAATGCACGACGATTTTTTTTTTTTTTTTATTATTATTTTTTTTTTTTTTATAACGGACATCTCGCAGTTTTGACCACTAAGGTCTTGGCTGCTTAACCGGACTTAAACTGCCCGACGATACATGTCGGGACGTTATATACATATATACTCGTCGCGGGGTAAATTATACTTGCGCGATGCAGGATTTGCGTGACGTCAGTGTGATGCGTAGTTCGCATGTGGCGATGTAGATGGTGCCACATATCTATGTTCAATTTAGGAAACTTGCCCGGAAAACTCAAATTCTGTAAATAATTCATTTTTTTTTAGATTCGTCACCAATAATAAATATGTTTAGCTTGTATACAAAATCAATATTATTTTATGAAAAACACAAAGCGTTGGTTGAAGAAGCGTCTTTAACAATGGCCAAATTACTATAACACCTGGACCTGACTTTTGATTTCCAGGTACAAAAACAAATTATAGTAAGATTGGTTTGTTTCATCTAGTTAATACCATCCTGTTTGAAAATAATATCTGAATAGCCAAGATATTTTAATATCGTTAAAATCTTCATTATAATCAACAAATAAGTTGATTTTAATTCTAGGCAGATGAACATTCAGTTTTTAGAGATCTCATATCTATTTACCAAAGTAAATTGCATAGATTTCTCTACAAGAATTTCCCAAAATAATAAAGCTGACAAAATCAAAACAACAGAAGGAAAACCGAAAAAGCACAGTACGTATTACAATTCACAACAAGAACAATGCAAATGATCGCCGGGTCAATCAATGCTGCGCGTCGATGACATAATAATTGATATTTATGACGTCATAATTATGACGTTCCGTTATTTTCGCTCCGTTCCGTTATTGTTTAAACATGGTGATTTGTATACGAGTGCTTACGCTTTGCTATCCACTGTATGTAGTAGAACAAGACCATAATTGCGTAAAATATTAAAATATAATATTAAACGAAATAAAATAGAAAGGAAACAAAGTAACAGGCGAAAATCCGACAAATTGACAAGTGCATTAAACTGCTCCTGTTTTGAAAATGTGACTGTTTGTAATTTTTTGACAAATATGTCGTATAGTCAGTTATGTTAAGCAGTTCCTTGGTTGTAATGAATGATTGGTATACTCTTATTAAAGGATGTGTACTTTATAAATAAGAAAAAATATGGATTTTTGTGTTGTCCATGTTCATTTCAAGATCCACTTTTTAGGAAGCTTTGCTGAGGTCATCAAGCATTGTATTGTGAGGTCCTCCATAGTCTCAGCCATAACTACTATATCGTAGGCAAGCCAAAGGTGAGTGATGCACTCGCCATTAATATTGATGTCCACCCGTTTCCAGACCAGGACCTTCAGGACATCCTTCAGTGCAGCGGTGAACAATTTCAGAGAGACAACGTCTCCCTGTCTCAACCCTTGCTGCACAAGGATAGGTTTCGATGTCTGGTCCTGGACTGACATAGTAGCGTTGCTGAAGTGTTTATATGAAACAAACACTTCAGCACCTCGATGTACCGATAGTCGATCTGGCACCGTTGAAGAGACTGCAATAAAGCCCATGTTTCGATCGAATCGAAGGCTTTCTCGTAGTCCTCAAACGCTAAGCAGAGAGGCAGTTTCTTCGGTCTTCTGTATAACCTGCCGCAGCGTATGTATGTGGTCTGTGGTGTTAAAGGACGGTATCTGGCTTGCTCGGGAGGCTGAAAGTCGTCAAACCTGCACGCGAGAATCGGTTCGTGATGACTCTTGAAAATAGCTTGTGGATATGGGTCAGAAGTGAGATGGGTCTATAATTCTTTAGTAAGTCATTGTCACCGTTTTTAAAGAAGATTACGACCTCTGTTGGCTGTGGCGTTTTATCCTCCAGTATGACGAGATCGAACAGCGTCTAGAGGGCCTTTCGCAGGTGTTTCGCAAGCTGGCTCTGCCCAATAGATAGATCTCTTGCAAAATCCTTGGAGCCCTTGTTCCGCTTTATTGCGTCCTTAATACAGTTCGCATTATAGTGGCGAAGTTGGCTTGTCAAGGACTTAGAGATCGGTCTATTGAGCCGCGGGTATTTGAGCGCATCGTCTGAAGACTGCAGGATCATCTCACGCATCTCCTCCATGAGCTGTAAAGTAGCATCAGAGAGCTTCTTGTTTCATTTTGTACGACGGGTCTTGAAAAAAAGAACATAATCGTCCACACGGCCTTCTTTCTCCATAAAATTTGCCAGGAGGTGACCCCGGAGGAGGATATAATAATAACCTCACCGCCGTATCTCTACGTTGACGTCGTGGTGGGGCTTGCGTGCTCGCGTAGCGTTTAGTTTGCCGAATTAGGTCTAGGGTGAGAAACCAGACCAAGAGAGATACATAAACCCGCAGGGCAGCATGTGTCACAGTCGCGCACCTCCGGTCTGGGTAGTGCTTTGACGGATTTTGCGCTGTCGGTCGCCTATATTCTTTTTCCGGGCCCGGATTTTTTCGGGCCTGGTCAGCGGGTGTACTTCATCATAGCGCAACTGGAAGAGTGTAAGAGTTTCCAGGTCGTCATATTTCCCAGTCTCTGTCTATCTGTGCTGGTCTTAGTCGATGCTCTGTTGCCAGAGGCTCGTCGAAGGCAAAGTTCGTGTAATGAGTGTTGGGTTAATGGGCGCGTTAATCGCAGCCTGTGTTGTGGGTGCTAAACCAGCAGCCGGCCGCACTGGCAAGCGCGGCATCAAAGTATCCATATTGCACCTGCAATATGGATTCTTTGTAGTGTGCTACGATAGGGGCTAACCGCCGGAGCGGTGTGGGATTCCCCGGTTTGGCTGGGACCCACCTGGGTAGTTGCTTCTTTAATCTGCATGTTCATGGTTGTGGGGGTGGTCTTTTTTGGAATCGAGGTTACCGTTACTCTAAAATCAATGGGAAAACGGGATAGGGAAAGCATTAGGTGGATGGAGGGTATGTGTTCCTTGGGAGCCACCCCAGGCCTGGGAGTTGGTCTAGGGATTTAGGATCGACGAGAAATGTATGAATAAGGAGAGATGGCTTGATTTGGTGATGGGTACATAGGAAGGGGTATATGGGTTACCCTAAGCCTAGGATTTGGCTTTCGGGAACTTCTCTTGTCCGGAATTTCTTTAGTAGATACTCCGATTGCGGGATCGTCCACTAACACTAACCAATATGTACATATATTTGCGTTGGTGCGATCCAGCCTCCCCCGAGTAAACGAAATTAAAAGGAAAACTATCACAGCTAAGTAGGCTAGTTAAGTTTGTTCTTGGGATAAATTCATCCCAAATATAGATTCATCCTATTCATTGTGCGTGGCATACACTTGGCCGGTTTTTTTAAAATATTATATAGGAAATGCAAACAGTAATAAAAAATAAAATCGTACGTGTCCCAAATAAAATATTTTTCTTTCTTTCATAAAGGCTCGTACAGACCAGCGCGATATCGCGGGCGCGACACGGGTCGCGCTGCCTGTCGCGCCCGCGATATCGCGCTGGTCTGCTAGAGGCTTTATGCGTAGCGGCCCACACGCAGTAGGCCGGTTTTTATTATAAGTTTGGATTAATGTTCTTTTTTTTCTTTCAGCCGCATTTGGACTCAACGTAAGTACAGTCATTTTATATACGGGACCTAATCATTTTGTTAAGTCGAGAACCGGCGCGTTCAATGCAAAGTGGACCCTTTATGACTGTCACGTGAAGGAGGCCGCACGTGAAGCCGGACCTTGCCTAAATTATGAACATATTCCCAAACTCAGGGACCTTCACTTTCCCGGAAATCGGGGTATCCTTTTATTTTCTTACCAACTTTTTTTTTTACCTTGCGTAATAGGGGTCCATTTATTGCACGTAATATAACTTTACAGTTTTTAACATAACTAACTATTTACACTAGGTACTAAATTAAAGGACTAACTAACTATGTGTATATATAAATACAAAACAAAAGGAAACTTAGGCGTTGAAGTATTCGTCCGGATCGCTGTCATCCGGAATCGTGCCCAGAAGACAGGCAGCAGTACCACTTTGAATGGCAATGCTAATTTTTTGGCCAAAGAACGACCCAGCCCTCTGGTTACGTGAAATGTCGACCAGTAGGCGAGAAATTCCTTAAAAAGGAGACGCGCACTCGAGCCCCATGACCCATAAGGTTACAGTATTTGCGGCGTTATCAACTTACACCTTTTTACAAACAATGGGGTTGGATTTTAGCCTGAATAGATCGGGCCGAACATTCATGGGGTGATTGTCATCACAACTCTATTAATTGTCGCTGACAATGGTCTTGAGATTATCAGAATTAGTAAGTAGCCGCTATCAATATTCATTATGCGGGTCGTTTTCAAAATATTTGTACATTTTTTTGTGTTATCGTGACACAAAAGTAACACAATTGAAGAATAAGGGCAGAGTCATAACGAAGTCGATGAATCTAATCATTTTTTTTTGTGTAGGAAGTACCATTAGCATCTTTTCAACATACCAGTACCATTTTTGTGGATGTTTTGATTTTAAATGCTCTCGGTAACGTCTTTGTCGTTCAGCGGGCGTTAACGGCATCTTTCCTAAAACAGAAATGGAATTACTATTCTTTAAGTGAATAAGCTGTGATAAGTCCTAACTGTCACGTGACATAAAAATAGTAACACAATGGTCACACAATTGAACAACATTAACGTTTCCCTAGCCTTCAAAAAATTATAGTTTTCTAATTTCACCCTCGAGTTAAGACTCTTTCAAACAGACGCGACACGCGACGCGACACAAAGATATCGCTCGTCGCGCGACGAGCGGTGTCTTTGTGTCGCGTCGCGTGTCGCGTCTGTTTGAAAAAGCCTTTACTCGTGAAACATGATCTGAGTTCGCTTCGGCCGTTCTTTAAAAAAAAATACGATTGCCGTGTAAAAGTGTTTGTACAAACCTACTTACATAAATAAAATCATTTATCATTCATTAATGTCTAACTGGCATTCGTTTCATGTTTGACATAGTCCGAGATCGCCGTACTACGTACGTGCATATATCTGCGTGTGTATTTTATCTCTCGTTGTATGAAGCAAACCTGGGGGTCTACTCCCTAAGCAAAATCCGTAGTTTCGGCCAAAGTTATGGGCGCTTCGTACTCCGTCTCACTTACAGACATACCGTAACTACGGATATTGCTAATGGAGTATACCTCTTGTACCGATGTATATTGTGAAGTTTGAATTTTTAGATCATAATCAGTCTATATTGTTCTCACTGTTGGGACACTGGCCTCCTCTCTATGAGTGGGCCGTAATCCACCACGCGGATCCAGTGCGGCTTGGTAGATGTCACATGTCTTCGAATGTTTGGTTCTATCACGTGCCGGTTTTCTCACGATGTTTTCCTTCACCATTTTCAGAGCAGTAGTGATTAAATAATTTTCACAAAGTTAAGCGCCAGTTAGGGTTTGAACCTACGGCCTACACTCGTAAGTCGAGGCCGCTGGGCCACCACCACTACACCTGAATTTGTAGATGAATCGATCTAATTCACTGATACTAATCCACTATCCCTTCTTTAACCTATATCCTATCATTTTTATCTCTTATCATTATTAGCGACCTGCAACCGGTGTATTTTTCCGTCGTTTTTTTTTTAACCCTAAGCCGGGTGTAGAGGCTTTCCTTAACTGTTAGGGTTCCGTATCTGAAGGGTGCCAAACAAACGGAACCGTATTACTAAGCTTTCGTTGTCCATTCGGCTGTTTGTCAGCGGGCTGTATCTTATGAACAGTTGAAATATTCACTGATTTTGTATTTCCATTGCCGTTATAACACAGTTCAAATTAAAGGGGGTCAAGAAACGTATTTTTCCGGCTTTTTTTGCTAAATATTGTACGGTGGTGCTGAACCCTTCGTGCACCAGTCTGACTCGCAATTGGCCGGTTTTATTATTCTGATATAAATGTGAGTCTCCCTTTTAATGTGAATTTTAAGTGGTTAATACGACACAGATATTGGATATTTATTCACAGCACAACACACACACTCATGTGTAAGTTAACTGGAACGGCTTTAATTATTTCATGAAATCCATCCAAATAGTGTATCATTTATAATGTTGTGTAAATTTAGATGATTATTAAAAGTAAAACTCGTCGCTGACCGTCTACCACGTGAATTTTAAAAGTCCGACAATAACGATTAACACAGAATAGTTCACTTTTTTATGTAATCTAGGTAAATAAGTTGTACTGGAAAAGCGTAGGATTTATCCAAGTTCGAGATATTACAGTACAGTAAAATGCATCAAATGATTGTGTGGAATCTAAACCTAACATTTTAATAAAATATATAAACGTATATTATAATGATCTAAGACATCTATTATAACTTTACAGTTTTTAACATAACTAACAATTTACACTTGGTACTAAATTAAAAGACTAACTAACTATCTGTATAAATAAAAATAAATACAAAATGACACTTAGGCGTGGAACTATTCATCCGCCTCGCTGTCATCTAAAAACGTGCCCAAAAGACGGGCAGCATTGCTCCGTTGAGTGGCAATGCTAATTCTTTAATTAATATATGAATATTTTGTGCTTGTAAAAGAATACAAACAACAACTTACTTAGAACGTGCGCACATGCACTCCACAATTTCCACAATCATTACGTGATCAGGCTGCTTAAGTCAAATTCCTTCGTCAAAATCAATTCGGTAGTACAGCTATCAAAAGCTTTGATACATTGAAAGGAGGACTCGCATTTGTAACAGAACAATAAAAACGGGCAAGTGCCAGTCAGGCTCACACACGAAGGGTTTCGTACCACCGTAAAATATTAAGAAAAAAAAGACGGAAACAACATGTACCTTGTATGGGTTTTTTAAGATTGTCCATTTTATTAACCTATAATGTTGAGACAAATAAAGATGAATGATTATGATGAAATATAAAATGCTTATACTTTGTCATATTTCCATTACAGAAATGTCACCGTAGTTTGTAATACTACGAAAGAGCCGTCAACGACTACAACATCTACAACGACTACAAAAGAACTGACAGAAACTACAAAAACTACAACAGAACCCAGCACGACTACCAAAACGACAAAAGAACCGACAGAAACCACAATAACAACAACAGAACCTACAACGATTACAAAAACTATAGAACCGACAGAAACTATAATAACTACAACAGAACCCACAATGATAACCAACACGTTAAAAAAACCGACAGAAACTACAATAACTACAACAGAACCCACAACGATAACCAACACGACAAAAGAACCGACAGAAACTACAAGAACTACGACAGAATCCACAATGACCACAGAAATTAAAGAACCAACAGAAACTATAATAACTATAACAGAACCCACAACGATAACCAACACGACAAAAGAACCGACAGAAACTATAATAACTACAACAGAACCCACAACGATAACCAACACGACAAAAGAACCGACAGAAACTATAATAACTACAACAGAACCCACAACGATAACCAACACGATAAAAGAACCGACAGAAACTACAAGAACTACGACAGAATCCACAATGACTACAGAAACTAAAGAACCGACAGAAACTATAATAACTATAACAGAACCCACAACGATAACCAACACGACAAAAGAACCGACAGAAACTATAATAACTTCAACAGAACCCACTACGATAACCAACACTACAAAAGAACCGATAGAAACTACAAGAACTACGACAGAATCCACAATGACCACAAAAACTAAAAAACCGACAGAAACTATAATAACTATAACAGAACCCACAACGATAACCAACACTACAAAAAAACCGACAGAAACTACATTAACTACAACAGAACCCAGAATAACTACAGAAACTACAGAACCGACAGAAACTACAAGAACTACAACAGAACCCACAACGATAGCGAACACGACAAAAGAACCGACAGAAACTACAATAACTACAACAGAACCCACAACGATAACCAACACTACAAAAGAACCGACAGAAACTATAATAACTACAACAGAACCCACAACGATAACCAACACTACAAAAGAACCGACAGAAACTATAATAACTACAACAGAACCCACAACGATAACCAACACGACAAAAGAACCGACAGAAACTACAATAACTACAACAGAATACACAACGATCACAGAAACTACAGAACCGATAGAAACTATAATAACTAAAACAGAACCCACAACGATAGCGAACACGACAAAAGAACCGACAGAAACTACAATAACTACAACAGAACCCACAACGATTACAGAAACTACAGAACCGAGAGAAACTATAATAACTACAACAGAACCCACAACGATAACCAACACTACAAAAGAACCGACAGAAACTATAATAACTACAACAGAACCCACAACGATAACCAACACGACAAAAGAACCGACAGAAACTACAAGAACTATGACAAAATCCACAATGACCACAGAAACTAAAGAACCGACAGAAACTATAATAACTATAACAGAACCCACAACGATAACCAACACGACAAAAAAACCGACAGAAACTACATTAACTACAACAGAACCCACAATGTCTACAGAAACTACAGAACCGACAGAAACTATAATAACTACAACAGAACCCACAACGATAACCAACATGACAAAAGAACCGACAGAAACTATAATCACTACAACTGAACCCACAACGATAACCGACACGACAAAAAAACCGACGGAAACTACAAGAACTACAACAGAACCCACAACGATTACAGAATCTATAGAACCGATAGAAACTATAATAACTACAACAGAACCCACAACGGTAGCGAACACGACAAAAGAACCGACAGAAACTACAATAACTACAACAGAACCCACAACGATTACAGAAACTACAGAACCGAGAGAAACTATAATAACTACAACAGAACCCACAACGATAACCAACACTACAAAAGAACCGACAGAAACTATAATAACTACAACAGAACCCACAACGATAACCAACACGACAAAAGAACCGACAAAAACTACAATAACTACAACTGAACCCACAACGAATACAGAAACTACAGAACCGATAGAAACTACAATAACTACAACAGAACTCACAACGATAACCAACACGACAAAAAAACCGACAGAAACTACAAGAACTACAACAGAATCCACAACGACCACAGAAACTACAGAACTGACAGATATAATAACTATAACAGAACGCAGAACGATAACCAACACGACAAAAGAACCGACAGAAACTATAATAACTTCAACAGAACCCACAACGATAACCGACACTACAAAAGAACCGACAGAAACTACAATAACTACAACAGAACCCACAACGATTACAGAAACTACAGAACCGAGAGAAACTATAATAACTACAACAGAACCCACAACGATAACCAACACGACAAAAGAACCGACAGAAACTACAAGAACTACGACAGAATCCACAATGACCACAGAAACTAAAGAACCGACAGAAACTATAATAACTATAACAGAACCCACAACGATAACCAACATGACAAAAAAACCGACGGAAACTACAAGAACTACAACAGAACCCACAACGATTACAGAATCTATTGAACCGATAGAAACTATAATAACTACAACAGAACCCACAACGATAGCGAACACGACAAAAGAACCGACAGAAACTACAATAACTACAACAGAACCCACAACGATTACAGAAACTACAGAACCGAGAGAAACTACAAGAACTACAGCAAAATCCACAACGACCACAGAAACTATAGAACCGACAGCAACTACAATAACTAGAACAGAACCCACAACGATTACAGAAACTACAGAACCGAGAGAAACTATAATAACTACAACAGAACCCACAACGATAACCAACACTACAAAAGAACCGACAGAAACTATAATAACTACAACAGAACCCACAACGATAACCAACACGACAAAAGAACCGACAAAAACTACAATAACTACAACAGAACCCACAACGATTACAGAAACTACAGAAACGATAGAAACTACAATAACTACAACAGAACTCCCAACGATAACCAACATGACAAAAGAACCGACTGAAACTACAAGAACTACAACAGAATCCACAACGACCACAGAAACTTTAGAACCGACAGCAACTACAATAACTAAAACAGAACCCACAAAGACTACAGAAACTACAGAACCGACAGAAACTATAATAACTACAACAGAACCCACAACGATAACCAACACGACAAAAAAACCGATAGAAACTACATTAACTACAACAGAACCCAGAATGACTACAGAAACTACAGAACCGACAGAAACTACAAGAACTACAACAGAATCCACAACGACCACAGAAAAAACAGAACCGACAGAAACTATAATAACTACAACAGAACCCACAACGATAACCAACACGACAAAAGAACCGACAGAAACTACAAGAACTACAACAGAATCCACAACGACCACAGAAACTACAGAACCGACAAAAACTATAATTACTATAACAGAACCCACAACGATAACCAACACGACAAAAGAACCGACAGAAACTATAATAACTTCAACAGAACCCACTACGATAACCAACACTACAAAAGAACCGATAGAAACTACAAGAACTACGACAGAATCCACAATGACCACAAAAACTAAAAAACCGACAGAAACTATAATAACTATAACAGAACCCACAACGATAACCAACACTACAAAAAAACCGACAGAAACTACATTAACTACAACAGAACCCAGAATAACTACAGAAACTACAGAACCGACAGAAACTACAAGAACTACAACAGAACCCACAACGATAGCGAACACGACAAAAGAACCGACAGAAACTACAATAACTACAACAGAACCCACAACGATAACCAACACTACAAAAGAACCGACAGAAACTATAATAACTACAACAGAACCCACAACGATAACCAACACTACAAAAGAACCGACAGAAACTATAATAACTACAACAGAACCCACAACGATAACCAACACGACAAAAGAACCGACAGAAACTACAATAACTACAACAGAATACACAACGATCACAGAAACTACAGAACCGATAGAAACTATAATAACTAAAACAGAACCCACAACGATAGCGAACACGACAAAAGAACCGACAGAAACTACAATAACTACAACAGAACCCACAACGATTACAGAAACTACAGAACCGAGAGAAACTATAATAACTACAACAGAACCCACAACGATAACCAACACTACAAAAGAACCGACAGAAACTATAATAACTACAACAGAACCCACAACGATAACCAACACGACAAAAGAACCGACAGAAACTACAAGAACTATGACAAAATCCACAATGACCACAGAAACTAAAGAACCGACAGAAACTATAATAACTATAACAGAACCCACAACGATAACCAACACGACAAAAAAACCGACAGAAACTACATTAACTACAACAGAACCCACAATGTCTACAGAAACTACAGAACCGACAGAAACTATAATAACTACAACAGAACCCACAACGATAACCAACATGACAAAAGAACCGACAGAAACTATAATCACTACAACTGAACCCACAACGATAACCGACACGACAAAAAAACCGACGGAAACTACAAGAACTACAACAGAACCCACAACGATTACAGAATCTATAGAACCGATAGAAACTATAATAACTACAACAGAACCCACAACGGTAGCGAACACGACAAAAGAACCGACAGAAACTACAATAACTACAACAGAACCCACAACGATTACAGAAACTACAGAACCGAGAGAAACTATAATAACTACAACAGAACTCACAACGATAACCAACACGACAAAAAAACCGACAGAAACTACAAGAACTACAACAGAATCCACAACGACCACAGAAACTACAGAACTGACAGATATAATAACTATAACAGAACGCAGAACGATAACCAACACGACAAAAGAACCGACAGAAACTATAATAACTTCAACAGAACCCACAACGATAACCGACACTACAAAAGAACCGACAGAAACTACAATAACTACAACAGAACCCACAACGATTACAGAAACTACAGAACCGAGAGAAACTATAATAACTACAACAGAACCCACAACGATAACCAACACGACAAAAGAACCGACAGAAACTACAAGAACTACGACAGAATCCACAATGACCACAGAAACTAAAGAACCGACAGAAACTATAATAACTATAACAGAACCCACAACGATAACCAACATGACAAAAAAACCGACGGAAACTACAAGAACTACAACAGAACCCACAACGATTACAGAATCTATTGAACCGATAGAAACTATAATAACTACAACAGAACCCACAACGATAGCGAACACGACAAAAGAACCGACAGAAACTACAATAACTACAACAGAACCCACAACGATTACAGAAACTACAGAACCGAGAGAAACTACAAGAACTACAGCAAAATCCACAACGACCACAGAAACTATAGAACCGACAGCAACTACAATAACTAGAACAGAACCCACAACGATTACAGAAACTACAGAACCGAGAGAAACTATAATAACTACAACAGAACCCACAACGATAACCAACACTACAAAAGAACCGACAGAAACTATAATAACTACAACAGAACCCACAACGATAACCAACACGACAAAAGAACCGACAAAAACTACAATAACTACAACAGAACCCACAACGATTACAGAAACTACAGAAACGATAGAAACTACAATAACTACAACAGAACTCCCAACGATAACCAACATGACAAAAGAACCGACTGAAACTACAAGAACTACAACAGAATCCACAACGACCACAGAAACTTTAGAACCGACAGCAACTACAATAACTAAAACAGAACCCACAAAGACTACAGAAACTACAGAACCGACAGAAACTATAATAACTACAACAGAACCCACAACGATAACCAACACGACAAAAAAACCGATAGAAACTACATTAACTACAACAGAACCCAGAATGACTACAGAAACTACAGAACCGACAGAAACTACAAGAACTACAACAGAATCCACAACGACCACAGAAAAAACAGAACCGACAGAAACTATAATAACTACAACAGAACCCACAACGATAACCAACACGACAAAAGAACCGACAGAAACTACAAGAACTACAACAGAATCCACAACGACCACAGAAACTACAGAACCGACAAAAACTAAAATTACTATAACAGAACGCACAACGATAACCAACACGACAAAAGAACCGACAGAAACTATAATAACTTCAACAGAACCCACAACGATAACCAACACTACAAAAGAACCGACAGAAACTACAATAACTACAACAGAACCCACAACGACCACAGCAACTTCAGAACCGACAGAAACTATAATAACTACAACAGAACCCACAACGATAACCAACACGACAAAAGAACCAACAGAAACTACAATAACTACAACAGAACCTACAACGACTACAGAAACTACAGAACCGACAGTAACTACAAGAACTACAGCAAAATCCACAACGACCACAGAAACTATAGAACCGACAGCAACTACAATAACTAGAACAGAATCCTCAACGACTACAGAAACTACGGAACTGATAGAAACCAGAACAACTACAACAGAACCAACTACTACAACAAAACCCACAACGACTACAACAGAACTTATGGTACTTCCCCTTTGACATGGTCTCACAACACATGTAAAGTAAAACGTCCGATAATTTGTAGTCTTATCACAAAAAAAAAATTTTTTTCAATCACAAACTTGGAAGAACATTTTTCAACTCCAAAGTTAAGTTTGTTCTAGGGATAAAATCTTAACTATGGAACTCTTCACTTTGCGTGGGCCGACACACACTTTGCCGGTTTTTATTATAAGTTTGGATTAATGTACTTCTTTTTTTCAGCTTCTTTGTAAAAATGACAAGGAACACTGTTACTCAGGGCCGCACATGGATGTAATGTAAGTACAATCATTTTATATACGGGACCTAATTATTTTGTTAATTTGAGAACCGGCCCGTTCAATGCAAAGTGGACCCCTTTATGACCCTCACGTCAAGAAGGCGGCACGCGAAGCCAGACATTGCCTAAATTTCGGACATATTCCGGAACTCAAGGACCTTAACTTTCCCGGAAATCACGGAATCCTTTTATTTTCCTATCAACTTACACCTTTTACAAATAATGGGGTTGAATTTTAGGCTAAATAAATCGGACCGAACATTATTTCATGGGGTGATTGTCATCACAACTCAATTACTGGTCGTTAATCTTGGTATTGAGATACTTACTAGTCGTTATCAGTATTAATTATTGTGAAGACTATGTGGGTTATTGTTTCTTTTTCTTTGGCTTAGTATATTTTAATCATAGTCTGGCAGTTTGAATAATTTAAGCGGCCTATCCAAATGTCCTTTTTTTGGTATTGTTCGTCGAATTGTTGAGCTCTTTAAGTTCTAAGTTGAGCTGCACGATTACTGACAAATGTTACCGATTACTTCGTTCATCGATTTTTTATGCTAAATATATTTTTTTACGCGACTGCCCAAAAAGGAGTGTAATGTTTTCAGGGTTCTCGTGTATGTATGTGAGTTTCTTTGTGGCACCATAACTTTTAAATGCTAGGACAGATTTGGATGTATGGGGTAACGTTAGAATACTTACATCATCCCGAGTGGCATAGGACTATATCAAAAATAAAAAAATAAAAATAAAAAGGCTCCATATTAAAATGTGTAAACAAAATAATTTCTTCATTTATTACAATATGGGTATACAATTAAAGGCTCTTTCAAACAGGCGCGACACGCGACGCGACACAAAGACACCGCTCGTCGCGCGACAACCGGTGTCTTTGTGTCGCGTCGCGTGTCGCGCCTGTTTGAAAGAGCCTTGAAGGCCTTGATGAGCATATTCCAAAACTATATAATTTATTGGCATACATTTTACATAGGTAGGGTGTACATGCAAAACAAATATTTCATCCCCACGCCATCCACCCCTTGCCTCGCCTCGGTGAAAGTATAAAACCACCTTTAGTGCTTAAATAAAAAAGCCATCTAGTATGACAGGTTTTAAAATAAAAATAAAATTGACACTAAAATGTATAAAATAAATAGTTTAAAAAATAAAACCCAAAAAACTAACTAAAAAGTAATAAACAAGTTGTATTAGTTAATCAGTATATACAAAGCGAAAGGTCTCTCATTTACTCGCTGACTAAATAGATAAATAAAATTCTCATTGCAGTCGGGGGATTGTCTATTTTCTATTGCCATGATAACAACAAATAATAAAAATAAAATAAAGTTGAAAATTAAAGGACCCCTTTAATTTTCTACTTTATTTTATACAAGAAAAGTGTTCTTTTGGCGTTTTTTGCTATGGGAGTCTCCCTTTCAATGTGTCTTTTTCTTAACTTTGATAGCTTTACAACCAAATCGATTTTGATGAAGGGAGTTGACTCAAGCAGCCTGAGCAAGTAACGATTGTAATGAACTTATTTTCAGGGTGGAAATGGTGGAGCACATGTGCGCATGTTCTAAGTAAGTTATCGTTTTTATTCTTTTATAAGTACAATACATTATATTTATTTTATTAAAATGTTAGGTTCAGATTCCACGCAATCATTTGATGCATTTTACAGTTACCGTAAAAACTCGAACTTGGGTAAATCCTACGCTTTTCCAGTACAACTTATTTACCTAGACTACATGAAAAAGTGAACTATTCAGTATTAATCGTTAATGTCAAACTTTTATTAGAAATCACATAGTAGGTACGGTCAGCGACGAAAGACGACTAAGACTTTTGGTTTTAAAAATCATCTTAATTGACACAATTATAAATAATAATACACTATTTGGAAACATTTTATGAAAAAATAAAATTTTATTTAAATTTTAAAGCTGTTCACTTTTAATATTTATTCATTTATTTACTTTTCAAAAATTACAATTGGAGAAACTGCTGTCGGTCGGACCTGCCTATCTACTCAGGTTGCATGTACAGTAATACAATGGTGAGAAAGTGAAACAGATTTCTCTGCACGAAAAATCTCTTTCACCGTCTCACCAGTGGCCAAAAAAAAAAAATAGATGTGGTTGTACCTAACTGTATTATTAAACTAAAACAAAACTATCGTATTTTATAAACTCATCTTTAATGACTGTATGTTTTACTTTCAGCGTACAAATAGCAGAAACTCCGGTAAGTGATAATATTTAGAATCAAGAAAACGTATAAATCATTGCAAGCATTGTTTAAAACTATTATTAGGTAGTACTTGCAGTGACAGATGGACAAAAGAAGTTGCACCATAAAATCCTTTTTCAAATAGGTTGGGACTGTTTTGGTAAGGAACCCTAAAACCATGAAAAAATTATGTATATATAGGCCGACCGCTTAAGCCGACGACGCACGGACAAAAAAAAAATCGTCGCGATTTTATTACGTTTTTTTTTTATTTTTTTTATTGATATTATCAAGAAACTTATTAACATTACAATTGACAAAATATACGTTCCAGAAAACCACAGAGGTTTGTTAGGAACGTTGATTCAGAAAAAAGAATATAATATTTTTAAGTGATTAATCGGTATGCACATCGTGTTACCAACCAATCCATGCAGTTTATATCGGCGCGGCTCTGTCGTCAGTCAATAAGTATAATGTTCATTAGAGTTGGTTTCGAATTTATCTGTCTGCATGGATATGTTGGTCGCACTAGTACTACAAACAGTAATAGATAGATACAACATGCTTAACTGGGTACGGCACACATCTATGATTTGTTAATAACCAGTTACAATATTGGCGTTGTCGTCCTTTAACTTCGTTATACAGTATGATTTTAATTTTGATTTTATATTGGATTTCGTTATACTACTTCTAAGCATAGGATTCATTTTATTTAGCAGTCGAGGAATTAAATAAGCAGACGTCCGTGAATACGTCGGCTGAGTCCGTGCGCGGTGCGAGAGGGGTGATAGTTGTCACAAGTTGACGAATCACTGAGCTCTCACATCACGACACCATACCCCGCACCGCACAGCTTCCTAACCATCGGTATAAAAATCGATGGCTAACCATCGGTATAAAACAATCCTGTAAATTAAAGGATTATTAAAAATGTTATCTCTAAAAACAAAAAATTCAATACTGGCAAAATACTATAAAAGTTATGATAAAATTCAGTAACGTCGGCAAAAAAAAATACATTACATAAATTAAATGAATAAATCAACAAATAAAGTTAAAACCATGTGGATCATAGTTAAAGAACAACCAAATAAGAAAAGCAAAAACGATAAACAAAATATAACATTACAAACGACGAACTTGGTAAGTGAACCTCAACAAGTAGCTAACGTATTCAATAACTTCTTCGCAACCATTAGGGAAAATATCACCCAAACACCCTGCCCCGAACCGCAAAAAACATTAGTGATTAACCTAACTGAAAATACCATGCTTTTTAACCCAGTCGATGGTTACGAAGTGAACAAGATCTTCAAAAAATAAAAAAAAGTCGCGGCATAGAAGTACTCCCACCAACCCTTTTCAGGCAGTATGCTGACGAACTTACCTTAAAACTTTTATAAACTTATCAATCAATCGTTCAAAGAAAGCATTTTCCCCATACAACTAAAAAAAGCTCTAGTAAAACCTATTCATAAAAAGAATGATAAAACAGACCCCAATAATTATAGACCTATTTCCCTTCTGCCCACGGTATCTAAAGTGTTTGAAAAAGCAATGTGCGAATGCGTATATTCCTTTTGTGAAAAATATAAGATATTCAATGACTGCTAAAACGGATTTCGTAAAAATAGATCGACAACGCTAGTAGTTTACAAGTACATTCAAGAAGCTTTAAATATTTAAAATAACAAACAATACGTAATAGGAATATTACTTGATATGACTAAGGCCTACGATAAAGTGCAATTTAAAATACACTCGAGAGCAATGAATCCGGGTCACTTAAAGAATGTTAAAAATCTCGGAAACTAAAAATGATAGGTTAATGCAATAAATTGTATTTAATAGACAATGTAATACTCCTTAAATGAAAGTAAAAAAAATATGAGTCACCATACATTTTATTAACACAAAATTACATAAAGAAAAAAACTGCTGATCTCTCCTTAAAACAAAAATAGGAAACATGAAATTTTTGAACTTTATTACGATTTTCTTGAATTTTAATACTTCGTATTGCCTCCTCGTGCTTCCATTACTGCGTTTACGCGGTTTGGCATGCTGTACACCAAGTTCCTTATACGATTTTGGGGAATATTCTCCCATTCCTCTGTGAGAGCAATTTTGAGCTCACGAAGCGTGATTGGGGGAGGGTTTCGTTGTTTTACGCATCTGCCTAGCTCGTCCCAAGCATGCTCGATCGGGTTGATATCCGGGCTGCGCGCTGGCCACTCCATACTAGTAATGTTCATCTCTTGAAGGTAGTCATTCACAATCCTACCTGTATGAGGTCGGGCATTGTCATGCATAAATATAGCATCCTCACCTAAATTGACCATAAATGGACCAACGTGATCATTGAGGATTTCTTCCACATATCTTACGCTAGTTAAAGAGCCGTTTTCTATGATCACCAGCTCTGTGCGACTTTCAGAAGAAATTCCGGCCCACACAAGTACAGACCCACCACCGTAGGCTACTTTTTCTTCGATGCATGCTTGCTTGAATCTTTTCCCTGGTCTTCGATACACTCTGTGTCTTCCATCGTGCTTGTAGAGCATAAATTTTGATTCGTCGGAGAACATAACTTTTGACCAATCTTCAATACTCCAATTTACGTGGCTCTGGGCATATCTTAGTCTTGAAATACGATGCCCACGCTCCAGTTTAGGGCCGTTTGCAGGTCTAAGGGGTTTTAAGTTAGATTCAGCAAGCCGACGTCTTACTGTCCATGCACTTGGGTTACTTCCTCCGAGGCGTCGAAACTGATTTGTGAGTTCAGTTCCTGTGAGAAAGCGATTTCGAAGCATGGTGTTCACCAAGTATCGGTCTTCTCGTGCTGTGGTACACCTGGTTCTGCCCGTTCCTGGTCTGCGTAGGTTAGAACCAGTTTCTTCGTAACGTCGGAGAACTCTTTGTACTGTTGACAGCGACACACCGACAGTCCTGGCTGTATCGCGCTGACTTCGGCCGGTTTCCAGCATTGTAAGTATTCTGGTGCATTCTTCAGGCGTAAGCGACATAATTTCAGCTTGAATAATGAATATAGAGCACTATCAACATGGTTTATGTACCCACATAAATGACAGATTACAAACAAAAGCAAAACCAAATGCTGTAATTTCGTAGTTCCATCTTCGAAAGTGGCCCTTTTTCAAATTTGATTTTTTTATGATATAACTTTACAATAACTAAGAAGTTTTAATACCTTCATTTAAGGAGTATTACATTGTCTATTAAATAGAATTTATTGCATTAACCTAGCATTTTTAGTTTCCGAGATTTTTAGGATTCTTTAAGTGACCCGGATTCATTGCTCTCGAGTGTATTATTAAATAAGCTACATGGAATAGGAATATGAGGGGAATCCCATGTGTGGTTCGCATCATATCTGAAGGGTAGAGAGCAACTGGTTGAGATCATAATTTACAATAAAAAAAAAATTAAAGAAATACAACTCATAAGATCCGATGTCAGACAAATACATGCTTCGATTCCCCAGGGAAGTGTTATAGGTGGCCTCCTATTCCTCATATATATTAATGAACTACTTACAACCATAGATGGGCCATGTGCATTAATTGCGGATGATATTTCACTCCACAACTCATGCCAAACAAATGCTAATTTAAATGAAAAACTTACTACCATTCTTAATAAAACAATAAATTAGATGATTGAGCATAATCTCGAAATTAACTTCACTAAAACTAAATTAATAACTTTCATCCTCGACAGAAAAGCCGAATAAATATAAACTTTACATTTAATCAACATAACTTAGAAACAGTTAATGATTTCATTCTCTTAGGTTTGACGATAGACACACATATAATATAAACTGGAAGGCACACATACAGAAGGTTATTTCAAAATTTTCAAATTTTTCATACGCCCTACGCAAAATGTCATATACTATGCGTATGCCCATGCTTGGTTCAGCTATGGCATTATTCTATGGGGAAATAGCACAGATGCTCCCTCCCGATTCATCCTACAAAAAAAAAAACTGATACGAATAATTATAAACTTAGATCAAACATCTGTTTGTGAGAATGAGGTGAGAATTTATATTTTGGAATTATTCAAATTAGTACGTAAATACCCAGAATCTTACTACACACAGGAAGACATACAAACAAAATATTCGTTGCGCCATAAAAACAGATTAAATTTGCTACCCTCCCTCCTTAAACTGCACTCTTCTACTCCATGCGATGTCAATAAAAATATACAATAAATTACCGGAAATAATAAAACAAAAAAAAAAAACAAAACAAATATATTTTTAAATAAATTAAGTAATCGCTAATTAATAAATGTTATCACACAATAGACGATTATTTAACGGATAAATTCAATGACATAAAGATGTAACTGATTACCAGATAAGCAAAACAATAAGTGAGTTTAAAATAAAAATAGAACAAATGAAGATTATAAGTATTAATTTAAAAATATCACTATATTAAGCGCACTAATAACAATACAAAATATTCAAGCTAATAATTAAATAATCAATAATAATATATAATTTAATATAAAAATAAATAAATAGATTTACCTACCTATACGTATTATATTTAGAGAATAAATAAATAAGTAATAACATATACAATGTGTCCCAGGGATAAGTGACCGCCCGGCGTTTTTGGAATATTTGTACAAAATTATTAATAATTACATTTATATTTGTTACTTAGCGGCTTGCGGCAATAAAGACCGGTTTTTTTTTTTTACCTGCGTAATTTTTTTGTTTTTTTAAGGAGTAAAGGTCTGATTCAAGAGTTTGTAGTTTGAAAGAAAGAAAGAAAGAAAATACATTTTGGTGCATGTTTGAAATAATAACAAACATTGTTCTGAGCTATTGTAGGAAATATCATGTAGTTAATTAATAAATTTAAAAAATGTGATATTAAGGGGAATTTTTTAGATTTATTTTGAAAAAAAGTGAAAAGAAGAGTTTTTTTTTCTTCGAATTTTAATTTTGTTTTTTATTCATAAATGTTTTACTACATTTTAGTTATGTTTAATGATTTTAATTGATAAACTATGATGTCGGCTAGTCAGTAAAAAAAAAAAGGAAAAAGATGAACAAACTTAGGAAATATTGTAAAAAAACTGCAGCACGTCACGCGTCTTTACAAGAAAAAGAAAAAAATCATAAAAAAAAACTAAAGCCGCTAAGTCACAAATATAAATGTATATAATTAATAATTTTGTACAAATATTCAAAAAACGCCGGGCGGTCACTTATCCCTGGGACACATTGTATAAATATAATAACCAATACTGCTGCAAAAAATAATAATAGACGGATAGGACACAATTTAAATATTTCGATAGTTATTACTATCGAAATATTTATATATATAGCTTCCTCTGCCCTATTTATTTAAAAATTTGCTGTGCCCAATAGGGTCCATAATTGTTTCAATTAATTTTTCCCTACCACCTGTATGTGTACATTATGGATTGCAATAAAGATAAAGAATAAAAAAACCTCAGGCACGGACTCGGTTAAACGATAGGCCTATACCTAATAAAAATTATAATTAATTGTATGGTGTATTTTTTGAAGATCCCAGTATATATAGCAAATAATATTCTAACCATTGTGATACTTTTCAGACTGGGTGCACCGATCGCGATGCTTGGATACGTACGGGTTCAGTTTTGTGAGTATTGATTTTTAGTTTTATTGACTACTTAAATATTTGTTTAAAGAAAGTTTAGTTTTGCACCGCCTAAATGCAAAGTGAATAAGTATTAGAACCTTATGCCCTTTCTCACTACCGCCAAGCGAAGCGACGCCTAGTTAGGTAATTTAGGTGTTCGAGCCTTTGCTTGACCCACTGTGAGATTACCCCTTGAATTTCCGTAGTTGCAGTGTGATTCTACCCTCAATGATCGTGATATTTTTTGTAAGTCCAATGAAATTTCGGGTAGGAGCCGCAAAACCGTTTTTTTTTTTTGGTAGGAAGTTATCAAATAATTTCTCCCGCTCTGGGTGGAGCGGAAGGGTGTGTCTGACTCTTACTGACTAAAACCCACCCGTGTTCCTTCATTTGACTATATTGCCAGGGGCCACGGTAACCCTTTCGGACCATAACCGCAACCCCGGCAGATCCGCAAATGTGTGTGGTGTCATCGTCGGTGGCTTGTCGTATCGTCAGTACGTCTTGCAGTGTGAAATAAAATAATATTACATTATAATAATATTATTTACTGGTCAAGTAACCGAGGTAAGTCAAAACTTATTATCTTCTAGGATTTAAAACTGATATGTAAATTTTAGTTGATATTTAAAGAACGTACGTGACTGTTCGCTTTCATTACGGCAGACTCACTTTTCTTTGGGTAAGCCCCAAGTTTTTGAATTAGCTGGACTGGATTTACGGCCTGCAGCACAATTACGCGACTGCTCGCTTTCATTACGACATACTCGCTTTTCTTTGGGTAAGCCGCAAGTTTTTGAATTAGCCGTACTAGATTCTATAGCTTGCAGCACGATATGACCTGAACTGCGTGTCGGCTGTGCAGCCGGCTGGTCGTCGTCTACTTAGCTTATGAGTGTCGGCTGCTTAGCTGACGTATGTCAGCTGCTTAAACTATAACCGGCTCCTTAGACGTTTTTAACTTATGTTAAGCTTTGAAAGAATCTACGTTTAAACAAGTATTTGGCCATTTCAGATCATGTAGCGTATAACACTAGGTAACCTAGTCTTATGGGAACCACCTCCTGATGACATGGATTATTTTCAAAGATTCGTTAGCAACGAATTCGAATTCTATCCGGATAAACGGAGAAGCTGGGAAATGAATCACGTCTCGTAAGAAGATTTATTCGGTGATAAGATCTCATCAGACGAGGAATTCCACTTGCGCTTCACCGTTCCTACAATTCATCTAGCATACGGTTTTAGCGAAAGCTCACCATCTTTAAGCGAACGCAAGTACAAACGCTAAAAAGGCAGTGAATTAAGTGGCCACTCGGCAGAGTGGTCATATACTGTCCATTTACCACAATGAAGAAAATTCATCCTATAGATGCCGTCAATAGATTCTCAGAAGTACTTACTGTCAGTACTAAAAGCTCAATTAATATCTCGTTCAGACGCAGCCAAAATGCTTCAATCTGTCCAGGGAAAATCGCATTCTACCCTATCTTCAACTAGTCAGAAACGGGCTCATAGCCCAAGAGCTGTTCCATCCGAAATAGGTCGCCATGAAGATAGCGATACCTTAATAGACTTCATGAAACAACAAAATGCCATACTTGAGAAGCTGTGTCAAATCTCTGAAGACCAAAACGAGAATATCAAACTGGTTCATGAAAAAATTTCGAATCAGGCCAGAAGTTTCAATATGGAAAAATCCAATTACTGCAGTTTAAGTGACGAAGGAAGCTGGCGCGCGCTATCTTATAACCAAGAAATGTATGAGGAGCCTTCTAGGGAACCAGGATGCCCGACAATCGGATTTGTTGAGGACTCTTTTAACGCGGCACCTTCTGCTGATATATTACTAGACTACTACCAGACTTTACACCGAAGACAATAGAAACCGGAGCAAAATAAAGCATTGCCGCCGATGACCTTTATAAATAAGGAATTGCTTGTCAATATCTAGGTACTGACTGCTGGTCGAGTATTAGATACGCAGAAGTACAAAAAAAGTTTCAGGCTGCTCCTGTGTTCACAAGCCTGAAAGTTAACAGTTACAGTAATCTAGTAACGGTTACTTCACTGTGGCGAATTGTTACAGTTTTGGAGAAAATGGATCTCTGCTTAGGAGCTATTCACGGGCTGTTACAACAGCGAAAATAATTTCAAGAAATCTACCAAAAAGCTACACTGGAAGTTAAATCAGTAATAAGCAAAAACTTCCTGTCTTCCGAATCTTCATTCCGTCGAACTTCACACTCCTTACTCCAGTACACATGTGGGAAAAGAGCAGAGGTCGTTCAACAAAGCCGAAGCATCTACAAAGCAAATAATAAAATTTTGCACGAACTTCCACAAACGATTTCTCCATCCGGTAAAGCAACAAGGAGGGATCCACCAGTTTTTTCCCGGCAAAAATAAATTCAAGCCCAAAGAGGGAAGAAAAGATGCGTCCTAACAACCGGATGTTAGAGATCTACCACGATCCTCAGAGACCTATAGAAAACCAAATTTTAAGGCCCCGGAAAGATTCATCTATACGAACTGGCGGGAAAGAAACAATCGCACAAATAACGCAAAGCAGAAAAGATCTAGGTTCGATTCATAAATCATTACTGAATACCCACATGTATAAATTAAGAAGATTTTATGGTTCTACCAGACCTAGCACAGGCGAATTTTCATCTGCCAATTACTTCTGCTTATCGCAGATTTCTACTAAGAGTACCACGGTACTTTGCTCAGAGCACAGACATATACCTCCTCCAAACACCCGAAATGGGAAAGAACTTTCATGAAAACAGAGCCCAAACAAAGAACATTGAGCGCACCGTTTACGATACACAATCTTCAGAGACATCTCACAGATCTGAGGACAATGTAACCATCTCTAACGATAAAATAACTATTTTCAGTCATGGAGGGTTTGGGCTGGTTCCAGTTAGTAATATTATGGCCGTCAGAAAATCAAGAGCTAAGTTTTAAGAGTTGACTTGCGCGATGATGCTTCACATCGCGCGTCAACTCTTAAAACTTACGAATCAGCTTTGCAAAGTTGACGATCCGAATCCATAGGAATCCATTGAAAAAAAATCTAATGAAAATGTTACTCACCGGACCTAGAACGTTTGTCAACTAGTAGATTTTCTACAAACTTATTCTTTAGATACAGTAAACTCATTCCACGTATCTCGGCATACAGCAGCCCTATTACTCTTAGCACCTGGACAATGAGTCCACGACCTAACTCTGCTTGATATCCAATTCGGATGATATGAATAATATATTTTGATGAATATGTCATCTTTTGGCCTAGGTAGGTTCTGTTCCAAAACGGAATCAGCAGTGTTTAGATATTCAGGGTAGAAAAATATCATCAAGCGACTCAGAAAGACTGAATATCGTAAAATGGACAAAAAGTTTCATCTCCCTTGTTAAATTCAGAAGATCCAGTGACAAAAAGCTGACTAGTTTGTTTATTACAACGAAAGGGAGGGTAAAGGATGCATCCCGATCTGTAATCGCAGACTGGTAATGGAGTTTATTAATAGAAGCAAAGATCAGCCAGGCATCCCCGGTAGCTGTATAGAGCAGCCGTAAACTCCTACAACTGGTCAAATAGAAACAGGAATCTAGATGAGGTAAATTGTAAATCTACCGATATTATCTTCATTAAATATTATGTCAAAGAAGTATCTCATAGCCGTGGCAACATCAATGGCAATGGCAACATCGTAGCTGATTAATTTTGACCTATTTGATTGATTATTGCTTTATATTATATCATACCCACATTTTACCCATATTTTGTTTGTAATTACAAAATTGATTTATTTACCATTGATTAAAGAATATCTTTGTCATGAACCTTAGTACGTTTATTTATTAAATGGAAAGCCTAACAAAGATCTTTTCTACACAGTACGTCTGGCGCCATCGCCGGCAGATTTTAAACATGTCGCACATTGAGTAAAGCGAAGGCTTATATAAATAGCAACAAGAAAACGAATATTTAGGTTTCAGCCGAAGCTTGACCCACGACTGCCATTCTTACCGGCTTGTGAGAGTACTATACGACAAGCAACCGACGATGTCACCCCAAGCGTTTGCGGCTCCTGCCCGCAATCACATTGGACTTACAAAAAATATCACGAACATTGAGGGAAGAATCATATTGCGTAATTTCAAGGGGTAATCTCACAGTGGGTCAAGCTTCGGCTGAAACCTTAATATTAGTTTTCTTCCCTTTAGGGGGAAAACGTTACAACGTAAGGTAATACGTTACGTAAGCAGTAACCTCAGCAACTAGTCAAATGACAGCTAGGACTAACGGTTTAACGTGCTTTCTGAGGCACTGAGAGGTCTCGGTATGTAATGGATAGTCACCCATTCACGGAACGATCGTGGCAAGCGTAGCTTAACCTTCCACCGACCCCTGCGGCAATTATTGCTTATCCACGAGCCCCTCACTTTTCAAGTAGATTTTTAAGCAGATTTCAGTGTCTGTCAAATACGAAGGTTGAGAAATGGTGACAGATCACAGGAACAACTTGCGACCAAAAGATGCCCCTCAAGTTAAAAAGGAAAATTAAGTTTAAAAGGAAAAGTCCGTGATAAGGCCGAAGGCTGTATGGATCAGAATGCTGGGCAGTGAAGACGGATAAAAAAAGATTGCATGCAGTGGAGATGAGAATGTTGAGATGGATGTGTGGAGTAACGGAAATGGATAAAATAAGAAATGAGTACTCGCGCCATTTTTAAACTTCTCTTTACCTATGTAAGGGGAAGTTTAAAACTAACTCAAGTGCGGAATAGTTGAAAGGAAATTGTTTGACTTGGCATGTTGTGATGAGGACCATTTTATCTTATGTGACAGTATAACCACGTTCATTGCGTTATTAATGTTGTTGAGCAGATTAATTTATTAAACCTATGAAACAATGAATTAGAAATATCCTTCAAAACTCTCGGATTATGATTTAAACTTTATTACTCAAATTGGGGTGACGGTCAAAGCATGACACATTAGCGAATCGGTTGCATAACTTTAGCCATCATCGCCTTGTTGTTGGTGATAATTAGGTTGTTTACGCTAAGTAACCGCTTAATGCTTATGCATCGCCTAGGTATCGCTTAGTGTTACTGAAATAGTACACAAGTGACGATTTTCAATATAAATTATAACTTTAACATAACGTTAGCGTAGTTTGACCGTTATAATTATCATCTAGGCGACGGGCTGTACACTGAACTGGCAATAATAATTGTGTCTCTTATGACGCCAATCTTAATAATCAAATTTTCTACTTTTGTCGATAAATATACATGAACCATTTTGTTTCAGGGAGGCTGAAATTGAACATTTTTGTGAATCCGTAAAGTGAGTATACTTACTTTTTATTTACAAATATTTTTTTTTATAATGTATGAACAAATAGTTATATTATTATTAAAACTTTTTTACAAATAATTAAACCAATTAAAAGAAAAACTGAAATATAAAAAATAAACCTTTTTGTGTAACTAAGCTCCTAAATTAATTTAAGCCTGTTAAACTTGTTAAAAATTGTGATCTTGGTTTAATTTTTTGGTAATTGTAAAAATCCAAATAGTATAATACATTTTAAGCTGTATAATACTTTTTTGTATCCAAATTAAGTTAACGTATATATGGATAGAAATTGGGAGAAATAGATGGAGTATTAAAAAAACTTTTTTACTACACTGTAGACATGCTATGAGCTACTCTTCCGACATTCACAAACAGCTCCACATTTCTTTTTGCAATTACAATAATAAAAAAAATAGAATTAGATAGATAAATTTTAAAGTCTATTTTATATTTATAATAGGTAACCTATGAAATTGCCGTTCTGCCGTACTGGCTATTTCAAGTCCATTTTTTTCTTTTTTCGCTAAGAATTCTAAGTTCAAATTATTTTTATTTTTAAAATGTGGAATTCTTTTTTGAAAATTAGTCATTTGTTTAATGGTTAGCGTTCTGTTTTCATCGTATTTTTACTTCTTCGATCTAAGAAATGAACCCCGTGGTAGACCGAAAACTTTAGTCGACAATGACGAATCAAAGGCGATTGTGGAAGCTGATGATTCTCAATCTACAGCTGAATTAGCAGCAGCTTTCGATGTTAGCATCAAAACAATATTGATCCATTTGCGTCGAATTGGCAAGGTAAAAAAGCTTGACAAATGGGTTACCCACGAATTGAATGATAGCCAGCACGAAGCACGCGTCGAGTTGAGCCTTGCACTGCTCAACAGGTACACAAACGAAGGCATCGAAAAAAAAAAACGAAGGAATCGTATTGTTACTTGCGATGAAAAATGGATTCTGTTCGATAATCGCAAGTGCTCAGCAAGTTGGTTAGATCCTGATTCAGCACCTAAACAATGCCCCAAACGAAAACTGACCCCTCAAAAAGTGATAGTCACTGTTTGGTGGTCTAGCGCCGGTGTCATTTATCACAGTTTCTTACCAAACGGGATGAGCATTACTGCAGATGTCTACTGTGAAGAACTAAACATAATGAAAGAGAAGCTCGCACATCTCCAACCAGCTTTATTTAATCGTTCGGCTCCGCTGCTCCTGCACGATAACGCGCGACCTCATACTGCACAGCAGACGGTCTCCAAGTTACAAGAGCTAGGGTTGAAAGTTCTCCGTCATCCACCGTACTTACTAGACCTAGCCCCTACAGACTTCTACTTTTTCCAGAATTTGGATAACTTCTTGGCGAGGAAATAACTTAATAACCGAGAGGCAGTTCAAAATGCCTTTGAAGAATTTGTTGCCTCCCGTCCAGCAGACTTTTACAATGCATTTTTGCCAATGTTGGCAAAAATGCATTGATTGTATGGGTAATTACTTTGATTAAACGGCAATTTCATAAGTAAAGACCTAATAATATAATATATTTGAATTGTAGCCAACACCAAAATATTTTTTTTTTATAGATATTATTAGTTAAATATTCCATTTTAAATTGCATTCACCTTTACAAAAGTCCGATGTCAAAACCCCCAGGCGCTCCATTATTACGTTTCCATCGTCAGGCCCTCGATAGCAGTCATTTCCCAGCTAGGTCTAAAGTTCTCATCAAGGTGAATGAAATAAGCCCAAACACGATGTAGCAGCTGTTAACTGCTGAGGAGCTCTCGCGACTGTCTTCCATCTCCATCATCAGATCAACTCCAGGTCTTCATTATGTGGTTGTGTCATCAGAGCTATATTATGTATATGAAACTTCAATAGAATCGGCTCACAGTTCAAGTCAGTAGGTTAAAAATAAATCAACTCTTTTTCTACCCTTAGGGGTCTGAGTTTCCAATTTTACATGGGACCAACTTCGAAGTACACCCGTTCCAATAAAACAATAATCGTAACAATTGCACTAATCAGTAAGTATATTAATACACTACGTAAAACAAAGCATTTTGTGTAACTTGACCAAGAAATTTATTACATAGAAAGAAAGAAAAAGTATTTATTGAGACTCGCACAAAAAAATCACAAATTAAACTAAAAAAAAACACACTCATTAAAACATTAGTAAAAAATTAATAAAACAAATTAAAAAAATAACAGAAAGTTCTGTACGAGGCCAAAAGGCTCCTACAACCCTCCAAGGCTCCTGGGGTACATAGCAACATTAAAAGTACAGGTTAACCATGTTTGACCAACGGTCATGAAGTAAAGCCGAAAAAAAAACTTTGCTATGATTACTTTTATCATTATTAAACTAGTCAATTAAGTTTTAAATTATAACGATTCTTTTGCCAGACTTCAATAAGCCATAAGTTTAATTTGATAAAACTTAGTAAAATTTTCGTCGGTATCTATCACGGTGACGTAGTAGACGCTTAATTATTTCATCATCAATTTTTCCTCCTTGTTCTATTTATGAGAGCCGGGTGATCGCTCTGTAACTAAGAACCCTCCTACCTTAGACACCTTTCTCTATTTAAGGTTGTGCATTTAATTAACCAGCAACTGTAATATGATGTTGATATAAATAAAGATTTATAATCATGATGAAATACAAAATGTTTATGATTTGTCATATTTCCATTACAGAGAGATCAACGCATTTCTTGATAAAATTACAACAGAACTCATAACAACTACAACAGAGCCCACACCAACTACAACAGAATCGACAGCAAGCACAACGACAACGACACCAAAAACTGAACCAGAACTGATAGCGACTACAACCGAACCCACAACTACACCAAAAACTACACCAGAACCGACAACGACTACAACAGAACCCACTGCAACTACAACAGAACTGACAGCAGCTACAAAAACTGCAACAGAACCCACGCCAACTACAACAGAACCGACAGTAACTATAACGGCAACAACAAATACAACAGAACCCATAACGATTATAACAACTATAACAAAACCTACAACAATACCAAAAACTACACACAAACCAACAGCGACTATAACAAAACTGACAACGACTACAACAGTACCCACGCCATCTTCAACAGAACCCACAACGAACACAACAACTACAATAGAACCCACAATGACTACAGTAATTACAAAAGAACTGACAGAGATTACAACAACTACAACAGAACCCACGCCAACTACAACAGAACCCACGCCAACTTCAACAGAACCCATAACGACCACAGTAACTACACCAGAACTAACAACAAATTATACTTTTACAAGAAACATATCAAATGGGACAGACACGCCTGGAAAGTAAGTTAATAGTAACGTTGTTTATTAACTCATTCCATATTTCTTTTAATATTAATTTAACTAGCTGCGATCGAGACTTATGCGGGTAAAACCGAGGGGGTTTTACCCGCATAAGTCTCGATCCCGTGGGAATATGTTAGGACATAGAATACTTTTTATCTCGATATTCCCAGGTTATTCCATGTGCCAATTTTAATCCAAATCTGTTAAGCGGTTTTAGCATGACAGCGTAACAAACAAACTCACTTTTGCATTTATAATATTAGTTAGGATTAGGATCTTAATATACCTACCTTAACTGTTGACCATATTAAAAACTGTTATCCTTATTTTATAATTAATATGTGTCCGCTTCATTCTTATTCTTAGCGTGTCGACGGCAATATAATTAATATTTCTTGTTTGGTCCATACACCCAACTCCACCTCAAGAAAGTTAACGTTATTAAGGCACCTTATCTGTGTAGGTATATAGGGCTAATAAAGGCTACCATAATAATCATAATAGTATAGTAAACTTTCTGGCGAGCATATGCCTAGAATAGAATACTCTTTAGTACTATTAGCTTGATTCTTCTGCTGGTGCCATTTTTTTTAAATTATTAATTAGGGTATATTGGGGTATGCTAGGGTTGTGGCCGTACGAATCAAATTCCCGGCTGATTTAGCAATTATTTTTAATACTGACATATGTTTTCACTCTGTCCCGACAGTCGACGCTGAATGAAATGGTGCAAAATTTGCTTCGTACAGCCTTATCCCATCGCCAAAGTTACCGCCCTTCATTGTATTTTTTCTGTCATTCCAGCGTGCAGTTCCGAGGGCCAATCTTAATAGTAACTGAGTATTATTCATTGAAAATGGTTGCAATAATTGGATTGTGTGCGTTTGTTTGCGGCACGCTCCTTGCCATTGCCATCAGAATGTCGTACACCCGGCACAGAAGACGAACTCATGGTATGTTTTTATTCTAGCGACCCTCCTCTGCTTCGCACGGTTTTTACGATTTAACAAAACATCGAGATTAATATACATATTTAAGTTTAATATGAATGCATTATACACATAAACATTCCAGAATAAGCTCTAAGTTATAAAAACCGCGCCAAAATTTCATTCAGTTCAATTGTGCTCTTAAATCACAGTCACGAAAAGGGATTTTATTTTATAATATTTAAAGGTAAGTATCGATCGATATGTGGTCCTATACAGGGTGGCAGGGATATCCACACGAAAACTTAATTAGTATAGTACCGTCCGCAAGCCCGCGCCCGATGGATTCAGTAAATGATACTGTACTGAATTTCAACGCAGGGGCGTAGAAATTTCTCGTAGTAAACTAAAAGAAAAAAAAAAATAGCTGTTCCTTACATTTTGACCGCGTAGGAATTGCATTTTTCTATGAAACAGCAGATTTTTATTTGAATAATTCCGACGAAAAAGTTATACGTAGGGGGTTCAGAACTCCTTCTGCGAAGCAGTAATGCTCGCGAAGGAGGAGGTGAAATGCGAGAGGAGAGGCAAATTTCGCGCGCTCACGCCCTTAACCGTCGCAGGAGACGTCCTGGGCGTCGGGAGTCGCAGGCGGATCCCCGGCCAACGCAGGCGCGGGCTCGCGGACGGTAAGCAATGGGTAGCTTGCCATCCAATAAGGACCAGACGGCGCGTTATGTTCCACGCGCGCCTCAAAGAGATGTCAGCAAAATTTAAGGGGTCCGCTAGGGCCGATGCCTGCCGGGGTCGCGGGAAAGTCCGAAAGTGATACCGTGGCCCCTGGCAACATACAGGCAACTGAAAGAATACGGGTGGGTTTTAGTCAGTAAGAGTCTGACATGCCTTCCCGGTCCGCCCAGAGCGGGAGAAGTTATTTGATAATTTCCCATCCTAAAAAAGGGGGGGTTCAGTGCCACTATTAAAATGAGAATAAACCGGTCCGCAACTAAAGGTACTATTACATGAGCACTCCAAATCTATCACTCTGCGTGGCGTGGATTGCGGCCAAACGGAGCTAAAAAATCGAACAAGCACACGAACACTCCACTCCAAATGGGCGCGCCACTGCACTCCATTTTTCGGTACTTACTCAGACGGTTGCGTACTTGCCAACCGAGCGCAAAATGGATTGTTGTATCGGCCACAAATAGCGCGCGCGGCGAGGGTTGGGCGCACTCCGCGTACGCATCTCGCACACACGATGAGTTGGATTGTGGAGAGTGGAACATCGGATTTTGAAAATAGAATGTTTGGATTTCAATATTTTTTACCACTCCACCCAATCCACCTGAGATGTCGCATACACGGTCGGTTTTTAGTGTTGCCGTGGAATTTTAAGGAGTGGAGTGCTCGTTTAATAGGATCCACTGACCCATAATTGGCATGTGGACATGTGTCTCACCATTCAGGGATTATAGACGTGAAGTGTATCTGTGAGACAGATGTTTGTTATGTACTTAACTCGGCCAATATATTTACAGTATTATATTTTATTCAAAATATTTCAGCAAATCGTCAAAACGTGCCGTAACTTAGAGACAGTCATCAGCCAGTCATCGAAGAGCTTCTGATCCTACTAACAAGATTCTGATCAAGCATTCACTACATCACGGAGATATGTGATGACCTGGGCTATTAAATATAACTGACAATGAGAATATACAAGAAATCGATATGAAAATAGACATCCTCTCACAATTGACGTGATTTAACTATCGTTATAGGTTGCTTATAAAAAAAAAAAATAATAACGTTAGTAACTGTTGAACTTTAAAAGGAAACTTAGGACCACAGGGTCATAATAATATGCCATTTCACAATGTGCCTAAAAGATGGCAAATAAATAAAATAAAACATAATAATTTGAGTGTAGAGTTTAAATCTTATACAGAAAATTAAGACTCGGTAACTTTTTGAGGTAGTGGTCATATAATTACATGTTTACATTGTCCTTTGTCTTTCATAAAAAAAAGTTCAAATCAGTTATTCCCATTTGTTTTATTTAACCTGCACTTGAACTTACCCAGTATATCACCCTGTAGACCAGAGGGCACGGAATAGCGGCGCCGGCAGCGTCTAGATACGGCAGTACTAATAAAATTCGTGACGTCGAATGTGTATTGAGCGCTGAATTTCTGTCACAGACTGTCTTCAAAGCCACGTTGGTTTGTATGTAAAGTATTGTCAATGCCGTCTCCGTGCTCTGTAGGCTGGAGAAAGAGTTTTTGGACGAATTTAGGGAGTTTGTGCTCGGGAAAAGGCTAAAGATAGTATTTACTTCGGCCTCGTTAGTCTAATGGTCGCAAGCGGTGCTGCTGAGCATGAGGTCCCGGGTTTGATTCCCGGATCAGACAAGGGGTTATTGAGATTTTCCATCTGAAATTTCTCATTAGCAGCCCAGAATCTGGATTTCTGGCCGGTTGATGGAAATAAGCACGTCCCCTGGTACTTGGGACTAAAACATAACTGGCGAAATGTGGGTGGTATTATAGGTGCAACTCTGCCTAACCCTTCGGGGAATACATCAGGCGTGATGTTATGTATATGTTGTGTTATTATAAAAGTATTTAAATATTATTTAATTCATTCTTAACAAATTAAGTACCGTTAATAATGCTCAGTGGTACTTGGTTTGTAATGCACAGCGGCTGTTAACACGTCGTTCTCTGAAACGGAAAAAATACACAATATTTATGGTCCATTCATAAGAAGCGCCAACGCTGTCCTTAGAACATACTTACAGAGCATGTAACAATAATTATTGTTAAAGGCTAGGCTTATTATTGCTAATATTATTGTTACAATAATTTTATTGTTAGTAATAAAAAATACAATAATAAACAAAATAAGTTGGTCTAATCAGACATTAGGAACAAATGTAAAAAAAAAAATTAAAATAAAATAAAAATAAAACATATAAATAAAATTGTCCCTGCAGTCGGGGAACCTCTTATATTAAAAAGTGTTCCATACAACGACACCACGGTCCCCCGACTGCAATGAAAATTTTATTTATCTGTTTAGTCAGCGAGTAAATGCTTTGTATTTACAGATTAACTAATACAACTTGTTTATTACTTTTTAGTTCGTTTTTTGACAGGCCAGTTGTGCTTTTCTAATTTTTTAATTATTTATTTTTATTTTATACATTTTAGTGTCAAGTTTTATTTTTATTTAAAAACCTGTCATGCTAGGTGGCTTTAATATTTAAGCACTAAAGGTGGTTTTATGCTCTCACGGGGCGACGCGAGGCGAGGCGAGGGGTGGACGGGGCGTGGGGATGAAATGTTTGTTTAGCATGTACACCCTGCTTATGTAAAATGTATGCCAATATATTATATTGTTTTAGAATGTACTCATCAAGGCCTTCAATTGATTACCCATACTGTAATAAATAAAAAATAAAAAAATATTTTCACATTTGAATATGGAGCCATATTGCCGCCATTTTGTTTTTTATTAGTTTAAATATAACCTATGTCACTCGGGATGATGTAAGAATTCTAACGATACTTCAAACATCGAAATCTGTCCAGGCATTTATAAGTTATGGTGCCACAAAGAAACTCACATACATACACGAACCCTGAAAACATTACACTCCTTTTTGGGCAGTCGCGTAACAAATTGTAAGATCATCAGTCATGGCGTGGATATTTTAATTCATGATCTACTGTAAGTAATGAATTTTTCTTACTTTTCGATTAATAATATTTTAATACATAAATATTAAATATCATACAACTAGGTAGTCAAATAAAAACCAGTCTTCCTCTTAACTACTTTTGTTGTACCCGACAGGGTCCACAATGCTCATATTTTTATAAAACCTACCCCCTAAGTTCACATGTGGAAGTGGAAGCAATAAATTCACACAACCATGCGTATTGAGTATGATATCCAATCAACTCGAATACATTTCGTCATTTTATGTGAACATGAATGTATGGAACTGCTGATTTTTTTTCGCGTTTTTCGCGTGTTCCACAGTAAAAGTGGTTCATAATGATGAGTACAATGAACACTTATGATCAATTATACCTTAAATAGGTAAGTTACTTACTTTGTCCACTGATAATGTTTCTGTCCAATGGTTTAAAATATTTCCTTTTCAAGATTGTGGCGGCCATCAGAATTATAATAATTAAAATGAAAATAGAGCCCATTGCGTAACACCACTTGGAGTTATACCTTAAAGGAGGAAACAAAATGTTAAAGTGACAACAAGAAAAAAAAAACTGGAATTACAATGATTAATAAAAAAAAAAGAAAAAAAAAAGAAAAAGAAAGAAAGAAAGAAAAAAGAAGATTAATCAGAAAAAAAATACTAGTACACAATTTTAAACCAATTTCATTGAAATTACACTAAAAACATGTTGCTCACCACGACGACGCTTTCTTAATTTTATGTTCACTATAGTCACTGTGACCACTTTTAATAGTGCTATCGTCATCGAACACGTCGTCATTTGTACTCATTATAACAGTTGACGCTGTTGTATTTTCAGGGGCCTCGTCTATGTCATAATCAGTTACACTTTCTAAAGTCAGTAAACATTTTGTTTTTTCACATTTATTTGCGTCATCGGTACAGTTGTCTTCACAGTCACACGGCCCACCATTTGCGTTAACGATCGTCATTTCTTGGTGCGGCTCACACAAGCATATATCAGGAGCGACGCAGGAACCCTCGCAATTATTACAGATTGGGAGGCATAAAGCAGCCTCTTTTTCTTCCGATTTATCGAGCTCGTAACCGGAATAGCACTCACAGATGTTAGGAGCGACGCACGTGCCGTTTCCACACTTGTAGTCGCAGTGCGCCAGGCACGTGCCACTTACCTCCTTTTTATACCATCCCGGATCGCAGACGCATGTTTGTGGACTGATGCAGCTTCCATGCACACACCCAAAAGAACAGTAAGGTTCGCAATTATCATTTGCGGACTTCTCGTATCCATTTAAACATTCGCATGTATCTGGGGCTACGCAAGTACCATTGGTGCAAGGTTCTGAGCACACTGGCTCGCATATTTCAACTGGACCCTGGATTACTTTGGTCCATCCGGGCTCACAAGTGATGGAGTTTATACACTCGCCACTGGCCGTATAACTGGAGCAGAAAGATTCGCATGTATCGTTTTCTGTTTTTTTGTAACCTGGAAGGCACTGGCAGGTTTCTGGGGCCACACAAGAGCCGTTGATGCATGATTCAGAACAGATTGGCTCACACACTCCGTTAACGTCATTATATCCTGAGTCACACAGGCACGTGTTTGGCGCGCTGCAGTTTCCGTGATCGCATCCTTTAATGCACAGTGGTGAGCAGATGTGGGTATCGAACACGTCCGGTAGGTAGCCAGGGTTGCAGGCACACGCTCCAGGAGACTTGCAGTAGCCATTCACGCAGGACGGTGAACAATCCGGCTTGCAGTGAGTACTGAAATTCATTTAGTAACTTTAGCAAGACTAGGAAGTTCCGAATATAATTACTCATAAATTGGTAATTCACCTATTTCCGTTTTTGTTTTCATCTTTAATGTAGCCATCGCAGCAAACGTTAATTTGTTCTGGTATTAATTTCTGAAAACATTTTTTTTTAATATTAAAAGGTTTTTTAAATAACTCTTATAGTTTCCTCGACTGCCTCGTTGGTCTAGTGGTCGCAAGCGCTACTGCTGAGCATGAGGTCCTGGGTTCGATTCCCAGGTCGGGCAAAGTGTTATTGGGTTTTTCTCTCTGAAATTTCTCAGTAGCAGCCGGGAGTCTGGATTTGTGCCCGGTTGATGGCAATAGGCTCGCCCCCTATTACATGGAACTTTAAACATAACTGGCGAAATGTGGGTGAACCTGCTACAGGGACACCTCTGCCCAACCCTTCGGGGAAACAAGGCGTGATGTTATCTGTTGTCTTATAGTTTCGATGATGACCATGTTTTTTTGCATATCGAATAATTTATTAAATTATAAATCATTTATTTGTATAAAAAATGGTATACAATGGTGTTAAAATATAATTATAATAGCACAAACATGTTCAGCTAGGATAAAACGTAGCATGCAAAATTAGAGGGTACCTATTTGAAAACAGCAAAATTTGAGGGTATTTGAAAATTTCACATAAACATTTTTAATCCATAAATTCCTTTAAATAATAGAAACTGCACTCTTGTAAAACAGCTGGCTGATTATGCCTTAGGTATTGATATATTTTGTAACTATTCTAATATGAGCTCACCGGGGCCGTTCTGGTACCCATCGCAGTTGCCACTCTAGTTGCGGTGCACCAAAACAGACAATTAGTCTTTTCATAAGCCTCCATGTACGTATATAAGTAAGTTTCAGGAACATCGCGATAAACCCTAGAAGGAAATAAGATGATCAAGTAAAACTGAGAAAAAATCACGGTAAAAATAAAGTAATCAATAAATTAATCAACACCTTTATTGTACATCTCATAGGTAGGTACATAATACAGGTCTATAATAATTAAATTGTGATCAGCTATGTCTCGGCCTTAAGGCATACAATAGTTACAGAGAAATTAAATTTACATATGTTACAAATTATTAAGATTTACGCCATATACGCGTGTGGTAATTATACATGTCAATATTATTTTTGACAAATACTGCGGCCTCAAATATATGTACACATGGCAGTGTTAATACGTTCATCTTTAAAAAAAATGGTTTACAGGAGTCAGTTTCAAATAAGTTAAATATAGCCCTGATGCAACGTTTTTGAGCAATGAAAGTACGCTCCTTGTTTGTACTGTTGCCCCAGAATATTACACCGTATTTGAAGATAGAGCTAACGTAACCGTGGTAAGCTGTTAGTAAAATAGTCAGATTCGCGTGAAATGCATATGAGAACCGTCACAGCTTTTTGCATACATGGTCAATATGTAATTTTCAATTAACTTTGTTGTCAATATGTAACCCTAGACATTTTGTTACTTCAGTTTCTTCAATGTCGCTACCTATGTAATGGATTTTTAAAGTACCCTTACTACGAGTTCGTATTTTAAAATTCATTATTTTAGTTTTGTCAAAGTTAATCATAACATTATTAAATTATTAATAATGTAATTACACACATACATTATTATTATTTTTTATTATACATTATTATTAATCTATAATTAATAATATTGTTTGGTTAATGGCAGATTCTCGGTCAATTGTAGTATCATTAACGAATAAAACAGTACTATCATCAGCAAATAGTGTATTTTCATTATTTGTTACCGAAGGTATGTCATGTATATAAACAAGGAAGAATAAAGGAGGAACGCCGAATTTAGCAATTTCAGATTCAGAAATATATTTCTTCTGTTTTAGTAGTGGGATTTAACCTGCTTATTTCTGTAAATTGTTGTCTGTTGTTAATCACCTCAATTTTATTTTATTGGGTTCATAACAGAAAATAAATGTTAACTACAATAGGCGCTAAATAATACCTGGTCTATCTTCCTTCATGTATGACCCAATAGCAATAACACTGTTATCATTATTTTTATGGTAAATTGAATTACTATCAAAGTAAATCATTTTCACAAAATGAAAAATAAAATGTTGTACTCACATTTTCGTTTCCACACATACTTGACCCAATGTTTTTGTTTGTATAATAATAATATGGCAAATTAGAATTCTAAGAATATCAGCTTTATTTATCATTTTTAATTATTTCGGAAACACTAAAGAACAAATATACTGCATATAAAAAAATATTATGATCAAAGAAGAAAACGGCACAATAAGAAAACACTGTTCAATAATATAATTAATGTAAGTAAATATTGTCGCAAATTTCGTCCTGCGTCCTGCTTGACCAACTTTAACGGTAGCAAAGACGAAAAAGCAAAAACCTTGAAAGACATAGTACATTATTATTACACAAAACAATACCTGTAATATAAACTCAAACCTAATTGACTTAAAAAGAAAACAATTTGTTAGATAGTACAGCCAACTGCAAAAGAATCTATTTAATAACTAAATTGCATGCTTCTAAGTAAATAAATGTGGGTGTCCATTCAAAAAGGGTCTAGTAGGAAAGAGTCAATTGATAATAATAATTAAGGAAATATCCAAAATTGGCATGTATTTTTTTTATCAGAAGTTCAAACTTGAAACTATGAAAAACCTAGTTTAGCGAAAAAGCATTTTTAAAGTTTGGTTGAAAAAGAAAAACACAATTCTACTCGTTTATTAAATAGATTTTGATTTATTAATTTAGATCAAGATACTTTGCATGAAATCAACTAATAATTGTATTTGTAATGCTTACTTAGTTAAGTAAAAAATCCACTTGTCGGTGAAAGTGAGTAAATAATACAACTTAATGCAATAAAAAGCTAAAATGAAGTATTCTTACTCTATTAAAATTTAAGAACTAATAAAATAACAAAACGAGATTATTTTTATTATTATTTGAACAAAACAATGAATCATTACAAATCACATAAATTCATAACATGGACCAGTAGCCAAACTTACTCATAAAAATTGTTCTAGCTTAGAATCTTACTTAGATCTAACTTACGTTTTGGACAAAAATATTAACTCGTCTTGGTACCTACCTGATTCCCATGAACCACCTGGTTTTCAATACGAAAATGTTGGTTTTTGTCGAGTACTCTTTTCAGTAGTTCGATTCCGAACGATGTTGTTAGCACTGAATTGTGAACTTTAGGAATGCTAGACGAACTTGGTTAGTTAATATTTGGAACGGGTTTCGAGTAAGTATAAAATATCTTTAGATTCTTTATTAAAGAATTCATGAATTTAGTTACAAAGATACGATTTTCTTTCGAAAGTTATGCCTGAAGGACATTTTTCTGAAGGAAAACCTTAATTGGGTTCAAATATTTTGCTACGGTTGGCTGACTATCAGTATTTTTTTCATAACAAAACATGTGCCCTCATTATTTTCATTCGTTTCAAAATGACAGAAACGCACAAGATAGGACTATCTTCTGCGTTTCCTGATTCCTAAACCTGATTCTGTGACCAAAATCAGGTTTAAAAAAAATTCCCAGGTTTAATAACTGAAGTTTCTCCTTTCTCATCTCCAGTAAGAACAGCTACTATTGATTTTGTTTTTGGACAAGCCTGAATGAACAGCGGCTGCAATAACATCCTTAAATTATTACATTCCCATTTCTTGAATCTTTTTTGAATAGACCGAAATAATTATACATGTCTGGAGGTAAAAATTCGAGAAAGAGATCAATCGTCTAATCTTTGGGTGCGTGACGACCCATGGCACTAAAACGTGGTCGCTCAAAATAGGATTTATTTAAACTATCTTAAGGGCAATGGAGAGGGCTAGGCTTGGAGTTTCACTACAGGATCGTATCAGAAATGAAGAGATCCGCAAGAGAACCAAGGTAACCGACATAGCCCAAAGAATTGCCAAACTTAAGTGGTAGTAAGCAGGGCATTGCTTGCAGAACAGATGGTGATGGGCCCGAAAGGTTTTGGAGTAGCAAACGCGTACCGGAAGACGTAGCATTGTAATTAAAGCGTAGTGGCGGCCGATGACCTTGTGAAGGCTGCAGGAATCCGTTGGATGCGAGCAGCACAGAACCGGTTGAAGTGGCGGTGCTTGGGTTAGGCTTATGTCTAACAGTGGACGTCTTTCGGCTGAAAGTTACGTTGTTTCACGTCAATAACTTTGTAACTGGTGAGGTTTATTCACCAGTAGGTACTACGAACGCCACAGCCTTTGTGAATCTTATTATAGGCTATGACATTATTTTTGATCATAGGTGTCGATAAAATTAAAAAATTACAAAAAAATAAATTACATTATATTAGGCATGCGCCGACTGTACTTGTAAAGATCACGTTTTGTTAAAGAATCGTGTACGTGAGGTTGACTGAAAACATTTGTTTTATAAATAATATTCGATGCTATTGTAAAATATTTGTACGACTTCTAAAGTAGAAAAATCTTTTTATCATTATTTAAAAGTGATGAACCGGAAATACTTACTACGTAAGTATTTAGTACGTCAAGTTGAAATACTTACTACGTACTAGTAAGTATTTCAACTTGACAACTGATCCAAATAATATGTTTTTTTTTTTATTAGGTACTGAATACATAATTGTACAAACTCTCAAACAATAAAAAATGTTTTTTTTTAATGATAAGGTTAATACAAATGCGTAATTAAAAACGAATATGAATAGACACAAAGATGTATTGAACAACATTAGAGTACTGAGTTTTTGTTGCAGATATCGTAGTCGCCTTTCGACTTTTTGAAAACGTTTGCACTAAACTCTTGGGCTGGAACGTCCGCGGCACCACCTGTAAGAATAAAAATTTTAGAATAATTAATTTCGAAACATCAAAAAAGAACAGATCTACATTATGAAAATCTGGCCCCTAGTACATGACGTTGGGTAAATACACGCGAATCAAACGGCAAATCACGCAAAAAGGGCATATTAAATTCATTCATTCACTGACGGACAACGCACAGCTGACCTAGTTTTACCACACCTAATATGTTAGTTAGTAGCGAGTGTTTCATCCGTAAACACAATTTTACGGGTTTTTCTTTTGATGTTGTCCCAGCAAGTTCTTAGTTGGTCAGCATTTCTATTAGCAAAGCTGCTCAAGGAATTGAACTCCTCGGCTAAAATTATCCATCTCTCATTTTTCGCTGCAGTTGTGAGAGCATCACTTTTTAGGGTTCCGTACCTTAAAAGGAATAAACACAACCCTTATATGATCACTCGTGTGTCTGTCTGTCTGTCTGTCCATCTTTCACTGCCAATTTGCTCCGAACCCAATGGACCGATTTTGGTACACATATGTATTTCTGTGACCCAACCTGGCTTTGTTCAATGACTTTTTAACAGACAGAATGGACAATGGAGCACAGGTCGATGTCATTTACATGGATTACAGTAAGGCTTTTGATAGAATTGACCACAATATCCTTAAAACAAAGCTTTTTAACAATTGTATCAGAGGAGATCTACTTCTTTGGTTTACTTCATACCTTGAAAACAGATCTCAAGCTGTCGTTATCAATAACTACATGTCGAGCTGGGTTTCAGCTCCTAGTGGTGTTTCTCAAGGTTCCTTGATGGGTCCATTACTTTTTGTCATTTATGTAAGTGACATCGACTCGTGTTTCCAAAACTAAAATTTACTTTGTTTTGCTGATGACATGAAGATATTTTTTGCAATATTATCAGATAACGACATGGATGCTCTCCAATCTGACCTGGCGCGATTGGATGATTATTGCTTGATTAATAAACTCGACTTAAACCCTGTTAAATGTACCGTAGTCTCCGTACAGGGCAGTGATTACACAGATGTGACGGTATACTGAACGAAAAACGTGCATATTGAACAAATAGTGGCCAAAGCTTCATAGACACTGGGTTTTGTTATGAGACTCGCAGGGTGTTTCAAGAAATCCACTGGGTTGAAGCATTAAATTTTGTACAAGAGTTCCTTATACAGCATGTATCAAAAAAGTCTGGTCATATTTAAGGATAAATGATTTCATTTCTGTAAGTAGGTTTGTAGAAACACTTTTAACCCGTCAATAAAGACAAGGTCTAGAACAGACCATCAAACTGAACAACTTTTTTCATGGGACGTCTTTCCCATGGAATAAGTTGTTCCATGCTAGTGTGCCGAGATGGGAATTTTTCGTGGGCATGATAAATAAATTCATGGTTGCCGAGATAGGACTAAACCCCATACATTTGGGTCAAGTAGGAATTGAAGTTTTGTATGAGATAGTCAATATTTTTTTTACGATTGCTGGTGATGATGCTGTATAACGAAACTAAGGAAGGATTTTAGAAAATTCATCCCCTAAAGGAGCTAATTTGGGGATGGCAAGGATACAAAGGCATTAATTTATAGAACTTCGTCATTTTGAGACTTATTCACGAAAAAACTTGGTTATTCTTTCTCAATATGATGGCCTGAAACAGGTTTGAATAAACCTAGATCGGGCAGGGCGCTACATATAATTCTATTTTCGAGTTATCATTTCTTGGACCTGTAATTAATATTTTAGCTATAGTTTTTACCTAACACTAATAAAACCATTATATAATACTATTACTACTCTGTAAATATCTATACACTTTTTAATATATTTTTATTATTTATTAATAATTATTATATATGGAACCCAACTCTCGGATTCCATACACCTTAGATCCCTCACCTCAACCGAAACCTACAAGTACTTGGGTACGTCGGAAGCATTAGGCATCAATGTTGCCGACATGAAACAATCGTTGAAGGAACGCTTCTTTGGCCGCCTGAATAAAGTGTTAAATAGTCTTTTACCAGGTGGAAATAAGGTGCGTGCCGTCAACAGTTGGGTCATGGCGGTTTTGATGTATTATTTCAAATGGACTCAGACGGAACTTGACGCTCTGGATAGGAAGGTCCGTACATTGCTGACGGAAAATCGGATGCATCACCCACGGTCGTCAGTGATGAGACTGTACATCCCGCGGAAGTGCGGGGGTCGAGGTTTCTTAAATGCTAAAACCCTCCACAACCGCGAGATTTACAGTCTCAGGGAATATTTCCTTCAAACTGACGTGGGTATACACCGAAATGTGGTCGCAGTGGACAAGGGCCTCACCCTGCTCTCCTTGGCAAAAGACAACTGGCGCAAACCTGCAGTAGGTACTTGATACTAACGATCGTAATGAAGTATGGCTGGGCAAAGAGCTACACGGACGCTATTTCCGGGCCATCCACGGGTCTGATGTAGACTTTTTGGCGTCTTTTTCCTGGCTGCGTTTCGGTGACCTCTTCGGGGAAATCGAAGGTTTTGTCTGTGCGATTATGGATGAAATCATCATGACGAATAATTATCGGATATACATTGTCAAGGACGGTAAGGCTGACATCTGTCGGGTATGCCACCGTCCCGGTGAATCAATCCGACATATTGTTTACGGTTGTTCTCATCTTGCTAACGGTGAGTACTTGCACAGACACAATCTAGTAGCTAGGATTATCTACCAGCAACTTGCCTTGCAGTACAACCTTGTGGAGTCCGAAGTACCATACTACAGGTATGTGCCCGACCAAGTTCTCGTGAATGTCACGCCGCATTGTACTGGGATCGATCTATAATCACTGACAGAGAGATCGACGAGAGCACCGTGCAATGATTGTTGATATTGCTGTCCCTCATAACGAGAATCTCGTGAAAGCTGAGAAAGATAAAAAAAAACAAGTATCTTGACATAGCACACGAGGTTGTCGACATATGGGATGTGGACTCTGCAATCATTGTACCGATAATCGTTACGGTTAATGGCCTAATGCAAAGAGCCTCGACCAACACCGCAAGAGGCTCTCGTTGCGCGGCTGGGTCAAGGGCTTGATTCAGAAAGCAGTACTCCTAAACACGGCACGCATAGTGAGGAGGTTCCTCTATAGAGCCCTGACCACCGGCTCCTTGGACCCTGTTCGTGATGCCGATGGGCCACTATTTTTTATATTATTTCATGTTTTTTTCTTTAAATATTAAAAAAAAAAAGTTAAACGGTATGTGCTTAAAAGAAATAAAGAATTATAATAATTGTGAATCATTCTCTTGCTTTTATCCCAATTTAGTGGTTGGTGCAACAACTCTTTTCATCCATACTTCTCCATTAGTTATCATCTCGGTAGTCACCCCTTTCTAGCCATGCCATTTCACATAGTCCATCCATCGTTTCTTTGGTCTCCCTCTACTCTTATAGCCATCCACATTCATGCTAAAAATACTCCTCTTTTATCTGCTGGTAAAAATTCTACGGTTTTCTCTTTTGTTTTGTTTGATTTATGGTATATCTGCCCTACCAACAAGGCATCAAAATAAGCTACACACATTTAGGTTTTACCTATTTCTCAAGAAATGGAACTTACCATCCTTATGAGACTTATTTCTTTTGTAGCGCATTAAAATAATTAAAATAAGTAGCAGCACCAAAACGCTGATTGTAGTTGCAGATGCCAAGACTATCCAGTTGGACTGCACCCTGAAAACGTTAAATAAATTGCTTTTATCTTAAAATCTTATCTAAACGACAACGCGGCAGGCTCAGAAAAAGATGGTGGGATCAACTTGACTGATACAGAAAGGACTGACCGGGAAAAGTGGGAAGAGATGCTTTTGCCCTGCATTGTGATATTATTGCATTATAATAAAAATAAAAACTTCTTTAATCTAAATCTAAACTAATATACTTACTTATTATATGATAATAAAGAGAAAAGATTAGATTTTTTGTTTGTATGTTTATTTGTTTGTTACGCTTTCATGCTTAAACGGCTGAAATTTGGCATATGAGTAGATCATGACCTGGGTTAGGAGACAGGATAGATTTTATCTCGATATTCCCAAAGAATCAAGACTTATGCGGGTGAAACCGCGGGGCGTAGCTTGTCTTCTATATATATAATTAGCTTCCGCTAACGGCTTCTCCCGCATGATATATTTTTTTTTTGTTTTGTTTTGTTCGCCTGAATCCTGGGGTGGTTTAGAAAAAAATAAACTTAGGAAAAACTTAAAGCAGTAGCTGAAAAAAGAAATTGAAAATTTGATAGGACAACGTCTGACTGGTCAGCTAGTATGAAATAAAACATAATACCTTAATGACAGACGCTATGTATTGTATGTACACGCAAATAAAAAAAAATAAAAAATATATATTTTTAAACATACTTGCTCATAATGAGGCTCTTGTTGCAACTTTTTAACAAACTTCAAAAAAAAAAAGGAGGAGGTTCTCAGTTCGTCGGAATCTTTTTTTTTATGTATGTTCCCCGATTACTCGAAGACGGCTGGACCGACTTGAAAAATTATTTTTTGTTTGAAAGGGTATACTTTCTAGTTCGTCCCATTGTCATTTGGTCACGAATTGATGATGGGATCTTGGGGAAATCGAGGGAACTCTTCAAATATTATAGGCACACCTGTAGCGAATTGGGTATGTTTTATAGTAACTCGTGCATTTGCTCTCGGAAGCACCATTTGGTAAAGTGGGACTGATGATGAAGGACAGAGATGGCCACCGGAACTATTCAATAATATGTATTTCACGGGTTGCGATTCGATTACTTTAATATGGTCGGTAAGCAATTGATGTTTATCACAATTCATATGGTGCAGTGGAGTTGATGCTGAAGTACCTAGAGAACTCCTCAAAATTAAAGTCGCAGTTGATATTAGGCTATTGTAACTTAGAGAAATTCCAAACCAACTAAAAAATTAAAAAAAAAAACAGATACACGAGTGTTTCAGTATCTATGTATGTGCAGTTTGAAACGTTAATTACTTTATTTTAACTAATTTAATAAAAATTCAATAGGTATCTACCCCTGTCTATAAGTTTCATTAACTACTAATAAAGCATTATTTTCTTAGAGAATATTTATTATAGTTATAAATAAAAAAATATGTAGTTACACGTGGATAAAGTCCGTCATGATAGAACTACTCTTATTTCAAAATAAAAATTTTACGACGTGAGAGCAGATAAACGACTGTTTTATTATCATTGTTTCAGAAAAATGAAAGTCTCGTACAGACCAGCGCGATATCGCGGGCGTGACACGGGTCGCGCTGTCTGTCGCGCCCGCGATATCGCGTTGGTCTGTACGAGCCTAAAGAATTGAGAATAGTGCACATTTTTAACAGAATTTGCGTCAGTAAAAGCAGAACAATTTATTTGGACACTGATTTTCAAACAATCTATAAAACTTGTACTTACCAATCTTTCACGCCAGTATTTTTATCAAATTCGATCGTATTAGCCACACACGTGCTATTGAGATTACTTCTGTACCATCCCGGATCACAAATACAGGTGCCAGGACTCACACATATGCCATGTGAACACCCGCCAGAACAATGTGGTTCGCAAATATTCTTCTCTAATTTTGTATACCCGGCAAGACATTCGCAAGTCTCTGGTGCGACACATGTACCATTCACACAGGGCTTGGTACATATTGGCTGGCACGTCCTGTCACTTCTGTTGAGTTGTGTTTGTGTCTCTTTCCACCCAGAGTCACAGAGACACGTTTCAGGACTCATGCAAACTCCATGAATGCACCCATTAGAACAATGTGGCTGGCAAACATTATTTTTTGATTCTACATAGCCAGAGTGACATCTGCATGTTTCGGGGGCTATACATGTACCATTAATACAAGGTTTGCTGCATATTGGTTCACAAGTTTTGTGGTTAATGGTACCATTGGCTTGGACTATTTTCCATCCTGAGTTACAAGAACAAGTTTCCGGTCCAACACAAGTTCCATGAGGACACCCTCTTGAACAGTCAGGTCTGCATGTATTGTTCTCAGATGTTTTATATCCTGGCAAACACTGGCAGGTCTCTGGCCCTATGCAAGTGCCGTTTTCACAGGGTTTTCTACATATTGGTCGACAAGTTTTGTTCATAGTACCATTTGTTTGTACCATTTCCCATCCTGAATTACAAATGCACGTTTCCGGACTCACACAAATACCATGAGGACATCCATCTGAGCAATGAGGCTGACAAACATTTTTCACAGATTTTACATAACCAGCAAGACATTCGCAAGTCTCTGGGGCTGTGCATGTGCCATTTACACAGGGTTTCGTACATACTGGCTGACAAGACTTAATCTTTGTGCTATTTAATTGAATCATTTGCCATCCCGAATTACAGACGCAATTTTCTGGGCCTATACATGTACCATGTAGACATCCACTAGAACAGTGGGGCTTGCATGAGAACTTTCCCGATACTCTATAACCGGGCAAACATTTACATTCCATTGGCGCTATACATGTGCCATTTACACAGGGTTTGGAACAAATTGGTTGACACGTTCTATTATCATTTCCCATTTGATATCCTGAATTACAGATACAAGTCTCAGGCTCAATGCAAATTCCATGGAGACATCCAGTAGAACAGTAAGGCTTACAAATATTATTTTCATTTTTTTTATAACCCGGTAAGCACTGACATGAATCTGGGGCTACACACATTCCATTATCACAGGGTTTGGTACAAATCGGCTGACAGACTTCCTTCATTGTAATATTTGTTAGAATCATTTGCCATCCTATATCACAGACACATGTTTCAGGTCCAACACAACTGCCATGAGGACATCCACTGGAGCAGTAAGGCTTGCAGCTGTATTTATCCGATGTTACATAGCCGTTTGTGCACTGGCAGGTTTCTGGAGCGACGCACGTTCCATTCACACAAGAATTCGTACAAATTGGTTGACATGTTTTATTCGCTGTACTAAGTGGTTGCACCATTTGCCATCCTGAATCACAATTGCATTTTTCAGGTCCAACACAACTGCCATGAGGACATCCACTGGAGCAGTAAGGCTTGCAGTTGTATTTATCCGACATTACATAGCCCTTTACGCACTGACAGGTTTCTGGAGCCACGCACTTTCCATTGACACAAGAATTCGTGCAAATTGGTTGACATGTTTTATTCGTAGTGCTAAGTGGTTGCACCATTTGCCATCCTGAATCACAATTGCATGTCTCAGGTCCAACGCAAGTGCCATGAGGACATCCACTGGAACAGTAAGGCTTGCAGCTGTACTTATCTGACGTTACATAGCCCTTTGTGCACTGGCAGGTATCTGGAGCCACGCACGTGCCTTTGATACATGGTTTGCTGCAAATAGGTTGACACGTTTTATTCATAAAGCCAAATCCTGAGTTACAGACGCACGTTTCTGGGTGAACACAAGTGCCATGCAGGCATCCACTGGAACAGTGAGGTATGCAGATATTTTCACTCGATTGAAGGTATCCTGGCAAACATTGACATGTGTCTGGAGCGATACATTTACCATTGGCGCAGGGTTTACTGCAAACTGGTTGGCAAGTTTTATTTGCAAATGTGTAACCCTCGCTACACAAACAATTGTCCGGCGCTGTACAGGTACCATTTCCACAAGGTGTAGAGCATATCGGCAGGCAGTTATATTTATTATTTAAGTCCAATTTATAACCGCTTTTACATACACATACATTAGGAGAACTGCAAATTCCATTCGTACAAGCCTTTAAGCATTTAGGTATACAGGTGAGTCTGAAAAAAATATTTATACCTTTATTGAATGTAATAATTGTTATTGAGTATTTTTATTTAAAAATAAATAATTAAACGTTCATATTCAACTAAATTTTGTAGAGCGAACTCAACCAGTATGCCTTGTCCAATCTAAAATGACGCGCCCCACTATCGCACTTACGCACATAGTACAGAAAGAGTGCACACCGGCAGCGCGGCGTTCATGGAAACCCTTCCAGTATTCAGACCTCCAACTAACTAACCCTTATTAAAGTTTTTTTTTTTCTATATATTCTACTCATTTTTGGCACTCGCTGGTCGTTGCCACGGCACCAGTCGCTTCGCTCGCTCGGCTCGTGCGTAGGGGTTCGCAGTTCTAACCTAACCTTTTTTCGAGTAAAAATATTTAACCAAATCTGACTAGTTGGGTTCCGGGTACTTACTTAATAATTGATTACTGGAATATGGAAATATAATACTGAAAAATTTATGCTTATACATGTCTTTTTAATTATGCCTACCCCGCAGTATGCTATCTACACCAATATGTCAAATTACCAACCCCGTTTTCCGCTTTTTTTTCCAAACTCACCGCCGGCAGCAAATTCAGCAACCGGTGCCGGCAGCCAATTCGGGATCCGGCGTCAGCAGCGGAGGCATTCCCTTAAATTTTAATGTACAAACGAATACCAACAACTTGAATTTGGTACAGTCAGCTCAGTCAAACCAATATGTGTAATGCGGTAGTGGGGCACGTCATTTCAAAGTGGAAAAGCTATACCTTTGTTAGCGGATTAAGTTATACTAATGTCTAAAAATAATGTGAGTTGTCGTATTGACTTACGGATTATCTTTTAATTTGTTATAACCGGTACAGCAGAACCATATTCTTTTCCATGGAGTAGATTTCTAAAAAAAAATACAAGAAAAAAAAATTGGTCTGGGTTTGTGTCAGATAAGTAGTCTAGTTAGCACAATTTCAAAAGCGCGAGCCTGACTGTCAGTCCACACAAAGGTGTTCAAAAACATGAAAAAGGTGGATGAAAAATGTAATGTATTGTAAAGTCATTTATTAATTTTGTTTTGTTTTGCAGTGCCCTTACAGCGTCCATGTTTCCAATAAACTGATTTGATTTGATTTGCAATCAAAAATAAAATAAAAAACAGCTTTCCACTGCACTGCCAATATTCATTTAAATTGTATGTAATATTTTTAATCATATTATTTAAGCGTGTGATGTCCTGTGATATAAAAGAGTTGACGCACTGACTGTTGAAATCTCTATTTTCTGACAATATTCGATACAATGTTTGATAGAAGATAGAGATTTCAACATGTTTTGTTGTGATGTTTCGCCAGTGCAAACGCACAACATTGTTACAAAGTTGAAAGTTAGCTATTTATGACACATGCAGCTATGCCTGTGTATTAATAGTTTGTTGGGCTAGTTAACAGTATTTCAGAAATCGATTAATAAAGTTTCTTGTGGTCTATTTACCTTTCGAATATGGGCAAAAAACACGCAGTTCTGTAATTATTTTTTTTTTGTCCTAATGTATAATGAGAATAACTGCACGATGTTTCAGGTGCAGGGTGGATGGAAACGGTGATAATAAAGAAAACTCTTTCTTGAGAGAAAGAAAGAAAGAAAGAAAGAAAAAAAGAAAGAAAAACATTTATTTGAACACAGTTCGTGAAACACAAAACACAAATAACAAAGATAAAATAAATAATAATATTTAAAAACAACAGTGTGTGCCTCACGGCTGCGCCAAAAAGGTACATTTCAGCATTAATGCCAGACAGATGCTGTCTGACGCTGGTTTTCTAATGAACCCATAAGAACAAGTGACGGGGAGTACAAACAGTTTCAACATACCTAATACATAATTTGTATACTAAAAAAATATAAATAAATAAGCATGTTACGCACTAGCAACACACGTAAACCGCTGACACGCATTTACCTAGTTACCGCGAATTGCATGTGCCACGGACACGAGGCGCCGACGCAGCGGAACGTGATGCTTTGCACCACCGGACATCGTGACCTGTGTGAATGGCTCACTTTGGACACGGCATCGGTCTACTGTCGACTATTCTAATTTTAAATTCATAATTATCATTGTAATTTTTAATTATTAAAATTAAGTTAAATAAAGTTTGTATTTTTTTCAATCCTCCGGCTACAGCCTTCGTAATTGGCGCAGCCGGTAGGATACTCGCGGGCCGGTTCGCGAGAATAGAATTATAGAATCGCGGGTCACCCGGGTGACTTTCCTGCACCTAACGAGTATCCGGAACCTACAAGAGCTGCAGCCAGTGTGTCTGGATACTCCTCCTGAGTATCCAGACATCGATACGTAGAGGTACAAGACAACTCAAGTAAGTACTTTAGAATCGCTCTAGAGTCGCTTCCTTTCTATTACCTAGTTTTCCTATAAATCATCCAAGATTTTCCACCCACGGCAATCTCGGTTACCTAGATTAGATAGTATTAATAGTAGAAATAGTATCGTAGACGACAATAGAAATTTAGAGACGGAACAGGAAGATATCAGTAGTGCATTAATCGTATCCGATATGGCTGACGCAGTAGATCAGGTTTACAAGGCCCTACGCTTGGTTCCCGAGTTCGATGGTAACTCGAACGTATTAACTCGATTCATAAAACTGTGTGATCAACTAGTTGAAACGTATGTTAGACCTGGGCCGGAATTTCAGTTAAGTAATTTGGCATTATTAAACGGTATTTTGAATAAAATAGTTGGACCTGCATCGCGTACGATTAACTCTAATGGCATCCCAGAAACTTGGGAGGGAATTAGGAGTGCTTTAGTCAATAATTTTGCCGACCAACGCGATGAGACTTCATTGTATAATGACTTGGCGCTTTTAACACAGGGGTCTGCAACCCCACAGGACTTCTATGAGAGGTGTCAAAATTTATTTAGCACTATTATGACATACATCAGTCTACATGAAACGATTGCGAGTACCATCGAATCCAAACGCACATTGTACAAGAAACTCACTTTACAGTCATACTTACGTGGCCTACGTGACCCATTGGGTTCTCGCATTCGGTGCATGCGGCCTGATACAATAGAAAAAGCTTTAGAGTTCGTGCACGAAGAGATGAATACATTGTATTTGCAGCAGCGCAACGATCATGGTCCTGATAGGAAGACACAACCTCTGCTTCAACCCCAGGTTAGTCCTAAAAATGTATATGGCTTTAGGCCACCTGTCCAAATGGCACCAATGGCACCACGCGCATTTATGCCAGGACCAGTACGACCGTTCACTCCTCAAGCACAGCAGCCTGGCCCGATTTGGAGGAATCAGTCACCTCAATATCGCTTTCCCACACGTACGCAGCAAATGTTTAGTGCACCGCCAACTGATAGTAAATCCCAGGGTCAAGCTTTTAAAATGCCTGATCCCAAACCAACCACCAGTAGCGCACCGCAACCTATGAGTGGCGTAAGTCACTACGTGGCAAAACCATTCGCACCACGGGCACCTCATGAGTGGGTTCGAGCTGGTAATCCACCACCCTCAAACTATTTTAGAACACGGGAATTTAACTTTAATGATTTCAATGACCAATTACAGTATGATTATTATAGTGAATATTTTAATATTAATGATTTTTACCCACAAGAATATGTCGAGTACAATAACTATGTTTATCCGATTGAATACATGTATAATATGAATGAGCAACCGCAGCGTACAGATTCCTACGTTATAGAGGAAGTAAAAAATGTTCTTTCAGTTGAGAAAGAGGATTTTCAGAAGGAACCCAAATCAGACAAGTCAAAATAGAAATTAATTTACAAACGCAACGACAACTACCCTATATTCAAATTTCAAACCCTCCACTTAAGTTACTAATTGATACAGGCGCAAATATGTCTTTTGTTAGCCCCGCAGTTGTCCAAAAGTTTCTATCACATATTCCATGCAATTACGATCCATTTGAAGTAACGAATATTCACGCCACAACTAGGAGTGATTACTCCATCACCTTACCGTACTTTCAGGAATTTAATGAACCAGGAGAAATAACCCTTTACGTTTATACTTTCCATGACTTCTTTGACGGTTTGATCGGTTATGACCTACTAGAAAAGTTAGAGTCTAAAATAGACCTGAAAAATAGATTATTAGTCACCCGTAATTCTAGCAATCCTTTATTAATGTATGACTCCCGTAACAACAACCTATATGAAGACATAATACCGGCTAATTCATCTAAATTGATTAAAGTCCCAATAAACTCAAAGGACGGTGACGTTTTTATTCCTGAACAGTGCCTTTCAAATTGTTTAATAGGTGATTGTATTACGACTGTTAGTGATAGTAGAGGTATAATAGAAATAATGAATACGTCGTGCCATGACGTAGTTTTTTCTATGGATCGCCCTGTTAGTGCAGAATTGTTCAATATTCAGTGCACGCGCACTGAACAGCAATCCGATCGCGCGAAAGATGTTCTATCCCGCCTACGAACAGAGCATTTGAATCCTGAAGAAAAAGCTAATTTAGAAGCCCTTTGCGCACGATATGCGGATGTGTTCTACATAGAAGGTGAACCATTGTCTTTCTCAAACCAAGTGAAACACTCTATTCGAACCACAGACGATATACCAATTTACACAAAAAGTTATCGCTACCCGTTTATACATAAGCAGGAAGTTCAAGATCAAATCTCTAAAATGTTGGAACAAAATATTATACGTCCCTCACAGTCCGCGTGGAACTCCCCCATCTGGGTAGTTCCCAAAAAAACCGACGCTAGCGGTGAAACCAAATGGCGTATAGTTATAGACTTCAGGAAATTAAATGAGAAAACTATTGATGACCGTTACCCTATACCCAACATTACGGACGTCCTTGATAAGTTAGGTAACTGTCATTACTTCACCACCCTTGATCTTGCTAGTGGCTTTCACCAAATACAGATGAACCCCAACGATATCCATAAAACCGCGTTCACCGTGGAGCATGGACATTTTGAATTTCTTCGCATGCCAATGGGTTTGAAGAATTCTCCTTCAACCTTTCAAAGGGTGATGGATAACGTCTTACGGGGCCTCCAAAATGTTGTGTGTTTAGTATATTTGGATGATATTATTGTTTTTTCCGTTTCCCTTCAGGAACACATGTTAAATCTGGAAAAGGTGTTCCAGAGACTCAGAGAGTCAAATTTTAAAATACAAATGAACAAATCAGAATTTTTAAAATTGGAAACCGCATACCTAGGTCACATTATAAGCAAGGACGGTATTAAACCAAATCCGGATAAAATCACGGCTATCCAGAAATTTCCATTGCCCAAAACAACAACTGAAATTAAACGTTTCCTAGGCCTGTTAGGGTACTATAGGAAATTCATTCCCGATTTCGCTCGTATAACAAAACCCATGACACAATGTCTTAAGAAAGGCTCAAGAATTGTAATAACCGATCCAAATTATATCAGCTGTTTTGAGAAGTGCAAAACACTTTTGATCAATGACCCAATTCTGCAATACCCAGACTTCGCTAAAGATTTCATACTGACAACTGATGCATCTAATCTTGCTATCGGTGCTGTTCTTTCACAAGGACAGATAGGGAGTGATAAACCTATAGCATATGCATCTCGCACGCTAAATACTAGTGAAATCAATTACAGCACAATTGAAAAGGAACTGTTGGCCATCGTGTGGGCAACGAAATACTTCCGCCCTTATCTATTTGGCAGGAAATTCAAAATTGTAACGGACCACCGGCCTTTACAATGGGTTATGAATCTAAAAGAGTCCAATTCACGCTTAACCCGATGGAAATTAAAGTTAAGCGAGTATAATTTCACCACGATCTATAAGCCGGGTAAAATGAACGCCAATGCAGATGCCTTATCACGTATTGAAATTAATAATGAAGATGCAATCTCTCTAGCAGTTAACGTATCCGAAAGACCCCCTTCGGCGACAGGCTCCACAACAGCAACAGCTCACACTAGTGCTGAGAGCCCTATACTAGAAGTGCCCATATCTGATGACCCCTTGAACAAGTTTCACCGCCAAATATCTTTTGTAGTCGTAGGAGACATAAAAAAACGCCCCACCGTGTGTAAACCATTCGAAACCCATACTAAAACAACTATATAATTGTCAGAATCCAATCTTGAAGAGGATGTAATCAATGCTATAAAGGAATATGTAAATCCCAAGGTAAAAACAGGAATTCTTATTCATCCCCCATTAGCCATGTATCAAATAGTACCAATAATCCAAGATAAATTTAAAAGTTCTGCCTTGAATTTGACTTTAACAAAAAAAGAAATAGAAAACGTTAAAGACTATTTGAGACAACAGGAAATCATTCGTAATTACCACGAAGGAAAAACCAATCACCGTGGTATAACTGAATGTTACCTTGCTCTATCATATCGCTACTACTGGCCTAAAATGAAAGAAGGCATATCAAAGTATATTAATGAATGTAGCATATGCGGACAAGCAAAATACGACCGAAATCCAATTAAGCAAAGATTCTCCATAATTCCACCTCCAACCAAACCCTTCGAAACCGTGCATCTCGATCTATTCACAGCTCAGAATGAAAAGTTTCTTACCTTAGTTGACGCCTTCTCGAAATATGCACAGGCATATCATCTCAGAGATGGTACCGCACTAAGTGTCGTACAGGCTCTGCTAACGTTTTGTACCCATCATGGCGTTCCCTATACTATAGTAACAGATCAAGGACCCGAGTTCACTAATGCACTATTTTCAGAATTCACCCGTCTCCATAAAATACATCATCATAAGATACTTGCACATACTCCTAATGATAACGGTATAGTAGAGCGCTTCCACTCTACTATTCTCGAACATCTCAGAATCCTGAAATTAGAAAAACAAAATGAACCTGCCATAAATCTCATGCCATACGCAGTTTTAGGCTATAACAGCTCCATACACAGCTTCACTAAGTGCAGACCAATAGATTTGATAACAGGACACTTCGATCCTCGTGATTTCTTAGACTTAAACTTATCCAAGCATTTATTGCAACAATATTTACAAGATCATAAAAAACGACTAACTCAGGTCTACGAAATAATTAACGAAACTTCACTTCACCATAGAACTGAACTAACCGAGAACAGAAACAAAGATCGCGAATCTGAAAAAGAATATAGCCCTGACCAACAAGTATTTGTCCGGAATCCTCTTGCAACCAGACAAAAACTAGCTCCGCGATTTACCCAAGACATAGTCTTAGCCGATCTGCCCATACATATTTACACCAGAAAGAAACGTGGCCCTGTTGCAAAGTCTAGATTGAAGCGAAGTCATAAAGACTCTGCGTTGTTACAGGATGCTACTACTACTACTACTACTACTCCAACTGACTCAAGGACAAGAAGTAACGATTGAACCCTTAGGAGATGGCCCTGGTGTACTCCCGTTTAACTTGGGCATGACACGTATCGTTTCCCATCATCATTCCTTCCTCAGTTATATTAATCTCGATAGTATACAGTCTCAAGTAGATATAGTTAACAGGCAACTGTCTGACTTTAGACCTAAACTAAATAATAAGACATCTTCGATATTCGAACCGCATATGAATTATCTAAAATCCAAACTAACTAAAATAACTACCCAGCTAGAATCACTTGAGCACACACGCCATAAAAGAGGACTGATTGATGGACTAGGTTCCATCATTAAAAGTATATCGGGAAATCTAGATCAAGCTGATGCAGTTAAATACAATAATGCCATTAAAGTTCTTCAGCAAAATGAACACAGAATAGAATCTCAAATCAATCAACACGTCAGTTTATCCCAAACATGGGTTTCACATAATGCCAACTTATTAACTAATATAACCAAAAACCAGGAAAGAATGGCTGATGTGCTCAATCGAATAATTAATGGCACAGTAGACCTCGATTTCATTCATTACGCCCATATGGCTCAGCACTTAATTATCTTAAGTGATAACATAGACAACTTATCCGAAGAAATTTATAAGTTAGAGTACACTTTAGCTTTTATACGTGCACTAAGCACACCGCATACGGTATTTAGTTTAAAAGAAATTAGAGATATGTTAGATAAACTAAAGGTTTTATATCCAAGTGATGAAATCCTTAATATAGAATTAAGAAACTATTACGACATAATTAAACTAGGCTACTTTTATATAGATAATCAAATAGTTTTAGTATTCAAAGTGCCGATCGTCTTCCCTCCTACATACAACCTCTATAAACTGTCCCTTATTCCCAATAAGTATAACAAAATCCTTCTAACTTCCTCACCTTATATTGCGATTTCCGGAAAAGATTCTATGTACATGGAGGCTGAATGCCCGAAGGTAGATACTCTGTACCTCTGCGAAGCAAAATCAAAATACAAGACTCAAGACGACACAGATTGTATCCAGCATTTGATCTCCAAACAAGAACTCCTACCATCTTGCAAGTCATCATCAGTTGCATTGAAGAAAGAAGCTGTAGAACAACTCGACGAGAAACACTACACCATAAGCTTCCCATACCCAACTAAGGTGAAGATATCATGCAGACAAGAAACATATAAGACCCTTGAAGGAAGTTACTTAGCTATCATCCCATACAACTGCCATATCAAGACACCCGAATTTACCATAGCGAATTCTAACAACCACATCAAGGGATTCGCTCTGGAAATCATGCAAGTGCCCAGATACTCCGAAGATGTAAAAGCAAGCGAGACACCAATTGTCTTAAACTCAGTCGACCTAGAAAGCCTGCACTCGTTCAACACCAAGATTATGCTACAGACTCCAATAAAACTTGAAGAAGCAATCGATACCAGTCTCTACCATACCACGATTCCAATTTATTCAATACTATCCGGTGCAAGTGCACTCATTATTGCACTGATATATCGACGACAACGAGCAAAACGTCTTCATAAAAGCCAATCAATTGGAATGGATGACGATACACCTGCTGGAATTCAAGAACCAAATGAAATAGAACCCAGTCAAATAAGAATCGAGCACAGCAACATTTCATCATCTACCTCCAGCAAGATTTCGAAATAATTGCTGATCTTCGGGGGGAGGTGTTACGCACTAGCAACACACGTAAACCGCTGACACGCATTTACCTAGTTACCGCGAATTGCATGTGCCACGGACACGAGGCGCCGACGCAGCGGAACGTGATGCTTCGCACCACCGGACATCGTGACCTGTGTGAATGGCTCACTTTGGACACGGCATCGGTCTACTGTCGACTATTCTAATTTCAAATTCATAATTATCATTGTAATTTTTAATTATTAAAATTAAGTTAAATAAAGTTTGTATTTTTTTCAATCCTCCGGCTACAGCCTTCGTAATTAGCACGTAATCAAACATAATACAATAACAAAAAACATACGAAACAACAAAAACTGTCCCAGCAAAAACCTGTTTTTAGCGAGCTATGTAGAATCCGTGCACCGGTGCACTCACAAAGCGCCACAGGCCGCCGACCGCAGCGGACAGATACACCGACACTTTTACAATAAGAAAAAAATACTGTGGGTTGTTTGGATAAAAATATAAATAGTTATTAATAATAATAAAAAATAAAACGATTTGTCATAAATAGTTAATTTAATACTATCCGGAGAAAGTGAAAGTACCTATAACAAAAGATGAAGTAGGTACAATGTTAATAGAAGAAGGTAAGCGTCATTTAATATGATAATTTTCTTTTGCTGATCAGTATTGGCAGCCTCGCGTTAGTGTGAATTCAACAATTTATTCTCCTTTTTATTTCAGTTGTGCAGTTTCGAAAGATGCCACACCCTATGTACATAAACGAAAATATTTTCGGCAATCTTCGGCAAGGATTTTATTGATGTATGATGCGATCTCGATGCCGGCTGCGCGTCACAGTCGCAAGTAGGCCAGGCACAATGGGTGAGTACGAAAACAGCACGTGAAGATTGAACAGTGAGATGGTGGTAAAAAAAAATAAGAATGAAGAAGTAATGTGTTCGTTTGTGTTTCCCACAGGTCTCACAACTGCGACGGCACGTCACGGGTGGCACGGATGGTACAGCAGCGCCATCGAGTTGGGGACATTGAGGCAGCAAAGGACGGAAAATCACTGAGCCTGCGCAACCACCCGTATACCCAATATATACTATAAATATTTTGTTTGATACAACATGAATCGTGATTTAAGCTAAGTACTGTAGGCATTTTATATAAGTGAAACATTTAGGGTGACCATATCCAGTTTCTGTTGCGAATCTATGAGATACTGCCGTAAACGTGTTCTGAACGTGTGGATAGTTCCCAGTACCCTTAATAGTGGGGGGATGTTATTCCACAACTTAGATGCAGCGTATCGGAAAGTACCTCTGAAAGCTGCTGTCCTATGAGACTGTGTTGAAAGTTGTTGTGCACATTGCCTCGGTGCGCAATCTCGTCTACTAGCTATCCAACTAAGCTTGTCGTACAAATACTTCGGTTTCTGGGATTAACGACACCAAAAAGCAGGCACGCTAGGTGTAACTTTCGTCTAGACTTCATCTTGAGAATAAAGTGTTTGTTAAGAAAGGGGGTGACATGACTTTTAGGAGGAACAGAGTAGCAAAAGCGCGCACATGCGTTTTGGACTCTTTGTATAAGTCAGTGAGAGTGAGAGCAAAACAATATATTTCACTATTCACAATATTGATAATTCAGATACGACAATAAACCTTACGCACTAAATAGACTATAAAATATAATAAAAAGCGTAAATTAATACGGGCAAAGTATCCTAATCAGATTATTTACGTAAGGCGGAGCGCGAGTTGAGCAGCGCGGTTTAGGGGCGGAGACACTAACAGAACGCGGCAACGATGTTGTTTTCACGGAGGCTGACTGAAGGCTGAACTCACAAGTTTTTTTTTATGGTGCATCTCTTTGCTGACCTCTGAGGTCATGACTTCTTAACCGGGCTATCTTGTTGCTGCTCTAACCTACCAACTTATATCGTCCAGCCAGGGGCGTAAAATAACTTATATACTAGGTGAGCGCTCGCTAAGGGCACCCCTTGTGGGGTATGAACCTCGGCTTAGGGCATCGCTGGGGAGAGGACAGCAAGGTGGGACAGGCTGGATGAAATCTGGATAATTATTTCTAACAGGGGCACTCGCTAGAACGTAAGATATTATATAACCTCGGCACCGCAGCGCGTCACGCCTGCGTGTCTAGGTTGCCGCCAGGCGAATTCACCAATCGTATTCGACCATATTCAAGGTGAGGTGGTTTTGAAGGGGAATGGTTGGTTGCGGGGTACTACGCAATTAGCTCGTCTGGGTAGGGTTGTAAAATGATGTATTTTTACTGATACCGCTGGTAAAATACAGCTATTTTACGGTCATTCATATAAATTACGGTAAAATTACCAGTGACTTATGAAGTTTTAAATTTTAATTGGTGCTGTCCTCTGCTCTACCTCTGCACATAGATGATAATTATTATTATAATCCATGACATGATATGATTCATAATATCTTGAATTCTTGACTTGAGAATTAAGTTTTTAGTACGCATTACTCGCATAAGCCCAGTTTTCTGTTTCTTAACCGACTTCAAAGAGGAGGAGGTTATTTAAAATTCCAATACTGCTTATATCTCTGGCAAATTTCATTCGAATTCATTTATCTGTTAATAGTGAAGTAGTGATATACATATGATACACACAAACATTACTCACTTCCGTTTTATAGTGTTTTATTTGGTATGACTGTATGCGTACGTTTAATATGTTTTTTTTTTTACCGAAAATTATCATATTTTAAAATTAAATTCGTAAAATACCGTAAGTTACGTAAAATAACATTTTTTACCGTATTCTACCGGAGTAATTTTACCGTTTTAGATCCCTACGTCTGGGACGAGGGAGGGGCACGGAAGGTGCGGTATTGCGCAGTTAACGAAATGTACATACATATTTCCTTTGATTTTTCCCTTTTTAATTTTTGTATACTGGTAGAAAATGACTTAACGAATATTACTCCATATTCCAGCTTCCCCTATTTCGTCTAGTTTAAAGGTTATTTGATTTTTAAACTTGTACATAAACAAATCAGCCTCAATTTACTTTCTCAGTTACAATTATCATATAATTAGGACATCGTTTAACTAACAATCGAATCTATAATTACATATAGGTACAGTCAGGTTTCCCTACAATAAGGCTTTTAAAATATTAGAACAAAGGAATCATACCACATACCACGCTAAAATGTTACATAATTGGGTTAAAATCGATTAGATTATTTTTGATTAGATAGGTGCAAAGTGGAACGATTCTTTTCCGCCAGCTTTTTTGCTTTCTGACGATTAGTGTTTTAGTGAATATAGGTTGTTTTTAGGGTTCCGTACGTCTGAATGAAAAACGGAACACATATGCCTTATAGCCGAATCTAATGGACCGATTAAGTTGAAATTTGGTACACGTATGAATTTGATGCGTATGAATGCAACGTAAATAAAAGAATTTTGAATATGATTGTCATTTTTGGGAGGTGAATAAGTTTTCTTTTTTAAGTTTCTGTACTAAATAAATAATAATAATGTTATATTTCCGGGATTGTCCACCTCAGGACATGTTGCCTCCTTGTCGCTACGTCACTATGTGCTAGCGACAGTTTCCAGGGGCCCATTATTGAGTGTGCAAGTCACCCCCTTTTTTTGGTTGGGAAATCATCAAATAACTTCTTCCGCTCTGGGTGGAGCGGCAGAGCGTGTCAGACTCTTACTAACTACCCCACCCTTGTTCCTTCGGTTGCCCTGTTGCCGGGGGCCACGATCTCCCTTTCTGTTTTCTTCGCACCCCCGGCAGCCAGCGGCCCTAACGGGCCATGAACACCCCTGGCTTCGGACTTGTGCAGGGCCACCTCGAGTCCCAACTGCCGGATCCTGTCGACGATTGTCGCAACCCCGCGTGTCGCTAAGTCAGCCGTCGCCTGGTACGACCTCCCCTGCACCAGGACCAACGTGTCGTCAGCGTAACAAAAGATGCTGACGCCGCTAGGTCGGCGCGCAGCACCCACACGATGTCCCACAGATGCGGTCTCAGGACCGATCCCTGTGGGACACCGCACGACATATCTCACCGGTTCCACTCTCCTTGGTGACCGGGGTAGATGATGGCCCTATCCGTCAGATAGGCCTCGATCACACGACAAAGGTAGGTCGGCATCCGGTGATACCGGAATGCCTCCCTGATGCAACTCCAGGGTAGGGTGTTGAAGGCATTGGCGATGTCTAGAGACACCGCTAAGATGACCCCACCCCGGGCCACAACATCCCCCGTCGTGAGGGCCTGCACGCGTATGATGGCGGACACAGTAGAGCGCCCCCTGTGGAAACCATATTGGCTCTCCGCCAGATCCGGCCCGCCGAGGCGGTCTGCAGCACAATGGCCCGATAGGCGGACGAAGAGTCCGCTGAGCGCCCCAGCTTCCTGATGAGGACCAGTTTCCCCGTCTTCCAACGAAGTGGGAACTGGCCCTTCTCCATACATGCGCTTAGGAGCCCCCTTAGTCGAGGCCCGAGAGCCCCCAAGGCCAGGACCCAGGCTTTTCCAGGTATGCCGTCGGGTCCTGGGGCGGTATTTTTCGCATTCAGCATGCGTACCGCCACTCTCATCTCTCCCTCAGTCACCTCCGGAACATCGTCGTCGTCGTCGGTGTGGTCCGCATCGGGCACCGCAGTAGTCGGAGCCATGGTTGGGGTTATGTTCCCCTCTTGAAGGGAACAGAGTGCTCTCCACGTCCCCCACAAGCTGGGGCCGGAGACTCTGCGTCAGCGGGGGAGCCCATGGATGGAGTTTCTCCCGCACCATCTTGTATGGGCGTCCCCACGGGTCTCTGTTCAGAGTCTACAGCAACTCCTTGCGGGCCAGTGTTCTGGCCCACAGGATCTCTGCTTAGAGGGCGGTCTTCGCCGCTCTGTACCCCTCGTACAGCTCCGCCTGAATGGCTTCCTTATCCGGAGGGCGGATACGGAGCCTGCGGTGCCTGGCGTACCAGCGTCGCGCCGCAACGCACGCCATGCGCAGAGCCTCCAGCTTCTGTGACCACCAGTACACCTGGCGCGAAGCGCGTCCGGGCCGGACCCGGGGCGCAAGTCACCTCTTGCCATTTCATCCTTGTATAGTATATAATATTGGTCAGGCAGGGGACATAGTTATTCCATAGTTCAAGGTGACAAATCCAATATAGCAACCCAAACCCATAGCCCAATATGTTTTGTTTTCATGTTCTGCAATAGGCCTGCACCAACCGGGGGTCGTCCTTGGGTGCACTTGCATAGTCCATACAGGGATAATCGTCGATTGGTGCTTCATTCCAGATAAAAATATCTAAGGGGCCTCTGCGAGTTGGCTTTGGCCCCTCGTACGCCTTCCCAAAGACTGGGACCCTAAGTTTCTGAGATATATAAACATATTAAAATAATAATATAATTTATTTCAAGTCAAGTAAGATAGTAGTATAGCATCATAAATAAAAACATATCTTAAAGGATCTTATACTAACAGAAATTCAACAAGACATCTGTGTCAAAACTAGATAAATAAATATCTGTATCTCAGACAACAGCGCTCATTCCTAAAATATACCTTTAAAAGCTCACAAGTTCTGTTTTAATTAAATACATATTTCGTTATTTTTATATCAAGTAGTAGCGAAAAAAATAAGAGTGCAAATAAAGTAACAATGAAGTAAAGTGAAGTGGGGTGTGGTGTGGACCTTCTTTTGTGTCGAATGTGTGTAGGAGAGTATGTGAACTTAATGTGGTATAATTAAGAGGTTTTCAGTTTCGTCATAGGTCAGCTCAAATATCGAGTTAATATAAATACTCACAATGGTCGTCCCTCTGACCCTGACGGTATAATTTTTACGTTGGCCGTAGGACAACTTTGAACGCCACTCAGTTTTAGGAACACGAATTGTTCCTCCGCTGTAAAAAAAAAAAAATCAGTTGCTTGTTAAAAGTTGTTTCGTAAAAATTCGTTATTAGCAAAGCCGCTACTTTAGTATGGAATCCACGATCGCTGATTTTGCAATTTTATCAATGGCATCGGGATATCAAAATGTGCATTTTTATATCCGTCAGTTTTCTGTCAGTAGTTTTATGATAAAGCTTCCGAAAAGTTAATTATTCCTGACTACGATGCTAAAAGCAGCATGTCTGCTGACGCTATAATTATACTATCTTTACAAAGGGCTGGTTTTTAAATCGGCAGATAACTTTGACCTGAAGAATAAATATTGTGGTTTAAAATCATTGTTTGCAATACAAACGCTGCCATTCACCATATTAATTTATTCCCAGATAAAAGTTATCTGACGGAGGACCAATCAGCCTACAGTTATGACGCTTTTCCGTCCTTGGTATCTCGTCAACATTTAGGTGTTCAACGAACTCATTCCCGATAGGTATACCGGGAATTCCAATATTAATTACCGGAAAGAATTCCACAATCCCCCGGGTTTTTCCCCAAAAAAAACCCTGATATAAATCATAAACTATCTTTATTCATAATTTCGTTTATTGAGTATTTAAAACAACTTGAATTGGGTCCAGAATTATAATAAACTAGCGACCCGTAACTATTTACGTAAAGCTTCCAGAAAAAAAAATCTGAATGATGGCGAAAACCTCATCAATATCCGTTTCGTAGTTTCGAAAAACGACGCGGTTACAGATATTAGAGCTATTCATAGTTATATATTTATGCTCTTATCTGTACATATAGATATAGATGAATACCCATTTACCCATATGTCAAACCACATAAAAGGTAACATGATATTTTCTTTTATTTAAGGTTGCACTTGTTGACGGCTCGAACTCGTTGGTGGCGTGGCTAATATGGCATGCATATTTAGTAAAGTTATTTATTTAGTTTTATTTATTAAGTATTTATTTATCTCGTTTTTAATTATTTATTTGTTTAGTGAAATAGACGAAGATTTATAACGAAAACGAGCGCTTAATATTTCATGAACAGACCTTTGGGCGTACAGATATTATGGAAAAACTACTAAATATATCCACTCACCCACTAAAATTATTTGAATTTTTCAATAAATTCTCTATCCCAGTACGGTTTCTATTTTGCCATTTTCATACTACATAATTTATTTATTTACGCTCAAATAAGAGTAAAAATTACTGTTAAAATATAGAAGTTTCAACGGTCACAACTTCCAAACCAATACTTTTCCCAATTCTGCTTCCATACAGGGCTAGATAATGACAAGGAAAATTGATTGTGCTTATTAATCTGTCATTTTGTTTATTTTTCCGTCGACGTAGAAAATCCGTTTCTGGAGCCCAGACCGGTTGTTCGACGGCGGTTCCCGGTGGGTCGATATTGGTGCAATTTATATATTTAAACATTTATGCACACACATTATAAACAGCTGCCTCGTTGGTCTAGTAGTCGCAAGCGCTACTGCTGAGCATGAATGTCCTGGGTTTGATTCCCAGGTCGGGCAAAGTGTTATTGGGTTTTTCTATCTGAAATTTCTCATTAGCAGCCTGGAGTCTGGATTTGTGCCTGGTTGATGGCAATAGGCTCGCCCCCTATTACATAGGACTTAAAACATAACTGGCGAAATGTGGGTGAACCTGCTACAGGGACACCTCTGCCCAACCATTCGGGGAAACAAGGCGTGATGTTACGTTTATGTTATTAAACAGACACGAAGAAAAGAACAGAAAAATACGTACAAAGGCAATGCTTATTTCTAATGGAATCTCTTACAGCATATCTGCGATAGGAAAGTATATGAAAAGAGATGTAGACATGTATAACAGAAGAAGAGAAAACAAAAAACATAAATCAAAGAAGAAAAAACCACAATTCACTAATTCCAATTTAAAAAAAAACAACTAGTAAAACAGCAGAAGTAGTTTGTAATTCGTTATTATTGGTTATTTTCGATTCAAATTTTAATTAATTTTCTTTCTAATTTAAATATAAACAAACAACATGAGAACTTACACACATACTTCTAAAATAATTATCACTATAATGAACATAATTAAAATGTAATTTAAAATAACCACTTCATCAGTTCCACTTTCTTATATGATACTTTTTGTTGTGCACCTCATTCATCCTCTGAACATGACCAAGAAATTGAAATGACTTGGATTAATTATTCGAAGTCATTTAAATTTCTGAAACTAGGTACATCTTCTTTCAAATCGAAATACTATCACATTGTCACATCGTTCTTCACTGTTTATTTCAGAGATATTCCACACGTACGTCGCAAGGAAACCCATCTCCACAGCATTTGTTCTACTTTCATGGCCCTTCTACCACACCCAACTTTAACTTCCATACATTCTGAGTCGGCAAAAATCAACACCCCACCAGTGTGGATAGCAGCCGAACCTTTTCGGACATCGACTGGTTAGCCACAATACATGACATGTATTTTATTTTATTTTCCGCATTCAATCTCCTTAACATATCCTGGATCAATCTTGACATCTCTTGTAGACTTACTCCAAAATTCATTCACTTGTTCCATACTTCTATCATTTCTCCATTCCCAATAAACTTAATTTCTCTTCTCTTTCAAAAACCATAACTTTTGGCTTGTTCACATTTATATTCATCCTCTATACTTTATATGTTACATAAATTCATCACAATTATAATGTACAAGGTAAAGAGCTACACAGCCCAATCTAGCACCCCTTGAGATGCAACACCTGTTCGTGTATGTACAATTTTTGCTTATACACAAGTACTGGAATCTTTAAATATCAAACACAGTATCCGCACTAAGCACTAATCTACACCATATATGGATAGTGTCGACCACAGTGCATCCCTCCGCAAACTATCAATATAATATGCCTTCCCCGTGTCGACAAACCACAGACATTCGTGTGCTTTGTCAGATGTTTTTGGCTTTGCACTCTAAAGGAAAAGATTCGATCCAAACAGCCCATCCTTTAAATCCTATCTCAATAAGTATTTTATATTTTCACCTGTTACTCTTAGCACTATCCTATTTATATTAGTAAAAGAATGAGCTGTTTTACTTGATAATATAATAAAATAAAATAATGTATCTCTCCTAATTGAGTACTAAGTAAAGTTAAATTATTGACCATTCACTTACCTTTTCCATTTGCTACATTTGCCGTTAATACCATACGCTGCTTGATTCACATTAAACAGTTGTATTAAAACGATAACAAATAAAAAGACGAGTAGTGGAGACCCCATTCTCGCGAACATTCAGTGATACTGATGGCGCTCGAGATATTTTAGGAAGTCAACTCAAATTATCATTGTTGATGATTAATCCTTTGCGTCTATATTTTTTTTTAACAGGATGACTGATAATAATGCAATAATCCGCAATCACTGAAGCACCGGAAACATTGACAAAATGCAAAAATCTTTTAATAAGCTATAATAAAATTATATTTCTATTATTGCTGTAAATTTTTATAGGACGAGCGTTTAAGCTGATATCAGGCGCTTCACATGCTCGTGTCCTTCAATATATCGTCGAATGAGGTTGTGCGCGCTGCAATTCGTTTAATTTATGACACAATAAAGAAAATTGAATTGGTGGAAGAAACGTACGAAATAAAACAAATTCGCACCAGGTTAAGGGGCCATGCACGAAATCGACTGATTTTGATCAATCTTGCTCATTAGTTGTGAGAAAGGGCCAGACGTCGGAAATGCTCCATGAAGTAAAGGCTGTCGAGGATGAGTCCCAGATACTTCACCGACGACTCGACGCCGATGGACCATGAAAATCCATGGCATCGGACTTGTGCAGGCGGAAGGAGGAGGCGGAACGCGTGAGCTAACCGCCGCAGGAGACGCCCTAGGCGTCGGGAATCGCAGGTTGATTTCCGGCCACCGTAAGCGTGGGCTTGCGGACGTTGAGCAATGGGTAGCTTGCCGTCCGATAAGGACCAGGCCCGAGTCAACGGCAAGTTGTGTTCCACGCGCGCCTCAAAGAGATGTCAGCAGAATTGACGGGGTCTGCTAGGGCCAATGCCTGCCGGGGGTGCGAAAAAAACCGAAAGGGAGATCGTGGCCCCCGGCGACAAGGTAACCGAATTTTAGTCAATATTTAGTCAATAAGAGTCTGACACGCATTCCCGCTCCGCCCAGAGTGGGAGAAGTGGGAGAAGTTATTTGAAAATTTCCCACCCAAAAAAAAAAGTTGTGAGAAAGGGAAACAAAATGATTTGTGATTTGAAAAGTCGAATTCTTTGTCTTGTACATAGCGGAAAGGGGTTTTTCAAATGAATTAAGGATTCGTGGAAAACCACTAAAATTTGCAATAAGTTTTCCAAAAATTTACGCGAGACTGTCTTTTGATCGTTTCTTTATAAGAAACTACATTTGATTTTGAAAATTAAAAAATATCATCAACATCATTATATGGTCTACTTGTACATAGGGAACCACTTTTTTCAACTTTCATACAAAATTTAGCAGAAAAAAAATGGTAAAATAACCATTTTTTTTAAACCCCACCAGTAATGTATTTTTTCCTATCATTTAGCAAACAATATCAAGATATTTAAAAATCAGGTATCTATATATACAATCTTCGTTACTTATCTATCTTCGTTAGCTCTATATATATCTTCATTAAGTAAACAAAAGGCGAAATAAACCATATTTTCGAGAGCGCAAAAGTGATGCAACTATTAACAGGTGCTGTGACTGACACGAATGGTTTAGCACCACGAAAACTGTACTTTTAAACTTACACAGACTTAATGTTTCAATTATTTCAAGCTTTCTTACAATTAGAAAAGTTATTGACGAAAAAGGGTTTTTTTCATGCACGGAGCGTTAAGCGTAAACTTAACCTCATTTGAGCACCGTGCAAATCTGCCAGCGATTAGTTTATTTGCTCTAAAAGACAGCGCCCTCCGCTCCCGTTCCATGCAAGCGTGATCTTTGAGGCCGGCAGTCATAACATGCTCCAAGTATGTAAACTAATCAATCAACCCTTTCCAAAGGAACACCATAATTATAGTCTGACCGAAAATATTCTCCTCGGACATTTGGCACAAAGAGAGTTCATACACCGACTCTTTTTTAAGACGCTTTTTATTAGCTTCACTTGTAACTAATAAACAAACGCACAATGTAAAAAAATCTTGGAAGTCAATTTTGAGGCTCGCACAGACTGGCGCGACTTGTCGCGCGACGCGGTTCTGCTATATAATATCCGTAGAACAATTTCTGTGAAAACGGGCGCAACATTACAGACACACCTGTCGCGTCGCAACACAGAAAATACTCTCGTATGTTGCGTTATCGACGCGACCCCATACAAGATGTTCCTTTGGTGTTGCGCTGCGCCTCACGAAGCCTATCGCGCCCGCGATATCACGCGCGCTAGTGTGAAAGGTGCACAAAAATATTCTACATATGACGAGTTTAGAAGCAACTATTAAGCATGTCCCAGTAATTGTCACAATAGTACATCATAAGATGAGTTTTGGGTAAAGTAGGCATTTCAAGGTACCAATAAATGTCGCATTCGAAAAAAAATACTTATACGATAAGTGTTCCAAATTTAAAATTATACCGTTAGCTAATTAACTTAATTAATTCAGCAAACAATCTTACCGTAGACCCCACTGAACTTTCACAAATCAAAACATTAAACTACGTGCCGAGTTTCACATTGAGCAGCTAAATTTGCAAAAAAATTAAATTTTTGTGGGACACTCCTTTCAAGTAAAATATTTATGACCCCAGCACAGTTAAAACTCAGGGTTGTTATTGTAGTTGTGCAGTATGTTATCTTAAATATGTTGCTATAAAAATTGGCAAGTTTAATGTTGAGTAGAAAAAGATATTCAGGTTATAAGCTAATTTGACGACTTCTGGGATACTGTCGACTTCACCCGCGTTTACCTTATATACATATCTCGTTATTTCTAGATCAACTAGTAGCAAATAAAATAAGATTGCAAATAAAGTAAAAATGAAATAATGTGGAGTGGGGTGTGGTGTGGACCTCCTTTTGTGTCGAATGTAGATGAGTGAGTGTGTAGGAGAGTATGTGAACGTAATATGGTACAATTAAGAGGTTTTCAGTTTCGTCTTAGGTCAGCTTAAATATCTAGTTAATATAAATACTTACAATAGTCGTCCCTCTGACCCTAACGGTAAAATTTGTACGTTGGCCGTAGGACAACTTTGAACGCCACTCAGTTTTAGGAACTTGAACTGTTCCTCCTCTGTAAAAAAAAATAATTTAGTTGTTTGTTAAAAGTCTTTTCGTAAAAATTCTGTATTAGCAAAGCCGCTACTTTAGTATGGAATCCACGATCGGTGATTTTGCAACTTTATCAATGGCATCGGGATATCAAAATGTGCATTTTTATATCCGTCAGTTTTCTGTCAGTAGTTTTATGATAAAGCTTCCGAAAAGTTAATTATTCCTAACTACGATGCTAAAAGCAGAATGTCTGCTGACGCCATAATTAAACTATCTTAACTAAGGGCTGGTTTTTCAATCGTCAGATAACTTTGACCTTAAGAATAAATGTTGTGGTTTGAAATCATTGTTTTCAATACAAACGCTGCCATTCACCATATTAATTTATTCCCAAATAAAAGTTATCTGACGGAGGATCAATCAGCCTATAGTTATGACGCTTTTCCGTCCTTGCTAAGAATTAAGTAGGTATCTCATCAACATTTAGCTCTTTAACGAACCCCTTCCCAATAAGTATACCGGGAATTCCGATATAAATCATCGGAAAAAATTCCGCAATCTCCCGGGTACGGGGATTTTTCCCCAAAAAAAACCCTGATATGAGTCATAAACAATTTTTTATTAGTATTTAAAACAACTTGAATTGGGTCCAGAATTATAATAAACTAGCGACCCGCTACATTACTATTTACGTAAACCTTCCAGAAAAAAAAATTCTGAATGATGGCGAAAACCTCATCAATATCCGTTCCGTAGTTTAGAATGACGACGCGGTCACAGATATCAGCGCTGTTCATAGTTATATATTTATGCTCTTATCTGTACATATAGATAATATTAGATTTATTAATATTAGATGAATACCCATTTACCCATATGTCAAACCACATAAAAGGTAACATGATATTTTCTTTTATTTAAGGTTGCACTTGTCGACGGCTCGAACTCGTTGGTGGCGTGGCTAATATGGCATGCATATTTAGTAAAGTTATTTATTTAATTTTATTTATTAAGTATTTATTTATCTAGTTTTTAATTATTTATTTATTTAGTGAAATAGACGATGATTTATAACGAAAACGAGCGCGTAATATTTCATGAACAGACCTTTGGGCGTACTGATATTATGGAAAAACTACTAAATATATCCACTCAAAATAAAATTATTTGAATTTTTCAATATATTCTCAATCCCAGTACGGTTTCTATTTTGCCATTTTCATACTAAATAAAGTGATTTATTTACGCTCAAATAAGAGTTAACGTAAAAAAAGGCACAAAACACACAACTTCTAAACCAATACTTTTCCCAATTCTGCTTCCATACAGGGCTAGATAATGACAAGGCAAATCGATATAATAAGCTTGACTGTACCTTTCTCTAAGCCACAAATTGAGATAGGCGTATCCGGTTCCGGTACGCTGAAGCGCTTTAAGCCCCGCAGCGTCATATCCGCCCCAATCCGGCAGGTAGTGGGGATACGTTTGCGCAGCGCGTGACGGTATCCATGAAACTCATTGGCGTTCGGAATCCTAACGTTGTAGTCGCGTTTAAAAGTAGCTCGTTACTTTTAAAAAGGGTGTCCTACTTTGTAGTGTTAAATAAAATTAATTTGTGCTAAAATGAACCCTTTAGACAAAAATATTAATAATGTTAGTATGGACAATGCCCCACGTGCTCGGTCGCAATCTAGTGGCTCGAGCAGTAGCAGCGATTCTTCTTCCACGGCGCGGAAAAGGAGACATCGTAGGCGAAAGGAATGGCGCCGCCGGACAAAGCTAAGTAAATTAGAGGATGGTTTTGAAAAACTTACTGAAATGTCTTTTCTATGCAAGATCTAATTCTTAAATAATACTCAGTCGTGCATGTCTGACAGTGAGTCTATTCTATATATTTCGAGCACTACCTACTGAGCAGAATAATTAATAAAATAAAGAAAAAGGGATTGATTTTAAAATACAAACTACCCTCAAGTTGCAAACATTACAGACAAATAATACTCGAATTGCTTAACAAATTGCAACATATTAACTCGCCTGACTGGGCTCAAGTACTTTACTTTCAAGTACAAAAGCTTTATAATTCAATCCAGGTTTTGTAGAGCTGTAATGATATTTGAGTAATTTTGAACGTAATCGTTCCTCAGCGGTCGTTGAAAATTCTTTAGCTGCTATGTCACATGCTGTTATTTTGCAAAACATAGCATTTCTAAAAGGTTTAAGCGAATTCATTTCATGGGTATCCGAATGATAAAACCCAACGACCACTGATGTGATTACTTTAAAAATCAATGAAATTTTTGCCGACGGGGAATACCAAAAAATACAATCGGATTTATTACAAATGATATGTGGCAAACGGGCTGATATTGTGCAACAACGTCATGATAGTATTTTAAATTCTGTAAAGGAAAGTTGTTTTAAGGAATCGTTAATTTTTATTTGACGATTTAAAGTTTACAGACTTTGTAGGAAAACAAGCGGGCGTCTTAAACATATTTCAAGCCGCACCCATTAAATTATCCTCACAAGGTAGATCGTATAAACCCTCTGTCCAAAGAAGGGACACACAAGGAGGTAGGAAATATATAGTGCCTGTGCGTAACAGTGCAAACTATTGCCCCTCCACTAATAGTGGCTTTAATCCTGCGCAAGGACGAAAGAGAAGGGCAGAAGAGTTTTTTCGTCACACCGAAGATACACGATACAGAAACGTAGTACCCTGGGGCGGCGTGATAAACGAGTCGATTACCTATCATCAACGTTCTCAAGCCGGGGGAAACAAACATAAAGGTAAGTGTCTGGAGGAAGTTGGGGGCACCTTTATTTATATACTAAAGATAATATCAGGTTACCGGATCCCCTTCTTAAGCAAACCACCGCTTGTTCATCCCTTGAAGATTTCCAAAAGATTTCACACAATAAACTCAAAAGAAATCTTAATCCAATTAAAGAAGCTAATAGATCAAGAGGTGTTAGAAAAAGCTTCATTGACTCTGAGCTTTGTCTCAACAATTTTTCTTGTACCAAAAAAGGAAGAGACGTCTTCGTTTCACTTGGTCTTCAATTTAAAATTACTAAACAAGTATGTCAAAATAGACAAATTTCGATTGGTGAACATGTACAAAGTCCCCGACTTCCTCCAACCACAGGATTGGTTAGTGAAAATAGACCTGAAAAATGCATATTTTCACCTGCCAATCGCGCCAGGACACAGACGTTTCCTGAGATTAATAGTATCGGACCAACTTTTGTAAATGACATGCCTCCCCTTCGGTTTGGCAATTGCTCCGACGGTTTTTGCCAGCCTAACGAATTGGATCGCGCAGATCCTAAGAGACCAAGGAGTTCGATATATCTCAACGATTTTCTCCTGGCGAATCAGAATCTAGAAACTCTGCTAAGTCACGCGAACTTAACGGTGAGACTATTGAAGTCCTTTGACTTTGTAATAAACTTTCAGAAGTATGTATTGACAGCTCAGCAATCAATTGAGTATCTGGTGATATTGTGGGACCATTGGCAAAATGTCAAAATACTACCACCAGCAAATGTTCGCTTATTGCAATCGAGAACATCGAATGGCAAAAGCCACCAAGGTAAGTTTAAAAGAAGTCCAGAGTATACTACGACTTTGGAATTTTGCCAGCTTCGTAGTCCCGCTAGGGCGCTTGAATTCTTGGCAATGCTGACCTTCAGCAATTTTCTGTTGCGAAACATTTTTAAAGGTCGAATAAAGCTGTCCGTCAAGGTAATTCCGAACCTGCAGTGGTGGATACAGAATCACAACATGGCTTCAAAGTCAAAGTCAAATCATTTATTTCAAATAGGCCCTTGTATGGCACTTTTGAACATCAACTGAACGTCAATTCTCAACTGCACGGTGCACCTCCAACTTATTTCCTTACGACGGACTCGGCCAAGGCAGGTTGGGGTGCGCAGCTCAACAACGAGACCTTATGTGGCATTTGGTTAGTACAGGAAAAAGACTCTTACAGCAATATCTTAGATATGTTGGCTATTTTGCGAGTAATTCAGGTAAAAGGTCACCTAATGACCGATACAAGCTTATTAATTCAGAGCGACAACCGAACTGTAGTTTTTTACCTGCGCAACGAAGACGGCACACAGTCACAGCCCCTCCTAAACCTACCATACGAAGTCTTAGACGAGTCGGTATATCACCTTCCCGGTCGATACGACTATGTAGCAGATCGGCTTTCAAGGAAATCTGCTCCGACAGAATGGCATTTACTTCCCTGTGCTACCGGAAAAAAAAATTCAGCATTTCGGAGTTCCCGAAATAGATCTTTTTGCGTCACGAACTACTCATATAGTACCCAGGTAAGTGAGTCAGAATTTAGATCAAGCGGCTGTTTTTCACAATAACGTCGGTCGCTCTTGGCACTACAGGTTAGCATGGGTATTCCCACCACCGTGTCTAATACCCAGAGTATTAGCAGACCTGAACCAGGCAACCGGCATGTACCTGGTGATAGCACCCGATTGGGAGAAGGTCTTTTGGAGAGCAGATCTGGTGGCTCGCTCCATGCGCCCTCCCTACCAGGTGAGGAATTTGGACCAAGTCTTGATAGACGACAACCAATCGACCTCCTCCACAAGTTCATTAATTGAATTTAAAGGTGTGGTTACAGGGTGGTCATCGCTATTCGATTTTTGGTAGAAAGATTAGATATAAATTTTAGAAGGTAACTGGAGGAAATCGACCTTAAATACTTATAAGCCGGCACGGTTACGATGGTGTAAATAGTCACGTGACAATAATGTGAACTCTATAGATCCGTGCCCTGAAGATGTGGCTCGATTTCTAACTGATTTGCATCTTAAATTTAAATTTGCCTATAATACAATTGCAGTACATAAGTCTGTGGTATGTACCTTTTGTCGTCCACCTAGTGGTTTCTCACTAAGTTCTCACATTATTATAAAGCAAGTATTAAAGGGCATTAAAACGGCCACCCAACGCTAAAACTCTTATTTGGGACATTAATGTTTTTTATTTATTTTTTATTGTGACAAAATTCCCTTCAAAATGTCATTGTTCGAAATCTCTAAAAGAACTGCAATTCTCCTTTTATTATGTTCCGGGCGCAGAGTCCATGACCTTACATTATTGAGTATAAATAAAGAAAACTTTGTAAGGATCGATAATTCTATAGTGTTTTGGCCGATTTTTGGGTCCAAAACTGATAATATAACTATTAAGCAATCCGGTTGGGGTTTACTTAAAGGTGAGTCGAACACTAACATTGACCCAATTTATTGGATTGACAAATTGCTACAGTACTCTGATGATCGAAGGGGTAATATTGAGAGCTTATTTATTAGCTTACGTGGTGACCCAAGGACAGGTCTACAAATGAATCAAGTCCTTTAAATCAGATCAGTAATCTGTTTCAAACGATAAGATTATTTATTTAATCGTAATATCGATGTAGTGTTATAGGAACTAATTCTGTTGATTTAATATAAGTTGAACTATCAAAGGTTTAAAAAATAACTTTGTTGATCACATTGGCGTTATAATTTAGTCCCAATCCAGCAGTTGTGGCTTAGAGAAAGGTACAGTCAAGCTTTATAGAACAATTTTACCTAAAAATAAAATTGATATTAAGCATACTTACCTTTCTCTAAGTCAATTTATATTTCTGTCTGCTGATTCTTAATTATAAATGTATGTGATTGACATCCTTATCAATCACGGTAAATTGAGCCGCAATGAGGTTCATGGATATCGTCACGCGCTGCGCAAACGTATCCCCACTACCTATTGGGGCGGATATGACGCTGCGGGGCTTAAAGCGCTTCACCGTACCGGAACCGGATACGCCTATCTCAATTTGTGGCTGTGGCTACGATTTTTCACCTGTTACTCTTATCACAAGATAAGAGCAACAGGTGAAAAAAATATATATATATGTATATACAGCTCATTATTATAGTAAAAATAAGATTGTTCTTATTTTTACTATAATAATGAGCTGTTTTACTTTACAATATAATCTATATAAGTAGAAACTGACTTACTGACTGATATACCAACACAGAGCCGAAACTACTGCGAACTAGGAACTTGAAATTTTGCACACAGATTCCTTTATTAATTTAAGGGAGTAATGAGAAAGGCTTTTAGAAAATTTCACCTTTAAGGGAGCGAAAAGGGAGATTTCGTTTGTATGAAAAATATTAATCCTAGAGTAATAAGCTTGAAATTTGGCATAAAAAAAACTAGGCTTGCATGAATTCACGATAGTATTCAATCATTACGTTACGCTACTAATAGAATTTAGATGAGGCAGAAAGATAGTTTATAACCTGGGTTTACACCTAGGATACTTTTTATCCCAGTAGTACGTTTCCATGGTATAATTTCCGACTTCTACGCGAGCTGAGCCGCGGGAAAAAGCTAGTAACTTATAACTAAATGTATCTCTACTAATTTAGTACTAAATAAATTTTAATTATTGACCGTTCACTTACCTTTGCCATTTGTTACATATGCCGCTATTTCTATTTGCCGCTTGATTCACATTAAACAGTTGTATTACAACAATAAAAAATAAAAATACGGAGAGTAGTGGAGACCCCATTCTCGCGAATATTCAGTGTTACTGATGGCGCTCCAGCTATTATAGGATGTTTAAAATCAACTCAAATTATCATCGTTCATAATTAATTCTTTGCGTTAATATTTTTAGGGTTTCGTACCTCAAAAGGAAAAAAAAGGAGCGGACATTTAGGATCACTCGTGTGTCTGTCTGTCTGTCCGTCTGTCACAGCTTATTTGCTCCGAATCTAATGGACCGATTAAGTTGAAATTTAGTGCACATATGTATTTCTGTGACCCAAACACGGACATAATAACGTAAATAAATAAATTTTGATTATGGGGGTCACCTTTGGGGGTAATAAGAAAATAAAAAAAAAGTTTTGCGAACTGTTTCGTGTGACACATCAAATGAAAGGGCTACTTGCGAGGATCTCAATAATATTTTTTTTTATAATTTTTATAATACTTTAAAATACATTTAAGAAAATAGATGAAAATTGACCATTCACAAATGACTAAAATTTCAGAGAATGGTTCTTTACTCATATATTACAGGAAAACCTATAAGAAGTCAATGGTCTTAAAATGACGTGGTAAATCTCTCATTATTATATGTACGTACAAACTTACATTTGCAGGTGGAATATATGGGAGAACATGTTTTTCAACTACAATGTTAAGTTGGTTCTTGAGATAAATTCATCCCAACTACGGAACCCGCGTAGTCCGATACGAAAAAAAAACCGGCCTAGTGCCGTTTTTTTTTTAACAGGATGACAGATAATCCGCAATCACTGAAGCACCGGAAATATTGGCAAACATTAGATAATGTTAAAAAGCACAAAACTTTTTAAAATATAATAAAACTATGTTTTAATATTATTGCAAATTGATATAGAACGATCGTTTACGGCTCGTGCAGACCAGCGCGTTATCGCGGTGGTCTGCACGAGCCTTAAGCTGATATCAGACGCTTCACATGCTCATTTCCTCTGATATGTCGTCGAATGAAGTTGTGCGCGTTGCAATTTGTTTAACTTATGACATGGTAGTAGAGAAACTTGAATTGGTGGAGAAAATGTATGAAATAAAACAAAGGCGCACCAGGTCTTGCAAATCTGCAAGCGATCATAATTTGCTCTAACAGACACGCCCTCCGTTTCCATTCCATACCAGTGTGATCAATGGGTCAATAGTCAAAACATACCCCAAGTATGTAATCTGATAAACCATTTCCAAAGGAGCATCATAGAGTCTGATCGGAAGTATGCTTCCCGGATATTTTGCACTGGCGGTCTCGATACCTGATTTTGTATAATTCTGCCACCGCCACGCAGATTCCAAATCTGTTGTTAGTCTTTCTCTAGCAGCTCCTTCTTGTTTCGTACTTTTTAGATCACTTTTATTTTTCCGTAGTCGGGTTACAGTTTTTTAAACTTAATTTTTTTCGAGAGTATGTATGTATGTCTGTTTTTTGGCACGCTCTGTAGCAACCACCCAAAAAAAGGGGTATTCAGAATCATGTACTGAATCCATGGTAACAGTTCTCGCGTCGACGTCCCTATCGCCCTGTACAGGATTACAAAGTTACTTATGCAGTTCGTATACTTAGAACACGGGACTGAAATTGCGGTCTATTTTAGATTTTCCTTGCTTTGTAGGCTAAACAAACTCAAACTCAAAGCATTTATTTCAAATAAACCAATTACAGGTACTTTTGAATTTTCAAGGGGTCGGTCAGAAAATGAAGCTAGTTGCCCATTCCAAAGCGTAGTAGGTACCTATGAAGAAGAACGGGTAAGAAAATCCACGGACACTCTTTTAAACTAAAATAATGTTACACAAAATTGGTTACATCATTCATGTTGAAATTATACATGTGAGAATAATGTAGAAAGACATGCACGTTAAAAGCATCCGTAATAAAAATATAAAAACTAAAAACAATTCAAAATTTAAAATAAACCGTGGCAGCTAAGAGATGACCAGTCCCTACTGACAGCGCCCGTTCACGAACATGACGCATGCATCAGCACCATTCAGCTCAACCATTTTGAAGGAAGCTAATGATCCAACAAACACGCCACCATCAGCGAGACATTTGAGTGAGCATGACATTCTCTCAGCCGCCAGGGCACATTCAAGACAATGAAAGACGTACCTAGTAAATGGTAGCTTTATGGAATGTACTTGGTCATAGAGCATGACATGAGCACTATGACCACATATCACATGATATCACATGATATGCATTTATACAATACAATGAGATTGAATTTATACAAAGCAAAGATAGTTTTTACAATCTTCAGCAGCTGCAACAATACTTTCGAATGCTAATCAAATTAGTTGATGCGCCCTTGTGGAGCTGGGCCAGCGTTGAGCCAAGCGTTTTTATCAGCGATGTAATCCCCAACTTATAATATTGTTGCATCTATACTAGCCCGCTAAGACGCTGGCAACACTGTCGGCTTGCCCTCACCACTATGTCAAGCCCCTCCACGCACTTCAAGACGCCATGACGGGAAATGGTGCTTAAATAAGCTTGCACCTCATTCACGCCCCTTTTTTCCTCAAGATCAACGGACCAGGTCGAACCTCTATCAACTTGCTATTTGATTCCATTTTTATATATTGTTTTTTGTGCGGATAATTAGAACCCGATAAGTATACATAATCTTTTGATTTATATTGTACCAATAAAATGATAGTAGTTCAATATTTATGTGTACTAATTAGCGATTGTTAATTTGCTTTTCGTGCGACTAGATTATAATGGAATTTAGTTCCCTGTGATTTCTATTATTAATAATTACAAATAATTTACTAAGGTTGTTTCAATTTCAATTATTATAAACCCTGTGTTTATCATTTGTTACAGTTTCAGAAGTGGGATTACTCCACTCATCATGAAGAGGCAGGGAGCTAGACGCAGTAGCAGTAAATCTGATGATTCTGATGTACAAGCCGCAGCAAAGCGGGCAGTATCGTCTATCTACGAAAAAGCATCGAGTAGTAAGCTAGAACAGTTGGTAAACGAAAAAGTTGAAGGTATAATGAACAAATTATTTAGCAGAACGCGTGAAAATAGAAGTGACAGTGATAAAGGCGACATAATAATTCCGTTATTTGACCCGGATGATAAAGATAATAACGTGTTTGTTTGGCTGAAGAAAATTGACCAGTTGGGTGATATTTATGGCTGGGATGAGGCAAAGCGCTCGTATTATATGCAGACTAGATTAGATGGCTCAGCTAGACGTTGGTATATATAAGCTAGATAATTACGATCTTATGTGGTGCGAGTGGCAGGAACTTTTAAAACTTACGTTTCCTAGGATGTTTGAATTTGCGGAATTAATTGAAGCGTTAGTTGGTCGTAAGAAAAAACCAAAAGAGACGATAAATTAGCAATGTGCCGTAGATGTAGGTTCGATGATAGTACCGCAGTCTCGTGTATTGTTTGCGGCCTACCCTCTGAATTAAAGCTAGCGCTAAAGCTTAGAAAAGTACAAACCCAGAAGAATTTTATTGTCAGTTTTTGGTATCGATGGAAAATTACCAGTCGCATTCATCGCGATTTCGTGAGAATGATCAACGTGCTTTAAGACATTCTTTTAACGCAATCAACACATCTAAGCTGGCTGAAAAAAAGTCATACCAGTCTCCTTCCAGTCCAATCAAATGCTACCGATATAATACTGAAGGCCATTTGGTAAGGGATTGCACTAACCCTGACACTCGGTTATGTAAAAATTGTGAGATATTGCAAGATTTTGTAGGCAGAAGGTTCATACCGAGTCGAATCAAATAAAAGAAGTAAAAGTTATACAAAGCTTTACGATGTATATTTTAAAGATATAACGGTTAATGGATTAAAGGCTATTGCATACTTAGATACTGGAGCACAAAGTAATGTCATACGTTATAGTTTTTCAAAATTATTACAATGTATTATCGAACGAAGCGATAAAATTTTAATAGGTTTTACTGGCATTCCAATACCCGCACTGGCCGAAATAAAAATCAATGTTTCCTTGGATGGTTTATCTGTAAAAACGAGTGCTTTAGTTACTCATGTCGACCTGGGAAAAGTCGATATATTGTTAGGGCAGCCTGTCATTAATAGAGATGATGTATCCCTTATAATAAACGGTAATTCTATGATCTTTTCCCAAAATCACAATAAAATCGCAGGCATAGTCGTAGAAAATACTGAACAACGAATAGGTCTTGTTTCCTAGAACAGTTTGACTATTCTACCTAACGAAGCAGCAATGGTTCCGGTGCTAATTAATGGTGGATCAAAGGGAGTTGTAAGTACTATTCCTCGTTATTTCAACCTTGCAGATCATGAGTACATTATCTGTAGTGGAGGGCACCGAGGGTTTGCTCAGAGTTTATAACCTGGGTTCGAAAGTTTGCAACAGGCCAGGTGGTGGCAAGAGGGCAATGCTGTGCCGAAATATTGCAAGCTGAGTTTGGTTTAGTGAGTGAAATATTTCTTTGTTGTTGGTCCAATTCTGATGCTGGGCTTCAAAGCCAAAATAATATAACTGTTTGTGGTTTCGTACCGAATTTTGCTGATGTAGATGTGACAAAATTGAACCAAAAGGATATACTATTAGTTGATGATGGTTTACGTGTTAATTTGGCAAACATAAACGTGGGTAATATAAACGACGACGATAAGCTACGTTTGTTTACTATTTTGACTCAATATAGTTCTTGTTTTGCGTCTAAAACAATGGAATTAGGACTCACAAGCTTAGCAGAGATGGAAATTAAATTGAACGCTGATAAGCCTGTGTATCATCGCCCGTATAGACTCTCATTACCAGAACTTGCAACAGTTCGTGAAAAAGTTAAAGATCTTTTAGAAGCCGGTATCATTAGGGAATCGAATTCAGATTTTGCATCACCCGCTGTATTAGTCAATAAGAAATAAGGCTATGCGTAGATTATTGAGCCTTGAATGCAGTAACTATAAAAGATAGATTTCCTTTGCGATGACGAAATTTCTAATTTTTTTGCTTAGATTCGTGCATCACCTGCGGTTTTTCAACGTTTAATGAATAAAATTATTAATAAGATTAACAAAATAGGTGATGGTGATCATATTCTGGCATTTATGGATGTTATTTAATTACCAAGCAGCGATATTTCACGAGGTTTAGAGCTATTAGAACTTCTCCTAAAAGTATTACGTGAGGCTAATCTTAAACTTAATATGAAAAAGTGTTCTTTTCTTCAAGCAGAATTAAATTATCTCGGTCATTACGTTTCTAAGGATGGCATTAAGCCAGATGAATATAAAATAAAATCTGTTTGTGATTTTCCTACCCCATCTAATGTTCACCAAGTCAGGCAATTCGTTGGTCTTATTAGTTCATTCTTTAGAAAGTTTATACTTAATTTTTTCCTTATCGCTAAACCCCTTACAGACCTAACAAAGAAAAATATGACCTTGTCATGGGGAGAAGCCCAAGATAAAGTTTTTAAAGCTTAAGTCTAGTTTAGTCTCGCAACCAGTTTTAGCAATCTATGATACAAAATTGCACACAGAACTCCATACGGATGCAAGTAAGTTCGGTGTTGCAGGAATTTTGCTTCAGCGTCAAGTAGATAACTCTTTAAAACCTGTAATGTACTTTAGTCGCACAACTATCCGTGAAGAGCAGAATTATCACAGTTACGAATTGGAGACACTAGCTGCAGTTGTCGAGTGGTCAAAAAGGTTCAAAGTTTATTTGTTAGGTATTAAGGTAAAAATATAAACGGATTGTGTTGCTATTCGTCACACATTTGTTACAAAAGATTGAGTTCCGAGAAATGCACGCTGGTGGCTGCAAATGCAAAGGTTCGATTTAGAAATAGAATATAGGGCTGGAGACAAAATGAGGCACGTTGATGCGCTGAGCCGTGATGATTGATGTGCTGATGATTGGTTTCTTACTGTTCAAATGCAGGATCCTAAGGGTTGCATATTAGAAAATCAAAACTTTCCTGAGCAAATTTCAAAAGAAAAACGTACAAATCAACAGAGTTAAAAATAACGATGGTCATTTGATCAAAAGTTCAGCTGACCAAAGTCTGGAACATCAATGTTTAAATTATTTATTACACTATTGACCAAATCGTTTAAAGGTCAAAATGGGTTACTGGATAAATTATTAATTATCAAATGGATTAACTGAAAAAGGTAAAAATAATATTAATATTAGCGAATAGCGCCTGTCTGACACAGAAGGGATCCCTTATTTTCGCATAATGTTCTTTGTCCTAATATACTTTGGCATAACGATTTCGGCACAATTTGTTTTGGCATAATAATACTTCGGCATAATTTTTTTAGGCATACATTTTATGTTGGCATAATCATCTTAAAGACTAATTTGTTTTGGCATAAATTTGATTCGCATAACGTTAGTAGGCCTAATATTGTTGGTTAAAAATTTAATATGCTGTGCAACAAAAGTTAGTGACAGAACCGAATTGCTGCAAAACCGACTCCACGTAGTCTTAATTGTCCTACCCCTAGAGTGTAATTTAAAATCGCGTAGGTGCGTAGGGGCGAGGCGGCCCGCGGGCTGAGGAGCAGGCGGCTGCGAGCGAAAGCCGTCTGCGACGATTAGCACGCGCGGTGCCGCCGGAGGCCCGCAGCGCCGGAGCGGACAGAAACCCTGCCTGCTGCATGTTGCATGCTCGCTTGAATGCTGCATGCTGCATGCTTACTTGTTTGCTGCATGCTTTCTTGCATGCTTGCTTGCATGCTGTATGCTTGCTTGTGCTTTAGGATATTATGCTTAAAAAAGTTATGCTTTAGAACTTAATGCTTGATAAATTTATGCTTTAGAATATTATGCTTAATCATTATTATAGTCAGAGAACTTATGCTCAAAAAAAAATATGCGTAAGCTGTTATGCTTAATTATATTATGCGAAAATATAATTATGGTCTTAAAATTTTATGCAAATGGATAGGGAACCAGCAAATTTATTCAGTCGTCATTTGTGATTATGTAATTTGATTAATAATGATTTGATATTTTAAAATTACATCTAGCAACTTTTGATCAGTCGTGTATTTGATGTCACATACATTGGGATTTTAAATTTTTTCTAAATAAAACATTTGGTCATTTAAAATTTGTTATTTCGTTTATTGTTCTTTTGAAATTTGCTCGAGAAAGTTTTGATTTTCTAATATGCAACCATCCTAAGCTATGTAACATTATCAACCAATTGCTACATTATTTTTGATCATAGGTGTTGATAAAATAAAAATAAACAAAAAATTATTGCTGACATTATGTAGGTATGGTGCCAAATGTACTATTGTAAAAATCACGTTTTGATTAAGGTACGTGAGGTAGACTGAAAACACTTGTTCTGTAAGAAATATTTGATGCTATTGTAAAATACACGTCTTTTATAGTAGAAAAATCTATTCATAAGATTTAAAAGTGATCTACTATAGAATACTTTAGTTGACAAATAATTCAAATACCTAACATGTTTTTTTATTACTTAAACTGAATACATGAAAGTAAAAACTAAAAAAAAGCTTTTATTAAAAAAAAAAATGATAAGGTTCCGATAATTAAATACAAATGCGAAAATAAAGACGAATATGAATAGAAATGAAGATGTATTAGACAACATTAGAGTACTGTGTTTTTGTTGCAGACATCGTAGTCGCCTTTCGCCTTATTGATCACGTTTGTACTAAACTCTTGGGCTGGAACGTTCGCGGCACCACCTGTAAGAATTAAAGTTTTAGAATAATTATTTTCGAGTTATCAAAAAATACAGATCTACATTATAAAAATCTAGCCCCTAGTACACGTTGGGTAAATACACGCAAAAAGGCCCAGTGTACGTTGGTCGAACGACGGGCGGGCATATCAAATTCCATTAAAGTGATATATTGAAAAAAATGGGCTTTTTCTTTATCGTGTACCTTTTTAAGTAGGGATTTAACATTTTGGTGTATGTTTTTTGACGATATGATCTAGTATTCTGAAAAACGAAGACACGATACAATGAAATTTTCTCGATACAAAAGAATTACAAATGTCTCTATTATATCTATTTTTATGTTTTTTTGAGTATCATGACGTAACGCTTATGAGTTATGCAATGGAATTTACTTTAAAACATAGAGAGTAATCGTATCAAGTTTTTTAGTTTTAATAATACTTTTCATTTACAAAAGACAGCATTTAGTTTTAGCACATACATTGTTTTATTCCGAGCGAACACACATTATCTGACACTGACAAACCACGCATAGCGTAAGACCTAGTTTCACCGTACTTCAACAGCACCCAGTTTCATAAAAGTTGGGCTACTAGAATTTCATTTTATACAAGGAAGATTGAAGTCGCACACAAGTATGTAATTACACGTTTTTGTGCTGTGAGTAAGTGACCTCTGAGATCATGACTACATAACCAGGCTCTCTTGTGGGTGCCTTAAGCTACTACACTTAAAACCTCCAGCCAGGGTCCGTTCATATTTAACTATGCTAATAAAAACTAGGTTAACGCTCGCTAAGGGCACCCCCTGTGGGGTACGAACCTCGGCTTAGGGCGTCAACCGGAGGGAGGACATCAAGGATGGGACGGGCTGGGGCCGACAGAGCGCGAGCCGGTATTACTATGGTTAACAATTCCGTAGCGATTGTATTTTGCTCGTGCTCGACGCACCACGCACCTATTTCGTGTCGCGAGAGTATCAGCTCGGGTGGCCTTCCTCAATGGCTACTGATGGCACTAGTATGGAAATATTGATTGGTTTATTTTATTGGTATGTGATTTTAATTAAATTATTCATTATTGTTTTATTTAGTTATTATTATTTTTTACATAAACATAACATAACATCACGCCTTGTTTCCCCGAAGGTTTGGGCAGAGGTGTCCCTGTAGCAGGTTCACCCACATTTCGCCAGTTATTATTTTTTAATTATTGCGTAATTAATATTTATTATTCCTAAGGTAAGTAATTTATTGAAAGCTTCCTATTTTTTATTATATATTTTTTTTATTATTATATATCCATCTATCGTTTCTTTGGTCTTCCCCTACTATTATAGTAATCCACATTTATATTCAAAATTTTCCTCTTTTAGCTATAATAGTATTAGTACATCGTCATTTTGTAGTATTTGTGTAAACTTTCATGTTGGATTAATACGAACGCAATGGGAATTGTTACTGAATGAATAAATTGAATTGAATATCTGCTGGTAAACAGATTTCTCCTTTGTTTTGTTTCATATTTGCCCTCCTAAGCCACACACATTTAGGTTTTACCTATTTCACAAGTAATGGAACTTACCATCCTCGTGAGACTTATTCCTTTTGTAGCGCATTATGATAATTATAACAAATGGCAGCACCAAAACGCTGATTGCGGTTGCAGTTGCCAAGACTATCCAGTTAGACTGCACCCTGAAAATGTGAAATAAAATGCTTTTATCTACACTCATATCCCATGTGGCAGGAAACGACACAGTGGCAGGCTCAGAAGGAGATGGCGGGATCAACTTGACTCATAAAAAAAAACCCACAATTGCATCAGACCGGGAAAAGTGGAAAGATAGAAGGGAAGCTTTTGTCCTACAGTGCGACACTATAGCATTATAATAACATTTAAAAAAGTTCTTTTAATCTCTTGTTGTTTTTATTTTAATTCTTTTTTGGTGGTTTTAATATGAAATAAAAATAATACACACGGTTACATATCAAGCTATACATTTCCAGTATTAGCTGATCTCGCAGTATACAGGATTTTTGTACAATGACAGGTCAGCTTATACTGGAAATGTATACAGCTTATGCTTGATATGTAGCCGTGTGTACATGCAACTTTTTACAACCTTTTTTTTTAGAGTTCTTGCTCGTAATGAGGCTCCTGTTGCACCTTTTTAAGGTTATAATACGAGTGTAATTAACACGCGTGATGTTGCTTACTTTGTATTCTTTCCGTATTCCGCATATAACTAGGTACTTACATACAAGTCGGAAATGGTTTTTATGTTCAAATCTCAGGAAAGAGCCTTCATGTTTTCTAACGCCAAAAAATCAAAAAGTATAAACAAACATAGGATTTTCATCAAATTATATAGTTTTGTCCATAAATTAATATTAATTTGGGTTCGATATGTAAAAAAAAATAATTGAATCTGTTCCTATCCATCAGAATAAAAAGGTAAGGCTCACGATTTTCACAAATATTTGTTAGAAATTTTCAACTTTCGAATCGCATGTGTGCTGAAAAACGTCTCGCCTCCATTACGCCCTCACCTTTGGCTCGGGCTGCAATCCCGCTTCGAATGCAATACAAACTTTATCCACTTGTATTAAAATGTACTACTATGAAGGCTCGTACAGACCAGCGCGACACCGCGGGCGCGACACGGGTCGCGCTGCCTGTCGCGCCCGCGAAATCTCGCTGATCTGTACGAGCCTTTATTGTATTATAGTACAGCCTTCAATGATTTAAGCGTTGTCTGCTTCGGCGCACTTCGCACTTGTTGGAATTGGGCGCCTAAAAATAATTTTAATTAATGTGTTTTTTATAGAATTGCTTTAGTTAAAGTAGTGAATGAAACAGAATGTTCAAGACTTATACGAACTCTTTTGTGTCTCTTATATAGTTTTTATTTCTACATTATTTTTGTGTACTCTTTTGTTTGTATGTCATATTGGTACCACAAGTACGCTATAATTTTATTTTTCCCTGTTAACAACGAATTATTTATTTTTCTACCCTAAATACGGCAGGTATTTAGGGTAGAAAAATAAATAAAATAATTTGTTGTACACGTACACTGAAAATTACTAGGTATAAACACTCGTGTGATACCATTATAAACCGAGCCGCACTCGTGTTTTAATTAACGGAACGAACTGTTGCATAGAAAAGGTAAATATGAACGCCAAGAGAAATAATCTACCACTTTTTAACGCAATAGTACCCACCAGTTTTTCAATATCTATTTATGTGCAGTTTTAAACGCTACTTAATTTATTTGAACTAATTTAACGACAATACATAACCCCAGTATATAAGGGTCATTAACTACTATTAAAGCATTATTTTGTTAGGGATGATTAGCGTTGCACGTGGATAAAGTCTGTCATTATAGTATTTTTATTTTATTTCAAAATAAGAATTTTACGACGTAAAAGCAGGTAAAAGACTGTTTTATTATAATTGTTTCAGAAAAACAAAGAATTGAGAATAGTGTACATTCTGAAAAGACAAATCAAGTCGAACATTTTTAATAGTATTTGCGTCAGTAAAAACAGAACAATTAATTTGAACACTGATTTTCAAACAATCTATAAAACTTGTACTTACCAATCTTTCACGCCAGTATTTTTATAGATCGTATCAGCCACACACGTGCTATTGAGATTACTTCTAGTCCATCCCGGATCACAAATGCAGGTGCCAGGACTCACACATTTGCCATGTGAACACCCGCCAGAACAATATGGCTCGCAAATATTCTTCTCTAATTTTGTTGAATACCCGACAAGACATTCGCAAGTCTCTGGGGCGACACATGTACCATTTACACAGGGTTTGGAACACATTTGTTGACACGTTTTATTATCATTTCCCATTTGATATCCTGAATTACAGACACACGTATCAGGTCCAACGCAACTTCCATGAGGACATTCACTGGAACAGTGAGGTTTGCAGATGGTTTCGCCTGATTTTTGGTATCCCGCCAAACATTGGCATATTTCTGGAGCAATACATACACCATTGGGGCAGGGTTCACTGCAAACTGGTTGGCAAGTTTTATTTGCAAACGTGTATCCCTCGGTGCACAAACAATTGTCCGGCGCTGTACAGGTACCATTTCCACAAGGTGTAGAGCATATCGGCAGGCACTTGTATTTATTATTTAAGTCCAATTTATAACCGATGTTACATTCACATACATTAGGAGAACTGCAAATTCCATTCGTACAATACTTTAAGCATGTCGATATACAGGTGAATCTGAAAAAAATATGTATTCATTCATTGAATATATTTTGAGTATTGTTATTTAAAGATAAATAATAATCAAGCGTCCATTTGCAACAAAATTTTGTACAGCGAACCCAATCCGTACTTTTGAAACTGGATTAATTATACAATACTAACGTTTAAAAATACATAATGAAATTATGAAAGTAACTATCTAGTGGCGTGTATTGACTTACGGATAATCTTTAATTTTTTCATAACCGGAACAGCATATATATTTCCCATTAACAAATTTCTGAAACAGAATACAAGAAAAAATATAAATTGGTCTGGATTTGTGTCAGAGAGAAGCAGTCTAGTTAGTTGGCACAATTTCAATAGCGCGAGCCTGACTGTCAGCCCACACAAAGGGGTTCAAAGGGGTTCCACAAGACGTGCAATCAAACATTTAAAAATATCCAGCTTTTCACTGCACTGTCGGTATTCATTTATTCAATTTTGTATTTTATTTATTTATCTTATTATTCAAGGGAAAAAAAAAAAAAGAGAAAGAAAAAGAGAAAAACGAAAAAGAAAGAAAGAAAGTGTAAAGTAAAAGAGTTGAATAAGTTCAGCACGCTCACAACATTGTTACAAAGTATCAAGTTAGCTATTTAGTACACTGGCAGTTATGCCTGTGTACTAAATAGTTTGTTCGACTGTAAAGAAATCGATTGGCCTACAAATAAACCAACTTCGTTCGATTCGCCTCTAGTAAAAATAATATTATTTAAAAGCATCGATTCGCCCGTTTCGGAATGTGGCCTATTTGTCCATATTTGAAAGGAAAATTTTAAATTTGGACAAAAAACACAGTTCTGTAACTGTTCTAGGATTTTTTGTCCTAATACATAATGGATATAATAGTTTGGGCTTAATTATTCAATGACTAACCGGTAACAATTTAGAAACTAATTTTGTAAAAACCCACATCATGAATTTTTATGCCGTTATTCGATCGTGCATAGCATCATTTTCCAGTAGTTTGCGAAAATCTACTAATCAACTGTTGAGTTAGTTAGTGAGGATTGGAGCAGTCCAATCAACAGGTATTAGCTCGAAGTCCATCGGAGTGACAAGTTTATTTTCTAAGTTTTTTTTTTTAGGTAGTTATAATGTAATGTAAATTTTAATCAGTACTAATGTAATTTATTTTGTGATTGTATGGGATTTTAAATTTTAATTTTAATGTACATGTCGCCGCGAAAGCGTCTACATGTAAAGATTGTAACATAATCTTATGCGTAAGTATTTATTGTAATTGTTATTCCACATAAAGTCGTTGATTCTGCCCTCTATGCGTTACTATGGAATACTGTTACAACCGTTTGGATGCATGCTGTGAATGATATCGATTCCTTTAAGATCAAATACCATCTATTGCCAGAAAATCGAACTCACAGTATATTGCTGGAAGAGTAACTGATGAACTAATTTCGATGTTGGAGTTAAAACTAAAGTTAAAATTAAAAGGGAACATTTACTTAAAGATTTTTGGGTTTTGAGTCATATTAACAAGTGGTCATTTGACATAGTAAATTTGTTTATAATAAAGCCGTACCTCATGTGACGAAAATGGTGCGGATTGCGAATATTATGATCAATAACTGAATATAATAATTTAAAACGTGAACTAAATAAGTTTCAATAATAGAAAACAAACTATAAAGTAATAAGATTATTTTACACTGCAATTTACTAAAGATTAACTATTGTTTGATTAAATTCCCTGAATCACAGCAAGTGTTGCCGAAAATAGGAATAGTAAAGTTGTAAAAAGTAATGAAGCTTTTAATTTAACTTTAGTTCTGAAAAACCTTTGTATTTGTGAATATTAGCATTGTTTAATTACAAAAGAATTAACTGGTAAGGATTCTAGCATTGTTTGTGAGTTTTATTGACCAAACTAAGTAATAATAGTTTGTATTTGATAACGCGGTAGTTCCGCCCACTTTTAAGAAAGGGATGCGCACAAAATGGCTTATCTGGGTGACAAAATTATCAAGAAAAGTTGTGTTAGAAAGGACTAAAATTGTAATTGTCAAACAATGTTTTGATTTAAAAGAGTGTCCATGGAGTTTCTTGCCCGTTCTTCTCCAGCGATTGTCTTCATCAACTCAAACTGAAAGACTCCTTGATAAGTGATAAAGTGATAAATCAAAAGTGCCTGTAAATGTATTAAGTAATTGAAATAAATGCTTTGAGTTAACTGTTGTGTGGGATTGAAAACCAACTACCTATATCTACCATCAACGAAGAATTACACCAGAGACTGGTCAGAAACGGCACAGGAGGGATCATATATTTATTATTTTAATGATCGTAATGTATTGTAATTATTTCGTTTATTAATGTAATGAATTCAATGAATTGTATGTATTTGTGATTAGTATATTAAGACTTGGTGCCTTATTAAGTCAATAAATAAAAAATGTATTATTCTCACTGTCAACTAGCCTATTATGTTTCAAAAATATCGAGTTAACATAAATACTCACACTCATCGTCCCGTGGACCGCGACGGTAAAACTTATAGGGCCGTTGGTCCCGTTTGAACGAGAACGCCACTCAGTTTTAGGAACCCGAATTGTTTTTGATCTGTAAAAAATAATTATTCTGTTGCTTGTTAAAAGTTCATACATAAAAGTTCTTTATTAGCGAAGCCGCTACTTTGTATAGCATCGGCGATCGGTAATTTTGCAACATTAGGCTGCGTTCCACTAGAGATGTGCGAGGATACGTAGCGAGGGATGTGTTTGTTAAGAACCAATAGAATCTTTATTTACCTAGCCTCGCTCAGCGTAGCTCCTGTGGAAAAGGCTTAGCGGAACGAGGTTTTTGTACGTACAAAACAAGCGACGGAGGGGTGCGAGGGATGTGTGTGAGAGATGTGTGCGAAGGATGGACGCGAGCGAGAAATCGCATCTGAAAAGAGCCCGCTACACATCCTCGCACCGGTTATCTGCGCACCGTTTCACAGCGTCGCCGCGTCGCTACGCATTCTCAGACCGCTCAGCGGCCTAGCACATCTTTGGTGGAAACGCTCACATCGTTTCACAGCTTCGTTACGCATCCTCGCACCGCTCAGCTACCTCCTACATGTCTGGTGGAAACGCAGCCTAATGATGGCATTACGAAATCAAAATGTAAATTTTATATCCGTCGGTTTTCTGTCAGCAGTTTTCAGAAAAAGCTTCCGAAAAGTTAATTATTCCTGACTACGATGCTAAATGAAGCATGTCTGCTGATGCCATAATTACAGGGTGTAAGGGACAGCCCTCCGCTGACTGATAGGGTGAAGTCAGTATATCATACTAAGATGACCGGTACATGAAATTATTTCAGGAATGTTATGGGAATCCAATTAACCTGATTTGTTTTATTACCTTACACGCAATGTATCGCTTTTTTTTTTTTTTTTGTGGGTGGGAAATCATCAAATAACTTCTCCCGCTCTGGGCGGAGCGGGAGAGCATGTCAGACTCTTACTGACTAAAACCCACCCGTGTTCCTTCCGTTGCCCTGTTGCCGGGGGCCACGATCTCCCTCTCGGTTTTCTTCGCAACCCCGGCAGGCATTGGCCCTAGCGGACCCCGTCGAAATGTATCGCTACCGTGGCTAAACGCACGTAGGTAGGTAGCGAACGGCATGAGTGAGAAATTGAACAGCTGATTTCACGCGTCGTTTATTCAACATCCAGTGCTGTTTTTTCTGTTTTACCTGTTCTATTTACATTAATGGAGTACTGCGTACAGAGAATGTAATTTTACATTGAAAGAAAGAAATATGAAAATTTAATATGAAAATGAAAAGAAGAAAAGAAATATGAATATGAAAATTTTCCTGGTAAAATTTTCATATTCCTGGGAAAATTTTCGGCGGAATATGATTCAAAGGAGCTGAATGTACCCTGTTAGTTTGCGGAGGGCTGTCCTTTACACCCTGTATATTATCTTAACTAAGGACTGGTTTTTAAATCTGCAGATAACTTTGACTTGAAGAATAAATATTATGGTTTGACTTATTAATTGTTTTCAATACAAACGCTGCCATTCCCTTATTTATTGCCTGATAAAAGTTATCTGACTGACGACCAATCAGCCCTAAATGTTGTTTTTAGGGTTCCGTAACTCAAAAAGAAAAAACGGAACCCTTATAGGATCACTCGTGTGTCTGTCTGTCTGTCCATCTGTCTGTCACAGCCAATTTGCTCAGAATCGAATGGATCGATTAAGTTGAAATTTGGTACACGTGTATTTTTATGATCCATACACGGATGTGTAACGTAAATAAATGAATTTTGAATATGGGGGTCACTAGGGGCAAATAAGAAAAAAAAAAGTTGTTCTAACTGTACCGTGTGTGTGACATATCAAAAGAAAGGACTTGTTTGCTAAAAATACAGAGAGTTGTTCTTTACTCATAGATTACAGGAAAACCTATAAATCTATGGTCTTAAATTAATATGGTAAATCTCTTAATATTGTGCGTACAAACTTACATTTGTAGTTAGAATATATGGGAGCACTGATATTTATGTCAACTACAATGTTAAGTTTATATTTGGAATAAATTTATCCCAACTAAGTATGGAACCCTTCATTGTGCGTGGTCCGACACACACTTGGTCGGTTTTTATTTATGAAAAAAGAAAGAAAATAAGTTTATTTGACCCAGGTTATGGCACACAGTTTTCAAAAACAAAAAAAAAAATACTCCCGTCCTCATCAAGAATTAAGTAGGTAGGTATCTAAGTAGGTGCCACATTAGGTACAATATTGCTGATTATTTCGTCAACATTTTATACTGCTGCTCTTGCAGACGAAGTTCTCATCTGACTTTAATTCGACACTTCATTTTCGATATTTTATTTATTTATTTATTTAACCATTTATGCACACACATATAAACAGACAAGAAGAAAGGAACAGAAAAATACGTACAAAGGCAATGCTTATTTCTAAATAAATCTCTTCCAGCATACCTGCGACAGGAAATTATAAAAAATGAGATGTAGACAACGTGTGTAACCGTAGAAGATAAAACAAAAACATAAATCAAAGAAGAAAAAAAAAATACAATTTACTATTTACACAAACTACTTACAATATAAGAATATACTTACATATATACTTCTAAAATAAATATCACTACAATATATATAATTATAATGTGATTTAAGATAACTATGCAACTATGACGAAGTGGAAAGATAGTGTTCTTTCACTCTTCGTTTAAATGTTTCAACAGTACGACAGTCCCTAATGTCAGGCGGAAGTGAATTCCACAACCGAACCGCGTGCACAGTGAAGGAGTAGGAATAGAAGTCGGTTGAGTGGGGGGGGGGGATTTAAGGAGGTTTTTAAGATGCGACCTGCAAGGTGCATCAAAAGGACGGGCGTAGGAAAAGCGTTCCCGCAGATAGGAAGGGGTTTTAGGGTTGTGAAGGATGTTGAATAGCAGACACAATATCCGAGAGTTCCTGCGAAGTCGAATAGGGAGCCACTTGAGTATCTTGCGAAAATTAGAAACGTTATCATACTTTTTAAGGTTAAAAACAAAACGAATACAGATATTTTGCAAACGCTCAAGTTTATTTTAAAGCTCCTCGGTGGCATCCAAATAACAGGCATCAGCGTAGTCTATGATGGGCTGTATGAGAGTTTGAGCAAGGGAGATTTTGGTCTTCAAGGGCAAGAAGCTCTGGAGGCACTTCAACGAATGGAACGTGTAGTGCACTTTGCGACTGACTTGAGCAACATGGGCAGTCCACGATAAGTGAGAGTCCATGGTCACCCCAGGTTTTTAACCGCATTTGCGTATTCAATCTGAACACCATTCAGACAGAGTGGAGACAGCGACGCAACATCGAGCCTAGTCCGCATATACCTGCCGCCTATAATTATGGCCTGGGTTTTCTTAGGGTATATTTTTATAGGGTAATTTTTTTTTTGTAAGCGTAGTCGACGGAGCCCCGCTTGGCGGGACTCCTATTTCTGTGTGGTTTAAAAAAAAATAACCATAAAGGGAATGTCCCCTTCTAACCTAACCTGTCCGAGTCGGGGTGCCCCAAGTCTCGAGCTCGCTTTGCTCGCTCTTGCAGCCTAATTTCTCATTCGACTTTAAATCGACACTTATTTTTCGACATTCCAATATGTACCCTTATAAAATTATAGTAAGCAAAACTTCTATTTTTATATTTTCGTTGAAAAAAGAATACAATGGAAAAATACACCGACCAAATAATACGTATTCGTTAAAAAAATATTATACTGTTTGATAAGTTTGTTAAATAAAAAAATATGATAATAAAATTCATTGATTCGTGTTTCTGTGAAATATGTTTCATTCAAGTCAATAGCCGTTAAAACAATAATATTCGAAATATTAATACAAAGACTAAATATTATATGAACCATTTTCTGCGAATCAAAATTCTATAAAATTTCTGTCTGCGAAATAAGGGGACACCGATTATAATAAACTACCCATCCACCACATACCTATTTACGTAAACCTTCCAGAACAAATTCTCTAAATGATGGTGAAACCTCATTAATATCCGTTGCGTAGTTTAGAAGAACGATGCTGTCACAGATATCAGGGATGTCCATAGTTGTATATTTATGCTCATGACTGTACATATAGATATAAATGAATACCCATTTACCCATAATATGTCAAACCACATAAAAGGTACACATGTTACACATGATATTTTCTTTTACCTAAGATTATTTTCAGTTGCAACTAGATCGTTTAATAACAATGAATATTACCAAGAGCCTCAGATACCTGATGAGGCTCTCGTTAGGCAGTTAGATCAAGGGCTTGATACAGAAGTGGTACTACTCCTGCACATATTGAAAAGTTTCTCAAGTACAAACTGTCTCATCATCATTTCCTGTTTGGAATAACGTTCGCCTACCAGCTGTCCAGCGTGATCGCTATCCCTTAACTCCCTAATATGTACATAACATTATGCATAAATTCCTTAACATATGCTTTTATTGTGTCTTCTTTTTTCTATTATTCTACATTATTTGATTAATAATGTAACAATGTAATAATTTCAAAATAATTTAAATGGGGGGCCAAGGTAACTTGAATTTTAAAATGTGGGTCTGCACAATCATATAATTATATATCTATTAAATTAGAAGTCACACGAACAATCATACAATGTTTTATGTTAAAAGAGGTGATTTAGCCTATTTAACATTCATAATCAGCCTATAATGTTCCCACTGCTGGGACACAGGCCTCCTCTCTTCGAGAGGGAGTGGGCTGTAATCTACCACGCGGGCCCAGTGCGCGTTGCTAGATGTCACATGTCTTCAAATATTTGGTTTTAGGACATGCCGGTTTCCTCACGATGTTTTCCTTCACCGTTTTGAGAGCAGTGGTGATGAAATTATTTACACAAGTAAAGCGCCTGTCTGGGTTCGAACCCACGATCTACAACTTGTAAGTCGGGGCCGTTACCACTGGGCCACCACTGCTCTCTGTAATGGAATATGTATTAAAGAAACTTAGTAGTAAGTCAATAATCCAAATGTGGTGATTTCTTCTGCAACTTGTATAGATAATATTTTTTGTAATTGTGATTACTTACACAAACAAATTGTAAATAAGTTCCCATCATATCACAGTAGACAAACGATAACATTTTGCTTGTACATACCTTTATGAAAAATTCAAATAAGGTTTAGGCCAATTATACAATGTAAAAATTTAGAGAAATTTAATTACCTATTCTTTGGCCAATAAATTATGTGTTCAGAGTTTTAATAATATAAGTGACCCAAATGAGTTCTACGCCAGCTTCTTTTCACTATTAAACACGCAATTTAATTACACTTTTCCACTAAAGACTAAAAGTATTTATACAAAGTTCTTATTTAGTGATTGAACGACTCCAGGTATTCGTAAAAGCAGGGAAAACCTATTTGAAATTTATGGCCTAAAGCAACATGAATAATACAAGCTTTAGCTTTCATCATTATGTTGCAAAATATTCAAAAACTTTTAAAAGTGTGTGCAAAATAGCCAACGCTCTTTGTATTAGCAATAAAATAAAATCAGCTGATGATAAAATAAGAACTACCTGGCAAATAATAAATAATGAAACAGGTAGGAAAAAACAGCGAAGTACTGAATTTAATTTAGAGACTACACCTGGTCCCCTTAACTCAGATATAGAAATAGCTCAGGTATTTGAAAACTTTTTTACTAATATTCCCCCCAAAACTACTGAAAACTTCAAATCTACTTTAAATTGCTCACCCGCGCTTTCTGCTGCTTTACTTAGACATAATGTGAAGGCCCTTTAGAGTTTAGGTTTCAGCATACAAACCCCCAGATCTTAAAATTATATCAACAGAAGATCTTTGGGGAATGTCTGTAAAAGTCTGTAGATCTATTATTACCGAAACCATTGCACCCTATATAGTTTTCACATTTAACACCAGTATAGACCAAGGAGTCTTTACGGATGTCATGAAACACAGTAAAGTAGTTCCATTGTTTAAATTCGGTGATAGTAAAGAACCCAACAATTATAGGCCTATGTCAGTTCTGCCAGTTCTAAGTAAAGTGTTTGAAAAGTTGATGCTCAATTAAATTTTACGTCACTTTAATAAAAATTCCATCTTTTATGAGCAACAGTACGGTTCACCAAAGGGTGTTGTTTCACTGAGGCCGGTGTCACCCTAATAAAGAACATTTGATGCATATGCCATTGGAATCTTTTGCAACCTCTCGAAGGCGTTCGATTGCGTAGACCATGAGAAACTTTTGCCGAAACTAGTGCACTATGGGATTAGGAAAACAGCTCTTGATTTACTTAGATCACACCTGAAAGACAGAAAAGTTAGAGTTCAGGTAAACGGCGTAAGCTCATTAGGGTCTGAAATGGCAATGGACGTTCCTAAAGGTTCGATGTTAAATCCATCCCTCTTTTTAGTTTACATTAATGATTTACCACAATTCTTTCAAAATATAAACCGACGATCACAAAATCTTGACGACTTGAATAGCTCTAGTTCTTCTAAACAATAAAAAAAAAAACAACAAATTAATAGTTCTTCAATTCCAAGATTGGTTTACGGTAAAGAATTTGGTACTAAATAAAAAAAATAAAAAACAAATGCATTCGATTTAAATTACCTAATGTTAGAAGTAGCGAATGTGACATCATATTGAATGGAGAAAAACTGGAATTTATTTATCAAACGGTTTTCATGGGAGTCACGCTAGACGAGAAATTACAATAGGGACCTCATATAACATCTCTTGCGGGACGGCTTAACTTGGCCGCTTATGCTGTTAGAAAGATAAGACAGTTAACAGATGTAGAAACCGCGCGTTTGGTCTATTTTAGCTGCTTTCACAGCATTATGTCGTATGGCATTTTACTGTAGGGTCGGGCTGCTGAAATTGAATCCATCTTTATTTTGCAAAAGAGAGCTGTCAGAGCCATTTATAATTTACGTTACCGCAAATTTCTCAGGGAACTATCTAAAAAAATAATATTATGACGGTACCGTGCCAATTCATTTATGAAAATATTATGTATGTAAGAAAAAATCTACATCTTTTTAATAAAATAAGTAATAGGCATAATTTTAATACTAGAAATAAAGATAAACTAGTTCAACCATTTTTCAGATTGTCTAACTTACATAAATCTTTTATGGGGTACTGTGTTAAATGTTACAACAAAATACCTTGTGATATATTGCAAAAATATAAGACTCATATTAAGCATATTACAAATTAGAGAATTATATCCAAGACAAGAATGCTTGGAAACATGCTGGTTCTGCTCCATAGGACAATTTAGAATCTAGACAAAATCAAACTGGTTGCTAAATTAATATTATTATTTATTATTTTTTGTTATATATATTCATTTTACATTCTGTGATTACGCTAATAATTACTAGTACTTATTATAAAAAAAAAATTTTTTTTGCTCTTACTTTCATTTGCAGTTGAAGAATCGACCGTAACGTATATTGATGTATGGAGAATATATTTTAAAATAAATACAATGCTGAGTTTGTTTTTGGGATAAATTCGTCGCAACTACGGAACCCTTCATTGTGTGTGGTCAGACACGCAGTAGGCAGATTTTTTTTATTCGCTTTTCATTCATCGTCTGGACATGACCAAGATAATTTAGCCAAATCTATTCAATTTCTGGCATTAGGTACATCTTCTTTCAAATCTTAACACTATCTCATCGCTCTCCAGTCTATCATTCAGAATTATTCCACATATACGTCACGGTCACAAAGAACACATCTCCACAGCATTTATTCTACTTTCATGGTCCTTCTGCCACACCCAACTTTAACTTCTTTACATTCATAAGAGTCAGCACGACTCAACCCACCAGTGTGGATAGCAGCCGAACCTGTTTGGACATCGACTGGTTAGCCACAATTCATGACATGTATCGTTTATTCTATTTCCCACATTTAATCTCCTTTCCAAATCCTGCATCAATCTTCCCATCTCTTGTAGACTTACTCAGTTTATTAAGATCCACACTTCCCATTCTTCTTCTCTTTAAAAAACCATATCTTTCATCTTGTTCACATTTATATGCATCCCCTTTACTTTATGCTTCATAAATTCATCACAGTTACTCAGCCTTATTTACCACCCCTTGAGACGCAAAACTTGTATGTCCCATTTTTGCTACTTGAATCTCTGAATAGGTAATACGGTACCCGCACTAAACACCAATCTACACCACACGTGGATAGTGTCAACAACAGTTCATCCGACGCACACTATCAATATCTATCTATCTATATCTTATAACTAAATGTATCTATACTAATTTAGTACTAAATAAATTTTAATTATTGACCGTTCACTTACTTTTGCCATTTCCTACATGTACTGTTAAAATTTGCCGCTTGATGCACATTAAACAGTTGTATTAAAACAATTAGAAATAAAAAGACGGAGCGCGGAGTCTCCATTCTAGCGAACATTCAGTGACACTGATGGCGCTCAAGCTATTTTAGGATGTTAATATCAACTCAAATTATCATCTTTGATGATTAATCCTTTGCGTCAATAATTTTTAACAGGATGACTGATAATAATGGAATAATCTGCAATCACTGAATCACCGGAAACATTGACAAACGTTAGCTATAATGTCAAAAGGCAAAAAACTTTTAGTAAGTTACCGATATATCAAAATTATATTTTAATTATTGTTACAAATTGATATAGGATGAGTGAGAGTGAAGTTAGGCGCGTTGCAATTCGTTTAACTTGTGACATTGTAGTAGAGAAACTTGAATTGCTGGAAGAAAGGTACGAAATAAAACAAATTCGCACCAGGTTAAGCGTAAACCTAGCCTCATTTGAGCACCGTGCAAATCTGTGAGCCATCATTTTTGTTCTAACAGACAACGCCCTCCGCTCCCAGCCATGCCAGCATGATCTTTGAGGTCAATAGTCAAAACGTACCCTAAATATGTAATCTGATCAACCCTTTCCGAAGGAGCACCATAGAGTCTGACCGGAGACATGTTTCCCATGTTATTTGCAATGGCGGTCTCTTTCTTTCTTTCTTGATCGTGTGGTTAGTGACTAACCTGCTGTCAGAGTTTTTATGCCGCCCGTGAGCTTCTGACTTGGCTTCACAGCCGTCGAGAAATCGACGGCGAAAGAGGCATGTCGGTTTCCTCACGATGTTTTTCCTTCATCGTTTTTGAAGCCAGTGATAATTATACAATACGCACATGAATCGGAAAACTCAGAGGTGCGTGCCTTGGGTTCAAACTCGAGACCTTTGACTTGGCAGTCCGATAGTCACACCTCTAGGTTATCACTGCTATAAACTGGCGCTCTGGAAGATTATACACTGACTCTTTTTACCCGACTGCAGCGAAGCCAAAAAAGTAGGGTTATGTGTTTGACCTGTATGTATATATGTATGTCCGTTTTTATAATATTCCCTCGTAAATACTAAACGGCTGAATCGATTTTGATGAATGATATGTCGTTAGATTCACCTTTATTGCGCTAGTGTCACTGGGCACATATTGAAATAAAAATTTGGCGGATTTCTGGCGACAAAAAGTATATTTAAAAATAACCGCCCTACTCTATCAAAATGAAGGGTTCTGAAAGGTGATTACGAAAATAAACAGAGTGGTCCAAATAGTAACGTCATAAAAATAATGGAGCTTCCAAAATTCATATCCTTTTTTTTTGGTACTTTTCAGTATTTTGTGACATAATCCTTTTACTATTTATTATACGTAAAATAATTAACTTCCTAACATTTCTGCAAGTTACTCAAAAAAGTATCGATAGCAGGGATTTCATTTTTTAGTGGGAAAGACTGTTTTCAACTTCAATTTATAAATACAAAAATCCGGCCAAGTGCGTGTCGGACCACGCACTATGAAGGGTGCCTTATTTGGAATGAAGTTATACCAAGAACTAACTTGACATCGTAGTTGAAAACATGTCCTCCCATACGGAATGTATTTGCGATTTGATATTGATGCGTGCTCCACGTCACTTTAGATATTAACAAAACAATGTTGATTTAGACCCGTGCACTTTTAGCCATCAGTGTGTTATGGGTGTTAATTAAAATTCCAAATTGAAAAATCAATCAACAATCATTTCATATGTCAAATTAGTATCTTATTAATTCCCACGGGAACGTACTATCGGGATAAAAAGTATCCTATGTCCTAACCTAGGTCATGGTCTACCCATGTGCCAAATTTTATCTAAATCCGTTGAGCCGTTTTAGCGTGAAAGCATAACAAACAAATAAACAAACTCATTTTCGCATTTATAACATTAGTAAGGATTACTAGAATTTCGCTCATAGTAATTTAAAATATTGTAATTAATTAGCTTACCTTCGAAGTCCGATTACAGCGATTATGAGCCAGTTAAGTACAAACTTTTTTTAAATGTTTTCGATAGCTTAAAGTCTGGCAAACGAAAGTAGAGACGAAAAAGTGCGGCAAATTAAAAAAAAAATCAGCATAGCAACCCTAAAATTAGTATGACATACCTGGAATAACCTAATTTGATACTTAAGAATTATTTGTTTCAAATCATGCTACCTACATATTATGATCCAAATCAGAGACGTTTCCTGACATTTCGAAAAATCAGTTTACTTTTTCTGAATAAAAACATGTATTTAGGTAATAAGCAGCAATTCGATTTAAAAAAAAAACAACGATGTTCTATAATAATTTTGGTTAATATTCATTACCACAATCAAAATCTGAATCTAAAAATTTAAACACTTCCATGTGAAAAAGATTCATTAGAGTCACAGTTTTGTCATTATTAATTTAATTAATGCTATATCAAGATCACAACAAATCACCAACCTCCATCTTGTTTTAGCAAATTGAGGTTGACATTAGTATAGCATTGGCCTATAAAAAGTTTTTGCCAGACTCTAGTAACCTGCATAGTTTTTAAAGTCAGCTAGAACCTATGGAAACTCCTATTTGTATTTGAACAATAGCGTCGACCAACACCTGAGGAGTCTCTCGTTAGGCAAATGGATCAAGGGCTTGATCCACAAAGCGGTACTCCTGGACACGGCGCGTATTGTTAGGAGGTTCCTCTCTCAGAAGCCCTGACCACCGATAGCTTGGACCCTGTTCCCGACACCGGTGGTCTACTATTTTTTATATTTTTAAATGTTTTTTTTTTTTCAATATAAATATGTATTTAAAAATGTAAATAATATGTTTCAAAATTAAATAAAGGAAATAATAATATCCCCAGCGCCGTATCTCACTCACTTAATTTTTGCTCCGACCCTTAAATACTAGGAGTTCACTTTTTAGCGTTGTATGGGCCTCCGCATAGGACTAACAAATCCGTACCAGCTTATGCTAACCCCCGATCGATGGACTCAGCAGTACCATATCATCTGCGTAACTAATAATGTCGAGACAAACGCCGTCTATGTAACACCCGACACTGGCAATGCTGAATTGACCGAGAAGTCGGTTAATGTACAGGTTGAAGAGCTTCGGTGAAGTCAGTCTACCCTGTCTCACCCCGCACTGCAACCTGTACACATCCGAGCAAGAGCCTGCCCATCTGACACTATTTTTCTGGTTGTTGTACCAATACCTAAAAATAGATGTAACTTCCGGACTGCAATAAGACATACGCACATAAGACACCAAGTCGAAAGCTTTTGAGATCGAGAAAGCATGCAAAAATCTTATATAATGTGCACTTTAATGTGGATTTAGGTGTCAAAGGAGTGCTTTGGCACTCGTACTAGGATTACCCTGTATCACGAATACCATCACCTTCCTCCGGACCAACTAGGATAGTTCTGTAGACCTACTTACAATTAAATTTTGAATAAATTCTAAAGAAAAATACAATAAACATTGATAAACAAGGATATACACAAAAGGAGTATGTCTGTGTGTATGTGTATTGTAGTATGGGTGTGTGTGTCCAGAAGTCCAGAAGGTATGAGTGAGTATGCGTTGGTGAAAAAGTCATTTACCCCACTAATTATTGTATTAGTTTCTCAGATTCTTTGTAGGGGAGTCCTTTCAGCCAGTTACTCACAGCGTTCCTGCATTGCCGTCGGGTAAGTAAGCAAATAATTAGAACAGCATTACGTTTATTGTAAACCCGTGAACCCAGTATCAAATAATGTCGCTGAGCAAGAGCAGTTCTATGTCTCTCCGTGCGACACACTCGTTCTTTTGCGCTTGCCTTCTCGTAGCCGTAGGAAGTGTGTATTAGTGACATATTTGCGTAATGTTATTTGGAGCACAAAGAGTTGTCTAACAGTTAATAAGACCTCACACTCTTTATAAAGAAGTGCTGGAAGTGCGGTAGGATACTTGAAGGGTTTCCTGCACATGACTATAAGGACCGATCTTTGTGCTCTTTCAAGACGTAACATATTAATAGCAAAGGTGCCACCCCAGATGGAGACACAGTAGCCCAGCAAAGATTCGGCAAGCGCTTAGTAAACATTTTCAGTGTTTTAAGATCTGCCACTGATCTGAGTTTCTTGAAAACAGTTGGGACGAGTTCATCAATGTGCTTTTTCCAACTCAGCAAATTCATCCCTACCACGGAATCCTTCATTGTGCGTGGTCCGACACGCACTTGGCCGGTTTCCTTACATATTATAAAACAAAGTCCTCCGCCGCGTCTGTGGCTGTCTGTCTGAACGCAATAAACTCAAAAACTGCCCAACGGATTATTAAACGGGTTTCTTCTATAGACGGAGTGATTCATGAGGAAGGTGTATAATTCATTAAAGTTTTGTGTAAATTGACTTAAATATGACGATTATTGTTAAAGAAGTCGGAAAACATCACGCCAACTGGGAGTTTTACTGGTGTGCGCCGCGTAAACCGCAAAAGATACATACAATTTATGTTCTACATTATTGTTCATCTTAAAAAGTTCTACAAAAAAGTCCACAGTAATTATTATGTTCTTTCAGAATTTGATAAAAATTTAATTATTATTTCTGAAGCTATTTTGACCGGTATTATATTAATCCTTATTCAATAAAATATGTTATTTAAATTCGAGATATCATTTAGATTAAAATATGCCTTGACATCATAACATTTAAATTAATAGTTTAAAAGATATCACAGATTCAAAATTACGCTTAACTACATAAATAAGGTCAACCGCAACGCGGGCGCACCGGTATTAATCAATGACCTTTCCTCGGCTTTTCGGTATGTAATCCCGGTAGTACGTTCTCGTGGGATATTTTTCGACATCCACGCGGGCGAAACCGCGGGCATAAGCTATAGTTTATTAAAATGTGAAGTCATACACCCATTTATACTACTTTTTTAGAATTATACAGACTGAAAAAAATCTTGATACACATGTATCCGTAATGATTTATTAAAATATACATTTTAAAATATGTTGTAATTTTCAATCAAAAAAAAAATTGTCTGATTAGGTTTTTACTCAGACACTGCATATTTTTTATTTTAGAATGTATTTTCTTGTAAATTTAAAGACAAATTTGATACCTATATCCTAAATCAGGGAGTAGGTGTGGTGTTGATCACTTCGTCTGAAGCCTCAGTGCATTCTATTTAAAAAAAAAAAAAAACACATTTACCATTATTAAACCGCTAAGTGTGGTTTGATCAAAAAGACGGTTTAAAACCAAATGGTGTTTAACGAATAAAATTCGTTTTGCATCAATACAATAAATACGTCGAATAACATTTACTCTTGATAATCGAGAATGCAAAATCCATATTTATTTATTATCTTGGTCACACTGTCTCTTGAAGTGTCAATACTGTTGATGTCAATGTCATTGTCAATCATTCAATCTGTCAATCTGCCTTCAGCAGCTCCAGGTAGCAATTTGTTTGTTGCTAATATTTGATAAAATAAAAGCACAAGCAGTAAAGTAGAAAATACAAATCAAAGAATTTTGTTTTAAAATCGTGAACCAATTCTTTATTAAACCAAACAATGTTGATTTACTGTTCATAACTACAACAATTCTTACCTAAAATATTAATGATTGAGTGAGTTTTGAAAATGTTTCGGCAATACATTGTTGATTTACTTTATTAAAAGTGTCTCATAGAAGCGTGTGACAATAGTATTTCAGTTTAATCCTTGTCATGGAGGAGTTTATCGACATGATTCGACAGCTACCTTGTTTATGGGATACGGGATGCAGGGAGTACCGCGACATGAGAAAAAAAGATGCGGCTTGGAAAAGAATTGTAGCTGAATTAAAATGCAAAGACATACCTGACAGTAAGTTATACTGGATAATTTTATTTAAACCGAAGTTAGATCTGTTTTAGGAACTGTATTTCTAGGACTTCATAAATAAGCACCATAGACGGACAAGTGAACAAGAGCATTTCATTAGTTGAACATGTAAACAAATCACGCACTTTACATTCATAAATGCACTCTGTCATCGGGAGCATTCCCCTGTAATGTAACCTTTACTTATGACCTAGCCGTGCTACTTCTACCTATTTTAATATACGTAATAACCTATCCAGCCAGTTTGAATTATCTCTCAACACTACCAAACAGGTGACGGCCTGCACAGTATACTTGCAAAGCCCTATCTGTTACAGTGAAATTTTGGATTGTTACATTACAGGCAAATGCTCCCTGTGAAGGAGTACCATAATATTATTATAACATGCAAAATCCAGTGGTAAATGCTTAATGAAGCTTCCTGATAAATAATTAGGTACTTACATAAAAACAGGCCAGTAAAGTCAAATGTGTAATAAGTATCATGCTACAAGTCCCATAGTGCTATTACTATTAATATTTTGACATTATAAATAATGCATTTTAGATGAATCTTAACCAGTCTATTAATTTGTCATTAAAATTATAAATTCATAAACTTAATACAAGATTTCATAATTTTATATAATATTCTAATAATGTACCTAGTTCTGATTTCCAAGTACCTAGCTTATTATTTAATATTACTAAACCAGCAATGAGTAAGAATGAAAAGAAGAAGAAGAATGAGAATGTAAGATTTCAATGTGCCATATACCGAGAAATAAATAAAATACAATACAATAGATTTGCAAATAACTGTTTATAAAAACAGAACATTGTATTTATTGTTTTTCTTATAATTTTCAGTTAAAACTGCCAAAGCTGAATGGAAAAAACTGCGGGACAGTCACAGAGACTCCTTAAAAAGAGCTAGAGCAGTGGCCAACGGGCAGGACATGGTCATCAATAACAAGTGGAAGTATGCTGAGATAATGGAGTTTCTTCTCCCCTTCATGAAAACGCGGAAAAGAAGACGAAGTCTAACAACGTCCAGTGATGATAACAAAGAGTCATCACCATCACCTTCAGACTCCTTTTTAGAAGTCCAACCATCTACTTCAAATACTGAAACACTGAATTTCACTTCAGAACCTCACACAAACAAAATGGACCCAACCCTGCAAACTGAACACATGTTCAGAAAAAGAAAAATTGATAACGAAATTGGTGAAATAATGATTGATATGGATGATAGAAACAATTGCCGATACGGCGAGAGGAACAAACATCCCTTAGATTCATTCTTTGAAAGCATGTGTGAGACAACCAAGCAGTTTCCAACATGGTTACAATACACAGTCAAAAGAAAAATATTCAATGTCATCTCAGAAGCGGAGGACACATTTGAATCTTACAAATCACGCGAATCAATTTTTTGATTCTCCTAATTTATTATTAAATATACTATACTTTTTTTTTTGGAAAATAATCATTTTTACTTTTATTAATGATGTAGCGTATTCCCAGTACTTCATTTGGGTTAGCATTGGGCTTGTGACTGTTGTGACCTGCCTATCTCATCTTTGTTGCTGTACGAATTCACATCCATGGTAACAATTTGACTTTAACAGCGCCTTTACTATGTATTTAAAAGGACCGTTTTCGTAGTTCAAGTGTGAACATCGATGTGTGTTCCACAATGCACTGCGTGAGTGGAAAAAAATCAGTGAATGCACAATCTCGCTGTGTTTATTTACGAACGCTTTAATTAAAAAGTTACAAAACAAAAAAGGTACCTATCCAATTTTATTAACGCAGCCGTTTGTACATGGAGCGATTGGAAGAAAATTTATCGTCGAATATCATGCCTTATTATTATAAAATTGCAACAGGCTTCTAATATTCTGTCAATGAAAGGAAAGGGCAGAAGCAAAATACATCGTAGGCACTTAAGAAGAATGGCTGTTCTTGTTCATTGGAGCGGAGCGAGTAAGCGTAGCGGGACGAGGGAGCAATGTAGCTGAACGCAGCAAGGGAGCAGTGGAGCTGAACGTTGCGACGGAGCTGTGTTATTTTCAACAATTTTCGAAAGTGAGTTTGTTACGCTTTCACGCTAAAATGGCTGAACAGATTTGGATGAAATTTGGCACATGGGTAGGTTAGGGACATGACCTGGGTTAGAACATGGATATTTTTTATTCCGATATTCCCATGGGATCGAGACTCATCGCAGGACGCATCTAGTTATCCATAAAAAGACTCGTCGAATGTATAACCGTCTTCTATGCGCTTTAAATGAAATAATTCAATCTGTAACTTCACTGGCACCGATTTATGATGGCGTGCATTGGAAGTTACGAGGCGCTCCGTTGCCTGGCGTTGATTTTCATTGACGCATGTAGGTGTGCTGCACAGATAGTGCAGCACACCTACATGCGTCAATGATCTTAAAGTCCATAAAACTAATCTTAGCTAATAACACGTAACGTAGGCTCAATGGGACATAATTTATATCCGCTTAGGATCATAGGATAGTACTTCTTAAATATCGGTTATTACAAATATAGTATTCCCTAACCTCGCCTGGCATCCTGTTTGCCTATAATGAAAAAGCTGTAATATCTTTAATTGTACTTGTATGGCAATCGAAACTGACTTTTCATAGAGAGCTTTAATTTCGATTGCTATAAAAGTAAAATGAAATAGTACATTACTTCAGAGGGAAGAAAGTGACAGTTCCATACCGAGATTATGGCATTTGCGCCACGAGCTTGCGAGGGGCGCGGGCGCAAACCATTTGAGGTATGGAACTGTACTTTATCCTGAGGGATGTATAGTGCTTTTTATTACACCTACGAGGAAAATTATGGACATAAATGCATAGAAATGTTTATATATAGTTAAAAGTACAATTATTAAAAGTGCAGCTATTATAAGATGTTACATTTTGTCCGGGTATCTTGATATTTTGAGACATGTTTACATCTAGAGTTAGTTGAAGGCTTGAAGAAGCCACTTCTTCCGTGATTCCGCGCGTTTTATATACAAAAATAATTTCGTTTTTAATTTTCTGTATGCACCAAGGAGGTTGGTAACTGGTAAAAAAAAAAAACTGTATGTGGCCAGTAACAATTTACTTGAAATTTAATTAGTAGACAGTTAAAGTCTCTTGGCAGTGTGACTGCTGACAAATTAAAAAAAAAAAGAAAAACCGGGTATGTAATGGAATTTCATACATACTTCCCACCCTTGGGTCGGAAGGATTTTCATACAAACTTCCATACCTTGGGATGAAAGGATTTGAAGGGCGGGATAAAGGCGTTTCTTCCCTCTAATTGGTATAATTAGTATGTATTTTCAGAGCAGGTGTGGTAAAAAAGATATTAAGTACAGTTTTTTATTATAGACAACCTAGGAAACCAGGCGAAGTTAGGGCAGTTGACGGTACCTTTTATATTCTCTTTTAAAATTAATTACATAAATTGCGTGTCAATTATATGGCGACACTCCTCTTTAAAAATGCTGTATTGTCACAACAGGCGTCAGATGGTAGGCGCCTAGCAAAATTATAATAGCAACAGCGGTTGCTACAACAATTTACAGTCAATGATTTAGTAGGTACATTATGAAGTTTTGTTTGTTATTTAACTGCAATTTTCCTATGTGTTATTCATCATCATAATTTCGGCCGAAAGATGTCCACTGCTGGACAAAGGCCTCCTTCCCCAAGCACCTTCACTTCGACCGGTTCTGTGCTTCCCGCATCCAGCGGATATTATTAAGTATTATTAAGTTGTTATTAAGTTATTAATACATACACTTTATTTATGACTGACATAAGCAAATATTCTGGGTCTATATTTGCAACTTTTTCAAGTGAATAGTGCAGGCTTGATCTGGCTATTACCTACCTATGCTACGCCTACATTGTCGCGATAAAGGGAACTACCCTTCGCGCGCTCTCTGTTTACAGCGAGACGAGAGCAAGCGAAGTGTAGTCCGCCTTATCGCGACAATGTAGCCGTAGCATTAGAAGGCAGTTTTTATGGTTATGGTGGCATATAAATGCCAACACAGAGACAACACTGACATGCTTCCCATACACAGCTCACGTGCCTGCGTTATTCTCATTACTTAAAATTACTCCCGCTTGTATAACCAAATTTTTTTGAAGTCGGTTAAAAGTAGGTAACCTACGGCGGCAGCGGCGTTATCACATTCACAAATTATGGGTAATGTAGCTCGGAGCGGATGTGTGGTTCGTCACCATCGTGGGTAGGTACATACTTCGTACTATGAGTGTGTTGTTTGCAACTACTGTGACCAATGTTTGACTGTTACGGTAGGACGTTCCTGATTAGAAAGGCTTTCCTCATAGGTACCTATGTTGGGCCCCTGAGGGATCCACATTCTATTGTTTGTAACTCGTGTTATTAGAAGTTAAGGTAATTTTAGGTTGCCTGCTCGTAGAGCTGTGAGGAGCCGCTTCACTTTAATAGGTGGAAGGTAAAAATGATTTGGCATTGTGTAGACAAACTGCCTAAGTTTGGCTACAAGCAACGGAGTGCGAGAGATCAGGAGATTTTTGTACCTACCTACCTTGTTTTAATAGGCACCTACTTACCAAAAAAAAAAAAACAAACTACAAAGAATAAACATGTGATAGACACTGTCTAAAACAAAATTTTTGATCTCATTTTTATATATCGATACCCTAGTTCACACTCGTACTAATTACATTTATACTAATTTTACAGGAGAGCAACTCTTATGTTCGCATATGAATATCGTAGCAGTGGTTAAAAAATTACAGATTGAATACTTTTATCATAGAATAGGTTTTTTAGATACTATATTTGTAATAATTATTTGACAATTTTAAGGTTTGCATGCTGAAAATTGATGTCTTAGAAGCTCGCCCCCTCAGTTAATACAAGTGTGCAATTCGAAACTATGAAATCAATGCACTTAGGACATAAATATTTAAAAAATATATGGAAGCAAACGAAAATAAATACAAAAATTTGTCATAATAGTTTTAAATATCATTGTGACACTTTTTTTAAAGGAGAAGGCTTTACGTAACTCTCGTAAGATAAAACGACGCAGACTTTCATTAAGTATACATGGGAATAAAAAAAAAAACATAAACAATTAAGGCCTCCAGTCAAAGCATATAACTTAATAACTAAGCAACCACGCAAAGGGCACCGCCCTGTGGGGTACGGACCTCGGCCTGACCTCGTTTCGGGTTAGGGTGTCGCTGGGGGAAGACAGCAGGGGATAGGCTGGATCGGAATGATTATTTACTTGTCTTTCAAATTTCTCGGGACCCTAGGGTCCCGGACCTTTGGAAGGCGTACGAGGGGCCGAAGCCAAGTCGCAGAAGCCCTTTAGACATTTTTAAGTATTGATGCACCAACCGACGAATATCCCTGTATGCACTATGCAAGTGCACCCAAGGACCACCCCCGGTTGGTGCAGGACTATTGCAGAACATGGAAACAAAACATATTGGGCTATGGGTTTGGGTGGCTATATTGGACTGGTTACCTAGAATTATGGATGGACTATGTCTCTTGCCTTGTATGTTATGGTATACACGGATAAAATAGCAGGGGATGACTTGCACACTCCATAATAGGCCCGCGAAAACGGTCACTAGCACATAGTGACATAAAGACAAAGACACACTTTCTGAGGTGCTTGAGGAGTGGAGAGGTATTCCACGGCTATCAGAACCATCCCAGAGGTCGGAAGACGGTCAATATTCATACCAGCACTTACTGGAATACTTTCTTCCTTCGAGCACGTTTGCCCTTGCGAATCTCCACTCAAGCCTGACAAGAAAGAGAAGAAAGAGGTGGGAGCTCTGTTCCTCGTCAGTGTTCACTCCAGCCGGCCAATAAAAGTAAGCCAGAGGAGAGGAAAAAGACTTCTCCCGGGAGACAGGGTTCGTGAGGTCGCTACTGCCCAACAGCTCGCCACATACTTCACTGCGGGTTTTTGTATCTCTCTTGGTCTGGCTCCTCATCCCAAACCTGTTCCGGTAAAGTAAACTCTACCGGCACAGACCTACAGTTCGGAGCGCGCAAGCCCCACCACGACGTCAACGTAGAGATACGTTGGTGGGGCAACGTAGAATTATTATTATTATTGACAATAAGTAGGTACCTACCTACCTACGTATATCTTATTGTATTATTTTCGAGGCTCTTCTCCAAATGTTTTCGTTGAATTCTTTGACTTAGGTAGCTACTGAAAAATTGTTTTTAGAATTCATAATATTTTACGTACCCACATAGGTTGTCACCCTACGTTTTCATCCTGTAACTATTTACACAGTTGTGCAGCATAATAACATAATAAATTGTGGTCAGTTATAAATAAATTAGTCCACTGTGACTGAGCCTATGATTAAACGTTTTGACACAAAAAATGATGAAAAAGTGGTTTGTGATTTACTTTTGTGCTATTGCTTACTTCTTAAATGGGGTGGATGCAAAGTTTTGTGAGCGGATTGAAGCGTAAGTAAATCATGAATACCTACTAAATAGTAAATAAATTTGATTATAATAATGGACTAAGTGATAGGTACCTCATCTAAGTATATATATTTATAATAAAATAGTAACAAATCAAAACTGTACTTACCTACATTAAATATTTTAGAAAAAAGTAATTGTTGCCAGATATGGAAACTATAGTCTGATGCCGAAAATATAGTTTTTAGATTTTTCTGTTTGTGTGGATACCTACTTATCGCAAAAACGGCTGAACGGTTTTAGATGGGCATACGTAGTTTATAACCCAGATTAACGTATAGGGTAGGGACTTAGGTACTTTTAATCTCGGTAATACGATCTCGTGGAATATTTTCTGACATCCATCGCAGGCGAAGCCACGAACAAAAAATAGTAGGTACCTATATACAAAAGCATTTTAAGTTAACTTTCTATGTACGCTTAGGCACAATGAATGAAAGCCGAATATACGTGGTGGCAGGAACATCTACGCGAAAACTGTTGTGAAAGAAAAAAAAAAACAATGGCCTACTGCCGAATCGAATGGTTTACTACGGAGTCAAATGGTCTACTGCCGAATCGAATGTGGGTCCCACCCGAACATGTGTGTAGCTGCTACACCCATGTTCGGGTGCATTCGATTGAATGTCAGGGGTATACTTAGTTTCGTTACAACCTTTGTATTAATGAAGTTATAATTTCGTAGGAGTTGTTGTCAATTGTGGTAAAGTAGAGGTAATCAAGGTCGACTTTACCTACATTTATCTATTGATACTAATAATTGTGTTTGTTTTTTTCATTATTTGTTTTAACGCGCTAATCTCTGGAACTACCAGCCGGATTTCAAAAATACTTCGCCTTTGTTCGCCCAATTCTTGAGGAAGGTTTATAGGATATATTTTACATATTTTGCGCGTTTTTTGGATTATCGGATTTACCCGAAGATCTATAATTCAGTAATCTGGTAAGTTATTTAGCTGGTTGTTTTTTAATTCGATATTTTGTCGTTTTAGTTTACTGTTGAGTGGGTTTAGGACACTCTAGCTCAAGGTTTTCCTTTTTTTCGGCTAGTCGACTAGGGTAATTCTGGAACCATTCGGATTTGCCCGATATCGAATTTACAAAGAAATAGTCAATAGTTCCCAATCTCTAAGTTGTTTTTTTTTAAGTATATATATTTATAATAATAATTGGTCTTTTCTTTCAGTTACACCTATTCAATATACACTAATCAGCCGTTTGGGGTTGAAACCTAGGGCCGGGTCCAAGTGCTGCAACTTGTAGGGTAATTCCGATATTCAAATCATAAATATGTTTAGCCTACCTACTAAGATCCGCCAACTAACAGACATGGATACCGCGAGACTGGTCTATTTTAGTTACTTTCATAGCATCATGTCTTACGGTATTTTGCTGTGGGGACGGGTTGCAGATATTGATTCTATCTTTATTCTGCAAAAGAGGGCCGTCAGAGGCATCTACAACCTCCGCAGACGTAAGTCTCTAAGGGAACTGTTTAAGAAAATTAACATCATGACGGTACCTCGTCAGTATATATATGAAAACATTATGTATGATCGAAAATATCACATCTTTTTAGTAAGATAAGTGACAGGCATAATTTTAACACTAGAAATAGGAACAAATTAGATCAACCACGTTTTTGATTGTCTAAAGTACACACTTCTTTTATGGGGTACTGTGTAAAATGTAATAATAAAATACCACTCGATATTCTTAAACTAAATGAGAAGAAATTTAAAACAAGCATTAAACGCACACTATGTAGACAAGCATATTATACGTTATATCGTAGATAAAAATGCTTGGCTTAATGTTAGTCCTGCTCCACAGCCATTTGGGCTCACTAGTTAAAATTTTAATATTTGGAATATTTTTTTTATTTTTTTTTTATTTACATCCCCTTTTTTAATTTTGTTTTTGACATTACGAATTTTTGTTTTACCAAGTAAATTGTTCAATGCTCCAATTAGTATTGATTTTCTTTGTTTTTGGTGGTAAAATTCTATTCATTTCTTAAATACATTGCAAACTATAGTTTTGTATAATTTAGAAGCATTTTTTCTTTTTGTAAATGTGAGACTATGGAGTCGTTTATTAAGTTATTAAGATGTATGTTGACTTGAAAGAGCATGGCAGTTGAGATTATGTCATGCTCACTTATATGTCTCGCTGATGGTGGCGAGTGTGTTGCATCATTCAGTTCCCTACAAAATGGTTGAGCTGGATGGTGCTGATCCGCGCGTCATGTTCGTGAACGGGCGCCGTCAGTTGAAACTGGTCATCTCTTATCTGCCAGGGCTTATATTTAATCTTATATTTTCAATTGCTTTTGATTATTTTTTGTACATTGTTCTCACATACAGAAGCAACAAGAATGATGTACACAGGATTTTGTAATATCTATATTTAAAAGAGTGTCCTTGGAGTTTCTTGCCCGTTCTTCTCGATAGAGATGTACGTTTTGGAATGGGCAATTAGCTACAACTTTCTGACTAACTGACAGACTCTTTGACAATTCAATAGTGCCTGTAAATGGTTTACTTGAAATAAATGCTTTGAGTTTGAGTATGAAAAGGTCGAAATCGAAAAAAAAAATTTTTGGTTGGTACATCACGAAAACGGAATATGTTCTCTATGCATAAACTAACTAAATCCCCATTTTAACTGTCATTCAGAATTACCCGAACATGCTTCGGAATTGCACCTGTACAAATTAAAAACAATCTAATTTTTAAAGGGTTCTAGCGCGATATCAAATATAGCCTATAACCTTCCTCAAGAATTATTGGGCTATCAAATGTAATTTTTTTTTAATCCGACTTCTAGTTCCAGAGATTAGCGCGTTCAAATAAACAAAGAAAATAAAACTAACTCTTCAGCATAAGATTATTAGTACCTAGTAGTAGATACCTAGGTAGGTAGCTAATAGCGGGGATGCCCCCCCCATCCCCGCTATTAGCTATTTTGCGATACGACGGGGTGGATCGGGGGAACAAGAAATTTCACGCGAAGTCGCCGGCAGAAGCTAGTACTTAGGTACTATATGAAACTTGAATGTTTGTTCCTTTCTTTTTTCAGTGTTACGCGTATGGTGGAAGTAACCTTCAGTACTGCGTACATTGCGACCTACCATGGCCAGTGTTATTATGGGTGTATTAAAACAAAGTGGGCCACTTCTGTAGGTCGCAGATATGTTCCGGTAAGTTATAACACTTTCCAAGACTTAAACTTTGTTCTAAACAAAATGGATGATGCTGGCCACCTCCTTAAAGAACGTCACCGACAAGTAAACGGTTTGATGTTTCAGAAAAGTGAATGGAGGACTTTCAAATACTGCTGCAGCGGCTACATGAGGACAGATGACTCATCCAATGACAGGTATCTACACACCTAAGTACTTACCATATCCTTAAACAAACATATTATTAAACAAATACCCCGCCGCGTCTGTCTGTCTGAACTCGATACACTCGAAAAGTACCGAACGGATTTCCAAACGGTTTTCACCCATGAACGGAGTGATTCATGCGGAAGGTTTTAGTGTAAAATTCATTAAGCTTTTGTGTTAATTGGCTGAAATTTGACGATTATTGTTGAAGATGTTGGAAAAAATCATGCCGACTTTTACGATTTCTGCGGCGCACGCCAATCAAGTTATTGGCGTGCGCCGCGGAAATCGTAAAAGTTACAAAAAGTTCAAAAAGTTAAAAGTTCAACAAAAAAGTTCGCGATAGCATATGTCTATCTTCTAAGGATGACCCACAGTAGCCATTTTTATCTTTCAGAATTTGGTAAAAATTTCATTGTTATTTCCGAAGCTATTTTGACCGCGGTATTATATCAATCCTTATCTAATAAACTATTTACTTAAATTGAGCATTTTTTTAACTAAGATTAAAATATGCCTTAACATCATTTCATTTAAAAGAGGAGGTTTAAAGGATATCACAAAATTAGGCGTTACAAAATAAATGTTTTGATGGCAACGCGGGCGCAGCGGTAGGACTCAATGACCTTTTCCTCGGCTATTAGGTATGTAATCCTGGTATCGATAGTACGTTTCCGTGGGATATTTTCCGACATCCACAAGGCCGAAGCCGCGGCCAAAAATTAGTTATTTCCAAATAACAATCGTCTCATGACAACTCAACAGCGCTTAGAATGAGAAAGTTAAACTGAACTGTTGTAGAGGTCTTGCTACAAGTGTGGCACTATCAATTGACGTTCTAGTATAGCCGCCCTAATGATCATTTATAATTTCAGCGACATTCTATGCGAGCCAATATGCATGCCAGCTTGTAAGAATGGGCACTGCAGTGCTCCTGCAGAATGTGCTTGTGATACGGGGTACATTTCCGACCCTAACGACAGTCACAATTGTCTGCCTTCGTGCGAAAAAGGTTGTAACCACGGTGCTTGCGTAGCTCCGGACACATGCAGATGTGACTTCGGATACACGCTTGTGAACACCACCTGCCAGCCTGTTTGCACTGAGCCATGCCACAATGGTACCTGCGTAGCTCCAGAAACATGCGAATGCCTCTCCGGCTTCAGAAAATCTGAGAAGAATCTTTGTGAGCCGTATTGTTCTAACGGCTGCGACAATGGATTCTGCACTGCACCCGAAACTTGCCGCTGCAACTCTGGATGGTATTTTAAAGAGGGTCAAGATGTTCCAAATAGACAATGTGAACCAATCTGTCCGGAACCTTGTGATAACGGAACCTGTGCGGCTCCAGAGACTTGCGTATGTAAGGCTTCGTACAAAAAATCCAAAAGCGGTATCTGTGAGCCGGAATGCACACGTCCATGTGGCAACGGAACGTGTATAGCCCCACACAAATGCAGTTGCTTTCCTGGATACCATACTGATACGTACAATTTATTTAGTTTATTCCCTGATCCCCATGCGCCAGTATGTACACCAACTTGTGCTCGTTGTAAAGACGAACATTGTGTTGCTCCAAACAAATGTCTCCCCATAAAAATCCTCAGACCCACCCGGCAGTTATCGGATAGGGTGGAAAATTACGACATATTTGATGACGAATTTTCGTATGATGATTATTATTCTGACCTGTTTTTTAATTCGTACTTCGACACCAACAAACATGTCACAAGTAAAAGTACTCATTCAGATGACACAGAAACGGAATCAATTGTTATAAATCATTTTCAGAGGAATACACACCCTGATCACACAAACACGAATATGGAACAGGGATATTCATATGGAACAAGTACTACTGATGACATAGATATGAAAGCAATGAATAATCCTTTTGATAAAAGTACACGTTCTTATGGTACGACTACGGTAACGGGATCAGTGAAAATTCCAAATGATACAGTTACACACTCTGATGACACAATAAATACTGGCTCAAGGAAAAGCAGCTCCTGGTAAGTAAATTCATAAATAAAGTTTGCCTGAAAGGGTGGGTAAGTACTCAGTGCTGCGTTCATCTTGGCCGAGATGCTAGAAGTCAAATTGTAAGCTTTCTTGTCCTGTTTGTGGCAATAGACCCATATGGCTTATAAGTGGGATAAACTTTTATTATACCTATCTGGCGAAATGTGCGTCTAACCATAGTCGACCGTGATGCTAACGCACTATGGTTGAATGTTATTTGCACATCCTAAAACAACGAAGTCTGTTTGTCTACTTGACAGTTATGTAGATACTTTCAGTCTTAGTAAAGCTTTACTGGGTATTGACTGGGAAATGGTAAAACCTGAAACTGGTAAAGCATTTAGGTGATTGAATATACCTACCGACTGTAGACTCTACAGTACATCCACTTTTCGCCAATCTACAATGTAGAATCTAGCCCTGCTAGACAATACTGTGCCTAATCTCTTCTCAAAATCATCATCATCTGCCGAGCCTTTTCCCAACTATGCTGGGATCGGCTGCCAGTCTTACCAGATGCAGCTGAATACAAACTGTTTCATTTAATCAAACCTACGTAAAAGTGGTGTCTTCTCCTCACAATCGGTCTTCTCGCAGATAGGCAGAAGTGTAAAGGCACTTCTGTCTATTGGGGTCCAGACTCTATCATTAATAATGACATTAATGTTATTATAATTTCTTCTAATATTGACGTAAAACTATGAAAGTATTATGGTCACATCATCATTCCAATCACCACACTGTCAGTAGTAATGACATTATTTGAACGTATTGTCATGATATTTTCTGGAGGCCTTATAACTTCGGGGAATGCTGGCGTGTTGTAATTAATTGTTGACTTGTCTTCCAGGTTGCAGCAACATTGGGTAGCCATTTTCATCCCAGTATTGATCATAGTAACGGCTGCAGTCATAATGTTACTAGTTTGGCGTTGGGCACCTATTATAATTTTCTTTAAAGGAAGGAGTTATATTGTAGAAGGTAAGGTAGTACGATAATAGTTTACTGTTACTGTTAGCTTGTATCATCCCACAGTTGGACAAAGGCTTTTCCCCACGACTTCCAGCTCCGAAAGAGTTCCACATAAGCTTGTTTTGCTCTACAAAATCATTTACATAAATTAAAATTAAATTAAAGAGCCTTTTATTTACTACTACTAATCAAACTTGACATAATAATTCTAATTTATAACAGTATACGTAGGTACATATGATTACATGTTTTTTCATATCTCGGGACCCTGGGGTTCTTTGGAGGGCCCAAAGCCAAAAACTCGCAGAGGCCCCTTAGACGTTTTTTTTTTATTAAATGAGGCACTAACCGACGATTATCCCTGTTCGCACTATGCTAGTGCACCCAAGGACAACCCCCGGTTGGTGCAGGATTATTGCAGGATATGGAAACAAAGATATTGGATTATGGGTTTCGGTGGCTAAGTGAACTGGTTATCTAGAACTTTGGAAAGTCTATGGCCCCTGCCTAACCAATATTTTATTTAAAATACAGCACCATGTCCTGACGTGCTTATGAGGAGTAGAGAAGTATTCCATGGCTATCTGCACAATTCCGGAAGTACGGTCAAGATCCCTACCAGCATCTTACTGGAATACTTCCTTCCTCCGAGCACGTTTGCTCTTGCGAATCTCCACTCAAGCCAGCCAATAAAGGCAAGAATAAGGTGGGAGCTCTGTTCCTCGTCAGTGTTCACTCCAGCTGGCCAATAAAGGCAAGCCAGAGGTGAGGAACAAGACTTCCTCCGGGAGATAGGGTCCGTGGGGTCGCTTCTGCCTTGTTTGGCAGAAGCGGCCCCACGGACCCTATCTGCTCGCCAGATGCTGCCCTGCGGGTTTATGTATCTCTCTTAGTCTGGCTTCTCACTCTAGTCCTATTTCGGCAAAGTAAACTCTACCGAAACAGACCCAGAGTTCAGGAGCGCGCAAGCCCCACCCCGACGTCAACGTAGAGATACGACGGTGGGGAGTATTATTATGTATGATTAGTAATTCAGTTAATTTATTTTAGTAGAAGTTGCCTCTGCGGCAGTGGCGTAGACCTCTCCTGAACCTTTCCATACATCTCTTTCTCGTTCCTCTCGCATCTCTGGTTGAAGATATCTATCCATCTTTTATTTGATCTCCCTTTTTTCCTTTTCCTGTCTCTTGGTACCCATTCTGTTAAACGTTTTGTCCACTTGTTATTATTCATCCTACAAATGTGTCCTGCCAAAGCCACTTGATAGCAGTGGTGGCCCAGTGGTAGCGGCCCCGACTTACGAATTGTAGGACGTAGTTTCGAACCCTGACAGGCAAAAATATAATTTATAAGTTTTTAAATTAAATAAAAGAAATAATAAACATTAATTCTTTCCAGGTGAATCTGTGGAAGACAATGGATCGCGCCCATTCGAGGACATACAGATTTCAGCGATTAACGAAAACGATAAAACAACACAAAAATAACGAATTATAACGTATTCTTTCGTGATTAATAAACATAATTATTTTCCAATATGTGTGTGTTTATTTATTGTGTAAGGTAGAATCACTAAAGTAGCAAAATATTCGCAGTTTTCAACAATTAACAACGTCGACAGCAGAGAAATAAGGTCTATTTAAATCCTTATTTCAAATGTATGTTATTTCCACTTAAAGAAATATCAACTTTCAGTATATGTTAATAAAGTTGATTTTAGACTGACTAGTAGTGTTAGAAAAAGTCATATAAAATATGAAGTTGTAGCGCAAACTGAACCTTATGTTTGTGTGTGCATTACAGTTGTTTTTCCTAAAACTTGTGTTTGTTTACATGTTTGGTAATTTAAGTGCGAACGCAGATCTAGTTATGATGTAAGCATGCATATTATTATGTGAGAGTGTTTGGAACATACAGATTTGTGCTAGTGTATTATATTATAATTATGATATCTGCTCCTATTGTTTCGCAAATAGGTATCAATGGATCAATTTAGGTGGTACCTCCACCTAAAGGCTCGTGCAGACCAGCGCGATATCGCGGGCGCTACAAGGGTCGCGTTGCTTGTAGCGCCCGCAATATCGCGCTGGTCTGCACAAGCCTTAAATTGAGTCCATTGGTACCTATTTGCGTGTGCATGGGTGCTAAGTATACGATGGGTATAATAAATTATAGACTGCTGCTATTGGTCTATGCTTTGTCTAAAAGTGGCGCCCACGTAACTGCAAGCATGACAAGCTTGCATGAACAATCATTTTGTGCAAGTGTGCTTGAGCTTCTGTATGATGGTTTTGGTGCAAGCATCTTGCTTGTGCAAGCGATATGAAGATTGATAATTAAAACGGTACAACACCAATTACATTAATAAACATGGAAAAATAAAAGATTAATATTGTCAATTTTGGTTTGTGTACTTTTTTGTACTTGCCTTCAAAAAATTTTATTTTTTGTAATTTCAGAGTTCCCTCGAGTTATTCGCGAAACATGGATATGAATTTATTATAGCATTAACTACACTGACATGCTGCACTGTGAAGTATAGTACTTACCGAATGCACATAATTTGATACTTTTAACACAATTTCTTAGTCCTGTTTACAACGCGCATGAATCAAAACCCACAGTTACTAAACAAAATGGCACAACCGAAAGAAAGTAGCACCCTCTTGTTGTAACTATTTTGACGCATTGATTTCCCATACTAAATTTGGAATTTACTTCTATTATTATTATAAAAAATGTAAGTTGCAAGAAGGAATCACACAATGAATTGGAATATGAGATACGTGTTTATGAGCAAATAAATAAATGGTTTATTAAAATAACATTGTTTTATAGTATATTTCAAAAAGTTACCCCTTAACCTGACATAAAATTGTTGAATCTGGTTACATAGTACATGCATTATTTATTTTTTTCTGCTTTTTTAAATACGCGCGACTGTGGCCATATTAATTTTGTATGGGAAACAAATTATGACAGGAATTACTTAAATTTAGTTTTTTAAAGCAATAGAACTAATTTCCCTATTTTAAAAAAGTCGATAATTGCAATTTTATTACTAATTAGTCTCAATGTTGATTTATATGTTTACATTTCGAACTGAATTTTATTTTATTTTTACCAAAAAAAAATGTAAGTACTTACATAAATTTTAAAAATTCTACCCATCAAATGAGATGGGGTTCCCTACTTGAAATCGAATGACGTGTGATCGAATAATACTTGCTCGAGAACGTTAACTCGATAGTACTTGAAATCGATAAATTATGAGCGCGGCAGTTCACTACCTCGACCTCAGCTTCATTTAGTATGGTCCGCGGCGCTTGCGACGCGAAACGTGCCAATTTTTCAACAAACGAATAATTACGTCTAGTGTATACCTATCGTTTTTGTCTGGCTTTTTATGGCCCCATACGTGTGTATAAACTACTCGGTAGTTGTGTAGTGATTATTACTTCACACAGACCATCTCAGCAGGCCTACCTATTAATGGCATTCCAAATGAATATAGTTACCTACGTAAAAGACACATCTCATGGATTTAAGGAAACTACTGACAACGCGATGTCGTAGGTAAGTTCTGGGCTGGCACAATTGATTGCCCACAGACAGAACACAAAGACACTCGATTGCCATTGACACGCAAAACTGAAGAGGTGACAATAATTCTCGAAGCGGGATGGAAGAAGCACGAATCATAACTACACAGAATTCAGTGGGATATACTAAATATCCACTAGATGGACATTCAAAAGCAGTGGAAGAGAAAGATTCGAATAATGACAGCTCTAATAAATTGGACCCCCTAGTGAAAGTTTCGCACGCATCGAGTTATTTCGATAATAGAGGTGAAAAAAACTGTTGTGGCGATTGCGTCGGACATTGCCTTTATTGCTGTGATTGTTCTCTTGTCTGTCATTCTTTTTTAACTTGTATGACTTTATGCATAGTTAATGCTTTTTTGTGTCATTAAGAGAAGTTTTTATTTTTATTTATTTTAAATAAATCAGCTAGCGAAATTCCGCAGACGTGATGGATATCACAAAAAAAGGCAATGATATCGACCCCCAAAAAAGGCAATGATATCGACTCTCAAAAAAAGGCAATGATATCGACCCCCAACAAAGGCAATGATATCGACTCCCAAAAAAAAGCAATGATATGGACCCCCAAAAAAGGCCATGATATTGACTCCAAAAAAAAAGCAATGATATCGACCCCCAAAAAAAAGGCAATGATATCGACCCCCAAAAGAGTGCAGCCCCGGTAGTGTGGTTAATATTCACTTGAAGTAAGAGTTTAGAAAATTTGAATAGTTTTTGTTTTATCGTGTTTAGATATCGACACTTACCTACCATCACATCTGTGAAACTTACACCTATGTATATTCTATGATAAAGTACCTATATTCTTCTTGATTTACGTTCAATCTACGAAGTGGAACCCTTCCCTTAGTAGTCAATACCTACAATCAATGGAAGATTTTCTATTCCTAGATTATTTTACAAACTGTAAGGCTAATTCTTAAATAAAAATGATTACTTAACAATTAAGTTTACGATTTCGTTTCAATCACCCTATTTGTAAGCATAGAATTTAGAAATACGAATAAAGTAAGGAACCGACTAGTCGCTACTGTCTCTATTCTGGTGAGCCGCAGTGCGACTATGGGAGCCACATCGCAAAGCTCTTCCGTAGCCCTTTGCGCTATGGAAGAGCTTTGCGAGGCCAACGCTTACGCTGTTGACAAATAAATGGAATCATAGATACGACGAAGAAGATCTCTACTACTTATAGATGTATAAGTATCATTATTAATTGATTATACCTACCTATTAGATACATAGTTATGATGTTTAAGAGTTAGTCACAAATTAAATAATATGTAGGTAACAAATACAGTAATTGTTTTTTTTAAGTCCCAAAAAAGGACAACCTAGGTTCTAGGTGCTCATATTAAGGTGGCTTCCCACGGTGCCCGATATTGCGCACGCACGCGCACCGGCCCACACGGCGCACGACCACGCACCGCGCACCGCGGGTCTTCCCACGGTGCGCGATATTGCGCACGGACGCGCACCAGCCCACACGGCTGACGACCTACTCATCAAACACCTAGCTTTTTCCCACGCTGCGTGTCGGTCTGTGTGAGCCTTGAGATTCGAAGCCACTTTTAGCATTGTTCTGTTAGCTTTGGTAATTGCTGAGTATAACTTCACATTTGTGGATTGCGGATGTCAAGGTAGAATAAATGATGGCGGTGTTTATAGAAATACAGAGATGTATCAAAAAAAAAAACAGAAATGTACTGGATTTTCCAGCATCAACTAATTTGCCCTTCATGGAGGAACCACTTCCCTACGTGTTTGTGGCAGATAGTGCATTTGCTCTCACTGAAAATACGTTGAAGCCGTCTCCACGCCATGGGAACAAAAGAAAGAATTTTTAAGTATCGTTTGTCTCGTGCTCTGAGAACATTTGAGAACGTTTTCGGCATTATGTCGGACATTTTTAGGGTACCATTTTTATAAACCATTTTTATTAGAACCAAAGAAGGTACTCGTATCCAATATTGTTATGAAGTGTTGTTTATTGCACAACTTTTTAAGGCGATATAAAAAGGTGGAGTGCATCCAGGCTCATGGCCAAATGATCCTGAAGTAAATACTTCCTTGATATCTATGAGGAATGTACCATGAAGAACAACTGTTTTGAATACATTATTTTTTTAATTTTAATAATGTTTTCTGAAATTGATATTGTTTTAATAATTTTATTAGTTTTAATAAGGGCATGCAATTATCCGCCACATTTGACTACCTGGATATTTCGGTTACTTCTAGACAACTATCCGAATATATCCGGATAGTATGGATATTTTGAACACCACTGTAAAAAGGTAAATCAAACTTATTTAAGTTTCCAATCGACATTTTCATTACAAAAACTCTCCAAAAATCATGTTACAAAGTACTTCAGTTCGCAATAGAAGCAAACCACTAAAGAAATGGCAACAAACCCTTACTGAAAATGATGTTCCAAAGTTTTAAGATTCTGTGTGTGCAATATTGCAGAGAAATTCCAATATCCATTTTCATCAAAAAAGATTATAATAGTGAAAGCTTCATTGAGTTTAAATTAAAAGCGAAGAAAGGGAAAGTACAATTATAATACCTAAATCTGTTTATAGTGGCCGATTACCTATTCCGAAGGTTCAAAAGACAGATCTACTAAAATTATGTAACGATGTCCTAATACCGAGGAGCTATCACCAGTATTTCGAGAACCTGCCAGTGTCATGAGAAAGAAGGAATACGTACCCAGTTCACAGCACGACAACTTTTAACTACACAGGGTTCATAAATCACCGAATCACAGTCAGCGCATTTATAATTAACAATGAAATGAAAGCATGTTAGCATTGGATAAATAAATTTCGGTGTTTTCATAGTCTAAAAAATAACGTCCGTTCTAAAACTAAATCTATAATGACATGAGTCGTAAGAAAGAAAAATTAACGTCAACCGAACAATTCAAAACTCCAAAAGATTCGAATAAAATTGATTGCCGGTAATCAAATAGGGCTGTAAACAATGAAATGGTTAAAACGAAATAGGAAAATTATTTTAAAAATATGCAGGCGTGAAAACCTGCAATTCGTAAAATCTGTAATTCGCACATTTACTACTATGATATCTTGTAAACTATTACAGACACGATTGAAACTTTGCCACGGTATGTATTACCACATTGGGAGCGGGTTGTGACAAAAAACAGTTTTATGCGAAAATGACACATTCGCAACTTTATCGTGGATGTAACGATTTTATATACATATTATATTACATAAAATAATAATATTAAATTATATATAATCTTGTTATCCTACTATATATAATTATATAGTAGGATAACAGGATGTAACCAGTAGAGGAAAGACCTTTTTAGCTCCGATGCTGGTTGGAGGAATGTGATGAGGAGGTTGTTTACTTGACTAAGATGAATTTTTCTTGGTGTGTGCCATCTGTGCTCAGCAAAGAGTTTCTAAATCTTCTTTGACTCACACTTGACTTCAGTTGATGACAGCGATGATGGTCATTACTTCAAAAAATTATTTACTTTAACAGTACTAAGTTCACTGCAACTGAAATCAGTTCCAGTGGACGTTGAAAGGGTTTTTGGCATGCTCCTTTCGATCTCTTTCAAAGAAAAAAACTTTTTTTCTTGCTTACTTTCTAATCTTTCTGCTAAGACCATAAGAGATAAATTTGCAGAATATTTTTAACCGATGGCGCTGTAGTATGGCAAAATAATTTCGCTTAGTGAGTAGGATGAAAAATACGGCCATTTATGCGATTTTGATACTCGCAAATAAATCAAAACCTATAGGATACTTCCCGTTGACCTAGAATAATGAAATTTGGCAAAAAGCAAGGTGTCTTAGCACAAGTAAAGGAAAATGTCCGAAAATTGTTAATTTATAATTTTAAAAAATTGCGATTACAAACTTATGTACATTTGCAGTTTGAGAAATGACCGAGGCGTATATCGATGTATGGGAGAACATGTTTTTCAACTATAAGTTTCTTTTTGGGATAAATTCATCCCATCTATGGAACCTTTCATAATGCGTGGTTCGACACGCATTTGGCCGGTTTTGTTTTAAGTTTATTCAATTTTTATTATTTGTTGTTATAGCGGGAATACAAATACACAACCTGTGAGAATTTCATCTGTCTACCTATTACGGTTCATGAGATACAGCCCGCGAAGGCTTAGTAATAGGGTTCCGTTTGGTAACCTTCGGGTATGAAACCCTAATAACCACGTGACGAGAGACCTGTAAGAAGCGTCTGGTTAACTGACTAAACAAAATACCTGTCACTTCAGTTGTCATGCTACGTCACAGTCATACTTTTCAATTTAGCAACGTTATAATTCGTTGAAGTTTAATAAAGAACCAGTATTTTGGGCTCTTTTACAATAGACATATAAACAAATATTATTATTATAACGTAACAAAAAAAATGCACAAGCAGTCACTTCTACGATGAGTAGTTTATGAATGAATGATAAAATTTAACATACATTAATAAAAGAGGAAACTATAGTAAAAAACTATTTTACAAAAAAAACAACCAACGCGAAAAACACTACAAAATGAAAAATAACTTTAATTTCGGAAGTTGGTGTCTTTGGATCAGTATTTTAGTTTTTACCACCGTCTTCCGAAATTTAAAGTTATTTATTCACTTTGTAGTTTGGAAGTCGTTTTTTTTTTTTTTGTAAAAATGTTTTTATTTCTCGCTTTTTGTGAGTTAGCAATTACCTACTTATTATCGAGAAGTTCCGTTGGCCATCTGTGTCCTCCACCATCAGTTCCACTTTACCAAATGCTTTCAGAGAGCAAATCCACGAGTTACTTACTATTAAAATACCCAAATCGCTATAGGTGTGCCTATAATATTTGAAGAATTCCTTCGAATTCTCCCTGATCCCATCATCAGATTGTGACCAAATGACAACGGGACCAACTAGAAAGTATACCTTTAAAAATAAAAGATTTTTTCAAATTCGACGAAAAAATCAAGTATGCCAAAATTGATACATCACCACTTGTTTGTATTTTTACCAATAATGAAGCAAACGGTTACTCCCATATGCTCGTCCTGCTATGCTCGACTCGTAAAATACCTACTAAAAAGTTTCGCTATGCACGAAATAATATTCGTAGGCAGTGATTAAAAAAACCTAGTACGTAAATATATTATGTTTTCCTATTCTTAATCATCATTAATTATATTCGTGAGGAAACCGGCATACATGAGATATATTTCTCGACGGCATGTGAAGCCAAGTCAGAGGCCCTTGGGCGGCTTTAAAACTCTGACACGAGCAGGGCTAACATGACAAGCGCGAAAACGCTCTTTTTCTCGTTTTGTCGTAATTTGTCTACGATTCTGACGTCATTCTAATGCCTAACATGACCGTAAACGACGAGTAAACTCGATAAAGGCACTTTGACACTTCTTTATCGCGCGACAAGAGACCGATGTTGCAAATTATTTAAACAAATCATTTTTATGATATTAACATCGGCGTAAAGTTCCGTTTCATTCATTCAATTTTATGCATGGATTAATACGTACTTTATTGAATAAACGTCTCTCTCTCTCTTAATTATTCTCTCTTTTAATTATTTATGTTTAGTTTTTTGTGTAACCGACTTTTTGATTAAAATTAAATTATTTCTTTGGCATGCTGATTTTGTAATTTTATTAATTACAAAATGGCGGAAATTAAAATTAGTGGCACCTATACTCATTAAATAATCATCACAAATGACAAATAGGCCGAGAATCATAATTTGTCAAATCGAAGTTTATTATTGTAATAATCACCATTAAGTCATTGCAAATTTTGTTAATCACCACATTTACCAAAAGGACTGACGTTCAGATAAATTGGTAGCTGGAGTTGATTCCGCTATTATAACCATAAAAATTATTAATCACCACCCTTAGGAAATAAACTGGTGATTTTAGTAATTTTGTTGCGAAGGTTTGATATTGCCATGCAGCCATAATCCCTAGATTTAGTTAATCACCATAATTGGTTAAGTGACTGGTTATTACTGAAAGTAATACTCATTTACGTAATAGTGCTCCTCTCCACCATAGTTTCTCTCGCGGCCGCCGAAAGGAACTTACACTGGTGTACACCCATATTTCATCAGTTTACGAGGGTAAAAAAAAATGCCTACAATAAGTACGACTATGAATCTACCATCTTATTTTCGAGGTTTTTATGTATCATAATTTTGTCTTTTTATCTATCGTCGTCAAAATCGAGGACGACTAGATACGACAAAATGATAGAAAAAAAGCTGATTATCTCGTGTTGAATTGTCAAAAATCGAGATAACTAACGTGTCATGTTAGGGTTTGTCGACAAAACATCAAATTTGACAGAACGAGTCGAGTATTTTTTATGGCGTAGCTGTCAGAAAACGATAAAACTACTGAAATAGACAAAAAATTGTCACGCGAGAGTGGATAATTGTCGCGTGGGTCATGTTAAGCCTGCTGGTTAGTCACTGACCACACGATAAAAAGAAAATTTATTATAATAAAACGGGTCAAGCTTTGCGCTTAGTGAGATGCATGTGTCGAACTGGTTTTTTCAGGGTGACTATAACAATGAGCCCTTCCGCGAATCATTACCAGTACCCTAATTATGTAATACACGATCAATTACAATCTGTTTCGATTTGAAACAGATTGCTAATTCATTGCTTCATAAGTTGGAAAAAAATCTGCTCAACAACGTAAATAATGCCATGAATGTTGTTGAACTGTCAAAATGAAACAAAATAGTCATAATTGATTAAGAAAATAATTTACGTAATTAGGGTTCTCTTTGATATAGGAAAGAATAATGAGACCAAAACTTAATTATCGAGAAATAAATGTTAATTTTAAATTAGTACTAATAATTTGATTCGTATTAAAGTCTGTGATTTAAATAGTAATAGTCATATCTCACTCTGTGATTTAAATAGTAATACTTACATCTCATTATTGTCTACTTGTGTTTTTTTAATTAATTGTTTATTTGTATTTTATTTGTGTTATTCATAAGAAATATTATGAATACAGGTGATTTGACTTTGAGGACGGACTTTTTATTTACGCTCTTTTATATTTTTTTTAGTTTTCTGTCTACAGACTTCGTTAAATCTTGTGGATCCAGTATTAAGTACAGCTCTAACCATAAACATTTCTTAACTTAGAATTGCTCTGAAAACTGTCAGAACAAGACAAAATAAATTTTAACTTACAGACGCTTACGCTTTTACGAATATCGTTATAATTTTTTTTGCTTGAATTCTAACACTTTTCTTTCCAACTATACCTTCCATTGTTTACGTAGAATCGAAGAATTGCGTGCATAGCGATACTTTTTAGTAGGTATTTCTTAGGTCGAGCATAGAGGGACTAGAGCATAGGGGACTAACCGGAAGCAAAGACCTCATAGCTTTACATCTACTATGCAAACTATGGAACTAGCTATCAAAGGTAAAATTAATAGACATGCGTCAAATATATCGACTACGGCAAGAGTAGATTGCGTAAGCAAGTATATGTTTATGTTTAGATAGTTTTGATCGATGAACTTACAACCGAATTATAATATTACTAGAGACGATCGAAACTGCGAGCCAGAGGCGCCAGAGCCGCTCCAGAAATTGATTTCTAAAAACGATTTTTGAAAACGATTTCATAATCTGATATCAAATATTTAACCGTTTGCGTAAAAATCCAAAAACGGCCATGTCTAAAAATTTGCTTACGAATTTACATACATATTTATATGCCAAGTTGGGCAATAAAAACGTTACCATTGGTAAGCAAAACGATTCGTTTTAGTTTATAGGAACCGGGCATACGCGCGCACCTTTGAAGTTTACCGACTCGCCGCGGATCGGGCGCACCGCCGCGCACGCGTCTGCGCTACCACGCACGGTACCCTTCCCATGGTGCGTATCCGTGCGGGCTGATCCGCGGCGAGTCGGTAACTTCAAAGGGAATGTATCCAAACTCGGACGCACCGCGACGCACCGCGACGCACGCGTCTTCGCTACCACGCACGTAACCCTTCCCACGGTGCGTCGTGCGGGCCGGTGCGCGTGCGTGCGCGATATTGCGCACGCGTCGGAAGCCACCTTTATACGTATATTGACCCGCTGTTAGCCCACGTTCGCACGGACGTAAAAATATCGCGGCGGGATTTTATCATGCACTAGATTTTCAACTCTCGATGTTGAGCCGAGCGTTGAGAATCCAAGAGAGCGCAATCCAACGTGTTGAAAAATCACACTGTATGATTTTCAACTCTTGGTGCTAAGCAGAGCGTGAAAAATCCAATATGCGAAAAAATCGCCGCGGGAGAAAATCGCCCGTGCGTACCTGGGCTTAGTATGGCACAGGGCTGCCATAAAAGAAACTGTTTAAAATACGTGTTTTAAAACAACTTGTTTTAAAACACGTATTTTAAACAGTTTGAAATAAAATAATGTTTCTTATTAAGTGTTTAAAATTACAGTATAAAAAAATGTTTTAAACATTAAGAAAAAAAACATGGTTTTAAATCACAAATGAATGGAAATAAATGAAAATTTATACATTTTTAGGACTTGAAATAACTCGAAAAGAAATTAAAAAGGTTAGATAGTTTTACATATGGGGATTCCTCTTATTTGAATAAAATCCATCCTACCTATGTAAATCTATATTATCTATACTTCGTCACTTGTCGAAAAGAGGTAATTCCCCGCAATAATTTTGCGGATTTCCTCTTTTAATATACTTTTAGTTTTCAGATTAGATAGTTTATTAGTTAGTACTAACTAACTATAACTAATTCTAGTCGTTTTTTGTAAATGTTTCCTAAGTTAAATTTAAAAATTGTCTACAAATGAATTATATTAGGCCTGATCGATTTGCGTTGATAAAAAAAAAGATAAAACATTCAACGAAATAAAAAAAAAAAAAACCAAAAAACTCTTGTTTAAAACATTTTGAACTGTTTGTTTTTTAATTAAAAAAGGGTTAAATAAATAAATACAAAGTCACTGTGCTGTGTTGAAAATTCTGATAAAATATTCCTATCGTACAAATAATCGTTGATAGAATAAAATAGATTTTACTTCATGGCGATTATTAGATAGAGTAGTAGATAGTATTAAGGGGCTTGTTAATGTATGTCACAATAAAAATGCCATTTATTATCAAATCAGTGATTGTCACGGTTGCAGGTGTTAGCTTAACCAGAAATTTTCTGCAATTATATCTAATAGACACAATTTCCATTGTGACTCGGCTTAAATCGGCTACTATATCGGATTAATTCCATTGAAAAAGGGTTCATTTCAAGAACGAAAGGTTAATTCCATGAACGAAGGGCTAATTCCATAGACAACAGTTTAATTCAAAATGGCGGGAGGAATGATATTTGTCGCGGACCAAGCTGAAGTTATAAGAAAAGTTTCAGAAGATGATATGGATACTGGATCAGTAGAAACCGAAGACTGTTGCACGCTGGAATAGTTCTGCAATCTGTTGTTTTCAATGTTTAATTCATTGTTTAAAACTAGCGTGTGGAAGTTAATTTTTTAAATAACTATTAACTAATTTTTTTTTTGTTTCAACCAGCACGTTAATTAAAAGACGTGAGTTATTGTTTTTTTTTTTGTATTTGGATTTATACAATGTTAATTTGAGTTCAATTGTCACTAACGAGACACAATACAATTTTAATTGTTATCTCCTTTTAAAGGCAAATCGACAGTTGAGCGGATGTATGTGTCGTCGGACCACAGATTAGTTAAGATAATTTCATATTACCCATTTGTTCTTAATAATTCTTTTTTTTGTTAATGCCTAATATTTGGTTTGTTAAGTAACAAAAGTAATTGTTTCAGTAATGTTAATTATGGCGATAGAACGTACAACATGGCGACTTAACATAACATAGCATCACGCCTTGTTTCCCCGAAGGATTGGGCAGGTGTCCCTGTAGCAGGTACACCCACATTTCGCCAGTTATGTTTAAGTCCCATGTAGTAGGGGGCGAGCCTATTGCCATCAACCGGGCACAAATCCAGACTCCGGGCTTTTACCGAGAAATTTCAGATAGAATAACCCAATAACACTTTGTCCGACCCGGGAATCGAACCCAGGACCTCATGCTCAGCAGTAGCGCTTGCGACCACTAGACCAATAACCTTAATTATGTTCTTATTGTTCAAGTAATTGTTTAGGCGACTAAATAGATAAGATTAAAGTTGATTAGGTACAGTTACACCTGAAAATTACCCTATTATCTGTTAACGCAAATTACTAAAGTATGATTAATCTAATCAATAAGCTAAACGACGAAAAGGTGTGCTAAACAGAAAGAAAATCTGCCAAATTAAGCATTAAAAAATACTAAATTGGCCACACTGGCATCGCCGTTGAGAACTAGTTGTCGACAAGTTGCGTCGTGTGAGAACCACCACAGAAATATATGTGCTAACGCAGTTGGTTGCGTCGGCGTTAAAAACTTGGTCTTACTTTGGTCACATCGTATGAGAATGACCTTAATTGACACGGTTGACGTTGCAGCCGAATTTATTTACTAGCGACCCCGCCTGCTTCGCACAGTTTTAACGACTTGACAAAACATCGAGAATTCTTCATAAGTTTAAAATTAATTTATTTCCTCATAAACTTTCCGGAATAAATTCTGTAAATGATAGTGAAAACCGCATCAAAATCTGTTGCATATTTTAGAAAAATAAAGCTGCCATAGAGAAAAAGGAAAAGCGACTCTAACTTATAATATGTATAGATAATAGATTCCTAGATATGCCGCAATCACAGACAGAATAAAAACTAACCGTATCTCTCTTGACACAGCACAAGCGAGTACGGATGGCTTTCAAGCCATCATGCGCAAGAAAGCAAACTCCTTGCTGCAACGTCTACGAAGCAGCAGCAACAGCATCCTAACTGCTATTGCTGCCCGTTTCGACTGTCTTTTCCAAAATCTGTGGATAAGGAAAAATCTGTGAAAAATACCTACTTACATAATTTTAGGTTTATAAAATTATAACACACTAACATTTTATGATTTTATCTTCTTGTTGTGACAATAAGAATAAGTATGTAACCTATTATGGATTTTAAAACGTATTTAAGAAAATTTTAATTTCGCCGGATATAACTGCGTGCTTTCCGATACTGGTTTAAAATGGATGGTAACCCATCCTCCGACCTCAGTAAGCGTAGCTTAACCTTATCGATCGACCCTTGCGGCTGTTTTTATGCTACGATCATGATGATGTAGTTAAACAATATACCGATATGTTTTAAAATCAACTTCATATTTAGCGGTTCATATTTCTGCCGTATGAAGAAGTAGATATTACGTCAAAACAGATAATAATTGGTGTATTATACCTATATAAAACCATTTAGTTTCAAATCATTATCTAAGTGTGCCTCAGTCGAAGTAGCAGGGCTTATTAAACTTTATAAAAATGAATAATAATTTGCTTCCAAGCCCGATATTTCAAGTTGACGAAGCTGGGGTTATACGTGAAACTATTTATAACCGAAGAGAAGCCACCACTATCGATATTGCTAGGAGAGAAGAGGAATCTAGTAGTAGTAACTGTTTTTGCGAGTGCTTGGGTGAAATCATTGCACGTATTGTTGTCAAATTTTGTATCGCTCTATTCGCTTTGGGTATATTTTCAATAATAATGATGATTTCTCATAAAAAATAATACCTGCCTAATTATAAATCAAATCGCTATTTAACACAGTCAAAGTTGCGGGCGTATAATATGAATACCTACCTATGTCTCAAAGTAAAACGTACTACTTACCTACTCAGGATTCAGTGAGATATTCCAAAAACCCACTAGATGGAGCTCTAGTGTTCTCATTAGTGATTAAGTGAGTCATCGGAAGGGAAAGATACGATTACAGCTGTTATAAAATTGGCCCTGTAGTGAAAGTGACGGAACGCCATAACGTGAGTGACGCGAGTGATTCGGAAGCCAAAATTTCTGCATACAGTGTTTCGTTTGTTGAGCGCAGTGCATTCATTAAGCGTTTTATATGCCTGCCACATACTCGTTGAGTGACATGGGAAGTATCGAGTAAAGGAGGAAGTGACGTAGTGTGGCAACATTACTCGTCATGCCGTACGTCATACTCCTCGTCATGCCCCTGTTTTGTCGGTTTTTCGGCGCAACTCAAAGGACGTAGTGCGAAGCGTCGCGATTAATTACGCGAGTAGAGCAGTTTGGGCAGAGAGTGCAACATCGCGGCATGAGGAGCAGAGCGATGAGCAGTGCGATGGGCAGCGCGAAGAGCATAGTGTGACATTAGGATGACACAAGACGAGCTTATCATAAGCCGGCCTGAGCCTGAATACTATCGCTTAGAATGAATCAAGTTATGTGTGATTCTTAAACTATTATTTAATTCATTTGACTCCTTAAGAAGTCGCTTGTGCCACAAACTGTAATATTGTGTAAAACCGAATATCTAAATGCCAATGTAATAGTCGATTCACTTTGAGTGGACGTAATAATAACCCTGGGTATAAGCATAGTTTAGAATAAAGAAGTTCGTCTGCTGGAGATGGGATGTTGCCCTTACGCGCGCTTTCTGGAACGAATACTAGCTGACAAGAGCGTAACCTGCTGTGATTAATTAATTTAATTAGCTAATCATTGATTTGCGTTTCATTTTGACGCGTCGGTAATTTTCATTCCAAAAACACATATGCTTTGGCGTAGGTAAGAGACGCATGTCTAATAATAATTTATGTAGTTAAGTACTCCATATGAAGAGGAAATAATATGTCAATACAGATAATTATAAAGTGTAATATTTCAAGTTTGCCTTTGACAATATAAATTAAACTACTTACCTATGTATTTTCAAATCATTATAATTGAAAATACACAGTCAAATTAGCGAAGTTTATTGAATGAAAGATCTTAATTATGTAAAGAATCTATACATTATTAGGATATTTACTTAGATATAAGAAATATAGATCAAAGAAAAGTATTTGTCGTGGACGAAGCTCCAAATCTCGATCTCCTTTACGGGAGAATAGCAAAATTGTTACAATTGCTGGTGCGATTATCGGTGTATGTATAATTAATATACTACGCGCTATATTCATAGGATTGTTCTTGGGATATTTGAGATCGTAATTTTTGTTTATCTTAGTGATTTGCATTTATTCATTTAAGTTTATTAAAACCTTACTATGTGACTATATTAACGTTCCAAAGAGGTACCTATTTCAAAACCGCAGGCGCATATTTACTAGGGAATGCAGAACCGGTACTGTTTTAAAGAACCGGGATTTTCGGGACCTTCTGACTAAAGAACCGGGATTCCCGGTACTTTCGATACTTTAAGATAGTAGAGTTGAAAATGTTAAAATGGAGAAAGTAAGAGAAAGACGAAATTACAGGACAAAATAAAAAAAATAAAAATCAAATCAAATAAAACGTTTTATTTCTTGTATAGACACAAAATTAGTCTTTAATATAATTTTTTTCTGGTAAATAAGCATATTCTACCAGCAACATTTTCTTAACATTAAACATTTTTGTACTTAATCCTACTTTATAACAGGAACATTTATTAAAAAACAGTTTCATCAAACCAATTCTTTAAACCAACATGACTACCTATATATATGGTATACCTATGTATAGATATTGTACTACACACAATCATCTTTAAAAATAAAAATGAATCGCTAAATGTTAGCAACACATTTAGCGTAAAAATCGAAAACGAGGCGAGAAGTATGTAAGGCGTGTAGATGGAAAAGGTGGATGACAATGTTGAAGAAGTCAGGAACTTTCGGGTGATGAGACAGGTGTTAAGGATGGATGGTGGCTTTTTGGAGCATGTAAAGCACGTAAAGTGTGGCACGTGCGGTTAGTGTGTCACACATAAGGTTTTGTGTGAGAGATTTGTTTTTATTATACATATATATAACAGATAACATGAACAAAATAAGAAATTAAAAAATTAAATAAATACACTTTAGTGCTAAATGTTTATTTAAGTATATCCGTGTATAATAATAGAAGCGCCTCGCGGTTTCACCCGTATAAGTCTCGATCCCTTGGGTATATCGGGATAAAAAGTATCCTATATGTCCAGAATAGTCCAGGTTATAATATAAGCTATCTGTATGCCAAATTTCATCCAAATCCGTTCAGTAGTTTTTGCGTGAAAGAGTAACAAACATCCATCCATCCTCACAAACTTGAGCGTTTCTATTATTATACTGTAAGATTTAAAATGGCAACATTCTGTTCCGTCGGTGACTCACGCGCCGCAGAAATATTGTATTCATCTGTGCGCGCAGTTAGCTTGCTACTTAGAATATATAATCTGTGGCGCGCAGCTGTCATAAAACTATTTGTTTGATTAGAGGAAAAAAGGGGGTCAAAGAGGAAACATTACGTCTTATCAGGTACATATATTATTTATAATGCCTGTTTTGCCTAGAAGAACTATTTAGTTTTAAATCATTATAACTCAATGTGTTGCAGCCAAAGTAGCAAGGCTTATTGAATTAAATATGGATCCTCGGCGTCCAAGAATGGTGTTTGTAGTGAACGAAGCTGGAGTCATACGAGAAAAGATGCTTCACCTAGAAGATATAATAGTGTCAATATTGTTACGGGAGCTGGTTCTAATTATTACAATTACTAGTTCAATTTTAGGTATATTAGTAGGATATTTGTTGGCATATTTGATATCGTAAATACTGTGACAAAAAAGAAACAAGAAGAAAGTTAGTTTATATACTTAAGTGATTTGCATTTATTAGATATTTTTAGTTTTTAACCTAACTATTTGATAACAAGTGGCTCATTTAAAATCAGATTATCAGTTTGTTTCCATACTTATGAAAGGAAAATACGTATATATTAAGTCAGCATTATTGAATGCTTATCTCTTTTTCCTTAACCAACATAATTATAAAAATCTAACCACAATTTGGCACGGCCGAATTTGCGTGTGTAACAAAAAAAAAAAAAACAGTGCTACTCCAGAAGTGAAAACTTGAACAAGATCGCCTTGTTCGGTGTCGCGAGTTCAATTTTATTGTTTTTTCCCATCTCAAAAATGTCCAAAGTGCCTTAAGAAATTTCACTTCAAAAATAAGTACTATCCCTGTCACAGAGTACAATGGACGAAGCTGGAGTTATAAATACTCAGAATTGTATGGGTCGTTGCAAATACCTACCAAATGGAGTTCTAAAACTAGTGGACCAAAACCCGAGACATGACTCTGATAAGTTCGAACCTGCAGTTGAAGCCACAGAGGTGGGATGGACGGAAGCTGCGCGCGCGCCTAGTTACTCGGAAGAAGATGAAATATGCGTTGTTCCTTTAAAAATGAGTGTTTTTGTTTATAGATAGTGCCATCGACTGAAATACAGCTTCAATAAATCTGCCTGCCTTTTCCCAACTATGTTGGGGTCGGCTTCCAGTCTAACCTGATGCAGCTGAATACCAGTATTTTGTATGGAGCGACTGCCTATCTGACTTCCACAACCCAGTGACTGGGTAATACGGTACCCCTTGGTAAGACTGGTTGTCAGACTTTCGGGCTTCTGACGACCTGTAACGACTGTCAAAGATCCACGACAGATAACCGGGACCAACGGCTTAACGTGCTTTCCGAGGAACGGAGGAGTCTCGGTATGAAAAGATGGTCACCCATCCATGAACCAACCCCGGCAAGCGTAGCTTAACCTGATGGATCGACCCGTGCGGCCGTACAGTACAAAATCGCGGAGTGGGGCGCGTTTTCGTGGATGGCACAATCTGTACCTACTAAAGATTTGTTTGTCTTGGGCAAGGCTCGTTAAGCTTCAGATATTATAATATAGCCATTGGTATTTTTGCTCAACGTTATTTAAAGTTTTTATAAATTAACGTGAAAAACGGAAAAACAATATTGCTTTGGTTGAGTTGCATCTGATCACTCTAAAGTTGCAATGTCTGTTTAGTAAATGTTTATGATAGCAATGATTTATTTTTAAAGTGCTTGTCGGACCACAGATTAATATGTATTTCTTCCAAAAGTATAAAATGTTCGCTGTAAAATCGGAAATATTTTTTATGATAATGTAGGCTTAATATGTTTGGTGTAAGTAACTAACTAATGTCCTGTACTTATTTATTTAAACAAGTTCAGTAATGTGCTGAAAAAATTATTAAAGATTTTTTTTTTTACATATTTCTGCACTTTTCTTATGTCACAAGACCTTAATTTCGGAGACTCGATTTTAGGAATCTGCCCGCTGGGCCTACTTTTGATTTAAGTTATAAAGCACTAACAAACCATTGAAATCTATATAAATCAATTCAATATTCGGTAATCATACATACCTACGTAAACTCACGCCTTCTTTCCATGGGGGTAGACAGGAACTACAAAACGCTACCTGCTCCTTACTCCTTTACTAATACTCCTTTTGCCTCGTTCACTTTCATACATCTCATTCACGCAAGCCGGTTGCGAGTACTACGCACTTGACCTTTCTGAACAACATTTTCAGCAAATGTTTCCGCATAAAGGTGAATATGTTACAATTCTGAATAAACATAATATATTAATATTGTCTGTGTGGTCAGCCCCACCAACAAAAGCATTTTCAAGAAGGGTTGGTGTCAGGCAGGCGGCCTATTGTAAAACTGTGCAAAGATCTCTAGCAACAAAATCAATCTGCCCAGCGTTTTCCCAACTATGTTGTAGTCAGCTTCCAGTCTAACCGGATGCAGCTGAATACCTGTATTTTACATGGAGCGACTGCCTATCTGACTTCCACAACCCAGTAACTGGGTAAAATGATACCCCTTGGTAAGACTGGTTGTCAGACTTTCGGGCTTCTGATGACCCGTAACGACTGTCACAGATTCACGAATGACAGCCGTGGTTCTATTTTATCAAGTTTCCTCAACTAGATTATACTTCCGGACATATAAATTAAAGCTACGCCAACTCACCTGGTTCAACATGCAGATCACACTTGGTTCTATCCTTAATAAAGTCACAGATGTTGAGAGAGTGGCCTTAGCATACGTCGACTGCATGTTACTGAGGGCACTGATAAGTCTCTTGTTCAGAACCCCGGGAAGAGAAGATGTACGGAGTTGGGTATAGTTATCGAAAATTCTCTTGAGGTTTCGGTGACGGCTCGAAGTGCCTTAGTTCTCTCTCACTACATGCCTTAGTAGCTATCTGCCAGCCTCTAAAAGGAAAAAGTCGTGTATATTTTTTAAAACAACAACTCATTATGAATAACTAGCTATTACTTCTATTTTCTGGTTTAGTTATCTGAAATGGTATACTTAAAGGGGAAAAACATTGTAATAATGTAAATACATTTCCTACTTATTTCCTTAAAAGAACATAATTTCAAATTATATTTTGACACGGCCGAAGTTGTACCTAGTTTATCTACTTATTTATTAAAATCAAATGTCTCAAAAGTCGATGGACGAAAGCGAAAGGATAACCGGCTACTATCAACGCTTGCTTGTTTGTGATATAACTCGAATATACTTGTTATTTAAACTCTTTTACTTTTTATATTATAATATTATCATGACATCCGCTTGTTAGGTCCGGGGCCAACCGTCAAAATCCTTTTTATCTACGCTCATATAGTAAAATTCGAATCATATACTTCAAAACGAGTTCATATTGACATACTTTAAAAGCACAATCCTTCTTACCGAAATTTTTAAATAGAATCTTAATATTTTTTTTTTCACTTTTTCTCTAAAAAAATATTGTTATTAAACATTTTTTTTTATCAATAGGATACAGGGCAAATCCAAGAAGTTGATATCACCAAAGAGTTTTCATCAATGATTTTTTCTAATGTGAGGCATATTTGGGGCGCGCCATTTTTATAGCATAACAATTTCATAATTCAACATAAAAAACTTGAATAATTATTATAAGCATAAAGCATAGCATAATCAGCCTATAATGTTCCCACTGCTGAGACAAAGACCTCCTCTCTGTGAGAGGGAGTGGGCCATAATCCACCACGCGTGCCCAGTGCGGGTTGGTAGATATCACATGTCTTCGGATTTTTGGTTCTAGAACATTCCAGGCCGGTTCCCTCACGATTTGTTTTCCTTCACCGCTTTGAGAGCAGTGGTGATGACATAATTTATAGAAAGTAAAACGCCTTTCAGGGTTTGAACTCACGACCTACAACTCGTTATTCGCAGTCGTTCCTACTGAGCTACCACTGCTCTCAATTATTATAAGCAATAAACTATTTCATATTCTTTTTAACTTTGATATTTGATTTAGTAATGTGAGGAGACCGTTGGCCTCGAACCAAAACAGAGTACTTGTTTTGTGATTTTGGCGGACTCTCCAGTCCTGTGCCCATATCTCTCGCCGGAACGCCCTTACCGATTTGCTCTGACTTTCGGTACCTCGGGTCGCTTATTCAAGAGGATGACGGAGTAGACCGAGACGTAACGCGCCGGATCAACTCTGGATTGATGAAATGGCGACAGGTCACAGGAACACTTTGCGACCCACGGGTATTCCTCAAGTCTACAAGTCCGTGATAAGGCCTGTCATACTGTATGGGTTGGAATGCTGGGCCGTGAAAAAGACAGATGACAAAAAATTGCGTGTAGATGAGAATGTTGCGATTGATATGTGGAGTGACGAAAATTGATAAAGTAAAGAAGGGGAAGTTTAAAAGTATTGCCAGTGACAGAAAAGTTGAAAGAAAGAGGAGGAAGGAGTACCTAATACGCAGTCATCTATATCTATACTTCTATTTCTAAACTAATATTATAAAGAGGAAAGATTTGAATTTTTGTATTTAACGAATAAACTTAAAAACTACTGGGCCGATTTGAAAAATTCTTTCAGCAATAGGTAGCTACATTATCAGCAAGTAACATAAGCTATATTTTATCCCCGTACTCCCACGGGAACGGGAACTACGCGGGTGAAACCGCGTGACGTCCGCTAGTCCTTTATAAAGTACTAACGACCCGCACGGGTGCAATCTACTACCCGCGCAACATTCTTATTTTTTCTTTCATAATGAACCTTCTCTCTCTCTCCTGACAATAACAAACACAAAAAAAAAAGAATTAGCGAAATCGGTCCAGCCGTTCACTCGTGATGCCGTGACCAAGGGAAATAGGGATTAATTTTTATATAAGGGCCCATTAAAATAGATGAACAAATTTTAACATGCAAGCAAAAAAAAAAAACAGACATTAAAGTGATTTTATTTTGACCTAAAATAATTAACCAACATTTTTAGTGTATTTTCGTAAGCTAATTTTTTTCCTTGTAAGTATCTAATGCGTCTTTCTTATATATTTTTTTTACCATTGTACTTATTTTGGTGGTCTGAATGATTTGTAAAAGTTTGTCCATATATTTTAATGGGACTTTATATATATAGATTTCAAAATTCCCAAATGTAGGATTGCCGTTTGAGATTTAAAGTAGGTACCTATTCGGGATACTCACGAAACATAAATGCAGTTACCTCATCATCAACTATGTTGAGGTAGGCTTTTAGTCTGACTGGATGCTGCGGCATACCAGGATTTTACATAAGCGACTGCCTATCTGACCTTTACCTGCACCTCAGTTAGGTACTGGGTAGCACGATGCCTCTTGGTAAGCGTTAGACGGACACTCATCACTCCAAATCTCCCTGAGTTGAGTTTGATCTGAAGAATTACTGTTAAGTGAATTTTAAGATAACAAAAAAAGATTTTTAATTGAGTAATTAAACTTGAATAACTTTAATTAATTATTATAATCATCAGGTATTTCAAACACGAGTAGATCAGCGACATTGATGGGCTCTGATGCGTCTGCTGACCGCCTTATGCGGCGCACACAGGGAGACCTGCCTTTGACACTGAAATCTTTGAAGTAGCCAGGGTTACAGTGACACACGTAGGGAGACACACAGACTCCGTTTGAACAGCCCGAGCAGTGGGGCTCACACCTGGGAACAAAATTGAGTAGGTAATTAGAAATTGATTGTCTGGTCTTGTGATCGAAAACGACTACTGAGTAGGTAGGGTTTGGACCCTACCTACTTGACAGACTTGGGTCTGTTAACGTAATTGCGTCGGGATGAGTCAATGTTAATTCTGAGTTTTGGTAATCTCCTAATTCAAAGGCGTTGTTATAGTTTTCCGATAGCGTGCCTCTGACACTCTCAAAACAAATAAAAAACCAAGACATAGCGCTGTCAACAGTGACGTGAAACCATTTCGTAAACATGTGTGCACTTAGTGAGGTGTAGTTTGATTGTAGTGTCACGAAAGACATAATGACTTATTGCAGAAATATTTCTACTGCATTATATAAAAAATGAATAGTAGAAATGTCACTTTGTGTAGATAGAAATAGTATAGTAGTAGCGAGAGGTATGTGTAATCTTCCTAGAGTAGAGATAGAAGTAGTCCAGCATGCTTAGCGTGAACACAAACGGGTTTTGTCGATGGAAGAATAGACGAAATGAAATGAACAATCACAATCTGTCATTTTGTCTATTCATCCGTCGACAAATCCCGTAGAAAACCCGTTTCTATGATTGTCATGCTACGCGTGCTGACCGGGCCAATTATTAGGTACAGTGGATTTTTCCCATTAAAAAAAACTTGAACAATTTTATTGTGCAGGAAATACTTTTAATGAGGTGTAGGTAACGGTAATAGTATCGCGATTTCAATTGTTTTTTCTCATCTCAAAAAATGCCCAACGCGCCTAAAAAAGTTTTCACTTCAAAAAAAATCTTAGAAGCAACTTCGGTTCTGTTTCTGTGGCCACGGGTACATGACTGGTATACTTTTGACCAGTAACAGGGTAGGGGTAATTGCGTAACAGATTTACTATGGCAATGTCTTTCATTTTGACAGTTCAACAGCATTCTTTGCGTTATTTATGTTGTTGAGCAGACGATTTCTTCAAACATTTGTAATGCAATGGATTATAAACCTTCAAAATCTGGATTATGATTGAAAGTGTGTTATGAAATTAGAGTGCTGGGTGAGTAAAAACGTTGACTATTATTAAAAAAAAAAAAAATACTATACCTAGATGTGTCTCCAGCAATGGGCACGTATCCCGTATTACAGGTACACATGTCTCTTCCAACACAAGTTCCATTAATGCAGGGTACTGAACACAACAGTTCTACTGCTGACATTTGGCTGTCCGGGTAATTATGCTGGTATTCCGACCCGGGAGTATGCGAAGGATTATAAGGCTGGTTTGGTTGATTCGGATAGGTATTCTGGTTATAAGGATAGTTTTGCTGACCCGGGTAGTTTTGGCTGTTCGGGTAGAAAGGTTCAGCGTTGTTCGGCCGTTGAACAGGTTGGTAACCAGAGTTGGGATTGGGACGCTGCTGGTCTGGGTAATACTGAGTGCCTGGGTAATATTGACTATTGGGATAGGACGCTCCACCATTTGGCAAAGGAAGACTCGAATTGGGAGAAAGGTTGCCTGGATTGGGACGTTGGTCCGGGCCCAGATGTTGATTATCGGGGTACAGAGATGGCTGGCTACCAGGAATATGGGTGTAAATAGTTTGTCCATCTGGATTATATTGCGGCCTTTGATTGGAGTCAGAAGGGTGTTGGTAGCTCGAGTTGTACTGATTACCTGGGTAGTTAGATGACTGTGATCCAGGTCGGTTATTTTGTGGATTTCCAGTATTGTTAGTTAGTTGATAACCAGGGTATTGATTTTGATTTCCAGGAATATTAGAATGAGGATAACCTGGATAGTTATATTGAGGACTACCAGGTTGGTTTGACTGTGGGCTACCAGGGTAGTTTGACTGTGGACTACCAGGTTGATTTGGGCTACCAGGGTAGTTTGACGGTGGGCTACCAGGTTGGTTTGACTGTGGGCTACCAGGATAGTTTGACTGTGGTCCACCAGGGTAATTGTTTGGTGCATTACCTGGATAGTAAGATTGTTGATTGACAGGATAATTGACTTGTTGATTGCCTGGGAAGTTCTGTTGTGGATGGCCAGGGTTATTAGATGGCTGGTTGCCAGAGTAATTCGATGGTTGACTGCTAGGGTAGTTAGGATATTGGGGATGTTGACCGTATGGGGAGACCGTTGTAGTGGTAGAAGGGTTTGATGGGTTTGAAGGGTTGTCGCACACATTTGGAGCTATGCAGCGGCGTGGCGGCGTGCAAGGACTGGAAAATAGATATTAAGATTATTTGCGTGTAGTACAAACTTTTTGTAGTATCACATACCTAGAAGACTCATTATTATTAGCGGATGCTCTTTTGTAAAAACCTTAGAACTCATAAAATAAAAATAACTTTTTAGTACATAACTATTTCATCAACTCTTTCGTTCACTGACTGTACTAAAATAAACTTTTGCAGCTTATGCAAGGCCAGTAACCTAAAAGGCTTATAAGTAACTTACATTGAGCACTGTGGGACACAGTCTCCGTACTGATTCTTCAAGAACCCGTAAGAACAGCGGCATTCGTTAGGACCCACACATTCGCCATCCTTGCAACGATCACAAGATGGTTTACATGAACCTTCAGGAGTTGATTTCAATCCATTTTTGCATTCACACGTGTTTGGGGCTGTGCAGTTACCTGAAAGGTGAGGAGTATTTGAGTAATGAGAGGGAGGCTGCTAATTCTTAGTTAAAAATGACATTTGAATATTTGTACACCATATGTTGTGGTAGAAAATTACATTCTTACAAATAAATAACTTCTGATCCTGATTCTGAATGGCAGCTAAGGAGAACCTTTGGAACCTTTTTTTTTGGTTTAGTTAGAACATGAAAAAGTAGAAATATAAAATATTCGGAGCTTTACTGCTAAAGTGGAATCACTTTAAAATACCAATACACATCGTCGTCAATTCTCTTTAATAAGTTCAAGGTACAGAGACATCTGGATAGAGATGACCTCATTCATAATCTTCGCCTCATTTCAACCTACTATCGCCATCTATCTAACACATCGATAGTTACTGCCATCATCGATAGATGTCACTACATGACTCCTTCAGTTTAAGTTAAACAAAGGATTATCCTACCTCGTCCCGGACCACCGCACTGTTCTCGACAATACGGAATACAGAATTTGCTTTCCGAATCCAATCTGTATCCATCCTTGCAAATACATTCGCCTCCGGAACAATATCCATTTTGGCATCCGATCGGGCAAGTTGGCACACAAATGCCAGCCAAGTTCCGGACGTGGTCAGGGAAACAAGTGCACGTGTTGGGTGCACTGCAGAGTCCGTTGATGCACTCGTGGGTACATACTGGGTCGCAGATTCTGTAGTTGTGTATGTTCCTGATGTAGCCGCTGCAGCAGCTTCTGATGCGGCTTAAATCTGAACGGGACTGGGGAATTTGTACATTTTAAATACATGTTATATTTAGTGAAGGTTTGATCTAATAGTGTTGTTGTCTCAAACAAACAAAAAAACAGATATAACGGCGAACAAAATACAATGTGTTTCTTCTATGTTAAGGGAACTGGTTACCACAACCTACCATGCTTTGCTGACTATGGAACAACCTGACCTCTCCTACAAAGAAAAAGAGGGGAAGAGGGGTCAAGTAATGCAGGCACTGACACTAATTGTAGAAATATTGCCAGCAAACCTATAACATGAAATCTGCGGTATGACGGTGAGTCGCGTCAATTAATTTCAAATTACTATGCATTAAAAAATACTTACTCCGTTGCCAGCCGGAACATGGGCAGGATCCTTGACTAGGCTGGCAGTTCTGTAAAAAGTGAACAGCGTTATTTTAAAACAAAATCAAACTGGGGATTAAACACTGCCTGGTCTAGAAAAAGATATTAAATTTTAAACTATTCTTATAATACTCTATGTTAACAAAACAGAAGAAGAAGGGATAGTAAAATGTTACTTACGGAACTTCAATATAACAGACGCCCTTTTCATAGTTGAGCGACTCCGATTGATTGGTCCTCATTGCATATCCTCCGTAGCCTTGGTATTGGGTGCTATTGTTGTAATAATTACTGTGGATATTAAGGAAAAGGAATACGTAAATACCCTTTCAGATCAACGAACTTAGATTAATACAAATAAAGATCACAATATGGATAAAAAGGTGTTGTTACATCCCTGTGTTTATATGTTATTACCATGTATGACAACGTAGGTATGTCGTAATAGGCATAAACTTACCTGGTCGACCGAGCTCTGCTCGGGTGAAAATAGAGAATGTTCATTTAATAGTATAGGATAGTTGATACTAATTCCATATATAGTACATACTAATAACATGCTGCCATCTCATTATTCTAAAGTAGCCATCTTGTTCTAAACTTTGGGCGACCGAGCTCTGCTCGGGCGAAAATACGAAGAAAACGAATTTTCCCAGATATGAGACCTAAAAAATCTGCCGTATCATAGAAAATTGCACTACCTACTTATTCAAAATGTATCGAACAGCAGATTTTTTTTTTAATAACCGAACAACGTTTCAACACAATGGGGTTCAGAATCAATTACTGAATCCATGGTAACAGTTTTCACGTCGATGTCCCTGCCACCCTGTAGGATAGGTGTCGTGTTATTCAAAGCAAAGTTTATCTTCATAGTAAGTAAGTACACTGTGCAGGTACCTACTGGAGAATTCATTCCCATGCTTGCTATGTTACAATCTTTTTGTATTGTCAGTCATGACTGACCTAAAGCTAGTCCTAAGTGGGATATGGTATTTCTGACATCTACTAATTATCAGAAAACAAAAAAGTGATACACGGGAGACTTTTCATTTGTCTAGGAAAGAAGCCTCAAGTAATTATTCAACTACACTACCTAAACATGATGAGTTCTGGTAAATTCTGATCCCTGAATATCGGGTACCCCAATTAAATGTCGAACAAAGACTTTGTGACTGATGAAACAATTTTTAGAACAGAATTTCGGGGGACCACCTTGAGAGTGTACCTCTATTTAGCTCAGGACCTTACGTTTTTTTTCCACCTTGAGGAACAACAAAACTTTTATTAAATGAACGGCATTGTAGTGATTTTTATCTATGATCTAATAGGCTGTGAGTGATCACTAGAATATATTTGCAAGAGGTTGCGTCACTTGGGGAAGTACCACCTACCTATACAATAACATGTACTCAAATGTCGATATAGGTTATACAGGTACCTTGAACTAGTTTGGAAGTTGACCATAGAATATTACTTGGGAAAGCCACTTAATTCAGTTCTGTTTTATAACGGGACACGTTTTTAACAACATTTGTTAAAGCTAAGAAACAATAACTTGGTCTAATATATCACAAGTAAGTACTATACGAAAGCCTAAGGTACGGTTTTAAACTGATTTTTTAAAGAATTATCGTGAAGGAATGGTTTCGAAAGCATTCATAAGCTAATTAAAATTTCAAGTTACTATTGAGCTGGACGTAGCGAAGAAGTGTGGTCGTCCATCGGCGAGATGGCCGAACGACATTATTTCCATTACTGGTAGAAATTAGATGAGACTGACTTAGGAGCACGGGGATTAGCACAAGTAGAGGGAGACTATGTTTAGCAGGGGCTGAGGATATTGATAATGATGGACAAATAAAGTTAATGATCCTCGTCTTAAACACTCACTGGACAAGATTATCTCCACCCTGGTACTGGTGCCCGTGACCACTGTATCCACCCTTCACACCCGCAGTCTTCGCATACTGAGGAGTTGCGTTTGCGCATAGCACTGCTAGCGCTAGTATTAACAGACGCATTTTGATCTGTAATGAAAGATTGAATAGTTAATGTTAGTAGGTAGAGTGTGTTTTTGTAAAATTATTTATTTTTATTTTGAAGTTGGACTTCACATTGGTGTGATTTCTGGTGAAACTTTTTATTTATTTATATTAATAAATAAGTAAATGATAAAAGAGTCAGTTTTGTGTTAAAATTGGTTAATAATTCAATAATATTATAAATAAATACATATAAAATATAACCGCAATTAATAACTAAGGCAGCAACTTAAAGAACAAAAAATGTTGTTGCTGCCTTAGTTAAAAAAAACTTTTTGATATAAAACTGGGTACTTTTATACATTTGACGATCACCAACAAAATACATACATCCAAAATATTCAAGTAAAATCATATCTCGCATGAAAATTCGACCCGCAATGACACGCTATCTCTTTGTTTAATATATACCTAAGCAGACAAGTATAAAATAAACTAAAATAGGTATGACATAACTAACTTGACTTACCGACGTATCTTACTTGTTTGTTCCACTGGTCTTCATGGCACACTGCCGCTAAAATTATCACACACTGCTGTACTAGAGTAAGAAGGCGTGAATGAATTGGTGGCTTTGGGTTCTGCATAAAATTTAGTTTGACTGTTGACTGATAGCTCTTATGGGCCAGTGGCTATTTCTGTAAATCAATTAGATGATCGTTCGAGATAATGGGCCTTCGCGCTGCCGATGATTGGAGCTTAAAGTTATTCGAGATTTTGATGCATCGAGGTAGTGAACTGTCGCGCTCATAATTTATCGATTTCAGATACTATCGAGTTAACGTTTTCGAGCAAGTATTATTCGATCTTATGACATTTGATTTCAAGTAGGGACCCCTTTGGGGGCTCAGCAGTGTCCTTGCCAAAATTTTTGCGTTAACTTGAAGACACGATCACACGAGGCACCGTTCGGAAAATCAATAATTCATTCATTCCATGTACAATAATGCTATTCAGCTGCATCCAGAAATACTTATATGGAAGTTGACCCCAAGATCGTTAGGCAAGGGCCAGGCAGATGACTAAAAGCCAACCTCAAAATAGGACATAGTAGGCAGGAGATAATGATTGTCAGTAAGTCATTACTGAAACTAATAATGACACTTTTTATTTCAGATTCAGACCCTATTTTCTTAAAACAGAAGCACTCGAGGTTCTTGGCCATTGATTGTAAGAAATATCAGTACTTTGATTGCGCAATCAACCATCTATTTCATTATCCTTTTCTTTCTATACCTAGTTATTATCGTATAAGAGTAGGTACCTGCTGCCTGCTTCTAACCTCATTATTCAGCCGATAGACGTCCACTGCTGGACATAGGCCTCCCCCCAGCACCGCCACTAAGACCGGTTATTTGCTACTTGCATTCAGCGGATTTCTGCTGCCTTCACAAGGTCATCGGTCCATCTTGTGGGAGGCCTTCCAACGCTACGCTACGCTTATAACCAACATAAATTATCATTATTTCAGAAATCCGAGTTATTGCACAGTTCAATAAAAAAGACATCTTTTTACACAAAGGAAGTAGCACTTTTACGGTCGATAGTTCTAGTAATTAAGCCACTCGAACTATCGACGACGGTAAAAATGCTAACTGCAAGATTCAATAATTCACCACTGAACCCCAATCCAGTAGATATCGTCATTTGTCAGAAACGATGAGATAATGCATAAATGTTTTGCAATATTTTAATGAACAAAAACAAAATATAATATTAAGTTAACTAGCCAAGTGTAATTTTCTGTTCGAAGAATTTAGCCGATCTACATTAACCTCAGTTGTATATGAGGAAAACTGTGATTTTTTTGAATAGGTAGGAGAACAGTTTATACATATAGTTGATGTTCAACTAATTTATGTTTTCGTTTTTTTTTTTTGTTGGCCATGATTCATGGAATAATGAGCTTCCAATGAACTGTTTGTTTTAATAAGTAGGTAGGTAGAAAACCTACTTGTCTTTACCGACCAATATTATTGACCGCGGGATTTCATCATCGCCAGCCTTGTTCCACCCACTGCTGAGTACAAACCTTCTCCTTTTGCGCCATGCTTTCCTAGTCTGTCGACTCTCATCCAGGATTCAATGGGTTCATCGATGAAAAAAAGGTCGCCTCTTTCGAAATGGTTGCCAAGTTTTTTTTATATCAAATAAGTATAGTATTTTCGAAGCCACTATCTGTAAAAATATAGTAGATGGTGGATAAATGTAATAGGTATGTTTCAAAAACATTTCTATTCTTTAAACGCATATTTTTTTGCTCCTATTTATGAACTTTTATTAACAGATTTTTTACGTCTCATATCTATCTATTTTTACACTCTAAATTAAGGTCAAAAACCAGTTAATTTAGCTTTTATGAGATTAATATTGCGATCATCTCGCGATTTTGTATTGAAATAAAAATATATCTAGTAGTTTCACCTACTTAATTTTTCTTTAGAAATATAGTACGTATTTAGGCCTTTAATATAGCAAGATATTAGTTATATTATCTCGGCAACCCTAGATAGATGGGAAGCAGTGTCTTTTGGCCAAACAGCAGGCATATTGTAAGTTAGCAACATACTTCCATGATTCCATCATAAAGCCGACTATTCCATGACTTTGTCTTTTCATTTCCATCGTCCATTGTAGCAGTCAATACAAATCGTCTAGTTCCGTACTCATAATATCTGATCTTTACCTATTTTAATATACTACGGAATACTAACTATGTATATCCATCCATACTTCCATATAAGAAATATAGGCCAAACAAACTATGTCTGTCTGTCTGTTACCTTTTCACGGATTTCGATGAAAGGTACACAAATAGACCAAGACCTGAATTAGGAACTTAGGACAAAGGACTTTTTATCTTCGTAGGACGATCCCGTGGGATAATTTTCGAACTGTAAACGGGTAAAACCGCGGGCAAAAACTAGTTTATAATAACAGTAACACTGTACAAGGCTTTCGGTCAAGATCTCGGGACTTCTTATCTTGTTGATTTGATAATTCAATGAAAACACAGTCGATCATATCTAGGTTGGTATGACTTTCACTTCGATCCCAATTTAGTTTCATGGGCTTCCACATGGACCTCCCAGAAGTACTTCCCTGGCCCAACACATAACACAGACCACTTTCCCACAAATACATACTTAGGTAGGTATATCCCGAGGTTCAGTAAAAGGGTGGTAAAGTAAGCACCGCTTTATGGTTGAAAGTCACAAGGTCTATTTTTCTATGAGACAGTCACTGGGTTCTGGAGGTCAGATATGCAGTCGCTCCACGTAAAATACTATTATTCAGCTGCACTCGTTTAGTCTGGAACCCGATCCCAACATAGTTGGGAAAAGGCAGGTGATAGTGTCCACCTTAGTCAATGTAGTGGGAATTGTTGTCAAAAATGATAAAGCATTTACGAGGTCGACTATACTTACAATTATTATTTACTTACGTCACATTACGTACCTATTTATTTATTTACACAAAAATGATTATAATTTTAATCATATTATTTCTACGAAGCGAAAGAAAAACATCTTATCAGCCGGGTTAGTATTAAAGTCAAAGGGTTATTGCATTTTCAGATGAACCGAATCTTGACCCAACTAGTCTGTCTACAGCAGATCGTCCTACTTAGGTACAGTCGGTGCTGTCGCTGGTAACACTTTGACCGTGAACTGGTCTGGCGTAGCACCCGGGCGCAAGTTCTTAGGGGGTGCGCAAGTCGATCGAGTCGATACATTTGTATTGAAATCGAACGTAGATTTCAAAACAGACATTTCAAAACAGACGAGAGAGAATCATTAAAAATTTTGTCAGCTTAAAAGCCAGAAAAAAATTTTGATGTTTGTAATACCTCATTTTATCGTGGAGTAAGTATAAGTAGGCACTAACTTTAAAAAAATGGAACACAAAAATTTTTCTTTTTTTTTCTTTGCCAAACTGGCGCAGGCTGATTTTCGCACCCTGGCGCCCAATATGGTTAAGACGGCCCTGAGCGTAGTAAGGAGTTTCAATAGAATAAGAGGCCAGCTTGTACCTACTGGTTTTGTTACCATTGACCCTGGTTTTATTACCATTGACCTCAGACCAAATTAAAAACTAAGCCATAGCTCTGCGAACAATACAGTGAAGTATGCCAAAACTACACCTTCGCTCTGTGCATACACGCTCGCAGGCACACATTTACAACTATTTACAATCAAATTACACCTTACTCACCGGCCTCACGTCACTGTTGACAGTGCTATGTCTGTGTTTTTTATTTGATCTGAGCCATTGACGTTCGGGCTACTGCGGGTAGCTACTGTAGACCCTTCAACCTGAAATGCTATTAGCATGCAACGTAGTTGATGGCATGAAAACGAGACAAATAGGTAACAGGCCGTCAGCTCAGCTATAAATAAGTAGGTATATAAAAAAATTAAAAATGAATTCTAGGACCGAAAGTGTTATCCCGGGTGCCTACCACCAGTGCTCCCCCGACGTTGACAGTACCTACCTACATTGTTCAATTAGGAACTTAGATCATTAGATAAGTTTAAAGAATCAAACCTGAATTTTCAACGAATAAAAAATTATCTAATTAGCGATGGTAGTCTCGTTGGTCCAGTTTTCATAAGAAGTGCGGCTGCCGAACGTGGTCCTGGTTTCGATACCCGGGCAGGTTGGCCCTGCCCGGGTATCGAAACCAGGACCACGTTCGGCGTTCGGTGTTAGGTAACTATTGGGTTTTATGTTGGTATATCTTGGGTACTGTTTTTGTATAGGTAGGTACTTATAAACCTAACTAATATTTGTATTTGTCAGCTACCTACGTACCTACCTACTGTAAGCATACCTACTAAAATGCCCGAAACTATAGACATCATTCGGAAACATAAAAAAAAATTGAGACAGCTGACTAGGTTCTAGCTGTAATGGGCAGCTGTAACCCAGTTAATAGAAAGATAATTATGAATAGGTAATTAATTTATATTTTCTGAAATGTCCCAACACGAATCATAGGATGTCGATTGATAACAATAATACCCACGCACTTTAACCCTGATAAGGTTTATCTCTATAATAAACGGGTTCCACGAAACAGCTGGTCTCAGCGTCACAATAACTTCCATAAAGTCTGTTTATTTTCCCGTACGAAAACTTGAAAAAGAACTACAGAATATTATTTTAACTTTATTTAATTATGTTCCTAATACATTCATTAATACATAAAATTAAAAATTCACACAAAAATCTTTGGTAGTTTTAACACAAACTTTCATAGAACGCCATCTATTAAAACAATTTAGAACTACTGGCGAATCTAACACTTTGACATAAACATTGCGGTCATAATTCAGTTACTGCTTCCCCATTCAGGTTCATGATTTCAATAGCATGTTCAGAAGGTGGCCTCCAGCAAGGAATTTCAGCGTATAGTGGTTCTGATGTTGTATTATCTATAACGTCCAGTTTGGCTTCGCACTTTAACGCTTCGATCGCGGACTCAGTTACGCTAGCTCGAAGTTCACGTAGTTCACTGCAGTCGCTCATAGATGGCGCTATAGAGGAACGAGTTTGTATTGTTCCAAAATCGTTGCTTCTTCTTGGTAAATGATCGTAATGACATTCTAAAATACCTGAAATAATAAAAATAAAAAATTTAGACTAAGTAAACCCACATTTATGAAAAAAAACCTATTTTATTCTGTTTTTACCTCTGAAATTTTCCAGCATAATAGGAGAAATAGTTTGTACCACAACAGGCCTCATAAATTGTTTTAGGTTCCGATCCAACGTTGATATTGGTTGGTAATGACACTTTTCCGAAGTAGGCGGATCTAGAAAAAAACAATGCGATACACAATGCGATACAAAGAAAGAAAAAACAAAAAGATATTGTGGCCCATGAGGGGATCGAACCCGCGACCTTCGCGTTATTAGCACGACGCTCTAACCAACTGAGCTAATGGGCCATTGAAGTGCTTCACGAAAATATGATACATGTTCCAAGAATGATTTAAATAATGTATTCTTCTAAGACACGATGTACTAGTGATATGATAAAGTTCAGTTCGTTAACATGAAAATTGATTCTCGAGAAATAGACAGATCAACTCGGAAAGAGTGAAGAGTTTCGAGTAGCACTACGAGGGTTTTGTATTTTCCGAAGGACTTTCAGAGTTTCAGAGCCCATAAAATTTGAGCATTTTTTGAGAGAAGGGATTAACACTAATAATTTTACTTGGTTTATTTATAGATTTAGAAGGTGATAATGATCATGTAACATCAATATTAATTGTGTTCAATATAATATTGATCTTGGAAAATAATGTTTTTGAACGATGAAAATAAGTGTAAATAAGTAAAAATGCCGGTTGCCTTACGATTTAATTTAGTTGTTCCTATGGTACCTAGCCTATTAGACTCAGATTTCAATTTGTTAATTTTGTTAGTTTCAAAAAATGTCTGGTTTGACCAAAAGCCTAACAAAAGACGAGCCGCCTTGTGTATGGCCAGACACGACCGTAAAAAGCCGGACACCTGGCAACCCCTTGTGCGTGTCCTAAATACAGTGTTTTTTTCTTTCTTTCAGTTTCAAATTGGCGTCGCTTTTGCCTATAATTATTATAAAGCTTTGCTGAAGGTATTATTGGTACTCGGTACTAATCTAATGACTCAAAATAAGGGGTAATTATTATCAAGACGCCGAAACTTACCGGGTAATGGTGTGTGGAAAATGCTTCTCACATACGGCGGCGGAACATCATTATTATCAATCATAACTTGCATTCTAATATCATTGATCTTCCTCACGTTCTCATACCTTGGCTTTTTGCACCTCTCTATCATCACGATCATCACTGCTACGGTGATGACTGCCATCATCACACCTCCTGCTATACTTATCACCGATACTAAGTCTACTGACGATCTCTCAGTTCCTTTCTCCCCCATAACGGCAGTTATATGTTCGGGCTCTGTCAAAATATGAAATTCTTCATCATCCGTCGGTCCATCTGTTGTAACTTTAGTAAGACTTTTAGTAACGTTAGCCTTTTTAAACTCTTTTTCAACTACCACTGGTTGATTAGTTGGTTTATTATACATTTTTGTTACAGGTGCAACGTTCACTTTTTTAGGAATCACATATTTTATCAAGTGTTTTGTTGTCTGCTCCGTTGAGGACTGTGTTGCATTTGAAGTTTTCATAGATTTAGTAGTAGGAGTTGTAAGTAAATCATTCTGTTTCAGTGTAGTTCTTGTTGTAGAAGAAATAGTTGTTATAGAAGTAGAAACATTCTTGTTAATATCAGTCGTCATGCTGTTAGTTCTATTAATACCAGGCATAGTCTTAGTAACTTCCGAAGGTTTCGTTACTAAAGTAGTCAATTTAGTTGAAGAAGTGGTTGGTTTTGCAGTTACAGAAGTGCTCGGTACTAGTGTTTTATTTATAAAGTAGGACGTAGCCAATAAGTCTTTTCTTGATAACGGACTCAACTTAACCGGTGGTGTCGAGGTTTCAGTCAGCATCGGCTTTGTGAATTCATTTTCAGTTTTATTATATGACTGAACTGTCGAACTGTTCTTTACTGATATGAATGACGAAGTTAAAGCAATCTTTTTGAACGTTGAATAAGACACCGATGTAGGTATTATAGAAACAATAATCGTTTTTGGTGTTGTAATAGGTGGTGTCAATTCTTTGTTATCTTTGTTATTAGCACTTCTGTACCTTGGAAATTCATGAGTAGTTTTAATCTTTGTTTCTACTATAGGAGATTCACCTTTTTGCGCTGGCCTTATCCATATTTCTTTTGGTTTAAATTTGACTGTAGTTGGAAGTATTCTTATAGTGGTTTCTTTTTTCGTAGTCTCTGTTTTTAATATTGTTTCCATAGGCGTTGTTGAAGGTATAGTGGTAGACATCTCAGTTGTAGTTAGAACTTCAGCAGGTTTCTGTCGTACTTTATCAGTAGGAACAGTCTTTATAACTATAACTGGTTCAGTAGTTGTTTCCAATGCTTCAGTTCTATTATATATTTGTTCAATGTTGAAGTTTTGTGTTACTGATTCAGTAGTAGTTCTGGCAGCTTTTGAAGTACTTATCGTAACAAAAGTTGTATTATCATTCATTGTAACTATTTTAGGTATTTCTACAGAATTGAGAATAGGTATCGTTTCTTGAGTTTTCTCCTGATTATCCGTAGTAAGGATTTTAGAAATACTTGACATAGTATTCGTACTCATAAAAGTTTTAGTTGATGGACTAGTAGCAACTGCAGTTGTGGCATTAGTCGTGGGTGTTTCCGTAGTAGTAGGAGCTACTGTAATTGTAGGAGTAGTCACAGCAGTAAAAGAAGTTGTAACTCTTACAATAGGAGTTGTTACTGTAGTTCCAGGCGTTGTAATTGTAGTTTTAGACATTGTAACTGTGGTTCTAGGCGCAGTCACTGTAGTACTAGGAGTTGTTACTGTCGTTCTAGGCGTAGTTACTATAGGGCCAGGAGTCGCTTCTGTAGTACTAGGGATTGTTATTGTAGTACTGGGAGATGTTACTTTAGGTGTAGCAAGAGTTGTAATTTTATTAGTCAGTGCTGTTAATAGTTCTTCTAACGACGGTGTAGTTGTCATTGGTGGCATGCTCGCATCACAACTGTAAAATGAAATAAAAAATACATTTATACATATTATACAATTTACAATTACTTTCTGAAGAATTGCAACCAAGAAATATTTAAACTAAGAACCAGCAATAGGTAATTCATCAGATAATTTTTTTTGAGCCCCTATGTGTAAGCTCTTGGCCTGCATCTCATCTGATGGTACCTAAGTGATGATCAAGCCGACGGTGGAAGCGAGCTTCGCCCGGAATCCTCAACCACAGAAGAAGTGGCTATCCTACCTCTAATTGCCGAAACACAACAATGCTGATAACATTGTTGCCATAGCGACAGACTTAGATAAGATGGTGGTAGCCAGGCGGACTTAGAACAAGCTCAGCTACCACCAACCGAGCAGATTTTGCCCCCACAAGGAATCAAAACCGGGACTCAGACCCAGAGGGGGGCTGAGTCAGATGGTCTAACGGTTAGACCATCTGAGTCAGACCAGTTAGACTCTAACCAATAGACTACTCAGGCGCTTTAAAATCGATCAATGTATTTTGAATAAAATAATTGTTTTTAGTAAGCATAATAATTTATAATACACGCTTGCTTCTAAGCAAACCTACTACAAAGTTCAACATTTTTTTTTTAATAGAAGTTGAGCTTTGGTACAGCCACTATCGTCTAGTTCTTGACTTAAATAAATAATTAATCTAGGCATATCAAAGTGGCCACCCACCTCTCACCTTGCCATCCGTCCAAGCACTCGCATTCGCCCGTGATGGGTGAGCAGAAGCCCTTCTTACATCGTTTACATTCGTTGATACAGTTAGGACCCCATTTGTTGTCCGGACAGTCTGAAAATACGGTTGATGGAATGGTGGTCAAAACTAGTAAGACCGAAGAGTTGGTTGCTTTAAATGCTCCAAGATGGATTCCGATTTTGTACATCAGAATGTCATGAACAAGGAATTACTACAAGGAGGGCTGCTGCTACATTTAAAGTAGATAGTCATATTATTCACGTTTTTATTGCCATCACTACCAAGTTTACCTTCTGAGCATCCAGGACCTGTTTTCCCCAATGGACAGATAGGGACGCAGGAGACATCCCTCATCTTGTACCCTGGACAGCAGACCGCCACCTCGGCCATCCTTTCTTCCGTCTGTAACGTTATAATATGCATAACTTCATCAATGTCGGTGTGGTACCTACCCGGTTTCTTCATTTTCTAAAGAAATGCAAACTTCTCGGTCAAGAAGAATGTAGCAGTAACTGAATTTGGGATTCTGTCAAAAAGAGGAACAGTAAACATTTTCTGTGTCTTCATAAATAACACAAACTGTTATAATATAACCAATCCGGGCTGCAATTCAAGCAAAGTGATTTTTCATATGGTGTGGCTGGAAAAAAATGAGGTATATCGCTAATGAAGTCGAAGAATGATGTTGTAGGATCTCGTGCTGTGACGCTATCCTAATCTTTTTTTACAGATGAATGATAATACTTATTTTAAGATTGTCACCAAGTGATAAACCATTCGAGTAAGATGTATAAACAAAACATGAACTTGAAGCAACTTTAAGAAAGGGACCTTATTAGAATAAGCCATTGCATGATCCACGATCGTGTAAATATAATGATTGTTGGTAAACTTCGAAATACACGTAATGGTTTATCGTTGCTTTGTCAGGAGATAAATCTAAGGGTTTAATCTGATAAGAACACCAGGTAAACTGCTGTGAAATAGAAGAGCGGGGGTGATTGTTCACAAACAGATTGTCAATCAAGGAGTATATATATCTGTCAACATTCTAGGGTCTAAACTAAACCACTTACCGCAGTTTCATTACATAATGTAGCTTTTAAGATCAGCTTAGCTTTTAAATGCTAGGTCCAGGCAATTTTTATCGATGAAAAATCTACATCCATTAGATTTGTCTGAAGATACAAAGTGCAGTGTGTGTGTTATCACGAATGCAATGATATAATAAGGCTAGTAGGGACAGTCACTTCACAATCGATCTAGTTTTTCTCAAGGATAGTCCTAAGTAATAAGTTGTTGACATCTAAACTGTATATTTTCCTCATTAAGTCATAGGAATATTTAAATTTAATTGACGTGCACTGACGCCCTAGCTCTTGTTACCTTCATTATTTAAATAGGTAGTAGGTACATATTTCTTGCCTTCTTTAGATGTGTTTTTAGAAAATTTTGAAAGTAGAGATCCATGTTCTTGCAGATTGAAATATATCTTAAACATTACGTCGGCATCCAAGTATACGGAACCAGGGTAAGTATCAGCTTATGCTGGAAGAAGCTGCTACTTATCCTCTTGGTATTCCCTTTGTTATCTTTAAGATTACTTTGCGTGTCAAGAGAAGATGGATGTTTCTATATAATCGAACGGGACCTAATATTTAAAAAAAATCGACTAACTTCGGAAACCTGTGAAATGTACAATATTGAGTACAGATAGTGCCACCCACAAAAACGCACCCCACTCTTCTTCCTAATCGCTTTCAGTACAAGTGTGCAACACATCGCTAGTATTTTAGTTCTGTCGTGTTTATTAATTATCCACTCATAGGTATTTAGTATCTATTGCTATTGACAATACTAAAACATTAGCGGAATGTTGAGCGGGGCGTGTCTTCGTGGATGGCACTATCTGTACAGATATGGAGCTCCTTAGATATCATCAAGTTTGATATACGCAAATGTCTTTTCAGCACTAATTATCTGTTCAATGAGTATGTAATGATGAACAAACCTCAAGCCTGGTTAAGTCCCTCATCTCTGTGTTCCACTTGGAGCACCTCGGTGGCATGGAGAAGCACCACTCGTAAGTCCTCACCGACATCGGAGCCCGGTACTTTACCCTCTTCGTTATGTTGTATCTGTGGATGTAAAATATTGCTATCAATCGTTTAGGCTTAGTCATGATGGCTAAAAGGTTCGCAATGACAAAGATTTGCGATTAATGCTTGCATTCCTTCTGAATACTAGATACTTTACGGATAAAGAAATTTCATAGAGAGAGAACATCAAAATCACGAATTATTTGTCATCAACAAGCAATTCACCGTTATATCAGCATCTAATTTGATGATAGAAGGACACTTTCCTTTAGTATAATACTTAGGCATGTGGCATCCTGTTCTATCAGACAAGTTACAAAAAATGCTGACTGGACCCTCTTTACCGCGGCATAATTCTAAACCGTAAAATCTTTTTTTATGGGAACATATGTAGAATAATATACGTAGAATAGTATCTTTATTATGTATAACATGGTATGATATGATAATAAGATGGTAATTTTACTTATGGTGTCATAATAGGCGGTCTTATCGTTAAAAGCGATAATACCGATTCTAGAAATCATATGATGAACGATGATTTCCAGAATTAAAGCAGCAGTTCTTGAAAAATATTTTCAAGGGACACGGCACTTTTCTTCATTTTGTGGAATTACATCCTGCTATCTAATAATTTTAGTCGCAGGTGTAAAATGACAGTAGGTACCGCTAAGTCGGAAGCCCATATTAATGTAACAGCTCTCCAATTTAATTTCATAACAGCACTTACAATCCATTTCAACGTAGCACCTCCCCAAAGTTCCCTATAAACGGGTTACCTACGTAGAAAGTGCTAATTAATTAAAGCTATCAGGATTAGTAACGCCTCTATGGAATAGGGTTCTCAGATATTAGAGTACATGTTTGCTTAGGATCGCTGAAGGTTATTTGTTTATAATTTATTAGCTTTTGCTCGCGACCTTTATTACCGCTGTCACCCATGATAACATTGGACACCCTTTTTGGTTTCAATTTCTAGTTCTGTAATTTCTTCTTAAGTGGGTGATAGACGTGCGAACTTAAAGTGGGTACGCGGTTTTTAAGGTCACGAACTTAATCGGCTCGCCGTTGGTGACACACGTGAAACTTGCTGACACTGTATCGCGATGCTGTCGAATTTTCTGAACCAAACTAAACAAAGATTACACAAATGTAGAAAAAAAATAGCGGCTTGCGATTCGCAGCGATGACAGACGTACGTAACTACGAACCGAGGCGGGCTACGAGCAAAATTTCAAATTTATTGGATCGCCGACGAACTTACTCAGCGGTTTTAAAGTACGCGTACTTAGTATGACACACGGGCGATAAAGGTCGCCGAACCGTAAGTACGCGTACGATCTCGCACGTCTATCACCCCTTTTAAATGAAAACGAATTCAAGTAAAACTTCGCTTATGGTTTACTTAAGAAATCGCTGACCCGACTTTAGATCCTTAAAGACCCCTATGCTGAAGAGCTTTAAAAATGTACTTATGTAACTCACGTACAACGTACTTTCACATTCAAGTTATCAACATCTTCCTGCCCATGTTACGTAGGGTCGGTGCACCACGTTTTCTTCTTCCATTTTCCTCTGTCAACCGTCATGCTATCATTCACTCTCTTCTCTTTCGTATAATTCCTCATACCATCCATCTATCTTTTCTTCGGCCCCTCTCCATTCTTCAACATTTACTCGTATATTCATCACTCTTTTAGTCACATGCTTCGTCATGATTTGATTTGATTTGATGCGCTTCTTCACTCTTCACTACATGCCCATACCAATCCAAACGATTTCTTTCATAGTTAAGTTTTCAGTGTCCCTTTTTGGCAAGTATCAGCGCCTTAAAAGCACACATTAACTTAAATGTAATAAAACATCCAAAGCATTGATTTTTTTTATATAGCATCCTCTTGCCATCCCTGATTTAATAACAAGATGTTCAATATTGCGTTACTGATACAACTATTTCTTTGTTTACGAGAAGTGAATGCGGAATGATAGAATGTTGAAAAGCATTAGATAAAGCTGTTTTATGTAGAACGTAAGTATCTAAGGACCCCGAGGCCTAAACGAGAGTGAAAGGACCAGAGTTATTAACAATTTTGTAACACAATTTAATGTTTAGGAACTATTTGAAGTGCTACTGCAAGCTGTAAGCTTACGTTACTCTCGATTATTAAGCTTCTACACCCTTGCATTGCGCAATTGCATAACACACTTTCAATCACAATCTGAGAATTATGAGGATATTGTTAATCCATTGCTTCATCTGCGATGCGTTGTTGACAACGTAAATAACGCAATTAACGTGGGTGAACTACTCAAATAACAAATACATAAAGATAAAGTGACAACCGCCTAGATAAAGTGACAACGATAACAATGATGGAAATGTCAAAAATGTATGGGAGTGACATAATCTACCAAGTTTATGTCAGTCCTTTTGAAAGTCGTTGTAGAAATACGAAACGTTTTATAAGCAATATGGATGATGCCTGGGTAAAAGAAAAAAAAAAATTGAGTAATTCATATAATAAAACATGACATAGATAAAACGAATTAAAATTGGAGAATAAAATCACAAACTCATGACGTCATGGCACATATTAATTTAATTCATTTTCAATTATTTATTTCAAATTGTATTAATTTACATTCAATTATTTATTTCGAGTATTATTTTATGTTACCTAATTATAGTACTTAACTGATCTCGTCATTACTAACATAGTTTTAAGAGAATGTAATGTTTTTTTTTTTTTTTTGGGTGGGAAATCATCGAATAACTTCTCCCGCTCTGGGCGGAGCGGGAGGGTGTGTCAGACTCTTACTGACTAAAACCCACCCGTGTTCCTTCGGTTGCCCTGTTGCCGGGGGCCACGATCTCCCTTTCGGTTTTCTTCGCAACCCCGGCAGGCATCGGCCCTAGCGGACCCCGTCAATTCTGCTGACATCTCTTTGAGGCGCGCGTGGAACACAACGCGCCGTCGACCCGGGCCTGGTCCTTATCGGACGGTGAGCTACCCATTGCTCACAGTCCGCAAGCCCGCGGTGGCCGGAAATCGGCTTGCGACTCCCGACGCCCTGGGCGTCTCCTGCGGCGGTTAGGGGCGTGAGGGCGCGAGATTTGCCTCTCCCTCACGCGTTCCGCCTCCTCCTTCGCGAGCATTACCGCTTCGCAGAAGGAGGTGACGGCCTCCCATTTCCTCTCGCTCCGTACCATGGCCTGAACCAGGGCCGGACGCGAGAGATCACTGCCGCCGATCGCCTCCACGAGGACACGGCGATGCTCCGCCCAAGCTGGGCAGACCTCCACCGTATGCTCTACCGTGTCCTCCGGGCGATCCACACAATGATGACACCCGGGCGTTTCCTCCCGCCTTATCCTGTGCAGGAACCTCCCGAAACAGTGGTTACCAGACCTACTAGTAGAGGTTTATGAGTTTAGCAACAACTCTTAATTTGATTTTCATATCACTTGACTGGAGCTAGCGAAAGCGCCAGGGTAGATCGCGTAATTAAAGGTTCTTTGATTTTTATTTTACTGGTCAGTATCAAGTTGTATCAATCAATATGCCTAGCTTTTTCCCAACTATGTTGGGGTTGGCGTCAATAGGCTCGCCCCCTATTATATGGGACTTAAAAATAACTGGCGAAATGCGAGTGTACTATTAATAGGTACGCCTCTGACTAACCTTTCGGGAAAAATTATAGGCGTGATGTTATGTTAATCATAAGAATCATCAACACAACTCTCTGAGTTAGAATTGGCCTCTTACGTTATGATTTCATGAAATTATCATTCAAAGGGGCACTTTGAACTTAGATGGTAATAAAATTGATAAATTTTTAATTATTCAAAACGTAGAAAAGTTCGAATATTGCGGGCTACCTTACCGCATCGGGAGGTGCGCTAAAGTAGCCTGTTTTAATGAAGTTACTGTAAAATTTCCACTTACTTCTGTTTCACCATGCAAACGTTATCCCCGTTGAGGGCGGCAGCTTCCATGACGATGACCACAGCACACACTACCACGGCACACCATGCTTTAGTCTTTATAGTCCTTATCACTTTGTCTATTAGCACCCACATTTTAGCACTCTCGCCGGTTCATTGTCCTAATGTCGTGGAGTCATTTTCGAGGGGTTATGGGTTCCTGTTGGTCAATAAGTAATTTAAAATTATATTTTCAAAAATGGTTTGAATCGAAAGATATGTAAGAAATAATACTATAGAATAATTTTGGGACACAAAACCAAGTCTTAATATCAGGTTAAGTGTTTAACCGTGTAGCAAGAGACGAAAAATTAAATAATTAATTAAATTAAAACCGGAGTATTTTAAACAAGCTTCTACCTGCGACTTCCTCCGCCTGAAATTTCTTGTTCCGCCGACGCATCGCCCGCCCATGCTTTTAATTTTTTTTCGCTTAGCGTTCCATCTGACTTTTTTTGTTTTTGTTGTTAAATAGCCTAAACAAAAAGTCTTTTATCCTTCCTCATGAATTGGACTATCAAATGTAAAAATAATTTTTGAAATCCGACTGGTAGTTCCAGAGATTAGCGCTTTATTATTAATATATTTATGTAATTATTGTAGTTTTTTAACCATCAGACTATCTGTATATTAAGAACTCTTATATCTTCTCGATAGAACCGGTCTCAAATTTATGAATAGCCTCTCAACAATTCAGAGAAAAAAGAATTTCTTTCTATTTGATCCATTCTTACTTTCTATTAGCAGGACAATAATTTGTCCAACGCGTGACAGAATGACGGGGCGTCGGGTCAACTAACCGTCCGGCGAGGGAAGAGGGCAGCTGAATTAATTGTACCAATAACTGTGTGATACTGGCAACGTTTCGTAATACGGTTCAATGACATAACATAAGCAATGTTAATAATGCAACAAGAAATAGCAGGCAGTGAGAAAATCTTACAAGTCAAAATATGTAAGTACCTAATAGTCTTTCTGGAGCAACATATTTCGCCGTCAAATTATAGATTTGAAATAAAAAATGAATTAAGATAGAACAAATGCATAAAGATGAGATGAGAGTATACAGATGACTCATACACAAATATTTAATACATTACACTCACAACACACAATATAAAACAAAAAATCACGCAATATCAACACTAACAAACATTGGTGATCGACGATTGTAGGTGACGTAGTTGGTAGAGTTAGCAAGCTGAAGTAGCAGTGTGCAATGTGCAAGTGCAATGTTTGTCGAAGGACCGACAGGCGTTGAAGTTAACTAATTCTGGAGTGTAGACCGTGTATCAAGTGAAGTTTGGGACACACCCTCCTAGCATACCAGTGGTCTTAAAATGGTGGCTGGGACAGACTGGATGCGGAAGCCGGAGAACCAGGCGATGTGGCGCGGCTTGGGTAATACCTATGTTCAGCAGTGCACTGCCATATAGGCTGTGTTGATTGAACTGCAAAGATGGTAATGACAATGCGATGAATTACTGAGAAGCCTTTATACATAATTGAACAAGACTCCATTCTGCCATTGTGAGCTACAGTCAAGATGTTTTCCTATAGAATTCGATTTCTCTATTTCTAAAGATTGATTGTAATGGATAAAGAATCGATGCCTATTGAGCGATCACCTCGTCAAAGAAATATGATTTCCACATATTTTTACCCGACTGCGAGACGTAAAGGAGGGTAATCTGTTTTATCAGCCTATGTATGTATGTTTGTTTATGTTTGTTTCTTTGTGGCACTCTAGAGACCAAACGCGTGGACCGATTTTGATGATTCTTATGTCAATCGATTTGTCTTAATCTTGTGTGTCACTAAAGACATGACGTAATCAAATTCAATATGGCGACAACCAGAATACGAAAAAATATATTAAAATCGACGAACTATGTCAAGTGGGTTATTATTGAATATGTCTTTGAAAATCATCTTAGATTTCTGAAATCATTTTGAATGACCATTTAGGATCTTTAACGATTTAAAGTTGGTTAGCAACCATTCCCACAAAAATTTTCAAAATGTATAAAAAGCTGTGATAAAGTTCTTAAATAATCATATAATAGGTCAATCGTCATCAAATAATGATTATAATATAATTTTTAAAATCTAGTGACAAACCAAGTATTTTACTGCTTTGAACGATAATTTTAACGAACCCTAAAGCGTTAATTAATACAATGAGGGAAAAATAATCCTAAATAAAAAGTGTTAAATAAAAAAGTAAATTATAAAAACCAAAAACTCGACTGCATGAAAAGTGAACTAAACTAATAATAAAAAAGATGGAAACAAGATGACCTATTTCTGTCTCCAATCCCACATAATATTATAAACAATCTCATGCAGTCGGAGTCAATAGATCTTTATTGTACAAGTCCGTAGCCAGGCAGGCAGCAGCAGGAGGGGACGTGTCGTCGCAACACTACTGGTTACTAACTAGCATTTCTATAAAATACCGTGTCGCTAGCTATGGAAGGTAAGGCCGCGCCCCGCGGTCTCACCCGCATGTTTCGGTCCCGTGGGTATGTCGGAATAAAAATTATCCTATGTCCTAATTCAGGTCATGGTCTACCCATCTGCCAAATTTCATCCAAATCTGTTCAGCAGTTTTAGCGTGAAAGCGCAACAAACAAATAAACAAACTCACTTTCACATTTATAATAGTTAATTAATTATAGGATGGAAAAAGTTAGTAGGTAGTTACCCTTTTAAAAATTATTGGCTTTAACAATATTTTCAAATAACAGTGTTAATAGATATGGGACACACACAGAACAGTGAACAACACGGAACAGTGTAGGTCTTTCAACAAGTACCAGGTACTTAACAAAATATAAAATGGTCAACAGATCTGCAGTCCACTAAGCCTACAGTATTCTCATATTCATAGAAAAGAATCTATACGAAAGATAAATACATTATTAAAAATAAAAACTTATTTTAATTAAACGCAATTACAGGATTGCAACTTTTATTACAATCTGAATAATTATTATGTCTACAAAAGCCACTAATAAAGAGTTGAAATTAAATCGTAGGATCAAATAAAATATGAGTGAGATTTTTTTGTATATTTGAAACAGTATAAAAGGGGGTCAATGTGAGCTTTTTACGCCAGTAATAAGCAGTGGCGTAACTTCAGACAAAAATAAATTCTATTTGAAAACATCTGAAAGTCAAAGTTCAATGTCCAAGTTAATTACTTTCATTCATAAAATAAATCCGTTAGCCTAGGTTCAGCATCCAACACTGTTTTAGTAAGCACCAGTTTTCTAAAAAGTTTGGCAGCAAGCAATGGACGTTAAATAGTTGGTGTGTACCGGAGCTATTAGATAATATATAAAAGCGCGATTTGTTGGTAAGAATGCAACCGTTACAAAATATGATAATTTGATTCTCAAATAGTAGAAATATTGAACTTGAAATACTTTCAACTCACACGACTGTACTAATTGATTGCACATTGTGCGTATGTATCGTTCATTTACACATTCTTTCATTATCTCTGCATGAATGTCATCACAATATTTCTGTCTTATTTCATTTTTATGTGGACCCCCAGCTATATTTTGAGCTGCATGTGCATGGAACACACGTGCTGCATTTTAATTCGAATTCAACGTTGAATGAAGCAATAGATTATTTGATTATTATTATTAGTGGGTTTAATTGTGGTAATGAACTCACTTGAAAAACAGAATATTGTTTGTTTGTTTGTTTTCTTAAAGGGTCTTTCAAACAGGCGCGTCACGCGACGCGACACAAAGACACCGCCCGTCGCGCGACGAGCGGTGTCTTTGTGTCGCGTCGCGAGTCGCGCCTGTTTGAAAGAGCCTTAAAAAACAAAGTTAGCGTCTAATCTTCATCAATATCTAACAGGCCATCTTAGACCACACACAAACACTCTTCGAGCAGATTTAAAGACAGTAAAGGACGACACTTTTGAGTTTTTGTGGACATCATACAGAGTGGCTGGGACAATGACGAGAAAAGTGTTACCATGAATTCAGTACATGATCCTGAAACCTATGCGTTGAAATATTTCGTCGGTTTAAAAAAAAATATCAGCTGTTCTATACATTTTGACCGAGTTAGTATTGCACTTTTCTATGAAACAGCAGATTTTTTTTTAATAACCGACGAAAAATTTCAACGCAGCCGCGTAGTGGGTTCAAAAACATGGTACTGGATCTATGGTAATAGTTTTCGCGTTGAAGTCCCTGTCACCATGTATATTTTTTATGGTCATGTCCACTCATATGCCCACCCCATACATTAACATGTCTCATTTATGTGTACGCACGCGGCCGCGTCGTTTCGCATGCGTGCGCGCAATTGGGCAGGATGCGTCGATTGGCGCGTCACAACTGCTTTATCAATAGTGCCGTCGACCTCTTTCTGAATTGTGAATGAAAGCCAGCTACTCAACTTAACTTGATTTGTTAAATTGATAGAGATGCTAACAAGTGTCGAGTGGTGTTTCAAGATCTTTGTGCTGAGTTACTGTGAGGTCTGACTGGAAGTTTCGCCTTACTGCTTGTAATATTGGTATCTTATATCGGTACCTTGGTACCAGTCATTCTGTCTGAGGGGTTTTGAAATTTTATGAGATAAGTAAAGAGAATTCAGTAGGATTAGAATAACTTAAGTGCGCTCAAAATAAGACATTTCATAGAAAATGCGTTTGAAGATTTTCTTTTTGTGGAACGAAATTACATATGGCAGCTTGCGGTAGGAGTTGAGGGATACAAATCGTCAATTACGGAAAAAGCGTTAAGCCCTATCCATGCGACTTTCTATCTGTATGTCTTTCTATTATATATGAGTACGTGTGCGTGCGGTTTTTTCTTTAAATGTCGTCACTCACACGGAATAGTAGCAATCTGGGAAAGGACCAATTTTTAGAGCACCAATTACGAGTACCTATGTGAACATTTGTCCTTTGGATCTAAGCGGAATGGTCTATATATAGGTGCAACAAGTCGCTTTAGATGATCGTTCCTTTGGCCGAGGATTAATATGTGTGAATGAATACAATACTATATTATCATATTTACTACCAGCTACATACTTTTCCAACGAGATTAACTGGGAGTGAAGGGGTACCCATTTATTTTATGAGCACCGCGTTTGACTACCGGATGAAGATTGTTTGGACCGAGGGGTCCATCAAATAGTTATAGTAAGTGTTCGCTGACAAAATATTATAGATATTTATTGTTAGCATCTGATTGATTGAACATAAAATTTTATGTGTTGTTGCTATGGCAGGTTGAAAACAATGCATTATTGGGGCCTTCCTGCCCACGGGCAATAACGAGGGTAGAATTAGTAGCTATACAAATTAGTCTTTATTCCAAACTATTTGTCGAGTCTTCAGCATTTTAAAGATGGTATACAAATGCACTTTGCCTCTAAAAATATTTTTTTTACCAGGCTTAAAAGTATCATCAGATTGTTTTGCCATAACGTGTGCGATCATGTGGTGTTTTTGCACTTAGATAGCAAGTATTTATTAAATATGATATATGCAATAATTAAATACTATCATCTTATTGCAGTTGAACGTATTATTCACTTAACAAAAAGTTTTTTCAAGCTAGCCCAAAACGGTACTGAGCCATCAACAAACTTATCTCCATATTTCTTTTATCATATTTTCTAGACAGAAGTGCAATGAAATCATTAGTTAATTGTGTACATACAGCAGTATTCCTATCGTAAAGGATGTGGACTATTTAGATAGGTGCACAAGTTGCGCAGTTGCGTGCGGTCATATTATTTCGTTCAACATATTACGAGCTTCCATTGAGTTGGGTTTCCGCCAGAGATGACATAATACCTTATTGGTCGAGGGAATAATGTCACACACAGGATTGGCTGCAGTATTCTAATATTATATTGATTAATTTAGTCCTACTATGGTTCGACTACTGATTTGATAAAAACTAGTGGTCTTTTAGTACACTACCAAATTATTTTTTGGTCCTTCTCATTCAGGGTCTGACTGCAAAGTTCATTGCCATGGTAAATATGTAATTATATTATATGGTTACCATTCCTCACCCCTTTTAAGGACCTCCCCCAAGAGTTAAGCTATGTTAACAAAGTTACTGAGCGTGTTAATGCATCGGCTACCCTCATTATTGACTCTTCAATAAGTATAATTGATTACTTGGCAAGAGAATGTAATTATAGGGGTGAATATTAACTAACACGTGCAAGATCTTGGTGTTTACTGAAATCAACTAGATAATCAGCCTATATTGTTCCCACTGCTGGGACGCAGGCCTCCTCTCTGTAAGAGGGAGTGGGTCGTAATCCACCAAGCGGGCCCAGCGTGGGTTGATAGATGTCACATGTCAAGTTTTGGTTCTAGTAAATGCCAGTTTCCTCACGATGTTTTCCTTCACCACTTTGAGAGCAGTGGTGATGAAATAATTTACACAAAGTAAAGCGCCTGTTAGAGTTCGTTCGAACCTACGACCTACAACTCGTTATAAGTTGTGGCCGTTACTACTAGGCTACCACTGCTCTCAAATCAACTCAATGATACGAAGTCGCTTCTTTTTAAACTTGAAGTCTAAACAAGAAATTATGAAGAGGTTGGGATGATCATAAAGGACGGTGGACACCGTAAGAACATTTTAATGAATTAGTAATCTCAACTCCAAGCCAGGATATCATGGTCTCTAGTTATTAAAGATAATGACAATATTATTAATTCTACTTCTAATTTCTTAGTCCAGATCTCTACAACGAAACTTCAGACAATCCTTAACCGGCCCTTTGATAAAACTTTGTCGGCACTGTTATCTTCAATACTGAAAACTTCGCTTCGGTATTGGCACAAATAACGGGAGTTGGGATTATTTTAGTACAGTTTAGGATAATAAGACAAAGAGGGTTGATAAGACAAATACATCGGGAAATGAGTTTCCATAGCTGCCTTATTTAAGATTAATTGGCAACTTTTAATGGTGTCGCGACCAGATCTATAGAAAAATTACCGTGTTCTAAATATTTAACAAAAAGCTTTGAATTTAATACACAAAACAGATGCTATTTGGGTCAGCAGCGTACTGAACTGAAGATTAATTGGCTTAATGACTAAAGCATACACTTGTCCACTCAGTGCGGGTATAAAAATTATCGTGGTAAGTTCATAAACATTTGAGTAATCACGAAGGAGGAAGAATTCACTTCTTTGTCATTTACGAATGCATTGTTCATCTTTGAGTTCTTTTAAGTTGTTAGTTCAAGTTTGAACTCACAGAACCAGTTTTTTTTTATCACGTCTGTTCAGATGAAATGTAAATTCATTGTCAAATATAATGTAATATTTACTCAAATAATTATCTAAAACTTTCGTTTATACCTCAGGTTATCAGGTTGCATCCATATTGCATATGGATATTGTTGCATAGCCAATATTGTAAATTTAATCATAAATAAATAAATTGAAAGTCGGAGACAATTTCTTGTCCATCAGATAAATAATCAAACCACATAACAATTTTAATTAACTGCCATTTTTCAATATAATTGCAATTATGGTTTTATTGTACTCACAGAAAACAGCCCAAAACCACATGAAACTAACACACACAAGTTCACAAATGTACCAGGCGAGCAGAAGAGTAACAGAGCGCGAAGCACATGTGACGCGCGTTACAGTTAGGACGCGACTGGGATACGGGATAGATGGGACGACTTGTTTAGATAAATATATCGATATGAAAGGGTTGTTTACTTCAAACGGGATTTTACAGCAATTTAAGAACATATTGGGCAATTGTTCGGTTTGCTTGTTTAGGATTTGAATATTGGGGTTGTTCTATAAATAAATTCAGGGTGGTGACATTTTAAGGAGATTCAATTTTTTTAATCTTCGGCTTTATTTTGTGTTTGGCCTCGTTTTGATTCAATCAAACCTATGTGGAAATGCATAATGATTTTATTGAATATAAAAAGAGTTATAAAATACCTTCTAAATTGTCCATTGTAATTCATTGCATGGACCATCGAAGAAACGTATATCTGTACACTGTAAGGACTATTCTTACTTGCAGCGCTCAGCCGTTTTTGTATCGCTTACCTACGAAAAAAAAACGGGACATGTGCACGGGATTTTGTTTTCAAAATGCTTAGATATGCGTTACCCCGATTACCTACATAAGCAGGGTTGAAAAAAATAATTGAATTAAACAAGAGGTTTTTTTTATTGTTTTTTTTTTTTTTTCATTGAGCGATTTATCAAATTTATTAACAACACAAATCGATCAGGCCTAATATAATTCATTTCTAAACAATTTTAAAATATACCTGAGGAAACATACAAAAAACCATCAGAATAACATAAAAATCACAACAAGGTTACTTATACTTAGTACTAACTAATAAACTATCAAAATGAACATACTTTTTTTGTACTCAATCTAAGTAGGTAGTTATGTAACACAGATACTGAACCACCTAGTAGACTGGTGCATTCCGATTTTCGTTCTTAGATGTACCCTAACCGAAAAGTATATTTAAATATGGGGAAGTCCCCAATATTATTACGGGGAATTACCTCTTTTCGACAAGTGACGAAGTATAGATAGTCCATCCTACCTATTATAGATACATAGGTATATTTAAATAAGCGGGATTTCCAAAATAGTGGCAGGGAATTACTTCATTTCGACCGAGGACGAAGTGTATAAAACTATCTAACCTTTTTAATTTCTTTTCGAGCAATTTCAAGTCCAAAAAATGTATAACTTCTAATTTATTTCCATTCATTCACGATTTAAAACGACATTTTCTTTTCTTATCGTTTAAAAGTTTAAAACATAATTTTTAACTTGTTTTATACTGTGATTTTAAACACTCAATAAAAAACACTGTTTAGTTTCAAACTGTTTTAAACACTGTTTAAAATACGTGTTTTAAAACAACTTGGTTGTCTTATGTCAACCCTGTGCATAAGTAACATCAAAAGTGAACACAATTTTCTTTAAATACCACGAACTCTGAAACCAAGTAAAGTTGTTTGGTTTCCAGATTCAATATGGCCGAGCGTGATCGATGTGGCAGGCAGCCTCTTTTTGTATTGGTACGTACATACTTTGGTAGCCAGCAAAAGTCAATATCAAATCGTGACTTTGTATTTTAGTTTCTACTTTTACAAATTGTCAATATCCTTAAATTCCGTTGCTAAAGTGAATTTCCGTTTACTGATTTCCAGAGTTCTATTACCACGTAGGAAAAAAGGAAAGATTATCTTTGACGAACCGTTTTTTGCTCATTGCCTACAATATTATGCTGCTAAGGAAGTTTAGCAAACTTAATTCCTATTCACCAGCCTTTATTGATTAAAAGTTAATTAACATTCGTGTAGCTTTATCGAAATCGAAACGTAGTTTATCAATAAGGTAGTAATTTCTCTTTGATATTTGATGATTTAGCAAAATATTCATTATTGTTGGATGCAGTTTTTCATAAACATTATTATTTTATATCTAACTACGTTATTCTTCTATATCGAAACCTTAATCACATTGAATTGCTTAATCGAAACGTGCAAAAAATACACAACAACTGTAACAACAGTAACTGAACATTAAGTTGCACCCATTTCTTACTTTCTTCCTGAGTTGGATAAACAAGTTCGGCGTCTTATTGGCGGGCTTGAGGCTAGGGATCCAGTTGTTTACAAAAACTACAGATTATTGCTTTTGCGAGATTGAATCCATTCAACTTTATATTAGGGAAGCATAAAGGGAGAGGGAAATTATTAGTATACAAGTCCTGGCAGTTTGGATAACGTAAGTAATAAAATAAGAAAGAATAAAAGCACTACCTTGGGTAATTGGTCCATAAAATTTGTCCTAAGAGTCAAGTCATTATATGAAACTTGGATTAATAAAGACTGACAGATGACAGCCATGGGGACGAGTACTTCGGCGCCTAAAGTGTCGCTTTGTTTTTGTATTTATTTGTTACTAACTAGTTAGTTAGATAGTTAGGTTACTAACTAGTTAGTTAGTTAGGTTGCTAACTAGTTAGTTAGATAGTTAGGTTACTAACTAGTTAGTTAGTTAGGTTACTAACTAGTTAGTTAGTCATTTAGTACCTAGTGTAAATAGTTAGTTGTGTAAAATATTGTAAAAGAAATAATAAAGAGTTAGATACTTACATAAAAAAGTTATAATAGGCAACTAACTGGGTAACTTAATTTTACAACAAAAGTTATACCTACTGTAATTTTACACCCATTAGCCACTTCGATAAGAAGCATCTTCTCTCTTTAAGTCATTTTTTTACTGCGTTTTCTAGATTCCATTATGTTATTTAAAGAATGGATAAAGCACAAACGATTGGAAAGACTAATAGACTTTTAACTTAAAATCAAGAGGCAAAGCAAAAATTATACCACGCAAAACAAAAACAATGAAGTGAAACTAACAGATGGTGAGATAAGACAGATGTCTAGTTTAAAAAAAAAGACAATAACGTCGTTCATACAACCGCCCATAAATAAAGACTTATCATATATTTTAACTAAAAGTGTTAAGCCACTTATAAATCTCAAAAAAATATTGTAATAAACAAAAAGGCGTAAGTATTAAAGACGAATAAAAATAATAATTTTAGATGCGATCTCTTATACAGACCCATCTAGCGGCAACTGAGGAACTAGTTATCAGTTTCATAGTTATTGAATTATCAGTTAACCCACGTTTATTCTAAGCTTAACTTTAATGAATCAATAGCTATTGAGAGTTTATCTGGGGACTTCAGAAACCGGGCATCACCCAAACGCTTCTTTATGCATTGCCTAAGCAGCATATTTAACAACAAAAATGTACCAGGCTCCCACGAAACGAAAGAGACGATGCTGATCGTGGGTAAAGTCGGCGTCACAGCGGGCGGCGGGGCTTACGCCGCCCCTATATTATCTTCTAATGTTGACACGCTAATGTTATCAGCAGGAGTTTTTTCGCTAGGGGATGCAATGTTTATTTGTAAAAGAGATATAGGCGCTTCTGAAAACCATTATGAGTGTTTTGCAAGCTTTTGAAATGATTGTTGTACGGCAGATGCCTTACGGCTTTGCGAAACGATTTAATAAATAGCTTTGGTATTTTTTGATAATTTTATAGGTTGTAAGTACTCATTGTCAATCAAAGAGATTATTATTTCAATTCTTGTAAACAACGCTACAAAATAAATAAACTCAAACAATGGCTTTTTTCAAACATATTCAAAATAATCGGTTGGTATACAGCGTAAATCAAACTCAAAGCATTTATGTATTTCAAATAAATCAATTACAGGCAATTTTGAAGTCGTCGGTCTGACAAAAAGATGAAGCTAGTTGCTTAAGTAGGTTAGTAATAAAAATAGTTCATTGATTATCACAAACTACAACACTATTCATACGGCATCATAACTACCAGGCCGCCAAGACACGTAGAAGATGTAAATAGTGGAAAGTTACGTCACTAGAGCACAATATCGAAACAATTTCTGAAGTACTAGGCGACCAAGAACTGTAAGAGGTGATTCTATTGTAACTCTGGGCGCCACAACGTCGGAGGATGCATAGCTCGGGCCCCATGGCTAATAGAATCAGCAGGGGTCTGTAGATAGGGTGCATTGTTTACTATGCAAACCTTTGTGGAACGTTTCTATTGATAATAATTTTATTTTAATGGAGCTTTGTCCCGCTACGAAACTTTTGTTACTTTTAAAAATCTAAAATCTAAACACTTCTTAAAGTGATTTTTTTCCTCTGTAAAACAAAGTTTTAAAAAATGCACTTATTATGCACATAATGTGTAGAATAATAGTGAAGTAACAGGGTTTAGTTCGTTCAATCGGTATCAGAACTACCAGGCTATCAGTAATCAAGACAGACAGTAATATATTGTGCCAACTTTCAGTGGATAAGTGGGCTAGAGGACAGTGGTCCTTCCAGTCACATCAATCGTCAATCAACTGTAGTAGCAATATTATCAACGAAACAACTCGATGAACTTACAGAATTTACAATTTAAGCTGATGTTGTTATACCCGCAGACTATATACCCTACAACCTGAAAGATAAGCAGTAAACTATTCGTAATCAGCAAACTGCATTACAAGACAAAAAGTCAAGCAACCTGTAGAAGTGGTTCACCAGAAATTGATCAATACTAATAGGACCACAAGTACCAGGGTTTCAGAAATGGTAAGAGATTAGACGTGGGCGCCTGTCAGTCGGCGAACATGGTTATTATCGTGGTAAAATATCGCGGCTCCCTCCGGTTTGTTTGTTGCAGGGACATTGCTCGATGCAACAATTTTAAGATTTTACAAATTAAAATAACGTTACGTTACGTTATTTCAGTCTATCTGCCTATATCTAGAAGAAAAATAACAAGAAGGAATCCAACTACTTACACTGTTTTAAACCTAATTTTAAAATATAAAAATTCTTAAACCACAGATAACACACAAAAACCTTGGTTCAAGAATTTTCTACAGAATGTATTGAATTGAATTTCAATCAGAGGTACCAGGTGACTAGAAATTTGAAGAGGTTTCGTCGAATTCACTTTAATGGTAATGGCGAAGGCTCTCGCACACATGTATGGAATAAAATTTTATTATGAACTTGCGGAGGCTTGAAATAGAGTTCCAATAACAAAGAACCATGGCCCTATAAAAACCAGAATAATAAATTATGCGATACGACATAAATCTACCACACCTACTTAGTAGCTCTTTATTTTGACAATGTTTAAAGTAATCATCATTTACGGATACCAGCTAATTAAAAAAAAAGTTTTAATGTTTTTGTTTGTATTTCAGTGTTCTCTGGCAATATTCTATAATAATAGTGAGGAATCAGTGGGTCCAATCCAACTATTATTGGTCATTGGGATATGAACCAGCGACCGGTGGTGTGCTGAATGTGCTGATCATATTGGTTGCAAACGGAAAGTAAAGTATCATCAACTCAATAAGACACGCAAAGGTTTATTTTGGCAAGTTCCTGTGTTTGTGAAACGGCGGAGTTCTGAAAAAAATACGTGTAGTTCATGTAAACAAACATGTTTGAAGTTCAAAGGGATTTCAAGAAAATAAATAATGCTTCGCTCTTCTAAATGCTATGTAAAAAAACCCTGCTGATTCTAACTCTCGGGTTTCTTTTCGTATGTAGTTTTTTAAACAGTAGCATTAACTAAATATGGATACTATAAATTGTCTGAATTAAATGAATTTTATTTTATTTTATTATAATTGCATTTTCATCATAATTAATATTAAAATTTTCTAGACCCATCATTTTCTTTTATTTGAGATTTGTATTTTCTTGTAAGGCCGCCACATAGGGGTATTTTACTCCAAAATACGGATAAAATTGACATGATTTTACATGACATATTAGTTCAAAACAGTAATATGTATAGTAATTTTTTTTTTTTTAATAATGGGGTTCGGAAAATGGCAAAGAGTGAAACGTAATAAGCTTCAGGAAAAAGTGTAATAAAATATATATGTTTTATTAATCTAGGCTAGACTTTTAATTTACTCAGAGGACGAGTCCCACTCGTCTTCATCGATAGAATTATTCGTTTCATCCATATCTTCGGTAATATCAACTTCTTCATTTGATGCAGGAATGGCAAGTTGAAGAACTTCACTCGGCAATAACACTTGGCTGCTGCGCTAAATGGCCTTGATCTTTTCAGTAGTTTTGGCCTTAAACTACTCATGAAGGGATCCTAGAGGGGATGTTAGGAGCAACCTGTTTAGAACGTCTTGATTGCATTGCTCTCGAGAAAACTTTCATGGGAAGTTTTGGCGAAATTGTCGGAAGTGTTTATTTCTCGCCTCACCAGCTTCTCCTGACAAGGTTCCAAGCGTCATGGGATGCCAGGAGTACAACTCTGTATGTAGAGATGCTGTATCGTGGCAAAATGTTGAAAATTTTGCAATATCCACTGAAAATCACTTCCAATATTACAGCAAATCTTTTTATCAACCTCGAGCAATCCCAAGAATTTCTGAAGGAACTTGCGGTTTCTCAAAGAATCTTCGGCTTGTGTTCCCGTCATTACTGTTGTGGAATCCGGCTTTTGAGACATCAGTAATGACTAATTATGTGAAAATTTGCGGTGAAATTCATGTATTTGTTCAACGGGAATGATGGTTTGTTAATTATCGCATACTCCACAAAATCCAATTTTTTTGAAAATTCTCTTTCTATACTAGTTTTGGCCATATTAAATAAACATTCTCGTGTCTTAATTCTGTCACCAAAACCACCTACAAGAGAAAAAGGTTGATATTAGAATATGAAGCGCATAATTAATTTTGTCTTGTACAATGACATCGTCAAAGAATAGATAAAAAAATACAATAGGTAAATTTAGGCACCCAATCTTAACTTATTCTAAAAGTAGGATAGTTATAACAACTTAACGAAAACAAAACATATAATCAGGAAACTCCCAGAAATACAATAAAAACTCTAATGTATATATTTTTGACCCAAAATATCATAAGTGTTTTACGGTTCATAATAACTACAATATCTACTAATATACTCGTATTATTTTGAAATAATTGAATAATACATATAGTACATATCTGGTTCAATAGTATCCATCATAAAAATGCTTCTTTAATCCACTGTAATTAATTAACTTCACCACTCTAGTTCTAAATGCAGGACTTCAAAATCGTTCACTTATTATTTATTTACGTATTCGCTTCAAGGCGAAGATAACGACTACCTACAACTTAACGCAAGCCTACTAAAATAAAATGACGGTAGATACTTGTTCTCTACGCATTGCGGTACCAATATGTATCAACCGTTTCCGGGATTTGTTTACTTTTTATGTTGACTTTTATCCGCGTTTTTGGGTCAAATACTCCTATGTGGGCCGCCCAGGTAAACAGAATTCCAAAACGGAATTCCGTTTCGAAAATCGTCTTCTTTTACAATGTTTGTAAATATGTGAGCACCGTGTATCTATCACATACTTAAATTATCTGTCGTTGCTTCATTTTTAATTCTTTTTACCTATTGTGGTATAGTAATTTTACTCTAGGTCCTTTTGGAAGAGGCGACTAGAATCAATTATATTATTTTGTAAATTTTGACGTTCAAAAGTGCCACACATAGGTCTATTTGAAATAAATGATTTGACTTTGACTTTGACTTTGAAATATCGATTTGGAATTTCGAAGGCAGCAAATCCATACAGAATCAAGGATCTATCACTCACGTACAGGTTGGCAAAAAAGAGTAAAATGAAAATGAGGGCGCTACTATCGCACTTAGGTCACTTCGAATGAGAAATAAATTCTTAAAATAAATGTGCAACAAAAAACGCTGCTTGTGGATGACCTAAATCAAAACCTAGCATTTGTCGGAAAAGTAGTGCCATCATCGTAGGTCTCATTAAGTAAAATATTTAGTTCCAAATGTCATCACGTCAGACTTTTTTTGTCGACCTGTACTGCCTGTACAGAGTTCTCCGTTCGAAATTTTCTCCGATTCGAAATTCCGAATCGATATTTTAAAACGGAATTCCGTATGAATTTGGCCAGCTTAAGGCTGTCCTAAATAGCTTAAAAGCCTGCATAGCAGAATTAGGATTGGCCTGACTGAATCGGCGGAACTACGGTAAACTGTAGGCTAAAATTAAGCACCACTAAATGAAATCCTGAAATAGCCAGATGGCGCTGCGGCAAACTATGCAGAAGAGGTTACAAGTATAGATAGTCAATACCATCGGTCTAGTTTATTAAATAAATAAGTTAATACCTACTGGAAGGCTGTTTTTAGAAGCAGTTACAAAGTGTTATGTTATGATGCAATTCTGACAGTCAATATGATGGGTAATAAATAAGAAACGATCTGACGGCCTCATCTCATTTGCAAACATCTGTAAGTGAATTATAGCCCTTTTCTGATCAATAAAAACAGTAAATTAAGGATTATAGTCAGGGACATTTATTGCTTATTAAATTGACACACTGCGTCAATTTGTCGTACTTAATACATATTATTTCCATTTCATACAACTGTCAAAGAATGACAGTTGTAATAATGTGATGTGTGTGTGTTGATATGTGTGTTGTTGTCTGTGTGTATTTCTGTTTGAGTATGTGTTGTGTGTGTGTTGTGATGTGTGTGTTGTGTTGTAATTATTATTTTCGTGTTTTGTTATTTCTTTGAGTCATGTTTACCGCAAAAAAATGTAGTTTCTTTTTTTCTAAGTTGTGATTTGAATATACTTACCGGCAATTTAAGTTGGTTGTCAATTTGTTTATTTTTATTTTAACTAATCTACGGTGCTCCAGTCCTGGGCAAAGCTCTCCCTTCGCTCCTTCTATCTTTCGCGACGTCCGCCGCGCTGTTATGATAAGCAATTGATTTCCCTAACTTTATTTAGGTACCCAAGTGCATTTGAAAAATCTCATAGTCAATTTGAGACATTATCTGAGGGCTTGATCTCAATTGTAACCCATAAATAAGTCATTAAATCGGAGGGTCAGACAAATTGGTCGGTCCATCTAATATGTAGGCTCAATTAATAACTATTTATGACATAATCTTTTGTGCTGAGCCCGCATGCAATGGTTTAGTTTGATTGATAACTTTATTTCTTTTATTATAGTTTTCTCATACAGGCTGATTAATAATCTTCGTGTATGGTTTCCCCAGGAATCCGTTGGATGCGAGAAGCACAGAACTGGTCGATGTGGCAGTACTTTGGGGAGCAGCCTATGTTCAGCAATGGACGTTTTTCTATTGATGATAGTTTTCTAATAGTCTCATAAACAGGGTGATTAACGGATATCTGTGGTGATAAATTATCTTCATGGCTATACTATGTTACACCTCTGGCTATCCCCTCAGAGAATTCTGACGTGATGTTATGTTAGGAATCTTTCGTAGTGCATTTTGCAAAGGTTACAGTTCTTTGGTGCATGTTTTTATGTGTAGGTACGTTGAGGGCGTAATCAATTTTTTGAAGATGGATTTGATACTTAAAGAAAAGAAAGTGGCTTATCGGCATAGTGTGGGACGCCACCCCTCTGTTAGATGGACCGACGACATTAAAAAGGTGGCTGGAGCAGACTGAATGCGTAATTATTACTCACGTGCAAATTATGCATCTATACCGAGGTCATCCATCCCATCATGACCTATGCTTCCGTCGTCTTCGGACACGCTAAGCCACGCTATCTCCATAGGATGCAGACCCTCCAAAACCGTTTCCTAAGAAAGGTCACGGAGACCCCTTCTACGTTCGCAATAAGACTCTTAATCTAGATCTCAGAATGCCCACCGTCTAGCAGTTCATGAAACGCCTCTCAAAGCGTTTCTTCGACTCTGCCATAAAGCACCGCAATCCTCTGATTGCGGCGACCGCTCGTTACACTCCCTCCCGTATATGTAGGATACGCCGACCAAGACACTATTCCCAATGACGCTATTACCGTAGCCCCACAGCAACCTCCTAGGTTGACATGCGAAATGCCATTTCACACTGAATGCGGAAGGCGGAGGACAGGGTGTTGTGGCGCGAACTGGGAGCGGTCTATGTCCAGCAGTTGCGACGCGACGCTGAGTTGATTGGTTGAAGAAAAGAAACGAAATTAAGAACTATTTTTGTTTTATTTGATATCACAATAACACACTAAAATCTCAAGTTAGTTTTATGCTATTTACAAAAATATATAAATTCCTTAAAATCTAGACTTGCTTAAAATATTAATGTTTATAATCATAACTCTTTAATTATGAACCCTGAGAGAGACAGATATAATTATAATTTAAATTATAATTAATTTAAGTTAATTTAAAATATTAGACACAACGTATAACATACAATCAAAATGATAAAATAAACAATATCATGGAAAGGGATAAAACAAAAACAAAAATTTGTAACTACAAGTACAATTTTAAAGTTTTTTTTTTTTTTGCAAAATCCGTTTTGTTTCTTTTTTAAAATAATTTACACCGTACTTCACACAAATTATTTAGATTATGTACTAATACTTAAATGGATGAAATAAAACTACCAGTTCTCATATTTTTACCGCCAACGCATAGTAAAAACAGTGGTAAGTACAGATGCTAGTAAGATAGTGACGAAACTGGTGACGTCATAATGGCGATAGGCTGCATTGTAGAAACCACCGTACACTTGGAGGCCTGCAGTTTCAATACTGAAATAGAAAAATTTCGTGTGAGCGGTTTTAATTCTAACAAAATTGAAGTCAGATTTATTTTTCCTTTAGGTTTCCTTACGTCACGAGTAAATATCATATGGGGGTCATAAGGGTAAAAGGACCAAGTTTGTTTCAATGTTTCTTTTTTTAGGCAAAACAAAAATCGGCCTCGTATATACGTAGGTAGGTACAGATGTGAAATTATACGAGTAGAAGTTACCAAGTAACTGAATAAACATATTATCCAATATCATTATTTCTTTCAATATTATCTTTTTTTGTAGGAACGATAGAGAGTATAACGCGAGCCGTTCACCGTGAGCTAAACTAATTTACTTTGTAGTTAGTTTAGCTTGTCAGTTTTTCATACATGTGGAGTCCAAATGTATGAAAGCTTAGAAAATGAACTCATTTTAAAAACCTGTACGGGATGACATTCATAAAAGATCGGTAGGTTATCTTACCTGAATTTACAATAATCTCCATCGTAGCTCCATCCCAGATATTCTCCGGTCCTCAAGTTCTCACTCCTGAGCCAGTCTTCCAAGGGTCTGAAGTAGTCTCTGAGTGCTTCTCCGTTCAGTCTGCCTTCACCGATCGTCTCTTGAAGAACCTGAGTCCAGGGTGCTGATGATCCTCGCTCCATGATGCGCCTGGAATCAATGGGCATATTTTTAGTATTGATGAAAGCTGAGGGCAGTTTTTTTAGTCTCTGAAACCTAGGCATTCGAAAAAGGGCCAAACATAATTTCAAAAAACCATCAAGATAACAGTACATATAAAGTTTTTTTTTTTCACAATACAAAGTTTCTTATGTCGTAGTGGTGCGAAACTTTGAATATTGTAGGATAGCTTATGCTGTAAAAAAAAACATCGGCACTCCGGGAGTGCCGACGGAAGAGAAAACTTGAAAAAAAATCTGCACTGCGGTAATCAACGCGTTGATGTCTTTTTAATGGTCAAAAGCTGGTATCATCACAGTGTCGCGAAAAGGTTGATATATGATGATAAACACCACGAACGAAACCAAAATCATAAGACTCTGTAACCTACAATATCGGTTTACCTAAGCTTGCCTGACTCACATAACAACCTTTATTCAGGTAGGGTGTCAATTGTAGGTAACTCGAGACCAGGAACAAAGTTATATAAGTCTCCACGGCAAGACAATGTGGAACTAGGGCTACCAAACCAAATTGTGTAATGGAGTAAGGCTTCCTATATTCAGATTATGTATGCACTGAACCTATCCGGCATTTGTGGGCATGTGGATAATTTTGACTAATTCATCAAAAACGACGCACATTCTAAAATTGACATTTCTTACAAACGCTTTTTTTCATTCACTATGTTGTTGGCCTTGGCTCATGGGGCTCTCTAAGTCCATCCAGAAAGATACGGTCCCATTCGAAAGTAGTTCGAAATTTCGGAATTAACCATTTTTTGAACGTTCTAAAACAAATCGGGAGTAGGGACAACTGTCATACCGTGGTGTTATTCACTCTTAGGACGGTTTCCAAACTAATCTTATATCCGTAGATTATACGGAGTAGGAATCGACCGTAACTTCGGCCCATACTATAGACATCGTGCTATGGGAATAGGCTTCCAGAAACCAGAATTAGCTATTAAGGAAACAGTCAGTGTTCACTGTTTGTGTAGTTAAAATTGTCGATAGGTGGCCAGTTGCTATCTATGAACCATATTTGGTTACAACCTAGATACTTACTTCGAGATTTCGAGATCTCGCAAGACACTCGAGTTATCTTTTTATGTCAGTTTTATTGCTTTACAACTCCTAATAAAGCCGTTATAATAATATATTTGCATGTATTATTATTACATAAGGATGTTGTTATGAGTCAGATTAATATGCATTGTGTATAGATGAAATTTTAAAATAAGAAATAGCTGTAAGAATAACAGAGGACCGAAAAATGAGGGACTCGATTTTCCCGAAATGATAAAATCATTTTTGCGAGGTCGTCGTTCGATCTCAATTATATGTCTTGTAAAGTGATTAATCATAGCGCAGACAATAAACAGAATCTAATTCTTTTCGGACTCTGAATAAGATTGATACTGTTTTAATCCCAAAAAGTTTTTTTCGTGGAGAAGCATATACTTAACTTGGTAAGGTCAAACGGTAATGGATCAGTTGCAGAGTGTTCGTATGGTCATTATTCAAAATTATTCTATTTGAAACAGAATTTGTATGTTTGTTCTTTGTTTGTTTTTTTTTTATTTTTTTGTTTTTCGGCTGTATAAATTAGCCGGAAATTGTCCGGGGGTTATTATGTGGCAAATGGTTAATAGGCCATCCGTATCTAATAGTAAGTACGTGATAGAAAAATTTACACTTGGCCATGACAGACTACTGAAACTAAATAAAATCTTTCACAAAGCTGAACACCCATCAAATTCCATGCTTCAGTGAAAGTAGCTTAACCTAAATTACCTAACTTCACTGCAGCCAGATGCAGCATGATTCAATAAGATTCTCACAACGCAGTAGCAACGACTGTTATAAAACTGATTTGAATCTGCATGCAGTTATATAAGTGTCCAGTCTATGGGATAAAAGGTAGACTATCGGACTGAGGGTTAAAATGCTGCTTGTTCATAATACCAGCCTTTTATTGTTTCAGAGGAGCTCGTGGCTAAGTAATAGCAGTCGCACGGGTCGATCCACCAGGTTAAGCTACGCTTGCCGGGGTTGGTCCTTGGATGTGTGACCATCTTTACATACCGAGACTCCTCCGTGCCTCGGAAAGCACGTTAAGCCGTCGGTCCCAGCTGACATTCGTGGATCTTTGACAGCCGTTACGGTCGACAGAAGCCCAAAAGTCTTACCAAGGGGTATCGTATTACCTAGTTACTGGGTCATGGAGGTCAGGTCAGATAGGCAGTCGCACCATGTGAAATAATAATATATAATATTCAGGTGCATCTGGTTAGACTGGAAGCTGACCCCCATAGTTGGAGAAACGCAGGCAAATTGATTGATATTGTCCCACGGCGGCAGGGCGAAAGCCTATTCTCATACAAAGACGGCGTAAGTATTGATCATCACGCTCGCTCAAAGCTGTCAAGTAGATAATTCAATAATGTAACTGTGCACTGTGTAACTGTGTACTGTGTGTAAATGTGGGTGTGCCTGCTACAGGGACACCTCTGCCCAACCCTCCGGGGAAACAAGGCGTGATGTTATGTTATGTTATGTGTGTAACTTTATCGCTGGGTCTCTCGTCAGAAGACACAAATTTTAATTATATAGATGTTTTGTTCTCCCAAAAGTATTCAGGTATAAATACCATTTATTAATCAGTATCTATGTGTAGCATTAATCATAAGCTTACAGAGCCTACCCTCCACATTACTATTCATGATAAGGTAGCTAGGCCTCGTGACGTGATAAACAGAGCACATTTGTTTGAATAATACACCCCATTCCCCGAATCACTAGGACATTGCCAGGTACACAATATTGCAATTTAAATATTTAAAGGTAGTGTTTGAAAAATATGGTAAAAATTATATACCTACGTAGTGTAAATTAATATAGGTTAGCCAATGATTCCAGAATATGTAACATTAAAAATACTAGCCCATTCTATTACCAGGTATTGCTTTTTTCTCAGTATGTACCATCGCCGAAAGCCATAACTAACCACCGTAAGGACTATTCTTATGGTATGGTATGTAAATATGGCTACCCATGCCCGGACCAACCACAGCAAGCGTAGCTTAACCTGATCGATCGCCCCTTGCGGCTGTTATTACTTAGCCACAAGCTAGCCTGAAGCTTGAAGACGGAATTTCGTTTCGGAATTTCAAATCGGAGAAAATTTCGAACGGAGAACTTTACTGTTCGTGAGTGATAGATCCTTGATTTTGTATTTTGCTGCCTTCGAAATTCCAAATCGATTTTTCGAAACGGAATCCCGGCCTAAATGTAGTTGTTCAATATATTTACCCTGAATGCCACTGTCTTTCCGCCTGACAAGACAAGGGGCATGTAATTTTAAAGTAGGCACAGTAAGTATACATTTTAGGCACCCAATACTTATGTCCAGCGTGATTTTCGCAACCTCTCCGACCCATATGCCCAGGCTTCCTATATCTCCGTATAATGGTAATTAGGGCAGCGGCGGAGTCACGATTTTAGATTACAATTGTATTTTACATCAGCGTGAATTGTACGCTCGCTGGCGTATTTACTATGTTTTATTTTAGTTAAGTAGCTATGTAACGTAATGTTTTATGCTTTTAGATTGTTGAGTCTAATTGAAGAATGAAAGATTCTTAAAAATAATATCTTATATTTGATTGACGACAAACTTTGGTAGAGGTCGAAAAGTTTTATTGTGCAAAGGATGAAGAGTATGGATAAGTCGATAGGACGATAATAGTGGGAAAGTACTTTTATCTGCTTGAACAAGTCCGACTGTTTTTATTAGAGCTTGATAAAATAACCATGGCAAGGACATTTAGTAAGCAAGGTAAAGATTAATTGATTTAGATAGTGGTAACGGGCACTACTAAGTTCGTCAATTTAGAATTTTGCCAGAGGGTCGTAGCGTAGTTTTGGTCTGGGAACAGGGTATCAAGAGGCGTTTAGAACATTAAAGTATGAATTCTTGGTATTCTTGGTCGACTCCTGGGCTTTTTTTTTTTAAATGAACATAAGGTATAACATCACGCCTGTATTCTCCAAACGGTTAGGCAGAGGTGTAACTATACCCACATTTCGCCAGTTACATATATTCAAGTCCCATGTAACAGGGAGCGAGCCTATTTTTTAACTGAGTGCCAAAAGTTTTTTTGTATGTTTGTTACGCGATTACTCCACCAATTATGAATTGATTTTAGTGATTCTTTTTTTGTTTGGTAGATCATAATTTTAAAGGTGGCCCCATAAAATTTTAATAACTTTTTGGGTAGTTTTTGAGTAAGCTTCAATAATACGTATTTTTTCCCACTTAATATGTGGATGATAAGTTCCTGACACTGTTATTTACTTAGCAGGTGGTATTCGAATTTGTGTGGGGTAGGGTACCACAACTTAAAAGTGAAAAATAAAAAAAAATTACGAAAAAAAATTAAGAATGAACCGACTTCCAAAAAAAAAACACTACAAAGTGAAAAATAACTTTAATTTCGGAAGTCGGTGTCTTTGGTTTTGAATTTTCGTTTTTCGCCACCGACTTCCGAAATTAAAGTAATTTTTCACTTTGTAGTGGTTTTTTTTTTGAAGTCGGTTCTTTCTTACTTTTCATAAGAATAAAAACCAAAAAATGGCGTTTGTAACTACTATGTAAACAGTGTAACAATATCGATGGACCGCGAATCTGATTACAAACGCGTTACGCTTGCTGTAACTAGACTGCTAAATGTACCAGGCTGCCATAGTACAGTAGGAGGTAACAATGTTACAACAGCCGTTGTACTCACTTTGGGTCCAGTTGGCAAACTAGTCGATGCACCAGTTGATTTCAGAATTGAGATTTACTAAGACTGTATATCTGTGAGGTCGCCTGAATTTGAGTTTTCTAAATCTCACCTAGCTTCAATTTTGACAAACATTCACGCCTGTCATCACCGAATGGTTAGACAGAGGTGTACGTTTATAGTACATCCACATTTAATTAATGAGTTTCAGTCTGACGAGTCTTTTGAGTTTGACTTATTAATAAATTATTTCTAAAAGCGCCATTAAACAATTTATCTACAGAAAAAAAAAATCTGTCATAAACTTGTTTCAACCGCAGTGTCCTCACTCGGTCAAAACCAGAATTAATAAATCATCTGAATAAACTACTTAAAGTAAAAAAAAAAAACAGTTTTTATGGCAATAAAAAATTCAAATCAAACGCTAGCCTTTATCTTTATTATGACTTCGTCGAGAATTTCTAAATTTTAATGCGTTGTTTCATAATTTAAATCTAGGTCTTTGATTTTTTTGAGCATCAACTGTCACAGATTTGAATTCTTGTCACCAATGGCATGTTAATAAAAAATGCATATTTCGAAAATATATATAAGTGCTATAAAATAACTCGAATAGCAGAATTAATATTTTTTTGGCTTTTTCACTCCGATGTGGCTATGTCTGTCCTATTACTCCTATTCTCAGCATTTTCTCAATTAATTTTGGGTTCCACAGTATCTAAGCCGCTGAATTTTGTAATCCCTTTTGTGCTTACTACGTCACTGATGCAATGGGATCTAATTAACATTTTTTTAAATTAAATGCTTCATAAAATTTTGTCTTCTGTAACCTTAACTACATTGCTACTTTTATGCAATTAAATATTTGTTTCAAACTCGTCTCACATAGGATAGAATTTTAACCAAATGGCTACTAACGAAATATGAATTTAATATGCACTTGCTTAACTGTGGGATGGCCTTAATTACTTTGTCAGTACTGCGCTTACTGTTTGAAGTATTTTCATGATTTATATGTCGACACCCCTCGGTATCTCAGACAGCACGTAGCCTTTGGGTCCTGGCTGTCATTCTTAGATCTTTGTCAGATGTTGCGGGTAATCAGGAGCCCAAAAGTCTGACAACCAGTCTTACTTAAGGGATCCGTGGGCGGGTACCGTGTTACCGAGTAACTCGGTTGCGGAGGTCAGATAGGCAGTCGTTCCATGTAATATACTGGTATTCAGCTGCATCTGGTTAGACTGGAAGCCAACTCCAATATAGTTGTAATAGGCTGATTGATATTGTCTTAACTTCATGTCGTGTAGTCCCTGATCAATAATAAATTGATCAATTTATCTTCACCTGATTGTTTTGCCTTAGCGATGAATAAGGGACTACAATAAAAGGCAGCTTGATTTCAGCGTTCTCAAAATTGTCAAGAATATTAGGTAGCAGAGACAAAACTAAAATGTAGTGGTATTGTCATTAATTCTACGTTTTGTAGAGTCTACTTTTCTAGTGTAATAATTATGCAATGGAAAGATCTGCCCTAAATATGATTGTAAATACTGGAATGAAGATTTTTTATACGCAACCAAGGATAAAATTTATCACTAGCTTCAGAACAAAATTCAACAATGTAACAATATTAACGAATAAAATTTAATAATGCAACCCGCATCCATAGCGTCAAGTGGTTACATCCGCGCGGAGACGCGCAATTGTCTGCACCATGCTTTATTTTTATACCCTCTAGCCTAAGAAAATTCTGTTCTATTTGTTTGAAATAGAGTTTAAATTACTTTGAAAATTAATTCTTCTTTGGGACATTTTCACCCGAATGAAGTTGAACTCTATGTGAAAGTGGGACCGTTGAAATTAGATCGGATCTATGTTCTATTTTTGAGAACGATATTGCTAAGTAACGTAGACTGTATTTAAAAGGGATAAGAGCGGTATTACATTGAAAAAAATGTGTGTAATTAGTGGTGTGAATAAACTAAATTTTGTTGAAATTAAAATGCATTTTTTTGTCACACAATTATAAATTCAAGGTAATTGACATTTACTCGAAAATTGAAGAGGTTTTAAAATGTAATAATTTTTAGTAAAATAAAATAACCGGTTAAAAGTATCATCTATAATTAGGTAATAAACGAAATGCTGCTAAGCTGTACAAGTAACCCAGGGTCTAAAATACACAAAAACAAAAGAAAAAGAAACATAAGTACTTAATCTTATTGGAATAATGTACTCAAACTCAAAGCATTTACCTATTTAAAACAAAAAAAAATACAATTACAGGCACTTTTGAATTGTGAAGGGATCGGTCACTCAGAAAGATGAAGCTAGTTGCCTATTAGTGTCTGTGTCTGTATCTGTACGTTGCAGATACAGTAGAGAGTAATATACAATATAATTGGTTGCATGAAGTCCCTACTCAGTTTTGGAAAAGTTACTCAAGGAGAACACATAATATACAAGCACAATCAGGATAGCCTATCACAAGCAAAACTACTTGAAACTACTGTTAAAGCCTGTCCATAAAAGACAATTCACGTACTTATAGATTTACCCGTTGCGAAAGCAAATTCGAACATTATCTGGAATTTTGTCCAGCTACGGAAAAAAAATGTAAGAGTTACCGACATAGCTTGCAGAGTAAGCAAGCTGAAGTGCAAGTGGGCTGGCCATGTTTGTCGAAGGACCGATGGCCGGTGGAGCAGACAGACGAGTTCAGGAGTGGAGACCGCGTAGCGGCAGGCGAAGTGTGGTCGTTCCCCAACTAGATCAACCAATGACCTTAAAAAGGTGGCTGGGACAGACTGATGTGGAAGACGGAGAAAGGGGTGTTATGGCGCAGAGAAGCATATATCTAGCAATGGACGACGATAGGCAAAGTTGACCCAAGACAAAAAAACATCAGCCATACCCACTAAATTCGACTAGTCTCATAAATGGTAGACCACAACGTATATAATTCAAATGTAACAGTTACGGTCAAGGCCGCTTGGCTTCACGCTCCACGCGAGATTATATCAAATTGAAATGATTATACATATTATTGATCACTATCACTTGTATTCAGCTGGTTATCTATTCGTGTGGATTTAGAATCTTAGAGATTGTAGTGATTAGCTACTGGATGAAAGTGAATGTTTTATTAAGTTCTTCTAGCTTAACAGACAGCTGTGCTGCTGGGAGTTTTTCGCGCCACTTCTTCTTCTCAGCTAAAGCACTAGGAAGTGGTGAAAGGCGGGCGTGTCTAATGTAATTTTTATGTTCAAAAAGGGTTGATTCTCAGCCTAGTTTGAATAACTGACTTATGATTTTTAACTTAGATTCTTGTGGGGAAAGGATATTGCGCCTGGTCATATTGACACCAGTTGGAGTACTAACGAACGAAGGAACTTCTTTCAACACAACTATATTAAAAGGACTACGCATACTCCAGAATTTCAGACCTTTGTGTTATTTCCACAGAGACCTAAAAGTTAATTTTCTAACAGTCTTTAAGTAGCTGCATACTCCTTTTGCTTCGTTAACGTTCATACATCTGGTCCTACACGTACGCCGGAAAGAAGTCGTCAGTTTATTTTTAAAGTAACTACGGGAGCACTGGTGGCCTAATGGTAACAGCCGCGACTTACGAGTTGTAGTTCCAAGGTTCGAACCCAGACAGGCGCTTTACTTTGTGTAAATTGTTTCATCACCACTGCTCTCAAAACGGTGAAGGAAAACATCGTGAGGAAACAGGCATGTCTTAGAACCAAAAATTCGAAAACATGTGACATCTACCAACCCGCACTGGACCCGCGAGGTGAATTACGGCCCGGTCCCTCTCACCGAGAGGAGGCCTAGGTCCCAGCAGTGGGAACATTGTAGGCTGATTATGAAATTGTCTACATGTATTGAGGTGATTGCCCTTCTACAATTTAAGTCCAGCCTAGATAGTAGTGCAGTTGTTATTATGCAGAGGTTGCTCCTTTACATACATCATCATGTATTATGCCATCTACCAGTTTCTTCAATGCAATTAAAAATAATTAAGATATGGTACTCACGTCAGAATCTTCCCAGCCTCAGGATTTCTGTAGAAGTCACATTTGTGGAGTGGTCGTGATGGGTCCCCGGGTATGTACTGACCGGTCCGTTCGCACACTGCCCGGTAAATCTGGAACTGTAGAACTGTGCTCACGAAGTATCTGTGGACAATGGAAAAAGTAGTTTTAGTCTTTTATACGGGATACTTTTTTGATGATCCTGATTGATTTTTCATTGAAGGGAAAAGGTAAGTGAAAGATTTGAATCATGGTTTTATCCCTACAGGCAAAGAAGAGTTTGGGGGACAGCAAAATCAGAATAGAAATTTTCGTTTTATTTATGAATATTGACATGAGATGAAAAGAGACTTGCAAGGTAAAGAACAAGCCCTCTTGCCTGCTTACAACAAAAACAACCATCAACAATGAGTCTACCAAGATTGTTGGTGAGTTTAGAAGTTTCTTTCGTTCTTGGCCACTCTTAGGTCAAGTAATAGAAATTTACAAGCGTACAGGTTAAGGGCGCACCGAGCTTTTGCCGCTAATGAATTGGATAGAGCAAGCTAAAGAATGGGCTATTCGCGCACTCCTTAAGGTATTTCCCTCATATTATTAAAATAAATACAGCTTTTGAAAATGTAAAAAATCTATACCTACGTTATCGAAAACGTGTAGTTTTGTTGTTACTATTATTTAAAAAAACTGATGACCTTCCGTATATACGCCGTACTAAGGGCTTATGTTGTTTTTGAGAGATTAAGTACTTTGGTTTTTTTTTTCTACCGAGGAAAATACAAGTAATCGTATTTCTAAAGTGTACGATTTATAAAATGAATCCTTAAATATCTTACATATTAATTGGCTAACTAAAGATTAAGTAATAACGATGCAGCGAGGAAACGAACGTAATTATTTCAAGTTTATTGGTGATCCTGATATTTAATGATGATATGATATGATAATATGATATTTTTGACCAGCTTTGATAGTGGCAACGTGTATACCATTTAAGGCGAGGTTAACGAAACTAGATTTACGCAAACGCGTGTCAATAATACCTGACATACAATTTGATTCCGTGATCATTATGACAGCTTATCGTATTCAAATATCTAATATTCTCACGGGAATTGAGTACATTACGTAAGTCATGTTAATTCACGTTGATAAAACGTCGGTTCAGTGAATTAATACGTTAGCGACCAGTTAGCAGTCGTTTAGTAAATACGGCGGTTAAAGGAAGTCGAGAGATAGAAATTATTGGTTTGTCTCGTTTGTGTGGCAAGCGGTAAATGGGTCAGTTTTGTTAGGTAATTAAAATGTACTGAGAAGGGCTATTTATATGTAGAGCCTCATCTAGTTTGTACTCGAAATGACGGTTTCTATGATTCACTGATCGTTATTTATTATTTAAAGTTAAATATTACGATTGGAGTTGTAAAAGTAAAAAAGAAGAGTGAAAGAACACTATCTTTCCACTTCGTCATAGTTGCGTAGTTATTTATTTTTTATATATTTATTTTTTATTACATTATAATTAATCATATCTTAGTGATATTTATTTTAGAAGTAGGATGAGTAATTATATTCTCGTATTATTTGCTTTATTTTATTATGTGAATTGTTTTGATTTTATATGTATTTTACTTTCTCTACTCTACTACACACGGTGTCTAAATCTCTTTTATCCTCTGTCCTATCGCAGGTATGCTGAAAGAGATTTTAGAAATAAGCATCACCTTTGTACGTATTTTTCTGTTCTTTTTGTCTTGTCTGTTTATATAATATTTATATGATATGTGTACATAAATGGTTAAATAAATAATAAAGTTCAAAAAAATTTTTATTACGCAAGAGGAAGATTTTTACGATACTCTTTCAATAAGAGTGGTGGTAGCCTATTTTGATAGCAAAAACAGGTTTTAATTTATTGAAATTGACTGCCCTTTGACTAGTGGTTGCAAGCGCTACTGCTGAGCATGAGGTCCTGGGTTCAATTTCCAGGTCGGGCAAAGTGTTATTGGGTTTTTTCCATGTAGAATTTCTCAGCCCGGAGTCTGATCTGTGCCCGGTTGATGGCAATAGGTTCGCCCCCTATTACATGGGACTTAACATAACTGGCGAAATGTGGGTGTACTATAGGTTACACCTCTGCCTAATCCTTCGGGGAAACAAGGCGTGATTTTATGTAAATTCTATAAATAAATTGCTTAGTTAAGTTGCGGCCACCAAATTTATATAAATTACTACTTCTTATTATGTCAGGTTGGTTAACTTTGCCTTCGAACACATAATCTTAATTGACAACTGTGTCGCATACCAAGTTTTTTTTTTAACCTTCGACAAGCTCAAGAGTGTTTACAAACAGCGGTTGTATAAGAACTTCAAAATGCATTTTTAATGTTAATTATATTAAACTCGGAGTAAGAGCCTGTTGATCCGTCACACAGGGTATGCTAGCATGGACGCCAGTCCTTCAAAAAGGATGATATTTTATGCATTTTTATCAAAACGTTGTAATTCTTGGGAAGAGAGAAATAAATAAAAATAAAGGTTTATTTTAATTGCAATTGCATACCTATTCAACTGTTGGCTAGCCAAACGATGACCACGACTACTGCGGTTAACAAAAGGTTATATTTTATGTCGTCAGTACCAGTCAGTACAAATGAGCGACTGTTCTCTGGTTACGATGCCGTTGCACTGTCAATACAGATATTAAAGATAAGCACAATACTTCTTTAAACTTTGTGAATTTTGTGAACAGCACGCATCATCCGTTATGTGAGCTCCAGTATAAGTTTGAAATTGACAGAAGTATGAGTATAGTCTACGCTTTTAATGATTATAAACAGAACTAAGCTTGAGATAGAGTCTTGTGGCAGACGGGTAGATATGAAAATAAATAAAACGCGAAAATATTTTTCTTTCTTTCCTTTCTATACGAAACTGATTGCTGGGAATGGGTAGCACGGAATCCTAATAAGAAATTATTACCAATAACCAGTCCGATTAAATACTACTTTATATCGACAGGTTGCTAAAACTAAAAAGCTACATTAAAAAAAAGATGTCAATCATCAAAATTACATACCTAAACTAAACCTGTCTTTCGAATTAGTCCGCTAAAACTAATAGCTATAAAGCTGTGTTACAGACTGAGTCAACACTGTCTATGAGACAGACTAACGCTAATGAAAACAATGACAGTGAGAACATTTGCAACAACAACAATCTAATTTGACAATATGTACTGAAAAGCTGAAGTGGCTGGGCTAGCCACCTTAGAACCGATGACCATTGATGTAGAAGTGTTTTTGAGTGGAGACTGAATTGGCAGACATTAAGTAGGACGCCCTCAGACTACGTGGAGTGATGAAATTCGTGGGGTGTCTGATATAGTTTGACCAAACCGCCGCTGTACCACGTCATAGGTATGTCTGCGGCGAGACCGAGAAGCAGTGCAGGCCGCTTCGCTATAGAAATTGGATGAGAGTAGCCGTGGTCCGTGTATCGAGGTAAATGGAATGTCATTTGGAGACATCTGTGTCCACTGTCCAGCAGTTCCTATACTGTAATAGACTAATAATGATGATAAAAAGCCTGTTGGACAAAACTGTTTGTTTATGCATTGTCTGTGATAGACAAACCTTTTGTTGTTTCAAGTGTGTACACTGTCTTACACTTAATTAGCGAAGTCATTTCACTGGTTCAATAAGTGCGTGCAACTAGTATGTTAAGAAATTGGCCCAGTTTGCATGTTAGAATTGTTTCAAAACGCTATGGCTGTTAGATCGCGTGTTTTTGTAATAGGAGCATCGGTGGTGAGTAAAACGATGCTTGACGTGGTAGTAATAATAATAATATTAAGTGTCGTATCGCGTCGGTCGTAATGCAATCATGATCGACGTGATACAATTTAGATATCGAATCATTACGGCACTACTGATTTTACCAATGAGGGGAACATTAGTATCACCACCACCACTAGTCACCTTCTTTTAGAGAAAGCCTACTAAAGCACTGACAAATTTCTGAATGATAAATTTATCTAATTTCTATAATTGTGTCTTCCTAATTACTTTGACATTAAATTGACAAATTTTATTATACATTTTGAGTTGTTGACACTATTCTGTTGTACTGTGGCTGTTAATTATTTGTATAATGGATAAATGTAGAATTATTTAATTAAATGTATCTACCTACTTATATTTGTACGCCGTTAAGGTAAAACATGATTGTGGTATAATTTAATTGTAACATCTTGCATGCCATGTGTGTGTATATTCATGTTTTGGACAAATAAATGATCTTTTATATTTATCTAGTCGGTCATTCTTCCATACAAAATTAAATGTAGCATAGTGATTACTCGTCTGTTTGACGATGTACGTTCAAAACTAAAAATTATATCAAGTATATCGAGTATTATCGATTATATCGAGTTCGAGCTATCGACGAGTGGAACCTTAAGGGGTTTATTTATAAACGTTGCTTAAAGTTAAGTAATGATTAGCGACTGTTTAATCATACATTTTTGACCTTTGATTGAAGAAAAGACCAATGAAGGGTTCAGTAGTTGGGATGAATAAACCTAGAACAAACTTAACATTGTAGTTGAAAAATGTTCTTCCATACATCGATATACGTCTCGAACAATTTTCCAACTGCAAATGTAAGTTTTTTAAAGCAAAAAAAAAGTGATAAAACTACAAAAACGGATTTTGACAGTTTTCCTTTACTTGCTGTGAGACCTTGCTTCTTGCAAAATTTCATGATTTTAGGCTACCGGGAAGTACTCTAGGTTTTGATTTATTTGCGAGTATTAAAATGTGTCGCTTAAGTGGCCGTATTTTTTTATTGCATTGACTTAGATTCCAAGGGACCATAGATCTACGTATTTGATATTAATTTCAACTTAATACGTCCAAGCGTTCCTGAGAAAAAGGGTGTTGACAGACAGACAGATGGGCAGACTTTTAAGGGTTCCGTTTTGTCTTTTGAGGTACGGAACCTTAAAAATACAATAGTTATCGTGAAAATACTTAGTCTACTCATAGTAAATCTAATATTATTAAAATAAATTAATCAATTAGGCATAAAACTTAACATTACCAAGCATTTTGATGTTGCTAATAGCATTAAGTGTAGCTGTCGATAAGCTCTCAACAGGTCATTACAAACATCCATGAATCCATCGTAATCACACACAAATGAAGCAATTTTATGAACTGTTTACGCTCATTAGCACGTTATACGATGAATATCTCAATATAATTACCGTTCCAACTACATATTTAACGCCAGTTTTTTTTTTCACATGAAAATTCCCAGGAGTTGGTAGACTACGTTTGCGATTTAGTTTCCAAACTTGTAAACAAATATGTGTTTTTGGAAAAATAACTTTACACCCAAACCGCTTTATTTGTAAACGTTGCTTTTAAAATAAAACCCATAGTGTTCGGTTGGCGCTACAATTTAAAAAAAAAAGACTTTTAAATAGTACTATTATTTCTGAAAACAACTTAAATAATAGTGGCAATCATAGAGTTGATGAATATCAATTTCCACTTAAAAGAATGTTTAAGTAGAAATAACATCAATTGGAAACAAAAATTTGGATAGAGTTTAGGTAAACGATTGATACGATTTCAATAAAGCGGTTGGTCGATAAGTGAATGATGTGGGTTTACGCGGGTCTCAGTTAACAATCAAGTTGTCAAATACAACTTGATTGATAGCGGTGTCGTCTCGAGAGGCTGAATAAACCGTTTCCCTTTGTTGACTTTCTTGAAAATACTGGGTCAAACGTACAGGCAACGGCACATCAGTGGTAACACTTGCCCTCGGAGAATGACCATTACTGCTATGGCATAAGACGCTGTCATTGTCAAATTGTGTCCACTGATTTGCGATTGACTTTACCTAATTACCGTATATAAACGATAAACGGTTATCGACCGATTTTGCCTTTTAGATTTAAATACGTAAATGCAACGAAATTATTTACGAATACCTACGTAATCGGTAAAGGTAATGATGAATACTCAAATAAAAATTAAAAAAAAGGTTTCCTTTATCTTTAGATCTTGCCCTAGATAGATTAACCTACTATTTTATGCAAGAATATCTGATATAGTGTGATGTACATAATTATGTACACATCTCACCGCATTGGGAAAGAAGAGAGTGTTTCTAGTCCTGTCCATCCTCGAAAATATATATTACAATACAATAATAAATTAATTACCCATCAAATATAAACAAACTAATATGATAATTAAAATTAGTATGATCCTAATGTACTATCGAAGAAACGCGTATCCAAGCAGTTTGAAAACAAAATCCCGTGCACACGACCTTTTTTTTCTGTAGGTAAGCGTTACTATATTAGCCGAGCGCTGCAAGCAGAAATACTCCTTGCGGTGTATAGATATGCGTTTCTTCGATGGTAGTAATCTATATACATATTATACCGATTCCGTCGCATCGCATCGCCCGACCGTTCTATTACTTCGTTCTTTCTAACGTTTTTGATCGGCTCCTAAGAGTCGTAGCGTGATATTAAATAGCTTATAACTTTCTTCAAGAATTATTCTTCAAGACTATTAAATGCAAAACGATGTTTTCATATCTGACTGGTAATTCGCGAGATTAGCGCGTTCAAACAAAATATAAATAAAATAATAGTGGCACTCTAGGAGTGCCGACAGAAGTGAAAACTATAAAACATGTTCCAATGTAGGTATCATAACATCTCCTGCTTCGGGACCGCGGTAATCAACGCGTTGATGTCTTGTACTGCACAGATCGTCTGTTGGCGAGTAAAAATACTTGCATAGACATATAAATAAATGCATTCGTAATATAAATAAAGAGCACAACCGCGTTTACAAAAATGAGGTGTCGATAACGGTGTCGCGAAATCAATGGTAATGGTCCCATCTCAAAAATGCCCAACGCGCCTAAATAAGTTTTCACTTTAAAAAAAACAAACTGTCATATGTGTATAACCGCGTTGTTCTTCTAAACTTAGCAACGGATTTTAATGCCATTTTCACCAATATTTAGACAATTTATTCCGGAAAGTTTATGTGTATAATATATTAATATTAGACTTTTATAGGTATAATCTCAAACCAAATAAAAACCAAGACAGAGCGCTGCGAACAATACAGTGAAGTATACCATAACTATACCTCCGCTCTGTGCATACACGCTCACACGCACACATTTACAACCATTTACTTACAATAAAACTACACCTCACTAAGTGCACACATGTTTACGAAACTAGCGTCACATCACTGTTAACAGCGCTTGTCTTGGTTTTTTATTTCTTCGGAGAGTATAATAAAGAAATCTCGATGTTTTGTCAAGTCATAAAAACCGTGCGAAGCAGCGTCGGGGTGCTAGTTTAACACTAAAACAAAGAAGTAATTACTCTAATTACAAATAATTCAGCCACATATTTTATTACGTTGTCATAAAAATGAAACAAAAAATAACTTGCAGCAACATTTTAGGCGCCAAGGTGAGACATAATGGCTAATAATTACAAGCTTATATTTAAAATAAAACCAGTGGTTCTATTTCGAAGATGGATTACTCTAATTTATTAGAAACGTTCCTAAAGTTCAATACGGTAAAGGCTAATTGAGCTATTTCACGTTTTTATCATTTCTAACATGACAATATTATCATGGACGTTCACATCCACGTCCAGAAAATAAATGTAAAAACGTGCACGTTATAACGATATCGCGGTCAAAAATTCCAAATCGTCTTTCATATATTTCCATACATTTTACTTCCCTGTGTTATCTTGTCGCTGTGACGACGTCCGCGATAATATCGCCACGTCAGAAATTTAAAAGCGCATATTGGTTTGTGGTAAAAAAATTGCACTACAGTGTCTTTTTCCTTACAAGTCTCATTTGGTAAACAAACACTGTCACAATATAAAAACCACGAGCTTTTAAATTAATCATCACACACTGTAGGTCAATGAATCTGCATAGCCTTTTCCCAACTATGTTGGGGTCTGCTTCCAGTCTACCAGATGCAGCTGAATACCAGTAGTTTACATGGAGCGACTGCCTGTCTGACCTTCACAACCCAGTAACAAGGTAATAAGATGACCCATCACCCGCGATCACACACTGTGCGTCACTGTTTGTTAATTACCTTTCCAAGTGAAGTGGTGCAAACTCCCCAGCAGCACACTGTGCACCACTTCTTACTTAGAGCTCAGCTAGAGCTGCACTAGGAAATGCTAAAGGGCTTTTAGGGGGACTTTCTCATGTAATTTTGACGTTCTAAAGGTGCTGATTCTTAGCCTAGTTTTAATAAATTACTTTTGATTTTAACTAATTAGAAAATAAATCGTCTCTCTAACTGTTGTGTGTCAGTTTCTTTCTAATACATAATATAATTTTCTTAAAATAAATTCGCATAAAAATTATAATTTTATGTAACTCGCCAATAAGGAAGATTAGCGGTGACCTATAAAAGGATAGATACATATCTGAATTAATTATCTATAATAATGATTTCCGTTTCAAGTATTAAAGTCTATAAATTCTATGCATCCGTCAGTTTACTAAGGAAACTCAAATATTTTGTAACAGTTATTACTGCATAGAGGTATACCATCAATCAGTTGAAATTATTCAATTCCTTGGTAATGATAGCCAAGAGTTATTGATAATGTGTAATAGGCTTTATGATGTAATGTGGGATGTGGTGTTAGTTGCAGCGATACTGTTTGCAAGGGTTGATCAGCATGATCATTTCAGTCGGAAGACGTCCATTTCTGCCATAGGCCTCCCCCAAGCATCGTAACTTCGACTGGTTCTGTGTTTTTCGCATCCAGCTGATTCCTGCAATCTTCTGAAGGCCTCATTCCACAAATAGCAAAACATCATAAAACGTTACATTGCTACTCTTCCTAAACTGAATTTTAAATTCAGAATTTTGAAGAGATTTTTTTGTAAAAAAAACCACTATACTTAATTGTGACCAGAAACATGTTATTTTTTTACTACTTATGGTTCCGTATAAGGCTTAATCTTGCTCGCTTAACTAGAGACATTCTTGATCCATTAGCTATGTGTTATTGCAGTTTTCCAACGATTCAGTTGCTATGCTGTTTTTATTATTCAATAAATTTCGCTTACACTTGCATCAAACCTCAACCCATTCATTTCAATTAGGTCCGCTAAAGTCCATTACAGTAATAAATTAAGTGTATTACACTTACTCCAGGGCTACTGTATCGGAACCACTGAGCCACGCTTCAGAATGTGGTTGACGAACATACTGAACAGGCATTCACGCCTCAACACGTTTTTGGGTGAGCAGACTTCTAGCTGTCATCAAAGTTGAAGTGATGTATAAACTTGTTCGCTGTCACAATTATGTGTAATGCAGATTACGTAGCTATAAATAAATAACGTATTCGGTGCTATGCAATTTGTAAGTCATCGTATTGCAGGCCATTTGACAGTTGGCATGATGATATAGTTTGCGATTCAGGTTCTATAAATAACGACTAGGCGCGACTCGTTCCTCGTTCATAGATATATTCTTTTCTAATACATTTTATTGTTGAAATTGCTTACAGTACATAATAAGCAATTAATTCTCTGTTTTGTATTAATTCCTTATTAGTAAATGTACTTAAAAGCTGATCCAAAGAGACCAAGAAAATGCTTTATTAGTAAACTGCAAAATTATTTCCTAATTCACACATTCTACTAATAATTTTGATAGTTGCTATCTGAATTGATCTATTAGAAATTAACTTAGTTTCGAAGTGATCTTAGATTTTTCATCGACCTCGACCGTACCTTAAAAAAAAAAAACTATGACTTGAAACCAACACTCCCAATTACGTATCATACTTTCAATCACAATCTGAAGGAAATTCCTAATCCATTGCTTATTGAAAAATTCGTCCGTTCGTTCATTACGCACTGTTGTCGAACTATCAAGATGAAAGGTACTGCCATTGTTTTCGACTACCCCGCACGAATATTCAAACTCAAATGTCAAAAATGTGCTAAGATCATAATATTGTTATATAATTTCAATGAAGATATCAATAAAACCAATACATAAAAATAGTGGGTAATAGGTAGGTACATTCTACGTTAATTTCAATCAACTCTATTAAATTCTAATGTAAATGACTTCTCGATACCAAACTGAGCCGCGCACAAAAACTACAGCACCTCGATAAGACCCAATTAACTGTTACGTCCATTTGATTTGTTGGGATGTCAGCAGAAAATGTGGTCGAGCTGGCTCCGAGCACAAACATGACTGTATACAATAAAATTCATAAAGAAGGTGAAGAAGACTAAAGAAAGAACTATCTATTATATTATGATTGATGATTTGATGACTGTAGATCGCTCGCCAGAGATGTCAATATTATTTTGATATCATTTATAGGACGAGCATCCAAATAAATGACGATGATCAAATCAATACAGGCGTTTAATTTTATGAGAATGAAGAGAAACCCAGGAAACTCCGAAGACGAGATGAGAGCTCCGATCGGAGGTGGCTGACAAAATCTGATCTGATTTTGAAATGTACAAACGTTATAATTATTATCATGAGTTCGATGAAGATATCAATAGAATAATCATTAGTCTGATAAGTATATTTAATATCGCAAACTTTAAAGTAAAGTTGGATAATACTCCTAATGCAATCACAGGTGACGATAATATCAGGGACGATAACTTACCTGATGGTGCAAAAAGAAGTGCAGCCAGAAGTTAAACTTCTGCACATACTTTATTGCGCATACGCACAAACACAGCACTCTACAAACATCTACCATTGAAACATGTTGGTTGCAGAATTATTATGTAATGGGGAAGCGTTTAGACACAAACTTGAGCTGAACTACGAGGGAAACTTGCCAATGGGACAGGTTGACGTTAGTGGAGATTTTTAGAATAGCTCGCTGTTTTATTAGACTCTGTTAGTATCTTCATGGGTTTTTAATGCGTGGAGGTAAATAAACGTTGCAGTCGGAAAAATAAATTGTTAAGCACATTGAGGACCTACGTCAATTAGTCCATTCATTATAGCCATCCATACAACTGTCAAAGAATCAGTTGTCATTTGAATATGCGTACAATTTAAGTTGGTAGTCCATTTGTTTAACAGTTAATTTCCCTGACTTTACATAATAGGCGATAACAGAATGGACACTAGGAACTGACCAAAGAATTGTTGGTAGAACAGACCGTTTATATTGTAATAATATTCAGAAAAAGACAAGTGACAAGGATAGTGGCGTTAATATGAAAGGGATAGATTCTATACTACTGATTGATAAGCTTAAGACGAAGAACACTTCGTGGTTCTCGGAAAATTAAGTCTATTTTCTATAGAAGTTTGGGTGATTTATAGTCATGCTCGGTAGAGATGTAGTCGTCTTTACCAATACAACACTTACGCCCGAGATGCTTCAAAATGGCTGTTACCAAATTAGGAATATTGGTTTACAGATAAAAAATTACGCAAAACGTATCGTAAGTATACATTTAAATAAGATTAATCAGGCGTGTAGAACTGTAGGTCAATATCAAATACAGGTACTCATTTACAGATCGAAAAGATTTAATGAGCTAGCAGATGAGTCATTACGAAATGACTTGAGTAATCAGCTGATGTATAAGTAAGCAATGTATTTGCATTTAACTAGTGTTGGTTAAAGTTAATTGGTTTAACACGCTTGTGTCAAGAGGATGGACAGTGGTATTCAATCACAATATCGTTTGCCAAGAGTAATCAAAGATTTGCTTCACGATCGTCTTTTTAAGGAAGCCCAAAAACCTCTGCTCCCGAAGCATGACTACTTTTAACTCAACTCTTCTAAGAACAGACATATCTCTTTCTATTCAAAGTCATATATTTCTCGTTTTATTTTGACAACGAGGTATAGTTTTTTTTTAATCTGTCATTTTGTCTTTCATTTCTCCTGTTACTACGTGTGCTTTACGCTATGAACTCAATATTTTCATTTTATAAATACCCAATTATAACCACAACATCTTCAATATATTTATTGAATTTTTCTGACTATATGCTATTTTAATTTTAATATCTCGTACTGTTAAAAAGCATTGTCAGCAAACCGCAGCCTTCCCCATCTTACTTACTACTGTCAGCTAAGTTTTCCTTTTTTTGAATAGTCTTTACTGTCATACTGCTAGGCAAAGACCTTCCTCAAGTCCTTCCAGGAACTCTTTTCCCGTGCCGAGTCAAAACAAGCCCTCGCGGTACGCGTCCAGGTCATCTCGCCATCTCTTTCTGGGCCGGCCTTGGCAGCGCCATCCATTTTCAGGCACCCATTATATGGAAACTTGCCCAGAGGTCATCGTACATGCGGCTGATGTGACCCCACCCCAACCTACCTACCTACGTCCACTATAATTATTATATAATTTTTCCTTAACTATCTATGTTAAATTCACTTTCTATGTCTGATGTTATCTTCGATTGACGTTACCTAGTTTTAGCGTTTTTTTAAAGAAAATTAGAAAACAATTACGCAATCAAGATTTTAAACACATTTCTACGTAACATTTCTAAGAACCACTAGATTTGCAGGTCGCATTCAAATTCTGTACAAGTAAGCCTTACAAAAAAGTTGTTTACTACTAACAAGTACGTACTAGTAAATGCAAGCAGATAGTAAGTTGGATACCAACACTGGTTAACTTCAACACTGGAGAAAATACAGGAAAATGTATTTAAATTATCCTGTTTAGCTGTTCAACTTCTTAATCAATATTTATGAATGTTTCTTATTCAATAGATTCGTTGTTTATGATTTTTAGATAAGGTTTGAGTCACCAACTGGTGTTAAACATAACATCACGCCTGTAATTCACGAAAGGTTAGGTAGAGGTGTACCCACAGTGCACCCACATTTCGCCAGCTATGTTTAAGTCCCATATAGGGGGCGTATGCCCATTGCCGTCAACTGGTGGCAACACTCACGGAGTCTAGATTCCGGGCTGCTGCTGACAAATACTTGATGAAAAAAAAACCAAAAACACTTTGCACGACCTTTTTTTTTAGTTGGGTAATTATCAAATAACTTCTCCTGCTCTGGCCGGAGCGGGAGGGCGTGTCAGACTCTTACTGACTAAAACCCACCCATGTTCCTTCAGTTGCCTATATCTTACCAGGGGCCACGGTATCCCTTTCGGACTTTCCCACAAACACGGCAGGCATCGGCCCTAGCTGACCCCGTCAGTTGTGCTGACATCTCTTTGAGGCGCGCGTGGAATACAACACGCCGTCGACCTGGGCCTAGTCCTTATCGGACGGCGAGCTATTCATTGCTCACCGTCCGCAAGCCCGTGCCTACGGTGTTCGGGAATCGACCTGGGATTCCCGACGCCCAGGGCGTCTTCTGCGGCAGCTAGGGGCGTAAGGGCGCGAAGTTTGCCTCTCCCTCAAGCGTTCCACCTCCTTCTTCGCGAGCATTACTGCTTCGCAGAAAGAGGTGACGGTTTCCCATGTCCTCACGCTCCGTACCATGGCCTGGATCAGGGCCGGATGCGAGAGATCACCGCCGCTGATCGCCTCCACGAAGACACGGCGGTGCCTCATAAGCATACGGTGGAGGTCTGCCAAGCCAGACCTTCACCGTATGCTCCACCACTATGTCCGACCTGGGAATTGAACCAGGGCCTCGTGCTCAGCCCTCGTGCACAGCAGTATCGCTTGCGACCACTATACCAACGAAGCAGTTACGATATGTTATAAATATTGATTCAAGAGAGGTTAATGGAACGCTAGGAGGTGATGTAGACACCGTTTTGAAAGACCTACAACTCCTCAAACAACAATTTAAATCCATTGGCTTGGACCTTAACCCATCAAAATGTGAAATTTTCCTTTCTGACATTACTGACAGACAATTGACCCTTGAAAAATTTAATGAAATAGCCCCACAAATCAAAATTTTAGAAAAAAGTTCACTTCAGCTCCTAGGTTCCCCAATTTTAGAAGACAGTTTTTCTCCTTTCATCAACGAAAAAATCAAAAACTTCAATGACGTTTCGGACAGACTCTCCAAAATTAATTTACATTCGGCATTCACCCTGATTAGATACTGTTGTTTTGGTCCAAATTTTATATATTTTCTACGCTCTTCCCCCTTATGGAAGCAGTCACACCTCTTGAACAAAATTGACCAAATCATTCGCAGCACATTATCATCCATTTTGAATGTGGCCCTGGATGACCGCGCGTGGCTGCAAGCCACTCTACCCATCCGTTTTGGTGGCCTCGGTGTCCGCAAAATTACCAGTATTAGCTTACCCGCGTTCCTGTCCTCTGTCCACAGCACTGAAAAGTTGACCGGGAAAATTTTAGCCCCCTGCCTGGTTAACTCTGAAGTGCCGTGCTTGACCGATGCGGAGAACGCCTGGAAAGCGACTTGCCCGAATACAGATCGGCCAGTGAACCCATCTTCTCAGAGGCAGTGGGATGAGCCGCTCTGCAGGTTGGTACGGAACAATCTTATTAATACGTCCACCAATACTGCTGAGCGTGCCCGCCTGCTGGCTGTGGGTGAGTGGGAGTCGGGCCTCTGGCTTCAGGCGCTACCGTCACCCAACATAGGCACTATGCTGGGTGATACCACCTTCCGGCTCGCTACCTGTCTGCGTCTGGGCGCTCCTTGTGTGGCTCCGCATCTCTGCCAATGCGGTGAAGGTGTCGACTGTCTCGGACACCATGGCCTATCCTGCAATAAGAGCGCAGGTCGGATAGCACGGCACGCCAGCATCAATGACATCATCCGTCGTGCTCTTGTCACCGCCGGAGTGCCAGCTGTTTTAGAGCCCAATGGCTTGGCACGCGACGATGGTAAGAGACCAGACGGAATGACCATGATGCCTTGGAAGGTAGGTAGGCCTTTGGTGTGGGATGCAACGTGTGTCGACACCCTTGCGCCATCCCATCTTCCTAGCACGGCGGGCTGTGCTGGGGCTGCTGCTGCAGGTGCGGAAAACCTCAAACGGCGCAAATATTCCAATCTTATTGGGACTTATATGTTTGAGCCGTTTGGGGTTGAAACACTAGGGCCATGGGGTCCGAGTGCCCACATCGTTTTTCAAGACATTGCCAAGCGACTGGTCGACTCTTCACGTGACCAGAGGGCTGGCCTATTCTTTGGCCAAAGAATCAGCATTGCCATACAACGTGGCAATGCTGCCAGCCTTTTGGGCACTTTTCCTATTGATAGCGATGCGGACGAATTTTTTGATGCCCTATGATTATTCCCCCCCCCCCCTTTTTATATACTTGTACATATTATTATTATTGTCTTAGTTTTAAAACTCATGTAAATAATTTTAATTATTAAAAGAGAGGTTTACATTACACCGGTTGGCATAATGTTGTCTAAAACAGTAATAAATTACATAAACCAAACAAATTCCGTATTACAGGTAGCAACCACTATCAAATTAAATTAATGAACAATCCACGCAAGATCGATTATAATTTGCTAAACTGGGGCAATCAAAATCATCTCAAATACTTATTATCATACATCATAATAATAAACTATGTTTGTATGTAGTTCTTACATGTATACAAATTTCATCTGCCGAAATAAAAGCGGCCTTGAGTCAAAACTGGATGTTGTTGAACTAACGCACAATTTTAAGATGTTACAAAATTGTGTCTTGCGGGTATTTGCCAAATTTACGACTACCCTATAATTTCGTGAGAGTTGATTGTAACGAGATGGTATGTGCGTAAGATGTCATGTAGTTTTTTTGTTAGTTATTTAATATCCTATAAACTTCTGGATTTTCATCTGTTCTGGGCTAGCCTATTTGAAATCTGTCTAATGAATACAAGCCTATTTATTGTGCAACTGTAGGGCAAACGCTTCTTTCCATTTGGAGGAGGCACGAGCATTGATTACCAAATTCGGTTCAGCCGTTTTAGCGTGAACGCGTAAAAAATAAACATACAAAAAAAAAATCTACTCTTTTCTCTTTATTTATAATATTAGTTTAGGTCATTTCAGGTTTCCTCACGATGTTGTCCCGGATTTGCATGAGAGGCGAGATCTTAACCAGTGTGCTATCACGATGTTTATATAAGTTACTAGCAAAGTATCAGTGTTCTTGGAAAAAATATTATGGAATCTGTTCTTCTGCCAATGGCGTGAGTGATATGAACTACTTTCATACTATGCATGTATCATCGTCGTCATCAACATACAGAAATCGCTCACCGTTGAGGTCCTTTAAAAAATCCAGTACGTAGGTACTAGTTTTTCCATCAATTATTTACGTGATGCTACCCACACGCCATACCCCTCTACGCATCATCTTCCGCAATAAATCTCAGAATTTCACTCAACCCCATTTGCTCCACAACAGGCTCAGCAGTAAACAGTAAAAAACGTTGCGTCACAAATGTCGGAAAACTCACGTTGTGCAATTATCGCGGGACGCGTAATACTGCTGGTCCGTGTTGTTTGTGTGCTTCAGGCTATTGCAGTACTCTAGCACAGGTCACTTGTGATTTGGTCATCGGGAAGCAAGATTTTATAATGATTTCACTTAGCCCAGGTCCGCACGGGCGATTTTTTTTAGTTAAATAAGCGCACTGGATTTTCGACACTCGGTGTTGAGCCGAGAATTGAGAATTCAACAGAGTGCATTCCAGTGCGTGAAAAAATATACTGTTGGATTTTCGTTCGGAAGTGCGTTGAAAATCTAGAGCTCGATAAAAAACCGGCACGTTTTAACGCACCGATTTTTAATCGGCCGTGTTACGATGGCTTGCTTTCGTGATTCATCAGTAAGTTGGGAAGAGCTGCCAACAAAAGCAAATTTTCTCGTCTTAATGAATCCGTTAGTCGCGCGGATTTTGATACCAATGAAAACAGAAACTTGAAGAAAATAATTACGTTATCTTTAAATTAGAATCTTGTTACTAAGGTAAAGTACAATACTGCTCCAATTTCGTAATAACCCAAAATTCATACAATTTTGCTCCAGGCGCCGTCTTATCTGTCTCCTAACGACCAAACCGTGAACGACGTATTATATTATTACAACAATAACAGCATAAACAGACAATAACCGTAATAATTGTACATTATTAAATACTCAGGTCGAACTGTCCTTGGGTTTCGCGAACACGATCGTTAAGGGCCGAAGTTTTAAAATGTTCCACGCCAGAAAGAGCTAGACATATCATTCGTCATACACCAGACAAGGATAGAAGATGTCTTTTAATAATGGAAATTAAGGCAATAATGCGCAATGTGGATCTTTTTGGGTGGTAACACTTTTAATAAAATCTCAAAAGGTTTTTTGGTTAAGTTATGAGAGTCAGTTTTTTAAATTTGGTCAGGTCTTCTTTTAATGGAACCATATTTTCAATCCGATAAGGTCAAAGAAAAATACAGGGCAAATATACCTTATAAGAAGATTGGAAAGATGCTTCAAATGGCATCCTTGAGCTCTCTCAACGAGGCAGTATCGGATTATAAAATATTTCTGAGGTTAACTCTAGTTTTCAACATATTAAAGTTCAAATTAACAGAACGTGCGGGTTTTACGATAAAAATGCTCAAGTTGGCTTTTATTAAGGAGTCGTTAAATCAATATTTATTACCTTTATTATTGCCTAGGTCTTGTTTTATGGTTTTCCGGCAGGTGTTATGGCAAGCAGTAAATACTGCAATATAATACATAGCGTTTTGTGCGGAAAATCAAGATCGAAAGTGCACGTTTTTGTGACAGAGTTTTGTTTGATATGTATGTCAAGTACAAAAAAATACTTTTATAGAACGTTTGAAGAAACGAATTAACGAATTAATTGTTTTAATTAGGGACAGTCGGTCTCAAAAATACACATTGGGTACTTTATTGTAGTACACGTTAATAAAGTATTACGGAACACAACTGGTAGATAATCAAACGAAATCAATCGTAGAGATTAAACAAATAAAAGAAAAAAAAATAACCATTGCGCAAACTTAAACACGGGACTTAACTCATCATTATGAATAACTTTTACTTTGGGACAAAACCTGAAATTGCGAAAAAAAATCTGTTGTTCCCTAAATTTTGACGAGTTATGCGAAACATAAATGTAGGGAACAGCTGCTTTTTTAATCTGTACAATTTTTTAAGTCTGACTTGGTTTTCGTGCGTCATTTTTCGGGTGACGAATGAGATTCAGCGCTGTGCTGTGGGTCCCCCCATAGCACAGCATCATGCTGACTATTTCTGTTCTGTGCTCGTTTTTTTTTTCTCTATTAGTTAGGAATTCAAGTTAACTTATCTTTTTGTATGCACTTGTTTCTGTGACAAATAAACAATTTTTTCTTTCTTTTTCTTTCAACTGTAACAGTTACTTGGTCATCGTCCTTAGGCATTTTCCGTAAAACACTTTAAATAATTGAAGGGTCCCTTAATTATTATGCTAAGCTGTGATATCCCTTAGCTTCGATTGAAGAAGATAAATGATACCTTTGAGAGTGGCAATTTCAATCGATTAAAACTATCAGAAAATTAACTTGAATTAACATGGCATCCTTTGTTATAATAAGGTAATATAAAATACTTACTGCACTTACTACTTGTATATTTCCATGAAAACCTTTTACAAAATTGTGAAAACTCTACCAAAATAATCTAAAGATGCTCCCTCACCGGGAGCATTCGCCTGTAATGTTAAGTTCAGAGTCGAGCATTACATAAGTGAGGGAGGAGAACCGAGCATTACAGTGCGTAACCCGTAAGGGTACAATTCAAACATTACATCAGTGAGGGAGGAGCACTGAGCATTACAGTGTGCAATGTCTGTAATATTTAATTTAAAATGTTACATTACAGGCAAATGCTCGTCATTCGTTAGGCAGTATTGTTCGTAATGCTCAAAATTGAATCTGAATTGCACATGCGAATGCTCCCGGTGAGGGAGCACCTTTAAAGATTGTTCGAGAACAGTTTATATAGGTAAAAATAATATAATAATGTCCTGATTAACATATTATAAAGGTGTGAAGTTGGTTAATACATGTAATTAACTACAAGATGAATGTCACGATAATACTAACAAGTTGCAAGGTGTCAGCTTTTGTAATCTACGGGTGTTAGAATTTTGACAGTTGACATTAATTAGAGCCGAAAGGTAGCCAATGACAGTCGGACTGGTCTACAAATTCAAGGTCGCTCAGCGCTATGGAGCGGACTATTAATCCGAGTTTCTTTAAAGGATAGAATCAGAAATAAAATCATCGGGTAAGGAACCGGAGTTACCGACATAGCTTATTGAGTAAGCAAACTGAAGTGGCAATGAGCTGATCATGTTTGGCCACCGATGCCCGATGGGGCAGACGAGTCCTGGAGAGGAGACCGCATATCTTCAAGCGTAGCTTAGGACGTCCCCCAGCTAGATGGACCGACGACCTTAAGAAAGTGGCTGGGACAGACTGCATGCGGAAGGCGGAGGACAAGGTGTTATGTTAGCGCAGCTTTGGAGAGGCCTATGTCCAGCAGCGGACTGCGATAGGCTGAGTTGATTGGTTACTTAGAGGTGACAACTGTCAATGTTAATGGTATATTTATCCAGATTATTACTAGAACAACATGGAAGGTGGTTATATCAGCGGGTTATAAGTTCCTAAATTTCAGTAGCCCTTAAATCTGATGTTTCCGTAATTAGACTTCCCCAGTAAAAAAAAATTTGATTCTGAGCTCTTTTGTAAGGTGTAATAACTGATAATTGCTGGGGAAAAAAGAGAAGAATCATCACCAGCTGAATAGCGACTGAAAACTAAGCTAAAAGCCAGCCTTTAGTATGAAATTGGAATTAGGAAACTTAGCAAACAAAGAAACAGACATTGTTCTCGCTCTTTCTACATCTTTTAAAATTAAAAGTTATCACGGTCAAATAAAAAAACAAAATGAAATAGACTTCGTGTGGCAATAGTTTTTATAAAAAAAACTAACTGCGTACGACAATATTCTTTGAGATTTTGTAAAAAAAAAAAAACTAGAAAGACGAAATAGTATGTGTGCAAGGTTAGTGAAACTGTCAAGATACAAGAGGCGTAACTGTACATTATTATTTTACTAATACACACATACCTTTACCCATATAGTTTTTGTTCGGTTGGTTTTAACAACCGACCTTCGCGAATAAGTTTATGGCATGAATAATGAGATTGATAGCTATTTCATATTTAGAAGATAAGAAAAGAATTGAGACTCAATTTGTAGAGCTGCCCGCCCGCGTCAAGATAAGTAGCATATTTTGAATAATTATTTATATTAATACAAATATCTTTTTTATTTATTCAAACCTGTAATATAAGGGCGTATGGTACATTAGAAGTACTTTTATGTACAGGCGCGTTGGTCTAGAGCAACAAATCAGCGTGGAGTCCTGGACTCTGGGCTCGATACCTGAATCGGGCAATGTTATAAAGTTTTTCCACTGGGAAAATTTTGTTTTTTGCTCATTTATTAATCATAATTCACCTCTTTTATCATGTAGGTGCACTTGACACACCTCTGCCTAGCTCTTCGGGGAATACGCGCGTGATGATGTTATGTACATATAATTATATGTATTACACAAACATGGCGGTCTAGATACAAGTGAATCAAAAGCAGTTATAATATGTTATTGCACACGTCGGAGTGTTTCTTAACATTACTTTGTATTGAAATTCAAGTCTTATTATTTAGATTACGATTTTTTCAATTGCATTATCAGGAAATTCATGCACTACATATTGTTCTTTGATTTTGATTTCATATAAAATAAATAAATAATGTATCAATTGGGAAATATTCTCGTCTCTGACTCCCAGCGTCTTTTTTTTGGAAGAGTTTGAAAACCTGTGGCCACTATTGGGGCACAATAGTTAGCTATTGTGGTATTGTTTATAAAAAAATACCCAATCCAAATGTGAAAAAATAATAATCTAAAAGCTTATTTGACAAGTGTTATTAATCAATTAATGATTTTTACATGGTAGTGTCATTTCACTTTGATTTAATTATTGATATTGTAAATGGCCTCATTATTATTTAATTTTTATATATTACTATTTTTACTTAAATTAGATTTTGTTGTAATATTATTTTCGATGTTTGCATGCCTAATTGGTAGATTGTACAGGGATCTCAAAATTTTGAAAATATCTACTTTCCAAGCAAATAAATGATTATGATTTTGATTATTGCATAACTAAGTAAAACAAATTATTATATTGCTATTAGATATAATGACCTAGTTCGTTGAACTTATATTCTTCGCGTAGCCAAGTCTTCAAATGATTATTATAACATGATAAGTCAGATATCCAAGATGCGTTCAACAACCCTATTGCAAGTCGGTTCAATGATATCAGCTCATAATAATCTATTTATAGGTGGGCTCCTTAAAGTCCTTAAATTACAATAGTCATAACGAAATAATGGCGATACATAAGAATTATTGGGAAATGCTGGAATATTAAACCGGTTACCGATCAGCTGGCTGTCCTATGTTTTCATAATAGCTCGGCATTTTTTATAGCTCGTAATGACAGCAGAGAACAATAACATTGACTAGAAAATAATGAACATTAATCTGTGTCCCCCAGCTAGATGAATCGACAACAGGGTTGGGTCAGAGTTATTGAAAGGGATCTAACTAAGCGTTGTTGTGCAACGATGGTCCGAGTTGATGCATTTATTGAAGTCCAAAAATACATCAAGGAAATTAAAATCAAACTCATTTTAATAAATCATCCACATTACTTCAGAAACCATCGAAGTTGATTAGTTCAAGGCTACAGGAGATTTATGATCTGTTTACGTAACAAAACATACCTACATATTTGTTTTAATACTTAGCTTAAAGATGTGAGAAAACTTTGACTTCGATTTTGTATTAGTTCTTAGGACATTGCTTAATTTTTTTATGGTTTCTTTTTTTGCAATTTAGCGACCTGGTTATTAGAGCTGACATATAGCCACACACGTTTGTGTGCTAGAACCCGCAAAACTAGTATTTGAATAGTCCGGACTAGTCTGATTTACGCATCTTATGCAATGAATCAATGGACATGGATATTGCAGCAGATACTGTGATGGGATGGCATAGTTCTGATTTTTCAGACACATTACTAAGATTCCTTTTGTTTGAAACTAAGGATTAAGGCCTTCTACTACGGGTACCTTACTATGGTTTCCTCTAAAACCTTTAAGTGTCCAGGTTTGTCATTGATCAAATCTTAGCCCTCTACAGAAACTTACAGTAAGGAATAAAGTCCTTCATTCCTTAACACATCGTGACATCTTCATTCTTCTCCATACGAAACTACCTTATGACACCTAGAATCAAATCTATTTTCTTGTAATTTTTTACACCCAGAAGTGACTTTTAATGGCCTACTTGAAATAAATAATGTAACTTTAACTTTGACTTGGATTTATAGCTAAGAAGTAAAGAACGTACTTTCTTTGTGTTCTCTTTTTATTAAGGTTCCGTACCAAAATCGTAAAAAGAAACCCTTACGGTGCGACTCAATCTGTCTGTCCGTCTGTCTGTCACAGCTGGATTTCTCAAGAACTACTAATGATATCAACTTGAAATTTGGAAAGTTTTAGATGACGTTTGCCCAGCTATTTTTCAATTAAGAAAGAAATAAAATGATTATATTTTTTTGCAATAGGGACTGAACGGGGGTCTCCACATGCCCAAGTGGGCATGTGGGGTATCTTATAAAAGAGCGCTATTTGCATATTCTCCAACAATTTTTTTTGGCTGCATAGTTTTCGACTTTTCACGAAAAATGTTTAAAAAAATACCGTTCCCCCTTATCTCTGAAGTTAGCTTAGAGAAAAATCTGAAATTATTCTATGTGATAGAAGTTTATGTAAAGATTAACGGAAAAATAAAATTATGTCTCTAAATATCACATTTTTTCAGAAATCATCAACTTAAATTACATTAGGTCCACTATGGGTCAAGAGATGGCGCTGACCTAAAACTTCAATATTCTACACGGCAGTGTGCAGAGTTAAAATTCTCTGACAAATAAAGGCCCCGCCGATGAAAATTTAAAATGGTACGGAACCCTCGGTGCGCGACCGACTCCGACTCGCTCTTGACCGGTTCTTGTTTACATTATTACCTCTTCGGCTTAAAGTGACACAAAAGCAACATATGGCACTTGGCAAAAGACCAAGATCCACCAAAAAATGGCGAAACTACTCAAATGACACACTGATCTCAAACACGGCCGACAATTTGTCAGTGTTAATATTACACTTTCCATATATGTAACAAAAGTGTCAATTTAGTGTCTTCGTTGTTTACGTAATGCCAAGTAACGTTACTGTTAACTGCGTAACGAGGCGCGGCCGAACGACCGGTTTTAGGCCGTACTTTCAGAGCAAGATGGGCTGAAAATGGTTTTGTAAATAGGTTATCTTTATTAAAGTGTATCTAAATGTCTATTGAAATGAGCCCAGCAAAAGACACCATGCTTAGTCCAGGGATTGTTAACCACAGTATTTTGTTATTAGCATTAGTTTAAGGAATACTATTTTCATATTTCAGTCCATAAAGGTATAAGTCCTATGGCTTTCATGAAAGGGTTGATGGTAACTACAGTGGTTTTGGGGGAGGTTGCTTGTTCTTTTTGGAAGCAACTCAAAGGTAAACTACTATATATTGAAGACAAAGTAAGATAAAGACAAAGTAAGTAGATAAAGTACCAATGACTTCGAAGCGTTTTGTATTCCTACAACGATTTTCAACAGTATTGACTTAGGTAAGCTAAAAATGTAGGTACTAGATTGACATAAGCTATCGAAAAGTCCATCAAATGCATTTTTGACTTTTCCATAATTATGACATTCTATCATCACTAATAGAATGTTACAAGGCTCTCAGTTTTGGAGAAGATATTTTGATATTCCTATAGTACCTGGGCAAGCGAGCTCTGCTCTTGTGAAAATAGAGAATGCTCATTGGATTTAAGTAAAGGATAGTTCATTGTTAATCCATGCTACCATGAAAGTATATACTAATACCATGCTGCCATGTCATTATTCTAAGGTAGAGTATCGTATCTTGTTCTAAACTTTGGGCGACCAAGTTTTGCTCAGGTGAAAATTGAGAAAACGAATTTTCCCAGATATGAGACCTAGCTAGATCGATTTTTCGCCCCCGTAAACCCTTACCTTGCAACTTTCATCGAAATCGTTAGAGCCGTTTTAAAGAACATGATTACAAATATTGCTGATTTCGTCGCTCGGCATCCAATACCGCGAATGTGAAATTTTTGACGAAAATCAGATTTTTGTTTTATTTCATTCTACACCTTCAAATTCGTGTAACTAAAACGTACTAAAACGTACGCGAAAGTGATCCTTCTTCGAGCATTTAAAAATGATTTTCGTCAAAAATGTGACGATTTGATAGTATAGGATGTTAGACATTTATGTATTCTAGATTTTGAGAATTTAACAATTCTATACCCAATTGTCAATGAAAATTATGCTCCAAGAGACAATAAGGTAATAAATCTTCATTGCAAGCTTGGCTAAACATAATGATGTTTTTTTCATATCCACATATTACAGAGGTAACTTAATGTCCATATCCATCGCATTGCATTCGCTAATCCTTCGCTTAGCATGCGTTCTTTGCTGGAGGCTTATCATTAGAGGACCAATTTATTTACAATAAATCTCTAATAAATTATGTGTCCTGGCGATGATTCAACAACGTATACCATCTTATATAACATTTTGCAATACATTTCTTTGTAACAAGACTCTTATCTGCATTACAACGTTTTTTGATCTGCTTTTAGTCTGTGCTAAATAAATTTATTTTCTTTCTTTCTTTTGGTAGTAAATTATTTAAATTATTTAGATTAATTCGCAATTTAATGATAATTTGAATATATTTGCATATATAGTCATTAATTTTAAATAAGTTTTGGCAAAGCAAGGCTTTTAAAGCAATGCAACGTAATTTCATTTGCGTTACTATGCAAATAACTAATAACTAAAAATAAATTATTATTATTAAGTATCGTATTGCAATATATAGTATTGCAATACGATACTTAATATTATCTATTTTTACTTAAAAGGCTGATCATAACGCAACGCAATTCTAACGGACTAGTTTGGCCCAAAAAAAAACTGGTTTTTAATCTAAATCGGATGTAACATACAATCTCTCCATAAAATCATCAAAAATTATACAAAAAAATATTATCAAAAATGCAAATTACGTTTTTAGCTAGGCAGACCGCCAATAATCTACTTCTTGTTATCCTGACTATGAAATGTTGCTAAATAATTAATAATTAATTATAATTAATTCAAAGTCTCTAGCGGTGCAGTTGTAGACAAAATTTGTCAAACTTTTTATTAGTTTTCGAATATTGAATACGATTCTTTTGGTGGATGTGTATTTTATGTTTTTTTTTTTTTTTGTAATGTGCGTGTATTTTGTGCAGAATAAACAATTTTTCTTTCTTTATTTCTACTTTCTTAGAAGACCAGGGTCGGTGGACCTAATTACAGCCTCTTAATAACTTAAAAATGAAGCCTTTTCTTCGATAAACCAATAAGTACTTAGGTCTGATTTAATACATTTAATTTATGCATAGAGAAATGATTTATCGATTACGTAAGCAATACGTTAAATTTAACACAACCACCAATTAATATTAATAATTTATTAGTATATTCACGCCACGTCTATTTTGTAGATTGCCTAGATTATACGCATATAAATATTGCGGGTGGAATCTGGTTAATGATTGTCAGTAATAACCGGTCAGTGTCGTAAATTAACCTAATTCATAAAGTTGGCATGTTGCGGTTTGTTTTGTAATAAATGATCGATATCTTTATTATCTTATGTAAATGCTTTAATGACTAATCCGCGGATTAGCTATCGGATATTTACAGTGTAACGGTTGGCAGAAGCAAGGAAAACCTGCTCATATGGAGATTCACAGATGAGTCCGCCATGAAGTATAAATGTGGTACCGTTCTACAAACGATGTGACACTTAAGGCGACACTAACCGACTTTTAATGATTTTATACTGAAGATCACGTCTAAACGAGTAGTGTTAATGACATGGATTTTTTTTTAATGACTTAATCTATGAATATTTTTGATTATGGTTATATTACACAGTGTAATTAATTTGTAAAGTTATGTCTAACGCGGATAAAAAACTGAATATAAGCAAAAACTATCAAGCATATTTTTCTAAAATCTTCACCATTTTAAAGATAATTTAATTATTTATATTTTAGTATACGTCTTTTATTAAAATACTTTTTGTTTTACGTATAATAAATTAATAATGCGTCTAATTTGGGACAGCGCTTCTTGATGGGCGAGTCCTATTACTGGCTGGACGTACGACACGTTGCGTGAGCTCAGCACAGAACACGCAAGCTAACAGCTCAAGGGCATTTATCTGCGTATTAATATTGTGTCCAACGTCTCCTGTTATCTGCGTTACAGGAACTGATGAACGCTAGTGAAGGTGCCAAAGTCGTAACCAAATTCTGGGCCGACTCTATATGGATTGCCATCGGCATGCTATGAAGAAGTGTTTCAACTGTTTATTATTATGGATTTATGCGTAACGTGGAATGAGTATTACGTAGGTAGTAATGACGTTTGCGAGAGCGAATCAAAACGCGGAACTCAAGCTAAGTGCGTAAGCTGGGTTCAGTGAAGTGTTATTATAGTTGAGAAGAAAATCACCTTTGAATCTCCTCATGTGACTAGTCATACAAACACGGCTTGTTATAAGTTGTGTGAAAAAAATATGAAAGCTAAAAATATAAAGCTGATATTTCTGAATTGAATCACGTCATAGGAAGCACACATAACGACTGTTCATTACGTTAGAATCTTATCTTTTTGGCTAAATAGTAAGGAAAACCATACCATCCATAGTTTTCGTAGGGAGATGAGGCAACTTAGGGATTATGATAATAGAACAAGTACCTAAAGGCATCTTGGGCTACTTGTCACCTTCCTTTCGATCACTAATTCTCTTCAAAAGTGTGGTGACCCTAGAGTATCTAATCCAAGAGAATCCTCTCTTGCCGTGGGTAGGTACGTCTGCCCATCGTTCTCCATTGTTTGCATTCGATTTTAGACAAAGGGGTATATAAAATAAAATGAGACCTACGTTGACAGTGCATAAAGCGCTTAAACTAACCTTGTACATTTGAGGCAAAGCGCACTGTATGACATTTGCGGGCGTGGCAGCCTTGATCGTTGACATATACTACGGTTTATGAGGTCATTGACATTTTGGTTTTAATGCACTTTCATTCACCGAAGTATCATTTTCATTACTTATTTGTTTTTATGGAACTCCATAAAGCCTATCTGCGGTAACTACCGCAGATAGGCTTTTGAAGGTCCGATAATAATCTATAACTGATTCTACATACATAATGCCTTCTTTCCATGGGGGTAAGCAGAAACTATAGAACGCCACCTGCTACGAACCATACATACTCCTTTTGCTTCGTTTATGTTCGCTCGTTTCGCTCGTGGCTAAGTAATAAGAGAAACTCGTAGCTAAGTAATAACAGCCGCACGGGTCGATCCAACAGGTTAAGCTACGCTTGCCGAGGTAGGTCCGTGGATAAATGACCATCTTTACATAGCGAGACTCCTCCGTGCCTCGGAAAGCACATTAAGCCGTTGGTCCCGGCTATTATTTCTAGATCTTTGACAATTGTTACGGGTCGTCAGAAGCCCGAAAGAGTGACAACCAGTTTTACCAAGGGGTATCGTGTTACCCAGTACCTAACTGTGTTGTGGAGGTTAGATAGGCAGTCGCTCCATGTAAAATACTGGTATTCAGCTGCATCTGGTTAGACTAGAAGCCGACCCCAACATAATTGGTAAAAAGCTAGGCAGATGATGATGTCGTTCATACACCCACGCAGAATGCGAGTATTACGCACCTGACCTTTCTGAAGAACATCAGTAATGATACATAAGGTCACTATATCTCAATCAGATTTTCTTTCGAAATGATTTGTTTCCACTTTAGCCTGTCTGAGTACTGTAATGTATAAAAACATCGCAATAACGAATACAATGAAACCAATGTAGTTAATTTTTAAGAGCAGGTAATTGATCGATGATCCTTTAAATCGGAGCGGTCAATTCTTTTAAAAGCTCTCGCCTACCTACTCCTCTCATAAAGTAGATATTTGTATGGAGGGAATCTTCGGTCTATCCAATTCCGAAAAGTCTTTCATTCATGGAAAAGTACAGTATTGCCGAATTCTATACGATGTGGATTCAGTACATGATCCTGAAAACCCCTGCGTTGAAATTTTTCATCGGTTATATTTTTTTTTTTAATCTGCTGTTTCATAGAAAAATTCAATAACTACTCGGTCAAAATGTATGGAACAGCAGTGTTTTTTTTTTAAACCAACAAAAAAATTCAACTCAGGGGGCTCAACATCATGTACTGAATCCATTGTAACAGTTTTCGCGTCGATGTATGTCACCCTGTATTTTATGTTGAAACAAAAAAAATCACGAAGTTGCGGGCAAGAAGCTAGTTTACAATATACCTAGTTTTAGATGAAAGGTTGAAAACTTTAATCAAAGCAACAAGTACCTATCTAAAAACTTGGTAGATTTTTTATATGACCCTGTACCAAATCCAATGTAACCTTATTTAATTTCAAATATCTTTCGTCTTATAACACAGCGGATATAAATTATCTACGGATCAAAATGTTTCGCGAATATATCCGTTCAGCTATCACGCGAGGACAAACACATTAATGTATTTAGATCAGATTATACGCACTGATTGATTATTGTTTCTTGATTAATTAGACGCAACTTAAAACTGCGTAGAAGGGCTTTTGAACCTTGCAAAGAGATGCAACTCTAGTAGAACAATTTCAATGAAAACTTCTTGGAAATCGTTTTACCAGAATCGCGTCGCATCGTCGCGTCGCGCATGTCTGCAGGAGCCTTAATAGGCAGTGGTACAGTTTGTGCGGATGCTCTCAGTCTATATTGTGTGTAGAAATGGAAATCAACATACCAACCCCCTTATCTTACGCAACTCTGTCAAGTATGACGTTATGATTTTTTGCGGTACTCTGTCGTGGAGTTTCTTGCCCATTCTTCTCCATTTGAAAACTACCTTTGGGAAGGGGCGACTAGAATCAATTCAATTTTTTTGTAAATTTTGACGTTCAGAAGTGTCTTATAAGGGCCGATTTGAAATAAATTATTTGACTTTGACTTTGTTAAGATTCACTAGTCTAATCTCTGTATTACAATTGCACATAAGTAAGGTATTGGCTTTCCCATTGAAATAAGGACAGGTCTTAGCATCGTAGGTCAATTTAATAGGGTGCGTTATTTTATCTACGGTGTTGAAAAAGCAACAAAATGATAATATCAAGAGAATAAACAGTAGCTTTCTTTTGTGTGATGCCAGTTACTGTTCTGTATCATCAGCGTAGAATAGGACATTTCTGTACATAAGCACTCTTGTATTCATAAACAAACAATTAGAACTCGACTTCCTTTTAGTTCGCTCGTGATTAATGGTCCGTGATTGTCTTATCCTGGCAGTATCTCGTGATCTATATGTGAATGAAGTTTTAATTATTTCGTGTTGTTGCAATGTGTCATACTGGGTGCGATGTACGAAGGTTAACTTACTGGTTGGAGTAGTCAAAGCATGAATACATTGTTGACAAAGTATTGCTGTGTTGAAATCACATGCATGTGTGACGAACGTCGTACTTGCCACAGTTGCAACTTGCCCATGGAACTCTATATCTGAGTATAGACCTTCTACTAGACCAATTAAAGTTCGCCACTCGTGGCAAACGGACTGGTCTAACAGCAATCCTCTCAGGATTGATCCTGTAATAATTTCTACAAAACACACCAAGAACGAATCCAAGGACCAATTGAAATAGAGTCACGATTGGTCCTTCAAGCCATGTACACGAGAAATAGTAGCAGATGTCTGTCTCTTTTATTCCTTTTGACCGCATTTATGACCCAATTTAGTAGATAGATGGCTTTATATGTTATTGGGTGGCAATCAAGCTGACCGACAGCCCTCTTAAGGGTAATTGGTCCCACCGCATATGGCTAACTGCAACACTGGAGGCATAGCAGATGAGTTGCCTTGTCAGAGTCTATTATGTGCAGTTTTCTACCCATTCCCGGCTGTTTAACTTAGCTTTTTGTTATTAAGTATCTTGCCTTTGTAGTATATCAATGCCACATCCACTGCCTTCACGGCTCCTGTCGGTTGCAGCTACCGGAACTGCCAGCCGGACTCGTTTGAAGGGCGCGCGATCGCCTCTCTCTGCCTCGACAAACTGCGTGCTAACACACTACTACCTATTTTTTACACTTAGACATGCATTTTCAGGTGTTTGGTTGTTGTATTTTATTTAGATTAACTGTTGACTGATAATGTAAAAGATACGATCATGATTGATGGGGTGATTGAGTGCATTATACAGGTTGGCAGGGACATCGACGTGCTACCTGTGACCCTGGATTTGGTACATGATTCCCACTTCGTTGAAATTATTCGCCGATTATTTATTGAAACAAAAATTGCTGTTCCATACATTTAGACCGCGTTTTGACTTTTATCACTTTAGTATGAAAAAGCTAATTTAAAAAAAAGAACTGACGAAAAATTTTAACGCAGAATCATAAACTGAATCCATTGTAAGAGATTGCGCGTCGATGTATGCCAGCCTGGGGAGTCTGGCAACTGGAGCCTGGGGTATTGGGAAAAAATACTAGAAAGTTTAATTCATGAAAAACACTTCTCAGCAAATCTTAATGGTAAGGTATGAAATTACCTTAATTGGCAAACAGGTGAAAAAATGTTTCGTTTTTGTACCGAAAATTGATAATTACTAAATAGTTTACAGGAAAATACAAAAAAAAAGTATAGTTTATGAAAAGAAGTAGCAGTTAAGTTAAGAATTAAAAAACTAGAAGTTTTGTCTAACAAGGGTCTCAATTTAGATCACTGTTTACTTATGCCATTAAACCATCAATTCCGAAATCAAATCAAACCCCATAATAACCAGTATGTCATCACGACTGATAATCGCATCGCAGTGGCGCGTGCGACTAATCCCTGCCATACGCAACGTCGTCGTGTCGCAAGCGGAACACGGCTCGGGAGAAGGAAACTGCACGTTAAAATGCCTGACCATTGCGACATTAGTGACACTGGCGATTTTGTGCCAACAAGCGATATTCTGATAATAATCAGGTATCTTTTTTATCACTGCAGGGTGCTGAGAACTTGCCGAGGTTGCGGTTATTGTCCGAAAGGGTTACCGTGGCCCCTGGCTATAAAGGCAACTGAAGGAACACGAGTGGGTTTTAGTCAGTAAGAGTCTGACACGCCCTCCCGCTCCGCCCAGACCGGGAGAAGTTATATGATAATTTACCACCCAAAAAAAGGTTGCTGAGAACGGGGATTTTGACCTAAGAATGATGTGTAAATATACCTACGACTTCGTACGAATTAAGAAACGTTTATCAACCCACGCGAGTAAACGAATCAGAGGGAATCAAGTAGTTAATCATGATTTATGTAGGCTTATATATCACTGCGAATATTACCAAATCTGCGAAGTACAAACAGAACCGAGCAGTCAGTTTCAATATTTTGCTCTGTCAGATGGTGATGTGAGTTTTGTGGTCATCTTCAGTATTTTGGTCGAGAAATATGTTCCGGGCTGCTGAAAATCCATCAGTTTTTGTTTACGACAAACATGAAAAAACAAACACCTCTTCTGTTCTAAGCAAAATATACTCTAGGCTTATTGTCCCGTACAAACAAAACGGTTACTATTGTATAAATAGCCTATAACGTTAATACTACTGGGACACAAGCCTCCTCCCTGTGAGAGAAACTGCGTCGTTATCCACCACGAGGGTCCAGTGCAGATTTGTGGATAATGATCAAATCGATTACTATTGCAAATCGTACCAGTAACTAGATTTTCTTACCATGTTTCCTTCACCGTAATTCAACAGTGTCTTGGATTTTCCAAGAAATTTAAACAAAAAGACGTATAAAAGTTAGCCCCTAATTAGGTAGCCCTTAAAGTTTTTTGACCACGGTGACATTTTTTCATTTTATAAATGCCCGATTTACCTTGTCACCGGCGAAACTACGCAATGAAGTATAGGTATATCTACGTATAGTAAAGTTTAATTCACAAATCGTAGGACTAGTAAAAGTATGGTGTGAATGAAGGACGTTTGGCCGGATGTATTGCGATATCACCCGATGGCATATACTCGTAATGGACTAGGTTATGCAGTAAGCCGGGTCGAACGGCCTTTGGGTCTTTAGACTTGGCAACTTTTTACTGGGACATTGTCGCGATACGATCAGGGGCCAATTTAATAAAACTGATAAGTGACAGGCGACAATCCGATAACCTGTTTTTTTTAGCTGTCTTGAATATGTGACAATTTTGTAATTATTTGGCAAATATGTCGCTCCAGGACAGCCACAAATTACAGTCAATAATTTAATGCAGACAAGTTTGCTGCTGTGGTTTGGTTGTGGTAGACCTTAGATCCCATAACAGCGAATTAATCTCGTTTTCCTCCAGTAAAAACGTGAAAAATTTTAGGCCTTTGCGCTCTTCAATTACTCTCACATACGATTTTTATTTAGAAAAGTATTTATTTGCTACGCTAAAATGTACGCACAATCTGTCGTGTGCGTGTCACAGTGGTGCTGGCGCGCAACAGTCTCCCAACAAAAAGTTGCCATGTTTGTAGGCCATAAGGAATTTGGACAAGTAGCCTGCTTACCTTGCTAAGTGGTTCTCGGTTACGGGCACAAGCGGAAAGGACCCTTTCATGGTGTCGTAAGAGGTGACTAAGGGACTGCGAATTGGAAATACTTATCATTTTGAATGCCTTTGTTACAGCGACTCGTTCAGGGACTCATTTCGTAAGGTATATATGTGGTTAGGTAATATTAGAGCAGTAGCAGCCTGCATTGTCCTATGAAATTGTTACATTGTTTGGGTTGGCCAATCTTATTCAGCATTTAAAATAATAAATAAAATAAAATAATTTTATTTCGGATAATACTAAAAGATCCATTAATTGTTGGTAACATGTTTTTACTTCAAATACAATTGTTAGTAACTTAAAACTAAAGACGAATTTAAGAGAAGACCACCCAGTATAATTATAGTAGAAGTCTTCTCTCAAATTGCCTTATTATTGCGGAGGAAGTGTTTGCCGCCAGAGCCTTCAGGATGCTATCGTGACTGCCTGTTATTCTGCTCAGTGATCAGGCTATTTTTTGCGGATGATGGCATGAAATCCATCGGTACGGGTTACCGCGAACATTTTTAATGCAATGCAAAAACGAGGCAGTCGCAATAGCATCCTAAAAACATTATTGTATTGGATACGTAGAACATCCAGTGACTTTTTCGAGTAGTTGACCAAAAGATTACCGGTGTTAAAACTCTGACAATAAGGTAAAAAAGCGTAATCTTTACTTAGTTAGTACACCGAGCAAATCTTCGTGTCAACATATTACCCATGATCACCAGAGCCCTACGCTCCCTCTCAATGTCACCATGGTCACTGAGGTCGTTGGTAAAAAAGACCTTCTGACTTTAGTTATTTAAAACGGTGATATAGGTTTTACCAGAAATGATGATGCATCACGCCACCATCTAAATATAATTAATTAAACGAGTAGGCATAACTTACGTAGGCACATGCGGCTCCAATTTTTTATAAATTTCCAACCAGTTAAGAACTGATTCAATTTATTTTTGTGGCCAAATTTTCCCAGTACCTACAAGCTATATAACCCACGAACGAATATAGAATAGGTTTAGAACCTCTTCTTTACAAATGACTTTCCGGATTTGTAGGGTCACTAAAAAGCAAATACCTATCTTATAATTTAGAAGCTAAAATTTATCTTATTTATAAACAAAAGTTGTTTAACGAAACAAGCGAAAAAAAATATATAACAGTATTTAAGCATATTCTAGGAATTTTTCTGAACCGGATTTGGTGTTTTTATGTTACAATTTTTGAACATTTTAGCTTGTAATAATGTATAAATATAAAACGCTTAAATAATTTCCAGATTGCCATGACAACAAAATAACAAATAGCGATAGTGATATTGAATTTATTTGTTATGCTAACTTTAGTCTAGAAGTAGTCTAGATTAAAACATGGACACAATTAATACTTCAGCTATTTTTAATAAATTAATAAATAAAAAGAATGTTGCAAGCATGTGTGAAAAAATATGATAATTCAACTGAATGCGGAAAAATATTTATCACCTTGAGATTTCACATCTATGGGTGATGTTTATTAGATTTAATTGCTGACGTAAATTGTGACAGTTAATACTAGTGAATGCACGCCTGTCGCTTAAGAAACGTCAGATAGGATAGGAATGGACTGTAAACAAAATTACGCTTATCGAAAAAATACAGAAAATCGTACTTGTTACCCAAGGAGTGTACCTATATTACCTTCACATTTCACTGGTTATATTTAGATCCCCTGTATAGAGCTAAGGCTTTCCATATTGATCGGGCACAAACCCTATCCGGGCTGTTTACTGAGCAATTTCCTAAAAATATTGAACCCAATAACACTTAACACGTCCCGGGGATCAAACCCAAGACCCTACACACTCAGCAGTAAATATACAACCGGGATAAAAGATATTTTGTGTGGTGAAATCCTCCTAGTCATATTGGTCGTAACCTCGTCACGAATCACGAATATTATCAGATCTTGATATATATAGGTCAGTTTATTAGTTTCCTTTTATATACATACGTATATTCGTGTTACTTTTTACAGGACATAAAACCTTTTTTGTGAGTAAAAATTTACCCGGAACCCTTCTCTTGTCTACCTGCGAATTTACAACATTTAAGTTGTAGTTTTATACCGTTATTTGACCTCGGTAACACGTTAAATGTTATTTGTTACTGCACTGGTTTTGTACTTGTGACTAATCGTTTGTTGAAAATAAAATATTTTATTTCCTTTTAACTGGAGTAAAAGCAGTAGGTAAGTACGCTACGTGCTCGGGTTCTAACGTACTTTTTCGAGTACTTCCACTTTGCCCCACTAAGCCGCCCCTCTTGTGGGGCAAAGTGGTCTAACGTTACCAGTCCTAGTTACATTTTACTTAGATATACATTTCTTTCTTTCCCAAACAAATATAAAATACGAGCACACCAAACTATACAAATTCTAAAGTGCTAAACCCTAGAGTGGGGCAGTATCCATCAATACTTTAGACTAGTGGAATCTGCCTCACCAAATAGAACTAGTGGGGCAGATTCCACTCCAAATTTTAGGCATTTCACTTTGCCCCACCTGGGGCGGCTTGGTGCGGGCAAGTGGCAGTACTCACTTTTTCGATTTATAATTATTGCGCGATGGTTTTTGGAAACGATATAATGCATTTTTAAATCCTACGAGGATGGATGGATGTTTGTTACTCCTTCACACAAAAATAAATAAATGGATTTGAATGAAATTCGGCACACAGATAGTTCATAACCTGGATTAACACATAGGGTACTTTTGTATCCCGATATTCCCACGGCATCGTGACTTAAGCGGGTGAAACCGCGGGATGCAGCAAGTAGTTTATAATGGCGTTTCTTTCTCAATCTTCACGATAAGGAACTAAGTAAGCACTTTTATTAAAGAAAAACTTGTGGTTATGCTCACTTGGTCAGCAAAGATGATAATGAGTCTTGATAACTTACCGTACCCATGTTAATGTTGTTGAAAGATAAAACGTTTTGCTTACCTGTAACAATAAAAGGACAAACATTAAAATAGTGCAACATGAATAATTATCATTGTCAACGTCACTGTCTCTGAGTTTTATCAAATGTTTAGTATCCACCTAAAACAAAAGCTCGTGATTTAATAGGTAAGACCATATACAGTCACAGTAGGTTATTAGGTAGATTGAGCATGTCAGGGTAAGTTGGGCACTGGGACCGACCGTAAGAAGACCGTATGAATTATATTACCGGCTAATTTGGCATTATTTTTGAATAGTAACAACATTGTGTTCTTCGCCTTTTATTCTACATTTTTTTTCCAGAATAAAATGTCGCAGAATTGATTCGTACGGTCTTATCCTAGGGCTAACTTACCCCAACATACAATACATAATTTGTTTCATTAGGGATCAAACCCCTTTACCGCAGGAAATCAAGCCCTTGACCACTGTTAATCGATTCATATACATACATATTTTTTCGATAATACAGTGACTAATCCATATCAACATATTGTTTTCGGAAAAAAAAAAAACAAAAACACGACAGACTTGTCATACCGGTTACCGTTTTTCCTTTTTCTTGGGTCATAAGTGACCTTAATTAAAATAGAGATAGGTTTTTCCGAACTATATTAGCAGAAATTGCATAGCAACAACAACAGACGCTTTGGACATTACCGAAATAAATATCTGTGCAATGTGATTCCTTTGTAAATAAAGACAGTTACAAAAATGATATCGAAAGGATTTTTTTTATAAAAATGCGAAATATTTTATATATCCTCTAAAAACTGAATGATTTTAAATAAATGAGCCTCTTTTTAACTTTCTGGCCTTTTGTCACAGTTAGTCACAGTAACCAAGCTAGGGTACCCCAACCAAACGGGTAAGGTTAGATTAGAACTGTTGAGTGAACAAAACGAGCGGTGCCGCGGTAGCGGCCGACAAGCGCCACATCCAAGTTGGTCACAGTTACTTAACTATTCAGTATTTTTAGGACTCCAAAATAGGAACTATTTGAGGCTCACAAAAAGAGGTGCATGCATTATATTACAGTGTTCAACAATATTTTTAGGAAAGCAAACGTGACTAAATACATGCCAAATAAAAACTGGTGTCATGGTAGACCCATTAAAACTAGTGCTTATTTTTAAAAGTAGCTGCGCCATAAATAAACGCTTTATGCGAATTCTATTTTTTGTTTTGTTTCGTGAGCTATTTAGTCGGTTGAGGTAAACCAACCGGACCGAATTCCTATTTGTGTTCTCTTTTTTGTTGTTTTCCTGTTTTAAAATCTAGAATCTAGATAGCATTCGAATATACTCTACATTGAATTCGGGTATCAGCTTCCATAGTTTTGTAACTACTCCTTAATGTCTTCTTTCTAGCCCAGTTTCCTATGACCAGCATCAAAGGCTTCACTCTCAAGTTCACAAGCACCTCCTTCATTCATGACATTGTGCATAATATCCGGTTTTACGAGGTTCAACCTCACCTCAGCTCAGGTTCTCATCTAAGACATTGCGAAGGTTGTAGAGGTCAGCACCGTATTGCGAAAGTCTTGCTTTCACGGTGGTGTGTTATTGTTTTGTAATGTTCTTAGTAAATAAGTAGTTGTATTTGTAAGTATAAAGATAACCAGCCCATATTGTTCCCGATTGGACACGAAGGCCTTCTTTCTATGTGAGCCAGCGGGATATTTTTGATCACGCAGGACCAGGGAGGGTTGGTGGATAAGGGTGTCTGTACTTTGTTGAAAAATGGAAAGCAAAAATGTAAACTGAAGCAGCCAACGAAACTGACGGCTAGCAGACAAACTGGTACAATATACGTCATTGATAATATTATAGCAGAGGACACTTTAAGTTATAAAAGCTCGCCAAAACGAAACATGCTCCTTTTTTCAACAATTAATAATTACGACAGGTGTTTATTGTTTTCATCCTAATTATTTCTTATCACTGCCCTTTACAACATCACGAAATACAATAAACGTATTATAATAAATTAATAGCTCTAAATTGGAGACCTTCAAAATATTATTAAGTAGGTAAAAGTATTTCGAAAAGCTCTCGATTTCGTTCGAAACATGATAGATGATGTTCATTTGATACGGTTAGATCATTAAATGGATACAGGTAATTATGAAATAATAAACATGCACTTTGATTTGAAGGATGTGGGAGATTGTAAGTACTTAAGATTCATTGTAATCGCACATGGAGGTCTAGTGATGATAAAACAAAGTTAAAAAAAAAATGGTGAGTTACATGAATCAATCAATATTTTCCCATTTTTATATTCCCTCTCCCCTCTTCTCTCCTCCCTTATTATTGTTATTATTTTCGCCTTAAAATTTCAAGGTTTCTATTTTATAAAAGTAGGAAATGGAGAAAATGAAAAAATGGGCAGAGGTAACTCTAAGCTTTGTGTGACCTCCAAACCGTTTGAGCAATGATTAAGGGTTCCTTCAATGTTGTCTTTCCTCAGTATACCACAGAATTAGCAACTGTGTGAAATATGGTTTGGATTTAAAACTGAGTACTGAGATGACGACAAATGGAGAAGTATGGAAGATGAAGACATTCTAAGTCAACCCCAAATAAATTGGTATAAGGGCAAGAAAATTATAATTCAAAATTTAATCAAGTAACCAAGACTCATTTGTTAGTAAACTTATCGTATGTTAGTAATTAAGACAATTGTATCTACATCCTAAACAAATTCCTGTACAATATACATAGGGGCAGTACTGTCCGACGCTTCACTGCGACTGCACCATTCCATGGGAAATGATGCAGCAGCAATTCACGCACGGACACACACATAATGACGATAGAATTAGTAAAAATAAGAAGAGGACCTATTTCAGACAGCTGTAACACACTGATCGGTACCTATATCTTAACTATCCTAACTAATATTATAAATGCAACAGTGAGTTTGTTTGTTTATTTATTTGTTACGCTTTCACGCTAAATCGGCTGAACGGATTTAGATGAATTTTGGCACATGAGTAGACCATGACCTGGGTTAGGACATAAAATACTTTTTATCCTGATATTCCTACGGGGTCGAGATTTATGAGGGTGAAAACGGGGGGCGCAGCTAGCCTAAAATAATATTATAAAAAAGAGAAAAGATTTGATGGTTTGTATGTTTGTTTGCTACGCTTTCAGCAAAAACGGCTGAACGCATTTGGTACATGGATAGCCAATGACCTAGGTTAGGACATAAGATACTGTTTATCGCGATATTCTTACGGGATGGAAACATATGCGGGTCAAACCGCGGGACGCAGCTTATTCTAAATAAAGCGTTAAAAATCCATATTACATAATTATGTTTTTGCATATTAATCTGGGAACGCTCTGGCCCAGTTTGTGAAGGTTCCTTAAAAACAATAGCTCCAATTTTGTTTTGTTATTCATATAATGCAGATTTTCCCATATTGATTGCTTTTGTTGCTAGCATGATTGATCGGACAATTTGGCTGATTGGTTGATATTAGTCTGGAGGTATTTTTTTTTGCTAAATCATCTATACCTGGTGTTTCTTAAGATGTTTTACTAAGATCGTCCAATTTAATACTACATATTTGCATGCTATAAGGTGGCCTTTTTCAGTGAATCTTATCTGTATGTACTAATATTATAAAGAGGTAAAATTTATTTGTTTGTATGTTTGTTTGTATCCCCTACATACAAACTTACAAACAATCATATCAATCATCTTAAAAACAATAATCTCTGAAACTACCAGTTGGATTTGAAAAAATATTTTTACCTTGCCCAATTCTTGAGGAAGGCTCACAGGCGAAGTCGCGGGCATAAGCTAGTTATCAATTAAGTAATAAATGCTATATTCGCATAAATCGTTAATTTATTTACATAAATAAATCACAATTAATTAATTTATTACGTTTAACAGGAGGTGAAACAACATTTTTATTATTTAATTAGTATCTTCATTTCGAGACTAATAACTCATCCGAGACTCAGTAGCATCTAATTTAGACTAATTAGTATTTATCTATCTGTTTTAAATAACTAGTTGCCCAAGATCTTAAATAATATATGACATTTAAGATCTTTGTTAGTTAGTTATCATTTTGAAAATTAACATTCTTATTATATACCTAGTCTGTAAACATCATTAAAAATCCACAACATATATTTTAAATTAGACCATCTCCGGAACAGCTCAAACACAAAGTTCACAAAAAATGGTCCTATGGAATAGAATAGAATCATCAAGAAACTCGAGGTATACCACCCTCCCACTGCACTAGTGGATAAAGGAGGCCTTTACTTGAGTTAAAATCGCAAGAGAATTGAAAAAGTGGAATGCCACTTTTTCCAGTCTATTCCTTTTAAAACAGTTCAGCTCAACTTTTTATCTCTTTCAGTGATTACCCTTTCAATGTGGGATTCACGGCAGTGGTTTTTGACCATTGCTCTATGTTACAGATGCGACCAACCCAGTGCTGATTACAACTACTATTTGGTATAGAACACAAACTACATTAAATAAACCAATCTACGCGTGGTGGAGTACGGCCCACTCTCTTTCACAGAGAGGAGGTCTATGTGTCCCAGCAGTGGGAACATTATCGGCTGATTATGCAGACCAATCTACTCATTCAATTTGAAATATGCTTTGCATGGAATGAGTGCCTCATAGTTTGCGTAAAGAGTCGTGTCGCGTAGCGTGTGGGTGACTTTTACATACACCATTACATCTTCTGCAATGATAACTTTTGTCTTACCGGCCAAGGTCTTAAACTTAATTTTATAATATGTGAACATATATTAGGTAGGTACGTATATGACCCAGTTTTGAGCGCATGAGTTGTTCTCTTTGCTAATTGTTTTAAAACTAATTCAATTTATGCTTTGTTTGTAGGAACTATTTATAATTAATAGTGTTGGTGCAAGGTGAACGTATGCATTGCATTGTACCTAATACGACATAGTATTGCTGTTATGCTGAAACCAATATCAGATGATTCACTTTTCGATTTTCTGCCTTGCATTTTCACTCGAAGTGAAACGGCTGAATCTGAACAGAAAATTAATCAAAAGTAAAAAAAAAAAAACATTATTGATTTTCGGCATTCGGCATCTTTCACTCGCCTGAACCGCGTCGGCGAATGATCAGAAAATTAAATTAACGGAGCGAATGAACGTTCATTACTTTTTATAATTTGGTCGGTGTCGTCTGAACGTGGAATTAACTAAAATGAAATATCGGCTAAACTAAACATCAACTCATATTTACTGTGAATCCTACAGTGCTAATAAACTATTAGCTAAAATAATAAAGTCCCCGCTCACATTAACAAGTCAATAGGTCAACAAAGTTCACAACTTAGTTAAACCAAACAATGACATTTGAACTTATAAGAGCAAATCACAAGGTGAACCGATTAAATCTTGAACTTGAATGTAACCTTTCTAATCTTTGGTTCACATTCAAGCCTGTATTTAATACAGTAAACAATTGCTACACAGCAATGTTGCTGCAACAAGATTTTGAGTTGGTCAGTAACGTGTCATTAGCATAATTTTGGATGCAACAAAATAAATAGTTTATAAGTTTTATGCCCTGGTTTTAATTTATTAAGGCATCCACACGATAGTCCGGTTAAGCAGCCGACCTCCCAGGTTAACCTACGAGATGCCATACACAAAAAAAAGCAGTAACACAAAAACGTGTTGCAACAACAGTATTGCACAACTTTACATTGAATACAGGGCTACACAGTATGCAGTCTCACAAGCGACATGTTTCCAACCGTATAAAAACATGTTGCTGCAACAATATTGCGCAACTTTTCCTTACTACGAATACGAGGCTTAACCCAAGGCTTAAAGGTTATTCTAATAAATTGACGGGAAGTAGTATAATTTTGTTATAAAGTTAGTGCGTGATTGAGATGTGTGTTAACATGTTTAGCCCCATTTTGTAGGAAGTGTTGAGTAAGAACCGATTGAAATTTTTTAACGGAGTGACTCATAGATGTCAACTTTGTTAGCTTACTATACTAATGAGGTAAATTCGTAGCCTTTTCCGTGGAGTTAAAAAAAAATGGCTTTTGAATGACCACATTAGATGTTAAATAATGATGCTGTCGACGATGGTCCACGCTTGCATAGAAGAACCTGCTTATTTAGTGCATTGAAGACTGAAATCTCTGACTGCTTCGTTGGTCTAGTGGTCGAAAACGCTACTGCTGAGTATAAGGTCCTGGGTTCGATTTCCGGGTTGGGCAAAGTGTTATTGGGTTTTTTCATCTGGAATTTCTCAGTAGCAGCCCGGAGTCTGGATGTGTGGCCAGTTGAGGGCAATAGGCTCGCCCCCTATTACATGGAACTTAAACATATCTGGCGAAATGTGGGTGTACTATAGGTACACCTCTGCTTAACCCTTCGGGTATTACAGGCGTGATGTTATGTGTTATATGAAGAAATCGCTTACTGAAGCTAGCTTTTTTCGGCTTATTTGGGATTAATTTGAGTTTTGTGTCTACCCAGGTGCTGAAAGAATATAATGCAGAATGTGGAGGTTTCTTGCCCGTTCTTCTCCATAGGAACCTACCACGCTTTGAAATGGCCAACTAGCTTCATCTTTCTGACTGACTGATCTCTTAACAATTCGAAAGTGCAGATAATTGGTTTAATTGAAATAAATGGTTAAGGTTTGAGTTTGAAGGCAGCTGTATTTAACATGGACTAGCCTCCACAACTTCTAAGTCCAAGTTGAGTGCATTCAAGAGACTTAAACCTATGTATAAATTAACGTCATTATAGTTTAGTGTTATGCTTATGACACTTACAAACTAAATTATCTGTTGATCTATTTCAATCTATATTTGAAAAGTCCATAATTCATGCTTAAATACTGACCTTATTGAAATTGGGTGAATGTCAAATAAACTAATTTACAGCTAACTTAATACTAATATTTATTTATTTAATACTTCAAGCACACAAATGTACAGAGGCGGACTTAATGTCATAGCAAAATGCATAATACTGTCATATCAAATGTTTGACCCTGATATATGATAATTTGTAAACTGATTAGTGAAACAAATAGAGCATACATTTCTTTAAAAAGAGCTTTATTTGTTGGAAGGTGAGATGTGCTGAAATACTGAAAACGCTTTAAAAGAAATGAATGCCCTATAGTGAATAAGTTTCTGTTTCTATGATTCTCTCCTAAAAAACAACCTCTTATTTTTTATGATCATAATTTAAACTAATAATAATATTATAAAGATAAAAGATTTGTATTCTTGTTTGTAATCAATTATCTCAAAAACGATAGGACCGATTTTGAAAAATCTTTCGCCATCAGAATACCATATTATCAGGCTATAACTGATAAAGATATCATGAGGGTGAAGCCGCTGGTTGAAGCAAGTACTATAATAAACTGATCACCGACCTTTTCCAAAGCATTGCGATTACCTTTGCCTGATCTTTGTAATACATACTTAAATTCTGGCACTCACGACACAGAGAATCCTATTGTGAAGACCAGTGAATTAATTGTAATGATGCAATATTTGAACAATAATCTTCTTTTATTTTTTTAATTAAAGATTCATCCCTGCAGAAGCTGTCTTATTTCCTCGATGCTTAGTTATATACCCAAACTCACTTCCATGAACATAACATACATACAACTATGTCTTAAACAAGAATATAACATAATAATTATGTTACGTACACATAATGACGCGCCCCACTATCACATTTTATGTACACGGCACTGCGGCTTTTAAGTAAAATGCGGTAGTGGGGCGCGTCAGTTCAGAGTGGACAAGCTATATTATACAATATACATACTCTAGTAGGTATGGTATATAGATTATACATTATACGTTGTTCAAGCCACAAATAAATAAAGAACATAAACATTAAATAAAGGATCAATGTTGTCTAATTTTGTTCATCGTCTCGTTCGATGCACCAGATTTAGGGTAAATTTGTTCGAGTTCAAGGTCGCCAACACCGGAACCGGTCGGAGAAAAGGCTCGGAGCTGCAGTTGCAGAATTTTACATCATTGACTTTTGTTGGTAGATATTTTGTATTTAGTGGTCTTACATTAAACTGTGTTTGGTAGACCTAGACACAATTCTATGCCATATTACTTATGTATATTGTAACAGGTTTCAGTTTAAAATAGTTTCTAATGCACGCGGGTCTTCTTACCGATGGCTACATTGCGTGGTGTATTTTTATAACGAGGTAATACAAGAAAACTGATTTTTATTTGTTTTGTATTCACCTGCATGAACATTTATGTCTTAATGTAATCAATAAAATTTTATGAGCCATTTCAATTAGCCAATAATAAAATCTAACACGCAGCATAAAGATTTATATAAATCAATTGTTATCCCCTATATCTTCATGTTTCTTGACATAACAAAATACGACATTGATAGATGATAGATGTTTTAACTTAAAATTATCTGTTTATGTAAATAACTTTGAAGTTCAAGAGTGGCCTAATTTAGTTTATGATACAGATGGACTTATTGATGTCATTTCCTAGGAAATGCATTTTCAAAATTAGGTTTGCTAATTTCTAAACATACTTGACTTATAAAATAAAAAAAATTTGCAATGCAATTTTTATACTTATTTACACTCTTTTAGCTTTAACATGATGGTAGGTGCCTATTCAAGAAAAATGTTTTGATAATGTCCTAAAAGTACACCCAGGCTCCGAGCCTACAAAAAGATTGTACTGCACGCTTGATCGACTTGAGCCTTTCCAATATTCAGTATAATTATAGATACTTACTTATGTACTTGAATGTATACTGTGTGCATGCAAATCGATTGATTTTTATCCACTCAACGAGAGCGGAACGGTCTAAAACCGTATTTAGAATTGCATACGATTTCTTTTAGGTACTTAGTACTGATTATTTGCTTTGTGTTGCTAAGCTATCCACCTTTCAATTAATTTATTGATTGGTAGAAGCAGCTAGTCCACTGCTTTACAGCTCCTAAAGTAATTCTGAAATAAACTGCAGTGACAAGAGGTACATATTAGTAAATGGTCTGGTGTTCAGTGTAAGTTAGGTTAGGATGTTTTGGAGGAGTCACGCTGTGGCCTGTGGGAAACGACCTGTTGCTGCCGACCGTAGTTCGTTCAATGGGCCCACAAAGCGTGGGCCGTTACCAGTCCGGGCAGCGGAAGTCACATTTGCACTCGCAGCCCCCCGAAGGAAATGTGTGAGGGAACACCGGGATGTTTTTTTGTCAGTAAGAGGCTGACAGACCCCTCTGCCCACCCCAGGGTGAAGGATATCCATGAGGATTTCCTCCCCAACAAAAAAAAAGTTTGTTAATCTTAGGGCCTATTTCACGATGTCCCAATAGACCCTACAAATTCTGTTCCATTTTTGAGTTTATTTGGTAAGTAGACTAAATAAACTCAAAAATGGAACAGAATTTGTAGGATATTATCTGCCAAGTAAGTTAACGAGAACCTAATTGGAGGTGGTGAAACAAGCCCTAAATCTTATTAAAATCGAAGCCTTTTTGACAGACGTCGCATAGCCAATCAATGTCAAGTATCAAATCATTACCTATTTATACTAACTTATAAGTACAATATTATATTTCCTAATACGTAACTTTTTGATGATTACATATAAATATGAGCACGTAGCCAATTTAGCCTCCAATAGTTTTATAAATCTAAGGGCTACACACGATTTCAATTAAGCTTTAATAGTAATAATAATGCCACTTATTATTATTTTTATTAAAAAGGGAAGTGACTGGAAACATTGGCAGTGTTTTAAAGGTCAAAAATTGTATCAAAATGACCACGATTTCAATTCTGGGTCAAGATTCGGAGCTGATTACGATAAACTGGAAATGTACTTCCTTATAAGCGATTGTTTACAATAACATTAACAAATTCTTGAGGTGAATATTGTTAAGGTAAACAATTATATAAAGAGCAGATACTTACCAACATTTCGGTTTGGAAACGATGTATCGTATGTGGCTTCATCGCATAGGAACCTACTTTTAAATCACTGAAACTGATTTGGGATTAGGTGTTCAATTTGTATCTGGCATTGAAGTTCATGTTAAAAGATGTTCTCTTCGAAAAGGGAACATCTTTTCCTATAGCATTGATTGCTTCTGCGGTAAACCGATGATGAATTTAACGTATCAATGAACAGAAAGAACACTGTTGATTGATTAAAACAAAAAGGCGTGTCGGACCACGCGCAATGAAGGCGTCCGTGGTTGGGATGAATTTTTATCCCAAAAACAAACTTAACTTTGTAGTTGAAAAAATGTTCTCCCATACATCGATAAGTATGCGTCAAGGTCAATTCTCCAACTGCGAATGTAAGCTTGTAATCGCAATTTTTTATTTTATTTTGATAAAACTACAAATTTACTTGTGCTGTGAAACCTTGCTTCTTGCCATATTTCATGATTCTAGGTCAACAGGTAATATAGGTTTAGATATATTTGCGAGTTTCAAAATGGCCGTGTTTTTTTATTCCGTTGACTTAGAAGCTTGCTAGCTTTAGAGCTTCAAGACACTGTTGACATGTATTTGGTATTGATTTCAATACCTCCACGCGTTTCTGAGAAAGATGGACAACGAAGTGATCCAATAAGGGTTCCACTTTTTTCTTTTGAGGTACGGAACCCCAAAAATTAAGATCTAGATCGTCAGTGGTTAGATACAAATGCTTTTGGTGAACAAAAATTTTGATGATAATGTGACATAATAATTTAGGTACGCTAGTTTCAAATAAAATTTCTACGCAGACAATTTCAAATAAGATTCAAACATCAACGATGCTCAAGATTGATATAGGTAGGTTATAATTTTACGGAACCACTAAGCAATCCTACTAGATACCTAGGTTTTAGAAACCTAAATAATTACTATAATATTTTTAATCGAAACAACCTCAGCCGTCGCGTTTATTTGATTCCTCAACTACTTATGATTTATTAAGGTGCTAACCTGAATACGTCATATCACAACGAAATATAGCATTACCAACATTGTTTGATAACATAATTTGATCAAATTGCAGGTGCATCGAGTATTATAATGATTTATTTAGACCTTACATCCGGTATACACCTTAAATGTTATTAGCAAATATCCTTAAAGAAAATAGCATTTGGATTCCGGTATGACTCAATGACAAGATATCCTATTATACAATTTTACGAATCGATTGCCAAAATCGGTAATAAAAATCGATTACAACAATCAGTATGAAAATCGATTTTATTTCCGCGTGCGTGGCGATTTTTATCAAATTTTAGCACAAGCAAGGACTATCGACCTTTTCAATGTTAAGTACTCGATAAAAAGTTTCCTGTATAATTATATTATATTTTTGTATGATTTAATGCAATTTAATTGATTTCTCGTAAGTAATGCGTCATTAGTTTGTAATTGACAGCTAGTAGGTACGGTGTGTCACCTAATTAAGTCTAATTATATTGTTTTATTATCGATTGACGTAACATTGGTAACACTACCATTTAATTCGGCAGTTAAGCATAACACTGAAACTAGTCTACGTATTTTTCAGTAAAAGTAAGTATGCACTGAAAAATATATAGACTGGTTTTAGTAGGAAACAACACACAAGAATAATTTGTAGTAAGGAACATCGTGAGGAAACCGGCATGTCTGAGAGATATTTCTCGATGGCATGTGAAGCCAAGTCAGAGGCCCATGGGCAGCTTTATAAATCTAACACCAGGTTAGTCACTAACCACACGAAAAGAAGAAGAATATTAGGAGTATGTTATTTATTACTAGCTGATGCCCGCGGCTTCGCCCGCGTGGACGCTAACATTAAAAAAAAAATAAAAGTAGCCTTAGTTACTCCTTATAACATCAGCTATCTGTCAATGTAAGTCCTGTCAAAATCGGTCCAGCCATTTTGGAGATTAGCCGTAACAAACACACAGTCGAACAAAAATGTTAATAAAAATAGTTTTCTTGTAATATGTACCGTATATACTACTTATTATGCATTTAGTAAAAAGCTGCTATTTTGAAATTACAAACAGACACTTTATTACAGACATTTTATTTATTCTTATATATGTATTTATAGATATAGATGATACTACGATTCAAGATTCATTTACAAATAAATTGTTCCCTATTATATTCCATAACGTTTTTTGAAAACTAAAAAAAAAAAAATTTATATCGTATCCTACTTATGGGTTTTTAAATCATTACGTTGAAAATAATTAATTTCATCACACAAATCTGAATTTCCAATGTATCATACATTGGAAATTCAGATTTGTGTTTTTTCCTGTACGTTTTACTTATCGTAACATCACGCCAGTATTCCTCTAGGGGTTAGGCAGAGGTGTACCTACAGTACACCCACATACTTAAGTGACTATACTGTTTAATAAAACTCTCTTAGTGTCCATTTCTATGACCTAGCCTTAACTAGCTAGTTTAAGTTGGTTTAAGGCTATAAACTTGTATTTCCATTCTTGTACCTACACCTGTATACACGGCTAAACATCAAGCTATACATTTCCAGTTAATGCTGATCTCGCATTGTGTAGGATTTCCGTACAATGTGAGGTCAGCTTATACTGGAATTTATAGCCTGATGTGTAGCCATGTGTACTTATGGTGTTGTAGAAAACCATGAACATTCACACACTATAGTCTTGGGTCAAAAGCCAATGGGAATATAATCACACCTATGTACTATTGCGTAAATCAAGTGCTTTCCTATTTTATGTACTATAAATATTATTTTACGGCAAATGTTAATATAAATACATAAAGGTAAATTTTCATTATATAATTCGTCATTAAAGTTAATGAAATGACGTTTCACGTTTTTAATTTTTACGGTCAGACACAGGTCGGGTCATTTGGTATGTGACGGAAGTTTCTCAAGACAGAAATATCAGTAATTATTCAGGTACCTACATAATCAATGTATCATAATGAATATACATAAATACATAAACTCACGCCTTATTTCCAGAAACTTCAGTGTGCCACCTGCTTCGTAGCAGGTCGCATACATCTGGTCATACACATACCTATTTGATTAATGATGATTAAGGCACTTATAAACCGGTGATTGTGAGTTTGGATCCTGGTTTCGAAATTCGTAGATATTAAAAGCCCTACCTAATTTAATCTAGATATAGTAAAGTCAACTTATATACGAACGATTCAAATAATTCACACAACACTCTGAGATTTAACCACATTAGGGTGCTACTCATGGGGATTTAAGAAAACTGTAAACAATGCTCACCTTATCAAAAACTCTAGGTCTTTATATCGGCATGTACACACAACACACAGCAATGCAATCCAATCCTTTTATTAAATTATATATAATTGTTAATTATTTAATCGGGAAATGATGAAATAATTAACAATTATGATTTTGACAAACGCACCGATAAAACCCTTTAAAATGCAATAGGCCAAAGCCCTATAAAACAACTGATATAATTTATATCACATTTATAAGAAATTACAATAAATTAATCAGTATTCGATCCAGGTCATGGTTGAACCGTATTATCTAGTAGATAGGTACCTAAATACGCATAATTATGTCAATGGACCTGTCATAATAGATATAACGTACTCCAGCTGCATTTATTAGTACCTACCTAACCCTTACATTACCTATACAAATACCTTGGGAAAGGTTGTTATGACATCGTTAATTTGACAGTAGGTACATATTTCTTACTTTTGGTCCTGGTCACCCAGTATCCCGTCACGCAAACTGAAATATCGACTTTATGAAAGGTTACTAAGTAAGTACACTAAAGTAGAGATTTTTCTTATCCCATAAATGACAAAAGTCACGAAGGTTTATATCATTAAGTTTAGAAAGAATTATCGCAAGGCTGGGGGCACCCTATAACATGTCTACGGGATTTGGAACGTATTAGGTGAAATTTGGTTGTACTAAAAACACATCCTTTAGAAGAATGTGAATGTCAAAAAGAATGCAACGCTATTTACAAATCTGTCTCAAATACGTAAAGGTCGTATACGTGGTTAATATCAAAACGTTTTATGTGCCAGGAAATGTAAGACAGCTTTGATGCGCAAAAGCGTACTGGGAATAGCACCCAGAATATATGTATAATAAGTAGTAAGTATAATAAGTAACCTGACTCCTAGAAGCCTTCAAGAAGAAATTATCAATGTTTCTAATCCAAAAATGTTATTACACTGTAGGTGAATTTCTTAATGACAATAATATTAATATAATTTGACTAAGTAATGAATGTGTGTAATCTTGTTGTATTTTGTTTGATTTGTTTATGGAATTTAATATTAATTAATATAAAATTAGTACCTTGAATTTGTAAATATTTAATTTAATAATTATTCTGAATTTATTTTTAGTATTTTTATACCTACTGTAGCTATAAACTTTGTACGCCATACAAAACATAGAGAGTCAACGGAATTTTTAATGAAGACCAAATCTATGTACCTGTGTTTAACAAATAAATATTCATTCATTCATTCAAGAATACGGAAATATACATAATGTTATGTTTTTTATGATGCCTACAGAACATACTAGTGGTGACTATATAGCTTCCGCCCGCGGCTTCGTCCGCGTGGTATGTCAATAAAAAGGAGCCTATGACCTTCACCAGAATTCAAAGTATACCTATACTAAATTTCAAAAAAATCGGTCCAGCCGTTTAGCCCTGAAAGCGCAACAAAAAAAACAAACAAACTGTTATTCGCATTTATGTATAATGTTTGTTATGATTTAGCGGTAAAGTTTCCGGATTTAGTCACTCTTTATGATTTTTTTTTTCTTTTTTTTTATCACTGAGGGCATGTAGCAACGCTATGAAGGTTAAAGTTTACCGGTTAATAAAAACAGAATTAAAGTTAAACCACACCTTAAGAGAAAGAATTAACAACACTGACTTAATCATTGCATAAACATTTAATTGCCTACTCTATCATTTAATCAAGGGCAACAGTTTTAGAACTTGTTTTAACTTGGCTCCTATGATACTATATCCTAATTGATTTTCTTATGTTTATCACGTAACAAGGAGCTTAGGCCTCAAATTATAAAGATAGTCGGCCTTTGTATAGATCAACGTATAGTGGAAAATTACTTACCCGGGAATCAAACATGAAACAACTACAATATACAAAGTATGAAGGACTTTCATTTAACAAAGGGTAAGCAATATTGTGTGGTCAAAAGAAATTATAATGTTCTCGTTTCAATCAATTAGGTTATAGACCTAGTTATGTATCTCTTCAAAACACAAAATGCATTTCAAAACATTTTGGTATCTGTTCTCAAAAAACAAACATATCTACATTTTTCACACAAAATTATAGCCATATCAATACATTTTCTATTTTGACATCGCCCACTTTGTTGATTAATAATCAACAAAAAAGTAGAACAAACAAAAGGATATGAACTAATATCGTTACTCGCAAACAGTTAGACATCGAAGTAATTTACGATATAGACTATTACCGACATACGCAAACTACAATTATTACGGACGAAGCTGTAATCTTTGTACAGGATGCCGACCAGTATTAAATATCAAGCGGAAACACTAATATTTACTTCAAGATACGCAATTGCAAAATACACGTTACTAAAATATGCAGTGATCTAAAATCCAAAATTCATCGCATGAACACACGGAACGATTATTATCGAATCTGAGAAAAGCATTGACTATTAATGAATCGAAAAAAATGGAGTAATTAGGGCGAGGAATTATTTGAATTATTATTTTTTAATCCGAACGCGCGGCGCGTCTGTCTTCTGTCCGACGGCTAGCCGAATACGAAGGACTCGTACACAAAACAGCCTATTCCCGCTGGGGGGCAATGGCGAAAGTATCGCCAAATAACCACCTATAAAAACACACAACACACTCAACACAGTATCCAGTTCGATTCCCGACACCAACCACCGTTGAAGAGGCATTATGAAAACAACGGTGAGTGTGTGAAGTGCAGTGCAGTGCAAGTGATGACTTCAAAAAAGTGATACAGTGTGTCCCGTGCTTTTGTGAAACAGTGATTCGTAGGGCCTGTTATACCATTGTTTATTACAAACGGTTAATATTTAAGTGATTTTTTAGAATTAATGTTCAAATCAATTTTTATTTGGACAATGGTGAAACAGGTTCTACGTCAAATATCACCAAAATTTACGTGTGAAAAACGGGATGTGACACACTTTTTTGAAGTCAGCATTTTGCTATTCATTTTAATACCAATTCATTAATAAAAAAGTACTACGGATAATTACAATATTTATCATAAAAATCACAAATCGTCGGAAAAAATATAGATAATAATAATCGTCTATATTTAGAACAAAACCGGACGATAGTAATTTACTGCAGCATTCAGCAGCCTAATTTAAAAAAAGATAAATCTAAAACCAATTATTTTTCCATCATCAAAATTTTAACTCACAATAATCTAAAAGACCTCAAACGAACTACAGCTGATAATGAAAATATAACGTCAAGCTACTATAAGTTAAAGTCAAAATTATTGCTGATGAGTAATCTTTGGCATATTACGTCACAATAGAGAATTCACTCTCGATCGAGACTAACAGGTTTCAGTCCAGTTTAACTAGGAAGAGAGCCAGGAAGGCACAAGTCAATGCAACGCCCAGTTAATGCGTGAATTGCATAAAGGCACCCGAGGAAATAACTAGGAAGAAAAATAAACAAGCATTAATGAGAGAAACAGAACCACGGAAAAATAAATAGATATCTAAGAGAATTCTGTATGAAGAATAATTACGAAAATTAAAATTCAAAGGAAAATTTTAAAACGTTCTTTAAAAAAAATCTGATAAAAAGAACAACATTAGGTACTAAAATAAAGTTATGAAAAGAACATGACACCAGTTTTTCAAAGCATTGAGAAAATTTTACGCAACAATAGTTTTGTAAATCGAACCGTGAGAAAACACAACAGACTTGTTACTTTCAGAGATTTACTGCTAAATACAACGTTTCAATGTTAATTGTATCACTTAAGATAGCATCAACTAAACTATGCATTTTAAAGTTTAACACTTCACGATAGTAAACAAAATTATGTTTGCGGTTTATGAAAACACACAGTAATTTATTTTGGCCGGGGCCGCTCTCGCACGTAATTTTCTTTTTATAAAACGTTGCGCGCTTTTCCACTTAGCTTTTGTCTTTATCCGATCCCTAAGAGGATTATAAAAGACATATAGTTTTGACAGATTTTCTAAACTACATAGTTCCAATTTAATAAATCTAGGTATAAAAGGTTGTTACGGTTTCCTGACCAATTCATTAACTTTTAATTACTGCTAGGACAGAGAGAAAATTAATGGGCTCAGTTTCAGCGAACGTAGTGAAATAACTTATTCATAAAGGCAAGCGCCAACAGAATTGCAAAGTCGATAATATTTATTTGTTTCCATTACAACCCGGTTTGCCTTATAAGGTTCATGTTATTCGTCCCAAACTGGAAAGTTATTAGATCTATTTTTGTTTGGAAACACAGAATAAGAGTTAAATAAGCTGTTATAATAATTTCCAACTGTAATGATGAAAATTGACATTGTTGTGTTCCACAGAGATAAAAAAAACCACTTTATATTTATGTATTTCTGCTGCTCTATCATCCAAAATGCATTCCAGGATATAAAGTGTCCTCATGCTTTCTAATTTTACTTTATTTTACTACTAAACTAGAGCAGAAAAATAAACAGGCACGTATTCATTATCAGCTGCAGTTTTCTTATTCGCCAGTTTAATTCAACTTAGTATACCAGATAAACCGTCGCGCTCCCGTCCACATTTCTTAACCGTACATTTTCTTCACCTCACGCACTATACCCGTCAGAGGGTTATCTCGAAAATTAGATGAATGTTAAAAATATGTACATGTATATCCATTTCGTAATCCATAGGTCAATGTTTACAACCGTAGTATTTCATGTTACATAAGTAAAACTGGCACATTTTCTGTATTAGTGACCAGCAACTTGCTATCTTCGGCCATGTATGGTAGCAATAATTCTTGGTATTATACTGACGCAAGGCTTGGTACACCAACCATGTGTTTGTATGCTATTGCTTCTACTGGGCATGTACTGGTTTTGAAACCCAGAAGAGAGATCGAGAATTAAAAGATAAAAGTTAATCATTTTTATACAAAATAGAAAATTAAAAGTAACGTTAAAAAAATACCAATAGGTGCAGCCACAAGACACAAGCAATGCTTAGTTTATGGTTCACCGAATTTCGCTAAATTATATTGTTACTTTATTAACTTTATTCTTTATGCTCAAAGTAAGTTCTTTGTTTATAAAACTTCAGAACACAACAAATAAACATATCGCAAAAGTTGCAGTTAGGTAAGTATCTGCGACCCATTTCCTAAGTTACGAAACCACCATAGAAGTAAAATTATCCCACGAGTCAATAGCCGAACCAACCCGATCGCCGACCGACCTCGTTCTCTTTCTACTGATTAGCATCTTTTCTGTCAAAACAATGCGAATGAAAATGTTTGCGATCCAATTTTCAAGTATTGTTTTGGTATCGAGAATCGAATATTACGTAAATATCGATTGCTTCTGTTAAAATATTCTGCCGTTTTATCATATTTAAATCTAATGATAGATCATTTTGAGTCATGGTGGCGAAAGAATTCATTACACATCTGTCAAATCTGTGTCGCGTATATTACTCAAATGTAAATTTAAATCCAAAAAAAGAAATCTAATAGTCATAAAAACGTGCCGTTTACATACAAATAAAGTTTTACTGCTACCACGTGCCAAAGAGGTCAGTTTTACGAGTTTGCAAGCGCATTATGCTGTCAGATGACGTCACAAAGATGCGCTTTAAAACTGCGGTTACAGTGTTCGTGATACTTTTTCGAATAAAGAAAGATTTAATCAGACAGTTGCGTACAATGACGCGTTCGTGTACGTTGCGGATTATGTCGTAGTAATGATACGTTCTCGACAAGTGCGGGTTTTGTAATAGTAGATGTGTAAGTAAATAGATCTGGTAGTTAAGGTATTAATTTCGCAAAATATGTGGAACAGTGCACGTTACTCAGATAGTTATTTGTATTTGAACAGTTAAGGAAATAGTTACACTTAACTAAGGTTTAATACCTTGTTAACTTACATAGTTTTTAGGTAGTAAACATTATAATTTTTTGAGTATAATAAAACCTAAAACTCTCAGCGGCGCAATTTCTATAAATGTCTCCAGAAAATTCGTAACAGTTGTATTAAAATTCGAAACAATGCAAGGTCAGGTTAATCTATTTTAAACATAATCACAAAAATTGCACAAAGAAAAACAAAAATGCTGGGAAAATGTTTGAACAAAGAATGCTCGATGCAAGCCGGATTGCACCACAGAGGTTTAACTTAGCGATTTGTGACCGATGATTATAGAGCAGTTACCGAGCCGTTTGGTTTATAGCTGATATTATTTAAATGACTATTGCAAATAGATGTACGGGTTTAGAGTAAGCGATTGTAAACATAGACGGCAACGTTAATCTTTCAATGAATCTAGTTTTCATAGACTTTCGATTGTCATGTTCTCTGAAAATTACGCATAGAACCTATTAAACTTACCTACATATTTATTTGTATTAAGTTTTCAATACTTGAGCTTTACTCAGCTATTTTCAACACCAGGTGACTTTGCAGATTTTGGTTTACTTTCACTAAGGTCAGTAGGTACGTAACTATCAATTATCCATTGAACAATCGGGAAATACACTCTGGGTGATGTTGATATCTCATCAATCTTGATATTGTCCGGGTATTTTGCAAACCATCCAAACAGCGGGTACTAACCACATATTTTGATAAGTAATATCATTGCCACCATTATTTGATGGTTTAGTATTAGTAAAGCTTAGATTAAAGTTTTGTTCACTTGTTCGAAAGTTTACTTATGTAATGAGTTTGAATAGGACTAATTTTGTTAATTAATTTGTATGATATAATCACGCGCGTAGGCATAAGGATGGAGATTTTAACAAGAGAATAATTTATGATCAGATGTGTTGCGAGTAGTTTTAATAGAAAGTTTACGGAGTCCTTTATGATGTAAATAGTTAGCGAGAACGTTCTTTAGACTTTTATGGGACTATAAATAGACATAAATAATCAACTAAATTGATTTCACAATAGAAGTTATTGATGATGATTGTCATTTCTATGTCACCTGGTTGCAAGAACGGTTGCCCAACCTTGATTTAACTATTTGCGACATTGTAGTGAATATTTAACATTCGACGACGATACGTTAAACTCTCGTTATATAACAACGTGTATTGACACGATTTGCATCGACGCTTCTAGTTCGATTACACCAATTATGAATTAATAAGGCATTATTCGGTAAACGTACAGCATTAAGTAATTTGATTGAGTTAATAAGCTTTTTATGAAGCTATTATTTTGTAAACTAGTCTCACAACAGCTTATAATATAAGAACTAGTTTTTATAAAACAACTGACATTTAAGTCAAGTCTTCTAGATTTTAATAATTTAGTATAATAATAGTATTCTAATTCCAAATTATATAAGGCTCTTGACATTGAAACTGATAATCTAGTGCAAATGCCAACACAACTTGATTCGTTCCGGATAAAAGTGAATCGGAATGTTCCTCATCATCACTTGATCACTCATTTAAAATTGTGTAAATAAACAAATGCAGATAACTGCGTGTCTGTATAAATTCTTTGTCCCTATGTTTCCATCATACGCATGTTTTCTCCGACATTGATATTTTTAAACCACAGTCGTTTCCTCAGTTTTTCTTCAAATTCCTCTCCACACTTGAGCAGGCATCATAGTCGCTAATTGACGGCTTAATACGATAATACAGTGGCACAATAATTACGGAACAATTATTACATAACGAGTAATTGTAGGATAAAATCGGTTTGATTGATGACATCGTTTGCTGCCTTGTCGCGAGCCGGCGTTCGCATGTGTAGGTTAGCACCATTTAGTTTGTGATCTTCGGCCAAAACCTCTGCACATAACAATTAGGTAAAAGAGAGTTGGTGTATCAAATCTTAACAATTGTTCTCCTTTGTTCCAGTTCTGCTTAGTTTTCCTGCTGGTAGCAGCCGCAGCTGCCAGCGAGAAGAAGACGACAGAAAAGAAAGCGGAGCCATTGGACAAGAAGTTGGACAAACGTGGACTCTTGAACCTCGGCTATGGATACGGTATCCACGGGCTAGATGTCGGCTACATCGGCAGCGGCCACGGACTCGGCGGAGCATACAATTTAGTCGATGACCATGCCTACAACGGCTACAACGGCTACAATGGCTACAACGGCTACGGATCCTACGACATCGGACAACACACTCACTCCGACACCACGAGAACTATCACCCTCGTGAAAGGCGTCCCCTACGCCGTGCCCGTCGAGAAACACATCCCGTACCCCGTGGAGAGGCACGTGCCTTACCCCGTGAAAGTGCCCGTACCACAGCCCTACGAGGTCGTCAAACACGTGCCTGTTCACGTGAAAGAGTACGTCAAAGTCCCAGTCCATGTTCCCGCGCCTTACCCGGTTGAGAAGAAGGTACCTTACCCCGTCCACGTTCCCGTCGACAGGCCCTACCCCGTGAAGGTCCTCGTCCCTCAGCCCTACCCCGTTGAGAAACACGTTCCCTACCCCGTCAAGGTGCCAGTGCCCCAACCCTACCCCGTTGAGAAACACGTGCCATACCCGGTTGAAGTGAAGGTTCCCGTTCCCCAGCCTTACCCCGTGATCAAACACGTTGGTTACCCCGTTAAGGTTCCCGTTGACAGGCCCTACCCCGTACACGTACCTGCTCCCTACCCCGTTGAGAAGCCCGTCCCGGTCGCTTACCCCGTTGAGAAGCCAGTGCCAGTGCCCGTTCACGTGCCCGTCGACAGGCCTTACCCCGTCAATGTAGACAGGCCTTACCCTGTTCCCGTGAAAGTGCCCGTGCCTGAGCCTTACCCCGTCTACAAACACGTCCCTTACGCAGTAGAGAGGCCCGTGCCCTACCCCGTGAAGGTGCCCGTCGACAGGCCGTACCCCGTGCATGTTGAGAGGCCCGTCCCCGTGGCTGTTGAGAAGCCTTACCCCGTCCCCGTCAAGGTCCCCGTCTTGGTCAATGAACACGACCACGACCATTCCAGCCACTTGAGCTTTGGAGGCTCCTATTACAGCCATTAGAATAATACTAGCTTTAATATAAAAAGTTTTCATCCGCCAAGCGATCATTGAAATATTATTTATAATCTCGCCTAGTAATGGCCGGGACACCAGCAAAAAGAAAACTCTTCATTTTTGTATATTTATATGTAAACATGTCTTGCATGTATGAGCGTACGTGTACGTAGTGATATAAAGGTTACCATTTTAGGTTAAGATGAATGTAAAAAAGTATGAAAAAATTAAATAATTAATAATTATTTCCTTTGTTTGAATTACTCAAGAACTAACCCTGCAACCTACAGACAGATAAAAAAAGAAAATAGATCTTGACTTACACCGTTGATGAAATATCAAAATAATATATTAATATGATTTGAAACCGGCCACAAATTAAACTTGATGAATGTTTTACTTAAAATTATAAAACGTGACCATACCTTTTATTATTATATAAATAATTAATTGAAAACGCACCCTAAAAAAAAGACCTACTCATTTCATTGGTTTATAAAAAAAAAACATTGCCCAGCAGTTATTTACTTACCTTTAAAAAAAAACGCTACTTACAACTCTGACCTCCAAAATCACAGGTCTTTTTATTTTTTTAAAGGAAATAACCGATCGATTGAGGAAATGAACTAACGCAGTGTGAGGTGTAGCTAAACAATCATAAAGCCTGACCTTCGCCTGCTGCCTCTCGATTCTATAATAATATTTTATTTTATTTTGCGGGAATTGCTGCTATTATAAAAGCAGACACGGTAGACGTGGACTTGCGATTTTTTGCCGCAAAAAATATGTATTTGGAATTGCAAAGGCCAGTCAGGTACTCAAGTGTATTTTAATTTTATATTGTTTAGAATTCAATTCGCTCTTAAATCCTTTAAATACATGATAAGCTTTTGTTTGTCAAGAATAAGCAAAAATAAAACACTCAGTCATATAGAAACTTAGTGTAGGTTGTAATAATCATGAAACAAGATTGTATCTCTAGCGTATCTATTTAATATTGTAAACACTATCTCATGCACGTCTGAGGTCGCTGTCACTAATGTCAACTGTCAGTTCACCACGAATGGCGGGAAACAGTTGAAAGTAAGGCGGTGCCTGCACGAGAGGCTTGGTGTGGTGATGAGCCAATGTAGTGATTTAATCAGTTTAAATACGGGATCAACAGGATTCTACAGTATCTATGTAGTGTACATAATAAAGAGTATTCTATTTTATGAATCTGTATTCCAGTATTTACTGAATTAGGTACATAACCCTCTAAACATAATCAAATATTACACTTAACTTTAAGATGTTCTTACAGTACTTATTTCGCTAGATTGCACTCTGAACTTTGAAGGGAGTACAGGGAGGGTCACAGACAAAAATAAATCACTGAAAAATTGTGACTACAACTTTATCTGAGACTTGGACATTGTGAATATATTTTAAACGAGTTTAGCAAAGGCTTTAGGTAATTACGTGTTCTTTTTAACATAACATCACGCTTTGTTTCTACGGAGGGTGACTATACGTGTACGTATTACACCCACATAATTTCCACGGTTATGTTTAAGTCCCATGTAATAGGACACGAACCTATTGCCATCAACCAGGCACAAATCCAGATACTGTGCACAATCTGGGCTGCTACTGAGAAATTCCAGATGGAATAGCCCAATAACACTTTGCCCGACCTAGGAATCGAACTCAAGACGTCATGTTCTTTTTAACTGCCCTCTTTTGTCAGTAATTTTGATCTCAAGTCGCCAGTCATCGTGGTCGTTGGTTACGTGAGAATCGCATTTACGTAAGATGGTTAAGGTTAACAAAAGTGGAGTAACGTCCATTTTATATTTATTACTGACCTTGTATTGTTTGTGCTTCTAAAATTTTGACACGCTTCTTTAATTCGGTCAAGTGCATGTTTGTCTTATGGCATTATGTTGATTAGTCATATTGGATAACTTATGATTAATGATAAATTAATGCGGTGATATTTTGATCGGCAAGCAAGGGTTTGATGTCATTGGAGTAGCATTTATGCTAATTAATATTTAAACAGCTAGTTCCAACTTAGTTTGCGAGCATATTTATTAGACATTAGCTGACCCAACTGACGTTGTCCTGTCCTGTCAATAGTTCATCCAAAATCCCATAGAAAAATGGACGTTCAGTTTTTCTGAATTTAAATAATGTCCGGGAAACTTTTCCAATGTTTCTTAAAGCCTAATTCGGACTGTCAGGAACATTTTAAAACAAAAAATTGTCAAATTGGTTCAGCCGTTCTCAAATGATGTGCAACGAATAGCATTTGATTTTTATTTATATAGAAGAAGAAGATAAATATTCTATGGTACACTGGCTCTTAAGCCTCTTGTCAGAATCTGATCCCTCCCCAAACAAAAACCACATTCTATTGGATTTGTGAACAGAGATTTTTTTTTTGATTTTTCACACCAACTGTTACATTGCAAGCCAAAATAAATGACCAGTTTTTATTTTCCGCGTAATTCTTTATCGAAGCAGACAACAATATAAAAAGTGTTAAGTCACACAAAATACACAGTTTCTCAGCAATTGCACATCTAACTTCAACTCACATGTTCGTGTGTACATATGTATTAAAATGTTACTACACGGCACAAAGCATTCTTTGTCCCATTGTTACTTACGTGCTCACACGCATTCGTGAACGCACGAGGAAGAAAAAACTTGCACACAATAGAATAAAAAAAATATTTGATAATTACATTTGAATATTAATTAGTTTTAATTAGATATCTCGATTAGTGAAGGTGATAATTATTATTTGTTATTAATTTTAAATCTTTAAAGTATTTATTACTAGCAGCGCCCCACGGTTTCAACCGCTTAAATCTCGATCCCATGGGAATATCGGGATAAAAGTATCGTATGTCCTAACCCAGGTGTGCCAAATTCATCTCAATCCGTTCAGCCGTTTTAGTGTGATAGCGTAACAAACAAACAAACTCACTTTCGCATTTATAACATTACTTAGGATTATCAATCTTTTTGTTTACTTTCTTTATTTAAATAAGATTAAAAGAAATAGGTTAGGTACTACTAGTATGGTCATTTCTTTAATTAGGTTACCACTTAATTACCTACCTAGCTTCGCTTAGCCTAGTCCATTTTGTAATAATAAGACCACGAAACAAATTATGATCTAATTTAAAAAAACTGGTGACTTATCTACGAATGACTGCAAACAAGGAAATGAAATAAGTAACTTTAATTACTCGTATCAAACTGGAACCAGCCGCAAACCACATTGCCCAATGACTTACACAGAATGCAACCGTGATTGCTAGTGTGCAAAAATTATAGTGTATACCTCGCATTGTCCGCCAGTGTAGCGAGTATTTGCAAGTTACATGGGAAAAGCTTTAAATCGTTGTTTTCATTGCGACAGAGGTCGATACTGCAACATGATAAAGTAAACACAGACAGTTTTATATGCATAAAAACTGGAGCAGTTTTGAATGAAGGATTTTGCGAAAGGACATTATTGAGGAGTAGTTTTATGAACTTTAGTCATCATCATCTTCATCATTTCAGCCGAAAGACGTCCACTGCTGGACATAGGCTTCCCCCAAGCACCGGCACTTCGACCAGTTCTGTGCTTTCCGCAGCCAGTGGCCTGAACTTGAGTAATGAGTGTTAAAAACATGTCAATAAAACAAACCCAACCTGCCTAGCCTTTTCCCAACTATGTTGAGGTTGGCTCTCAGTCTAGGTTGACTGGTAGAAAATTCCTATAGCATTAAATCCTCTGCAATTCTGTACATTTGTGTGCTTGAAGTATTAAATAAATAAATGATAAATTAATATCCGAATGCAGCTGAATACTAGTATTTTACATGGAGCGACTGCTTGTCTGACCGCCACAACCCAGTTACTGGGTAACACGATAACCCTTGGCAAGACTGGTTGTCATACTTTTTGAGTTTCCGACTACCAGTAACGGCTGTCAAAGATCGACGAATGACTGGCGGGACCAACGGCTTAACGTGCTTTCCGAAGTACGGAGGAGTCTCGATATGTAATAGATAATGAACCCATTCAAGAACAAACCGTTGCAAGTGCAGCTTAGCATTATTATGTGTAGTATTATGTGTGTTTAATATTAATCTACTACACATTTATAACCTTACGGAATAAATCCTCCAAATTAACATTTAGGACAAAGTATTTGTATTTATTTTAGTTTTGATTTCTTATTTTGTTATTTCACTATATGCTGCACCGGTTGACGTCATCACGTCAACGCCGGCTGTTTCTGAAAACCAGCGCTGGAGCTCTGTCTCGTATGGGGTCGCAGCATCATGCTGAGCGATGGCTGTTTTGCGTGCGTGTCACGCATATTTTCCCCCAAATTGTTATTTTCGTGTTTTGTTCTTTCTGTGCGCAATGTTTACCGCAAATAAACGTATTTTCTTTTTCTTCCTTTATTTTCAAAATGATGGTGAAAACCGCATTAAAATTTGTTGCATATGGTTAAAGAACAATGCGGTCACACAGACACAAAAAGCAACTTCAATTTATAATATGTATCTTCTTCGCAGAAGAAAATCTCATTACTTTATTAAAACTCATTGTTATTTTTAATTCTTAAGTACCATTCGTTTATCTACCGACTGTTCTGCCCACTCCCTAACCGTTTTGACGGTAACATTATACACAGCGCCATCTACGAAAAGTGCACGTAGACATTAAATTGGTATCAAGTTAACGCCAACTCGTGGTTTAGAAAGTATAGATGACTGTGTTTCTACACAATTTAATAGTTCCTGACGACAACAGCAGAGGGCGTTGCTGTCGGTGGTAATTATAATTGGTTTATTCAAAATAATACCTAGTTTAGAATTTAAAATAGTCTGAAGGTAACTTTTATCTGTGGAATAAATATGGCAGTTTGAAAGCTTTTGTGAAGGAAATATGTCAAACTGTGATATTTATTCTTTAGATGAAAGTAATCAGACTGCTGAAAAATTAGCCCTCTAAAGGGTAGACTTATGTTTTCAATTTGGGTCACAGTTTAAGTATAGCAAACAGATTTTTTTTGTAACATAAAAAAGCCTTCATAAGAGGTGACATGCATAACCGCTTAGCGCACCCTGGGCAGTCAGCCTCGCTACCCGCTAGTTGACTGGATTATATTTTTATTTTATTTTATAAAAGTTTGTGATGCTACGAGAGGAGAAGTTCGTAGCTGTGTTGCCTTGTAGCGCGTAGCACTCTCATTTTATTTTTACTGATTTTTTTAAAATTTGTTTTGTCTCCTGAACCTTTATGTATATAAGCTCCTTTAAGCCCAACCGAGCATTGAAAATCCAACAGAGTGCATCACAGCGCATAAAAAAATACACAGTTGGATTATCAACTCTCGGCGCTAAGAAGTACGTTGCAAAACAAGCGCGCGATAAAAATCGCCCGTGGGTACTAGGGCTAGAATGGCGTGGTTTTAAAACTAGGAATCATTTTTTAAAGAAGGTAGACATCTAAAAGCGATCTTTTATGCACTTTGTGTAAATATCCTTACATGCAAGCACTCGAAGATCCGCTTACAATATAAGAATAGCTACTTGAATTATTATTAAAAAAAGCATTTCAGATTCATAACACATACATAACTTACACCACATTTATTACTGGTATTTATTACTTGGTTTTAGAAGAAGTAATAGAGATAGATGTTCATCTTTTCCAGTCTTGCATTTGTGACAGACGGCTTTCCATGTTTTGCTTGAATTTCTTACAAGCTTACGACAAGAAGGCTATGGTGATAATTTCACCATGCCTCAAGCAGATGTTTATCTAGATTTAGATATAGTAAGTAAGCAGATTTTATGTACATTTCTTAGCTAATTTGAAATAATTCATTTCACTTATTTGATGAGAATAATCTGTAGTTCTAGAGCTGTTCTACTTGATATACAATCAAAGTCGACCGCAGCCGCAAGTTAAAATAACTACAATATTTAAATGTTCATCACTCACGAACAGCCTACTGAATGTGAAATAAACTTCTGACTTCACGATTACCCACATGCTAACGTGAAAGGCCTCACAGACAAAATAAAAACAAAAATGTAGATATACCTATACAATTTATCACTGACCGTACAGTCGCGTACAAAAATATGTATACATTTAGAGAAATTACGAAGCAAGAGGAGTATGTGAGGATCGTAGCAGGTGGCGTTCTGACTATACCCCCATGGGAACAAGACGTGAGTTTATGTATGCACATCTATGCAATTAGAAAAATCAAAAACCCTTATTCGTAGTCTGGACTTTAACAACCTTATTAATCGCGGAATATACAGGGTGGGTAAAAAATCGTGGATCAAACGAAACAGGGCGATAGTTGGAGTTATTTGCAATAAAAAATATAAATATATTGAAAAAGTGCCAATACTCATAAATCATGGTACCCACTATCATAAAAGCCCTTTTGTAGTGATGAAACATTTCCTCGAAGCAACTAAACACTATTTGTTGTTTTAAAATAGATACTCATTTTACTCTAATTGTCTATTATTTAAAAAAAGTATATTCTTTAAAAAAAAAAAAACACTTGTATAGTCATAAATTTTAAGGAGATCAAGTTAGGGCTCTGCCATAAAGAATTTTTTTTCTGCAAATAACCCCAACTGTTTCGTTTATCCACGATTTTTTACCCACCCTCTAGTTACAACCACAATTAATTTGAGTTAAACCATACATTTTTCAAGGTTTAAATTGGGTAGGAATACTCCGGGTTTATTGATAAGTTCAAGTTACGAGTAAATTTATTGAAATGTGGCATAACATAACTGGTAAAATGTTTAACTGGTGTAATATACACCTCTGTCTAACCCTTCAGGGGATAAATTCGTGATTTTATGTGTGAAATATTATAGTACAATTCATAATAGAATGATGCCTCCAAAGATAATGTGATTGTGCCTCATTATTTCAAGTAAAATTTCAAGAGAAAATGTTCGATGAATTTTATTTAGAGTTATGTATACATCATTCTGCACGTGAGTGTACAGTTGTGCAAACCAACAATGTGTATGTGTGTGCAATAATTTATTAATGTGTGTGCTTAACACTTGATACATTATAATAACGGCTTGACGCAAGCAATTACGACATCTTGAAACAAAAACTGTATGAGTTATATTTTTTTTTGCATTTGGTGTTGGGACACACCCTAGCTGGTTTTTTTCACTAGTAGGCTTAAATGTTGCAAATATTCTTGTATGGACAAACAGTGTTGATCTACATGAATATTATAAAGACGCGTTAGTTTGAATATACGAGGTAATCTCTGGAAGTACTGATCCTATTTAGAAAATTCTTCACTGGCAGAAAGCTAAACTGTTGCCCAGTGCCATGAGTGTTTTATTTATAGTATAGTTGACTAAAACACGGGCAAAGTCACGAGTAGAAGCTAGTTGAAGCCTAAAGTGATAGGATAAAAGATCCATTAATTTTGTTTTTTTGTCTAAAAATAGGTAATTCAGAAAATAATTTACATAATAACGTTAGAGCTGCGTAAATAAATTTTCCGGCTTCCAAAATGAATACAATATTTTAAGACATCGTAAGACTCGTTAATCGTTTTCAATGTATATGAGATTTGGTTAACGACTGAAATATTGACTAATCATGTAATAAAGGAAAAAAATACATTCTTAATTAGAAACTCGTCATAAGTCATAAATTGAGACTGAATTATTTCATCGATTTGGCTATAAATCACAAAATATACACCTATTTATCAAAAATTATATAACAATCAATAAATTATAGAGCCGAACATAATACTTTGAAGTCGCGACAAATGTCAGCTTTGCGGTTACATTATTTAATTTAAAGCTTTATTTCAACCAGAACATTTAGAAAGTATACATACGTGGTTGAGTTCCTTTCTACACACAACAGTGAAGTCAAGATAGATAGTGTAATATAAAAGTTCCCTTTTGTATGATCTAACAATAATAATATCGACCAACATCTCTCGTGGCTCACTTTAGGCAGTAAGATCAAGGGCCTGATTCAGAAGGTAGTACTCCTCGATACGGCTCGCATCGCGAGGAGGTTCCTGTTTCTGGAACCCTTTTCACCGGTATTCCGACACTGGCGGTCCACAATTTTTTATTTTTTAATAACTGTTTTAAGAAATATTTTAAATGTATTTTTATGGAAAAAAATAAATAAACGAAAGTCAGTATTTGATTGGCCCTCTGAAAGAAAAAGCCAGGAACACCTATTGATCAAACCCCAGGCTTACTGTGTGTTCCAATTCGAGACTAGAACAATGCCAGTCAACTAAAGTATCTCACGAATTATTCCTTTACCTTAAGGGGCAAGGCAAAGACGTAAGCTGGTAGTGTATTTTATAAACCAAGAGCGCAGAGCATTAAAAATAGCGTTATTCATCAAAAAAATATCAGAACCAAAACGTGTAATGTTTGACAATTTCAAAATTTTGTGTTGAAATAACATAAATATCGTTTTACGAATTTATTATTGTGATATTTTTGTATATATTATTTGGTATTTGAGGATAAATCTATCGATTTACGCAATGTCTTTGACATGTCATAATTAATGAAGTGCTGTGCAATGACCAGAAAACAATATGGCTCTATTGTACCTCGCTACTATGTTTGAAACTTCAACCCGCCGTTGAATCTACTTACTGCCATAAGCTTTCGTTTCCTAGGAATGCAGTTCCATCATATTATAATGGCCGTCATGAAAATCTGTCATTTTCAACAGTATTTGACGTTTCGGGTGTCAAAAAACGTCTAATGGGGCGGAGCGCGGTAGCGGAGCGGAGAAATGTGACAATATTCAGCGGAGCTCTGAAGCGGAGTTTAGATTGTATTGGTTAATATTGGCATATTCCTCTGCTCCGCTCCAGTGAACAGGCTGCCTTAGGGGTGGGGATACAAAAGAACCCATCACACTCATATGATTATGTCGAGACGATGCTCTATGTGTAAGACGAACTTGTTCTAAAACTCCAAGTGTTCCTCCATTTTTACAGCCGGGGTTTTACCTATACGTCTGACCATAAATGTATGAATATGATAAACGTATGCAACGTTTTTATTCTTGTATTTCATTTATATGTCTTTTTCAAGTTAATTTTCGATCATGTTGCATCTACCATTTTGTCTCTTTATCTCTAAGTAGGCTAGTAGAAAATGCCTTTGGCATTCAATCGGGCACACCCAAATCCTCCGAAATATTTTATTCCGAATGTCGATGTTCTGATTTTCAAAAGTCCGAATTTCATAATACTTAAGAATTATAATGTCTATTATTAAAAATCACGAAATTTATTTTACCGAAAGTCGTAAATGCTTTATTCGTTTTCCGATTTTCACACGTTCAAAGAATCAAATGGTCGATGGGTTCTCGGTCCAAAAAACGACATTAATTCTCAATACTTCAAAATATATACTGCTAAAATTAGGATTCTGATTCAATTAGTATAATATTCAGTTTATATGCATTCAAAATCTATAAGTAACGTTTAATGTAATTTAAAAATGTCTACTTTGTTATTAATATTCGTGTATTTAAATTTTTTTTTTGCGTCGGGTTCTACTACTGACATTGTATCCTTAGGGTTAGATTAGGTTAGGTTAGAACAGTGGCCATTAACGGGTCCGATCTCCTCTAGTAGGTGAACCACTTGGGTAAAGCGCAAAGGCGAGCGAGCGAAGGGAGCGTGCCGCGGCAGCGGCCGCCGAGCGCCAGGTCCCCTCTATTGTTGGTGAATCACTTGGGTTAGGTTAAGTTAGAACTGTGACCAGCGAAAGAAAATATTTTAAAAATCGCATCTTAATAATCGGAATTCGTATTTTTAATGTTCCGAATTATCATTAAGTCGGACTTTTTGTTATTCGATCTATTGAAACTCTGTATTTTGAGAATAGAAGTTATAAAAGTAAGGAATACTGGAATTTTGGAATTATAAAAATAGGATGATTGATAAATCGGAGTTATTATATTAGATTTTTTTTAAACTCATTCGGAATTAATTAAATCGGTATTTTGTAATTCTTATTTGTGACTGACGGAATAAAGTTTTTCGTATTTATGTAGTGTACCACATTAAATCCGCCTTTGTACGATTGTATTTAATTATGCATAAAGTTTAATTAAATAAGTATAGAACTGCTAAGTCACCGCCATAGGCTTCACACTGACTTCCCTGTACTTTATCACTCTGAACTTTGTGATAGAATTGTAGCTTATGTAATCATTTCCATAACTTCTGAGTTCTGGTGTGAAATAAAATAATAGGGCTTTAGATTTCCTGTAAATTGTAGGAAATCAGGCATGATGTTATGTTATGTAGGAAATCAATAACTTACAAGATCTATTGGAACTGAGTTATGGTTCGGATTTCTCGGTTGTAATTAAACTGGCTTTAGATTAGGACAATGTTGGTAACTTAGTAACTAAGAGCTATTTAATATTGGTCAAAAGTATATCGTTGGATATCTACAAAATAATAATAATAACAAACTTCTTTTTTCTTCAATTATATTATTTTATTGAAAATATAATATCCAAAACCATTTCTAATAATAGAATAACAATGATGTGCTAGTAACGCAACAATAGGTATAATAAGGTAGAATCAATTAAAAAGAAAATAAAGAAAGAAAGAAAATACATTTATTAAGTACAGACAAAAAGGCACACAACACAACATACTTATAACACGAGTACAAATAAAATCAAGGAAACAAATAAAAAGTACTACTTCTCTAACTACACTACTCTGCTCTTAACTACTTATTTAATTATGCCTGTTTTTCCGTAGAATATCAATAAATTGAAAATTTACTATAAAATGATTTCCAATAAAGGTTAAGTATTTATATCCATGCGAACAGAATATACAATTAATTTCTCACGCGAAGATGTTTATTATTATGGTGATCAAACGGATACACTAATTTTATTCTTCAACACTTAAAATCCAATGAATATGCAAACAGTGGCCTTAAAATGTAATGCTAACATGTGATTCATTAATTATTTGTAGGGCTGGTACTTACGAAGAAAATATGCCTCGTAGTGATAAATGACTGGAATTGGTTTATTTTCATTAGTATTTTATAATTTACCGAGTATTAAAAAAAAACAGTGGCACTCCGGGAGTGCCGACAGAAGTGAAAACTTGAAAAAAAATTGGCACCGCGGTGATCAACGCGTTGATGTCTTTTTAATGGTCAAAAGCTGGTGTCATCACAGTGGCGGTGTCAGTTTAGTCCCATCTCAAAAATGTCCAACGCGCCTAAAGTAGTTTTCACTTCGAACATTGTCAAATTAACTGACGGTTGGTAAACAAGGGTGTCGGTAAAGTGTATCGTGTCAAACTCGATCAGTTTTTCTATGACATTTTTTCTGAGATATTTTTCATTTTTTCATACTATAGAAAGGCTATAGTATCTCTTTGGGCTGGTACTAGTCACGAAGGAATAAATGTAAAAAATCACCAGACTTTTTCCTAAATAGATTCCGCGGCTATCGGACTTGAGTGGTGCTCAAGTCCGATAGCCGCGGCGCTAGTGTCTATGTCATTGCATCAAATTGCATTAAAAAAATGTAGTTCCACAGTTTTCCGCCGGACTTCAGTGGTGGCGCGGACTCTAGTTTGGCTGATGAGCTCACTGTCAGCTTCGATATGTCTAAATTTCAGTATTTTACGTAGCAACGCTACTACTTTGTGATTTCTAGAACCAAGGAAGTTTTTTCACAGATTTATACAAATAAATGATTTAAAGTTTAGAGCAGGTAAATGTATAATTTATTAAAATTCATGATCACAATCATCATCTTCCTGCCCTTGGTCCATATTACTTGGGGTCGGCGCAATTTATTCAGATACATGATTTAAGATAAAAAACAGTCTCAAGGAGTCCACTGCTGCACAAAGGCCTCCCAAGGCCAAAGGGATCTAAGTATGCACAGCGAAGCTTAACTTAATAGTCATGTAAACTCAATTTCTTCTTCTTACTTTCGGAACGTGGCAGCCCTATTCCACTATTAAGTAAATCACTATACTGAATAGTGCGGTCGAATGTGTAGCACCATTTAAAAGGAATAGGCATCAGACGGACGATAAACACATTCACAGCAGAATGCTTATGCTAATGTTATTGTTTTAATTAATTTATGAACAGGATTTACATAAGTTTCGCGTGAAATAGGCGTTAAGTCATATTAAGTGAGTTGGAGTATGAAAAATGAAGCAGTTTGCATAAATTTAATGAATTTGTTATAGTGTGCCTTTGCCAATCTGAGAAAATCTTCCTTTTCGATTTTCGTGAATCTTAGCGTAGCCTCATAATAAATATGTAATGCAAACTTTTTGCTAGTTACCCAGCTACTTTTGTTACCGGCCACTTTCTGACAAAATAACAGTGGATGCCATTAAAATTTTCTTTTTATTTTTATTTTTTTCTTTCAAATTAACGGCTTTTGATTGGAGTTTTTCAAACAAATCAGCCTGTGTTTTCTGTTTTATAGTAGAGCAACCTTATTTTTAATTATTAATATTGTGATAGATTTGGTTCAACCTCTTTAGTTTTATACTTTTTACTTGATTGTGACATATGTGATATGTTTAAAATTGACATTCTATATTTTTCCAAGATTCATTCGAAAAAAAGCGCGGGAAACCTTGAATACGGCGGTCGTGTTTTTTCTTTCTAAGTGAATTTTAATTTCCTAAAATAAGTTTGTTGGGATCTTTTTGTGTAAATAATTAGTTTTTTGTTTATATATTTCTAGTAGTTAGTTTTTTTTTAGTGTGTATTAATAGTTGGTAAGTTTTTATAACTCTTCTATTATGGACCCTCCAGGGGATCCTGGGGGGTCGATATCTCCGGTCGTAGCACACTACGTGACAATTTCAAATAATGAAACCAGTGTTGATACTGATTGTTCAGTATCAACAGTAAATAATATTAGAAGGAAGAGGGTTTCAGCTCGGCCCAAAATTTGCAAACATTGCAACAAAAAAAGGCGTAAAAATGGCGGCAAAAAGGATTGCAATTGTGAACCAGAGAATCAGGAGATAGAAATTTCTCATTTCGAGAATGGTTTAGACCCCTCACAAAAAATTACTACTCAGGTATCTAATGAATCAATCATTGTACAAAATAAAACATCTCCACAGTCTGCAACTCAGTTGGCTAGGTTGACTTTTAAGTCATCAGATGCTGCTCCATATGTCGTTCATGTGCAACGTGAACAAGTCACTGAAAAAACATTTTTACATCCCATTTCTTTTGGCCGTTTTTTGAAAAGAAATAATTTTAAAAATGTGATAAATGGTAGTCTGAAAAAATCGGCAGAAATCGAATTTTATTGGCATTTTCTCACTATGAAGATGCGAATCTGTTTTTAAATAATACTAAATTAGCTGAAGAAAATTATAAAGTTTTTATCCCTGCTTTCTCCATAACCCGTATGGGTGTTGTAAGAGGCGTTCCTGCCGATTGGTCCGATGAGGAGGTTCAGGAGGCTATTTCTGTTCCCATAGGCTGTGGAGAATTTTAAAAATTAGGGGGATTAGAAAGAAAGTAATGGTTGATGGTAATAATGTATTCAAGAACACGGAAATAATTGTAATTACATTTGATGGGCAAGTTCTACCAAAGCGAGTGTTTATGTGTTACACAGCCTTGAGTGTTGAATTATACATTTACCCAACTATTCAGTGTTATAATTGTTGTAGGTATGGTCATGTAAAAAGTCTTTGTAGGTCTAAGCCTAGATGTTTTAAGTGTGGTGATGGACATTCAGGCGAGTCCTGTTCAGTTCAAGATGATGATGTCTCTTGCTGTTTGTGCAGGGGGTCTCATGAAGCTACTAGTAAGAAGTGTCTTGAATTTGAGAGACAGAAATCGATAAAAGAAACAATGTCCAAAAGTTGCATTTCTTATGCAGAAGCATCAAAACTACATCCTTTTGTTTCTAAGAAGTCATATATTGACGCCTTAACTACCACTCATGTGTCAGATAGCTTTACTCCTTCAGCTCCACGGGTTAAGCCTACATCTAATCAGTCATATTCATATAAAAAAACCGTTTATACTAAACCTCGTTCACCTACAAAATCCTCTATAGGTTATGATCGTCAATCTCATCATGACCTTATTAAGGACTATAATAACACTTCTTCACTAAATAATGGCACTGCTCTGATTCCTAAGGACAATCTATCTGAAACTACAAGAGATTTAATCATAGCATTAATTAAGTCTTTGTCACAGTCTAACTTAATTTCACCGTCTCATGTTGCCTCTGCACTCGAAGCAGTTACTTGCACTTCTAATAATAATAATGGACAGTCCAGCCAAGGTAATCCAATGGAATTGCCGAAGTGCAATTTCTAAAAAAACTGAAATAATTTATCTTATAAATAAATATAATCCATTTATTTTTTCTTTACAGGAGACATGGCTTAGTCCGGATTCTTTGTTTAGGATTCCGGGTTATGCATGTCTCAGAGAGGATCGATTTGATAAGTATGGTGGAGTAGCCTTACTCATCAAACATCCTCAATCTTTTACTCATTTTTCCATTCCTGCTCATAATAGTGATTTTTCTATTATTGCAGCAGTTGTAAATAAAGTTTGTTATGTTTCTATATATATTCCTCGTCCATCTACTCTGATTTTCGATGAAATTGTAAATATTCTTTCTATTCTTCCAAAACCTTTTATACTATTAGGTGATTTTAATTCTCAGCATCAATGTTGGGGTAGTTCCTTGACCAATAGCTATGGGGTTAATCTTTTGGATCTGATTGACACTCATAATCTTTGCATTCTTAATAATGGTTCTCCAACACGACGCACTGCTCCCAACGAGGAAATAAGTGCTCCTGACTTGTCAGTATGCTCTCCCAGTCTTACACCTTATTTATCTTGGGAAGTCTTAACTTCTACTCATGGGAGTGACCATTTTCCAATATTACTTTCATTTCCTTTTTATAATAAGCATTATTCTAAACCTCCTCCACGGTTAAAGTATAGACTTGCAGATGCCAATTGGTCATTGTTTAAGGAGCAGTTGGATTTCTACATTTCGGAACTTCCTGAAATTAAATTTGGTGATGAACACTTATGTGCTGAAGCTTTAGCAAAATTAATAATAAGAACTGCTGATAGTCATTTTCCTATAAAAAATACAGCTCTAGGTTATATCCCATCCCCTCCATGGTGGGATAGGGATTGTTCAATTGCAGTTAAAAAGAGGAAACAAGCAGAGATTCAATATTATGCCAACACTACAGATGAAAACTTTGATGTTGTATGTTCTGCCATTACTGATACTCGTAAATTATTTAAACAAAAGAAGTTCGAAGGTTGGAGACGTTTTTGTCAGAACATATCACCCAATATTCATCCATCAGTTGTGTGGCGAAACATTCGTAGGTTTAGATCTGCATTTAAGGAGTCTCCCTCATCTTTGCTTCCTTCTTCAATGAAAGACCAATTTTTAGATAAGCTATCACCTTCGTATGTCCCTGAGGAAATAACTATTTATTCTATACCTCTTTCCGATTATGTCAATCTTGCAGAACTCAATAGTCCATTTTCTCTTGCTGAACTCAAAGGTATTTTGACCCACCTAAAAGATTCTGCTCCTGGAGTTGATGGTATTCCATATTCCTTTATGTCAAATTTAAGCGAAACGTCACTTGACTATTTTTTAAATCTTATAAACTCTATTATGGTCACTGGCAACATTCCCACATCCTGGAAATCCCAAATAGTTTTACCAATCTTGAAACCTGACAAAAGCCCGTCAGATAGTAATGCCTATCGTCCCATTGCACTTTCTTCAGTTTTATTAAAAGTTACCGAGCATTTGGTAAAGAACCGTTTAGAATGGTTTATTGAGAGCAATGATTTATTGAGTGACAGTCAGTTCGGTTTTAGGCGGGGCAAAAGTACTTTAGATAGCTTAAGTATTTTTGTCATGGATATTAGGTTAAGTTTTTCTGTAAATAGTCACCTTATAGCTTCGTTTTTAGATATTACTTCCGCCTACGACAATGTAGTTATTCCGATTTTAAGAAATAAATTACAAAAGTTAAATGTGCCTACAATTCTTTTTAATTTCATTATGAATATTTTATCTGAGCGACGTATTAATGTTTTATTAGAGGATTCTACTTATGAATCTAGATTAGTGTGGAAAGGGCTTCCTCAAGGGTCTGTTTTAAGTCCTATATTGTATAATATATATACATATGACCTCGAATCTTCCCTGGACAGTAAAGTAAAAGTTCTCCAATATGCTGATGACCTGGTTTTATACTGTTCTCATCGCTCTATTGAAACGGCTTGCTCTTCACTGTCTTCTTCTCTTAATCTTTTAAAAACATGGCTTGATCGTAATGGACTAGAGTTATCATCTTCGGAAAGCTCTACTGTTTTATTTTCACGAAAGCGGCTTCCTCCTCCTTTTTCTATATATTTTGATGGTCAACCGATTCCAGAAAAATCTTCGGTCAAATTTTTAGGAGTTATTTTAGACTCCAGGCTTACTGGTATTCCCCACTGTGAATATATTTTTTCTAAATGCGAAAAAAGGTTAAATATGTTAAGATGCCTGGCTGGAGTATGGTGGGGTGCCCATCCTTATTGTTTAAAACTGCTATATAATGCTATAGTTAGAAGCGTATTAGATTATGGGTCTTTTTTGTTAGAACCAGGGAGTATTGTTGCTTTTAAAAAACTTAACAATATACAGTCAAAAGCACTAAGAATAATCACAGGAGCTATGAAATCTAGTCCATGCCCTTCAACTTGAATGTGTGGATCCTCCTCTTTCACTTCGCCGTCAGTTCCTTTGCGATAAATTTTTATTTCGTTCATTGCAATTTGCTAACCATCCTCTACATACAAAACTTCCATTACTTTTAAATCAAATAAATTCTTCTAATTATTGGTCTCATAAAAATCCACCATGTCTTATTCAGAGTTACAAAAAGTTTATTGCCTTACAGGCTCCAAGCTACAGCTCAAATTTATATCCTCTTTTTTGCAGTAATTATGAATCTATAGTTTCTATTCCTGACATACATTTTTCCTTGGGTTTAAATAAAGGGGATGATTTTACGAGTTTCTTATTTAATTCAATCAAATATAATTATTGGAAAGATTGGCATCATATTTACACTGATGCGTCCAAACACGATAATTCTGGTTGTGTAGGAGTCGGAGTTTTTCATTCTCAATACAATATAGTTCAAAAGGTTAAACTTCCGCCTGAATCATCAGTGTTCACAGGAGAATGCTTTGGTTTATTCAAAGCTGTAGAATATATACACATTATGAAATTAAAAAAGACGGTCATATTTTCAGACGCTTTGAGTGTTTTGCAAGCTCTTAGCAAATTTCCATTAAAATGTAAAACAGTTTATCCCTTGGTAATATCTATAAGAAATTTATTGTACAAATGTTATCAGCAAGGGCTTGTAATCAACTTTGCATGGATTCCGGGACATAGCAACATTTTGGGCAACACCAGGGCTGACCAGCTTGCCAATGAGGCTGTTGATTGTGGAGATCGTTTTCCGTACATTAATTATTGTCATGATCTTGCAGGTCTCCCCATGACGTTCCTTCGGGAGTCTTGGGGAGAATTATGGTCAGACAGTTCAGTATTAAAAGGTAAATTTTATTCCACCATACAAACGTGTATTCCAAAAAAACCTTGGTTTTTTAAATTAAAGTTAAATAAAACTTCCACCAGTTGTATTATCCGTATGAGACTGGGACATGTTTGTATTCCAGTTCACCTTGCACGGCTTCATATCATAGATAACGATATTTGTGAGTGTGGCGAAAGTGTGGGGGATCTGAACCACATTTTCTTCTCGTGTTCTCTTTATAATCATTCTCCTTAAATCGTCATGAAGTTCCTCTTCCTACTTCCATTCTTACTCTTTTAGCATCTAATGATCCTATAATATACAACTGTTTATCTATTTTCATTAATTCTAACTCAATCCGTATTTAGTTTATTATATATTTTATTTGAAAATTTATTCCTTTTCCGATCCTGACCAATTTATATTTCCAAATTCCGTTCAGATACCATTTTTTTTTTAATTATTATAAGTTCCCCCGTTTTTGTTAGTGGCAAATGCGCAAACAGCGACTTGCCAAGAGAGAAAAAAAAAAAAAAAAAAAAAGATTCATTCGTTTGTCTTTAGAAAGAAATGATTAATGCGTAAATTGTAAACACAGGTTAAAAATATTAAAATAAGCCGAAATATGAGTCTGTAGAGTCTGTACCCATCTCTAAAATCTCAGTCGGTGTCTATATGATACAAATCATCTTTAAAAATAGAATTGAAATGCTGTTCATTGGTAAGCGAATCATTTGAGAATGGCTGGACCAGTTTGGCTTTTTTTTTGTTTTAAAATGTAGGTAATTATGAAAAAAAAAATTGGAATTAAAAACTTTAAAATGTTCAAACTCGAACGAATGAACGTTCTTTTCCGATGTTTTTTTTTTTTTAAATGAATTATGGTTTGGACAAGACAACGTCTGTTGGGTAATGAAAGACAAATTAAAAATGTATGATGATAAGTATGAACACTGTCGCCTTCTGATTATAATATTAGATATATTTCATTTTCTAGGGTAGTAGGTAAAACTACAAATGGTATTGCTATGTGTAAGAACATAAACTTCATGTAATAGTTAAGTAATCCATTTCAATATACTGACCATGAAAAAAAAGCACAAAAAAGTTGATTCATGCATAATAGTATGATTATGCAGATGTATTGCACACTTAACCCAATTCGCATGCTTATGCCACAATGTATGCTTGCATTTTACGATAACACATCACCTAACTCTTATTTTGAAGGCAGAACGTCCAGATTGCAATGACACTTTAAAGACAGATGTTAACCGTATCATTGCTCCTCATTTTGGTGTGCAATTGAAAAAATTCCCTTTTAAAATGTCCCTCATTGAATTACTTGCACTTGCACAATGAGGGTTATTATCTTAATGTAAGTGCGCTTTTTGCTCAGTTTGACGAATTATCGCCTACATACTTGGATGTGCAGTTTTTTCGGTTCTTAATGGAGATTGTCAAATCGGTTACGAACTTACGACTTTCATTGCACTGAGCAATTTATTTATTATGTGATTTATCACGGTTAACAGAAATTCCTTTTTGTCTCATTAGTGATCGTGTAATGATTCATGGTAAGATCGCATGCACAATTTAAAGGAAGCATGCATAATAGCTATTCATGACATATTACATGGTAATACATAATACTTTAGTCGTAAGACATTTTGTAGCTCATCCTAATAATGATTTTTCACATTTTATACCTACTTTTGTAAGAATCAATAAGGGATTATTATTATTATTATTTATTTAACAATTCAGTAAAATAGTAATTTTAAACTCGTTTTAGTTTTACTGTGCTTTAAAATAATCTGCCACATAAAGAAAATTGTCACGAAATAATCTTATCTAATTGTAAGAAAGCTTGAAATAATTGAAACATTAAGTCTGTGTAAGTACAAAAGTACAGTTTTCGTGGAGCTAAACCATTCGTGTCAATCAAAGCATCTGTTAATAGTTGCATCACTTTTGCACTCTCGAAAATATAGTTTATTTCGCTTTTTACGATATATAAACATAAAATAAAATTTCGATTTTATTTCAAGGATAGCTGAAGGGTAATGTCAGATTTTTTTATATGGTTTGCTAAATAATACGGAAAAATACATTTTAAAAAAATTGTTTTTTCAACATCACTTTTCTACAATATTTTGTATGGAAGTGGAAAAAAATGTTCAGCCATATGCAAGTAGACCACATAATGATGTTGATGATATTTTTCAATTTTCAAAATTAAAAGTAGTTTTTTGTAACAAAATGATCAAACGTCAGGTTCGCGTCATTTTTCGGAAAACTTGTTGCGAATGTAGTGATTTTCCATGAATACTTAATTTATTTGAAAAATCCCTGTCAGCCACATGCAAGACAAAGAACTCCACTTTTCAAATCACAAATAGTTTTGTTTAAATTATTTTCTTTTTCTCACAACCAATGAACAAAATTGATCAAAATTAGTCGATTTATAAATGTCAAATATTTCGCTGTTTAGATTAATTTGGCAATATTAGTGTATGGAAATATGAAATATGGCTAACTAGTGAACTAAAATATTGATTATGAAATGCAATAATCTTCTACTTCTTTTCGTGTGGTTAGTGACTAATCTGCAGTGCTATTCTGTAAAAATGTCACCGTGAACGCTTAGGTGAAGTAAGCTTGAAAGTGAGCTGTCAATAGTGTCAATCCCTAGCATATCGTGGAATGACAGCGTACCTCACCTAAGCGTTTATGGTGAGATTTTAACAGAATAGCACTGCTGGTGTCAGAGTTTCAAAGCCACCCAAATATCTCTCAGGCATGCCAGTTGGGACTCAAGGTGGCCCTGCACAAGTCCAAGGCCATGGGTTTTCATGGACCTCGGAATGCGCCACCGTCGGGTTCCCAAGTAATGGTGGGAGGGGTTCACATCGGCGTCGAGTCAACGATGAAGTATCTGGGACTCGTTCTCGACAGCCGATGGAATTTCGTCGAACACTTCCGACGTTTATCTCCCAGACTGGAGCGAGCCGGGGCTGCGTTGAAGCGGGTTCTGCCCAATCTAGGGGATCCAAACGCCTCCTGCCGGAGGCTCTACGCGGGGGTCGTGCGGTCCATGGCCCTTTACGGGGCACCGGTGTGGGCGCGTTCACTAAGGCTGCGGCCAGCCCGCCGGAACGTGTTCCAGAGGGTCATGGCCATCCGGCTGGCCCGAGGATACCGCACGGTCTCCTGCGAGGTGGCGAGCCTCCTTGCCGGATAACCGCCATGGGATCTGGAGGCAAGGTCCTCGCGCACATTTGGGAGTGGCGCGAGGAAGCGAAACGCCGGGGCTTAACTCCACTGCCGCGAGAAATCACGGCATACCGGGCAGGACTCCGGCGAGATCTCATGGCGGCATGGAGAGTGCTATTGTCGCAACCCAGCGCTGGGTACGCCACAATTGCGGCAATAAGACCCCTCTTTGAGGAGTGGCTAGAGAGGCGCCACGGCGTCCTCACCTTCCGCCTGACGCAGGTCCTCACCGGACACGGCTGTTTCGGGAGGTTCCTGCATAGGATAAGGCGGGAGGAAACGCCCGGCTGTCACCATTGTGTGGATCGCCCGGAGGACACGGTGGAGCATACGATCTTGGAGGTTATTTATTTCGAAAAATAGTTATTTATTTCGAACGAACGAACATCGGTGACCGAACCGACCGTCCTTAAAACGAAAGGTTGTGTATTTTCGGAATTCAGAATTATTAGAAATAAGAAGGCACGCTTTGTGGCTTTGATAGAGGAGCATAATGTCAAAGTGTTTGGACATTTTATAGCTATAATTTAGTAATATTTCTATTCAAAGTGAAATAATACTTAAGTTGAATTGCTCATTGTTTGCAGCAAGTTGCAAATGTCATGAATTGGGTTAGTCTAGTCATTGTAAAATAACATTTACAGAACAATGACCTGACATAGGTAAGTAAGTATCTTTATGACAGAATTTATAATGTAATATGTTGGCAAACGGGAAAATGTTACACCGAGAGAAGGGTGCTAAGCACCGTCTAAAGACAAAAATGATGGTAGTGGCATTGCCGCGGACCAGCATTTTTACAGATAATTAGCATCAAACGCATAAGATAATCACACTAATACCATTATCAGAAGAAGGTCAGGCAATGTCAGTGACGTCATAGAGGTTAATATCTTGAATGAACAAATCGTGCGCTTATTAATGACCTTACCGCTTCTGAAGATTCTTATGTCAGACACACAGAAATGCGTGACTTATTAATTTATTCCGTGAATGAGCGATCCGCTACTGCCACTACAACTTGACAAAACATCCGAATTTCTTTATTATATGTAAATTTAATATTCTATACTAATAAATTAGCAATATTTGTATATATATCTATATATTATATATTTGTAATCACGTTCTCGAAAACGGCTCTAACGATTTCGATGAAAGTTGCAAAATAGGGGTTTACGGGAGCGAAAAATCAATCCAGCTAGGGCTCATATCTGGGCAAGTTCGTTTTCTCCGTATTTTCACCCGAGCAGAGCTCGGTCGCCTAAAGTTTAGAACAAAATGGCTACCTTAGAATAATGACATGGCAGTATGGAATTAGTAAGTACCTACTATCATGGCAGCATGGAATTAGTATGAACTTTCCTATAATATTAAATGAGCATTCTCTTTTTTCACTAGAGCAGAGCTCGGCCGCCCAGCTACTAAATGTATTATACACATAAACCTTCTGGAATGAAACCGCATCAAAATTTGATGCGTACTTTAGAAGAATGACACGGACATACAGACACACACGAAAAGCGACTTTAACTTATAGTATGTATAGATCAGCGACAGTTCTTCGCTGCTGTTGGTGATGGCAGGCCAAATAATGGACTGGTTTTTTCGTGAAATGTAATTTTAAATTGCTACAATACATTCGGTCATGCTGCAATAGGCCATCGAATTTTAATGCATCTTCAATCTATTTTTGTTATTTAATAAGTGTTATTATTTTTATTAAGTGGGTGTGCGGTTTTATCAGTGTGTTGCACTTTTACTAAGTAATATTCGTCCTTGTGAAAATACCAAGGTTAACATTAAGTTCCAGCGCAAACTATGCGTCTTCTCGCAGCGTCTAGTCAACCAGGCCGCACACCTGAGCAGCAAGCAGCACTGCAACAAAACGCAAGGTTGTCGTTTCTATCGACGTCTTGATATTCAGACGTCGTGCAGGAAGCGATCATTTTCTTTGAGTATTCAAGAGAGACGGTCTTGTGAGTGAATATGGAACCACTAGTTGCACTTGCATACCTTGGTGCTTATCATGGGAAGACTGACATTTACTTGTTGCATGCGACTATCGTCGAGTGTGCACGTGCACCGTACGCGCCAAGTCGCTGCGATAAGTAGCGAGAGCGTGTGATTTCCCTAGACTATCTTTGCGACCCTGTAACTCGACGCTGAGTGTGCGGAGCTTTGTAAAAAATATTTGTAAATTGTAGGCCGCAGCCTATCATTGCGTCTAGTCACCAAGCTGCCATACCAAGTCGCATGTCGCATAGTGTGCGCCATATCTAACTAAATACTTTCAAAATGTATAAAATGCTAAATGCTAGATATATTAAATGTATTGATAGTAAAAGTTGAACACATTGAAGACTTATACGCAATAAACAACTTGTTATTAAAGGTTACTTACTCATCTCCTTTTTAAAAGTGAAGCAGGTTCTAAATTGAAATCAAGTTATGATTGATACCTATATTTTACCGACTGCGCTTGGTTAACAGTTAAGAAACTTCTTTTAGAAGTGAACTCGTAAGTAGGTCTCCATTTTAAAGTTACAAAATGATTTAGAGTGAGTGCCAACTGCCAACCTAACTGAATACAATCTCTATCTAAAACAACAATTAAAAATTTCTAGTGCGGTACAATAAAGTCTAAACTAATTACAAAAAAAAATGTATCAGCGCACGTAACGCCCTCTATGGTATGTGGGGCATAATGACTTTCATAATTATAATGATTCAGTATCAAATTATTGTAAGGCTTGCGTTTATGAGCGGGTGTATACGTAAGTAAGAAGCGAGGAGCGATTTGATTGATTTATAGTGTTGCCTGCTTGATTTTTTATCAGAACATCATAAATTATGCATTATTCTGTCGAATGTATGTATTTCATATCCGGCAACTCTAACGATAACTCGATTAGATAAATGATTTTATTAGTATTTTCTACACCGTTGAAGATTTTTGTTTTAGTTTAGAATGATTCTGCTCATTGTTTTCATCTCCTGAACTCAAACATTGATTGCCTTTTATCACAACGCGTTTCCTATTCCTACAAAAATTTTCAACAGGATTGACATAAGCTTTTTGGTACCTTATGCGAGTCATAATTTTTGCCTTTCCATAATTGTCATCGCTGATAGATTGTCACTTTGCGTAGACTATCTGAAAGTTTCAAGCCTATTGACAGTTACTTGTATTTTTTTTAATGGCATCTTGCAGGTCTACCTAGGAGGTTGTCAGCTGCTTAGCGGACTTTCCTGTGGCTGCCTCAATAAATTAAGGCCTCCAGCCTGGGCACAACAAAAACGAAGAAACAAAAAAAAAAATTAGAAACTAAGCGACTACACGCTAAAGGCACCCTCTGTAAGGTACGGATCTCGGCTTAGGGCGTCGCGGGGGGAGCACAGCAAGGGACAGGATCGATCGGATTAATGACAGTTACTTGTAGGTTTACTGCTTCCTCTTATACCTTGCGCCATAGACCACCCGCTACAGCTGGACGTCCGTACGTTTTGCTCCACATACGTAATGTGGACATCTCACTGCGACATTGCGTCACGGCATTTTTCTCAACTCGAAGGTAACGTTAGGAAATGTACACATACTGTATTACTGTATGGAGTAATTGATCATGAGAAGGCATTAATTGAAGCTAAATAACTTAGTGTAACTTAGGCAGGCATATTATAAATTGGGGGATTACATCGCTGATAAAAATGCTTGGCTCAATGCTGGTCCTGCTCCACAACCACAACTTATTGATTAACATTTGCAAATACTGTTGGAGCTGTTGAAGATTGGAAGATCATCTTAGCATTGTATAAACTCAAATATCCTTGGTGTTATATAATTGTATAGCACAGGTGTGAGCACTATGTACTAAAGAGTTACAATTTATCGGGTAATATGTCTTGCATTGACTTGAATGTGCTATGGCGGCTGTGAGTACGTATGTCATGTTACTCAGATGTTTCGCTAATGGTAGCGCGTGTGTTGGATCATTTAGCTTCCTTCAAAATAGTTTAGCTGAATGGTGCTAATCCATGCGAAATATTCGTGAACAGGCGCCGTCAGTTGGGACTGGCCATCTCTTAGTTGCCATGGCTTATTTTTAATTTATTTTAATTTTTGAATTGTTCTTTGTTTTGTCTTTTTATTACGAACGCTTCCAACGTGCCCGTCTTTCTACATTGTTCTCACATGTATAATTTCAACATGAATGATGTAACCAATATTTTGTAACAATTTTTTATTTACAAGAGTGTCCGTGGAGTTTCTTGCCCGTTCTTCTCCATAGGTACCTACCTACTACGCTTTGGAATGGGCAACTGGCTTCATTTTTCTGACTGACCGATTCTTTGACAATTCAAAGGCCTGTAAATGGTTTAATTGAAATAAATGCTTTAAATCTGAGTAGTCTTATTAGTAACGTTTATTGCGAAGAGTTTACATCTGCAAGAAATAAATAATTTGGCAACTCGCTGTTTTTTGAGCTATGTTTATTGAACTATTTATAATAATAATTTCCCCGAAGGGTCAGACAGGGGTGTGGCTATAGTACACCCACATTTCGCCAGTTATGTTTAAGTCCCAACCACACACACACAAAACAAAAAGAACAGACATATTTAAAACAAGTGTCCAAAAGGCACAAGCATATCTCTTACAGACAACCTTTGGATGGACTGAGAGGACATTTACTACTAGATGAAGGGATACGAAGTTGTCTTTCTATCATTATTATATTAAGCCTGCAAAATCTAGAAAGTCTACGAAGCTGCCTGACTGATCAGACAAAATGAAAGTATATTTTCATCAATTCATACAAACTTAGAATAGCAATATTCTAAGTTTGTATGAATTACGTAATTAGACTACTGATTATTTAAGCAATGTAAGAGCATATATAAATAACTATACGTGTCTTTCAACCGTTCGAAATTTGCACATCATAAAAAAATACTATCTATAATTTCACAAACTGCTAATTAATCTTGATTTTTTATAATTAGATTCTAATGTCAATTTTAACATTAATCAAGTTAATTTTTTGATCGAATTTTGAAATCGAAGCCTTGTCGATCATAATCTTAAACAGATTTGTTGGAATACATTAATTGTTGCGTGGGAACAAACACAATGAAATATTCTCAATGCTATAATTGGAACAATTTGAAGTATTCAGGCTATAGAATATATATACTGTTCTAAATAGTAACAGCTTAAGGCTTGCAACGCACATTGAGGAACCAAATTCATATAAATGTCGAGCAAACCGAATGTCAAAAAATGTGAAATTTGAATTATTTAGGAGAGAATAAATGAGAAATGGTGACATTATTCTAACATAACATCACACCTGGATCTATTTCCGAAGGGGGTAGATAAAGCGCTACAATGTTATTTTGGCGCGTGGCCAAAATTGGAACTAACGCCGCCATCTTTTAAGCCAAGTGACATTTCACAAAATAATTGCATGAATTTTAAATAGTCTACGTCATTCGAGCGGGCACAAATTCAGACTCCGCGCTTCTACTGTCAACTCTTTTCCAACCCGGTTTCGAACGAAAGACCTTCGGTCAGTAGTCTCGTTTGTAACCACTGGACCAACGAAACATTGAACATAACGGTAACATGAGTAAAAATAAAACATACAAACATAAACATTAGTTACATTCAAGAACATTATAACTGTGAAATTGGGCATGACTTGCACAAGCGCATACGTGTCGGGTCGAACGGCATGTAATTTGAAATGAATATTATGCACTGGGACATAAATCTTTGAATGTACAATATTAAATGTAGATTCCGTTGCAATGCACGAAATCCACTTTCGTAGATTATTAAAAACGGGAACTTCCCTTCCCTTCCGTGTTGTAAAAATGGCTTTCTATTTTATCTCTGGCATGATCATAATATATGCAGCCTTTGAAATGATAACAGTTTTTGTATATTATTACATAATGTGCAAAAATCTCTCGTAGATTTTAATAACATTGATCATCTCGTGGCTAAGTAACAACAGCTGCACGGGTCGATCCGTCAGGTTAAACAACGCTTGCCGGGGTTGGTTCGTGGATGGTTGACCATTTTTACATATCGAGACTCCTCCGTGCTTCGGAAAGCACGTTAAGCCGTTGGTCCCGTCTGTCATTCGTGGATCTTTGACAGTCGTTACGGGTCAGAAGCTCGATAGTATGACCACCAGACTTACCAAGGGGGATCGTATTAACCAGTTAGTGGGTTGTGGAGGTCCGATAGGCAGTCGCTCCATGTAAAATACTGGTATTCAGCTGCATCCGGTTAGACTGGAAGCCGACTACAAGATAGTTAGGAAAAATCTAGGCAGATTGATTGATCATCCTAGGTACTACATCCTATCCTACTAATATTATAAACGCGAAAGTTTCTGAGGATGGATGGATGGATGTTTGTTATCTTTCACGCAAAAACTACTGAAGGGGTTTTGGATGTTTGGCACACAGATAGTTTATAACCTGAAACAAATAGGATTTTATCCCTTTTATTGGAACGAAGTTCTTTAACGCGGCTTATAAACTTTCAGAAATCGTCACGCTAAAAAGTGTTAATACTTGCGACTGTCTTCTTCTGCATGCTGAGAGAGAGAAAGTGTAAATTTGATCTAAATGAAAATCCAAGATGGCGACTGCGAAAATTTTCAAATTTTTCGTCATGGATATCGTTTTCATGGTTCTCAAGGGTGCAAAAACCGATAGTGAGGTCGAAATATAAATAAACATTTTCAATCTTACAAGAGCAGGCAGATTTATTGACCATTCGACATCAAGAAACTTACAAATGTTAAGGTGCCTATATATGAAACTATGATTTTAAAATATAGTTTTACTTATTCATTGACAAATATGTATTTTTTACTAAACATTATGTTTTAATTTGTGTATTTAGTTAGTTACGGAAATGCATATAATAAACAAGAGTTTAATTTAATCGATTGTTGTTCTGATTACACGTGTATTAAAGTACATATATATGGTGAAAATGTTCGCAACCGAATATTTAACTGAAATCATGGGGTTTCCAAGAGTTGCACTGTTTTTCACATTTTTATTGGTGATGGAATTTGCGTCTGCATATCATTTTTATTATTTGAGAGATGTACCAGGTATTTACTTTTTTGCTTCTATTTAATAAAATATTTGTTTATTTAAATAAGTACAATCGAGGAATGCAAAGGTTAAGCATCCATCCGTCATTTTTATTGCCAAGGTGCATGCAAAAGGAAGGCCAAGGAATGTATGTGTAATTTTTTTCATCTTTTCCTACCGCTACCATACTTACACCCGGTACAGCTAGCGCCGTACCTTAATTATTAAAATAAAATTCCCTTGACACTTAAAGTTTTTAGAAACAATAACATAGGCAAATACTTAGTGATAACATTGGCAAATACAAATGGTAGTCAGTACCTACAGTTTTGTCTCGTTTCCAGAATGCACCACTGATCTGATATGCATACAAGAATACGGTTCGGGCTGTTACTGTCTCTACGGGAGTTGTCAGTGCTACGCCGTTGCTTGAAGACCGAAAAACTAAAGGTGTAACTAGATTGCGATGCCATCAACCATTCAAATCGATGCCATCGACCGTTCATATCGATGACATCGACCGTTCAGATCGATGCCATCGACCGTTCAGATTGGTGACATCGTCCGTTCAAATTTGAATGTTTGAGAGACGATCAAAATTGACCAGTCAATTTTGATAGTCTTTCACACTGTCAAATTTGTCTCATATAGTCATCGACATCGATTGACCGCAGTCTAGTAGCATCTTAACTTTATACGGAAATAACGGAAGCAATAATGTTTGTGTAGATTATTATTTCATAAAAGTTAGTAATAAAGTTAGTTTTACCAAACTCGTTTTTAGTCTCATTATTTTATACCTGGTTCTTATTAATTTTATATTGTTTCAGGCAAAGGTTTACAGTTTAAGTTTCTATTTAAATTGGGTGATCCAAGTCCTCATGAGGCTCCCAGTGATGAAAAACATACAGTTCAGTCAAGAAATCAAAATTATTTTACTGAACAAAATAGGCCTCAATCAAGATATGAAAATCATTTTATTGAACTAAATAGGCCTCGAACAAAATATCAAAATTCTGGTATTGGTCAAAATAGGCCTCAACAAAGATACCGACATTCTAGTTTTGGACAAAATAGGCCTCAACCAAGATATCGACATTCTAGTATTGGACAATATAGGCCTCAACCAAGATATCATAATTCTGGTATTGAACAAAATAGTCCTAAACCGAGATATCGTATTTCTGGTATTAAACAAAATAGGCTACTTCCAAGATATCGTAATTCTGCTATTGGACCATATAGGCCTCAACAAAGATATCGACATTCTGGTATTGGACAATTTAGGCCTCAACCAAGATATAAAAATTATGGTATAAAACAATATAGGCCTCAATCAAGATATATAAATTCTGGTATTGAACAAAATAGGCCTCAACCAAGATATAGACATTCTGGTTTTGGACAATATAGGCCTCATCCAAGATATATAAATTAAGGTATAAAACAATACAGGCCTCAACCAAGATTTAGAAATACCTACTAATATTGAAAAAAAGTGACACTAGTTAAAATCTACCAGGTTTAAATACTTGCATAATCATATTAAAGAACACGATTTTTTTTTTTTGTCATTGTTCTCATGGATAATATTTTGATAAAAAATAATTCATAATCGGTCGCAAGGATGCATAACATTGATAGCAATTATGGATAACAGGGTTCTCTGCTGACATACACAAACGGTATGAATTATTGAAAGTTCTTTTGTTTGTTTCTGACGACATCAATCAGAAAGGAAGCCTACAGGCAAAAATTATGAAATTATTACCATTACGATCGAATGCCGTTAAATAATTGTTGATATCATTTTTGTAACCCATGATAATATGTAAGACGTGCTCAGCAGCAATGATGCTGGTAATTGTGATGGCCAGTGGTTGAACGGCTAATAGTTTAACATCGAAGAGCCTCGCCAAGTCGAATACGGCTGAATGAAATGCTGAACATGGTAGTCTACCAAACAGCAGGTAGCTAAATAAATTATCTAAGAAATAATTTTAATGTAAATATATATGTGGATACACCCTCTGCCTCTGCCTGACCCTGCCTCTGCCTAACCCTTTTGTGAATACAAGCATTATGTTCTGTCGCTAACAGCCGCTGCATTTTTTATAGTTAAGTATGACCAATGTTTGTTTTTTTTTTAAATTATTTGTCTCTGAAATCATACAAACTGTTTAAATATTCGAACGAATCTATTCTATTCCTCAAGAAAAGGTAGGCTTTTGGATTTAAAGCTTAAGTTTTATCAAAAGAATACAGGGTACAATAGGAGCACTGTCGATAACTAAAAATGTGTCACGGTAGTCACCTCATACGTTACATCGTAGAAGATAATTATGTCACAATACCGTCAATCGACCGTGGTCCGGTTGCACCTTAAGGACATTGTAACACACGCCTTACTAACAAAGTGTATAAATACAAGCATGAATGTACTAGTAAGTACATCATGTACTACATAACGCAACTGATCTCAATATAATTAAACAGCATAATCCTAATAAAAATAAGACAATTTAAAAGAACAATAAGGACCTTGGCATGACAATCGCTTCACGAAAACCGTTCGGTGGGAAACGTTTGCGAAATAACACTTAAGAATCGCTCGGATCTAAGGTATTGATGCACTGTTGAGAGAAAACGCTGCGGTTGGAACGCTGCGTTTTGATTCACACAGTCAACTTATTTTGTAACTGCAGTGGCTGCAAGTTTATCTTGTCGGTGAAGGAAAACATCGTGAGGAATCCTGGACTTATAGTTAAAATAAATATGAAATCGCCAACCCGTCTTGAGCAAGCGTGGTGATTAAAGATCGTGTTTTCTCTATTTATGTGAAGAGTTATTTGCCATGCAGTGGGACAATGATAGGCTGGTATTATTATGTCATAAGTAGCTGGCGAGTTATGAACGGATTATTTTTTCTGACTGCCTCGTTGGTCTAGTGGTCGCAAAGCGCTACTGCTGAGTATGAGGTTCTGGGTTCGATTCCCGGGTCGGGCAAGGTGTTATTGGGTTTTTCCATCTGGAATTTCTCAGTAGCAGCCCGGAGTCTGGATTTGTGCCCGGTTGATGGCAATAGGCTCGCCCCCTATTACATGGGACTTAAACATAACTGGCGAAATGTGGGTGTACTATAGGTACACCTCTGCCTAACCCTTCGGGGAATACAGGCGTGATGTTATGTTATTTTATTAATCTAAGGCTGGTTTCACAGTTGTCCGGGAGACCCGTGCGGGCCGCCCGTACGTGCTCCCGGAACGGAGACACACGTGAGGCGCTAGAACATTGTTTACAGCGACGCGGATTAGTCCGTACGCGACCCGCTCCAGGTAGAGCCCGTACAAGGCTAGCAACTGTATCGTACTAACTCCCTCGTTTCAGATCACTGCAGGCGCTACCCGTACGGATCTCCCATGTAGGGGCAGCTCGGTCTCCCGGACAGCTGTGAAACCAACCTAAACTAATATTATAAAGAGAAAAGATTCGATTTTTTCTATGTTTGTTTGTTTGGTACGCTTTTACGCTAAAACGGCTAAAAGGATTTGGATTGAATTTGGTACATGGATAGACCATGACCTAGTCTAGGACATAGGATAATTTTTATCTCGATATTCCCACGGGATCGAGACTAATGCGGGTGAAACCGCGGGGCGCAGCTAGTACTCAATAAAAATGGTAAAAAAAATATCTGTCTCGTATTTTTGATGACTCACGTTGAAAATTTGACTGACATTTATGAGAAAAATCATGTCAGCAGGTTGGTGATTACATGAAATCGTTGTAATTATCATACTACTACAACTCACAACTCCTGATATTTAAAGTAACATTTCTTCTGAAATTATATTATGCCATGCCATCTCTTAGACACAAAATCAAAAAACACAAGAAATAACTAATATAAGGAACTAATTACAAAGTCTCTAGCTTCCAAACAATAATACATACTTACTATAGTTCATAATAACACTTCCGAAATAATAGAAGTATGAAACTATAAATTCTTATCTTCTAAACGAATGTTAGCTATGGGAACCCTGTAACTGCCCATTTTGAGAGCATAATGGCACCATACAGTACAGGTACAGTTCACACACAATTATTATGTGCTCATTATAATTTGAGATACTGCTACCTGCTATCATATCTGCAATACATTATACAAAACAAAAAATATGGTCTTCCGTTCGAAATATGAAGATCCGTTGCAAATCAACTGATCAATTCCCGTATTTTTAAGAACGTTTAGACGTTCTCTGTCTCAAAAATACCCCCAATTTTCGTACATATCCGGCAAGATTTTGACATTGATTGTCGTTGAGATGAGATTGTGACTATATTTTTAACGTTTTTAATTACGCGTAGGTATTAGAATTCTGAACGGCGAAGAGGTTTTCGATCGATACCCAAACTCTTCACGTAAGGTTTAAAAACAGTACCACTAGATTTGAATATGAAAGAGTTCGAAGTTTTTCACCAGTCATAGTTCGATAGTACATTTGTATTCGATAGCTGCAATAAATCTAACTGCTAACTAGGTCTTTCTAATGAATCTCTTTGCAACGAAAGACCTTGGCAGAAATGTTTTAATCAGCATGCTAGGCAGGCGGATTCTTGTTTCTAGTTATGTCATCAGTGTAAGTGTAGATTTAATAGTGTTGTCTTTTGATTTAATAGTCACAGATGCCTTTGATTGGGAGCAACTTAGTAGGAAGGCAGAAAGTAGTAATATTTTAAACTATTTGGTAGGTACGGGTTAGAAAGCTAGTCGTTACTTAATTTCAGAACCCTGAAATCAACAAAACAATCTGCCTAGCCTTTTCCGAACTATGTTGGGGTCAGCTTTTAGTCTAACCGGATGCAGCTGAATACCTGTATTTTACATGGAGCGTCTGCCTATCTGACCTCCACAACTCAGTTACTAGGTAATACGATACCCCTTGGTAAGACTGGTTGACAGACTTTCAGGCTTCTGAAGACTCGTAACGACTGTCAAAGATCCACGAATGACAGCCCCCTGAATGAAAAACCCTGAATCATGGGCCTGAAATGGCAGCAAATGTAATTTTGTCAGATCCAGAAGTGGGTGATCTTATGGAGTCGACTCATTATGATTGTCATCATCACCTTCATCATTGGCAGCCTTGTTCCACCCACTACTGAGGATAGGCCTCCTCCCTTTTGTGCCATGCTTCCCTGGTCTGTACGAGTCTCATTCAGATCTTCCCTACGATCTTCTGGTATTATGTTTAAACAGCAGTGGTGCAGCCAAAATACGGGAACGGATCAGTTGATTTGTAACGCATCTTCATATTTGGAACAGGAGACCATAGTGTTTTGTTTTGTATAATGTATTGCAGATATGATAGCAGGTAGCAGTATCTCAAATTACAATGAGCACGTTATTATGCGTGTGAACTATTCCTGTACTGTATGGTGCCATTATGCTCTCAAAATGGGCAGTTACAGGGTTCCCATGGCTAACATTCGTTTAGAAGATAAGAATTTATAGTTTCATACTTCTATTATTTCGGAAGTGTTGTGATGAACATAGTAAGTATATATTATGTTTGGAAGCTAGAGATTTTGTAATTAGTTCCTCATATTAGTTATTTCCTGTGTTTGTTTTTTTTGTAACAAAGAGATGGCATGATAGAAGTTTATGTAAAGATTACAGGAAAAATAAAACGACGTCTCTAAATGGCACACTTTTTCAGAAATCATCAACTTAAATTACATTAGTTCCACTATCGGTCAAGAGATGACGTTGACCTAAAACTGCAATATTATACACGGCAGTGTACAGTGTTAAAATTCTCTGACGAATAAAAGCCTCACCGATGAAAATTTAAAATGGTACGGAACCCTCGGTGCGTGACTCCGACTCGCTCTTGACCGATTTTTTATACCTGAACAGACAGCTTTTTACACCGCTTCTTCTTCCCAGCTGAAGCACTAGGAAGTGGTGTAGGGCGTCGTTTTGGGGGACTGTCTTATATAATTTTGACGTTCGAAAAGTGTTCTTAGCCTAGTTTGAATAAATGACTTTATTAATGGAAAAGGAGACGAAAAAATCCTCAAATGTAAACAACAACAAAATATACTCTTACTCAAATAGAATCACGTAAATGATGTCAATTGAGCCAACTTGCCGCATAATCAAGTAATAGGCATTACTATTCAACGTTAGATGAGTTCGCTTAGCTGTTCCGAATATTACGCGCAAATAAACCGACAAATTAAAGCTAATCACGCGTTTGGCGTCACAAAAATACATAATGTATGTGGAATAAAGTTATGTATATAGAGCGTGAACTATGTAAACATTCGATCTTAGAAAGCACGTGCTATTATAATAATATTGTTAAATTATCTCTAGTAAAATCATAGTAATAAATTGCTCATCTACGATTTACAGGACCTAGGTTCTGTGGCATCTTTTAGCTTATGTTTTACGTTAAAAGTCGGTTGCTTTCATTATTTCTTTTGTAGCTTGTTGCAAAAATTATGTTACAAACCATTATTATTCATTTAAACCTAAGCTGGCAGAATAATCACACGAGAATCATATGGTTTTAACTGATTATTGTTTAAGCTGTAGATCATCAACAACGTTTCAAAACCCTCATTAAAACGTCGCGACGTTCACGCATAGTGCGAAACTTGGAAGCCAATTACGAAAACTTTATCGCGGCCTATTTATAATAAAGCAAACGATCGACAGTCCCACGACGCACTCGCTGTGCTGTTATTATTGTTATGGTAGAAGGAGAAATTTCTGTTAACTGGTTGATGACACTGACAATATTTTACCAAATATTCTTATCCCTAGTGACTTGGAAAGGAAATAATTTCTAACTATTTTTTCATAATTAATGCATCGACCGCTTCACCACATTTTCCTATTTATGCTTGTAGCATTGAAATGACATTGTCTTTATTGATATTCTTTTAAGTCCTTTGCATTTAAGGAAATGTGACATTAAAGGCATCACATATTATATGGGTTCGTCTTTAAATTTACTCTGGAATACTAGTATTTTATAGATTTGGAGGTTGCAATAACTTTTTAGATTGTACTGTAATCTAAGCAAATCAAAGCCTGACGAAAATACCTATTATCAAAATACTTGTTTACCTAAAAATAAAGATACCGGCAGTTAGCATGCAACTTCCTGATTGCATTTATATAAAGAGGTTTTTTCTCCAAATTGGTCGGACATACATAAAGTATCGCTTATTTGGCGTGAAATTATTTGCTGTTGGGTTTACCCTCGTCGCTAGGTGTCGTGACCGTGAACTTATAAGTTTTGGCGTAGACAATGTAAAAGATTGTATCTTTTCTTGTTGTTGTTTTTTAACAAAACGTGCTGTTTTGGTGTAGGTGCATAACACATTCACTATGGGGCAGCAATACGGGCCAGTACAGCACCTATGACTACTGCTGAAGTAGGCGTCTATAGCTACTCTCACAAATAATGTGAAAATGATTATAGACCCCCACTTTTGTTAATGTAAAATTATACTCCCTGAAAGATCCAAAAGTATTATATCCAGAAAATATAGACAATATAGAAAATTTAGTTCGCGTGAACAAATTTCTTGTCTTTGGAATCAGTCACAGTAACGATGCAAATAATTTCCATATGACCTGACCTGAACTAACCAACATCAGATCCAGCATTTTAAACTAGTTTCTCAAAGATCAGACAGCTATGGCGTCCCCAAAAAAGTATAAAATTATACTGTATGTAAACCGGTTATTTTATAGGTATAATAATTATAACCCGCCCACTGCTCTGTCTACAGGTGACTCAGGTCATGTTACATAACACAAGAAGCCAAGACCTGACTGGTTATGATGAATGACGACATGTAGCGTCAGTAAAAGGGCACGTACCTTTATAGTGTGACGTCTGACACATAACGGTAAAGGAGTCATTGATTGTCACGTCCCTAGTCTTGCGAAGAGCGCCTGGTACCTATGAGTTACTAAAGGATTGCACCGTGTATGAACATCATGGTTTGTACGATTTGATGGAAATTGTTAACTATATTAATCAGATAGGATAGATATTGTAAATTCATGGAACTTAGGAATTGACTATCACCCGAAATTGTCAGAAAAAAATCACAAGTGTTTTATCTATAATCGTCGTAAAACTTTTAACAAAAACGCCAAATTGGCGTTAGTAAGTTCGTCCATCTGCTCAACAATCAAGTTCCCTTAGTGTGCAAAAGTAAACATTCTTCGCTCAATGCCTAGGCTTTAAAACAATTTTAAGTAATGTATGTTTTGAGTTGTTATCCTAGACTAGGTTTGCATGAATGCAGGACAGTAATTTTATTAGTATTATTAAGTACTTTTTTTGTAAATATATTACATAATATATAGCCTATATACATCTAGAATAATGTACCTTTGGACCTTGGAGCTGTGGCTCAGGAGATTACCCTATACATAAACTCACAAAATTCGCTCTTTCTGCTTATAATATTAATATAGATATCACGAATGGTAAAGAAATATACAGTGAGGAAACCTTTTTTTTTGGGTGGGAAATTATCAAATAACTTCTCCCGCTAAAACCCACCCGTGTTCCTTCAGTTGCCTGTATTGCCAGGGGCAACGGTAACCCTTTCGGACAAAACGGCAACCCCGGCAGGACAGTAAGGAAACCTGGACTTTTAACGGTCTGAAATAGCCAAATCACTTTCAGAAATGCTATTCCATTCCGACCTTGAATCATGTGACTACAGTACAGGATAGTATTATAATAAGAACAAGATCATTTCAACCAGCAATCATCCCAGGCCTCTTCTGAACGGGCTTGCGGACGGTGAGCAATGGGTAGCTTGGCCTCCGATAAGGACCAGGCGGTCGACGGCGCGTTGTGTTCCACGCGCGCCCTAAGGAAATGAGGCGCGACGGGTGGGTAAGAGTCTGACACGCCCTCCCGCTCCGCCCAGAGCGGGAGAAGTTATTTCAAAGACAAAAAAAAATTTTTTTTTTTTTTCGTTTTCCTGAGCAACTCGCTATTCTATCCTAACTAATTTAAATCCGAACTAATATTATAAATGCGATAATGAATTTGTTTATTTGCTTGGTTGTTACGTTTTGACGCTAAAACGGATGAACAGATGATTGGATGAAATTTGACACATGGATAGACCTTAACCTGGAGAAGGACATGGGCTATTTTTCATCCTAGATTGCAGAGGAAATCGCGGGAAACAGCTAGTTATATTATAACACTTCTCTAATATTTATAGTTGTTAATAGGTGTGAAAACAGGCTTTTATTGCACTCATAATATGAATAAAACTACTGACAGAACACGATATAGAGAAACTTAAATCGAGTTGCCTTGAGTTGATTTAAATTAATAACATCCTCAGTAAAAAATTATGCAATTTGACTGCAGTTCTTTAATAATAATTGATTAATAGGTATAATATATGTGTGTGTTTTTGTTTTGAAAGCTGTAAGGGATATACCCTTATTATGTACGCCAGTTTAATGAACTTTAATATTGTAATTAAAGTCAATCTTCATTTTTGTTAACAAAACGCGAAGCTTATCGTATTAAAATCATTATAGGAAATAATGCGTATTTTTGTTAATTTTCAGAAAATTGTTGATAATTCTGGTCCCATCCTTTTTATGAAGACTGGTTGAACACACCCAAAATAAGCACGTTTTTAACGCCCTATATTATCCACGAAGTCCCATTTACATGATGCAAGTTTCATACAAGATGTAGTACCCAGTGGCAGCAAAAAACAACTGGCATCGTCTAAACACTGTCCAGACGATGCATTTTTTATTGTTGCTTCAGGTTAGGATTCAATTAATTCGCACCGTGTAAATCAGAGTTAATTATTTTTGACTTAATAATAATAAAAATACGAATGACGTTACGTTTAAATTAAACTCGCAATAACTTAGCTTCATGAAACACGCCTTCATTCAATGTCACATTTCTGAAGATCCTAAAACAGATACCATCACAGGAACAAGATATAAAGATAAAACGTACCCAAACGTATGTGAGCAATACGATAAAAAATAACTTCCGTTCGAAAAACAAAGGATTTTCGTAATTCACACACTAATTCAAATATAAGAAACAATAAGCAAGCATTCAAAGGCCATAAAATATTAAATGTCAAAATCGAAATAATTTATGTTCATTTTACACATAGTACAATATTTCGTAAAAATTATAAGAAAAAAAATATTCACACAAAGTGATTGGGTTGACAAGATATCATTGAGAGATGAATCATTTCGGAATTCTGAATTCATAAAATGGATTTCATGTTTCGTAACTTCGTAACCTATTGATTTTGCCATTCTTGCACTTTTGCAGATGTGTCATCGTTAATCCCCCAAAAAATTATGCACGTCAAAAGCAAGGTAATAAAGATAAAAATAAATGAAAAATATTTAACAAAGTAATCGTCTTCATTTGTTTTCGATTAAGGCAGTAGCGACTGAACTGAATGATTAGGATGCGGCGGATGTTCGATAGTATCGCCACACGTGGAGGCTTTGCGACACCAATTTGAAGGATGCATAATAGCATAATAAGCCTATAATGTTCCCACCGCTGGGACACAGGCCTCTCGGTGAGAGGGAGTTGGCCGTAATCCATCACGCCATTCGAAAGATGAGTAATCTTTTATTTCCGTGTTTTTGTTTTTTTGCATACACAAGCATTTTTTCGGCATATTGGAGACTGGGTTATCCTATTATATGATAGAAACCGTCAACTGGAAGATGCTGTTACAAAGCTCATTTTGTCATTCCTTCCGATCGAAGACATCAAGTTTTTGCAAATAATGCTTGTAGGAGGAAGGGTCCGATGTCTGTCACACAGTTAATACTAGCACAGACGTCATCGTTAACTCTATCTTTAAAATACTCTAAACTTTCTATTTGTGTTTTTGTTTAGGATAGATGAGTTGTATCAACATTTTTACGTCTTTACTTTTCTCGGGGCCCTAGGGTCCCGGACCTTTGGAAGGCATACGAGGGGCCGAAGCCAACTCGCAGAGGCCCGTTAGACGTTTTTAACGAAATGAGGCACCACCCGACGATTGTCCCTTTTCGCACTATGCAAGTGCACCCAAGGACAACCCTCGGTCGGTACAGGACTATTGCAGAAAATGAAAAAAAAACATATTGGGCTATGGGTTTGGGTGGCTATAGTGGATTGGTTACCTAGGACTATGGAAGGCCTATGTCCCCAGCCTGATCAATGTTATGGTACACACGGATAATATGGCAGGGGGTAACTTGCATTCTCAATAATGGGCCCCCGAAAAACGATCGCTAGCACGAAGTGTCGTAGCGATAAGAGGCAACATGTCCTGAGATGCTTAAGAGGAGTGGAGAGGTATTCCACGGCTATCAGGACTATCCCGGAAATACGGTCAAGATCCCTACCAGCATCTTACTGGAATACTTCCTTCCTCCGAGCACGTTTGCTCTTGCGAATCTCCACTCAAGCCGGTCAATAAAGGCAAGAATGAGGTGGGAGCTCCGTTCCTCGTCAGTGTTCACTCCAGTCGGCCAATAAAGGCAAGCCAGAGGTGAGGAACAAGACTTCTCCCAGGAGATAGGGTCCGTGGGGTCGCTACTGCCCAACAGCTCGCCACATGCTGCATTGCGGGTTTCTGTATCTCTCTTAGTCTGGCTCCTCATCCTAGACCCATTCCGGCAAAGTAAACTCTACCGTCACAGACCTAGAGTTCGTTTAAACATTATTGTTAGTAAAATTATTATTTATTATTTATTTATTTTATTACTTTCCTTAAATTCAGCAGATTTTCACTACATCGAGCTGATGTCAGTTGGATTGGATCTAACGTCAAATAAATAACACATTCGAATATCAGAATCTAGACTATTATAACCTTCATCACTGACCAATGCTGATGCACCACCACGCCCACATTCGCCCATATACATGTAGAATTTAACAAAAATCTCTAAAAAAAGATACTGGAGTCCACCTTGACATAAAATACCTTCTTAAATTTTTCAATGAATATAAACTAATACATAATGCGTTTATTTTTTTGCTCCATTATCAAGTCACTTGATTCAGTATAAGATCAGGGTTTTTGGTTTATCTGTGTATGGTATTAGTGTATAGCGAAGTTAAAACATTGCATTACAAATTATCATAAAATCATGTCAAACATCCAGTGCTGAAAATAAACAATTTCAGCACGAAACGCTTAGATATTTGGGCTTATTGAAGAAAAGAGAGATAAGTGCGAAAAGGATGAAAATTACGAAAATAACTGCAAGTGCACAGAGAAAGTTAGTAAAAAGTTAATTTGCGAAACTGAAGTCTGATCAGGTACACGTTAAACCAGTAGGTAATAAACTAACTAAAATTATCTTACCCAATGTAGGTAATATTATTAATCACACACAAAATTCACTACACAATTACGAAACCCTACAAATCTAGAAAATGGAACAGTCTAACACACAGACATGCATCTGTTTATCATATACCGCACAAGTGGCTTGTAAACTGAAACATGATCCAAGCGTAGGCTGCTATGTGCGTTTAAGCAAGTAACCAAGTACCCGTAGATACTATCATTTCACTCGGTGTAAACGTTGATTCTAGAAGCGTAGCCTAACATGACAATTGACAACGGAACATGGTACTATATGTAGGCAATCGAACGCATCTAGCCAATTAATACAGTTCTCTGTTTGTCATAGAGTTGCACATAAGCACCTCATTCTCCGCATTTTGTATTCAATACAAGTTAGCTGACACTTTCAAGTGAACAGCTTTTGAAACTATAAAACCGTTCTGTACAAATAGCAAAATATTTATCATTGTAATTAGCACGATTGACAAAACGAAGCGGTAATTTTTTTTTTTATTCACAGCGGGGATGCTGTTGGCCTGCATCTCACCTGATGGGAAATAATGACCAGGCCAAAGGTGGAAGCGAGCTTCACCCGGAATCCTCAACCACAGAGGAACTTGCTATCTTACCTCAACTGCCAAAACCCAACAATGTTGCTAACATTGTTGTTATGGCGACAGACTTGATAAGATGCTGGTAGCTAGCGAGGCGGACTTAGAACAAGCCCTACCATCAACCAAATAAAGCAGAAATTTTTTGCCCCCACTGAGCAATTTTTGTGTCTGAGACAGGTGGTCGCAACCAATAGATCACAGAGGCGGTTATTACAAATTGCAGTCATGTAAATATCCAGCGTTGTTGCAGCTTTGATTAACTGAGGGCCAAGACAAAGTCAAATTCAATCAGCGATACTGATGATGGATAAGTCCAAAATGTATTGGATTGACATAAGCTACGGTCAATCTTGCTGAAAGTTGTTGTAGAAATACGAAACGGTTTCAAAGCCTCAGGCCCTCTGGTACACAATACAATTAATATGATTGGCTTATGAGGGGGTCTAATGATCAGCAGTTGACAGTGGTGATATGGCAATAGAACTGATGACAGATGTGTCATCAGCAACACGGATTATCGAATTTAGGGAGATGTCCCTAAATCCAATAATCCGTGTTGCTGTTTGTTTTTGTGCTCATTTACTTACTTAACAACTGGCTTACGTACCAAAGATCTTATTGCAGTCAATATAAATTTGCATTTTGACGGAATCATCAACGTGGCGTAATAACATATTAGGTATGTGACGGATGAAGAATAAGAACAAACGTTGCACAATGGCATTATTGTAATAACTCTAAACAAAACAAAAGACATGCAAAAAAACAGGATAAAATAGACAGTACTCTACAGTCAGTTGATGATTTTAAGCTGATGCAATTATAGCTTCTTCTTATAGTCAAAACAAGTTCATCTATAGAATGAACTATTCAAAGCTCATCATAAATGAACGAATGCTAAGCAGATTTCTGTGCCTTAGTCAAGGACGTACCCTACCCGAGGCAAAGTTGAAAGTATCTTGCTAGTAATCTTTGTGGGTCACGTTCAACTTGGGCGTGCCCCACGAGGTATTGCGATTTTAATAGAAATTACGATTGAACATCGCAAATTCCTTCAATTCATCAATCTCCTGCCTGCCCTATATTATTTTATATGCTTTATTTTACATTCTTCTTGAATTTCTTATATTTTTATCAGCGTTAACTTCTTTTCTCCACTCTCTCTCAGATGCCATCTAATATCAGAATTAATCTTTGTTTTCTTTTGTCCGTCTCTTTATAAAAGCTTCTAAACTTGTTTGTGGTGTGACAATTACATAATTTTCTTCCATCTAAACATACTTTAATTATAAAGCTTATTTAATCAGCCTATATTGTTCCCACTACGGGAACACAGGCCGCCTCTCTTCGAGAGTAAGTGGTTGGTAGAAGTCACGTATCTTCGAATTTTTGGTTTTAGGACATGCCGGTTTCCTCACGATGTTTTTCTTCACCGTTTTTAGAGTAGTGGTGATGATGTTAACTACACAGAGTAAAGCGCCTGCGACGCGCGCCGGTTCGAACCCACGACCAACAACTCGTAAGTCGGGGCGTTACCCGTAGTCGTTATTACTAAAGATTATTGTCATTATTACAAGTACCTACTGACTTGCTTAGCCTACTGGTACCATGAAGACATTATTCAATGAAATAGCCGAAATCCTGTAATGATAACACGAAACTGCAAATTAATGCTAATGTAACTGTTATATTATTGTTTGTAACTGATATGCATGTTTTGCATGCGCAAACATGAAACGAACATTTATATTCTTCGTCACGAGTCATTAGAAAAATAATCGATTGTTCAGGAACTGATAAAGATAGTCATTTTACTAGCCGAATTATTTTATTTATTTAATGTTTTTTTATGGCATTTGGTGTAGAGCAATGAGACAAATGTCGTGAGGAAAGTTTTAAGTATGAATGTGGATGGCTATAAGAGGGGAATACCAAAGAAATGATAGATGGACTATGTGAAAGCTGATATGACGACTAATAGAGAAGTATGGCACGAGAAGATATGGTGCGCCAACCCCAAATAAATAATAACGTTTTTTGAGGATGATATTCTCGTAACTTAGAATAAATTGTCTATTTCTTTTTTATGTTTTTTACATCTACTTAATATATTGAATCATATTTGAATAAATTATTTTTCTTTAAGTACACTGTACTGGTACAGCGTCTAAATATTTGTTTGCTGCAACGGTCGACGTCATTACGTCGGCGCCGGCTGTCACTGAAAACTACCGCTAGGGCTCTGTCTTGCATAGGGTCGTAGCATAATGCTGAGCGATAGCCGATTTGCGTGGATGTGACGTATGCTTCCCTCAACCTTTTCTCATTTTTTTATTTTAAACTTTTTTGCGTCATGTTTACCACAAATAAACGTTTTTTCTTTCTTTCTTCCTTTCATGAATTTCGCAATTATTTGCAACCCTATGATTCACCCAATCTGCAATAAGGCCTCAAATTATGTGTACAGGGTATATCAGAAAAAATTACTTTATTATAATACATTGTGCGTGCAATTTGTGGCCATTCAATTATTTACTTACGGATGTCTCAATTTGCCCTTCACCTCTAATTGAATGACTTCAAGGACTCTTTTCAAAATGAACCTCTTGGTGTCAAATGCATTTCTTTGATTATGACCTTATAAACATGAGTCTGAGTTGTTAATTTTAGAAATTCTAGTGCAAGCTTTTATATTTCAGAAATGTTAATTAGTTACTATGAATCTATTTTCGAAGCAATCCAACGTACGCCAATTAGTCAGCGAAATATTTTAGCAAATAAACAGAATTTGTTAAAATGATCACTATCTTTCGTAGTTAAACACCCTCTTAAAACTTTTACATTTACTGCCTTACATATTATTATCTAAATTAAATTACCAACTAAACACACAATGCACTTAATTAAATTATCAAAATATTCACCTCATTTATAAAAACTAAGAAATTATTCAAGAAAAGTCCAAGGATTACATTCACAATAACAAGTTATATCAGACGAAAAACGTATAGAACGACCGACTACGTATCCACTAAACTGCAACATACAAGCCAAACATGAACACAGCAACCTTGGGGCCTTACAAAGGAAAAGCATTCGCAGATCGGCATTAGATGATTACGTTAATTATATTTAAATTATATCATTGCTAGCAAACCAGTCGCCACGAATCTCGGCGTAGACAGATATAGAGCATTTTGGCTCGCTTGATTCCGAACCCCCTCAAAAGCGAAAGTGTAACATGGTCCTATAGAGTGCCGCCAGTTTTTTTCTTCGCTCGGCCGCTCTTACCGCATATATATAGCGAAGCTACGAACGATCACGCATCATTCGCATTCAGGACTTCGCTGACTTCAGTGCAACCTACTAGTGCAGCATCATGAGGCACATGGTGTGTTCGAACTTTAAAATACTCTCAAATTTACAAAAATAATTAAGTGACAGTGCAAATAATAATTATAAACCCGTAGGGTTGTGACAGTGCCTGGATATGCAAAACCCCCTTGTCCTACTTTTATCATTTTACGCAACAAGGAAATTGCGTACTAAGTGTGTTGTTGTCTGCATTGATGTTAACTCGACCACTCATTAAAACAACCAACCTCGAAGCATATTTGCACCAGATAATTAGTCAACTGCGATAATAACTTTCGATTCTATTCTTACAATCACATTCGTTCCAGTTTTTGATACTAATCTTTTCCATTTTGTTAACAGCTCGTGGCCGCCAGTCTGGTGGCTCTCTTGGCCTTCGCTTACGCGGAAGAAGCCAAGACAGCAGAAAAAGAAGTGGCAGTGACCGATAACAAGGAAGCTGCGGCGGACGAGAAGAAGCACGAGAAGAGGGGCGTGTACGACATCGGACTCGGCTATGGACACGGTGGTGGGCAAGGAGGATTCGGTGGTGGTCACGGAGGATTTGGCGGTGGTCAGGGAGGATTCGGCGGTAGTTTCGGCGGTGGTTACGATGGCGGCTTTGGCGGAGGTTACGGTGGTGGTTATGGTGCTCATGACACCCACTCCCACAAAACCGTCACTGTGGTCAAAAACGTCCCTGTCCCCTATCCTGTAGAGAAGCACATCCCTTACCCAGTGGAAAAGAAGATTCACGTGCCCGTAAAGGTGCACGTTCCCCAACCCTATCCCGTCGTCAAACACGTACCTTACCCAGTCAAGGAGATCGTGAAGGTACCAGTGCATGTGCCCCAACCCTACCCAGTTGAAAAGAAAGTGCCTTACCCCGTCCATGTGCCCGTAGACAGGCCCTACCCCGTCAAGGTGTACGTACCTCAGCCCTACCCCGTTGAGAAGAAAATCCACGTCCCCGTAAAGGTTCATGTTCCCGCTCCTTACCCAGTTGAGAAGAAGGTACCCTACCCAGTAAAGGTCCCAGTACATGTGCCCCAACCCTACCCTGTGTATAAGGAAGTGCCCTACCCCGTCAAGGTTCCCGTCGACAGGCCTTACCCCGTGCACATTGCCAAGCCTGTGCCTTACCCAGTTGAGAAGCCTGTTCCCTACCCCGTGGAGAAGCGAGTCCCCTACCCTGTCAAGGTTCACGTCGACAGACCTTACCCCGTGCACGTTGAGAAACCCGTTCCCTACCCCGTCAAGGTGCCCTACCCAGCGCCCTACCCCGTTGAGAAACTCGTCCCCTACCCAGTAGAGAAGAATGTGCCCTACCCCGTCAAGGTACCCGTTGACAGGCCCTACCCCGTCCACATCGAGAAACACGTGCCAGTCCACGTCGAGAAGCCCGTGCCTTACCCAGTGAAGGTACCAGTCCCCGTTTTTATCGGTCACGGACACGGCCACGGATATGGCCATCATGATAGCTACTAAGGCTGCAGGGAGCAGATACGTCTGAATGTGATACATAAATATAAGCTTAGCACTAACACGAACGGGGGACGTGAAATACCCCAGCAATGGATAGTGGTCGTGCTACCAGATCCAAGGAACTCGTATTCCACGACCCGCGATCGAACGCACTGAACTAAATACTCTATTAGTCTACATTTTTTTGTTATTTTTTTTTATCGGTTGAAGTTACGTTTGAGTTTATGTACCTGTTATTGTAAGACGGAAAAATGATTTTATTGAATTTCCCTTAATTTTGAATGAACGAACTGACTGTGAAAATAAATGGCTACGCCAATTATGATAATTATGTCTGTTGTTTTAATTCGTCCATTGTCCCTGTGTAATTGGGTGTAACGTTATGGGTCTGTAAGTAAGTTTTACGAAATGTGAAATAATATGACCCAGATAGAAGCATCGCAATCGGATAACCGCTAGTTACGCGTGTGACGAAACCTGGTACATTTTCACTCTTGACAATATACACGCGCTACGCGATCTTTGTTTTGCGTAATACGCCGCTATATTACGAGAACGTAATCTCACACGATTACAATTAACTACAATGTTCTATTACTATTTATTAGCGCGAAGCCACAGTAACCTGTTTTAGTCATAGTAGGATCTCTCTCTATGATCATAAATCATTGCATAAAATTACCAATCCGTTGAGCATCCATTTGTCAAATTGCAGATTGATTACTAACTTGACGCTGATCTTTCAAAATCAGTGTTAGGTACTTGATTTACAACGCATGTTTTATGAGCATTAAGTATTGCAAAATGTCATTACATGCGGTGGTTGTTTACTGTCAACATTAACTGCGACAAAATGTACGCTCGCTCGCCATTACGAAAATGTAAGCCTCGCTTTACGAAAGCTTTATTTTTATGCTCGAAAATAATTCCATTGGTATCAATAAAAGTACTTTAATGATCTTTTTGCGAAATAATTGAAGTTCAATTAGCATTGCGGTTTTGGTAAAAGGTATTAAAAAAAATTAAATGTGGTGAAGTTGAAAACTGCGTGTAAAGCGAAATATTTCTCATCCCACTCACGTAGAAGTAATTTAAGTGGAATAAGTGACTAGTCATTTGTACTTATTCGCACTTGCGTGAGACATAATGCAACTTGACGATACAGTGTGCATTTTCACAGTATTTAAAACTATGTTAAATAGCTTATGCATTGAGAAGAAGTTAACAGGAAGTCTTTACGTAAGGAAATGTTGTCAACGAGATGATGCCACGTTCTCCTTACTCATAATAATGTGGAGATAGTGTAGATATTTATATATAGCTAGTCTTCAGTTCTAGCATGAGTGACTTACAACATTCTCATTCATTTCAGCATTCTCGAGAACTATACCAACATATACGACGAAAGCTAACAGATTATTTCAAAGCACAAAAGACGTAAGTGAGTGCCCCTTAGCTTTTTAAAAACAAGGCATCAATTTCTGGTTTTTCTAATGACATTATTATAAAAATCAAAGTCACCTTAGCCACAAGTCTAGAAAATAATAGTGTCAAAAAAGATTTGCTATAGTTTCCACGAGCGATATTATTTCATTGGCTTTGAAAACGGATTATATGAATAATTAATTATGAATAAATTATTTTATTCGTCGTAACCCTGAACTTATCGTCCGCCATATACAAATAAAAACATAATAATAAAAAAAGAAATTATTAAGTAGATATAATATCTATTAATATACTTAATTTTAAATCCGTTATAGACAGATATAATAAAGATAATATAAATGCATTCCTAATTGAAGCTGAGTGATAAATAATGTATGATCAATTAGACTAATTAATTCTTTGAATGTGATTACGCATATAAAGCCGATTGGATTCATGCCAATATATTCAATTTTATGCAACTTATATATCAATTAACATAAATAATTATGGATTGCTGCTGCGCTTCGATATTGAAGAATTTGCTAAATATTAGTCAAAAGGAGGAGGTTATATGTTCTTAGCGTATGTTTGCTTTTTTTTTAAGTAGCTCCACCGATTTGCTCCCAAATTGGTCCCATATAAATTTTATTAACTTAGCTTGAATAGTTTTTGAGTTGGCTTCAATAAAACGTATTTTTTTCCCACACTGTATGTGGATGATATGATAAGTTCATGTCACTGTTTTTTACCCGACTATGGCAAAGCCAGAGGAAGGGTTATGATTTTAGCAGTTTATGTATGTTTGTTTGTATATATGTATGTTTGTTTGCTTTTACGTGTGTTCCACCGTAACGCCTAAACTACTGAACCGATTTTGATGAAAGAGGTATCAATTGATTTGTAATAATGGTCCGGGTGACAGGCTAAATAAATAATTTTTAAATTTAATATGGTACACTTAACACGTAATTTTTTGACCTCGAAAAAAAATTATTTGAGATAATCATGACATGTTTAGTATCAAAAGGAAGGTCTTGATGAGCACATTACAAATATATGTATATTTAATTTAGTCTAAGTAAATAAATATGTTTAATTTGGTAAAATAAAACCCGGTTGGGACTTCCAAAAAAAAAACACTACAAAGTGAAAAATAACATAAATTTCGGAAGTTGGTGTCTTTGGTTTTGTATTTTAGTTATTTGCCACCGACTTCCGAAATTTAAATTATTTTTCACTTTGTAGAATTTTTTTGGAAGTCGGTTGTTTGTTTTTGTAAGATATTTTTATTTCTCGCTTTTAGTGGGTAGTTTGTAATTTATCTAAGTTACAACAAAGTCTAATCTCAACTGCTCATCACTTTTTACAAAATATTTTTTTTCCCGATGCAGTGACGTTAATCGTTGAGGAGTTCTCTTGGGACTTAACCATCAGCTCCACTTCTCCATATGCATTGTGACGAGCATAAATTTCATTGCAAACATATCAAAGTAATCGAATCGTAACCCGTGAAATACTTATTAATGAATAATTCCGATGGACATTTGTGGTCTTCATCATCAGGTACACTTTAACAAATAGTGCTTTCCAAGAGCAACTGCACGAGTTACTATAAAAAAGAATCATCGAAATCGGTTGGCGTGATATTGAGTTATTCGTCCATTTGTCGCGCACATAGTTAATGCAAATTTAAGACTTATATGGTTTTCTCATGGATGCCATAGTCAGAACTAGACCAAATTGAAATGGGACCACAAGGGAACACCAGCTTTCAAATAAAAAAAAAGAATCATCAAAATCGGTTCACTCAGTCGAAAGTGCTGAGATAACAAACATAAAAAAAAAACGAAAAAATACAGTCTAATTGAGAACCTCCTCTTTTTTGAAGTCGGTTAAAAACGAGAACAAAAGCGAGACTGCGTTACATACGGCGCGGCTGAAAAAATCAATACCTATTAAATAATAAAATACCTTGTCCCAACTTTTATCAAGCGTTAAAACGGAAAAGTATAAAATAAAAATTAAGTTTAAAAAACTGTAATCCGACTACGAAAAAATTATAAAAGTGATCTAAAAAGTTCGAAACAAGAAATATTTCAGACAGAAATGAAGACTTCGGTAAAAAAATGGTCAAGGTAAAACCGTGGTCGCATGCCTGTATACCATGTGGGTGCCAGGAACACCTACAAAATTATAATGGCATGCAACGAAGGCTTTTTAACTAGAAGGAAAAAAGTTTTATTAGAATCAAAATGTTTTTAAATATTTACATTGTTTCGAATTCATTTACAGTCATGTCTGAAATGTTTATTTATTATTTTTTATTATTTATTGTTTTAAATTGTGATTTTTATAGATCATGTAGTCTGGAATAAAGATTTTATTTATTTATTTATTATAATGTTGCAATCAGTTTCTAAGTCTTATTTGCGAGCCGAATTACTCGGAGTTAAGAGCTAACTCCGGTTAATCCAATAATTCTCTTTGGATTAACCCGGAGTTAGTTGTTAACTCCGAGTAATTTAAGTAACCCACGAACGCGCAAGTGGGCCTTAGTAACATTAAAATAGAGCCAGCTAGCGAATCGTTTGAAAGAACAACTGTATGAAATTTTAAAATGTCATCACTTTATGCTTAATGATACGATTTTCGATATTTTATTGTATCTTCTTTATAATGAAAAAGTGCAACTGTCACATTAATCATGAACATTTTAACTGTCACTTTGAAAGTCATTGTCTTCATTAAATATGTTAACAAAATGTTTGCCAAAAATAACGTTAGTTTAATCTTTACCCAAGCAATTAAAATTACAGCACCTATATAAGATTTTATTGACTCCTTTTATGATATCAAAGAAACATTGAATACCCGCTGATCGAGTGAGGCAACAATATTAATCATTACCTGACATTTAAAGTTTTGACATATTACACATTCTTATTAACAGACATTAATCTGTATTACGTTTGTTTGTTTTTTTTAAAATATATATATGAGCTTGAAGAATTGGAAAGGAATATAGTGAAAGAAGGTGGAGAGCTTTCTAATCATAACATCTTTCACCTCTCCTCCTCCTCGGGAGGAGAGGTGAAAGATGTTATGATTAGAAAGCAGGTGACTACTGAAAAAGAGATGAATAAAAAAAGAAAACACGCTGCTTAACCAAATCTATATATATAAAAATGAATCCCTATTTCCCTTAGTCACGGCATCACGCTAAAACGGCTGAACGGATTTGGATGAAATTTGGCAAATGAGTAAACCATGACCCGGAAAAGGACATAGGATACTTTTTATCCCGATATTCCCAAAGAATCGAGACTAATGCGGGTGAAACCGCGGGGCGCAGCTAGTAAATTTATAATGATGATGATGAAGAAGAGAATAAAAAAGAGACAGCACATGAAAAGTACTTTAGCTTGTGGTAATAACGCAAACACAAGACAGGAAGAGATGTAGACCTCAGATAAGAGAAAAGTGAAAAAAGATTTGAGAAAATTGCAAGAGACAGTCTGGAAGACGTGGCCAATACTCACATTTTCTCCGTATATGTTCTGGTTAAAATTTGGTTTTTAACGAGACAAGATTGGAAAGAGAGCCAGAGTGCTAAAACAAATATAAGTCATAAACCAAGAAGAAATCGGGTGCAATAACTTATACGATAAATGCACGTATGCATAATAATTGTTTGCTGGTGGGGTTATTAACCTTAGCCTTTACATAATGTCAACAGTTCACACCATGTGTGGTATATTGTGGTTGGGTAAAAAGATCTTTTAAGAATTTTTTGTTTAAATAGGTAGACAGTTGCAGTTACCCACAACTCACTCTCTTGCCATCCTCTTTTAGCAGTGCTAAAGAGTACAAAGGAGGGGTGCCATATCAGGCGTCCTATTTTATTATATACACATCACATGATCACGCCGATATTCTGATCAGCAATGTCTTCGATCAAAAGATGGTGAATATAGCATTTCTTTTTTTAAATTCTTAACGGAAAGCTCCTCAATCTCAATGCCAGACATTGGACATGTGTCTTTCACTAAAGTGAAATAAAAAAAACCGAGGCCAGACTACTTTTCCGAAATGTTTCGAAAACCCATCCTCACCTTCACAGAGCTTATTTAGAAACCGTTGGATGTATAGTTTTGAAAGCTAAGTAAGTATATGTAGAAGGATAAGAGGAAACCTTTATTGACGATGATAATAAGAATCCACAAAAAAAACCTTTCTTTTCTTTTCTTTCTTTCCTTAACAGGTGAGAAAATTGATCATTATCCAATGATATGGAACGCTATGTTCAATAATGGCCTTAAGGAAAACATTAACAAAGACATATATAAAAAAAATATTAGGTACAGGGTTTCAACTACAGTTTTCATTTCACTTTCTACAGACTACTAGAAAGAACTATGAACTATTGCGTCAACCAACAATTACCAATAAATTAGTTAAAGGAATTTGTAGTAATACTCATACAAATCACACATTGAAGGTCTTAGATACAATTACCTGTTACAGCAATATTTAATTTAGAAATTAACGACAAACTGTGTTTGCTAACCGCACAGGCTAACCGACACCACTTTTGGTAATAATCGCAATGTTCTCTTAAATACATCCGTTTATTACTGGTCTATGAGAAAGCCTTATGTTCAGCATTGGACGTTCTCGGCTTAACTTGAACATCAGATATGAATATAACTTACATAAGAGTTTATTTTATACCAGAATAAAGTTCCATTATTTCTATATCGTATTTTCGAATTCTATGTAAGTTTGGGTGGTCTATTTATAGACAAGACATTGAAGAAGCCATGAAGTGTATCTAAAACCAAATCATCCAAAACTTTAAGTTATCGTACCCATTAAAAATTGAGGGGTGCTCGTGGCTAAATAATAACAGCCGCACGGATCGATCGAAGGTTAAGCTACGCTTACCGAGGTCAATTTGTGGATGAGTGACCATCCATTACATATCGAGACCCATCCATGCCTCGGAAAGCACGTTAAGCCATTGGTCTCGGCTGTCATTCGTAGATCTTTGACAGTCGTAACGGGTAGTCAGAAGTCAAAAAGTCTGACAAACGGTCTTAGCAAATGGTATCGTGCTACCCAGTTACTGGGTTGCGGACGTCAGATAGGCAGTCGCTACATGTAAAATACAAGTATTCAGCTGCATCCGGTTAGACTGGAAGCCGACCTCAATATAGTTAGAAAAAGGCAAGGCAGCCAGACTCATTAAAAATTCATAATAAAATCGGCTGCGGCTGCGACGATTATGAAACGCAACGCAAACTGGTTGTTCACAGACAATCAGATAGCCCAGCATTATTGGACTGTGTGCCAATGCACTTACTAGCCGTCACACATCTGCAATCATGTGTGACTCCTTCCAATATAGAGCTATTGTACATTGGAGTGAGCAACTTATTGCTTAAAACGAGACTGCCTTGGTTTTGAAAATGGATTTGCCTCGGGCAAAATTTTGGAACTTCATCAGTGTAGTAACAGATAGAATATTGATTGAGATGTAATTGATAATCATGAATCTTTGTTAAGTTTAGAACCGTAGAAAATATAATTTCGATTGGTATATCATTTTCTTAGGATAGGTCCCAATTTAATTGGGGTGCCGCGGCGCAGCATGAGTAGATGTATGTAATAATTGAAAAAGGTAAGAATATCTGTTTACAAAAGTAAACTTGTTTTAAATCATGACATTTGGAAATGCCATCAATTTCAAATTTATTAAAGATGATTGTTGTTTTGCCTTGACAAAATCAAAGTGAAACGGTACATCCCTGGCATACATGTGCTTTGTTTAAAGTTAACTTACCGAGGCACGCTCTAATCTACAACCTTCTTTACTGCTAGATAATTAAGCTGTTGCTAACCAGCATTCCATGCATTCTAGTGGTCTGAAACCTTACTAATAGTAATACTTGTATTTCTAGTATAGATCGACTTGGTGGCTTCGTATGAATATATTCCTTACCTAATCATAATTTCTATGTTATGCGTCTGACTTTCTTGAAATTCTATAAAAGGTTACACAAAGGAATGTGATGCAGTAATCTTTGTTAAGAACTTGATATTAGTACAGTTAATATTTCAAATGAGGTTATAATGGAAATATCTTTTGGGAATGTTCCTTAGAGCCAGTTTTTTATAGGAATGGCTTTTAAATGAGCACAAAGTTGGTAATTCTTAGTTCCCCGCTACAAACACTAGGATGTGATAAAGGATGATCAATTTCATGGGGCATCTTTTGTAAAAATGATAATCTATTCTAAGTAATTAAAGCTTGAGCTTAAATTGTTAAAAATTATACAGACACATTTTTCAGATTCAGCGTTGTTTATTCTTGTTTAGTTACCAAACCTTCTGTTTATCTTATAATATGCTAAAGTTTCATCGTTGACTAGAATTTACCATCAGTAACATGAGATACCCAATAGTTTACTCATTCCTAGTCCATACTTAGTATATTTCAACATTACTTACTCTAAACTACTATAATAATTGATGATCGCATAATGAATGGACAATAATTTATCATGCACTTTCTTGCGAAAGATAACCTTTACTATACCAATATGAAAATTACTCATTTGACTTATTATTCCTGTGTACCTCAGTACAGAGTAGTAATAACTCCGACTGTCTGTATTCAATGAGGTCTATTTAATGAAGTAAACATTACCAATCAATATTTTGATTGGTAATGTTTACTTCATTAAATAGATATGGCATTACATGATTGTTAAAGTCCTAGCATTGGTCAACATGCGTAAAAACGATTGCATTTTAATAATACATAACTGATTAATTGATGATCTATTTGAATAGAAAAAAACATTAGAGTTAAAGCGAGAGCCGTTCTGTTTTCGTTCATTGTTGTTTTAACTATAAATGTTTAAATAGTCTTCTTGTTTATAAAATTCAATTAACTTATTGGTAAGTAGCTTCAAATGAAAATTTTATTATTGATTATTTTTAGCACGTATGTTCTAATAAGTTAAGTTATCTTAGTTTAATTTAATTTTTTTTTTGTTTTGTTAGTTTTTTCTATATATTTCTTCTTCTGCAAGAACCCCAGTTTGGGTGTTGTTTATTAGATATCAAACTATTAAGTTTGGCAAACAAACGTAGCTTTGATCAAGTTAACATATTTCATTATTTTGAGCATTGATTACATTCAATCTAAATTATCAATACCTATCTAGCAACTGAGTAAACGGAAAAGTAAGAGGAGCGCGAAGCAGAAGACATCAACGCGTAAAAAGGTGTAAATCCAACAGTGACATAACAGAGAATGAAAAGAAAGAAAATAAGGCATTTCATTATATTATACAAAAAATTTCATAATATAAAACTAAATACTGCGTAGTATTTGAAACCTTCAAAGCTGTAAACAACACCCCATTGTCTCACAAACAAAACACCAAACATTGAATACAAAAGACGAACCCAAAAACAGAACCCATTCACACCTTTACGTCTTCAAACAAAAGCGAGAGTAGTACCCATCTTCAAGGTCAAGATCACGTCACGATAGAGTCAATGAGACGACACGGCACGACAGCGAAAGTTATGTCATAACGGAACGCGCGCGCAACGGATCCGATGCGCACGAGTGCCCACGACCGGATTTTTGAAGAAAAACCTGCTACGCTACGTGATATGTGACGGGTGGTTCAAATGAAATATCACACTGGTACTGTTAGTATTGGTTTCAAGTTTATGTAATGAAGGATTAGGTGTGTAATGTGAGCGGTGATATAATGTTTGATTAGAATTCTTTAAGCGTCGTTTCTGATTGTTTAAAGTGCCCGTTTTTGATCGTACACACAATGATATCTTTGTCTAGATCAGTGTAGCCTTGGCTCTCGTAAGGCAACATGTCTTGATAATGTCTAACACCGATAATATGTCAAAAACCTTGTATCTGGTAAAATTGTTGCAATCAATAAGTAATTGCCTGGACGTTTATTGGCTCCTCTAAGAACACGTTTAACTTGATCTCTGAAAATATGAACAAGTAGAAGTCAAATGGGAGCAATACTACGTAAATTTAAATTTTTCCACAACATAATTAAGGTTACTCCAAGTCCTATTTAAAAGTGATCGTCGCATGCATTTATGTCACTTTTGTTCGGAAAACCGGAACACGCCCTCTGTCAGTCCGACCACGCGTTCAGATTCACCAAACAAAAAGATCGAACGATCGTGTGTTCGCGCCACGATCGCATTTAAATAGCACGCGGTGTTAGACTCTGACATTTTTAGGAAAAAGCTGGTCGATGTATTAAATCTTAAGTTTATAAAACTAGTAGAATATTCCTAAGTAAACATTAAGCAACAATGTGTTAGCTTTACACGTAAGTATTGCAATGGGTATCGTAATAAGTGGCGGGTTACTGTCACCTGGACACCTCGATAACTTATTTCCTTTACTTGATTCGTATAATTTCTACAGGATAATGAGTATGCATTATAATATGGCACCTGATTTAATTTAATTCTCAGATAGAAAAGCAAGTATTTCGAAGTATTGGCAATGTGCTACAACATAATTAGATTATTTCGTAGATGAATTTTCAGGAAGGAAACCAGGTAGCCAATTCCCGCAGCTAAAAACTTTTGAAAATCAAAAACTTGGCGAAATTATAGGAAAATTAGAGGTATTTTTGGCAAAATGAGACTGAGATTAGAATGCGAACATTTTTTTTTAATACCTGAATTGACCCTCAATTAGCATAACATGAACTTTTAATATTTTCAAGTCCTATGTCGAATAACAAGATCCTGAAAATTGTTTTTATTTTTTGGATTTATTAATGTTTCTTTCAACAAAACCTAAAACGGGTTATAAAAAGTTTAGTTTAATTTAATAATTTAAAACGAAAATAAATTTTTGCTCGATCTCGGAATGTTTTCCAAGTTGCACCATCGTTGTGCGATGTTAGGTAGGTAGATACTCTCGCTTTCAATAGGTACTTACGACTCGGACGTGGCCTTGATTCATGATAGGAATTCCTATGAAATTGATAGTAATTATTGGGCTATAAAACCTATGAAATGACCGTGTATTATAAGGAAGGCTTTATGTAATGCCACCAAAGAATACGACTGATATATGAAATACATAATTATTATTACATTCCATTGAAGCATGCCAAAGGCTGTGAGGCCATTCTATTGCTGATAAATTTAAATCGTCTTCTATCTAGAACGCCTTTTTGCGAGCAAATTTTGTAGATTAAACTTCCTTAAGTCATTTTCTACACAACAATTTATTAATGTTGCTAACTTAAATGCATCCGTCATGGAGACATCTAGTGCCCCTTTCAGGTATTAGTAAAAGTTACACCTTCAACGCGCATGCGCACAAAAAAAAATGGAATTTAAATTCAGTACGTACAATCAGTAACAACAGCGCCATCTACAGAAACATCGCTGCACTGCTAAGTGAGTGACCGCCAGAAAAAAAAACGAAAGTGAAAGGAAGTACATTTTTTAATTCTCTCAATAGTCCGCACAAAAACGTAATAGTTCGACGATTGTCCGCTTATTAGTGGCAGTAGTGTGCTGTGGTTAATGGCGGATTTTCATATTTCTATAGTCTATACGTAAAGAGATGAAAAAGTTAATTTCAAAGAATCAAATTGGTCAAATTCAATAGTTCCATTTATTTTATACAAATAGTAGCTGATATAAGCATACAGTAGGTACTTACCGTTGCACCATTTCCCGGGAAATTACTGAATAACAGCCGACTTACCTGAAAGAAAAGCAAAATACGTAATTAGAATAAGTACAGATATCCAGTTTCATTAAATAAAGTTTTTAAGTTTCAATAGCAACTATTATAGTAAACGTTAAAGGCTCGTACAGACCAGCGCGATATCGCGGGCGCGACAAGGGTCGCGCTGCTTGTCGCACCCGCGATATCGCGCTGGTCTGTACGAGCCTTAAAGATGTCAATTTTAAGTAAGGCAAGTTTATAAATGAGAACATCTTCCATCAAAGAAGCTTTCTGTCAACTTTGTAAGAATCGGCTTTCAGACTCACCAGACCAACCCTACGGAATAAATTGGGAACAAAGGTCAATATTACTATTTAAAAATTTTACTTCAAACCTGATTCATGTGAGCGCCCAAAATTGGTACTCATTTGTTTTTATTATGTGTTTCGCATGCACTCCTCGACACCGTTCGAATTTCTAAATGACGTTTAGGGAATAAAAACTCCATGGTGTAAAATAATTTACATTAGGTAGGTAATCCCATTGCTAACGACATTTTGGCCAAAAAAAACAACGTACCATTAAACCAATAGATGAATATTCCCAACAAATATCCATTTCTCCTGAAAACCAGTCTTATATCAATATATAAGCCAGCAGTTTAATATAACATGGTACACACGCTTTTAAGAAGCGGGGCGTCACGATGTATTGACGAGGGTAATCACTAGCCTACAAAATACTTTACGTAACGCATCATTCTAGTACATCTGATTATTACTATAATAATACTTGAAATGGCATAGGAGTCGGCAAAGGTTCAGGTAGTTTCAGGTTTTAAATATTTGGAAGTTTAAAGTTGATAGTGAGCAAGTAGAGCCATTACTGCTTATGGAAAGCTCATTTTTGCAGAAATCCATTTTAGAATTAGTGAAGTGATATTTTACACTTTACACTATCTTTTTTTGTGACTTTATGATCATCCGGATTAATCTTTAATTCATTAATGATTTTTTAAACTAAGTATTGCAACCCTGTCCTCTACGGGGATACAAGGGTTCCGAGTCATAAAATTATTACGATAACACTTTATAAGCTAAGTTGCTAACGTAACAAACATTCATTATTCCTTTACATAATTCGGGAGGTACCTAAGCTTGTCAATAGCTAAATTATTCAAGCTCAACCTACACTATGATTTGCAACTAATACCCAGGAAGCTAACTGGACGTTTTGACATTACACAATTCTGATAACCGGTAAAGTTGCATAGCTGAAGTAATTTAAATGAAATAACACCTTACATTATTATCCTCAGTTATGCTAATCTGGAAACCGATATATAAATTATGAATCTTCCTATCCCTCTCCATCCGTCAACATTTATATTCGTCACATCTTTAGTCACATGCGTTTCCTCCCTCCTCACGTATGTGACTATTTCACAACAAGCTATATAGCAATAGGTATGCGCATAGTATGTTGTAGGTATAAAAATTCAAACATTGTTTTATTAACCCACTTAAAGCATCGCATTTATTAGATGCACGCACCTACTACTTAATAACAGTTATTTTGTAACAGTTACTTAGAATTTATTTTAATAACATCCCGCTGGTGTAAAATACCTAATTAATTGCTTTGGTTTTGATTATTTTATTGCATTTGGTTTAGTAGGCTCATGTTTGTAATTGGGATAAGATTTTAATGAAGATGAACATGCGCGTATAAATACAATTAATGTTTTTGTTTACCTGCATGCACGGTGTTAAGTTGAGAAAACGTACCATTCTGGGCATACAAGAGATTGATTAGTGCCTCAGAATAGAAAATGTATACAAAAGAATGACTCCGACGCTTCCCGCTGTCACGTCTGTCACACAACACATAACAAGCTATACTTCGTTATTTATTTGTCATGTTGTGTTCCGTCCCATTTTTTCCTTTCAAAGAAAAAGGCTTTCATCCACTACTCAAACTCGGAACTGAAACTCAAAACATTTATTTCAATTAAATTAATTACACACACTTTTGAATTGTCAAGGGTTTCGTCAGTCACAAAGATAAAGCTAATTGCCCATTCCAAAGCTGAGTAGGTTCCTACGGAGAAGAACAAGTAATAAATTCAAAGATATTGTAAAAGTCAACTAAGCGCTTACGTTGAACGTCGTCAGAACTGCTATTATTTATCTCTGCCAAGCATGCGTGATTATGGCAAGATTTATAGGTTGAATTTAAAAAGAGATGTGGTATGGACACAGTAATAAATTCATAATAACATCGTAAAACTAACATCGTAAATCAGAATAACCAGAAAAGATAAAGTAGGTGTTTAAATCCGGAAGTAGTGTAGTGACACGTCATAAAAACACGGTGATTATTATCGATAGATGTGAACAGACTGTCATCGTGTACAATGATCGATAAAAAATGGGGAAGCGTGTTGCGCGCGCGCGGTATGTTCTGGTTGTTCACGGGAGTCGACGCAAACCAGAGTACACTCGTAGAGTAAATAATTATTTATCTATTTAGGTGTTATTTAAAATGACAGTAATATGAACAATTGTGTCATTCATTTCGGAGACTCTTTAGGTATAAATGATTGGTACTGAAAAAAGTGTTTTCATCAATGCTTTTTGGAATTTTACCTATGTATAGCCGCCCCCTAAACTTGTTTTAGGCCAGTATGATGAGAGTCTCATTAATTTAAAAAACGTAAATATTAAGAACTTGCGAAAGTTTTCTGTGGAAATTTAGGGACCGTACCACCCATTAATATTGATGTTTTATGCAATTTGATGAATATGAACGTAATAATTTGAAATTATAATTATTTACTTAGTCTTTGACCGAATATTGCGTAAATGCGATTCTTATGTGAGTTAGATAATTGGATGAGTATTTATAATAATTGAGATACCTGAATACTATAATCATTTATGGAAACATAATTACATTTTTGTTCAAAGGTAAACAAAAAACACAAGTTAGGAATAATAAATGCAAGAGAGTATAAATTTTGAAAATTGATTGATATAAAAGTAGTTACAGTCATAATCTAGTTAAAAACAATTAAGATTTTGGAAAATAAACCTTATAACCCCACATCATTTAGAAAAGTGCAATCAAAATCGAACCATCAGTTAAAACACTATTAACTGTCAAATATTCTTTACCAGAATACGTATTATAAAAATATTTGTGCGAATTAGGTATTTATCAAAATTACCTCAATTTTCTTTAAAATTTTCCTCTCCACAGTACCAAGCTAGTGCAATTTAATTAAACGGAAGAGTGAGCACTGGCCGCGATCACACAGCTTATGTAACCACTAGTGTTGTTACTTAATCGATAAAATAATTTATCTTGATAAGAATGCATAGCTCAGTAATTGGATTACTTAAGCGTTATTTGCTCTGCATTGCGATATTTTGTTGAAAAATGATACTGAGAGAAGTGGTTTGCGCATAGCAAGTTGGTACAGTATGATTAAAATATGATTGAAGTTTGTTTAATGGTTTTAAATAATTATTTCTACTGTTACGTGAATTTTTATATAACTTTAGTAGCCCAAGCTCATACAAGCCATTCTTTTTTTTTAGACGTATTTATTCTGTTTCACAATAATTTAAATGCTCACAAGCTTTCTATTGTCCTTCAGCGTTAGAAAATCGTGTCGAATAGAAATAAAGGCTCATTGAAAATATATAGCAATGACCGCCCAGATTAATAACCATTGGTTATATCTGATATAGGGCTAGTTACGACAACTTGGAGTAATTAATACCTCGAATTGATTACCTATTACTTTCATCAAACTGTGTTACGTAAACTTGTTTGAGAAACGGTTAACTCGTTAACTGTTAATGTGTTTATTGTTTTGATTATAGTGTTTACCAATTATAATTAATATAGGGAAATTATTGCTAAATATAGTTATAATATTTTTCTTGTTCATCTGTAAAACAGATAAACAATATGAATAATCATATTATTTCAAGAAAATTAAACCTACATTGTGGTAATCTAGTATTTTATTAATAGAATCAACTAGTTAATTCCATAATAAATCAAATATTTGCATTTTGGAATTAATTTATCTAAGCATACTCGATAATTTTTCATCGCAACGCGCCCATCACTAAAAGTTACTTTGTATCAGTCGAGATGTACACGTTTTTCATATTCGATAATGTTTGCCGCTAGTTATGTGCGTGTGTTATTATTTGTTCGCTGTTCGTTAGTGGGTGAGCAGCGAGCCTAGTGGTGATAATGTTTGATGATGGTCACGATCGGTTATGTAGTCATTTGATTGTGTTAACATGAAGAAGAATTCTGAAGTTTGTATTGCTTTTTTGTTTGTTTTGCTATTTTTATGAATAAAGTTGGTTTTAATTATAGATAAATGAGCAGTAGTAGCCCAGTGGTAATGGCCTAACGAAATGTAGATAGTAGGTTCACACCTAGACAGGCGCTCTACTTTGTGTTAATTATTTACTATTGACTCAAAACGGTGAAGGAAAACATCGTGAGGAAACCGGCATGTCCAGAACCAAAAACTCGAAGACATGTGACATCTACCAACCCGCACTGTGCATTATGGCCCACTCTCTCTCACAGAGAGGAAGCCTGTGTCCCAGTAGTGGGAATATTATAGGCTGATATAATAGGCTCAGCATTATGTATATTTAAAAAACACTACATAAAGCCACACAAAGAGGCGGCATTGTAAATAAGTCTAAATTATTTACCCATCAACATTATTTGATATCCATGAAATAAATTGAAATATTTTTATGTATTATATTTCTATTAATCTTAACAACTCTTAATTCCTTAAACACCTGACTGTTTGCGTTAATTCCTACATTCGAATATAATTTTAAACGTTATAACTAGACAGTAATACCTAAGTAATGTCAAACTAGAACTAAATTATGTAATATATGTAAGATATATTGCTTCGTTAACCCGTTTTTTATAACTTTACAATTGTTACTTAAACTGATGTAATACTCTCGATGAACTAACTCTTGTTAATACTCTTTCAGTGTGTGAACGCTGTAAGAGTCTGTTAACTAAAACCTAGTTAGTCTCATTCATCTTATTTATATCCTAGCTACAAATAAACCAGGTCTAAGGCTGATTGATTGATTGATTGAAGGATGGATAGACAACTATTATGTAACATACAGTATGTAACATAATGAAAGGCGTTCCCGTTAACCCATACATGCAAAAAAATACCATTCAAAAACAAAACGTATATTTTAATTTTTTATAATAAGATATTCACAAAAAATATTTAATTTATACTTAAATTAAACACTGTACATGCGCACTTGTATTTCAACGTGGAAAGATATGTGCGAAATTTTTTTTTTTGTATTTTTTTTTTGCTCCTATGGACCTCTATTGCGGGTTAACGGGAACGCCTTTCCTTAATTAACATATGTACTATAAAGTTGTCGCGTTTGCTCATGGCAATAGCGGTCAATGCCCTTACCCTAATATCTCTCCATAGGAACCCAAATTAAAAACTATGTATGGTTTTTCGTTAATGGAACATGTTGAAGATATTGATTCAGGACGTTATTTCAGTTTATGAAATAAAAAAATGCTAGAAAATGTAGGTGGGTCAATGACCGCTATTCCTATGCTAAAATGCCACAACTATAGTAGGGGTTAAACATAGAACTGTGGCAGCATCTATAACGCTGCATGCAAACTACGAACGCACTGGTTGGAGGACTTCCCTTTTCAATCGAAGATAAGGAACTTTCCACCCTGTTCCTCATTCCTCTTCAGAACCATAAACTAATTAAGGATTATGTTTCTAATAGAGTATGTCGCTCCAGACACTATAAGAAACAATCTTCTTAATATTCTGTTTTTTGTTTAATTTATTAGGTCTTTACCTATGAAATTGCCGTTTTTCATGAAATAAGTTAAGGCCCTTGATTCTCTATATTTTTTTTTTTTATTAATCAAAATAATTACCCGTGCAATGAATGCATTTTTTCCAACGTAGTGGTAGCTTATTGATGCCCTTTTTGAAAAAGTCTGCTGGACGGGGGGCAAAAAATTCTTCAAAGGCATTTTGAACTGCCTCTCGGTTATTGAATTTTTTCTCCGCCAAGAAGTTATCCAAATTCTGGAAAAAGTAGAAGTCAATAGGGGCGAGGTCTAGTGAGTACGGTGGATGACGGAGAACTTTCAACCCCAGCTCTTGTAACTTGGAGACCGTCTGCGGTGCAGTATGAGGTCGCGCGTTGTCGTGCAGGAGCAGCGGAGCCGAACGATTGACCAAAGCTGGTTGGAGATGTGCGAGCTTCTCCATCATTATGTTCAGTTCTTCACAGTACACATCTGCAGTAATGCTCATCCCGTTTAATAAGAAGCTGTGATGAATGACACCAGCGCTAGACCACCCAACAGTGACCATCACTTTTTTAGGGCTCAGTTTTCGTTTGGGGCATTGTTTAGGTGCTGAACCAGGATCTAACCAACTTGCTGAGCACTAGCGATTGTCGAACAGAATCCATTTTTCGTCGCAAGTAACAATGCGATTCAATATGCCTTCGTTTGTGTGCCTGTTGAGCAGTGCGAGGCTTAACTCGACGCGTGTTTCGCGCTGGCGATCATTCAATTCGTGGGGCACCTATTTGTCAAGCTTTTTTACCTTGCCAATTCGCAAATGGACCAATATCGTTTTAATGCTAACATCAAAAGCTGCTGCTAAAGCTGTAGATTGAGAATCATCAGCTTCCACAATCGCCTTTAGTTCGTCATTGTCGACTAAAGTTTTCGGTCGACCACGGGGTTCATTTCTTAGATCGAAATTTCCAGAACGGAAGCAGGAAAATCAATAACGTGTGGTGCGATCGTTCGTAGTGTTCGCTCGGTATACGTCGTTGATGTTGCGTGCCGCTTCTGCCACTTTGCTGCCACGACGGTACTCATACTACATAATCACTCGAATTTTTAACGTATCCATGATGACGAAAAACGTACAAATGCGATGAAAACAGAACAAAATTTCTCATAAAAGAATTCCATATTTAAAAAATAAAAATAATTTGAACTTAGGATTCTTAGCGAAAAAAGAAAAAAATGGAATTGACATAGCCATTACAGCAGAACGGCCATTTCATAGACCTATTAATTTAAGGCTGTGCTGTACTACTCTAGGATGAACACATACACTTAGAAATAATTAACCCGCCAGGGTTAGGCATTATACAACTAATTAATGTTGTAATAAATAGAAAACTTAACACTGACCATAATAAGGAAATATGTTAGTTTTAAGTGTTGCCACCAGATGGCTCTTTCCACTGCATTATCTGTAGCTCCGGTTTTCTTGCTAATTTAGACAGTGTAATGTGCATCTTTAATACAAGAAACAAGAAATCATACGTTGTTTTTCTAAGAATAAAACCCATAAACCCAATTATTAATCTTTTCAACAGGGTATTAAAAAGTTTGTTTGAAAAAAATGTTAGAAAAATATTATAATAACATTCAAAATCCATGCGCACAAAGTAGCAGAGGAAGCTAGTCTCCCATTCAACATTGATTGGAATCAACTGCTGACTGAGCTTCGTGCCTCGTAGAAACGTGTTCACAATCCTTCGGAAGCCGTATCGTAAAGTAAACGCAGATGGTGGAGCGATTTCATAAATTTTAATGTTAATAGTGCATTAGCGATTTGCCTTCGTGGCTGTTGTGGCCTTAGGGCTAGGTATGGTTGCAGTGCCAGCGAGGACTGAATGGCAAATCAATGTTTTCGATACCTATAAAGGTTTACAAACTAGTTTTTTATCGTTATTTAAAATACAAGTTGTACCTTTTTATGACAGCAAATAATAGTGCCTATTAAGTCTTCAGGTTCTTCTTTCATTGTCAAGTGCTTGAAAAATAAAATCAAAGTCCGTCGTTTTCTGACCATAAAGTAATACAACGCAACCAAATGATTGCAGGATCCTACATAATTAATTTGAATACGAACATTTTAAAATTTATTAAAGCACAGATAAATTAATAATTTTTAAGGGAGTAAAGAAAGTTAGTGTGCAATTTTAAGCGCTTGTTTGACGATTCAAATGCGTCGATATCCTATTTGTGATGTTGGTAAACACTGTCAGTTAATTATTTAAGACTAGCTTTCGCGCGCGTGGAGGTCGTAAAATATCCCAAAGGAACGTACTACAAGGATAAAAAGTATTCTATGTACTAACCCAGGTCATGGTTTACCCATTTTCCGTTCAGCCTTTTTAGCATGAAAGCGTAACTAAAAAATAAACCCACTTTGCATTTATAAGATTAGTCACTTGCCTCTGGAGGTCGCACACAGAGCTATTCTAAAAGTGGCTACATTCAGACCTATACTCTCTCCAACTAACGAACTCTACCAATCATGTAGCGTACTTAATGTAAGGCAACAATATATTTTACATGTAGTCCTTCTGCAACACCGACAAACACTTTTCAAAAAATCTCCAATCACCGCAAAGACCTAATCTGCACAATACCACCTACACGTACAGCTTTAAAAAAAAGTTTGCCCCTTACCTTGGCCCTTCACTCTACAATAAATTTAACGCGAAAATTTCGATTTATGGCTTGGCAAATTTTAAACCGAAGAATTCCTAAAGAAGTGATCACTCAAACACATAGCACCACACACTACATAAATTAACGAAACACTCGCCACACTAGCAAAATAGTCACCACACCATGTGAACATTTTAACTCATAAATTTTATTTTTTCCAAAATTACTATTTTTAGATTTAAAGTTTTAAATGCATATATTTTTTTAATCTTTTTATTTTTTGTTGTTTAATAACCTTCACTTGTCTCATTTTGTAGCTTGCTGTAATGATTACGTAACATAATATTATATATACATAATATTTAACACGTGCTATTAACAAGTCGACCATTTATGACGGGGATCGGAACTGTTTCTCCTAAACACAGGTTATTTTGTAACCTATCTAGGAGAACAGTATGGCATCCACTAACTAGATTATGAAACTTTATGCTTGTGCTTTATATATTACCTTGCCATGTAATCTAGTCTTAGTTAAACAATAAATCTTTATTTATTATTATGATGATGAGTTAAAATTAAAACTACCTTGGTAATCTTACGAACCTCCGAAAACTATTTGGTTATTATAATATCACCACATTTAGGTAGACTAGATGGATGGTATTGAATAGATGATTGGGCAAGTATCTTCCACACCCTGATTTCATGTTTGAGAGAGGAATACCAAGGGGTTTAAGGAAGCAGCGATACGCTTATTCCACACAACCCTACATTCTCCCCAGAAGGAAGAACTCTATGAATATTTACCACGAGAAAACAAGAGATAGATAGGTAACCAATGCGTGTTGTTACCAGACCACAAGAGGGAGCTCTTCACGTAAAGCTTTTACACTTTTTCAATGAAATAGCCGACGGAGTACTTACTCTTCTTATGAGTGTATACCTCTCGTTACCACTAGCGCCACACCCTACCGTAATAAAGTAAGTGAGCTTGCACAACGCTATTCCGCATTCGAGAGAACATTCTAGATGGTTACAGAACACAAACACGTGCCTATCTCTAGTCTAATCACGGAGTAAATAGATCGTGAGCGTTTTGCCTAACTGATTGATCTTCGGTGATGTCAACCAGGTCAAATAGATTATTAGGTGACGTTGTTTGTTGATTTTCTTGAGGTAAGTATTCTTACTTACCTCAAAAAAATCTTCTTTCAAAAGGTTTTTGTATCAATCGATAATTATACTAGACTAGCAGCGCCCCGCGGTTTCACCCCCATAAGTCTCGATTCCGTTGAAATATCGGAATAAAAAATATTCTATGTATTAATCCAGGTTATAAAATATCTGTGAGCCAAATTTCATCTAAATCGGTTAAGGACTTTTTGCGTGAAAGAGTAACAAAAATTCATCCATACATCCATCTCAAAAACTTTCGCGTTTGGATGGGGAAGATAAGCACTAACAATTACAGTGAGTTTTTTCATCAAGTTTAAAGCTTATCTTTTTCATGTCGGGTCAGAAGAATTTCAATTTCGTTTCGGTAGAGGATAAGAGAACGATCTGTTTGATGGGATTTTATTACTTTTTTACACAAGCAACACAAAGAGTTCAAGAGATTATAATAAGTTGTAGATTATCAAGGCCTCATGAAACAGTCACCCATACTCTCGAACAAGAACACACGAATGTTGCTTGGTACCAGTAAAAACAATTTCACAAGAAACCATAAAATGAAAAAAAAATGTTTTATATTTTTGTATCAGTATGTGCCAATTTCTTACACATAATTACATGCATAGGCCAGTGGTATTAATAACTCATGTTTCGAAAATGATACATCTAAAAAAAGATCAACTCATTCTTACACAAACTCATATTTAATCAATCACAGTGACGTTTTCCATAGGCTGTCTACATCAAGAAACGCACTGGTTAACAATCTTGCTTTGAGTGGCAACAAAATAATTACGTTTGGCTATTAAAAATTCATAATTGCTAAAGTTAAAACAAATTGCTATTTCGTTAACTAAAACCATCGTTGTGATACATAGTCAGCCTATAATGTTCCCACTGCTGGGACACAGGTCTCCTCTCTGTGAGAGGGAGTGGGCCGTAATCCGCCACACGGGCCAGTGCGGGTTGGTAGATGTCACATATCTTTGATTTTTTGGTTCTAGGATATGCCGGTTTCCTACCAATGTTTCGTTCACCGTTTTGAGAGCTGTGGTGATGAAATAATTTAAACAAAGTAAAGCGGCTATCTGGGTACGAACCTCCGAACGAACTCGGTACGAACTCGTAAGTCGCAGCCATTACCTTTGGGCCATCACTGCTTCTATATTGCTCATTATTTTCTATCTCATATGAAATTCGTGAGGAGGCTGCTTTGATTATGAAATTTACTACAAAGATAATTTTTGTTTACCATAGTTTTACCTTGGTAGTTTTTTATGTTGCGGCAAAAGAAAAAGTTGAAAAAATGCCTTTAAAGGAAAAGTAGAGATCATCAACGGTGTTGGACTTTTTCCGAAACGTATTGAGAAACGAAGTATAATTGTAAATTATTGATGAAGTAGAGACACAGCATTAAAAGCTTGAATGAATCAAAAGTCTTCTGTGCTAGAAGATACAGCACAGCACAACATAAGCTGAGTGCCGACAGAAGTGAAAACTTGAAAAAAAATCGTCACCGCGGTAATCAACGCGTTGATGTCTTTTTAACCGTCTTACGAATTTTCGATCAGGTCACGTGTCCTGAGTTTAACATTTTTTACCCATTACAGAAAAGTGCACAACGCCGCTAAAGAAGTTTTCACTTCAAAAAAAAATCTGCTGTTCCATACATTTTGACCGCGTTGGTATTGCACTTTTCTATGAAACAGCTGATTTTTTTATTTAATAACCGACGAAAAATTTAAACGCAGGGGGATATTCATTAACTGCCTAAACCTAATAAACATAAATGTAATAAAAAGGTCGCTAGTGTCTCATTTAAAGACCATTATGTAAACCATTACCATTGTGTGTTTATGTTCTAAAGTGTGTATTTGGTGCCATTATGTATTACTAACTGCGCCCCGCGATTTCACCTGCGTAAGTTTCGATCCCATAGGAATATCGAGATATAAGAAAATATATGTTCTAACCCAGGTCATGGTCTATCCATGTGCTAAATTTCATCCAAATTTGTTCAGCCGTTTTAGCGTGAAAGCGTAACAAACAAACAAACTCACTTTCGCATTTATAATATTAAGTTAGGATGCTTACAATTGCATTAAAGCGTGTCTCTATCTATCCTAAGTATGGAATGTAGGTGCCATTTGTTTTTTGCCATTACTGGCACAGTTAACTTCGACATTAACTTCAATCAAATAATCAACATCCATTAAAATCTCGTCAAACATCAATTTAATTTAAAGTTTCTTTAGACCATTGATTACACTTCAATACAAAATTATTTTCCCACGCACAGTGAAATGTCAGTTACAAAATTTTCTTTAAAATGACAAAGGAAACAAAAACACTACGCAATAATATTAATTCTTGTTGTAGTGTTTACAAACGTGTGGAGGAAACAAAGTGAACTTAAGTGTAGCAGGCGACAAAAGTGTGGCCTTAATAGCAAATGCGATGGCGAGCATGGTAAGGAGGTTTCGTGTAACTATTTTATTTACACTCTAATTCTAGTACGGTAATTGGCAGAGTACAAGTTACAAGAATCCATTAATATTGTTCACTCGTCTCTTCAATAAGTTCACTAAATAGTTATAGATATAAAACCATGACCTATTTACTTACAATAATGAAGAACTAAATTACCTAATAATGTCTAGCTAACAAACGCAATCACTGAATAAAAAAAATTACAACAGTATATTTAAAAAAATAAAAAAATGAACTAAACTTGTTAAATGACTATTCATATTTCGTAGCCATGTAGGCATCAGGTACTTTAGTAATTTGCTAGATTAAAATTCAGTAAAAGTTACATATATTTACATCAGAGCTGAAACTCTACTTATCGTTTACGTTACTTAATCTGTCTGTCATAGCGGATTGTCTGCAACCAGTTCATTACTATGGTAATTAACTCGTAATCTGCAATTGCAATAAGTTATGCGAAATGTAGTACTCCATTTATTAAACTTATTGATTTTATTTTCAGAAATTACACTTTTCGGTTATTAAAAATTTTATTACAGATAATAATGTTTTATATATTTTTATAATTTAATATTTTCACTTATGTTCTATTTATGTGTAATCTAAAATGTGTAATTGTTTGTTCTTCCAAATAAAATAAAATAAAATGCTTTATCTGTAATTTTGTTAAACCTAACAACTTATACAACAATAAAATTATGAAATAAACATGATCTAACACGTCTTTAAATTCATGCACTAACACATAAATGCCACTATTACTTAAACACAAACAAGACAAAGACAAAAACAAAACAGAGTAAAACGCGCAACCATATAAAAGAATAAGAAAAAAATAACATTCCCGCTGAGTCCATAAATCTGCCACTAAGTGTACATCGTTGCGTACGCATCACCGTACACTAGTGACTATTACGTCCTCATCTAGGCCTGCAACTGACTGACGGATATTATGCTTGATAATTTATAAAGACCGGTTTTCGTGGCCACCAGTGTATGCTAATGAGAGCTTATTAATAAAATTGTAATTGTTGCTTTTTTAAACTGTAATACGGTTGAAGATTATTCAATGCAGTTATGAGATTTAATGAAGTAAGCTGGAAAGTAAAGTGGTAAGTACTTATTGAGAAATGTCGGATTATATTGCGTGTTTTGTACGCAACTAGTGTTAATTGAGATTATGGTTAAATGTAGTGTATTGATTTAAATGTCAGTAAGTTTAAGACGGATACAAATCATGGTAGTTAAATGGTGGCTATCGATAGTAATATCCTGGGTGACGTTCTCGCCTCGTGCATAAAATAATGGATTTCCAGTCAATATAAGCTAAAGGTCGGACTTATCGATCTATGAGCTAATGGCGGAGCTAATCCTAACCTATGAGACGATGCTATACTGTGGCTGTCACTATATCATAACATAAACATAACATCACGCCTTGTTTCCCCGAAGGGCAGAGGTGTCCCCGTAGCAGATTCACCCATATTTCGCCTGTTACGTTTTAAGTCCCATGTAATAGGGGGCGAGCCTATTGCCACCAACCGGGCACAAATCCAGACTCCAGGCTCCTACTGAGAAATTTCAGATAGAAAAACCCAATAACACTTTGCCCGACCTGGGAATCGAACCTCGTGCTCAGCAGTAGCGCTTGCGACCACTAGACCAACGAGGCAGGCACTATATCGTCTACTTAATTTCTCATTTGGTTGTAGGTAATATTTATGCTACCCGGCTAGCCTTACTATTCAAGTCCAAACAGAACAAAGCTGTTTTTCTAGATATTTAACTCTTGTGTTACTTCCGCAGACGAGCCTTGTCACATTGAGCAAGCTCTAATTAAATAATCTCTCGTTAATTTCTGGACATAGATCTCCCCCAAGTACAGCTTCCGATCTTACCTACACTGCCTACACCTAGTGAATTCAAACTACCTTTTATTTTCTAAGACCTTAGTCAATCAACTCAGCCTGTCGCATTTGTCTGCTGGACAAAGGCTTCTCCCCAGCTGCGCCACAACACCTTCCCTCTTTTAAGGTCGTCAGTCCATCTAGTTGAGGGGCGCCCCACACTACGTTTACTAATATGTGTTCTCCACTCTAGGACTCGTCTGCTCTACGGGCCATCGGTCCTTTGAAAAATATTTCCAGCCCGCGACCACTTCAGCTAGGACCTTAATAATTGGCAAACTTGACTGTAAGTATAAAGTAGTAGGCTCATCTCATAATCAATACGTAATCGATGTGAAAACAAATGATACAATCTATAACGAAACATTTTTCCATTTCTAGATCGACATGGAATCATATCGCAATATAACGCAATACTTAGTGTACATATAATAACGGGTTGCAAACTCATCGCCCCCGATTACTATCTCGTATGGTTTCCTATTGCAACTTGCGTTTGATGGAAAAGAGAAGCACAATTGAAAAATTATATTTTAAAGATTATCTGACATCGAACCAGCAGCCTACTGTACTCCTTGATGAGTTATTCAAGGTAGTATGAGCACCGGTGCCGTCGTTACTTTTTAGCCAAGAAGGTTTGCTAGAAGACTACTGGTTATATTAAAGGCTTTATGCTTTGGTGATAGGTAATTAATAACTTAAAAAACTGACATCTAGAGAGATATTACATTGACTAGATCTTCCAATCATTATAATAACTTATTTCTCTAAAATTTACAGCATTCCAATTATTTTTAGAGGTCGAGGCAATAAACGGTACCAAAATAGGCGAGCTCCATTGTTGGAAGATAAATTAAGAGAGGTAGAAGAAATTTGATGAAGTTACGAGATACAAGCTCAGAAACCGAATCACTACAAAAAATTACAAAAAGATTTTTTTTTATACAAAAGTCTAATAAAATCCTTGCAGCTCTACATCATAACATTAAGTCCTGTTCTACATCCATCTCAGATTATATAACGTATATATTAAGTAAGTGAACTATGTACGCCCCTGACCGAATCAATTCAATCACAGTGAACGATATCCTTCCTTTTACAATAAAATCACCGTAATGGGTAATTAATAGTTTCTATGAATGAACTGGTCCATTAGGCAGCACCGTTCAGTTCAGTCAAGGTCGCCATTTATTATTTAAGACATATTTGGACCACTTTCGAATGTTTTCTGTCTGTATGTTCGACATGGGTTTTGCAATAATACGCGTTACTAATTTGATTAGTCATTGATTTGTTATTTTCAGAAATGCCCGGCGCTACGAATGTTTCTGGTTCTAAGATTATTTGGTAGTATACAAAAAAGTTAAGTTTGCCAAGCCAAAACAAAGAGACACCTACTTGAAATTTTAACAGCGGAGGATATTTGTTAATCTTATTGAGTAAGTTATAAATAACTAATTTTATCGTGTGTCAAAATCTCTGTTTTACGCATGTTGAAAATAGCTTCGCATTTCTGCAATATGTACAACAATTTATTATTACAAAACCTCGTAAAAATAATCAAAACAAACAATAGTATTCTATCACAGAGTCAGGTTGCTGACCGCAATGACCTTTACAGCGCGAAGTGGGAAGCGTCAAGGGCTCAGAGCCTTATATAGTTATCTCAAGGCAAACTACTTACAGAGTAAGCTTAGAAAGTAGTTAGTTGGTCTTTAGATATAATAGTTTAACTAATGTAGGCACCTATACAAAAAATTGTAGAACATTTTAAAAGAGTAACGGTGGAGTTTCTTGCCAATTCTTCTCCATACGAAAACTACCTTTTGGAAGGGGCGACTAGAATCAATTCTATTATTTTGTAAATTTTGACGTTCAAAAGAAATTTGAAATAAATGATTTAACTTTGACTTTGAGGAAAGCTTATTTGATATTTAATTGATGTTTGGAGAAAATTTTGGATTAGCTGATGGTCCTAATGCTGGACAAATTGGAGATTGAAAAAACAAAACGTGTATGGCAAAAAGGAAAGAGGCAGACTAAAAAATGTATGGATAGATTGTATGAAAGACGATAATATGACTAGGAAGGGTGATCACTGCGATGACGGCTCAAAGAGATGCATGGAAGAAAAAATATGTATCTACGACAACAATTTCAAATCAATTGCAATAAGAACACATATTTTTAAGTAGCTGAAACAGCTGTTAAATGACAACATACTGAGATCACCAATAAATTCAATAATTAATGTGATGATTATGGTAATACCTCGTACATGCTGGAGGTCTGTAGAGACTTAAGGCCGATCTTGATTTAACTCTATTTTCCAGTAAAAAAATCCTTACATTGATAAAAAATATGCCCGGGTTAATATAAATCAAACTCGTTACTCAACAAGTGTGATTAATTAAACATTTCTCATGCCTCTAATTAACGTTTCCTCTAATTTTCCGTTAGTTTTTTTATTAATCACGAACTGAAAATCCCTTACTTGCTATAAAATATATGACAGGAAAATGAGGTTCATGATATTTCAGCAAATTAAAAGTTGGAGTAAAACAATATCTGCCATTGTTATATAGAAAAAAAGTTATCAAAAAACTATAGAACGTAGTTGAATAAATAACTTTTTAATTTTCCGATTTTTTGTTTTTTACAATTTCTCATTCCAAATTACATTTAAATAAACATACAGGGTGACAGGGACATCTACGCGAAAACTGTTACCATGGAATTAGTACATGATACTGAACCCCCTGCGTAGAAATTTTTCGTCAGTTATTTTTTTTTAATCAGCTGTTCCATACATTTTAACCGCGTAGGTATTGCACTTTTCTATGAAACAGCAGATTTATTTTTTTATAACCGACGAAAAATATCGACGCAGGGGGGTTCAGAATGGGCACGCCACAATTGCAGCGATAATTCCCCTCTTTGAGGAGTGGCTAGAGAGACGCCACGGCGTCCTCACCTTCCGTCTGAAGCAGGTCCTCACCAGACACGGCTGTTTCGGGAGGTTCCTGTTCAGGATAAGGCGGAAGGAAATGCCCGGATGTCACCATTGCCTGGATCGCCCGGAAGACACGGTGGAGCATATGGTGGTCTGCACAGCTTGGGCGGAGTATGGCCATGTCCTCGTGAAGGCGATCGGCGGCGGTGATCTCTCGCGTCCAGCCCTGGTTCAGGCCATGGTACGGAGCGAGAGAAAATGGGAGGCCGTCACCTCCTTTTGCGAAGCAGTAATGCTCGCGAAGCAGGAGGCGGAACGCGTGAGGGAGAGACTAATTTTGCGCCCTCACGCCCCTAACCGCCGCAGGAGGAAATGCTCTGGGCGTCAGGAATCGAAGGCATTTGACAATTTCCCTCCCAAAAAAAAGGGAGTTTCAGAATCATGTACTGAATCCGTAACAGTTTTAGCGTCGATGGCACCCTGTATAATCTGTATATATTTTTGTAAACACCTTTCAAAACCCTTCATTTTGATATCCCACTCGATAGGACAAGGAGATTTTTTTTGTTGAGAAAATACATTTTGTCGCCAAAAATCCGCCATTTTTATTTTTTATAATTTTAATACCCAACGACACTCGCGTAATAAATTCAAATCTAACAAAATAACGTTAATCAAAATCGGTTCAGCCATTTAGTAGTTCTGAGACTGACATACAGGTCAAATACATGTCGTCCTTGTTTGGCTTCGCCGCAGTCAGGTAAAAATTGTAAGCGTGAATGATAGACCATCAAACGAATAAGGAGTTCATTATACAAAAAATATTTTCGCTGTTTTTGGAAATGATTGTAGTTTGCTATCAACGAACCAAGTCAAGGGCAATTTTCCAAAATGATGTAAATAAATAATTATACGTATGCATAAATTTTGACATAGATAATCATTAATCCTACAATGATTGGCCAAGAGCATATTGCCACAATCACAATGAGAATCGCCACGCCTGGAAAACTGATTAGTGATGCCAATTTGATTTTTTATAAGTTGTTTTAAAATCTACACAGTGATCCTCATCTTTTTGAAGTATTTCTTTGAAACCTTTTTACAACACTCTCTTGTATTTTGCGTTTTAATTAGATAACACAAAAACAACATCACGCCTTCTTTCCCCAAAGGGTTGGACAGAGGTGTACCCACCCATAGTATACCCACATTTTGCCAGTTATGTTTAAGTCCCATGTAAGGGAGCGAACCTATTGCCACCATCGGGCACAAACTTCAGACTCCGAGCTGCTACTGAGAAGTTCTAGATGGAAAAACCCATTATTACTTTTCCCAACCTGGGAATCGAACCCATGGCCTCATGCTCAGCAATAGCACTAGACCAACGAAGCAGTTTATTAGATAATAGTGTTAAAAAGTCACAATTTCTTCTTCTTCACTCATTTCAAAGATTTAAAATAATGCATGCCGAAACATGGTTATAATATTGGGCTGTCAGCAAGTGTTACAATCCACCCTTTCCAACACGAAACTTAATCTAAATCTTAACAAAATGGGATCTTATTAAGTTCCTTCTCTTTAGAGATACGTTAGATGTTCTACACGTAACGGTAAACTTAAAGGACACGACTAGAATGCTCAACACAGCTCTTATAAGATTAACTGTAATACGTATTGGCAGTTTATTGTCATCCATTTTACTATTCTTCCTGTTTTAGATCTTTATCGTGAAATTCTGTTACATCTACACTATTTTCATTTCCGTACTATTTTCTTTAACTTTGTTTGATACAATCAGTTTTTATTAAAGCCATCTTATTTCTGGTAGCTGCATGGCCCTTTACCATTGTTAGGGATTATCGCTGTCATCAAGTTGTAGCTAAAGAATTATATTACGTGGTTTGTGTATGTCATAATTTGATCCTCGTTAGCGTAGGGTCAAACAGGATTATATAATCAATATTTACACATATAATAAAAATAGTCACGAATTCAAAATATCGAATATTTTTGAAAAAGTAGTTGTTACGAGGTGCGGGAACGATTATCATGCCCAAAATATACTTATTAGTATTTTTGTCTGTATGTATGTTCCGGATTGACGCAAAAACTACTGAATAGATTCTATTCAAAGGCAAAAATATTTCGTAAGTGTCTTGGAATAGGCTATATATTATCACGCTATTTGATGGGGTATTAGCAATATTGCATTATGTCCGTATTCTTCGCCAGTTTACCGCGAGATTTAATTAGACGAGACTGTTTTTTTTTATAATATCGCAGATAGATACGGAATTAACCTCTAAAATGAATATCATCACGCTTTACCTACAAGGAGCTAAGTAGTCAATGTTGACATGTATAAGAACGATCATTTTAGTTCCATTGTATGACTTCTCGTTGCAATTAACTTAACCAATAGAATTCATAGTCATGTGACCGAAACCGCGCGCGCAACTAGTGCGATAATAATCTTTTTAACATTTAATCAATCTTTTCAATATTATATTCCAAGCCATTTAGTTTTTGACTGTAATTAAAGTATTTTGAACATAAAGATGCGACGCTCATAACTTAACTGCTAGGTAGTATTTCCCTTTCCCTTTAGTTAGGTGAGTGTTAACTTTAAAGGAACGGATGCTAAGAAATAATATAAATTGGAGATATACCTATAATAAACCCATATTTTGCCAGTTATGTTTAAGTTCCATGTTATAGGAGGCGAGCCTATTGCCATCAACCGGACACAAATTCAGACTTCGGGCTGCTACTGAGAAATAAGTAATCATTATTTGGATAATCTGAACACAACATTTTTTAACCGACTTCTAAAAGAATGTTATGTTTGTTCGGGTATGATTCCATCAAATATAGACGGATTTGCAAAATATATTTTTTTTTGTCCTTATATACTTCCGATGTGGTCCCATGGTCATCACGTCAGGATCTGTAGATGGGATCTTGGAGAAATCGAGGGAACTCTTCAAATATTATAGACACACCTATAGCGATTTGGGTATTTTTTGGTAACTCGTGCAGTTGCTCTCGAAAAACACCATTTGGTGAAGTGAAACTAATAATGAAGACCATAGATGACCACCGGAACTACGCAATAATGAGTATTTCACGGGTTGCGATTCTTTTACTTAAATATGGTTGCCAAGCAATTTATGCTAGTCACAATGCATTTTTTTTTTGTAGAAAAGTTTTTTTTTAACAATATCCAGAGATATTATCTCTGCTCCAGTAGTCCTGACTATGCCACTATCATAACTGACCTTACCAATCATCTACAAGAAAAATTATAGTTAATTACGTATCGACACGATGATAATTAGTGTTGTAAGTTTACTTGCCACAATGTTATCAGGCGTGAAATGATTGAAACCTTAATTTACAACCTGCCAGAGTTTATGAGAGGCATGCTCCGATTGTTTGGATGCGTGGAAAGAATGCCGCTGGAAAATAAATCTACTAAGTAAAATTATATCATTAATTTTTTTATGAGAGCGATAACATAACACAACATGTTTTGCTCTCCTCGTTTTTTTGAGCTTTCGAATAATTTATTCCAGCTCAAGGAAAATTGAAAAAACCCGATGCTAACAGTTAATGTCAATCGCGTTTGGATATGTCAAACAAATTTGAATAGCAAACATTGATTTTGATCTTAGATCGTGATCGATATTGACCGTACCTGATGGGTGCCATGGACGGCCGCGTTTTTTTGTTCTTTTTTTTTCAGATTTATGAATAAATTATTCCAGCCCATGGAACATTAAAAAAGCCACATTTGGACATTATGACTTTCAATATTTATAATTGCGAGATCAACAAAAAACTACTATCGTATTAAATGTTGTGGGTGTTTTGGGATCAGTAAATAAGTAGAAACGTTTTTTTTTTCTGTAAATTCTCTTCTTATGATGTCGTTTTTTGTCGTAAAACTAGATACTTTTTTAGTTCCATTAATAGATATACAAATTAAAAAAGTGAAAACTAAGCAGAGGTGATTTTTATTTAACTGCAATGAATATTTAGAATTCAACTCTCCTTAAATTATTTATTTTAATTTGTTTCAAAAGAAACTTCGCCTGTGCCATATGCACATTGACGCAAAATATTTTTTTGATTAAAACAGACTAGACGGTTACGATCATGTTGATTACATTATTATTTTAAAATTACAATTAAATAATTTAACAACAAAAGCGAAGTCAATGGGGTAAATCTGAATGAAAACTGTATTTTTTATAAATTAAGAAAAGCTGAAACTGAATGTTTTTATTTATTTACAGGTCAGTGAAAATGCAATTATATAGATGATTACTATGTACCTACCACAAAATTAAAACCAACTGCACTTGGTGCTTGTAAATAAAAAAAACTAATCAAATAAATAATAATTCTAATTTATCAATTAAAGTTACTAAGCAGGGCACTGCAACGTCCCATCTTCTTAAAAAAAATGAACACCCACACATTGACCCGTCACTCACACTAGCGAAAGTGTTTGCAACATTCATACATACGAAACTACTTGCATGAGGTATAAAACGTGGTAACTGGCGTGATAGGAATACACTCACGGCGTAACATTCGCTGAACAACAAGCGAAGCGAAAATGAAGCTACTGGTTAGTAAAAAAATTCGAAAAATCTAGTGACAGTGTTCTATGTGTGTGCAGTTCGGATGTCAAGTGTCATTGTGTATTTTTTTTTTATGTGGCAAAGGAATTCAGATCAATCGATTTGAAAAAGAAGATTCGATTCTTAATTTAAATGTCATCGATCCCCATTTTATTACCGGACATTCCATATATCGTAAAGTTATTAATCAATCACAATCTAAGTGAATGACGCGTTACTAGATCAATATTACGTAAAGATATTTCCTTATTCGCATAACTAGTCGTTATGAGTTGTCCCACAATGCTCGGAAAGTTCTTGTGTTCACTTCCAGTTAGATTTCACTGGCATAAGTTAATTTCCCTTTTCATTAGGGTTTTCTATGTAATTTTAAATCTGTTTGTGATCTCAGTTATTTTATATTATTCATGGTGAATCTTTATAGTAATCCACATAGATACACAGTTTCTGCTGATCCGCTGATTATAGTTAAACGTAACATAAATAATAAAGTTTAATATTTGTTTATTTCAGAGGTCTTCCTTAATCCTGGCCGTGGCGTTAAGCCTGGCCACGGCAGAGGAGAAGGCAGAGAAGGACACCAAGGCTGAACCAAAAGCCGCAGAGGAAACAAAGAGACAAGACAAAAGAGGACTATCGGAGTACTACGGTGACCATGGAGACTTCGGCGGTGGCGATTTTGGAAGTTCCTACGGGCATGATCAAGGAGGCTCCATCGGGGGTGGTGGTGGAGGACACTCCATTGGCCACGAGGAACATCACGGTGGACATGATACCCACTCCCACAAAACCATCACTGTGATCAAAAAAGTTCCCGTGCCCTACCCCGTCGAAAAACAGATCCCCTACCCAGTAGAGAAGAAAGTGCCCTACCCCGTCAAGGTGCACGTACCACAGCCCTACCCCGTTTACAAAACCGTCCACTACACAGTCAAGGAATACATTAAAGTACCCGAATACATCCCTAAGCCGTACCCTGTGACAAAACACGTGCCAGTTCCCGTGAAAGTTCACGTCGACAACCCCGTTCCAGTAAACGTTTACGAACACGTCCCTTACCCAGTTGAAAAACACGTGCCTTATCCCGTCAAAGTGCACGTGCCGCAGCCCTACCCCGTCGAAAAGAAAGTGCCGTTCCCCGTCAAAGTACCAGTCAAGGTACACGTACCATACCCCGTCGAGAAAACTATCCACTATCCAGTGCCAGTGCACGTCGACCGTCCCGTGCCCGTACACGTTGAGAAGCCAGTTCCCGTTCATGTTGAAAAGAAAGTGCCTTACCCAGTTGAAAAGGAAGTGCCTTACCCAGTCAAGGTTCATGTTGATAACCCAGTGCCAGTGCACGTCGACAAGCCAGTGCCTTACGAAGTTAAGGTGCCCTACCCAGTTCCTTACCCAGTTGAGAAAGTCATCCCCTACCCAGTAGAGAAGAATGTGCCCTACCCAGTAAACATCCCAGTTGATAGGCCATACCCCGTACATATTGACAAGCATGTCCCTTACCACGTTGATAAGCCCGTGCCATACCCCGTAAAAGTGCATGTGCCTATTGTGCAGCATGAACACCACGAACACCATGAGGAGTCACATCAAGAAGTCCATGGAGGTGAGGGCGAAGGTTACGGAGGTTACGAGGGGGGTCATGAAGGGGGCCAAGATGGGGGTCAGGAGGGAGGTCAAGAAGGGGGCCACGAGGGGGGTTTCGAGGGCGGCCAAGAGGAGCACTACCACCATTAAAAAGAACTGATCTCTTTATTTTTTCTTTAGCTTTAAAGTGTTATCTTGTTTAGTAATTGTTTTTTTTAAATAATGTTTTGTGACTGCTATGTACCTGTGACGATGTAAATAGTAAACGAAAGTATTAAAAAAGTGATATAAATAATATTTTTTTTTCGTTTTATTATCTTATGGATAGATCAGAACTGTTGAACAAAAGTTATTATTATAATGAGCGTTCATAATCTAGAAATTAGAGGAAAACATCTTTAAGACCATTACTAGACAAACCGGAAAATCGTTAGATGTAACTTGTTTTAATATTATTGCATTAGAACACAAGATTATTTTCTTGTATATAGCCTATCTACTTATTAACTTTCCGGAAGTTTCTGAATTCCATTAAATTGCAATAGCCAAGTTGATCTCTTTCAATTTACTCATTTAATTTTGCGTGACATTGACTAATACCTATACTAATAATCTATTTACTAAATCATTTATTATTGAGATTATTAATTACGAAGTCAAAAATAAAATAAACATAATGACCCTCTTCCATTTTCAAATAAACTTAGGATTACTCCAAAAACTTTTGACAACACAGTGACATCTCACACGCTATCGAAAGAAATCCAATACATAAATACTACATAATCCTAAATTATTCATACCTATCAAGTTTTTTAGCAGACAAACCACTTTCACTAACCAACCCAGTTACACGGACAGTTATACATATCGTGCAAAATGACAATACACCTTGAGAAGCAGAGAAACAGTAATAACAGCAAGATTTTGTAAGAATTCGTATGCTGATTTAATTATCTGCAAGTGTACGCATGAATAAAGTTCTAAGCAATCAAATCGCTTGAACTTTTAATCGATATTACCGATTAATATTATTATGTAAGTGAAATCTGAAGTAACTGACATTTTATTGTAATCACACTGACATTGTGGGGTCAAAATTCTGCAACTAAAAAAATGACCTCAAGAATTTGACAGGGAGAGAGTTGGTCTTTAATTTCATGTTTGCAAATCCTGAGTGCGGTAACAGAAACTATTTTTATTTTATGAGTAATGACTGTTTGTCATTACTCATAAAATAAAAATAGTTTCTGTATATAATATATATAATAGTTCCCAGAACAATTATTTTAATTTTATAATCCATAACATTATTGGATTACTTGTTCCACAACCTATCAAGATTTATTTAGTTACTGTGTTGCAAAATAGTCTGCAATAACAGAGGCACCGTAAATGTGTTACCATTCCAAAGACGAAGCTGTATTTAATATCGCGTAAACTTTGCAACTTCTTAAAACTTTGCAACAGAAAGTCAAATGCTTTCTCATTCAATGGTCGAAGTCCATCGAAACAAAGTCTCATATTTACTTATAGTTAACATAATACCCGTAGTCCCCGAAATATTAAGTAACCCACATTTCGCCAGTCATGTTTAAGTCCTATGTAACAGCGGGTGAGCATACTGCCATCAACCGGGCACTACTACCGGGCCGGTTATTTATAGGAATTGTTGTATAATTTGTACACAATTAATTAAACATAAGTAAGTATTTGTTTTTCTGCAGCATTTTGTTCCCTCAGTCTAATAGAAAAACGCAAAGTCCGGAAAAATCACATTAGTGGAAGAAAATTGTTTATCACGGTACATGACGACGCACCTATAATCACGAGTATCGGAAACTACACTAAGTATTGCATTTTCTTTTTTCTGCTATCTTTTTCTATGTAGTAGTTATTTCAGCAATAAATTATCGACATCTTTATATATTGACACATCTCTAGAAGGGCGCCATGTCTTACGATGATTTCGACAAAATTAATTACATTGTTCAATAAATTATAATTATAAAGGAATTTATTTTATTTGTGTGAAACTGTATGTCGATATCAATTTTGTAATTTAAACCTTGACATGTGAAGTTAACTGTTTCAAAACTTTAAATATGTTTACGTTTTCTAATCCGTTATGGAATTTCACTTTAAATTTGCGTTCAAAAGAAGACAAGACAGTATAAATAAAATGACGAAAAATATCTGAAGAATTACTGTGAAATCTTTCATTCTAAAATCCAAGGCGTCATTCCGGCTAGCTCCGTAAATCTTAAGTCGAAGATCAAAATTTTGATCTTCGACTTAAGATTTAAATATGTGATTATTTTTGACGCTTATCCAAAACCGCACCTAACTTGTATAAACCGTCAACTTCCTGCAGACCACTACGTCGTCATTAAGGAAACCGCATGCCTTGCGCAAGAGCAGCACTTACATAACTAACTTCATCATCCAACACGTTAGTATCAGCTTTATCCATCCCCGGAGCTAATGAGCTAGAAGAAAATCTATTTTGTTCTAGAGCTTTCTACTGATTTCACAATGTCATTCTCATAGCGAGTTTTATTTTCTGAATATTTTAGGGAACGCAAGGAAGATGAAATCCATACAGATTAGTTCTGAGTTAGAACTAATCTGTATGGATTCCATCTTCCTTTCTCCACAATTTTTTAAGTTATTGTGGTCCACAACGGTGCATATAGCCTTATCTCTTTAAAAGGAAGAACACTTATAGGCAAGCGGTTTGGGGGATAAAGGTGGTCCTTTTACCCCCAAAACTGTTTGCAACTACTTCAAAGAAAGTTCACAATTAATAACATAACTCCTCTTTTAAATCGAAGCATATTTCTAATTTAGCCCATTCATATTTTAGAAGCATTAAATTCCGCATTCATTATATTATCAAACATGAAACCGAGCATGTTTAATACTATAATCTAAATAGAGTCCCCATTCCCACCAGACGAAATATTTATTTCCTTTAGAACTAGATATTCAAAAGCTTATCTCGAATAGCTCTACGCATATAAAACTAAAATGTACCCGCAACACCGTGTGAACGCCGGTAGTTGTCTTAAACTGTACCGGACATGAATTACTGGCAGCGTGACACGATTCTGAGGTACATTCACCACAATGGACCTCGATTGTCCATTTATCCCTATAAGGAATGGAGTAATAGATTGTGCAACACACTGTATTTGTGTTTTGAGAAATAAATGGTCTCAAATCGCTGTGTGATAATGATTTTGCAAAAAAGGATTATTTCAGAAATTTAAATTCTAAAAAAAAATTGATATAACATCATATTACTCACAAAATACTTTACATACACATAAAAAAATAAAGATTTGGTCTTTGTTTCCGAAATGTGGTACAAACTATTGACTGTTTTATGCCGAGAAGTTGTTTTGACCTTTTATTTTACCAATAAACTTTTTATAATAAAGATACTCAAATTGAGCAGTATAAAAGCAGCAAAGAGCTTAGAATGTCACTCAGACGTTGAGAGTAAAAAAAATCAAAATGATATTCTGCACCGGTTAAATAATACGATAAAATATAACAGTTCTGAAATTATACTAATTATTACCGAACAAGAATATAACAAACCTACATTACACTGACATTTAAAACAAATGAAAGCAGGCAATGACGGATAGTTGTACTGCAAACTAAATGTCATCAAGATAATGTTATAACTGAAACATTATACAACCGAAATACAATAAAATAAGCAGTAACTCGATACATTTCTTAACTTAATCATCTTATTAATTGTTAAGTAAGAAACACATATTATTTTATATGAGGAGATTTTCACAACTGATTGGCGATTAAATGTGATGCATAAATAATATTTATGTCAAATAAAGATATCAAACTGTTTTAAAGAAGACGTTTTGGTGTAAATTGCCTTAATTTTCGCTCCGTAACATCTCTGTAAGTATGTTTGTTTTGAAAAACGATGCAAATTCAAAAATGACGTTATTCCATCGTTTTGCAAGAACCGATGACATCTACTTAAAATATAAATATTATAGCCTAGTCTTACCTTATGTACGGGATGTTGGCAGGAATGTGGTACTTGGAACCAGGATCGAAGTCCAGCTCAGAACGAAGTACTGGAGGCTTGATGCCTTGGTACTGCTCCCTGTGAAAAAATAAGGTATTAGGAAAGAAATATTAAAAAGTGAAGAGATCAGTTTTATCTGAAAAGCTGAGACCGTCTTTATCATAATCTTAATCATTACACCGTCAACAGAAGATATGATTGCAGTAAATAGCTTTGTATCTTCGTCTCTAATTGTGTAACACTATCCCTTGGTCCTTCCATCCGCATCTTTTTACCAACGATATTTTTAAATTTAATTTAATCATTCGCCTCGTTGGTCTAGTGGTCGCAAGCGCTACTACTGAACTCACTGAGTTCTATTACCAGGTCGAGCAAATTGTTATTCGGTTTTTCTATCAGATATTTTCAGTAGCAGCCCGAAGTCTGGATTTGTGCCCGGTTGATGGCTATGAGCTCGCCTCCCTAGTACACGGGACTTAAACATAACTGGCCAAATGTGGGTTACTATAGGAACACTGCCCATCCCTTCGAGGAAACATGACGTGATGGTATGTATGTTAATATTTAACAATACTACGGTTATATTTATGTCCTAAATTAAGGTACAAAATTAATCACTCAAAGTATCTACATAATATTTTAAAGAGTAAAATTTGTTTGTTTGTTCGTAAGTTTGTATGTAGGGGATAATCTCCGGAACTACCAGTCGGATTTGAAGTTATTTTTGCATTGGATAGGCCAATTCTTGAAAAAGGTTAGGGTGAAGGGATGAAGTTGCGAGCAAAAGCTAGTCAAATAAACCAATTACAGTCACTTTTGAATTGTCAAGGGGTCAGTCAGTTAGAAAGATGAAGCTTGTTACTACACTTAATGTATTCGATTGTTTTGATTGGCCCATTCAATCAATTATTTTTCCTAAGCGCTTGACATTGCCAAAGGTATGTATTTGTAACATAGGTACATTAAAACTGTAACATCGACATAAGTGTGTTATTAAAAGAAATTAGGTCAATTGGTTACACACAAGATTTTGAACTTACATAATGTCAGAAATGCATTCTGTAACAGTACGGTTAAGGAAGCGGATACAGTGATGTGAGATAGCGGATTATACTTTAGACTTTTAGCGATGTATAAAACATAGTTTCAAAGCTCTATTTAAAAAAAGTCAGTTGACAGATGTTTTTCTCGTTTTTGAGCGAGATGAAATAATTATCAGAATACGTCTTATTATTTTATTTGTTTTCTAAAATAAATCCATATAATCTATGCAAGGCAAAAATAAATTTCTTTCTTTCTTTATAAATGAGGATTCGTATCATTGGGTAGTTCTGTCTCTCCCTCTCTTATTTTATTCAGAAAAAAAAATGGTGCTTATTCCTGCATCGTAATCTTCCTTATTATATTTTACTACGTATCATCTGTCCGACATTTTTGTTGATGGACCACTTGTTTTTGTGGTTTCTCTGAGATTCCTTTTTCAGGAGTACGTAAGGATCACAGCAGGTGGCGTTCCGTAGTTACAAAAAAAAAAAACACATTCTCGCTACCGCTCATACACTGCACACTGACAACTCTTGCTTTCATCGGAGATCCGAACCCGTTACCGAGTCAAGGCCGACAAATGACCGCAATCCCATCACGACGTGGACCACTTCATTAGCGTTCTTGCAACCGGTAGCAATCTCTTGCTATGGTGCTTTTGTTTTTTTTTTTTTATTGGTTTTATGCTCTTGGTGCTCTGCGAAATTCTATAGTTTCATCAAGCTTTAAAGTTACGATTACTTTTGATTTGATTTTACATAAGAATTCTGCAAAACTAGTACCACTTTTCCAAAATACAAGCCTGGATTAATGCCCTTATTTTTTGCTCATAATTTACACATAAAAAAATGTCAGTTGATTTTTAGGATTATTGTATGAACTCGGACCTAAAGGACTCTGATTACTTTAGCTAGTAAGTTGGTAACATCATATTTATACTCAATGAAGATTTATTCACATCAACTTGATGAATAATAACGCATAATCCATCCGTCTACGTCTATTTGGTGAAATATTATTATAGACTTATAGCCTGTGTTATGGTTATGACGTCTGTTTCAAAAATAAATAATAGGTCTGGGAAATGTTCCACACCATTCAGCACATTAATTACTCTGATCAGTTCGAACATTTACTGTTACCAAAACTTATAATTTTCTCTCACAAGAAAATTACCATAAATATGTGCCACAACGTCAAAATGATTTATTGATTTGAATAAAGCAACACTATTTCTGCATAATTTACTATTCTGACCTAGAACATAACTCGTATTCACATATTTGAACTGCTCGCCGGAGCGTTAATATTATGTCATGTAGTTGCGTGTGTTTACTGAATTATCTAACTGATAATAATAGTAAGTTAGTGGCGAGTAAAAAAGTGCAATGCATAATGGAGGATGTGTGAAGTGATTTAATTTTGTTATTGTTCGTATGTCGCGTTTGAGTGAGCTACAGCATCTATTTCCCTAGATGTTGGGAATATCTTCGAAGATGGATAAAGCATTATCGGCACAAGGCTACAAATAACGCTCTTGTTATTGCGATGGAAAACCTCAGAATACTTAATACCTAACAAAAATACCGTCTTATAATAATATTAACTTTCTCTTCACCCTTTTCTCCCAGCTTTTATAAGCTGGTAAGGATGACAAAATATACCGTTTGTGGTTTTTCTCAAAGAGGAAAACTCATTGAAAAACTTGCTTAGTAAGATGTTTTTCGATCTGTTCATCTACTCTGCGGTCTGGTCTTCCAATCTCCTAATATTCATATCAATTACATTCTTAAACAAACTATGACTTTTTTCAGTCTTGTTATTTTTCCATCGCACATTAAACTATCTTCTACCTTTTGCCTATCTGTTCTGCAGTCTGCCTTCTCACGGCAAGAAAATCTAGATCACTAGGTTCGGTATACTAGGTACCTACACTACATAATATTCTATGAAGATAGTCAAGATAACCAGTATTCTGCAGTGTTGTAATAGCCAGCTGAGGGTGACCGTTACTTAACTGGGCAGCCGATGCGCAGTGGTTACTTGCGTACGATCTTATACCTCATTAAATGTTATGGAATATTGAGATAATGATCTGATTGCATTGTGAAATAGTATCGATTAATTTTACAGGAAAACTTTATTACTTGCATTTTTTTTTAAAGTTTTTTTCTTAGGTGCGTAACCCTTAAATTGATAGATCTTGGCTATAGTACTAACAAGATTTTAAGGTTTACAAGATAATAACCACAAGAAGGCCAAAGTGAACTGTCGAAATAAAGTCTCCCAAAGATCATCCTACTGGTATGGGCCTTACAGTCGACCTTATTAAAATTAAAAAGCTCATGGCTGTTCCTGCAATTATGGTAAGCGGTCCACTTAGAAGAGACTGCAGTTTTAGTCTCTAATTACCGTAGATTGAAAATATAGGCATAAAGTAGTCGAACAAAGAACTAATAATATTATGATATCCTTCAATGTTAGCTTTGCGAAAAATATAGTAATAATTAAAAAGCTTCAGAAATTACCTGAGCCTCCACCAGTGACAGTTATACTGTTCTTTCCTGACGTCTCCGGTAAACACATCCCACCGCCACTTGTCCATCACCAGGGCAAACGGTAGGAAGGCCAGTTTGTCCATAGCCTGGGTGAAGAGGTAGTTGATGTCGTGTGCCGTGTCATCCACCGACCGTTGCACCAGGCCCAGGGTTTGGAGGTGGCGGGGTGAGGAGACGGAAAGGGCGATCGTCTCGCCGATTGCTTCATGGAAACCTGGAGGAAAGAAATGTGATGAGTATGGATGATAAACAAAAACACCACTAGGATACACCGTGACAAGATTTTATTATGGAAAAAATATTAGATGTGTTGTTGTTCATGGTTAAAAGCTTAAAGTTCCAGATTCTTTGTGATATTTTCATCTGTGTAAAAAGATAAATTGTGAGTGTGCAGGGTGTATTTCAGTGTTGACAAACGACTTAGATATGATGAACTTTCCAAGTTTAGTGTACCAAGTGTCCGTAACCGCTGTCTTCGGATCATCTCAACTACTGGTATGTCAACCATACCGCCAGCTGACTGACACACGAAGAAGACAGAGCCATCATAATATTATTTGTCCAATCATCTACCAATCAACCTATCAGAACTCAGTAGTCCTCAGCATCAAACGTCGAAATCCCCAATTACTCCTCAAACTAGTGCGTTACTTTCCTCCGCTCAACACCGTGAAGATATAATCGTTTGATTGTTCTAGACGTTTCTAATAAGTTTGGCAACAAAATTCTGTAATGGAACAATAGTATCTCACTGTGCGTACAACCAGGCTGTAAACAATATATTTGTGGCGAAACAATGAATATATGGCTCGTAACTTGATGTATGGACTAAGTAATTAAAATTGCGGCCTGTAAGTAGAGAAAGGAATATTCGGACTTTAAAAGGTATCTTGTATAAATAGCAGTGGTTTGACCAAGTCTGTAGAAGAACCTATGGCGAGGGCCTTCGGAATAGAATGGTCATTGATTGAATTTGCTTTATTGTATACAACTATATTAACATCGATTATTGTCATGGACTGTTTTCTAACGGATTGAAAAACACCTGAAGCATTTAATGCAGAAAGCAAGGAACTAACTATTGTGATGATACCTACGAGTAAATGCTTAAATCTAAAAGATTTAAATCGTATATTTGCCCTGTCTGTACTAAGTCGCGCGTAAAAGTGTGCATACTGAGGAGAGTGAGCTCGCACAATAATAATTGCGTTTCCATGACAATCAAGCCAAGTCTCTGTGACATTGTGTGTCAAAACGAAACAGAAACGCGACCATCTTTTGATGCGGCAGGGCCAATCTACGATAACCCAGCGCTGGGCACGCCACAATTGCGGCGATAAGACCCCTCTTTGAGGAGTGGCTAGAGAGGCGCCACGGCGTCCTCACCTTCCGCCTGACGCAGGTCCTCACCGGACACGGCTGTTTCGGGAGGTTCCTGCACAGGATAAGGCGGGAGGAAACGCCCGGGTGTCACCATTGTGTGGATCGCCCGGAGGACACGGTGGAGCATACGGTGGAGGTCTGCCCAGCTTGGGCGGAGCATCGCCGTGTCCTCGTGGAGGCGATAGGCGGCGGTGATCTCTCGCGTCCGGCCCTGGTTCAGGCTATGGTACGGAGCGAGAGGAAATGGGAGGCCGTCACCTCCTTCTGCGAAGCGGTAATGCTCGCGAAGGAGGAGGCGGAACGCGTGAGGGAGAGGCAAATTTCGCGCCCTCACGCCCCTAACCGCCGCAGGAGGAGACGCCCAGGGCGTCGGGAATCGCGGGGCGATTTCCGGCCACCGTAGGCGCGGGCTTGCGGGCGGTGAGCAATGGGTGGCTCACCGTCCGATAAGGACCAGGCCCGGGTCGACGGCGCGTTGTGTTCCACGCGCGCCTCAAAGTGATGTCAGCATAATTGAAGGGGTCCACTAGGACCGATGCCTGCCGGGGTTGCGAAGAAAACCGAAAGGGAGATCGTGGCCCCCGGCGACAGGGCAACCGAAGGAACACGGGTGGGTTTTAGTCAGTAAGAGTCTGACACGCCCTCCCGCTCCGCCCAGAGCGGGAGAAGTTATTTGATGATTTCCCACCCTCAAAAAAAAAAAAAAAAAAAAAAAAAGGGCCAATCTACGATTGTTAAATCTAGCATTAGTTTTCTTTTTCACTGACAAGTTATTCATTTATTATTTCATTAATCGCTTGTTTATTAAACATGGCTTCGGCCCTAATCAAATTAAGTGTATCTAAAACCACAAAATCTGTAATCAATTTAATTTATGTACAAAATAAACTAAGCTGGGTATTTGATATACTACAGTATCAGATTATAAACAGGAACTAGTGGCTCGAAGGGAAAGTGATACTGTTACTAAGACAGATCGGAATAGTTCCTGGAAAATATCATAGATTCTTCCTGTTACCTTGTACGGTCGTTTAATGTGTCACTAATCACAACACTGTCTTAGTTGGAACTTGTAGTGGAATGCTGTTCTGGATGTGGCCCATGTTATTTAAGTAGGCAGGTAGGTAGGCGATCTAGAAAGATCGAATAGGTGCTCTTTCAAATCGATTTCATTTTTGTTTTTTTATTTTTTTTATTGTAGTGGTGACCCAGTAGTAACGACCGCGTCTTATGAGTTGTAGGTCGTAGGTCCAAACACTGACAGGCACTTTGTGTAAATTTCATCACCCTTAAAACGATGAAGCAAAACATCGTGAGGAAATCGGTATGTCCCAGAACCAAAAATTCGAAGACATGTGACATCTACCAACCCGCACTGGGCCCGCGTGGTAGATTACAGCCCACTCCCTCTCGAAGAGAGGAGGCCTGTGGGAACATTATACGCTGATTATGATGATGATGAATGCCTGGCAGTCGATTTACATAAGTTTATTTCTGCCGCATTCATCTTGACAGATGAGTATCTACTATTATTGCAGTATGGTGAGAAAACATCTCCACAAAAAAAAAAAATGTAACGCCACTTACTTAATCACAGCATCAAAAAGGTACAAAACAACAAAAATCTCACGCATGCGTACAAACAATGTGCTCTAGTCTGTATCTGCGCCATCAACATGCCCACTGCGTCCCAATATGGGTGACTTCCGACTGCGCAGGTAATTTAGAGAGGTTATGTAATGTGGCTACTGTTTTGTAAGTAATTCGGCAATGGATTGAAGCTATCCTTGTTTGCATCTTTGTGGGTGAGATTTACTAAAAAAGAGATTTTTAATTGTTTTCTCGTGTGTGACGAACCTAAACTTAGAAACAGATGCCGTTTTATTTTTAAAAGCGGTAGTAACTATGAAAATATGAAATCCAGAACCATAAAAATACAGACATTCAGTACATGATTCTGAACCCCCCAGCGTTGGAACTTATCGCCAGTTATTTAAGAAAAAATAGCTGGTCTATACCTATATAGATTTTGACCACGTAGGTATTGATTGCACTTTTCTATGAAACAACAGTTTTTTTTTTTATAAAAAAAAAGTTTTATCCAGAGATTAATAAATATGTTATTTTCAGAAAAAGAAAAGCTGCAGTTCTAATGAGAAACTGATGATGCGATTTCTGGATTGAAATTATTATAAACCAAAAATTCTTAATTTATGCAATTATTTGTCCTCACAGTCAAGCCACAAACTAATCAATAACTTATTGAATAACAAAAGAGATGCAAACGGCCGGCGCGGGTGAAAGCTGCGCACACGCGGATGTTAACCTGCTCCCGATTGATAAACTTGAGCGCAACAAAATGGCGGAAATAAAATCCAGTATTGGTTGTATCGGTGACTAGGTTTTACCTGAGGCTAAGTACGCTCTCTGATTGTTTTTTTATTAATGAAACAAAATTAGGGATCAACTTGATATAAACTTTTTGTAAAGGACTGCCCTTTAATTCCTGGGTTCTGGAGGTCACATAGGCAGCCGCTCCATGTAAAATACTGGTATTCAGCTGCATCCAGTTAAACTGGAAGCCGACTCCAATATAATTGGGAAAAGGCTAGGCAGATTGATTGGACTGCCTTAATATAACATCGCCTTGTTTACCCGAAGGGTTAGGCAGAGGTGTACCTAAGTATAGTACACCCATATTTCGCCAGTTATGTGAACCGCCTTTAGTGACAGATTATTCAATTTAGCAGTTTTGAGATTATTCCTAGGACTAAGACAAAACATCGTACTACTAGATGTGGCCTTAAAAAGAAACAAAAATGAAGTCTGTTTTCTATTATTATTTATACAGGGTGTTTGGTGCATCGTGTGCCAAATTGAAATGGTCGACTGGGGAGGTCACCTGCTATCCTTTCAGACCCCTAAACACTTCTCATGCCCTGTGGATTTTTTTCATCGACTTTTTATTGTTTTATTAAAAAAATACCCAAATTTTACAGTCAAGTACAAATTTAAAAAAAAGTGTAAGTCGTAGCCTCTGAATTTTTATTTTATTTAGCTGTGTATTGTATTACAGTACTTTTAAATTCAAAACTAGTGACATTAACCATGTAGTTTTTTTTTATTTACTCGCAAAGTTTCGGACTTCAATTAAAGCTGTCCATGTTACAGCTATTTACATGGCTATAAAAAAAAATACAAAAGCGACCGGGATCTTCCAACTCCCTCAGAAATTCTCTAGTCTATTCTCTTGCTAGTGATGTGCCACATGCCATAAAAATCTTTTTACAACTTTGTGAATTCGCTAGAATTGTGAATCGAGTCACAAAATACTAAATTCCAAATTATGATTAGGTCTGGGGAACGTGCCGGCCATGCAATAGGGCCATCGCGCGAGACCAATCCACGCATTGGGGAACACATCGTCGAGATATTCCCTCACAGTCAAACGCCAACGTTTGGGCAGGAGTGACTGGGAATCAGGTAGTTGGACCGCATTACCTGCCCGATAACCTCAATGGCGATAACTATTTGGAGTTCCTTCAAAACGACCTGCCCGAATTAGTGTCCGAGGTGCCCGTATTTAATGAAAATGTGCCCAAAGTATTCCAGCATGACGGCTGTCCCGCGCATTGGCGTTTGACTGTGAGGGAATATCTCGACGATGTGTTCCCCAATGCGTGGATTGGTCGTGATGGCCCTATTGCATGACGTTCCCCAGACCTAACTCATTTAAAAAAAAATGCAATTATTTTTTATTTCTAGTAATCCCAAGAGAGATACGAGACAGATTTTACCTTATAAGAGTGAGATAACAGATTTAATGAGTTTTTGAGGTATCATTTAAGCAAAAATATTTTTTTAATTCATAATTTGGAATTTAGTATTTTGTGACTCGATTCACAATTCTAGCGAATTCACAAAGTTGTAAAAAGATTTTTATGGCATGTGGCACATCACTAGCAAGAGAATAGACTAGAGAATTCCTGAGGGAGTTGGAAGATCCCGGTCGCTTTTGTATTTTTTTTTATAGCCATGTTTTTTTATAGCTGTAACATGGACAGCTTTAATTGAAGTCCGAAACTTTGCGAGTAAATAAAAAAAAAACTACATGGTTAATGTCACTAGTTTTGAATTTAAAAGTACTGTAATACAATACACAGCTAAATAAAATAAAAATTCAGAGGCTGCGACTTACACTTTTTTTTTAATTTGTACTTGACTGTAAAATTTGGGTATTTTTTTAATAAAACAATAAAAAGTCGATGAAAAAAAATCCACAGGGCATGAGAAGTGTTTAGGGGTCTGAAAGGATAGCAGGTGACCTCCCCAGTCGACCATTTCAATTTGGCACACGATGCACCAAACACCCTGTATAAACAGGACTCCCTACGAAAAAAAACATGAAAATAATTATGACTGTATCGGTTATTATACTAACAATAATAACAGACAGGTCTACCAACAATCTTATTGGTTAATAAATTATTTACGTTCCGATAAGTATAAAAATTTGTTTATATTTACATAACTTGAAACTGATGACAGTAATTAAAACATAATTCATCGGTTTTTATAATACGTGCTATCTTATGTAAAAAGAATCAATAGCTGTATAATTTTTGGTATAAATAAAAATATTTCGTTTCTAGTCTCGAACCTGCTGCAAAAAATGTCTAAGCCTTATGTAATTCTTATGTTAACTACGATAAAAATAAGTATTCGTATCACACTTTCTGCTTTCTAGTTGTAAACAATGTTACCTAGTTGTTTAAGTTTTTTTTTTCTCTTTTTTTTGCTTAACACGTCTGTTTTTTAAATAAAAATGTATATACTATAAAAATGTGGAAAAAAATCTAAGATATTTAGGCAGTTTTCACAGAAAGTTGATTAGTTTTTAAGTTGTTCAGAACATCTGACACTTTTCACCATAAAAGATGTGAAATAAAAAGTGTCTGTCATAATAAATACCTAGTGTTAAAAAAGGATTTGTTATTTATGATAATGTTTTTGATATATTTCAATAATAAATTAATTCGATATGCCTACTACCCAACACTTTTTACTTACTCAAAAGGCACAAAATTGCCGAATCACCTTTGTTTGAATATAAATTAGTGTTGATCTATAGAAAATCGTAGTCATAATAAATACGGAACCGTGACATTTCGTATTTCATAGAAACGAATCTGGCGCAGCTTGAACTTGACCCCGATGAGCGCTCGCGCAGATAGACGTACAAAAAAATCAAGAATTTAATGTTACATGGAATGAGAAAAATCTAGAAGTGACTTCAGTAATAATAGAGTCCAACAAAATTAACTAAAACTTGTTGAACAAGATGTATGGAAGAAAATGTGAAAATGAAACATTTCGCAAGCCTAAATAAAACCCAAAAAAGCAGCTGAATAGTAATTCCCTAGAAGAATATTTGGAAGGCATCATAGCAAGTAGTGTATTGGGACACTTTGAGGTTTTGATCAAAAACAAACGCAGTTTATAACACTACCTAAGTATTCCTTAATAGATCAATAGGTGGTCAAGATTTTTTTTTTATGTTTCGTGAATAAAGGATAAAATCAATACTCGTAGTTTAAATATGATAGACATTTTATATGTGTATCATTTCCATTTTCTACACATCTGTTGCAGAGGACGCACGCGGTGAGATGCGCGTGAGTTGCGTAATAGAGCTCCGTAATCGTTAGTATTAATTTCCGTGAATTTCCTACAGCACGTACGACTTTTTAATGTGCAGTTTTTTGCTATGGTGAACTCATTACTTTTAATAACATATTTATTTCTGTATCTTTTTCGTGCTGACATGGAATTAATTAGATACAGTTACAGCATATTCTAACTCACACATTCCCATTAAAATCACATTTGGTTAAGAAGGCTTTTAAAATAATGAATGGCATTTACATACGCGAGAAAATACTATTAATCCAGTAGGCTATAGTACTACTTAGAAATAACCCAGCTATATAATGGTGCTCGATAGAGAAGAGTCCACTTTCCATTATATTTCCAAAGTGCAGATGAGAAGTTATAAAAGAAAACTTCGAAAGAAAATGAAGAAGCATTTTCTTCCAAGCGTACCTATTTGATCAGGATACATTTCCTTTTTTCCAAACCTCTGCTTAAAAGGAATGTGTCCAGCAGTGGACGGTATCAAGCTGGTGATAATGATAATAATGCTTTGTGAAGATGTCACAATCGGACATGGCCATAACTACCAAAGGTAATTCTCAGCGAATATTAGCTGAACTTCATTCTTGTCGTTTCTCGAGATCCATCCTAACCTGGCGTACGTGTTACAATTTTGCGTCTATTCATACAATTTCCCAACACGCCGTGTGCCACATTTCGTATCGTCGTAACTACAGTTTAGATTTAATTATTATGTAATATGTAACGCAGTCGCGTTTGTTATTTAACTATTGTAACGTTTTTGTGTTGGATAAACTCTGGGATTAAATAATAGTGTGTAACATCTTTGTTGAAGGTGCGATGTGAAGACACAAAAGCAGGTAGTAATTATTTTGAATGTACCAACGAATTCATTAATTACCTGCTCGTGGAAATATTGGAAATCGTCGACTCCAAAACCAGGCGGATTTCTTCGAAACTTTCTTGCTACAGAACAAAAAGAAAATTCGATATCCCAGACCGTAAAACCATCGTTTTAGTTCATAAAGAAAGGCAGAAGCCTAAGAATTCCAAACATTGCGCAAGAATAAGGAACTGCATAATTAATCCGGTTTAATTGAAAAACTAAGATTAAAAGGAAAAGGTTAATAATGAACCTAGATGTGAATAAGCTGATAAATAAAAGCGATATCCAGTTTATATAGTAACTAGCTTTTGCCCGCGGCTTCGCCCGCGTGGATGTCAGAAAATATCCCACGGGAACGTACTACCGATATCGGGATTACATACCCCTAAGCCGAGGAAAAGGTCATTGACTCCTACCGCTGCGCCCGCGTACGGTCAACCATAATTATTTTGTCACGCGTAATTTTGAATCTGTGATATCTTTTAAATTATTCATATAAATGAAATGATGTCAAGGCATATTTTAATCTAAATTAAATGCTCAATTTAAGTAACATAGTTTATTTGATAAGGATTAATATAATACCCGTCAAAATAGCTTCGGAAATAACCATAATTTTTTTATCAAATTCTGAAAGATAAAAATGGTTATTGTGGGTTATCCTTAGACGATAGACATATGCCATCGCAGATTTTTTTGAACTTTTTAAGATAATAATACTGTAGAATATACATATTATGTAACTTTTACATTTCCGCGGCGCACGCCAATAAAGTTCCCAGTCGGCATGACTTTTTCCGACATCTACAACAATAATCGTCAAATTTCAGCCAATTTACATAAAACTTTAATGAATTATACATCAAAACCTTCCGCATGAATCACTCCGTTCATTGGTGAAAACTGTTTGAAAAGCCGTTCAGCAGTTTTTGAGTTTATCGCGTTCAGACAGCGAGACAGACGCGCCGGGGGACTCTGTTTTATAATATGTAAGGATTAAACAGAATTTTATTATTTGGTTGACTGGTATCGTTTCAACTAGCACAGCAGTCTTCACTAATCTAATTACGTGTCGTCATAGATATGTAATTCAGTTCCCTTCCACCATTACCAGTGGTCGGAGTTTCCAGGGTGTAGTGATGAAGTCAATATCTAAATCTGTTGTGGTGTCGTTAGTAGTTAGTTTGTTGGTTTGTGTTCAATACGGTGAGTCCAATTCCTGGCCCTGCAAATATGACATTTTGTTCTTCTGTTTTATATGTATGCATATACGTATTTTATTTATTTCATTTGCTGCATAATCCACCCCTGATTATGCTAAGTTATAACGTGCAAATTCAGATATAACATTTTTATTTTACAGAATTTTACGCTAGCTTTTAAAAATATTTTTATTATTTTGGATACCGAGCTCTGCTCTGGTGAAAATAGAGGATTCTCATTTAATAGTATAGGAAAGTTCATACTAAGTTCAAGTATAGTACATACTAATTCTATGCTGCCATGATAGTAGGTACTTACTAATTCCATGTTTCCGTATTTATATTGTATTATCTATGTTTCATGCTGCCATGTCATTTTTCTAAGGTAGCCATCTTGTTTTAAACTTTGGGCGATTGAGCTCTGCTCGAGTGGAGAAAACGATTTTTTACAGATATGAGACCTAGCTAGATCGATTTTTCGCTCCCGTAACCCCTATATTGCAACTTTCATCGAAATCGTTAGAGCCGTTTTTGAGAACGTGATTACAAATATATGTATACATATATATAAATATTTCTCATTTAATAGTATAGGATTTTAACATGCTCGTTTAAATTTCAACTTTAGAGGGCGTTCTACTTTAGAAGGTGAGAATCAAAATTTTTCATTGCTTTTCTAGGACCAAAATTCTATTTGACTCGCGCAACTCACTAGTCTACTAACAGTGCTCTCAAAGTCCTAAGATCAGTTCTATTTGTCTACCTTCCTTGACTTATCTTCAATATTGCATGATAGTCATAATTAGTCATAATTATACACCCAATTAAACACATCTAATAATTTATACATTGAATTGCTACTTAGCTCTCTTCCTCTCTCCTAATGTTGCTGTGCCCGACAGGGTCCATATTGATCTTTTACTTTGATAAACCATGTATGTAATACATATGGAATGCAATAAAGAATTGAGTTTTGAGTATTGAGTCAATATAGCCATGAAATATGTTTCCTGACTACGGAATAGAATATAATGGTCTATACTTTCTTAAAAATACTTCCGCTCCTAGTGGCATGAGATATCCAGGAATTAATCCATTCTAATCATCATAATAAATTATCAGGTTATTTTTCGTCCACTACTCAATGAAGATCCTTTTCACCTTCTTCATAGAATTATTTTGATAAAGAATATTTGTTTGGAACCACTAGGAACGATCTGGAAGGTCACAGGGAAATGATTGATGGAATGCTTACAACGTATACGGTCATACCCTAGCAAAGTTAGCAATGAGGCTAAAAAGATTAATTCTCGAATCATAATGTCATGTCCCAAATCCATTGAATTCTATGTAGGTCACAGCGGTCACCCTATATGTGAAACCGTACAATGTAGAATGAAATTGGATTACTGACCGCAAGTAGTTGAACTTGACTCATATTCCACTGAAAGTAACACTTTTCATATCATGTTTAGGAAAATACCCGTTTGTTTTGGTATCTTATGGTAGCACGGTGGTTGCTGAGCATGAAGTCCTAGATTAATTATTATTTCCAGTAGACATTATCAAAATACCAAAGTAAATTAGAATGGATTGACTCCACAAACAATCATTAGCTCAGTCGTAACTTTCCGGGACACGAAACGCTCATAGACATCAAACAATAAAACTTCTATTGTGTCACGTTCAGTGTCCTGGAAATTTTTATTATTGTTATTACTGACAGAATTCTCATACAAATGGGTACCACGGGAGTATGAAAATCGAATAATTCTGCCTGGGTAATAATAGTTTCCTTAAATCTTCTTGAAACTGTTCAGAATCCCCTCGAAGTAAAGAGTTATTTTCTCATTCCAGCCTCTTCAATACTATGCTACGACTGCAACAGTGCCTTTGACCCTCGCTGCGGAGTGGAGTTCGAGTCCTTCAGTTTGGGTATCGTTAACTGCTCCTTGAGAGATCCGCCGGAACATTTAGAGCCTATCGAGCCCACCTTCTGTCGATCTATCAAGATGGAGAGTGAGTATCCGTTTACGAGTTTTTTATACCGTCTGTATACAACCCAAGTTATAAGATATTAATGTACATACATTCGTCCCTTAGAATACATAGTCTTAGTTGACCCACTTTTGGGATAGGTCCAATTAATATTGGAATTTATCACTATTCAGTTATCATACCAGACAAGAAGATCGGGAAACATAGAAGACCGTACATCCTCTACTTCATGTCATAAAACTAAGAGTGTTCAGGATATCAATTTTTAATGCTGTCCTGCAGTTCTGTTGCTGAATAAGCTTTGAGTTAGGTGACAGGTATAGCTTATTTAAGGTTGACGTTTTGGGAAAATTAAAGTTAATTTGTAGAAATAGAGCTTTGCAGATATTGACGTTCTGACCGGGTTCTAATACAAATTCTTCTCCGCAGTCTACGGGAAGGTCCGAGTGGTCCGTCAATGCGGGTACTTAGCTGAAGGTGAAGTCAAAGGCCAATCCTGCCGACGGGTCTCCGGCAACGGCGACGTGTTCGTCACCTACTGCACTTGTAACACGGATCTGTGCAACTCCGGAGTTGCAAAGATTCACCCAGAGATGGCGTTTATGTGTGCATTGTTGTTTTTATGGTTATGGTATTAGAATGTTGATAAAGGGAATTAAATGGTGGTAGATTTTTGCTGTTTTTTTTATATTTGTTTGATGTTAAGAGTGGTCAATAAAGTAATTATACCTACTAAAGTTTCACAAAGAGCTTAGCCGACAAGCATGGACGTGACTGATGTCAATTAATGTTAAACTTTGCTCGCAGTGGCATGGTATCACGAGAGCATTTAGCCATAGCCCAGGTGGTGAAAATACAAACTTCTAAATACACAAATAAACGTTTTCTCTTATTTATGAAAATGGCAGTCGATAATAAAGAGAAAGCAAGCTCATGTTCATTACATAGGCTTTCCTGATTCTACGATTAATGCACCCGTACATATTGATTGACATGTGCGGTATACTAATAGCTTTTGCACCGGAAAATATGACGAATGATTATTATTTTTAACCGACTTCAAAAAGGAGGGGTTCTCAATTCGAGTGATTTATTTTATTTTTGAAGTGAAAACTTCTTTAGGCGTGTTGGGCATTTTTGAGATAGAACTAAACAATTGATTTCGCGACACTGTTACTACACCAGCTTTTGACCATTAAAAAGACATCAACGCGCGATTCATTATATTCTGCACAGTAAAATTGTTCAAGTTTTCACTTCTCTGTGCTTGGGTAGTTTTTGACTTGCTCGTTGCCTGCTTGTTGTTTTTGCTCAATAATACGTATTTTTTCCCACTTAGTATGTGGATGATATGATACATTCCTGTCACTGTTATTTATATAGCAAGTAGTGAGATTCGAATTTGTGTGGGGTAGGTACTACAACTAAAAAGTTAAAAATAAAAATGTTTAACAAAAAAAAAAAAAACACCCGACATCCAAAAAATCGCTAGAAAGTGAAAAATAACAAGTGTGGGTGTGTCGGTGTCCTTGTTTTTGATTTTTCGTTTTTTGCCACCGACTGCCGAAATTGAAAGTTATTTTTTACTGAATAGTGTTTTTTTTTTGGAAGTCGATTGTAATTATTTTTTTTAATTTTTTGCTTAGAAAATATCTGCTCGTAAATCAATAAACTTTTACACGACTGCCCAGAAACGAGTGTAATCTATATATATAAAAATGAATCCCTATTTCCCTTGGTCACGACATCACGCTAAAACGGCTGAACGGATTTGGATGAAATTTGAGATATGTATAGACCTTGACTCGGAGAAGGACATAGGATACTTTTTATCCCGATATTTTTACGGGATCGAGACTTATGCGGGTGAAATCGCGGGGCGCAGCTAGTGTTTTATAAATGTCTGTCTAAATTAGCTGCTTCGACAGACATTTTCCTATCAAAATTTCAAAATGGTCTTGTGTTCATTAAAAAATCCCATAGAAAAAAGCACATTAATGTAAAGAAGACATTGATAATTTAATACTCCACTAACCTGGGTTAGCACCATCACGGAACACCTTTGGCTGATTTCTGTAAGCCAGGAAGTATTCGATGTGTGCCATCTCGTGATGTGCTGTCACCAGGTCTTTCATATCCACGTGAGTACACATTTTGATCCTGAAAATTATGGAAAACATAGTAACTATCGAGAAATATGAGACTTTGGTATTTCAACAAAACGAATTGTGCAAGAGGCCCTAAAATTGCAATTTAAAATTCTCAGTTGACTACGCTTCATTAAAAGAAAGTTGACTTTTAGAAGTCGTTGATACCTACTGCTCATCCAACAGTCATCATCATTTCAGCCAAAAGCCATCCATTGCTGGACATAGGCCTCCCCAAGCACCGCAACTTAGTGCTTGTCATTTTGGGGAAGCCTCCCTAAGCACCGCCACTTAGTGCTATTCATTTTGGGGAGGCCTAACCATAATCGCCACGCTTAGCAGGCGCGTTGGTGATCGCAGTATGGTGTTAAAATTCATAGATAACGCTGCTGTCCATTCTTTAATGAGTCCCTTAGTCACAGTTTACGACACTTACGAGAAGAAATAATTAGGTGCAATTCTTTACGTCCGGCACCACACGGAACATGGATCATCTATCTCTCATAACAGTAATTTGAGATATTTAAGCTAAAGATGAGGCGCTGCTAAGGCAGCTCCATTTTTCATTCATAAAATTATCATCATGATCTTACCTATAATCATGTTTGTTACAAAAGTCCCAGGCCGATGGCTGGCAGTGTATGTGTCTGTCAGTGGGCTGCTGCAGCGCGCTGAGTGCCCAGAAGTCGTGCGGCATCGCAGACATGTTCATTGACACGAAGAACTCTTCGGCCAGTTGGAAAATTGTGAGAGGAGTGTAGCCCTGGAAAATATAATTTAGAATTTAATTAATGTTACTTTTATCATCAAAGATGTACATATCTATGTACACCAAGTGAGTGCACCTGTGTCTGCGCACACACTTGTGTACTATACTTAAAATCTCCCGCGTAGAAGGCTAGTCTCCGTGGAGATTGGCTGCCATGATCGAAATTCAGTCTGGAGGTTTATTTTATTACAAAATATCTACGTATAGCATGGTAAAAGGCAAATACATAGTACTTTACTACCCAATTTTTATTTGAAATATAGAGGAAAAAAATAAAGATGTAAAATTGTATACGACATATACTTGACTCATAAGATGGATGTGTAATAGTTACATTGTCCTAGAGTATTTTTAAATTAAATATGTCGAACATATTACAGCCAAAAATTAAAGCACTTTAGTTGAATAATTAATACTTCTTGTGATCGACGCGTGATGCATTGATATGCTTAATACTTTTGATTGAAGCTTTAAACAATTATGGTGACAAAAGATTTTTTTAAATAGTTTAAACGTGAATACGTCATTAAATTTGCTTCCGTAGTGGCAGGCAATTCAAAAAACTGATGACAACTAAATCAGAGTATACAGTTTGATGCTGTAGCTACATATCTAATATCTACATCCAAAATTTAATTACACCATTTGATAGCTAAAGGATTAAAGAATTCGTCTCAAAAAATATTACTCGTAACGTACACGTATTCACGTAAAACACACGGCCGTGTTTACGAGTTTCACGATACAGCCACACCCAATTTTTTAAAATTCTTCTTAGGTAGTTTCTCCACTAAATTTTGTCTAGGTTAAACTGTTGATAATTTATAGAAGCTTCTTATTTTCCCTCACCTGCTGAACCATCTCCGGTGTAATATCCACGAGTGTCTTGCCGGGATACGGCAGGGTGACGGGCACGATGCCCGACCAGCTCTGTCCCCACATGTCGCCGAGGATATGAGCAGGGAGAGGAGCCGATCTGGAGATACGCTCGGGACCGTAGGCTTCACGCAGACGACGTCGAACGTAAGCATGGAGAAGCTCGTAGAGTGGCTTGATCTAGGGAGAAATTATAGATACGTTATTAGTAGGAATTATGAGGTAAGGAATATCGGGGTAAGTTCGGCGCCGGGTTAAGATCGTACCATGTTAACTGTTGTGTAATAAAATTACAAGAATTGAGGTTCATTTTTACATGCTGTTGATAAGTCTTACTGAAACCGCGGAATTAGTTGATTGGGGTTATATCACAAAAGGAAAAATAAGGTGTATTACCTGTTCCCAAACATCATCAACCTCCTGTCTCATATTGTTCGTCTCGTAAGGGAACATCCAGTAAGCAGAGGCGTCCGTGAAATCTGGAAAACACAAAATAACCATGTAGGAAACACTCTGCAAGGAGACTGAATAAAAACAAAACCGATTGTATTGGCCTGGATATACAAAATGGCATCATAAACGAGCTCATGAGATGATGATAAAATGGTATGTCTCGAAAACTTCCTACTTCCTATTACGAAAGTGGATAGAATGCTTGCTTAACACGCACAGCACTCAGATGAACAGAACGCCTTTTATTTTTCTTAGAGCACGTCGCACAACTGCAAAGCAACAAGCTATTTATTGTCCCGTCACTCGGCGTCATCGTCACTCAAACATTATAGGCGTTAAGCAAAATATATTTTGTCAATAGCCTCACAGTGTTGATATTTACAGGTTATGGGTTCAGATTATTCTACAATTAAATAAAAGGCCCGTCAGGGTTCGAACTTCCGACCCACAATTCGTAAGTCGTGGCTGTTCCCACTGAACCACCACTGCTCTCAAAACAGTGAAGGAAAACATAGTGAGGAAACCGGCATATCCTAGAACCAAAAATTCTAAGACATGACTGTGACATCTACTAACCCGCACTGTGTCCGCGCGGTGGATTACGGCCCATTCCCTCTATAAGTCCCAGCAGTGGGAACATTACATAGGCTGACTATGATATATGCTATAAATAAAAGTACTAATAACAGTTTTTTGCTTAAAAGAATAAATAAGTAATATGTGGGGTCATAACGAACTTTGCCTCCGCCTCTGTAAATGCAGAATTTGCGCAAGAAATAGTAACTTCGCATTCGCAAGTAACTTTGAATTCACATCGAAACGGAGGTCTAAAAAACAAAATAAGGCTCCAACTAAATGAAGACTCCTTAATGCGGTGGTGATATAACTCGAAGTTTCAAGTTTTTGCTTCCATATCACCGCCGCCGCCAGGTTCAGTACTAAGTGAGCTACTGTTTAGTTGACCCTGTTTAATTAATGAACCACCTAAGAAATTGCCTAGAAGGTGACAAAGCCACGAAACTGTTTAATTTTAATTACCAATAGGTCGAGTTTTTTCTTCAATAAGTATTCTAAGTGGGTAATTATTCTTTTTGTATTTTTCCACCTCTGCCACTGAGGTAAGATGAACTCCGTTGCAACACTATAGGTAAAAAAGGTTACTTACTATTCAACCTCGCCGCCTGATTGGTCAGATCTACCAGCTGTTCATACAGATCCCTGACCCTCCTTCCCGTATTCCTCCTCCACTCGGTCCAGATGTGCTGCAACTCGTCCCAGTCCCTGGAGTGTGACATGATGAACTGGAGCTCAGGCTGCAAGTGCAGACCGCACTTGAAGGGCTCATTGTACGCGCAGATCTCAGCTGTATTATAGACTGCTAGCATGTCGTTGATTATGCGGTTGTACTGGAAATTAACAAATAATACTCGTAAAGAAAAACATAAACTAAAATCACGCTTGTGTCCCCATAGGGGTAGGCAGAGGTAGGTATAGTACCCCCACAGTTTGCCAGTATATTAAAGGTCCATATTATACTTATTACGAGAAAAAATTCTGGCTGAACAATTTGTTACATTTATATTAGAAGTTACGGGAAAGGCTATTTAAAAAAATAACCTATCGGTGTACTGTGGAGTATTGTTTAAAAAGAAAGAAAGAAAAATATTTAGTTTGGGACAGGCACAGGAAATACAACAGTAATTAAAAATTTAATAGAAAATAAACACTGTGCTCCACCAACCTCATGACTGCAGCAGGAACAATACAATATTTTTATTCAACCCATAAAATAGTCATGCATGGTAAAAACTTACTCTATCAAGCTGATCAGGTGGTAAGGCAGCTGGTCCAATGATGGACAATAACCTCAGCTGTCTGAATGTAGCGAAATCCCGTAAGCCTCCTCGCGGTATCTCTTGGGCGGCCTCCCACAAACCACGCTGGAAGAGGGTGTAACGTTGTTGGGCATCCAACTGTAAAGAAAGGATAAAGGTAAAATAAGCACCACAGTTATCGTCATACTAATGGAAGTTTTCATGCCAAATCGGACCAACGACGAAGTTTCAAATGAAAAACTTTGTACAGATATTTTAGTGGCTGTAAATCGCCATGAAAGTGTATTTATTGCAAAAATAGTGAACAAAGTCACTATGACTGAAGACAACCTTCGAACCTTCATATGAACGTAGGAATAAGCAAAAGGAGTGTATAAGGGGTGGCGTTCTGTAATTTCTGTAATTTCGTGCATTTACATATGTGTATGTAAAACCTTAAAAAAACATTTCACTGTTGATCGTTTTAATATTTGCAGACTTCGTGTCTTGTTTATTTATGTGACGTTAGTGAAAGAAAAAGAAAATCTCCATAATAGCTTAAGTTGTATACTAGCAACCTGTCAAAAATTTTGAAACTATTCATTTTTCAATCTAAAACAAATACTCCAGTGTATGGTGTCACGGAAGACTAATGGCGGAATTCTTAGCAGTCGGAACCATGTGAAGTACTGACGTCCTGTTACGGTGTGTCAAAGTGAAAACTTGCGTAAATTTTCTAGAGTCTAATAACGGGAAAAACAGAGTTGACAGCAAGCTCTTGATAAAGATCAAAATATCACATAAGGTTCCATGTTAAATATGTATTTATTTATAAGGTCCGCAACAGATACAGTGGTCATTGTTTTTAGCCTGGAAGTGATGCCTGCAAGAGATTTATTTTTCACGAAGTCATCTCTGAGTGGGACTTTAAATCGTGCTAATTAGGTACATCAAAATTCGCGATCATCCATCCATCTACTTGCTGACCAATATAATTCTGTGGAGATCAGTGGTGGAAACAGCCGCGACTTACAAATTGTAGGTCATAATCACCAGTTATTGTTCACAATCACCACTCTGCTCTCAAAATGGTGAAGAAAAACATCGTGAGGATACCTATGTCCTAGAACGTTATTCGAAGATAGGGGACATCCACCAGCCAGCACTGGAACTTCGTGGTGGACTATGGCCCACTCCCTCCCACAAAAAAGAGGCCTGTTTCCCAGCATTGGGAACATTATAGGCTGATAATATTGAATAAACTAATTTTGTGGTTTTTGTTAGGTCCATGTTTAGTAGTACATGCTTACGGGCTTGATAAAATCATGGTTTGGTTAATTACACACTTGAATTTTGTATATCCTAAAATTACCCACTACTTTTTATTACCTTCGTAGATAATTAAACCTTAATTAAAATGACGTCAGACCACAATGACGAACAACAAGAAAACAATGATAAAGTGTACCTATTTTTTATAGCAATTACTTTGGTGACTCAGTGGATATAGCGTGATGATATTGTGTTATGAATCATGGTAATGTCGCCATCATAATAATTGATGGTTATTGTTATAAAATGACATAATCATCATATAACTGGTTTGATTCTAAGCAGATTAACTTGACTGTCATGTTGTTTGATGAGATATAGTCACCACAAAGACAAACCGATCCTCATATTAGAAACGCCTCTATTTTTTTATTTGTTACCTCAATAGCATCAGGGTGTAGATGTGGAGCTGTGTTGCAAACTATGTTCCACCTATTATCCTGCCCCAATATATGCAGCTATACCTAGTGACCTCTGCGCTGCCACCGACGCGAACGATGCCGTGGAAGTGGCGAAGTTTTAAGCCAAAATAATTTAATTTACGAAGAAGACGAAGAAGATTAGAAATAATACTTAAATAGACTAATGATATGTTGTACTAGCTGCGCCCCGCGGTTTCACCCGCATAAGTCTCAATCCCCTAGGAATATCGGGATTTCTTATGTGTTAATCCAGGTTATAAACCATCTCTGTACCAAACATCCAAATCCGTTCAGAAGTTTTTGCGTGAACATCTATCTATCCTCACAAACTTTCGCAATTAAAATATTAGTAGGATTACTAGGAAAGTAGGGTAGTAGGATGTGCTGTTGGTGTACTTATTAAATAAATAAACTGCTATGGGTCCACAGGCTTCGATACATAGCACCCTGTTTACCTCGGAGACCACAATCTATAAAATATTCAAATTATCAAACAGTGCAGAAGACTCTTTAATCAGTTTCGGACGTAGGTATTTTTTTGTAATGAAAATTAACTTTACTCGAGTAATTGTATTTGCACAAAGATGTTTCTCAACATTTCGGGCCTCACAAAGTCCGTCACGGGTCAAAATATATGTTCTCAGGTCAACATCTCGTATGATTCATAATCATAATTATATCTTAAAACCCGGATGAACAGCAATTAAACGCAATAATTTTGTGAAATAATCGTGTAATTATAAACCGTGAATAACAATTTTATTCACACTTTTTTTGGTCTGGACAGACAAGTTAAGAGTCTGTTCATATGACAAGTTAGATAGTTTATTGTAGGTTCATCTTAAGTAAAAAGAATACTAAATGTTTCCGTCAACAAAGAATCACTTATCGTGATTAATCACAAAACCGGCCAAGTGCGTGTCGGACTACGCACAATGAAGGGTTCCGTAGTTGGGAAGAATTTCTTCTAAATACAAACTTAACATTGTAGTTGAAATACATGTTCTCCTTTACATTCCAACTGCAAATCTAAGATTTTACGCACAATATTGAGAGATTTACCATGTTATTTTAAGACTATAGACTTCTTATAGGTTTTCTTGTAATCTATGAGTAAAGAGCCATACTATGTATTTTTTTCAAAATTTTAGGTCCAGTAGTTTCGGTGTTAAGGGGGTCAATTTTCATCGAATTTCTTAAATATGTTTAAAAGTGTTTATTTTACAATTTTATGAAAACTATGTTTAAGATCCTCGAAACAAGTCCTTTCATTTGATATGTCACACGATACTATTAGCAAAACTGACATTTTTATTTTTCTTGTTTGCCCCCAAAAGTGAGTGAGTGAGTGAAGATAGGGGATATTCAAAATTCATTTATTTACGTTACACTTTCGTGTTTGGGTCACAGAAATACATATTTGTACCAAATTTCAACTTAATCGGTTCATTAGATTCGGAGAAAATTGACTGTGACAGACAGACAGACAGACAGACACGCGAGTGATCCTATAAGGATTCCGTTTTTTTCCTTTCCGGTACGGAACCCTATAAACAGCACTGAAACTTAAACGCGTTACCGCAATGGTACGTGCAGTAAGTTATTGTTAGTATCAGTATAAATCGCATAATGTCACGACCCTGTCACTTATAAAACAACGTACCAGGGCAAAGATAGACGACATTTGACCCTCAAGTTCAAGACCTTACTTCAAATTTCGTAAATTTGCGTGCTAATAACACTGTTTAATACAGCGGCCTTGTCCGCAGCATTACTGTGAACTAGTGTCATAAGACCCTTAACAAAGCGATTCATTAGGTAACCTTGAGTTATTTAGAGATGTAATCTTCTAGCTCAAGTTCAAGTTTTGTATCTTGCTTGTAATAGCAATTATTAGGTCGTTTAAGTATTTGTTTAAATGTAATAATGGATTACATGAATTGGTGTTTATTTTTTGTACGAGGAGACTCGTCATTAGGATAGCCGTATAGTATTTTAACCATTTTATTGGAAAATATTTCACCGTGCCATGAAAACAAGGCGAAGCATTGGCGAGAAGATTTTCTAAAATTATTTTCTTGACTTATTTGATGAAAAATAAAACTTGAACAAAGATGTTTTTACTTAGATTAATATATATTGCTAATTTTAAGGTAGTTATATAAGCTATTTTCACGTTGTTTAGTGATTAAAAGAGACTATTGTCCTTTCCCAAACGCAAAAGACATGAGATGACACATTTTTGCTTGGAATTAAATTTTGACCTAGGGCGAAATTTGATGTAGTAGATAAAATAAATATTTTTGGTACATCCGATGATCTGAAAACAGACACTGTTCTGCACTATTGACTACTAATGCTAAATAGGTGATAAAATAACTGCTACTCTATAACCTATTCAGTCATCATCATCGTTTCAGCGGAAAGACGTCCACTGCTGGACAAAGCCCCCCAAGCACCGCCTATTCAGTAGTCATTGTTTAAAAACCAGCCAAGTGCAAATCGTGCTCGCGCAAAAAGTGTTCCGTACATAAAATACTATAAAAACGAGCAAAAAGAATCACGTTTGTTGTATGGGAGCCCCCTTAACTATTGATTTTATTCTGTTTTTTGGTATTTTTTGTTATAGCGGCTACAGAAATACATCATCTGTGAAAATTTCAACTGTCTAACTATCACGACGCCTGGTGACAGACGGACAGACGGACGGACGGACAGCGGAGTCGTAGTAATAGGGTCCCGTTTTACCCATTCGTTACGGAACCCTAAAAAGGAAGAATGCAGCTTCCTCACTTGACTATAATCAAGTCTGTAAAACCTATGAGATTAATGTAATTAAAAAGGTTGAACTTGACTCTAATTTTTACAAGAAAACTCGACTTTTCAAACAAATAACTACTCATTACCTTAAGCCTACCTATAGTAGGTAATAACAAATTCAGTTTCCCACGGTATAAAACTGGTTTTGAACTTGAGATAATGTTTATGTGTTAATTATTCATTCATATTATCGCACATTTTGCCTTGTCACGATTTTAACTTAATCGTATTAAAATACTCCTAGGTAATAGGTACAATACATACGTCTGTACTGTTAGCATACTACAACTGTACAGGGTGGCAGGGATATCGACGCGAAAACTGTTACCATGGATTCAGTACATGATGCTGAATCCCCCTGCGAAAAATTTTTCGTTGGTTATTTTTTTTAAATCAGCTGTTCCATATATTTTGACCGCGTAGGTATTGATTGCACTTTTCTATGAAACACCTGATTTTTCTTTTAACCTACGAAAAATTTCGACGCAGGGTCGTGCAGAACCATGTACAGAATCCATGGTAACAGTTTTCGCGTCCATGTCCCTGCCAGCCTGTATAGCGAGAAGCTATTCAGTCTCTGTTTTAGACTTCTCAAAAGGTCCATACCACCTTTCTTAGACATATTTATGAGATCACAGAAATGGGCAATGGGAATGGGCATGGTTATGAGCAACAATATTTCTTCCTGCCTGGTCCCCTGGAATGCTGCATAAAAGCTTGTGTTATTGCACTTGGTAAAATTATGATTTCGTCAAGAGCCTTGGCAAATACCATATTGTATTCTAAAAAAAACATTTATTAGTTAATTTATTTAAAGTTAATTAAAACGGTACAACACCAATTACAGTAATTAACATAGAAATATAAAAGATTAATATTGACAATTTGGTATGTATAATTTAATTAAAACTAACATGGCACAGTGGACTTCCTTGCATACTTTTTCTCACAGAACACGAGACACATACGCATAATTTTATTCTATTCATCAGCAAACACATCACATTCAAGGTTGGCCGTCAGAAGGGCGTTGAGCATCTTCATAGTACGACACACTGAGAATTCAGCTCTGGCGACAGAACATACTCCTTTAACAGCCGATCTAAAACTAATAAGCTGTCATTCCGCCTGATGTTAGGGATTGACACAATTGACAGCTCTTTCAAGCTCACTTTACCTAAGTTTTCAGACAGGACAGCACCAGGCCACCACGGCCCAGTGGTAACGGCCTCGAGTTGCAGGTCGTAGGTTCGAACCCAGACAGGCGCTTTACTTTGTGTAAATTATTTCATCACCACTGCTCTTAAAACGGTGAAGGAAAACATCGTAAGGAAGCCGGCATTTCCTAGAACCAAAAATTCGAAGACATGTGACATCTACCAACCCGCACTGACCCCGCGTGGTGAATTACGGCCCACTGAGAGGGACTCACCGAGAGGCCTGTCTCCCAGCCAGCAGTGGGAACATTATAGGCTACTTGCTTATACTTACCTGAGTTTTCAAAGATGATATTTTTTAAGAATAGACTAGCCGATTTATTACCGCCATAGTTGGTCTGGGTGGAGTGATAAGGGTGGCACCCATATCCTTCATACCAAAACACAGTAATGCTGCTTGGCAGCAGAAGAAGCAATGGTGGGAGTAGTTCTATCGCTAGGTACTATTGAGACTACAGCTGATATTGGTGGATGATAATCTTCTTTTTTTTGTTTATAACGCCTTACATGCTGTGTACCTTATACTCATAATTGGAACGAGTAAAACTTATTATTATTATTAAAAGCCTGTGATGTTCCACTGCATGGCAAAGGTGTCCCCTCTTTTTTTCCACTTCTCTCTATGTTAAGCTGCTAAGGACCGGTTCTTAGTTCTTGTTCTCAGTTCTGTATATATTTACGGTTTTCATATAAACTTTTATTTTTATTATTTATTAAAAACGATTGTTTATTTATTTATTCATTTTGTAATCCCATTGTGGGATTTATGTGTCCGTAGGTGTGTCCGTGGCATTACTGCGGGCCCTATCAGAATACCAACGCTGCGGTATTTTATGTTTAAATATCGCTGCCTATACTGAGATAGGTGCCTTTTTGGCCTCGCACAGGTCGTTTATTATTATTTAATACTTTTCGGTTATTCGAAAAAAAAAAATAGTTTTAGATGCTCCTTTTTAGTAGTTATTACTGTTTGTATTTCCTGTGCGTGTCCCAAATAAAAACGTATTTCTTTCTTTCGTTGTTTTCTTTTCTTGTTGAAGAAGTTCAGCTCATCCCGCCAGCCCAGCCAGTCCCCCATCTCCATCTGAGCCTACCGCGATTTCGCTTGTCATTAAAAGGGACGCATTGGGTTGTGAGTTTGGACCATTGGTTGTTTGACATACGGCAGATGCCTCCAGCCCAATTCCATTTTAGTGCAGCAGCGTTCTTTGTGATGGAACGGATGGTCGTATTCCTTGCCCAGTCTGTTAGTGTAATTCCCAGAATACTCCGTCCAGTACGTAAAACTGTCTTAAATTTAACTGAAACCATTTCCGTCCACCCTTTTTCTAAATTTTCCTCCCAAAATCACCAGAAGTCATCGTCACGTTTTGGTTGCGAAACCCCACAGTATGGGAATGTCCTCTATCATTGACAATGGACACACGTTAACTTGTGTGAGAATTAATAGGCGCCTCATTATGCTGTGGCGGCATTGAAGTGGCTACCGTAAGGTCTTAACTTTATCTTCGTTGTTAAGCTTCATCGCTTCTTTGTTTTATTTCGTGTTATATAATGGGGTTAATTAATTATTTGCAGACGTTAAGTCTTTAAATTGGAACTCTCAATGTCATGTGTAGCATAATTATATAATAACCGATCAAATAATTAATTGATAAAATCTCGACACGTTTTGGTCCCTCTTGACCGTTTCTTGTAAGTCGCTAAAGCTACGGTTTCCTAGAGAGCGGTGACCGCCACATAATGGCAGCAGTTACGGCTGTCATGAAAATGATGACAGCGGGGTTTGAATTTACTGTGTCAAAAAACGCCGGTAAATTGCAGACGTGATGTGATGGCCACCGCTCTATAAGGAAAACGCTTAAGCTACTTATTTGTGAAAAATATTCACTTAGTCTTCAAAGCAGGCTGTATGCCTCAAAGAGATGTCAACAGAATTGACGGGGTTCGCTAGGGCCGATGCCTACCGGGGTTGCAAAGAAAACCTTTTTTAGTGACCATTTTAGTTTTTTTTTTTTTGGCCATTTTAGTTTTGTCGGAGTTGATAACAAGTCTTTACAGTTCTACTTCTGTTATCGTTGTCCTCACAATCACACCTAACAGAAGTTATGGGATGAACAACATGCTAAGGTATACTAAATCCATTAGAAACTTCATTATAACTAAAACTCTTAGTACGTCAAACTACAAAAATTCTTAGAAGTCACTACACTATCCATCATAATCAATGCAACTACTAAAGAAGCTAACAAAAACTAAGAGACCAAACCAACAAAAACTCATTCATATCCAAACTAGTTCAAGTTTACAAACAGATGTACTATCACGCTCAAAGCTGCTTCAATATTTGGCACAACACTATGCAATCCATTTGCACTTTAACACCAACTTAGATTTACACTTCTGAAACAGAATTTTGAACTTTAAACCACTGTGATTAGGTTCGAGGAAGATTGTCTGGTGTGATTTGTTCAGGTGGTTGTGTGGATTCTAAGGTCAGGATCGTCGTTTGTCATCAATTAGCGAACTACGTGTGTGGGTTGTGTGAAATGGTTGTACTGTTAAGTAGAAAAGTCATTGGAATGCGATTGGATCAGAATATTGTTTGGCTTGAATTGGAATATTTACTTTGAGGATATTAACAATTTCATCTGCAGATTTGATTAAAATAGATAATTTTTTAATGTTTCAGTATAATTTAGAGAAAGTTTTTTAACAGTAGCATGGCTGAGAATGGGCACGTACTCGCATATCAGTAGACAATCTCTAACGATAAGGAACTTTGCCATAAGTTAATTTTTCACTGAGGTTTTTCTTTTTTAATTTAACCATTGCACGCCTATTTACCTAAATATTAACTAGTGTATAAACTCTGGCCAAATGCCAAAATATTTTAAATTCAGTAATAAATATTGTTATTATCTGTACTTGTCCAATGGAGCATAACAACGCAGTCGTGGTCATACAAAATACTGATTTATTAAAAAAACCAAGCATTGTGACGTCAGTGACTTTCGACCCTGAATACTGCTGATTCCAAGCCAAGGTGAAGGTAGATAGTTATCAAATTTGTTCAGAAATTTGACATTATTTTTACCTCAGATTAAAACACAAACCGAGATGCGGAGGAACATAAGATAAATAGAGCACAATAATAGATTAATTTCTTAATTTATTATTTATTGAATACTTCAAGCCCAGAAATTTACACAGTCGGAGGTTAGTGCCATAGGCATTTTCTACCAGTCAACCTTTGGACGATGCAGAGACAATCAGTGGTAAGTGCAATTACGAGAAATGTATGATCATTTTTTTACTTTATTATATAGATATATTTTATTATATACCTGTAGCTCATTATTGTGCAACCATATTCAAATACTTATTCCACATTCTGATCCACGCAAGTAACCATAAGGACTTAGAATTTCTAGGCATCAGTACGTATCAGTTACGCCTAGAATACGTACTTACTTTGCATAGGTACGTACCTTTTTGGGTTAAATCCAAGGTACAATCATATTTTTCTTTTTATAACTAAAGAGTAAGAAGGAATATCCTGCAATACCAGTGTTAATAAGTTAAACAATTTAACATAGTATTGTAAAATGGATGTGTCATTACAATTCGCGGTATGATAATTAAATCAGACCTTAAATCAGCAATGCCATAGTTTTAGGGTTTCACTTGCACTTATTTGTTGAGTACAAGGTTGACAAAATTCTTTGATATTTTGCAATTGCCACTCATCCCGACTTAAATGTGTTCTAATGGTTAGACCACCTATCTGCGACCCAGGGGTCCCAGGTTCGATTCCAAGTGGAGGTAAGGTGGATTGATGATCGCAGGAGTTTGGTTTTTACTACCAGGAGCCACTGATTGTCCTTTTCTTGGCAGCCTTATAAGAGACTCATAAGACTTATGAGTATACTTAGTTTAGTTGAAAGATGTGCAATAAATGTATTTTCTTCCATTCGGAGATTTTTTCTTCGTGTTCTTTGCATACAGTATCTACTATGCCAAATAAACATTTTTCTTTCTTTTAATCTTAATAAAAAAAAAATTAGTCACCGGAAACACATCATCTTCATGCCCTTGTCCCACGTTATTAGGGGTCGACGCAACATGTTTTCTCTTTCCATTCTTCACTGTCAACCATCATGCTATCATTCACTCCCTTCTCTTTCATATCATTCCACACACAATCCATCCATCGTTTCTTTAGCCATCCTCTCCATCCATCAACATTTATATTCCTCACACTTTTAGTCTCATGCGTTTCCTCTAATCTCATCACATGGCTATACCAGGTCAAACGATTTCTTTTCAACTATTCTGTCACTGGCGCCACATTCAAACTTCCCCTTATATACTCATTTCTTAATTTATCCATTTTCGTCACTCAACACATCCATCTCAACATTCGTATCTACGCGGCATGCGATCTTTTTTCATCCAGGAAAACACAGCATAAGGGAAATAAACGTACGGGTTACCATCCTTTCGTCAATGTCCCGATTTTTTTCTTCATGGCATTGGAAAAACCTTTCCATCAATCGATACGTGCTTCTCAACACTACATCAAATACAATAGGTATAACTTTTTTAAATCAATTTTCTATTGTGAATAGAATGAGTTTTTTTTACGAAAAACTTTCAAGGTTCCACTGAAATTCTTATCGTAACCATATTAATATAATTCGAGAATTTATTGAATTATCAATAAAAAAATAACGCTTACGCTTTTGTTCTATTTTTTATTGGTTTTTCAGAGGCTGGACGTTGACTGACTGAATCGGGTTAGATTATGAAAAAACTGAAGCAGAATTAATCTAATAAATTATCATTGCTAGTGAACTTTATGTTACGGTTTTTGTCCCTGACTAGCGTTGGTGCAACTACAGCGTCAGAAATATATCTTCGTCGTTTCATTAATTCGCACATAACATATTCACAGAAAATGACAGACCAGTGCTAAGAATAACCCGCGCAGAAGTCTAAAAATAAAATCTCTAAAGAAAAACTCAAACTAACCTACAGGAAACAAAGTTACCCAGAAGACACTTGTTACCCATTCCAAACCACCTCACAAGTGTCATCAAAAGCAATTATTATGGTCACAAACCCATTACACACGACCATAAGCTTTTCCTCTAGCTATATTTAATAATTATAATGGCTGGGACACAATAAGAAGCCTTGGAGTAATGAATTATCTCATTGTTCTGTTATCACGAGCCTTTTAGGTCAAGATACGCTTATAGGTTGTAGAACAGACGAGATATTTTGTGATGTCTTAAAAGACATGGTAAATATTGGGACTTTAGAGTCATGCCCATTGTTTTAAATAAATGTTTTTGTCTGCGGTTCTACTTTGGTGTGATATTAATTCATATATCTTTTGTATAGATTCATTTCTATTTTGTGAATGTGAGAACACTGTAGGCTTAGTGGACTGTAGATTTGTTGACCATTTTCTATTTTCTTAAGTACCTGGTACTTATTGAAATACCTACACTGTCCTCTCATACCTAGTCATACTGTTATTTGAAAAAATTGTAAAAGCCAATTATTTTTAAAAGAGTAACCGTGGAGTTTCTTGCCGGCTCTTCTCCATAGGAAACGACCAATTGGAACCGTGCACCTAGCTTCTGACGTTTCATAAGTGCCCATGTAGGTCTATGTGAAATAAAAATATTTTGATTTTGATTTTGATTGACGTTTCCTCATTCCATTGATTTTTAGTTTTGACAACCCTAGTAAACTGAAAACTTCACAAATGTTGAAACTATCCAACTGTCACATAGACAAATAGACCTTGTCGTTTTACAACGTGCAAGTGACATACAACCTTAGGGTGATATACAATTCCAAGGTCAACTGTACATACGTTTTTAGTTTGGTAAATGCACTCAGTGAATCCATGTTTCAGGTTTCAGAGAAAATTTCGCTATTTTCTCAGTGCCTCCAACCTTGGCTTTTGCAGTTTTAAATCGGAATAGATAATTGGCAAATAACAATTATCCTTATAGTATTATATGGTCAGATATTGCCTATGCTAATTATTATTGTTCGCACATGTTGATGATTGAGCAATTGATATTATTAAGGGTCCACAATAAAAATAATTGATTATTGGTCTGAAAATTGTTCTTAGCAATTTTCTCAGAAGATTTTGGAGGGCAGCTGTTACAGAATCGTTGATACATGCATTTTACTTGATTGTGTTGAATTACTACACTTACAGGCAAAGTGACATAATTCCAACTATTTCTAAATGTCATCCTGCGGAACTCCGGTGCATTTCCACAATTTGGATGACATTTCAATAGATTACAGAACAAATAAAAGTGGCCATGATCGGCGCACCATAGTGACACCATACCTTCATTGTTTTGACACAATATAGCGGATATTACTGGCCTAAAATCAATGGGTGTCGATTGTGACAGATTGTTGATGTTATTTGTAACTTCTTTTCAGCTTAAAATTGAATAGGCTGTATTATATTTAGACTTGTTATTTTAAAGAGTGCGATCAGACATGGCAATGCAGGGAAGAAGGAACTTTATTATTAACTTCAATCCAGAATTTAATAAATTGGTATTGAAACAATAATATTATCGAACATCTGACACTTTTCCGCGCAACAGACGTGACAATAGCCAACTTTGCTTCCACTCAGCAAAAACTGTCCTCATGGGGAAAAGCTTTTTTTGTATGACCCCGAAAATATACAACAAAATACCTGTCATATAGAGCTATGACAACAAATCAATTTAAAAACAAGATTCGAAATTTATTAAAAGACAAATGCTATTATAATATAAATAACTTTTTGACAGATACCTTTTGATATGCTTGAACTTTATATTATTATTTTTTATGATATTATTATTCTGATAAAATTTAATAATGAATGTTAGTGAACTAGTCTTTGGTTTATTGAATGAATTATTTGTTTGTTATATAAAAACATTGTCCGCCTCGTCACGCAAAACATGTACGAACTTTTTACCTATTTAAGATCTGGCATGTTCGATTTGTATGTAAACGTAAGTTTGACAAATAAATTATCGTTATCTTTTATCGGTTTTTAGATAATAAAGGTATCCGATCATGAACCCAGTGATATTGAAACATTTTTTTTTTTTGTGTTTTTTAGAGTATTTCAAACACAATTTAATTTTTTGTGAATAAATGAATTGGATTGAAAAACACTCCTATCAGGACCCATCAATCAAGCACTACCAAAGTCAAAAAAAGGACAATAAAAATGCTGATCAAGCAAAAAACTCTTAGTCAACACCCTTTTATTCTTATGTCGTCGATAATAAGGTCATTAATGCAAAAAACATCGAAACAGAAGTATATATCAAAACCAGTCACGAGGCACATGTATAGCCTAATGTTCCCACGAACAGGTGCCATAAGAAATACTATAATAATTAGATCTTGATCATACAACATTGTTATGGAAGTAGCTTGGTAGCTGGATAAGTGTATAGTTATTGGAATTTTGATTCCGAACAATAATGTTGCTGCAGATAACAACAATGAAACGGCTCATAAGGCTACCTATAAACAAGAGCAGGGCAGAGATGTTGAAAAACTAATAGGATGTGATAATAATAAAAAGTATTATCACTTCAGTCACGAGTCACTAGTGACATTATGATCATTATGACCGAATTTTCCTCTGCTCCTCTCCACTCCTCCGCAGTGCTTTAGTAGACAAGCAGTCCCATAATATTGTAAAATATTGCAAGATGGCTCTTACCATAGAAATCCATGATGAAATGCGAAATTAAAATGTCAACTATGATTCCTATCATAAGTCGTTAACGTGGGACAATGCTGATGAAATGGTGATTGAACAAGTTCCTATTCAAACCTTAGTACTACACACTTGATCTATCATCGCGTAAGAGAAACACAGAGAAATTTAAAGATGTCGAAACATGACAAAAAGTCGTATTTTGCAACCAATGTTGAATACACACTCTATGAAAGAATGCCAAGTTAAACAGTTAACAACTACTGTCAATATATCCCTTGATTTCAAATTATCTCACCTATTTCCTTAGCACACAGTATTCGATAACACACACAATATCATAATCAATCATGACATCTAGAAACCTGCCCATAACATGGAACAAAACAGTCACCACGTAATATCGACTGATCTGACGGTAAACACAATACAGCACTCTCTACAAAAACCATGAAGACACATCGTAGAAACGTGGTTGTAGATCTCACATACATTGTTCTATGGGAACCGCTACCCGGAAACTTTCCAGTAGATAAACGCCCATGGGAATGTGTGAAATAAGAAATTCTACGTCTCTAATTGGGATATTTAGAAAATTATATTTATTTGTCGAGGTCACCAGGGCACGAAAATTCACAGTTTCTTCAACCATTGTCAGAAGGGCCTAATTATAAAAATATTTAATTAATGACATCATGAATTCAATATGTTATAATTAGGCTAAAAACAGTGAATTTTCGGGCCCTCACAATTACACTTCAAAAATACAAGCTAGCCCACATGGGTTAGCTTGTATTTTTGAAGAGTAATTCTGGCCAAGCATAGAAAAATCCCACCCATGGTTGATTTTCCAATTTCACAAGCATAAACTGCATCCTCCATGATCATCAGTTGCTCTGTGCCAAACTTGTCGAATAGGGCAACATCACGACGGTCAATAAAGAGTTCATTTTAATAAGTAATGAAGAATTGACAAGACTTTATTTTAATAAATTACTAACCAACTAACTGCACTGTACCTCAAAATGATTTTTCCAATCTGCGTACGTTTGGAAAAGATATAACACAAGGAATAATTAAGTGTAGGTACAACTTCTAGTGACGATATATTATTATAAGAACGAAACAACATGTTCCCAAGGTATTATAAAATGCTGCATGTTATTTTAACATGGCAGTAGGTACCACATTGTTTATTTGATAACAATCTCAAATAGTAGTCATTTGCCAGTAATCATTGTAGACGGACGACCATTTAAATATTATGTACTTGTTTGTATGTTTTATGCAGATAGACCGGATGGATGTCAGGAATTAAATTGCACTAAAGTTAATTTGTTTCGTTTAAGATAAATCTTCAGCTTCATGTACAGAGAAGAAAATAAAAAGTATAAAAACATTTACAAAATAAACTTACTCTTGTGAATTAAAAGAAAGGATTTACATAAGCTGCTATTAAAAATACTGTACAAGTTATTTATTTCTATAGAATAAATTGAAGCACATGCTTTGAATACAAATTGTGCTACTAACGAATACAAACAGTATTTGAACCAAAGCACGTTTGTGCTCATCTATAGACAAAACCACTTCTTGAAAAATAAAACCGCACTGAACTACAGTCGTGAACATATTTACAACAGTGCAAGAGTAATTTCTTGAAAAACAGACAATACAGGTTAGTGTCAATGCAAGAAAAATGGTCGATTTTTATAAGGTAGATCCAGCAATTGATATAATTTGACAGAAATTAAAACAGACTTACCGCTGCATGTTGAGTACCATCGTTCACATCAGTCTCAAAGTTCCACTGAGCTGCAACATTGTTAGTGCACTCCTTCGACGCCTGCTCATCAAATTTAGTCAATAAATCCCGAATCTGTTGTAGATTTACATGCTGCAGTCTATCATCAATATTGTTGCCATCAACACCCCTGTTGAAATCATAAGGATTGGCTCCAACATAATTGGGATCATTACGAACAAAATTGGGATCATTCCTCCTGAAATTTGGATCATTGTTTATGTCAATTGAATCATCTCGGTTCCTATCATCGTAAGGTCTTGATGTCGAACTTGGGTTCAGACGATTCCCGAAGTTTGTATTAGGGTAACCGTTGTTACTTATGTCAGGGTTTAAACTGTAAGGGGTGGATGAAACAGGATATATCCCTGGCGACTGGCTAGACGATACAGGTCTTGCAGAACTGTACTGAAAGTTTCTGTTCACATCGTACTGATTTCCAGGAGAATTTATAGAAGCCTGAGTGCTAGAAAAGCCGTATCCACCATAATTCCGCTGCGTGCTCGAAATTGGCGGCAAATCCAATTGTGCTTCAGCGGAGGAGTACGAAAGAAGCACCAGAATAACTTGGAACCACATTATGGCGTTTTTGTTTGGAAGATAGTCCATGTTAAGATGGTCTGTTTGACCTGGTTGCGCGAGGTTTTTAGCAGCCAATGATGCGTGGTGCTAGTTTGGTATCGCGTTTACGACTGTCCGTCGGTAAGCTGGCTTCTGAACTCGGGCCGTGTGAATCGGCTTTGTCTGCCTGTACTGCTGCGTACCTAACAGACTTGAGGTCATAATGCGTCACATCTTACGCTTTATTGTTGATGCACAGGGTTACATGGGATTGAGTAAGTTTTGACAGGGGGATGAGCTTCACTATTTGATAAAAGATTTTCTTTTTTAATATTCCGTGATGTTTCAGTCAGTGATTTCTATAGGTTTTCTGTTATAAAACATAATTTCTCATTTATTTAACCCACTCCAAGAATATTATAAGAAATAAACAATTAATTCAATAGCAGGATAACAATTTATTAAAGCTACATTCGTCATTTATCTTAAGTAGAATTCACATGATAATTATACTAAATGCTAGTTAGGCTTTGGTTTTTCATACTATCCGTGGATTACTCAATTTTTCTATAATCCCACGGAATCTATACGTACATAGATACTTTTCCTAATGTTATCGAATTGATCGAGTCTTTCAAAACTTGCGCCCGCGCTGTTATAATATAACTTAGACTTTTCTATTGTTTTACGTGGAAAAGGAAAGTATGTTTTGTCTTCAAAAAAACCAACAGTCTGCAAAAACCGGCGTTTCTGAGATCAATATTTTTATTCCGGTTGTAGGTACATTTACAGAAGAGCTAGCAGAACTAATAAACATAACGACTGACCTAAAAGCATTTAATATAATTTCAATGCTGTAACATTAATTCGTAATAGAACATGGCGTGACGATGCCATGGATTTTATTTCTTTAAGAATCACCTTAAATTATGGGCTGAAAAAAAAATCGATTGTAATGATATAATTTGACGCATGATTGAATATGATGGTGGATAAAACTAACTAAGTAATTATATCTTAATTATCTAACAAAAGGAGGTACTGATGATCATGATCCCATTTACCACGACGAAATACGACGAAGCACGATAAATAAACTACTGGTAATACTTCACAGCGGACAAATAATAGAGTAAATAAAATACAGGGTGGCACGGACATCGGCGCAAAAACCGTTAACATGCATTCGGTACATGATTCTAAAAAAATCTGCTGTTCCATACATTTTTCCCGCGTAGGTATTGCAATTTTCTATGAAAAAGCTGTATTTTTTAATAACCGTCGAAAAATTTCAACGCCCACTGAGTTTAAATTTTCTGTTGGTTATTTTAAAAAATCTGCTGTTCCGTACATTTTGACCGCGTACATATTGCACTTTTCTATGAAAAAGCTGTTTTTTTTTTTTAAACTGACGAATAATTTCAACGCCCCCTGAAATTTTGTTTCAGAATCATGTACTGAATCCATGGTAACAGTTTTCGTGTCGATGTCCCTGCCACCCTGTATAATAATTAATTTTCCAACTGAATAAATCCTGGGCTTACTTACTTAGCTAAGTTTTTCTAATAGTCACACTTTTCTAGTAAGCCTATTTACACAACACCTAAAACGTTATCGACCACTCCTTTTTGTCACCTTTTTCGAAACCTACTAAGGTGCGTACACAATTACCCAAAGGACGTAAAATCCCAGTTGTAATGAAATGTTTGTTATATAACACGGTGCTACACTTATTTGTTGCGTAAATTGTCAGTCAGGTGTGTAGTGTGTACTGCACCTAACATCGTTTAACAATTAGGGATTACGAAGAAACTTTGAAATCTGAATATTTTGACGTTCTTGGAATTTGAGTGACCTAGATGGAGCACGACAACTTTCTTAATACTGACCAGGCGGCCCATATTTACAAGTTGTGCTATCGATAAAAGAAGTTCCACCAAATCTGTTATTTTGAGTGTCGTTTATGTGAGATCTGAAAGAGATTGAATCGCGAGATAGACTCAGAATGAATTATTTTTGAAAAATGATGATAGTGATATAATGATCTAGGTGATGATTGCTTCATCTATTGGTAGATACTATAGAGAACCTATATTCAACAATAAGCATTTACAGTGAAATATAGTATTTACATAAAATACAAGCAATTTTTTTTAATATTTAAAAAAAAATCCATAGATTAATTATTGAAATCAAGCGTAAATTTTGTGGAAATCTGTGCTATGCTAATTCAACAATAAACAAAAGCCTATCATAGCATTCTTTAGGACACAAATGTCATCCTCAAAATATTAGATGTTAGTTTAAGAAAACTCGTTCGCTGTCCTCTCCTTCATAATAGGTATCCTCTTACTGAACCCATTTACGACTACATTTTTCTTTAAATGCAATTAGATCAACGAACGTAATAACACTTAATATTCATACGACGGCCCCATTACCTAGGAGTGAGGAGTGACAAAGAAAGCGGTGACAGCGAAAGATAACGCAACGGAGGAAGTTGTGACCTAATGAGTACTAGTAGTTATTTTCCCTGGTACCTGGTATTATTTAATGGGGTAGAGTCATAGGTAATAACGGCTATGGTTATTTAATATTCTACGGTAGGCTATTTTCAGCGAGTTGTTTATTCAGACCTACTACCGCAAGACACCTACAGCACTAAGCGAATTACTGGTGCCAGATATGAAGACGAATAGTCAGTACTTGAATCTTCAGCTAATGCAAATATTGCACCAACGATTTGAAAAATGTTACAGAAGGGTGGCACATATTTTAAAGTCATAACCATGAATGACTGGAATGTATACAAAATTTGAGGTAAACTCTTCTTTTCCATTGACACATCGAAACCAAGGTATAATGTAACTGAAACGTATATGTTGGTATGTAATATTCACCCACTCCTTATTAGGAGAAGAACCTTAGAACTCAGTTGGTAGGTTTCAGTTATACAATAAAGACATACTGCACGCACATGCGTAATATCTTCAACAAGATGCCATCATTTTCTACACAAATCAAAGGGGAATTCTAAACGTGTGTGGAAGAAAATTATGAGGACCTATATAGAGCTGTTAATATAACATTGTGTATTGTGAATAGTTATTTTTCTATTTTAATTTAAACAATGCACACAATGCAGCATCACGCACCTAACTGTAAATGTGCTTAACTTTTTTATTAAATCCCTAGGTATTATTGCAACTCTCGGGCCGAAACTGATAAACATTACTCAGCACTTGCTTTGGCGTAGAAATGTCTCTATCTTTCACTTGTAGTTTGACAGTTGTATGACAGGACAGGAATAATACTTAGTCAAAATACTTGCTAAGTAACGTTTCGGCATTAGTTAAAAAAATTATTAAGTTAGACTTTCAGAAACCACATTTCTTCTCGATCAAGAATGCTTACGTACGGTACTCAAAATTATTGCGATACATACAAGAGTATATCAAACAGGTTACTTTTTGACCTGATTATTTCAGGGTAGGAAGTACGTATACTATATTAAATAAATATCGGTATTAACAGCTCTAGCCACATAAAACATCGACGACGCAATTTTCCTATTGTGCCAGTTTTGCCGTGGGAATTATTCTGTACCTGCATACGTACATTATATATACCTACTCTGTAAGTACGCCCATACTAAGTGACACATTACTGCAACTGCTGGTGAATATGGTATAGCAAGGACAATTTTTACCATAAAATCGTTGGTAAATAAATGTGCCCTTGACATGAGTAAAAACACCTGTACGAGACGGTTTAATACTGTTTGTACGTGCTGGAAACTGCGTAAAATGCATGATGTATGCACGTTTGATATACCTAAAGTTATTCTTATTACTAAATGGTAGTGCCTAACCACCTCATTGAACTTTCTTGCTTGATTCACGTCTATATCCAATTCTTCAACAGCCTGCTCTGTTAATGGGCTCCATCTAACCAGATGCAGGAAAACATTTTGTAGATGTAGATAGTAATATGTTGAGCTAAGACTAGATAATTCTGTTATCCAAAGACATGCAACTACAACTTTTTACTCGTCTAAACACAAATTGGCGTAAAATTACTCAAACAAACATTTATTTCTAATAGTAAAATTGTTTTATATTCATTACGCGCACGACTGGGTCTGGGTTGACCGCGGACGCCTTGCAAGGTCAGCAATGAAATGATTATCCTAAGAAAATCTGATTATTATAAACTTTATTCTCATGGATATAAAGGTTATGTTCAATAAGGTTGGGGACAAAATATGGTGTACTATTTTTTCTCATATATGTTAGTGGGGCAACCTATATTTTGCATATTTTTTTGGAAAATTCTATTTCTGTGCTAGCTTTTATGATTATGATAGTTTTTGCCTTTGAAATTATAATTTCTGTGGTCTACGTTACATTAGACTTTTTTTGTATCTAGGTGAATTTGTCTTTTAGCATAGTCACTTCTGTTTATTGTTACTATAGTTTCGACAAGTTGACCAACAAACAGTGTCCGATACTAAATATAGAAAGAAAGAAAGAAAATACGTTTATGAACACGACGCAAAAATAAGAAAAGACGAAAGATAATTAAAAAAATAAAAAAAACACGTATATAACAAATTGGGGGAAAATATGCGTCACATCCACGCAAAACGGCCATCGCTCAGCATAAATGCTACCTAATGCTGCTAAATATCATGTACCCACTACTCATTAGGTGCCTCCTAGTCTTTTATATTCTCATCAACTCTACTTGTGTGAAGACTCTTTTCAAGCTTACGCAGATATAGAATTTTCAACCATTATAATACCTTGATGCCTACAAGAAGTGTTCCATTCGGCCATCATTCAACACTTATTAAAGACTTCTGTACCACTGTGAAGATCATGTGAATCATCTATATGAATCATTTACCTTAACTAACGACCGATGGTGACGCCTCTGCATAATAATATCTGCCACAATAGTTCATAACCAAAAGGTATTTACATATAATAACATTAAAGTCCTTGTCACAAACTGACAAGTAGACCGGAAAAACATGAAGCAAAAAATACTTTGACAAAAAATGTGATATATTGTGGGAACCATGGATGAATGGAGAACCAGACTACGATATATATGAATGGTCAGCTAGGGGAAAACTACTGTTACGACTAACTATGGTTGTGTCTGGATATTCTTGGTGTAAAAATTTTATAAACTTCAATTTCTATTTCTCCATGATTATGATAAAAGTTACCGTGTTCTTCTTTTGTAAGATCATAATTTATACCAATTATACGAATACCATTCTGTTTATTATCTTTTCATGTTAGCGTAAGTAGTTCTGCTTTAAGGTGGATGTAATTGATTTCCTTCCAAGTTGCATTAACATTCTCTGTTAATACGATACTATTCACGACTTGTATCAAATTCACCTCGAGAGTGTGATGTTTTCAAAGCGTCATCATGGTCTTTTTTGTTTATGAGGCTAATAATACAAATGAACCTTATTATAATACAGCTAATGGGTTCTTAGTATTATCAAATCTATTATCATAACGATGTCAAAAATTTTTTGTACACCGTCTACTTAATTGAAATCTATTGTCGTCCACTTGATTAAAGATTCGATCAATCTTCGTGCAATGTTAAGTGTTTAGTTTTTTTTTCTGTTTAAGGATAAACTAGGGAAAAGCCAAATAAGATATACCTAAAGTCAATTATTAAGAGGAATTTAGAATAAATTAACCAATCTAAGAAATGAAGTATTGCTAAAATGGTCGTCACCGCAATTTCACTGTGTCATCATTTTTTGGTTTTGTTTCCGACGCAAAATATTATTTGAATATTTAATCACTATTTGGAGTTCAATTGATGCGATAGAGACTCGTCAACTTTCCTGAAATCATTTTGATTGTGTTATAAATTTATAATACAATCGTTTTTTTCTTCAACGTTTTAAAAGCACGATGCATTTATTTCAAATAAAATCATTAACAGGGACTTTTGAACTGTCAAGGAGTGGGTCAGTTAGTCAGAAAGTTGAAGCTATGTAGTTGCCCATTCCAAAACGTAGATCGACTCTATAGAAAAGAACGGGCAAGAAACTTCAAGGACACTCTTTTGAATCAAGATATTACAAAATCCTTGGTAAATTATTCTTGTTTCATCTAAAACTAAGTCCGTATTCATGCCTTGCGTTAGCAGGAAGCATACAATAATGACAAAATATGTCAAATTAATGGTGTCCCACAATCATTAGCTTAGCTGATATATAAAAAACGACATGTGTGACATTGATATAATCTTTTGGAGGTTAAACATTTTGCTTAAATGTGTGAAGCATAATTATATTTTTGGTATGTAAAACAGAAGGTCGGAAGTTTCTCCGTTTCAGTGTTGTTCGTTTCTATGACAATAATTCCGATGGACATAAGTACAGACAGTAAAATAACTGGGTCAGTGAACAGCGCCTAATGCGTTTTTAAAAATATTCACCCCAACACCAAATCACCCCAACCCAACTTCTCGGTTAAGTTCCAACTTTATAACTAGATGGCGTTATTCATTCAGGCCCGTTTTCTGAATCGCGGTGTCAAGATTATCCGCCGTCGAACGACCTTCGCGTGTTTCTGTAAAACAATCATACTTACCTGGCGTAGGGGAAACCGTGATCACATAGGCGGTTCCCCCAGGGCGAGGCCTTTCCATTGCACTGCGGATAGGTTGACCCCTGCGATTATCCCTAATGTGGATAACTCGGACGCGTTATTTTTGGTAGTGAGGGACTGCGTACGCGCTGTCCCTCTCATCATCCTCTCTTCAATTAAACAGCAAAGCACTATCACAGCTAATTAGATAGCTTAGCTTTTAAGACTTGTTTAATCAGTGTTTTAGGTTTAACCAAAGTCAAATCATTTATTTCAAATAGGCACGTTTGAACGTCAACATTTAGAAGAGCTTGCGGAGATCAATGAATGAGCCAAAGTATCATCATGCCTTTAACAAATGCTATTGGCGTATTCTTTTTCCTCTCGAATACGTGAGTATTGTAGTAGAGAAATAAGACTGAGGGTCGAACGAGTACCTACTCGATTATTACTACTGTACTATCCCCAAAAGGGCTAGAGTAATGTTACTAACCTTTTAAAGTAGCGCGAAATTTGTCAGTACGAGGTCAGGGCTGTATCGTTACGCCACTATTGAGTATTGTGTGACATCCTGCCATTCAGCGGAATTAGTTCGTCCAGAACCATGACTTGTGTTTATTGAATAGACCTAAAATATTGGCAATATTTGCCACAGACTAAAATATTTCGTCACAAATCAGTTACTCATGGGGGGTTTTTGTTATTGTTTAATGTTAAAGCTCGTGCAGACCAGCGCGATATCGCGGGCGCTACAGGCAGCGCGACCCTTGTAGCGCCCGCGATATCGCGCTGGTCTGCACGAGCCTTTATTTGTAGCTATAATAAATTTGAAACTATATTTATCAATTTTTTTGCAGCATTTGCATAACTTTTTATTTTATAATATTTTTTTTATTTTATTATATAATATTTTAATATAAACTCGATTCCAACTAAGGATAGTGACTCGATAGCAAGATAATTCGTCATTCACGTGAGGATTGTTTATTAGGCTCAAGATAGTGAATGAAAAGAATCTATTAAATATTTCCTCTCAAACAGAGCAGCTGCTGCCCCGATAATAAGAAAGACGTAGGTAGGTATCTAACAAAAAGTAAATAGTAAATATAGAGAAAAAAAACGTTAAGTTGAAAAACGGGAAAACCCATGCTGTGATTTAGTTATTGCATTTATCAAAATTCTGTGAATGTCCATTTTTCGGCCCATATCTCCTCTCAATTTAGCATTATAACAGTTTAGTTTTGATAAAAAGGAAAACTGCCTAGAAATAAGTAGGAAAGCCGTAAAACACCATATGCGCCCTTTCAATGTAGCACAAATACAGCACTACCAATTCACCAATTACAACAGCTATTTTTGTAATATTAAGTTCAAGAATAAAAGACGCATTTTATTATTTACGACTTTCATCCTTAGTACCTTAGTTGTTGCGGCTATTCATACATCTTTTGAAAGAAGTGGTGTACTAAATTGAAAAGACGGAAGTGGTAAATAGGTCCTTTTCTCCTACATAGCCCTCATTTTCAAATGAATTGAAAGGCGCAATAGCCAGTTACGTCATTTCATTTTACTTCCATCAAAATGTGTCCTTTCATCTAAGTTAAACTGTGGTAAATCCGAAACTAAATAAGATAAATAAATATCAGCAGATTCGTCTTTTTTCTTCAATCCGGCAATATATATTATAACTCAAATCGGGGGCAGACTGCCATGTTTTCTCTTCACCACCCTTGGTTTACTGGTAGAGAAAGCCTTAAACATTAAATCCGCCTTTGTACCTAATCGTGTGCGAGAAATTTAAATAAATAAAAGTTATGAAAATTTTACGGAAAAATCCTACTTCTGGACAAAATAAAACAAAATATGTACTAGTACTTAACAATAACATGTATTATTCAATAAATAGATTTTCGAGTCGATCGATGCATTTACATTGAGGCGTATTTCTTCAGTCTGCTGTTGAAACCAGAAGTCTCCATCGCCGAACGCTGGTCACCTGTGCAGTACGCTGGAAACCAAACGATTAGTATAAAAATATTTCCACAGGATTAACGGCAAGTCATTTGTAAAATTAAGAAATTGTAATTTTTTACCAGAAAATGCCTAACAAGATGCCCATGGATCGCAGAATACACGATAGTTGTATAGAATACTTACTCTTCATTGAATGTGAAATAAAAGTTTTAAAATTTAGTTTAAGATTTTGTAAAGTTAATATTACCATACATAAACTCATGCCTTTTTCCCATGGGGGTAGACAGAAACTACAGAACGCCACCTGCTACGACCATAACAAATACTCCTTGCCAATGTAGCACTAAAAAACTGATGAAATGGAGTAAGGAATTTAATTCATTGATGACTAGAAAGCGGATTATATGCAACTTAAAATGGTCGAAATATGCATCATAAATTAATAGAAATAATATGCAACGAAATAGCAATGCAAATTGAAAAAAAAATACTACAAAATACTGTTTTATTTAGTAAAACAAATCAGCATAGGTACATTAAACTACAACAAATTACTAACTTAGGTAGGTAAGTCACAGACACAACACGAGATATTATCAATTTGTTTCTCAAAATTTATTAAGCACTGTTCAAAATGCTCAGCAGGTAGTAAAATTGTGCCTTCTATTGCATTGTTTTATTTTTTTAAATTAATTTGTATTTTTATGATGATCAATCGATCTACCTAGCCTTTTCCCAACTATGTTTGGGTCGGCTTCCAGTCTAATCGGATACAGCTGAATTCCAATATTGTACATGGAGCGACTGCCTATCTGACCTGCACATTCCACGGGTAATACGATACTCCTTGGTAAGACTGGTTGTCAGACTTTCAGGCTTCTGACGAGCCGTAACAACTCTCAAAGATCTACGAATGACAGCCGGGACCAACGGCTTAACGTGCTTTCCGACGCACGGAGGAGTTTCAAGGAGTCATTTTTGTATTTTTCTACTTATATGCAATGAAAATTGTAGAAAACATGCCGAAATATTCCGAATATGATCAGTAGAGTTCAGGTAAAATATGCAGTTACCTGCAAAAAGCATGTTTGTATTTGCATATATTAATGTTGAATACTTACGGACAGCACTAGGTTCCCAGCCCACAAACTCGCCGGTCCTTTCATTCTCTTTTATCAGCCAGTCATGCAATGGGGCGAAGTACTCAAGGACTCCACTGGCATCCATGTTCCGCTGTCCAGTTAGCACTTCCATCGCATCAGGCCAAGGTCTTGAAGAACCAAGCTGGAGCATTTTACTGTAAGGGAATTTTGAAAAATATTAATATTATTATTTCAGTACAAAAAAAATCTTAGAAGTGAGAAAAGAGATTTGTAGGAAATCATAATCCATATTATTCTTTTCCTCCTGCGGATATCGTAAGGCACACTAAACAATGATCAGTAAGAGATGAACGATTAACAAAAATAATGTCAATATTTATACCGTTTTTAAACATAACATTCTCCCCGACCAATATTTCGTAGGGGTTGATTTATATTAAAGAGTGCCTCCGCTGTCAGCGCCCCGGCTTTCATGAATAACGCCGTTGGAAACCGGCAGTACATTGCTGCCGGCAGCCGAGATCAAAAATATCGACTGACGGCACCGCCCGTTTCCATAATTGACACAGGCGGCGCGGCAGCGCGGTGTTAATGGAAACCCTTCCAATATTCAAAATCCCAACTATCTAACCCTAACTAAACTATTTTTTTTTCTAAATATTCTAGTCGTTTTTGGAACTCACTGGCCGCTGCCGTGACACCGCTCGCTTCGCTCGCTCTGCTCGTGCGTAGAGGGTCACCGTTATAACCTAACCTAACCTTTTTTTGCAAGTAAAAATAATTAACCTAATCTAACTAGTTCGGTTCCGGGTAGTACTTAATTACTGGAATATGGAAATTATTAATAATGGGTATATATTAATGGAAAAGACATAATGCCCACCCCGCCTATATATTCCTAATGCCAATTCAGCAACCGGCGCTGCCAGCCAATTCTATTAGGATTCCTGGCTGATTATAAACCGTCGCTGTCTTCTTTGAGATGTACATAAATAATTCCACTAAGAACCGCCAGGTGTTATAAGGGAAAAGCTATTGCAACTCACCCCAAAGCGTCTCCAGCCTCAGTGCTTTTATATATATCGCAGTTGGAAAGTAGCTTGGTCTGGTCTCCGGTGTCGTACTCGCCGGCTAGCTGGCACAAGGAACGGTGGAATTGGAACTGAATAATGAATGAGATGTAGTACCTGAAAAGTTAAGTTTAAAATTTATTACAGTTTTTGATTTATAATATTTACTGGCAGTAGCTAGTAGTGATAGCCTAGTGGTGTGACCGCCAGACTGCCAAGTGTCTCGAGTTCGAACCCAAGACCTCTGAGTTTTCGGATTCACGTGCGTATTGTATAATTATCACTTGCTTCAAAAACGGTGAAGGAAAACAAAGTGAAAAAAATCAGTGGGAAGTGGATTTGTCGACGGCATGTGAAGCCAAGTGGCGGCGGCTTTTTATAACTCTGACACCAGGTTAGTCACTAACTAAACGAAAAGAAGAAGAAGATTGGCAGTATAGCCTTGTGATAAGGCTGGTCCAAGAAACCAATTGGACCAAGTTGTAACAATACTGTGTTCTAGTATAAAAGGTGCCAGTGAGGACACAAGACTTTTACTTTGTTTTTAACTAAAGACAGCAGTTTACACTTGCATCCTTAGAGTACCAGGCTTATATACTTAGAGTTGATAGACTGGAGATTTGTATCATTTTCTATTTTATAAAGTACCTGGTACTTTGTTGACAGGCCTACACTGTCCCCGCATACCTATTAACACTGTAATTTGAAAACATTGTAAAAGCCATTTATTTTTAGAAGAGTAACCGTGGATTTTCTTTTGCTCTTCTCCATAGGAAACAACCAATTGGAATTGTGCACCTAGCTTCTGACGTTTCATAAGTGTACATGTAGGTTAATGTTAAATTTAATATTTTGATTTGAGACAGTAACATATTCTCTACACATTTAATTGATATTCACATAACAAGATTTTAGAGAACTTCCTCACCTCATATACTCCACATCAGCAGAGATATGGTACTTAGCAGTCGGATCGAAGTCATCTTCAGTCCTGGGCGCCGGTGGCTCAACACCCTGGAGAGCCTCTCTCAGTTGCCAGTAGTGGCAGTTGTAATCCTCAGTTGACGTAGTGCCGCGGAAGACGCCGTAACGGAATAGGTCGAGGAGGTACCCGAAAGGTAGGAAGACTATCTTTTCCAAACCCTGAAATGAGAGAAAACGTAGATAGAATATACTTTACTGTACACCAAAATACACAACTCTTACGCCGCTATGTTATGTTATTAAATTGTAGTTGACAATCAGAAAAATAGACTGAATCGGAAAGGAATGTAAACAATCAATCTGCCTAGTCTTTTCCCAACTATGTTGGGATCGGCTTCCAGTCTAGCCGGATGTAGCTCAATACTGGTATTTTACATGGAGCGACTGTCTAACTAACCTCCACAACCCAGTAACAGGGTGCTACGATACCCCTTGGTAAGACTGGTTGTCAAACTTTCGGGCTTCTGACGACCCGTAACGACTGTTAAAGATCCACGAATGACAGCCGGGACCAATGGCTTAACGTGCTTTCCGAGGCACGGAAGAGTCTCGGTATGTAAAGATGGATAGCGTAGCTTAACCTGATGGATGTGTGCAGCTGTTATTACTTAGCCACGAGCTTCTCAGTAAGGAATGTAAATTTATAATAATGTATATTATTAAGAAGTCTGTCGTAACCTGGAAAGAAGCGACTAGTAGCCTTTTTTTTGGTTCGGAAATTATCAAATAACTTCTCCCGCTCTGGGCGGAGCAGGAGGGCGTGTCAGACTGTTGTCAGTTGCCTGTATGTTGCCAGGGGCCGCAGTAACCGTTTCGGACAAACCCGCGACCCCGGCAGGCATCGGCCCTAGCCTATTAGCCTGGATATCATTCTGGTTTGATAGTAACTAGTAGATCTAGCGCAGCTTTATGGATTCGACGATCATACAGAAATAAAACTTACCATTTTATAAAGCTGATTGATGTTAGATTCAATATCATCAGGTCCATCTTCTAGCAGACCCATCACTCTCAAGTGCTTAGGTGTAGCTACTGAAAGGGCGATGACGTCACCAACAGCTTCATGGAAACCTGGAAAATAAAATAAAAAAGGATATATAGACAGTTCAGGAAAGGATCATGTTTTCATTTTCATATCGTTCTATCTTTTTAATCCCAAGTTATGCGTTAAAAAAGGTAAAAGCATCAAAGCAGTCATTATATTTCTTCCAGTTGATAAATCTTATTTACCAGGATTAGCTCCGGCCCTGTAAATGATGGGCTGATCTTTGTATTGTAGGTAGTACTGGATGTGACCCATCTCGTGATGTGTGGTCTTGAAGAAGGCATCCGTGATTGTAGTGCACTGCTTGATCCTGATGGAGAAAGAATATATTTATAAGTGTTAGTGTTCGGAATAGATCATTAACTAGGTGTATAATTTATTCACGTTACGAAAATGCTTCTACTAGGAGAAGGTTAAAATAGTGCTTATAATTATTTTGCAGGTATAAGATAGATAGATGATACATTGATGATGTATTTAATACCTTCAATATTGGAGTTTATTGTTATACGTTGCTTAAATTTATTTATAAGTTAGATAAGATTGACTAGTAGAGAATGTCTTGTGGCATTAAGTTCGCCTAGTACCACTACTGTACATGAAGTTTAAATAAATAAATAAGTAGACAAAAAAAATGTTTTAAAATCGAAACGTACCTAAAATCTTCGCCATCAAAGAAGTCCCATGCCGAGGCATGGCAGACCATGTCGCGGCCATCATTAGGCTTCTCAATGATCGACCTCTCCCAGAACAGTTCCGGCATGCCACTGAGGCTCAGAGACGTGAAGAACTCTTCAGCAGTCTCGAAGAACTTCAGCGCTGTGTAGTTCTGGAAAATTTAAAATATTTTTCATAGTATATTATAGGTCTGGTTCCTAACCAGGATTTGATTAGGGCATTCGCTCCCTATCCATTTACAACAATGAAAATGGATAGGGAACCTGATTCAATTTTACAATTATACGTAAAAAAGGTAAAACGTTATAAAAATGATGCTACTAGAAATTATGGTAAATATTTTCTAAAGCATCATTTTTACAAGGGTTATGTGGTGTAAACAAAAACAAAATGATAATCTTTTTACCTGGGCTTGTAAAGCAGCTGTGACGTCAATATCAGGCTTATCAGGGTACGGCCTGGTGAACTTCTCCACATTATTCCAAGATTGAGCCCAAATGTTACCTGCAATAGATATTAATATTATTGCAGTAAATTTCTTATGCTGCTTCTTTGACTTGAAATATATTTCTTGTATCCCTTTAGGCCCTGGTAGTCTTTTGTTAACAATTGGGAACGAAACCAGAATCACCGTTCTAGCTAAACACGTTTTTCACTATACGAATAAGAATTTCGCCAAGTAGTGAAAAATACGTGCGCAGACGCCTACCCTCGCGTTGTGACGTCTTAGGCAAATTATATCCTGCCTCAAAATTATTATAATAAGAAAAAATAATTATTATATTAGATTAAGATATGTACGCTATCGCAATAGGTTAACCTGTAATGATAGATGTAAGTTGGAAAAATAAATAAATAAATACGACCTATATTTTGCGTGCTCAACCATTACTCTAGCATTAAAAATGTTGTAGTTATTAGCGATTGAAATCTTACATACTTTTGACGGTCACAAATGTTGAACTACCAGTACTCCAAGTGAAAAGACGTTTTCACAATAATATGCTATCCCAATAAACTATGATAATTTTATCATGAACTTAAATAATATCTGTAAATTATGCCGGGACTTTCTTATTTATTGCTATTTTGAATAGACAGACATAAGGAACTTTCTAGAATGAAAAGAAATCATTTCTATACTTTGTCTTACCCAGCAAATGCGCAGGTATAGGTCCTTTAGCTGGCACCACGTGCTCTCCATACTTGAGTCTCAGGTGCCTCCTAACGTAAGCGTGTATCTGTTGGTACAGAGGCTTGATCTGGGCCCAGAGGGACGCAAACTGGTCTTCACTGTCATCTGACTCGTACTCGCTCAGCCACCATTCTGCTACGCTGTCATATCCTGAAAAAGTTTAAATGGCGTTTATGGGAGAAACATTATGTGAATAGAAAACGTTACGTCACGATTTATTTATAATGGTCAATCAAAAACATGAAATTACAGATACGTTAAAGTTAATCTCTTCTGTAAGAATCGAAGGAATTACCCAGGGGCAAGAGCATTATAATTTATGATGGTATGAAATCCTAAACCAGTGAGTTATGTAAAAATATCGAAGCATCTCTTCATTCGTAGTTAATTGGTGAACTGCTATGTGAGACACAAATAAAAAAATATAACATTGCACGCATGTAATCCCCAAAAGCATCAGCAACCGTATTTAATAACCCTCATTTTGCAGATATTTAGCGTAATAATTACGCTTGCCGGGGTTCATCCGTGGAAGGGCGTGCAATCTTTGCACACCGAGACTCCGCCGTACCTCGGAAAGTACGATAAGCCGTTGGTTCTGGCTGTCATTCGTGGATCAGCCTTTCCAAGGAGTATCGTATTACCCAGTAACTGGGTTGTATAGGCAGTCGCTCCATGTAAAGTACTGGTATTTAGCTGCATCCGGTTAGACTGGAAGCCGACCCCAACATAGTTGGGAAAAGGCAGATTGATTTTAATTTTGAAGTTATTATTACTTCCTATGAAAAAAAGATGAAGAAACAAACTATTCAAGAATTTACCGTTTAACTTAGCAGCCTCGTTGTTCATAGCAACATACTCAGTGAAGTTGCCCTTGGAAGCAGCGCCGGCGACCCTGTGCCACTCCAACCAGGTATACTTCAACTCCTCAGGGTCGTTGCTATTTGCAAAGATCTCTGTCACCTCTGGAATTAAGAAAATTATGTTGCAATAATTGTGAACGAGCTATATGCTTATATCAATAGTGCAAAGATAAAATATAATAATTATTGAAAGAAGTTTGAAGAGCTAAAGACTACAAAAAAGTAGTTAGCCATATGTATGTAATATAAGCACAAAGTAAACATTGATTGAATCAAGAATGGCTCATTTTCATTCGTCGATATACAGCAAGCGGGGACTCCTCGTAGTCGGGAGTAAAAGTCTTATGTCAATAATGCGGTCAGTACACCATCTGCAGGGAATCCCTGTAGCGGGCGTAGCGATGAAATTCATCGGTCGGTAAAAAGCGTACGGAGACCCACACCCAATGAAAATGAGCCTTCAAAGCAACTGCCAAACGTGCGGTTCAGGTTTTCAATATACAGCAATCGTTCATTATCGACTAATGAAAATTGATCCCCGAATACAGGCCCTAATGGCACGCTTTACACAAATCTTCAGCACCCACATACAATACCTACCAATCGATCAATGAAAATGAGCCTTAATTTGGGTTTCCTCTGTTCCGTATCAAGTTTCCTCTGTTCCAGATCAAATTTCCTTTATTCTGTATCAAGTTTCCACAACTAGATTGTACTTCCAGACCTATAAATTACGCAGGTCCTCACCGGACACGGCTGTTTCGGGAGGTTCCTGCACAGGACACGCCCGGGTGTCATCATTGTGTGGATCGCCCGGAGGACACGGTGGAGCATACGCTGGAGGTCTGCCCAGCTTGGGCGGAGCATCGCCGTGTCCTAGTGGAGGCGATCGGCGGCGGTGATCTCTCGCGTCCGGCCCTGGTTCAGGCCATGGTACGGAGCGAGAGGAAATGGGAGGCCGTCACCTCCTTCTGCGAAGCGGTAATGCTCGCGAAGGAGGAGGCGGAGCGCGTGAGGGAGAGGCAAATTTCGCGCCCTCACGCCCCTAACCGCCGCAGGAGGAGACGCCCAGGGCGTCGGGAATCGCGAGGCGATTTCCGGCCACCGTAGGCGCGGGCTTGCGGGCGGTGAGCAATGGGTAGCTCACCGTCCGATAAGGACCAGGCTCGGGTCGACGGCGCGTTGTGTTCCACGCGCGCCTCTAGGAGATGCCAGCAGAATCGATGGGGACCGCTAGGGCCGATGCCTGCTGGGGTTGCGAAGAAAACCGAGAGGGAGATCGTGGCCCCCGGCAACAGGGCAACGGAAGGAACACGGATGGGTTTTAGTCAGTAAGAGTCTGACACGCCCTCCCGCTCCGCCCAGAGCGGGAGAAGTTATTTGATGATTTCCCACCCAAAAAAAAAAAGACCTATAAATTAAAGCTACGCCAACTCACCTGGTTCAACATGCAGATCACACTTGGTTCTATCCTTAAAGTCACAGATAGTGGCCTTAGCATACGTCGACTGCATGTTACTGATGGCACTGATCAGTCTCTCGTTCAGGTCCTCGGGAAGAGCAGATGTACCGAGCTTGGTATACTTCTCGAACATTCTCTTGAGGTCTCGGTCTTCATACTCATGCCAGAGGTAGCTCATCGTCTCTTTCCAATACTCTTTCTCTTCTTCTGCCAGCTCTAAAGAAACTGCGAGCTGGAATTAAAAGTATTTTGGATCAATGACCCAACATCTTATTGGTGTTTTTGAGATCAGACATCTTGATCCCTCGTGGGGTCAAAATAACGATAGTTAGGTTAATATCAAAATCCTAAAAATAAGAACAATTTATCCATATTTAACCAGTTTGGGACAATAATGACAACGTTCGCGGTCGACAAGAGACAAAATTAAGTAAAATAATGAAAACAAGATTCGCGATGAGACAGATTCGTCTAACCAATAATTATTACACGAATTTTCTAACGCACATTAAACATCAGGAACAAAAAAGTAGGATTCTCTAACAAAACTTGCCATTCGATCTTCATTATGCTTCGTAATATTACTCTCATAGTCCCACGACGCAATGGTCTTCTTATTCTTAGCCTTGGACATCAGTTCATCCAAGTTCCTCATGTAGTCCCTGCCGGCCGCTTCCTCGGCCGCTCTTTCCACCGACCTCCCTCGGGCAGCCACGATGAAGACTGAGGCGATGGCGCCCACCAGGGCGAGCTCACCGATGATCTTCATTACTAACTGAAATAAGTTTGATAATGGTTTAGCCACACAACATCTGGCTTAAGAGTTTAAAAGTTACGCTAAAGATTATGAATTACACAGATTGACATTTACTAATTAGCAATGTTGGGTAGAAGCGTATTTTAGTCAATAATAGTATCATCATAAAAACACAATGTAATAAGGATGTGGGTAGTGTAACATTGATTGCCTCAAAACGTAATCAATGATCAATCGATTATGTTCTGAAGCATCGCAATCTAAAACAAAAACTATAAACTAGAATAGCCAATACTGATTAAAAAGAAGATAATCAATTAGAACATGCTACTCCATTCAGTACAAAACTACATAGCAAAGAACTTGCTAACACAAATCAAGAAATACAAAACAAAAAATCAGACCAACCTACAAGATCACACGGTTTCACAAATGGGAATGACGAAAACAATCTCATATCAATGCATAAATACTTAAATACTGATGGCTCCGTCTCAAAACTCGGACAAAACAACGTGTCAAGGAGGATGGAAAGGTGAATGATCCAACCAATATTGTTGGCGGCAAATTGAGCAGAACGGATGGGAAAAAATGTGAAGATAACCTCGGTGTAGCCTACACTTGCGGTATTGTAATTACTGATAGACTAGTCGACAGCAAAATGTAAGCTGAACCTTCATCAGATTAGAATTAAATTAGGACCAACCTATGGAAGGCGCGTAATCAATCGTTGCTCGGAGTAGATTTGCAGATTGGAAGCTTAATTTAAAGTACAATTAGCTGAATTAAATCAATTTGAAGCCCAGTCTAGCCTATTGGCTATTATTATTCAATAATAGCATTAAAATGAAAGAAGTGTCGAATTTTAAATACAAGTTAAGCAACTGTTTTACCTCAGTTATGTTATGGATGTATTCTATACATACACGTAAAGTTTTTTATTTTATTTATCTTCATAATAATATTGGGCGTAATTCGTTATGTTGTATTTTGCAACAGTTTAAGTGGATCAGTATTATCATTATAATCTGTCCTATCTAACACATCTTTGTGTTATCTCAATCTGTCACGTGAGGTCATCAATAATTTAGATCGGAATGAAAAAAGTCGTATTGCTATATACGAATCACGAAAATTCTCGACCAATTTAAAAAAAATATGGTTATTCTAGAAAAAGTTGCGAAATGCTTGTTCTTGGCTTTTACATATATTTTTCTATCAATCATTGTTTTTTTCTTGAGTAAAAACACTGAACTTGTTTCATATGATGTGTGATACTATTCGTACTTACAAATAAAACCTTTTTGGCAGTCTGACTGCAATATCCGCAAGGCATCTTCCTAATATCTTTTTTAGTTCTATTTATTTTAACCATCAGTAAAGATTGTAACTTCCACGATTTTATCACTGCTACACACAGAGCCACCTCAAACTCTCAAGGTACTAAAACCAGTGGTTCATACTCGAAAACATTAATTATTATGTAAATTAATTACCAACGTGTCATGCTTTTAAGATTTCAAATGTTTTGTGTGACGAGAAAATTGTCGCCGAAACAAATGAGGCGAGTGGACGGTTCAGGCTAAATGTAGCATGAAAAAAAAACAACAATATTACCTAGAGGCCGAAACCCAAAACGGCGGTCGGATCAAAATCCGGGCGACTGGAGAATTGGAGGTACCATCGCGGAAACCCATAACTAACCACTTTAAAAACAAAATCCCGAGTACACGATGACCACATCTGTTACCGCACCGGTTCTGTAGCGGTCGATTGCTGCAGGCAAGAATAGTCCTTACGGTGGTTAGTTAAGGCTTTCCGTGATGGTACCTATCAGCGCCGCACTCCACCAGGTCACTGATCGTAACGGTTCTCAGCAGAGATAGAGCGTTGAAATTTGAACTGCCTCGTTGGTCTAGTGGCTGCAAATGCAACTAATGAGCGTGGGGCTCTAGGTTCATTTCACAGGTTGGACAGTGTTATTGAGTTTTACTATCAAAAGAAATGTCTTATTAACAGCTCGAAGTCTAGGTTTGTGCCCTTTTTTTGACAATATACTCTCTCCATATTATTTGAGTGTTAGGTACATACACACACACACATCACATTACATCCTGTACTATAAACGAGCAATATTTGTAAATATGTTTGTATATACATATATTTGAACTCACGTTCTCGAAATTGGCTCTAACGATTTCGATGAAAGTTGCAATTTATGGGTTTACGGGGGCGAAAAATCGATCTTGCTGGTCTCATATCTGGGAAAATTTGTTTTCTCCGTATTTTCACCCAAGCAGAGCTCGGTCGCCCAAAGTTTGGAACAAGATAATGAATAATGACATGAGAATAAAGACATGGCAGTATGGAATAAGTATGTACTATACATAGATTAGTATGAACTTTCCTCTAATATTAAATGAGCATTCTGTATTTTCACCAGAGCAGAGCTCGGTCGCTCAGGTACTGACTAGTAAAATGTGTAACTAGATATTATAAAACACTGTCTACCTCGTCACGAAATACAGGCGTAATGTTTTGTAATGTAAGGTCAGAAGTACGATGGAGATACTGCAAATAACCTGGTTGTCCTCAAGACTCAAGACAGATGAGATAAAGATATGCAATGCAAAACGTAAAGATAGCAAAAACTTACTTAGCACTTGTTTGCAAACTTATCAAGACACGAACTGGTTATCAAACCACAAATGGTAAGTGTTATATAATTAAAATAACACATAACATCACGCCTGTATTCCCCGAAGGGTTAGGCAGAGGAGCACGAATAGTATCTACACCCACATTTTGCCAGTTATGTTTAAGGCTGCTTTCACAGCTGCCAAGGAGACCCGCACGGCCCACCTGCACACGGGAGACCCGTACGGGTAGCGCCCGCAGTGCTCTGAAACGAGGGAGTTAGTACGATACGGTTGCCAGCGTTGTACGGGCTCTACCCTGCCTGGATCGCGTACGGACCAACCCGCGTCGTTCTGAAAGAATGTTCCAGCGCCTCACGTGTGTCTTCGTTCCGGGACGTGTACGGGCGGCCCGCACGGGTCTCCCGGACAGCTGTGAAACCAGCCTGTAATAAAATAAGGGACGAGTCTATTGACATCAACCGAGCACAAATCCAGACACAATAACGCTATAGTGAAGTGACGACGTCTACGACCTCAATAGCCTAAACATTGTCCGTCTTATTACAAAAAAATGCTTAAGTTCTGGTTTAAACCAAGACTTAAAGGTCTACGATTGTTACGGTATTAAAGCTAGTACCAGGTTCAAAATGTTTTCCAATTAACCCGGGCCTACACCATGAATTACCTGCTTAATTAAGTACAACCCTAACCCACTGCAAAAACAATACAAAGAAATTCAACATTCTTTCCTCGATTCTACACAGATAATTAGGATTGAAGTAGCAATTAGTTTGAGGTCGGCTTATTAAATCAATAGAATTCTCCTAGAATAATACATCCATTCCATTCTATCAATGTTTCTACAACAAGATATTATTTTTAAAAGGAGCCCGGGTTTTCTATGCCCGGTTAATGGGTAATATGAATTAGCACAACGCCCCTTGTAAAAACCTAAGCATGACAAAGTAAGCTTTTATAGTTTCTATCGTCACGATATTTTTGTGGACGTGCACGCCATCACGATAACACAGCGAAGTAAAATGTACGAATATGAAGTCGCTTTTCAATTCCCGTCCACGATAACTTTATAACATGCACGTTATAACGTGTCGATACGTGACTTATAATCTTATTCCAACCTCTGTACAACATGTATGCAATAAACTGATTTGATTTGATTTTCTTGATATCGTAGCACACCAAACCTTCCTCAATCCTGCACAAATAGCACCAAACGTCCTAGGTACATACCTAGGACGTGATGATTAAGAACTAATTTTTTGTAGACCTCAACTGTATAATCGTAAACGTGGACGTCCACGATAACGTGACGTGTGGAATTATAAAAGGGCATAATGTCGCAGGCTTGCAATGTAGAATCTTGTAATATATCCTATTTTTATATATAATTCTTCAGTACGTCTTTATATCACTGAACTCCTCCTCCCTCCTCCTTGGCAGGACTAATTTTGATGAAATTTCTATCTGCAGCTGCCGTATGCTACTTTCTGTTATAATTTGCTGTCGGGTATACGTACTTATATATATAAAAATCATTTTAAATTCGATGCCTCAAAATGTATACCACGCTCTTGCGTTAGCGCATAAAGCGGACAACATTCGTCTTGTTAAATATTCTGGTTTAGTATTCATAAGCGTTACAAAACATTGTTAGTCAAATATTTGTGACAATTTCATGCAATATGTGTATTTTTGTACTTCTCTCTTAAAGAATAATATATGAAAACATTCGATGTAACGGAGTAGGCCCAACCGTAGTATTGCGTTAGTGTTCAACCTAATTTGTTTGCCATTTTGTGTTATCAGTACAAAGAAGAGAATTCTAGAAACGCACCGTTTGTGTAAAAAGAATTGACCTAATACTTTTTGACTACCAAATAAAACCTCTAAAAATTCTGAGCTTTGAACAAAATCACTAAAATTAATAACAGAATATACACAATTAATACTTACAAGACAACACTTTTGTTCTTTCGGCAATGTCATGCCTCGAGACCGAAATGTTCAAAAAACTTTAAGCTATACAACACATTTACCCAAAACTATCTTTTATTGCACAAAACACAAAGCACATTATCCTTTTTACGATACCATGAATTTAATAAATAAATTCATGTTCTAAGCGGGATGTTGAATCACGATCAACTTTGATGACACTTGGCACAATAATAAGGATGTTAGCAGCAATCTTTTTAATTCCAACTAATTACTTAATATTATGAGGAAAATGAAGTTTTTCTTTGTTTCTACAATGAAAAATCTTTTATTTTTAGTTTTATTCTTTCTTTTACACCTTTTATTTTCATGACATGTGGTCGTTTACTAAAAAACTACTTTTGTAAACAAACGCTAATGTATATCTATTTACCTACCTTGATTTTTGGGCATAATAATAGATGGAAATAATACTGCAATATGTTTGGATTTAGAAAATAATTGGAAAAAAAGACCCTCAAATGTCCAATCCAGACATCGCCTAACGCAAACCAGAGCCGTACTTTTTGGTTCAACATCATCATGAAAGCGAAATACTAATGGGTAATATCAATAATATTGCGATTCTATTGCATGTTCCTTGATTGTAAATTCCACAAAATACGCAGGCATACAAGTTTGATTCAGTCCAGCGTAATGCATTTTGGATTCAAATTAAATCCAAGAAGGCATACAAGCATAGGGGCAAGGTTAAAACCAAGCGGTAAAATACATAGAATAGAATTTGTATAAACATGGCAAAATATGTGATAAAAATAATTTCAAACACAAAACAAAATATCTTCTTTTACAAAAAGTGATATTGGTACCCATATATGCTGAACAATAAAATCTTCTGCTATTTAACTTCTTCCTCAATAAATTTTGGCACTAAAGTATTTCACTACTCAGGTAAACCTTCAATCAGTAACTATGTTTTCTCGAACAATTTAATCATCAGTCCTGTGCCTTGTTCCGCTTACATTCTGTTGTGTTCAGCTTCAAAGATGAACTTCTGAATGAAGATGTCAAATCCTGTCAATTTTCTCAACTGCTCACAAAACCACCAAAAATATCATAGGAGTTAGTGATCGTCCCCAGCATATTTGGCGTAGACTTAATTACTGTCTATAAAAAAGTTGCCCCAAACATGTCTCATTTCTGTATAAAGATCTTTCCCACAGTACCTATTTTACATCTTTTTTGTTAACTCTCCTGTCCACGATCACGCCAACGTTCATGTGCAATATTTATTTATGTCACCAGTTATAAAAATAAAAGACTTACCGCCTGTTCCTGCTGCTATCAAATCCACACTACTACTTGAGACGGGATGCGATACGTATTTATCTAAGGCACTCCATGAATGATAATCTGTCTCAGTTGAATTACTGATACTGATCTTACTGATACATGTTTTAACCAGTTTTGTTTGTTTGTAATCGAAACAGTTTGCCTGCCATTGGGGTCCTGTAAAACCAGTTTGCAATTTTAACATGGATTAATACAAAATGGTTTTGTATTCAAGTTTTATTCGGAATACTCTGCTTTAGTTCATCTTGAGCACAAAAAAAGACTAAATTGATTCAAATTCCGAACCCATTATCCTTATCCCTAAGTTTATTGGATACCAAACCAACAGACTGGATATTGGTAACCTGATATTTTTATCCCCTTCGGACACGAGGGCCAGAGAGCTTATTCTCTTACAATTCTCATCATAAAGATATACTTTTAACAATAAACAGCACAGCAGTATCAAACTAGTTTGGTCTTCAACTAGATTCCCGTGTACTTGTCATTGGCTCGATTCCAAACGTGTTTGCTTTGCACAAATACATTCTCTAGGTTTTTCCTTAAAACTTAACGTGTGAGGAATCAAAATATTTAATAAAGTGTGTTTACTTGTATAGCCTTGAACCTGACATTGTCATGGTGATTCAATGTGAGAATCGTATTTAATATTTTTTTGTTAGAATCTTGACGAGCACACCCCGCAATTAAGCCAAACGTAGATAAATATGTTGGCTTTCGCACTTCTCTAGATGAGCCGTTTAAGCTGATAACTTTTAACTTTTCTGTTTATAGAACAGAACTCGAAGAAACCCGACATGTTATAGTTGTTATCGCTTGTTTCTGTATTTATCTCTTTGGTTTTAACTTCATCACTTACAATTCTTTCACCATTAAGAGGATCGATTATTCCCATTTACAACACAACATTTGACAAAATTCTGAGAAAATTTAATCTCTTGTCATCTTTGTTATCATAGCACGGGCTTTGAACCCACTTAATTTTATTTAGCGTTACTCGTATCTGTCTATTGATAATTCGATAAGAGATGATTTTATCTTTTTCTTATTCTACTATCATAAGACTGATCTGGCTGTTTTGTCAAGTTGTTGTTATGTTACGTAAAACCCAGGTATTTAATCTAGGAGATAAGTATAACACTGTATAAACTACTCTCTGGAGCTCATAGTAATCTACAGGTAAGAATGCACCGTCATAATCATCATGTTTTCCTCCGAAAGGCGACCAATACTGGTCTAAGGCTTCTCCCAAGACATAGATAATACACTATAAATTCATCCCCAAGGATTGCCACAATGATGGGTGCCCCGCTACCCACATCGAACTAATTCTTTTGTCCCTTTCCAGTTCGGCAGCTCAACTTGTGTGGGGCCTACCTACACTACAAATTACAATACACTCGTCGCATAACTTTTCGGCTTGTGCGGAATTTGCTCCTCCTACTGCCACTTAAATTTTGCATTATTTCAGGCTGTCTCGGTTACCTTGGTTTTCCTGCGAATGGCAAATCTAATCATTTCTGATTCCTTCATTCAGGGAAACTGCAAAGAAGATGAACATACATCTTCTAAAATAAAATTTCAAAGATTCCTTATAAAAAAACATTTATTATGAATACTGTGTTGCTTGTCTGCTATAAATTAGACTAAGTGTAGTAAGTACTCAACGCGTCACGACTCTGCCGGTTCTTGTGTCTCTGGTTTTGTCACCTCCTTAGCGCTTAAAGCGGCCCGCTGTTCCGCTGTGCAGTATTCTAGAAGGAATTAAAAAGGAATATTAGAAGGTTTTTCTACGCATTGACGGTTAGTTGAAGTTATTTTAAAAGCTTACCATAATACCACCATTGTAAAAGGGTAGTGTATTTAAGGAGAAAATAGAACTAACCATGTAGATAGTTATCTACCAGAGAACGTTGTATGCCTATCTTGTAAGGTTACATGTTGTGATCAGAAATCATTGAACCAAATAGAGCTGGAACCAACAAAGGTAACATCACACTAGTGACATCTGTACAGTTACATGAAGAACTACGTCAAGTGTCAACTAGCGAATTAAACGTTGTAGATGGCGTTGGCGTTGTTGTACTAACTGACTTCGAAAAATGTTACATCACGAAAACAAAGATTATCAAGCAAAATTATGCAGTAATACTAACGTGTTTTACTAGGTTCCCATCCGATATATTCTCCAGTGCGTTGGTTCTCTGCCGTCAGCCACTCTTGTAGAGGCCTGAAGTACTCCAGGAGACCATCAGCTTTCATTTGTCGTTGGCCAGTGAGGGCCTCCATCGCGTCAGGCCAAGGTTTTGATGAGCCCATCTTGAGCATATTGCTGTGAAAAATAGAATGTTATTGTTTTTTTTTTTCTGTTATGAACTGAATACTCTAAGCAGTCTAAGCCACTGTAGGGTGTAAATCTTGCGAGAGCATATGCACTGCATATTGCTTGCACCGGAAACTAATGCTACTATGATAGAAAAAGACTAAGGTTAGGTTTTAGTCGATAAGAACGTGACACAACCCTTGAATACTTTGCAATTTTTTTGTGTGCGCACCGGAGAAAGACCCTAATAAAAAAGCATTACAATGCATGCCGCATTTCATTCGCTTGTACAAACTAAAAACCCGTTTAGACGCAAACAATTAGTTTTCCGTAAAGAAGCTTTCCATATCCATGGCATCTTTTAACCATCAAAATAATAAAGCAGGAATAACTTACGACAAAGCGTTTCCAGCGGCAACACTCTGGTAAATGTCGCAGTCCACCAGCTTCTTGTTCAGGTCCTCGGGCACGTACTCGCCAGCCAGCTGGCAGAGCGCGCGGTGGAACTGGAACTGCACTATGAAGGACACGTAGTATCTGAAATGTCAAGAAAGAGTTTTTGCAGAACGTGTTTTATGAGAGAATGAATTCATAAAATATTGTCTATTGCGATATTTCTTATTGAATAGGTACAGTATTGTTGGTCTTTTATACCATAGATACGATTAAATACTTTTTCTTTCCTTATCAACTGCGTGTCAAAATCACAACCAGCCACATGTTTTAGCCTCGAGGCCCTTGTCAAGACAATCGAGGATCATCACCTATAGTTGTGCACCAAAAGCGCCCTACTTAACTCGATCACCCAGCTGCTACTAGCTTAAACTCTTTTCTTGTAATTACATAGCTTATCTTCCTCACCTCGCATATTCCACATTAGCCGACACATGGTATTTAGCAGCCGCATCAAAGTCTTCCTCAGTCCTGTTGATCGGCGGCTCCACACCCTGCAGCATTTCTCTGAGCTTCCAGTAGTGACAGTTGTAGTCCTCAGGAGGAGTAGAACCTCGGAACACGCCGTAACGGAACATATCCAGGGTGTATGCGAATGGCAGAAATACGATCTTGTCTATACCCTGGAATATTAGTGAGAAACATTATTAATAAAAATAAATACATTTAACGATATCTTTGCATGAAATAAAAATAAAATTAATATTGCTATTTTGAGATTGTTTGTTATCTTATCAATAATATGAAGAAGTAATCTATGTTTAGAATTCTGAACTTCATCATCATCATCATCATTCCAGCCGAAAGATGTCGACTGCTGGATATAGGCCTCCTCTAAGTATCGCCATATTGGTCTTCTCGCATCCAGCTAATTTCGGATTTCTCATTAGAATAATTTTATAAAAGTCTCATCTCACCATTTTATAAAGCTGGTTGATTTCAGTCTGTTCATCTTCAGCGTCGCCCGTACTTAGACCAACGCGTCGGAGATGTTTAGGAGAAGACACTGACAGAGCAATCGTGTCTCCTACAGCCTCATGGAAACCTAAAATAATACCGGAGTATTAGAAGTTACTATGGAAAGTTCATAGCAATGTGGTAGGAGAGGAGGAGAATGCGATAGATTAGGATGGTCACATAATATTGTACTTATAATATACTGGTTATAGAGAAAGAATTAGATGGAGAGATAATTATGTGGAAAATGTTAGGATTATTTTTAAAGATTTATATCAATGACGTAATACAATACTTATGAAGACGACAAAGTGAAAAAAAAAGACCTAATAGAAGTACAAATTGTAAATCCAAATCGTCCGTTGAGGACATACAAAAATAGAAGCTTAACAATGTAGGTAAGTATGTTTGTGACAAGTCATTCCGTACAATACAAACTAAGTAATGGATCAGTTTAAGAAGGTACAGGGCCAAATGATGAAGAAGTTAATTCGTTCCCAAATTCCAAATACCTGGATTGGCACCCTCCCGAAACTGGAACGGTTGATGTCTATACTGCAAGTAATATTGGACATGACCCATTTCGTGATGCACCGTTCTAAAATTTTCTTTGTTGATCGATGTACACATTTTGATCCTGGTATAACAAATAAGAATTAGTTACCTGGGTTAGCTCCATCCCGGAATACAAATGGTTGATGTCTATACTGAAGGAAGTATTGAATATGTCCCATTTCATGATGTGTAGTTTCAAAGTACTCGTTATCAACTGATGTGCACTGTTTGATCCTTCAAAATTAAGCCAAATAATAATGTTAGTTGAAATTTAGAATTTTTGTTAATTTAGATATATGTATGATGTGTTAGTTTGAGTTACATGTACGTATGTGTAGGTATGTGTAGGTATGTGGTCTATGCAGTTGAGTACATTTATAAAAACACTGGATGGATGGTATAAAATGGATCCATCCCGAAAAGATTAATTTCAATCACTTGTCCACCCAACTCTTACCAGAGGTCGGCCTGGCCCTGAAAATGATCACACTGCGAATATGAATCCGCTGTTTTTATAAAAAGTACCCGAGAAAAGTTGAGTGTTTAAGATTATAGTGACAAGATGACGTGAGAAGACCAGCTAAATCACAAAGGACAATGATGATATTTTAATTTTGTTTGTTGATTCTTAATCAAAATTAGAGTTTTCTTAAATATTTCTTTCTATCTCAATTTCTCCAACGACCCAGTAAACCCAAGTCAATATTCCATTTTACCTAAAATCTTCTCCATCATAAAAGTCCCAAGCGGAGGCATGGCATACGATCTCCCGGTCATTAGGCTTCTCAATGATGGAGTTCTTCCAGAACTTCTCTGGCATCGCTGTCAGATTCAACGACCTGAAGAACTCATCAGACATCTGGAACATCTTGATTGTGGTGAAGTTCTGTTCTTTCATCGTTTGAGTGATGTCAATTTCCTTCTTATCGGGATACGGGCGGGTGAAGGACTCTATGTTGCTCCAGGTTTGAGCCCACATGTTACCTGAAATTTGAATGCAAGGTATTTTAGTAAGAATTGAAAGGAATTAAGTTCCATTTCCCATTTCTTTTCTTTTCTGGGTTTATCTTAAACAGTGTTATTAAGAATTGATTTTCTTGCCTGAATCGCAGTGTTCAAACAATACAACTTCAGATAAAGGAAATGTAAGGAAAAATAACAATTAAACATTCTGTAAAGGAACTCTGCAATAGCCAAAGATTAAAACAAAACTGCATTTAACAAAATAGAACTAAATAATTTCGAACATCATGTCTTTCTTCGGCTATCTGATCTTGTGTGATCTCCGTCACTGAGCTTCTTCACGTAGTCACACTCAACAAAAATACTCAGATCCTCACCCAACAAATGTGCCGGAATGGGACCCTTGGCTGACACCACATGGTCTCCATACTTGTCCCGCAGCCTCTTCCTGACGTATGCGTGTAGCTGCTGGTATAGCGGCTTCACGGCCTCCCACAGCTTAGCCAGCTGCTGCTCAAAGTCATCTACCTCGTATTCTGACTGCCACCAATCAGCTACGTCTTTGAAATCTGAAATTGAAAAGATTGTTCTTAGAATTATAAAATGAATAAAATCAAAGGAATAGCACAAGATTTTGACATTTTGCATTATAGACACACACACAAAAATAGGTAACTTTTCCTCATTACTTAAAATATTAGCTAAATTAAATAATATATAATCATTATAGTACGCAATAGGATTCCAGTACATAACGAAATACGGATGAAGTAAATAGATCCGCCAGAGAAAATTCTACGAAATTCTCAAATAGCTTATTACGTCAGAGACATACCTTACGACATTATTATTACGCAGTTAATTTGTATACCGTGAATTTCAAGAATTCGCATATGTATGTTTTATTAATAAATATGAATTGCCCTATACGACGAGCAGTGGTGGCCCAGTGCGAACGGCCGCGACTTACGAGTCGTAAGTTTGAACTTTGATAGGCACTTTATGTATATTATTTGATAACCACTGCTCTCAAAACGGTGAAGGAAAACAACATGAGGAAACCGGCATGTCCTAGAATAAAAAATTCGAAATCATGTAATATCTACCAACCCGCACTGGGCCCGCGTGGTGGATTACGGCCCACTTCCTCTCACACAGAGGAGACCTATGTCCCAACAGTTAGAATTAGATATAGGTTATGCACATAAACGACTGTGTTGTGGTTGTGTTTGCCGTTCTCCTTTATTTTCATGTTCATCCCAGATCCTGAACGAGTTGTGGACATCAATATTTTAAGGACGATTCCATAGAAACGCCCTTAAAATATTAATCCATGGGTTTTCGTCTACAATTATTTGTCTCCTAGTATTTTATTTATCAAGCGGGTGCTAATAATTAACTTGTTAAAATCTCCGTCATCAACGATAAATGCCTCACCATTCAGTTTAGCAGCCTCGTTGTACAATTTGACGTATTCAGTGAAGTTGTGTCGTGCTTTAGCACCTGCTTCTTTATGCCACTCGATCCAGAGGTGCCTTAGCTCATCAGGGTCTTGACTCTTTGAAAACAGCTCCGTGATATCTGAAATTGGAAATTTTTGAACGAATATTTGAAAAAAAAAAATCAAATAAAATAATTATTTAATGCAAGAACATTTTCGAAATATACGAAGAATTAAATAATCAATAGGGAAAACATCTGAATTATTTAACTAAAAAACCAGTCTTATAGTTCAAAAAACCTGTGTCAAAATTTTTATAGTATCACACCACCTCTATCTCTCCTCTTCACTCCATCTATAAAGATCGTGAAACTTAAAAAGGTTATTTCTAGTAATAGCCGAAGTCGTCCCTTACCTGGTTCCAAAGACAAATTACACTTCGAAGGATCTTTGAAGTCACAAATCTTGGCTGTCGCGTAGTTAGCCTCCATTCCGGACACCGACCTCATCAGCAGTTTGTACTTATCATCAGGTAAGGCCGACACTCCCAGCTGGCTGTACTTCTTGAACATCCTGCGAAGTGTGAAGTCTTGGAAGTCCTGCCATCTGTACATTTTTGTCTCTTCCCATGCTCGCTTCTCTTGTTGGGACAGTTCTAGGCGGATTTGGATCTGGAATGATATGAAAAGAATTATAAGAGACTGTTTTAAAAGACTTGCAAAATAGTGATGTCTTATCTCGTTATTTTTACTAGCAATACGTATTAATATTATAATTTCCTACACCGATACAGAGTCTCACATAGTAACAAATTCATAATGAAAAATATATATTTTTCGAAAGCCATTAACGATCGAAATGCAAAAGTCTATACTTGGAAGCATTCTCCAAGTGATTTTGGACCTTGAAATTAGCATCTTCAAGACTGGAATCTGATTTTGCATCCAGCTTTTCTCAGCTAGGATCTGGCCAAGTCTGCATTTGTCTAGACTAAGTTTTGAAATTAATCTTTCGCTATACTAGTGTGCAATTATAATCATAAAACTGTTCTCCAATTATGACTTATTAACCGTATGAATGTGTAATTAGGCAAAATAATGAAACATCAAGTTTAAATTAAATTTCAGAAGCGGTGAATGTAAAATGGCCATTACAGTTTTTTATACAACTATAATTCTTGATTGATTACTGTTCTCCGAGCACGTGGATTTTAGTCACGTTTCTATCAAAATTGGTTGACAAAATAGTGTCGTATTTTCTTTTTATTTAAATCTTTTTAAAGTATTTTTTTTTCTATTGCCTGAACTGTATTATGTACAGGATACAGATCAGGTTCAGGCAGAAAAACAAAGGTACAAATGGGTTTGTTTATTTTTATGAGCCACGAGTCCCGTGCCAATAAATACACTACAAATATTGTTGCAATAGTTTAATAGCAAGCCCGACGAGAAATACAGATTTATTTATTTTTTTCCTTATAATTTGCTCTGCTCAAAACATTTTAGAAAACGTGTATGTTCGTTTAAAATATCACAGCGCAAGTTTTCAACTGCTCTGTGGCCTTGCCATAACATAAGAGATTTTTATATTTTATATTAGTAAATGTTTTAATTTAGTTTTTTGTCATTTTAATTTTATCTTGTTGTTGTACCCTTACATGGACTATATTTTTTACCTAGCTTTTATACTTAGCTTTTGAAACATCTTTTTTACAATATGGAATGCAATAAATGAATATGAATAAGATGCTGCTACAGACCTTTCTGCAGCTGAGACTCGCTCATGTCCAGAAACAATTCAAGTATTTGACTTACCCATTTCTCCTCATTCTCTTTCGTGATATTGGACGTGTAATTCCACTCGGAGAGACTAGCTCTGTTCTTCCTCTTGCCCATAGCCTTGTCGAGTTGGAAGATGTACTCCCGACCCTCATGTTCCAAGGCTTCTAGGTCAGGATCACGGCCTTGTGTGGCGACCACGAAGACCGCTGCAATGGCCGCGATCAGCAAGGCTCCTCCCCCGATTTTTAGCATCGTCTGGAAGTAAGTAAAAGGTAACTTAATCAAAATGTACGCACTTTTCAAGTATTGCCTTTCTGGCAAAAGAGTCATTTAGTCTTTCGTTGCTAGAAGTTGGTGAAACAGAAAATGCTACGATATTTCGATCGTACATTAAATCATTCGTCCTGCTACAGGTTGAACCACAGGCGCTCTTACTCTAACATTAGCTAATTCGTGTAAATATATATATTTTTGGAACTTCCAGGACTTTTTGCTGTATCTTCCATCAAGGTTTTTAAACATACCCGCAGTCGTATGTTACATTACAAAAGCCATCGCTTCCTTCGGCATAGGTATCTGTAGTACGCTCATTAGCGTGACGCAATTGTGCTTAACGAACTATGTGGTATTTAACCACACAATGCATAATTTTATGTATACCTATACGATCTACTATTCTCAGTAAGAAATATTTTCTTGAAACACAGATAAAGGAATAAAATTTGCTAGATGAACAAACTAGGTAAATTCTGATCACTTTCCATCTTTGTTGCACTCTATCAATCTTGAAACACAGCAGTGTGTTGTTTCTAGTTGATTGCTACATGTAATATTAAAATAACGTTACGAAACGTTCAGATTTGGACGTGAATTTATGGCAGTTTATTATTATAGTGCTACTTTCTCTGCTCTTGAGACGTAATCGTCGATTTACGAACACATAAATTTGTATCATTGAAGCGATTCTGGAACAATTCGATGTTCATGCTTTTCAATCTTTGTTTGTGTTATCAGATGGAAAATGTCTAACATGACTAATCATGAGTTAAGTTGAGTGTAATTTACAGTATAGTTAGAAATCCGCAGAACATAATGGTTACCTTGCAGAGCCAGCAAGGGTGCGAAATGCCTCCACAAAGTTATAAAGAAATTGATTTTCAACTAACCAGAAAACGTCTATTGTAAGACAAATATATAGGTACTTAAGAAAGAAATGGAATTTATATTATAGATAAAAATCCTTAAAATATACTACTAATAAAACAAGATAGGTAAAATCACAAACAAAACTATCGCAAAAATCTTTGAAGCAGGTATACAACTGTCAGTGTCAAATGACCAGATTTGTACGCGACTGATTTATTTTTAATAGAGCCTCGAAAATAGCTTAGAATTTCATTGAGATTGTACACATAAAGTTATGAAACCTCATTATTTTATACTGCAACGATTACACAAACTTCATCAAAAGTCGTGTCTTCTTCATGCAAAGGGAACCCACATGAAACTATTTAGTCAAAATCCTTCTATAGACATAAGACACCGCTACTGGACTAATTAATCGATGCAGAGAAGTGGTCCGGAGGCAAACTGATCTATCACTACAAGTCGTCACATCCCGATGCTACATGTCAGTTGAGCACTGATAACCTAGTGGTGTGACCATCGGACTACCAAGTTGCCAGCTCTCGAGTTCGAACCAAAGGCACGCACCTCTGAATTTTTGGATTCGTGTGTATTGTACATATAATTACACCTTGCTTCAAAAACAGTGAAGGAAAACATCGTGAGGAAACTGGCATGCTTGAGAAATATTTTTCGACGGCATGTGAAGCCAAGTCAGAGGCCCACTAAGCGGCTTTGAAACTCTGACACCAAGTTAGTCTCTAACCACACGAAAAGAAGAAGACTACATGCATCAGATTTGGGTCCCCACAAATCCAGTACTGTTTCTTCTAACAAAGCGTGAAAAAATTAGCATCATCCCTGGAGACATATATAAATATTCGTCAGTTTATCATCCACTAAAAAACAGACAACTTAGTCCACAAAAACTGCAGGAAATCCCCTTACATAACGACGAAGGATCACGTTCATACAATCCGTCAGTCCACCATCAGAGGCAACGGTGTGCGGCGGAGCGCAACCGTCCTTGACTTAATAGCCAAACATCTTGACAACCATTGTCTTCTGTAGCAACCGTAGATAATTCGTTTTTCAAACTTATTGTGTGTGTTGTCGCACTTAGGAAGTTTATGAGAATAGGACTATGGATATGCTGATTAGATTGAGCTCGAATACTGATCCGATTAAGTAGGTTATATTTTGATTGGTTTATTAGTTGTAATGTTAGATTGGTTTTTATTTTTATTGCAGCGTCAGATCTTTCAAACCCGGAAGCTACCGCAACTAAATCTAGACTAACGTTTACTAAACAGTTTTTCAAGCGTTGCTTATTCTTTGCTACTTTCTAGGTTCTTGCTTTGTACTGAAAAATACTAGTTAGTTGCATTCAGAAAGGTAATGCATAACTTGATATCCGAGCAAGTCTATCCCAACTCTTTCAAGGCAAATTAAAAGCGAAACGAAAAGAACCCATCCAGTTTTAAAAACAAGACACCGAATCATCTGCATGCTTCTGAATACATTAGACCCTTCGCTACGGGACTTCAAAAACTGGTAGCACCGAGCCATCGAGGCATCGACCAGGGTCGCTGACACTCGCCATATCTTGCTTAATTTCTAAATAAAGTAACGGAATGTGCTCATATGAAGGCAACGTCCTTAGACCGGATCGGTCAAATGCAGCTTTTTGCATTCATTATACGGTTGATCGAATCATCGATTGGATATAATCGAATGGAACATTGTAAGAATTAAAAATCGATGTTGCCGTTAAATTACAATTTTGTTTGATGTTACGTTGATTTTGTCATCAATTATTATTTCAATTATCAAGCCGGGCAAGCAACATTAATATATTATTATTAACATTAGAATATTAGTGTTATGTGGGTGCAATAATTTACTGAACAGTTATATGAAAACTGCTATTGTATTTCAAATGACGGCTACGCTTAACAACATCTATCTAGTTCATACCGCGAATTTCTTCGGGTTGTACCTACATTTATCTTATCAGGGTCTGTTGGGTACAATTCATATGAACAAAAAGTGGCCATATGCCTGATAAATAATTATCTTTAATATGCCATATTGAATTGCAGATATAAAACAAATAAAAAAAAAACAGCAATAATAAACATGCAATGTATCGACATCTGGCTGTAATAGCATAACGGCATAAGTACCTAATGATAGTTAGGGAAACGGTGTCATTCATCATAAGTTTGCCCTTGAACAGACCATAGACTACATCCCATCTGCTAGTGTACCAATTGTCAGTTCACCTGCACCCTTGACGATTTGAACAGCGCCTATGACGCCGCGATAAAAAAAATGACAAGAAGATGAAGATCGTAAGTTTGGAAAATGGATTAATGATCATAGTTTACTGTTATAAGGAGAACGTTGGCTGCATCAGTTGTAAGAATTTCGTAGGTTCTTGCGAAGCATGTTAGCAACCCCTACCTATACAGGCGTACTCTAGAGAATGCACGTCCTGCACACTTGTGCATTTGGTGAGCGACACATCAAGTTCGCGTGGAAGACTTGTGAGGCCTTGGGTCATCAAATTGTAGAGCCTCGAGGCCTTGGGTCATCAATTCGAAGAGCCTCGAGGCCCTGGCTCATCAAATCGAAGTCTGTTTTTCGAAGCTTCTATTAAATTCGAGATGAGGACATCGTTAATTTAATAGAAGGGTGAACCATGAACCATGGTGATGAAACCCCGGTTATTAAAAAAATTCTGATCTTTCATAGAAAAGTACAACAGCTACGCGGTCAAAATGTAAGGAACAGCGGATTTTTTTTTTTAAACCGACGAAAGTTTAAACGCAGGGGGTTCAGAATCATGTACTGAATCCATGGTAACAGTTATCGGGTCGATGTCCCTACCACCCTGTATACATATTTTATTGTACACCAGATTACAAATAGACAAAAAAAAATACCTTCACTACAAAACATACAATGGGCGGCCTTATCGCTTACTACGATCTCTTCCAGGCAATCTTGAAATGGACAGTGATTTTCTGGACATAAAATGGGGTTGTCTTTGGTTGGTGACAATAAAAAGCATATAAATACAATATACTATAATAGATACACAGATAGGTATATACATATGGTATATAATAGAATATGCATAGTGATGGCATAATTGAACGCAAAATAATTGATAACAAAAACATTTATGAATACCGAGGATAAAAAAAAAAATACAAGATACTTATTTTGTGTTGGAATAGTCACGAAGAAAAGTCATTCATGGATCTCCATGAAATCCTAGATTAATAAAAAAAATTACAGCTTCATTTTTATTGGCAGATTATTTCCGGGCAAATTATATTTAATCGCATGATGCATGCATAGTACTTGTAAACTTTTTTTTTGTTGTTTTTGAATAACTATTACAGTAAGTTTTTTTAAATCTGAAAAATATGTAAAACTTGTGTCAATTTTATTCCACATCAACTTTTTAATTAAATTAAAATACTTTTATAGCACAATTCAATCTGAAAGTTACGAAAAAACAAAACATTGTCATTTTTAGAATGTCAACAATAAGAAAACCTGAATAAAATGTGTCGCACCATTGTCCTTAAAACCTTGACATAGGCTATTTACATTTTTGAAAGTTTATTCGCAAAAAAATAAGAATATTCATTTAATTTAATTATACAAAGCAGGAATTCTAGGGTATTGCTTTTTTTTTACTAAAAAGCATTTACCCTCTTTTCAACGTTCGTTTTTCTATTTATGCACAGCCAACTCAGTGAAATTATTTAATTAACTGTAAATACCTAATTATATGTTACCGTACTTACAGAAAGATTACCCCATCACCAATATACTTTTTATTACATAAATGATTAGGGTAGACGCTGTAACTGTAACCACTGAATCATTACAGACTGTTTAATTAAATCATTCCAGTGCCAATCATGTTCCAACATCCCAATGATTGCACGGTGCATTACAACGACAAAGTAGCGAACATGAGTCTTTGAATTTTATCGGAATTAAAAATCGCAAAACAATTGACGAATATCAACAAAGTGTGGTTTTATTTATAATTTCAATCCATTCATAATTTATAAAAAAATTGAATAAAAATCTACGATTTCGTAGAAAAAATACATAAAAACAAAAAAAAACATACCTCTTTTTATTTGTATTTACAGTCAAAAATATCCGTCATTAATAATTTCGGGACAAATACGAACGAATGTGTGAATGCCGTTACTAGTTGGCGAATTTGAAAAAAGAACGGCCAGTCGCCGCGTCTGACCAGCCGATGACTGAGCTGTGCGCCGGCGCAGCCTCGCTCGCTATCCACCCACACACGCGCAATATGATAAAGGGTATCGGATTCGGCCATAGATTTTATTGAGTGTCATTGATTGGAGATGTGATTTTACGTGCCGTTACGCATATTTTGTTTATTTTTAGTTGCTGTTAGATTTTCTCAGTGTGTTCGAGTTTCTCAGTTGTTTTTGTTTGTCAGTTTAAATCAGCGACAACTAAGGAACTAGGGACTGAACAATCAAATTAAAAAAGGTATCTTCAGTGAGATTCTGAAATTGCCCTTTTTATTATAAATTCACAGTACAACGAGATAAACCATAATTTTAAATATTCAACAACACTTCAACAGTATTTTTATTTTTTCAGAAACCTATTAATTTTATTTTTAAACCCTATAAAAAGTTAATCCCAGATTATTAATATATTTCGTTCACATCTACGTAATAATCTTTGCCTCATATTTACTTGTGTGCTGCGACAAAACAGCTTGCAAGCTCGACTGTCACCGTCGGTACAGTCTTCGACACAAGTGCTAATATCAAGTTTTGCCAAAATCAATCAAAATACGTGTTTTTTATTATGTTTGCAGATTTCAACCTCTTATTAGTCTTTGACTACGTATTATTTACATAAGTGTCGTGAGTTCGTGACAAGACAGCTTGCGAGCTTGACTGTCATTGCCAGTACAGTCACAAAGATAGTTTTTTTTTTTGTATTTATTCATATGTTTGACGTTGATTATGTGTGATAATTTAGTGTGTTTGATTACAAATTCTTTTAAACAAGGCTTGCGAAATAATAGGCAAATTAACTTTTAAGAGTATTCAAGTCTGCTTTTAATAAATTAACAGCAGCTGAGGTCCTTTGTTATATTTGTCACTAAATATTGAAGCAAAAGTTCTTCAAAGCGTTGTTATAAAACTAAATTGAAACAGACGGACACATTATTATGCGTAATGCATAATTCGTAATTAACCTACTAACCCGAAAACATTAAACAAACTAGGTGAAATATACGTAGTTTTAAAAAGCTGTTTAAAAAATATCATGTTAAAACAATGATTGTTTGAAAACGTCTGCGAAAATATTTTTGATTGTCCAGTGGTGGTATGCGGTTTCTCCAAGAATAAAATCTTGAATTTTCCAGCTCATATTGAGCAGTTCACTATGTTAATCACAAATTAATTGCTTGACTGTAAATAGATCAACATGTGTCATATTCATATTGTATACACGCTACTGTGACTCATACATTAGTGAGTAGGTTTACTTACACCTATACAAACACAATGCTAGAAGTAAACATCTCCTTGGTTGTTTGAATGAAGACAGAGTATCAGATATTTTTACACAATCCTTTATAGGCTAGACATAATACGTCAATTACTTTGGCTGCATAAGGAAAATAGATTTAATCGTGACAAAGAACACTTTATTACGTCCGTCTCAAAATTCTGTGTAAACACATCAAACTTAACATATGCATAGTCATGTGCATGCATAAATTATTTATTTGTTTTATGACACAGCCATCTAGGCTAAGCAAATAAACTGAAAATATTGAAACAGTTTATGCAGTGTAAAAACGTCGTCAGCTCTTCTAGCTAAATTATATAAAAGAATTTCCAATGTAAATGAAAAAAAAACACCTTAAATATTTTCGAATGACTTTTCTTCGCGACAGTAGATCCACTAAGCACGTTTGCGCGGTTTACCGTTGACTCATCACAGTTTACATACACAAAGCTAGCTGACAACGGTACATGCGAGTACATTCGAGTCAAGTAAAAATTCAAACGCTAATATAAGAACGTTCTCTAAATACATATATCCAATTAAGTAGGCTCATTAAAAAAATATATGCCAATTGTGTGGCTAAATGATGACAGCCGCATTGGTCAATCGAAGGTTAAGCTATGCTTGCCGCGGTCAGATCGCGGATGGGTGACCATTCATTTACATATCGAGACCACTCAATGCCTCAGAAAGCACGTTAAGCCGTTGATCCCGGCAGTCTTTCGTAGATCTTTGACATTCGTTATACGGGTAGTCAGAAGCCCAAAAGTCTGACAACCAGTCTAACCATTGGATATTGTTCCCAGTAACTGGGTTGTGGAGGTCAGATAGGCAGTCGCTCTATGTAAAATACTGATATTCAGCTATATCCAGTTTGATTGGAAGCCGAGCCCAAAATGGTTGGGGAATAAAAAAAGGCTAGGCAGAGTGACTGAATGGGAACGGAATTGAGTTAAGTTTTTATCACGAAATTTCTGTGGTTTAACTATTTAATCTTATTTACGTAATGTGAATATCATATCTAAATACTTATGTATTTTCGTAACCGGAAAAAAGTTTAGCAGTGAACGACATGTAATTAAAATTCTAGACGCAAGATCAGAAGATCGGTCATAACCGCTTTAAGTAATGAAGTTTTGTAGAGCACTACGTTAACCTGTTTATTTTGAATTAAATTAACATAAATCATTAAATGTCAATATCGCCGTTGGTAATACTTACCCACTATGGAAGGAAAAAATTATAAGCTGGTGTCTAAAATAGCTTATCATTCCTTACATATTATAAAACAAAGTCCCCCGCCGCGTCTGTCTGTCTGTTTGTCTTTCTGAACGTGATAAACTCAAAACCGCTAAACGGATTTTCAAACGGTTTTCACCAATGGAAGGAGTGATTCATGCGAAAGGCCTCAGTGTATAACTCATTAAGATTTTGTGTAAATTAGCTGAAATTTGACGATTATTGTTGAAGATGTCGGAAAAAATCATGCCTACTGGGAGCTTTATTGGCGTGCGCCGCGGAAATCGTAAAAGTTACATAAAATTTATATTCTACAGTATTATTCATCTTTAAAAGTTCAACGAAAAAGTCCACGCTGGTATATGTCTATCTCCTAAGAATGACCCACAATAACTATTTATATCTTTCAGAAATTGATAAAAAATTAATTGTTATTTCAAAAGCTATTTTGACCAGTATTATATTAATCCTTATCTAATAAACTATGTTACTTAAATTGAGCATTTAATTTAGATTAAAATATGCCTTGACATCATTTCATTTGAATGAAATATCACAGATTCAAAATTACGCGTAATAAAATAATTACGGTTGGAGCGCAGCGGTAGGAGTCAATAACCTTTTCCTGGACTATTAGGTATGCAATCCCGGTACTGCCCGATAGTACGTTCCCGTGGGATATTTTTCGACATCTATGCGGGCGTAGCCGCGGGCAAAAGCTAGAATAACATAATATATCATTATCTGCTTAGCCTTGTTGGGGTCGGCTTCCAGTCATATGGAAGCATGGAATGCACGGGAGCATGCTGGAGTCGGTTATCTATACCACAGATAATATATCTATACATAATACAGGGTGGCAGGGACATCGACGCGAAAACTACTACAATGGATTCAGTACATGATTCTGTTATTGTGTTTTCGCGTCGATGTCCCTGCCACCCTGTATACATATGATATGATATAAAATAGTAATGAAGTCAAAACTGTACATTACCGATTTTTGAAAATAACGTAATTGTTCCCAACTAGTTTGATGCCGAAATATAGTTTTTAGAATTTTTGTCCGTTTGTCTGGATGTATGTTCCAGATTGCCGCAAAAACGGTAGAACGGATTTGGATGAAATTTGGCACACATATAGTGTATAGCCTGAATAGGGTACTTTTAATCCCGGTAGTAGATTCCTGTGCGATATTTTCCGACATCCACACGAGGGAAGCCGCGGGCAAGTAGGTATTATTTACTAAGCTTCGTCTGCCCATCATTAAAAGAAATATAAAGCCATGAAAACTTGTCTTTTTAGTACTTACCTAAAATTACCGATTTAGTTCTATTTGATAAAAACAGGACCTGTGTAAGCTTTTTGTCATAATGAAATAAAAATATAAAACATTATATTATTTCAAAACGAAAAATATCTTAACTGTTGAGTTCAGAATAAAATAACATATAGCCTAATTGCTACAATTTGTTTAATTACCAGATCGCGGAACCAAGGAACTAATATAATAATACTTAATTAAGTCAAATCTGTCTACGTTACAACCTAGATAATAATGGAGCAGTAACGACATTCTCGTAAATTCTACACGATGACAGAATTATTTGCGTTTTAAAGTTGCTAAACCAGCTCGTTTTATGTTCAACATAATTATTTTAATGTTAACTTTGCATAGTGACTCATAAAACCTATGCTTGGGATTTCCCGAGTTCGTATACGGAACCCCTTATGTTTTCATTTATATTATAAGACGCTGACAAGGGTTAAAGGGCGGTCACTGTCGGACTGCAAAGAAAAGAAAAAGAAGCACGATGGCCCAATACTTGTCATTTATTGCAAAATATGAATAACTATATATTTACTCAAAAATTAGTTGAGTAATCGAAATTAAAAAAAACAACTATGTTCTGCAAATATGACGTTCTTGGTATTAATTAAATACCAACGTACGTTGATATTTAATAATGATATTTTAGATTGGAACTGAAGATAAAAGGTTAGTTTACCGTTAATTTATATCGAGTTTTTTTTTTTCAATACTTGTTTTCGTAACAACCAAGTTCTGAGAAATATGTTTAAGATTAACATATTTTTCCGCTGCCACAAACTATATAGATTGCCCAATATTTTTTTAAGACACACACACACATACTTAGTACATTCGCCTCTTGTCAGCGCCTTAAAGCAACTATGTCCGTATTCATAAAAGAACTTTTAAGCAAACAAATAACTGAAAACTTTCTTTTTTCGTGGTTAGATGGCTGTTTCGGTATCAGAAAACTACAACTAAAATTCGAAAAATGGACTTGCTTATATGAAAAAATGCAAATAACGGACAAATAGCAGTGGGTATATTCAGCATTATGGCCATGAGTATGTAAATTTGCTTAGTATAAGCTATAAAGGCTCCTACAAACAGGGGCGACACGCGACGCGACACAAAGACACCGCTCGTCGCGCGACGAGCGGTGTCTTTGTGTCGCGTCGCGTGTCGCGCCTGTTTGAAAGAGCCTTTATGCTGAATAGACCGAGTGTTGGGACCGAATGTTGAGCGTCACTCACGTATTATGATTGGCATTATGCATTAAAGAATTGTTAATCAATGCAATTATCCAACGACCTTGAACACGGAAAGCGGAAGAGAGCTGTGGCACCGATCAGTTAGTCAAAACAATAATTGATTGCGATGTATGCAGAAAACGGAGAGACCTACATTCTCTGAATATTCTATTATTATAAATAATTTAAAGCTGTCTTCAATATCTCCGAGCACAAGTTTTTTTTCTGGATTAGTATCTGTTTATTATTTTCTTCTACGTAGTACGTTTTTGTGGTAAGTCGGTGCGGGCGTGGCGTTTTAGTACCATAAAAAACCGGCCAATTGCGTGTCGTATCACGCACAATGAAAGTTCCGTAATTGGGAGGAATTTATCCCAAGAACAAACTTTGTATTTGAAAAATATGTTCTCCCAAACGGAATGTATGGGAGAACATGTTTTTGCAACCGCAAATGTAAGTTCGTCTATTATTACTCGTTAACCTGTAAAGCCTACTTAGCTGTGATAGTTTTCCTTTTAATTTCGTTATAACATAACTGGCGCAATGTGGGTGTACTATATGTACAATTCTGCCTAACCCTTCGGGGATTACAGGCGTGATGTTATGTTATGTTATTTCGAAAATAGATTACTGAATCCAAAAATCGTTTTCACAAACTCACAGTATTTTTGAACGACCTTTCCAACGATACTACACGCTGTAGGATAGATGAGAAAAAAAAATCATTCCCGCTTTATGTGTTGGGGAGGTATCTTGAAAAAAAATTGTTTTCGTGATTTTATTTACCACTTTGTCGGCGTGATTAATATGTATACTGATGTCAAATTACAGCTTTCTAGTACGAAGAGTCTCTGAGCTAAGCCGCGGAGAGACAGACAGACAGATAGACGGATAGACAGATAGATGGACAGACAGACAGACGGACATGGCGAAACTATAAGGGTTCCTTGTTTACTACGGAACCCTAAAAGAATACCCTACCATATTACTACCAGATCAAGATTGATTCTCTGGTTTATTCAAGAAAAACAAAACGAAGAGACTAATAGCAAATTAGAAATCATCCATATTGTTTATAACTGTACTTGTTGTTATTCAAAAAACTTCATCAGAAAACAGTGTCAGGGTTTGTTTTGCTTCATAAACGTGGTCGCGCTCATTCGCAAACTATCTTCTATGTATTGCATCACAAAAACGGTTGCACACGCGCGTCAGTACACTCACAAGCTAAACAGAAGGACATTCACGGCCGAAATCTGATTAACGATGACTGTACTTTAATGTTGTTGTTGTTTTTTAACGGACTCGTCAGTACCAGCACGCCCTAAAGTTTTAAATAAACATAACAATGCTTGTATCTTTGGCAAAGGAAACAATCATTTTTGTAAATCGTGTGTATCAAACGAAATATCGTGAAGAGAAAGAGAAAACAGACTTATGTGGTTATCAATGAGAGTTGTACGTGACCTGACACACATAAAAGTTATGACACCAAAACCTTTGCACCACCAAATTCTTTGAAAGCCAATGCAATGCTTGCAATTTATCAATGCTGTATGAACTGCATTCACAAAAATTACATTTGGGCCTATTTTGGCAACAATGAGGTGGTTAATTAGATCATTTCATTTTACCGTTTCGAGTTTCGACCACACAATACGAAAATAACTCAGAAATTGAGATCAGTACAGACCAAAGTACTGACACAAACAAAGCTGATCATCAACAGAGGTTTTCTACCTATCTTTACAGTCCAGTGAAAAGGGCATTACATTTACTGCGTTATTCCACGTCCAACTTCATAACAAAACACTGTCACAGTCTACACCACATGTTGATACACGTCCAGTATTATGAACAAAACGCACGGCACTAGCTCGAGGAAGCGATAGTCTGTGCGCTTCGTGAACGTGCAAGCAATGCAAGTGGGGGATGTTATACAATCCAAGTTGCTGGGTGACACACTGATCATAATTATGTGAGTGTGGGATAGTTGTGATAGTTCTTGTATATTGAATAGCTGTTAATCATTCAGTTAGAAGAAAAGCGTGAAGTATGAATGAGAATATAGAAAAGAGATAGACAAAAAAGAGGCCTTGTGTGGATATATGAAAGATTATAAAGCGGGATATTAGATAGGAACTGAATGAATATGGACTGCAATAAGAGAGAGTTGAAGAAAAGTATTGTGTGTAAGACGATAGAGCAAGATGACCGGAAAGAAAACATATGCTGCTAGTCACGTGTCCAAATAAATAAGAGCATGGTTAAGTTTATGGATCGCAAACCATGGGCGTGGGCGTCTTTCGACTGTGATAATGATAATGGACAAAATATATAAATGACAACGAATATAATGTGTATCATGGAAAAAATATATATGTGGCTATAAAGAGATTAGAAGACCAAAGAAATGGATGGATTATGAAAGATGATATGGCTAGAAAAGGTGAATACTCAGATAACGATTCATACAGATTAGTCCAAACATGTATATAGGAAAAGCAGACATGCTGAGTTCACCCAGTTCGTTCATGATGAGTTTATAAGAGATCATTAAGATAGACGGTAGCTTTTACCTAAGTATACCTAATATTTCAGAAGTATACACAGAAGTAAACTCGCACGTATCCACATCGTACGTCCTTCACTGTCAGCGTGTAATTCCCACGCATGGCGCATCATCATAATTTGCAACTGTCTACCTGGCACATTACCTACTATACAAGATTAACATGGGCGACCATTCAACTAGTTTAGTTCGCAGTTTAATGTCGGTAATTTTTTGTACGAGGAATTTATCAGCTGCGACGTAGAATTTAATAAATATATAGTATCTTTAACATCCACACTTTTACATGCTTATATTAACGTTTGTTAATCATTAACTTCAACATATCCAATATCTAGTGCGAGTGCAATGCTCCTTAACTGACTATGTATGTTCCATCTACTAGAGGGTCCCAAATGTCCGTTCATTTGCACCCTTAAGAGCTCATACTACCTCAGCTCAAATTCACTTTTCATCTCGCTCGCACCATACTGCTCGCGGACTGAGTGAAAGCGAGACGGAGTGAGTTGCTTGCGGCTCCGTGGCGCCAATAACTTTGGTAATTGCTTTTTACGGCGAAAATAACGGTAATTAATAAAAAAAAGACATAGTCGCTGCTTTATAGTTAGTTCAGTTATTATACAAAGTTTCATGATCTAATTTGTAGTATTTTCTTAATACCAGCGTTTTATTGTTCGGTTTGGAGGTAGCTTTGGATTTTTTTTCTATCGAGAAAATTTTATGGAATCGTGTTTTCGTCTAACATAGTACTTAACATTAATTCTTAACTTTAACATATGTTTATTTCATAATTAATGCTGCAGTATTTTCGATATAACGGAGGATCATGCTAAGCCATTTGAGGTAGTGTAGGGCCTTAAATGAACAACACCTCTGGCGCCGCAATGAACGTGGCCACATACTGGACCCAAACAGTATAAGCAACATAGATGTACTGTCGAAACAAAAAAGAACAACTGAATAGATTGATTGTGAAGGAAATTATTGTGAAAAAAACCTTATAATAATGGTTTGACATAGCTAACATACAGAGACCAGCTTTTATGTTTGAAAAGAGGCGTTTGCCCAGCAATATGACAACAACGACGACGGTTATTACAACTTATTCTGGGTAAAATGTTCAATAACCTAGGCAAATAGATTTTCAAATTGTCATTATTTATTATCTACTGTTCATAATTATTATTAACATAGACGAATGTTTATGTGTGCGAGTGTAACCGTGCTAAAAGTAGTTCTGCAATTATAGAACCTGCGTACTTACCTAGAATTATTATATAGCAACAGCTACTTTTTTAATACGGTCTCTGTTCTGCTGTGGATAAGCTAGCTATTTCGTTGTACCTAATTAATTCATTGAGCTTTGTTAACGACTAAAGTAATTAGCTTCTAGATTTCTCCTCGAGCTTCTAGTTATTTGTGTTGTATTTTTAACACTTTTAGCTACCACAACATTTTTAAATAAAAGTGTCAAAAGATAATTTCAATCAACTGCTATTTTTTTACAGTACAAAATTCGGTTCATAGTTTGGTAATGCTCGAAATCTAGAATGACAACGGATGGACGAGCTCTTAGCCTTCTTTTACATTCAATAATTTTCTTTACACGAGTTCTACTTGTAACAAACTCGAAATGAAATGAAATTGTTTATTATGTAAATACCTGTAAATAGGATATCGGAATCACTTTTACAGGCCATACAAAAAAAAAACTACATGAGGTCGTTGTTTCCTATCTAACTACTCTGAGAAGAAAGGCCGAAATAAACTCAGAGGTCGCAGTCTTTTTTAAAGTTCAGACCATATGAGGACAATATAGATTAGTATCAGAAATGGTCTTTTGAGGAAAGAACCACGCAGATTTGTACGTAGTGGACCTGTCCAGTCAGAGCAAGCATTTGTCAGTAATCGTGGAGCTCAATAAATAATACTTTAGTTGAATATATATATATAGGTACCTAACTTTGGCTATCCAGGAGAATAACCAGCTTTGAGATAAGTGTTCTTCACCTTGTAGATGTAGATATTTTGTCCATAGTGAGATTCTTCGAACCAAACCATTATAGAACAGCAAATAGACAAACTATAAGTTTTTTAAACTCACACCCACACTAACGAAGCGTTATGAATGAAACACACTCTAATACTTATGACTCATACATATATTATGTATGAAGTACATTATGTATGGTATACACTCACGTTATTTAATCGTTAAGGCAATAATAGTACATAATTATACGTGGGAAGATGAATGTATGAACGTTTTACTTATTTATCTGTATATGTACGGGCAATTCTCACCCATTCAACTTTGTAATAATAATAACGTAATAATGAATAGTAGCCATTTTGCTAACAAACCCTCCTCACTATTCTAAACCACTGAAACTCCTGAAAGCTAGAATCAGCAGTAGCGAGCATCAGAAAAGTGCAGAGACTATGAGGCTCGAGAAATCCAGGAGAAACAATTCAACTATCTTGGAAGCCCTAACGAGATAACCGGAAAAAAAAACAGAGGAGTGAGGAAAACAGAACTAACTTTCCATATCAAGCAGGTTAATATAGAATCTGAGGGTACGGAAGTGCCCCCACTAAGTCGAGCAAAAAAAAAACAAACAAAGGCACAGCCGAACCACCCTTTTCTCGAGCTCGTACCCCACAGGGGGTGCCCTTAGCGAGCGTTCACTTAGCTTTTTAGCTTAGTTTGTATTATGCCCCTGGCATTAAGCATTGAGGCTTAAGCATGGAGGCTTTGAGTTTAGCATTAAGCTGCTAAACTCAAAGCCTCCATGCTTTGAGTTTAGCAGCTTAAGGCAACCACAGAGTTGACCGGTTAAATAGTCATGACCTCAGAGGTCAGCTATGAGATGCCCTACAGAAATAAAAATCCTTTTCTCGAAGCCATGGGACGTTCTCGACCGGGGGTCGAAACGAAAGGGGTGTAACTTCGTTGTAGATAGAATATACAGAAACAGAGGGTGTAACTTCGTTGTAGATAGAATATACAAAAACAGAAAAGCCATAGTTGTAAAAGATCGTATACAAATGGGATAAGCCCAGTTACCTCGCACCACGGAATTTTTCATTTAGCTACATGGGGTAGGTAATAGGTATGTAGGTATTGTATGGACTAAAATTGTCTAAAAATATAAATACCAAAAAGTTACTAATGGTTGCCTACGGTTTCACTCGAATCCTTAATCCTAATGGAACTTCTTTCCTTATCTAACATGATATAAAGTATCCTATTTGTGTAACTTTTTTTAGTAACATAGATCCGAGTTTAATGTCTTCGGCAACTACCTCACATATTTGGTCCCACAGTGACGGCACTTATATTTGTCTGGCATTTTTGCTGAACTGGGCCTTTTTGGCGCAGCCGTGAGGCACACTCCCCTGCTAATGTCTTACATCGCACTTTACACATTTTATTTGATTTTTTATATTTTTTTATCTGCTGTTTAATTACAGGGAGTGGCTCCGCTGCCGGCGCCGGCTCCCAAAAATAACGCCATTGGTAATCGGCATGACATTACTGCCGGCAGCCGAGATTAATAACATCGGCAGCCGGCACATTAATACTCTGTGGCCGGCACCGCCGGCTCCCATAATGGACACCGGTGGCATGGCTTTTATGGAATCCCTTCCAGTATTCCGAACTCCTACTAACTAACTCTAACTAAAGTATTTTTTTCTATATATTCGTCGTTTTCGGCACTCGCCGGCCGCTGCCGTGGCACCGCTCGCTTCGCTCGCTCGGCTCGTGCGTAGGGGGTCACAGTTCTAACCTAATCTAACCTAAATATTTTTTTTTGCGAGTAAAAATATTTAACCTAATCTAACTAGTTCGATTCCGGGTACTTAGTACTTAATTACTGGGATATGGAAATCATTGATTATGGAAATATAATACTGGAAAAAAAAATGCTTTATTACAAGTTTTTTTTAATTATGCCTACCCCGCCTATCTACTCCAATATGCCAAATTGCCAACACCGTTTTCCGCTTCTTTTTTCCATACTCAGCGCCGGCAACAATTCGGGAGACGGGGCCGGCAGCGGAGGCACTCCCTTAATTATATTGTGTGGTTTATGGACTGTGCTAAATAAATGTATTTTCTTTCTTCCCTCTTCTTTATTTTAGTTAGTATAGGCCGGCCTTTGAGAGATTGCGTTACTGACACCTGTCAATTAGACAATTTCTAGTAATAATAAGGATCAAATTCATAAAACACAAATTCGTTAGTATGAAACTGACAGGTGTCAAGAAGGCATTCTCTCGATGGTAGACTGTAGTTTAGTTTTATAAAACCAACAATCAACCTATTTACTTTTTATAACTCGTACAGTTTCAAGTGGCAAAGTAGTGCCATGGTCAACTACTCTTAAACCAAAGGTGTTAATCGTGTACAATATTATTGTTTTACCACTTTAATGTTTAGTTTCCTATTTGTTTTAAAACAAAACTTATTTGTTTAACAATGTGCGAATAAACTTGTATTTAGTCGGACTAGCACGAACGTGCGTAGAAAATTTTTACGTAAAATTTTCTACGCACGTTCGTCATCCGAACGATTTTAAAATTGAAAATAATTACTTACTGATTTCGCATTGATATTTATTGGTGATACCAGGGACTGAAAGCGGTTACGGTTAAAGGTTAAGGTACCTCAAAAATATACCGGTACCGGTTTGAAATTAAGTTTGAGCTATACAGATACCTTTATTAATAAAGGTTGGGCTAAACCGTTATTTAACCTTTATATGATTTCGGTACCAAAAAACATGAAAAACGGTGCGGCGCGGGTGCTTACAAAGTCGTGTCCTTCCGATCGGAAATAAAAATCAATACTGAGTTACAATCAGCTAGTGAACGATGGACAGAGTGTGGCGGCGGTGCGTCAAAGAAAACCCCTATTTATAAAGGTTAAGATACCTACCGAAACATTTATAAAGGTTATAGTACGTCTACCGAAATATACCGGTATGCATTTCCAACCTCAAAATTCCGCTACTGAAAAAAGAACGACAACGAAATATTTCGGTAACCCTTATTTAACGGTATAACGTCATAGTGAAATATAAAGGTACTTTAATTATTGGGTAATTCAGTCCCTGGGTGATACTCATTGTACTTGCTGCATAAACCATAGTGTTATAGGAAAGTTGTATTTTCGAATCAACTATCAAATTCACGTTACGTTTACTCCGCTTGTTCGTGCTAGGCCGCGTCCTATTTAAGCCTCGTCCAGACTAGCGCGACGCAACACTGGTAAGCCAACGTTCGCACGGACGTAATAAAATCGCAGCGATTTTTTTTCGTGCACTTTATTTTCAACGCTCTGCTTAGCGCCGAGAGTTGAAAATCTAACAGTGTGTTTATTCAACGCGCTGGGACGCACTTAACACCGAGAGTTGAAATTCCAGTGCGCGATAAAATCCTGCCGCGATTTTATTACGTCCGTGCGGACGTCGGCTAAGTCTTCTACCGTGAGAAATTGTTTTGTTATGCTGAGGCTACATGGCGCGTTACGCGCGCTCTCTGTTGCTCAGCAAGACGTCGAACAGTGTGCGAGAGGTAGCGCGCGAAGTTTAGTTCGCGATAATGCGACAATGGCGCCGATTCTCTTGTCACAAATGTCCCAAAAAACAACCAAAACCAAACTAAAATCACCAAAATTTAGTTTATTTCTGTCAAACGACGATTTTCCATTCTGGAATAGACTAAAGTGACACAACTTAACTATTTTTTTAGTTTGACAGCACTAAGATAGCACTGACACAGATAATATAATACTAGTACAGATACCCAATCCCATACAAAGAAATGATACCTCACTAAGTTTGGCTATTAATCTGGTTATTTTTCTTCCTCCATTTTTTCAACAGATGGCAGCATCAGCGACTCACAAATTGTCACAGACTGTAGTTTTATAACGCCATCTAGAAGTCGACTTAGATACTTATGGCATTAAGATAGATTCTCTACATCGCTCATCGCACGGTACGTTCAAGGACAAATATAATAACAACACAACAAAAATATCTCGAGTTGCCGGAATAGTTTCATTTTTAACCGACTTAAAAAAAAAGGAGGAGGTTTGTTACCTCAGAACTTTCGACTGGGTGTACCGATTTTGATGATTCTTTTTTTATTTGCAAGCTGGTACTCCTCGTGTGGTCCCATTTCCAAAATATGTGGCGATTTTTTTTCGTGCACTTGATTTTCAACGCTCTTCCGAGATGCCGAGAGTTAAAAATTCAAGTGTGTTTTTTCAACGCGCTGGGACGGGAATGCGTCCCAGCGAGTTGGATTCTCAACGCTCGGCTTAACACCGAGAGTTGAAAATCCAGTGCTCTATAAAATCCCGCCGCGATTAAATTACGTCCGTGCGAACGACGGCTTAGTGTTTTTAAAAATATCAAATAAAACCGGCGAAGTAAATACGTACTTGGCCGGTTTTAATTGATATTTTTACTTGACCACGCATAATGATGGGTTCCCGTAAACGTAAAAGAAGAGATCTTGCCAGTTCTGAAGCAAAACGGCGAAAACAAAAAGAACAGCGAAAAAACAAAACAGTCGAAGAGCGCGAAGCACGTTTACGTTCTCAACGTACAAGAATGAGCACTGTGCGAAGCAGAGAAACCGAAGAAAAACGAAATTAAGGAATTGAAGAATCTAGAATTGTGACTCAATCTTTTAATAAAAGACTGCAAACGCAAGCCGCCCATGAAAATATCACTCTACGAGAAGCGCGGACGAGGACAAGTAAAGTCTACAACCTAACAAATGAAGCATTCCACTACGACCCGACAAAAAATATAACAAACGCAAGCACGTCGTAATCGGAAAAATGGATAGCATCTGCCAATTTTGCAACGCGAAAAAATTCAGTAGAGAAAAAAAATATCAAAGAATCTGTTGCAGGAATGGAAAAGTTCGATTACCACCACTGGAAGCAACTCCACAGGAATTTCTACGTTACATGACCAGGGAAACTCCATAATCAAAACACTTTCTTCAAATGGACACGATGGTAAACGTTGAAGATTGATTGATGATGATGATGATTGGATCTCCAATCATCATCATCAAGAACTTATGACTGGGAAGGACAAAAGACACACAGTATTAATCCCCAGAATACCACTGATCTCTACTGAACTGCCATTCCAATTTAAAAGACTGCAATTTCCAATCAAATTAGCCTATAGTTTTACAATTACCAAAGCGCAAGGACAAACTTTAAAATATTGCGGCATCAACCTCAAAAACTTCTGCTTTTCTCACGATCAACTATACTTAGCTTGCTCTCGAATAGGAAATTCGAAAAATTTATACATATATACTCCGAATAACAAAATAAAAATTTCATTCGGAGTATATATGTATAAATTTTTCGAATTTCCTATTCGAGAGCAAGCTAAGTTTAGTTGATCGTGAGTTTTACTTTAAAGGTGCGTATTGTAAATAGAAGTATTGTAGTTAAAATATATTTTTAATACAAAAATTGTTTATCGTATATTTTAAAGTTAATTCTTTTATTAAAACTACCACACAACCTCATATCAACTCCCTGAGCGAAGCCGGCCCAGCTAGTAACATTCACAAGCTAAAAATGAAGACGAATACAAAACATCGGCAAGTGTTTCGTAGCTAGCTACAGATCAGGCAGACTTGAGCAAAAAAGGTACTCCGTGGCACTAATAAATACAATAGGCAAACACGACTTCGAGCTTCCATATAAGGTATCTTAAACTCTTCAACAATGTCTACGAGTATGTTTTTATCAGTTACGTTCCAACAGCACGATTCTTCGTGACTTGAAACTGGTTTGAAGAATGGAAAAACAATAGACCTTGCTTATGTATCGATAGCTTCAGCCGACATAAACAAAAAAAAAAAAATAGACACAAAAAAAAAACGAGCGAGCCTTACAGTAGTCGCATAGGATGTGTTACATCTGACATTTCACCTTGGTAATAAACAAAATTAAAGGTGCTGGGCCTCGTCAAAGCCGTTTCTGACGGCCAACTCTAGCACCGCGCGCTCATTGATCAAATCAAATAGCGCGCCCTTTTGTAAACGCGATTGTGCTGTTTAATTATATTTTGTTACGGATCAATCTTCCAAGCAAGTATTTTCACTTTAAGGGCATCGGAAGTTTTTTTTTTGTGAACTCGATTGTGCTCTTTATTTAGATAAGATTACGAACCAATGTTCTATACAAATATTTTTCTTCCACCACAGCGATCTTGTTCAATCTTTCACTTCTGTCGGCACTCCCGGAGTGTCACCACTTTTTTTTTAATTTAGATTTTATTTAATATTGCAGGAAAGCGAGTGGTAATGAAATGTTTCATTATAATTCATAACTATGATACAAAGACGAAGATGAGCTGATGTGCGAATTTATTCGCTCACAACGCAAGTTTTGGAAAGTTCGAGCTCCTGTTGCAAAGGTCATTGACTCGAAAAAGTTCATCGACTTATACCAGAATCTGTCGCACCTTTCATTAATAACGTAAATAAACGAACGTTACAGTTAATTGATGGGCGTGAGACCTGCTAATGGGTTAAAGTGGTTTATTAATGGATCATAGAATTTCGAGTTCACTGAAACTGTAATTATATTCATGGTAAAGTAGTAAAATAATGGTGTTTGAAGGTCTTAGTTTTTTGCAGGACGTTATTTTTTTTTTTTTTTTTGTAATTAACAAAACACCAATAAAATAATAAGACAAACATTTTTCGTTAAATAGTTTTCAGCGTTGACTGCCAACTATCGTTTACAGCTGGTTCTATAAAAGTAAAATTTATAAAATAATCGGACGGTTATGAAAGGGATTAGATGGATAATTTATTACATTTTTAAAATCATGTCTCGATAACTCTTTAAAAATAATTAAAGTACAAAGAAACACAACTTTACATAAGAGTCATCTGGCGTCGAATAGCTACACTAACATTTATTTATGTTTTTAAAACATAGCATAGATGGCGCTTTATTAAATATACGACATTATAAGCAAAACAAACAATGATTATAGATAGAAAGTTAATACAGATAGAAAGATTTTTACAACTTTTTATTTATTTTTCGTGTATAAAAATAACATATTTTCACCTCGACACAAGTATCAAATCTACAGAGCATTAAATTCACAATCGCCAAGCCAACCCGCGTCCATTAATGGTCTAACGATTATAATTCTCGTTGTTGTGCAATAATAGCGCCGGCGCACCATTGTGGGTGACACTAGCACGCTCATAACAGGGTAAAACACCCAGTAGTCAGCCCTGCACCAGTAGTCAGCCTTTTTAAGCTTTATTTCTCTATAAATAGTACAGGTACCTATTACCTTATAAGCATACAATTACTACCACTCGATTCCTATACATGTTATGGACCAAGTAATAAATAGAGTAATTTTTCATAATGCCCGCGCATTATAATAATAATAAATAATAAGCCAAAAGCCTCGATCAACATCTCTCGAGGCTCTCGTTAGACGGTTGGATCAAACGCCTGATTCAGAAAGCAGTACTCCTCGATACGGCCCGCATTGTGAGGAGGTTCCTGTCTCTGCAGCCCTAACCACCGGTAGCTTGGACCCTGCTCCCGACACCGGCGGAATTCTATTTTTTATATTTTTAAATGTTTTTTTTTATACTTTTTTATTTTAAGAAATATTTAATAATGTATATAAGTATGATATAAAATGAATAAATAATAATAATAAATCTTTTATTTATAAAAATGTGCACCTTTACAATAAGTAACTTAATAATTAAAATAAAGCACAGTTGCTTTATTGCCTGAACTAGGTTGAACCTGTGTTTCAGGCTACGAAGTGCATAAATACTTAATGTAATAAATTAACTAAGAGTATAAAGCATAAACTAAATTAAATAAATAAAAGTAAAATAGCATTTCAGCGGTTCTATTTGCAGACAACAAGTAGATCTTCTGTCTGTGCATAATCTATGTTTAGTAAATATTCAAGTATAATTTTTTTACAGCTAAAGTAATTTAATTTGTAAATACTAAGTTTTTTATTTAATCTATTATACAGAAATGGGCCTAAAAATGTAAAAATCTTTCTACAAAGACATGTTTTGAGGTTGCATTAGATGTGCATACTATATCATAATATATATATTATGAATAAAGCACAAGCTACTTAGGGCGAAATAATTAATTATAATTTGAACTTCCTTATATTTATGGCTTTTCGGCGAACCGGACGTTCGATCTAATGGCTATTCGAAATTGTGGTAACTGCTGAAATTTCATAGCATCGATAAATGAAATTTCGGCAATTCGGACTTTCGATCTGATAACTTCGGGAAATTAGCCATCGGGCATATGACATTCGAAACCAAGCAGTAAACCCTTATTTATCACAATGCCTCGTCATTATAAATATTGCCGTGTGGTCTTTGGGCAATCTGATAATTTCTTTTTAAGTTTAAAGATTCTGTGTGTCAAAGATTTATAAAAACATAACAATCACGCCTATAATCCCGAAGGATTAGGCAGAGGTGCCTTCCTTCTTGTTTATTACGCAAACTAACGAAATAACATCTTCACGGGAAGCCAAACTACGATTGTTTCGATCATCGCCTCTGACATTAATTTATAAAAGTTGTAAAAAAAAAGTACCGTGATATTTTTTTTTTTTTTGTAAGAAACCTTGTTTGCAGAATTAGAGATTATCCCTTGATTTATTAAAAGTAAACAATTTTTCAAATATTTTATATCTACTTAACTTTTTATATGTACGTGTTTCAGTGACAAAAAAAGCTATTTTTCTTTTTACAAGTCTTACGAGCTGCTGTCAGCTGCAGTCTTAAAATTTAAACTTCTCCAAAATGCTAAATAATGGGTGTTTTACCCTACCCTACCTAGTGCACGCGAAAATGGTAACACCAACGTCCTTAACACGTGCGAATGACAATAGCCTGAGTTTTTCCTATGTTTGTTAACAATAGTTAAGTGGGACGTTTATGGGTAATTTCATATTTATTAATTTTGTTGGAATAAAAAGTGAGACTTGAACCATATACTTAAAAAAAGTACTTGATAGAAAAAAATATTGGGAAATTCTTAAAGCAGGTTGACGTTTTGAGAATAAATGCTGTACTTAGGTATTTTTATAAAAATAAAAAGAGTTTGGGGAGAGGCTTGTACAAGTAGCCATCCATGTCGATCGATCAAGTTAAGCTACGCTTGCCACGGTCGACTCATGGATGGGTGACCGGCTGACATTCATAGATCTTTGATAGTCATTACGGGTAGTCAGTAGTCCAAAAATCTGACAACTAGTCTTACCAAGGGGTATCCGTATTACCAAGTAACAAGATTGTGGAGGTCAGCTAGGCAGTCGGTATGTAAAATACCGGTATTCAGCTGCATCCGGTTAGACTGGAAGCTAATCCCAACATAGTTGGGAAAAAGCTAGGCAGAAATAATTTTTATGAAGTTGTATTTCTTTACTCTAAAATCGACGACATGGTTCTTTAAAACAAATTCTCTACGTCCATTAGTTCCAGATTTTCTCATACTTACCTACCCAGTATTTATTTCACTACCAAAGTTGCATCTCACATCTAGGTATTTTTATTTTTATGAAGTTGTATTTCTTTAAGGGTCTTTCAAAAAGGCGCGACACGCGACGCGACACAAAGACACCGCTCGTCGCGCGACGAGCGGCGTTTTTGTGTCGCGTCGCGTGTCGCGTCTGTTTGAAAGAGCCTTTACTCTAAAATCGACGACATGGTTCTTTAAAACAAATTCTCTACGTCCATTAGTTCCAGATTTTCTCATACTTACCTACCCAGGTATTTATTTCACTACCAAAGTTGCATCTCACATCTTTATCTTATACCTTTAAACGAGCAATTCTTGTATATTTATAAATACATTTATTTCTGTGATCTCGGAAACGGCTCTAACGATTTCGCTGAAATTTCGTATATGGGGTAAACAATCAATCTAGATTAGTCTTATGTTTGGGAAAACGCGTGTACTTTCGAGTTTTCATGCGTTTTTCTTTCCCCGCAGAATATGGTCGCTAATTTCGTCCTGTCTGTTGGTCACTGTCCGACAGTTCCAGCGGGTTAAGACGCGGACGGCAAGAAACGAGTGTTACGGGTTCGAATCCCGCTCAAAGACTTTTGTTTTTTTTTTATATGTTCATGTTTATATATAATTTTTTTATTTTTATTCTTTTTAGACAAGTTTAAAAAAATTTAGTTAATGTTTGAGATAACAATATATATTTCTCATAAATATGTCTATCACTGTACTGATTACGTGAATAAGATTTATGCTTTCGACTTTTATTTTATTGAGACTTATGAAGCAATGGTGCAAAACAATTTATTTTTTTACAATAAATAGTAATAACCGAGCAAAGCTCGGTCGCCCAGGTACTAGATAATAAAGTGACACGTTTTACCTTGACAAATGAATGTTCTGTTAATTACAAGCACAAATCTAATGAAGAGATAAGAAAAACAATTTCTATTCAAGAAAAATCAACGGCTCTATTGTTAAAAACCCGCTCTAGAAATAACTTTACAATTTGGAGTCGACACGCATGCACGCGAAGACATAAAAGATTTTAATTGATTTTCTTCAAGCAAGTATTGAAGGAATCTTTTGATTTATTATGAACAGGTGAAATCATTAAATATCTAGTTGATTATAGAGGCGGATGTGTAACTAACTTCGGTGGTTCCTCAAGTGGAAATTATGACGGGAAGATTGATATTTGATTTTAATGCCTCGCTTTCACGAATACTAAACCATTTTCAGTAGGTAATCTATCCATACTAATAATCCATACTAACATTAGAAAAGAGGTAGTGAGTTTGTATGCAAGGGGTAACCTTCGAAACTGATCGAATTCCGGTAATTCTTTTACTTATAGGAAGCTATTAGGCTATTGCCGAGTGTCATAAGATATATATTATTTTAAAACAAAACATTTTGAAGCTAAAACTGTATATAAATATAAATGCTATAAGAATAGAATAGAATGTTATTTTGCAAATATGGGTAATACATAATAGTTCTTAAGATTACCTACATTTAGCTCAGCCACACTTTACCAATCGGCATGCAAACATTTGAAATTATTTATATCACTATTATTACAATTATCAATTTATAGACTACCATTATAAAATTCTTAAATCATCAACTTAATTAAAAATATATGTTTGTATTAAAAGGAAAATATAAATTAGTATCATAAGATTAAATATCATGTCATTACTATTACCAATATCATTATTATTACAATTCCAAAATCAAAATGTCAGAAATCAAAATGTCAAAGATCAAAATGTCAAAAATCAAAAATGTCATAATTTATTTTTTATTTCTTATATCAAGATTTCACTAATTAACAGATATTTTTCTCCGATAGGAACTCAGTTACACTGTAGTACGTTTTGTCTACCAAAAATTTCCGCAATCTACTCTTAAATTGTGCTGTATTTAAAGCTTTCCAACTACTCGGTAATTTATTGTAGATAATGGGGGCCATGCAAGAAACGCTCTTACGCATCAAAGTGGTTCGACATGATACTTGACATAATTTGCTGTTGTCACGCCTATTCCTTGGGAATACAACAGCCAGGCGCTCAAAACGAGATGGATTTTGCTTGACAAACATAGCTACTTCAAAAATATAGATACACGGAAGTGTCAAAATTTTATGTAACTTAAAATAAGGCGCGCAACTGTCTGTCGATTTAAGTTTTAACAATGATCGGAGACATCTTTTCTGGGCCTTAAAAGCTATATCTCGATCAGTTGAGCTCCCCCAGAAAATGATATCGTAGCGCAAGTGCGATTCAACTATTCCGTAGTAAGCCGTTAGAAGTGTTTTGACATCTACTATGGAGGATAACCTATATAACACATATGCGGAGGAACTCAATTTTTTACACAAACTTTTTATATGTGCTTTCCACTTTAAGTTGCAATCGATTTGCAACCCTAAAAATTTGGTATCCTCTGCTTCCTCAATTTTGTCATTTTTGTAATGGATGTTGAGATTAGTTCCGCCGGGAGTACGTTGTCTGAAATGCATTATTTTTGTCTTACCTAAATTAATATTTAAATTATTTTCGTCTAGCCATTTAATTAGTGCGTCAAGAGAATTATTTATGTCATTATCATATGTATATGTACTTTTACATGGGATTGTTATAGTGCTATCGTCTGCAAACATAGTTATAGGATATTCAAGGGACATGGGCATATCATTAACGTAAGTTATAAATAAAAACGGGCCCATCACGGTTCCTTGTGGTACACCGTATGAGATTTTACGTTCTCGAGACCTTATAATGTCTTCATGTTTGGTAACTATGTATATATAATAAGCTATATATAATATGCTGCCATAAATATTATCAAGTCAAATGGAAACAAGTTCTAAGCAACGCCCTAAGTATTATCTTTCCTGAAAAACAAACATTCGTCATCATTTATCATGAGGACCATTAAAACCGTCGATACGAGTGACAAATCGACGTTACTTCCGTTTGTTCGACGCACCCTAAGTATCTCGGCTACCAACCTTGCTGATGGAGAATCTTAAGCCCTTAATGGTCCTATTATTTCTGTATAGTTTCCCAGCTACCCCTACAATGTAAATAGATATAAGTGGTTGCACTCTGCAGATTACCACCCCAGTCTGCTTTTGCTACGGATTTTTTCAAATATTTTTATGAGCGTATTTATGTCCCTCTGCAGGGCAAGTCCTCCCTTTTGACTTCCATATCTTTCTCTCTCTCTCTTTCTCCGCTGCCTTCATAATATTTAGATTTAAATATAAACTTCCGAGAGCCGAGAGCCGTAGTTCATTGCTGGATATTTATCCAGCAGTGAACTACGAAAAGCTGAGTTGATGTGCTCATAAATTAATGGTTGCCTATCATTCCTTAGTGGCCTGAACTTCCATAGTAGTAAACATAGCTATCTCTGCCGGGAACACGGCACAGTTTTAGCTTAGTAGTTTAAATTCGGGTTAGGCTTAGTGCCATCTGGGCTCGCTTCGGCTCGGTACAAGCAAATTCACTCAGCGGCCGGTACTCCAGCTAAACCGATAGAGCGTGCGGCAGTCCGAAACAAAATCTAATCTAACAAAAGCTAAGCTTTATTGTCACAAACAGATTGACATAGTAATATTTGGATTGTTTTTTGCAGGAATATAATTAAGAAATAATTATTTACGGCAAAATTTCATGGCGTTTATTTCGAGAATCATAGGTAGGCCTGAAATAAATACGGTCTCCTGTAGTAAAAACTTCAAAGAATAGCTGTTTTAATTTTAGTAAAGAAACGAAGCCAACCACAGTCACTTAATAATATTATTGTTTGTATTTGAATAACCTGCTATACAGGACCAGTGGACCTAGCACAAGCGCGCAGAGTAAACGTAACGTAAGTAAATTAGATCGATTTTTAAATTGAAAATATTCTCGTTTCACACTTGATATTTATTTAGTTTTAATACTTTATTAGAATAGAATAGAATAGAATAGAATAGAATAAAATTTATTTGCATAAAAACATGGTATAGAAGATGGTACAAAAATTAAATACAGAGCATACATGTCTTTGCTTAACATTATAAGCGTGCAAATTTGTCATGCATACATTTCATTATATTATTAATTAATTAATTATTATATGACATTTGGTACATTTAATTATATAATACATTAAAATTTATAATTTATTTCACATATATGGGTGATACTTATTGTGCTTTCACGAAACATTTAAACCAAAATGCCATAGGATTGTTATATTTTCCATTTGAGAAACGTTCGAATTTACGTTACGTATAAGTCGCGCGTTCGTGCTAAATTCGCACGTCGGGTTTTGAAATGACCTAGGTAGACTGCCACAAGCACACAATCATAAACACAGCCTGGTATGAGTGACAAAGGCGATGAGCCGTGTTTACGGTCGTGTACTGTATTTAGTGTGCAGTTTGTTACATACAAACGGACATCAAACAGTAAAAAAAATTTTCGACGGCAATTAAAAAAAAACTGCTGTGTCATACAAAAGTGCAATACCTAAACGCTCAAAATGTATGGAACTCTGATTTTGTTTTTTAAGACGCAGATATATGCCAGTGTCTGAGTGGTTAGCAACGCGTCGTTCGTCCTGCCAGTAATAGGACTCGCCCATCAAGGAGAGCTGTCCCAAATTAGACGCATTATTAATTTATTATACATAAAAAAGGTATTATAATAAAAACACGTATATTAAAAGATTAATAATTAAATTATCTTTAAAATGGTGATATTTTCAGAAAATTACGCTTGAGAGATTTTGCTTGATTCTGTTTTTTATCCGCGTTAGACATAACTTTACAAATTAATTTCACTGTATAATATAAACATAATCTAAAATATTCATAATTAAGTTATTAAGAAAATGCTTTAATTTAACATATATTTTTCCAAATCATTAACACTACTCATTTAGACGTGATCTTTAGTTTAAAATCCTTAAAAGCCGGTTACTGACGCTTCAATAAATCGACGAATATTTTTACTCCTTCGCGTCTAGTATCAAGTGCTGGATTCATGGTAACAGTTTTTGCGTCGATTTCCTTCACACAACATAACATCACGCCTGTAATCCCGAAGGGTTAAGCAGAGATTTACATGCTACTTATCAAGCTACACTTTTCCAGTATAAGCTGACCTCTCATCGTACGGAAATCTATGCGAGATATATACTGGAAATGTGTAGCTTGATGTGAAGCCGTGTGTACCTATAGACTACTACTATAGGTAAGTAATAAAAGTACACACACCCACATTTCTCCAGTTAGGTATATTTAGTCCTACCCAAGTAATAGCGAGGCGAGCCTATTGCTATCAACCGAACACAAATCCAAACTTCGCGCTGCTATTGAGAAATTCTTGATGGAAAGACCCAATAACACTAGCTCCACCTGGGAGCCAAACCCAGGTCCTCATGCTCAGCAGTAACGCTTCTGACTATTAGACCAAGGAAGCAGTCGAACGAGTAGTTTGCTAGATATCCCACTATGATGCATATTCAACAATCAGGCGTTTAGCACACAAAGGGTGATGTATCACGTGCGTTGATCTAGTCTGCGTAGACGATACAATTCAGCCTCTATATTTAGAGTACCTATACCGCGAAACTTGTTACCATGGAATCAGAACATGACTCTGAACCCCCCTGGAAAATTTCAACGCACGGGGGTTCAGAATCTTGTACAGAATCCATGGTAATAGTTTTCGAGTCCCTGCCACCCTGTATGGTTTAGGTTTACTTACTTTCTTTGAGGAATAAAATTTTATGCAGAAACCCTACGGAAGTCCTGTTTTGATGCTAACAAAATTTATAATGATGGCTCCCTACATTTTTTTATCGTGTGTAGGGTACATAAATGATACAATAAATAATATAAATGAGTATATAAATTAATGAGATAAATTAAATAAATAATTGTATGAGATCTGCTTCTAATACTATAATACATTTTTAATTACTTTTTCAGTGACATTGTATTTCTTTGTTGGAAATTCTTGCATCATCAACATTTTGCTACCTTAAGCCTAATTGGTGATTGGCGTAACATGTCCTATTTTTCCATAGGTACTTCTGTATTCATCTCATTACTCATCCACATTACATCCATATAATCTTTCATATATTACATACCACAAACTTTCATAAGAAAGTCAAGAAATGACGATAACGTCATTTCTTCTTATTTCGCGGCAAGAACCACAGTCATTATTGGCCATCCCTTTTCCAAAACCTCTCAGGTGTTGCAACATCCAGCTTTAAATGAAAACTATCCGGTAGTTTGTTCCGTCTAGTTACTTTATCACACTTGGTCTGGAAAGCAATCGTACTTACCTACGAACTAATATTTACATAAGCTAAGAACGTGTCTGTCCTACTATTTAACGATAAAAAAACAAAATGGAAGTGAAAATATCATTATTTATGTTGAAAGATACTGAGTTTTGCGACATAATATCTACGTGGAACTATTTAGAGCGTTAATTTGCACTGGTTTCTTTTGCTTTCAACCGAGTTCTCCAAGGTAAGAAAGGAACCAGGGTTGTATTGATATGTTCTCTTAGAACGAATGTAAGTTAGTCTTTAGCAGCAAATAGCAGAAAAAGGTAAGTATTTGATTCTTTAATCTAAATTCAAGTCTATGAAATGAACATCACACAATATAACAAATTGCCTGCTCCGTTTCTTATGTAATTTCATAGTGTTCTCTTCACGTGTCCAATTAATTGTTACTCGTAACCGCCTTTGTTCTATTGCCCGGATTTTTTTAATACAGATTTTAACCCTACATTTGCTCGAGGTGGTTGAAGACGGGCGTCGTCACCCAGGCATGCATTAGAAATGCTGGCGTGACGATTTGGACTCGTTCCTGACTGATTGATCGTAGAAAACTTAACAAAATGACGATTGGAAAACTATGGGCAGACTTTTGCCCAGCAGTGGGACTACATAGGTTATCAAAAAATTTAAAAATAGCTCGAGGACAGAGTTTCGAAAAAACCAGTAGGAACAGAATTGAGTGATTCTCTCGCCAGTGATTTATGCTGTGCATTGTCTGCCTGTCAGTCACGGAGCAATTTTTTACACATAGTAAAAAAGGTAACTGTGTACGAGCGTCGCTTGATATACTGCCCTGTAATTGGCTCTTAAATGCCATTTCCGGGAAGATTGCCGCCATCTTTTATATCGATACAATGTATTAGCTCATTTCTGACGTTAGTATCGTGGAGTATTAATTGCCTATGCACGCAACATTATTACAAGAATAGGTTCACTTGTTGCTTATTATTTTTAATGGCCATTCTACTTAGCAACTACAAGGTCAAAATAAATTACTTAGCGAAACTTTGTTGACTTAATGGATATCGATTTCTAAACAAGAAAAAAAATCCGGCCTAGTGCATGTCGGACCACGCACAATGAAGGGTTCCGTAGTTAGGATGAATTTATCTCAAGAACGAACGTAACATTGTAGTTGAAAAACAAGTTCTGCCATACATTTCAACTGCATAATATGTAACTTTGTACACGCACAATATTGAGAGATTTACCATGTTATTTTAAGACCATAAATTTATTATAGGTTTTCCTTTAATCTATGAGAAAATAACGTTTTTTTTTTTCAATATTGTGGGCTCATTAATAGGAGGAAATAAGGGGGAATGGTCAATCTATCTATATAGATCACGTGGCATCACAGCGGGCCCTATCAGAATACCAGCGCTGCGGTATTTATTTATTTTTAAATATCGCAGCATCATGCTGAGATAGGAGCCTTTTTGGCCTCGCACAGGTCGTATTTTCCTTTTTTTTTTTTGTTAGTCTAGAATGCTCCTTTTTTATTTTTGTTAATGTTTGTGCCTTTTTTTTTTATTTTTTTTATTATGTTTTGTTTTTCCTGTGCGTGTCCCAAATAAAATATTTTCTTTCTTTCTTTCTTTATATATATAAAAATGAATCCCTATTTCCCTTGGTCACGGCATCACGCTAAAACGGCTAAACGGATTTGGATGAAATTTGGGATATGGATAGACCTTGACCCGGAGAAGGACATAGGATACTTTTTATCCCGATATTTCCACGGGATCGAGACTTATGCGGGTGAAACCGCGGGGCGCAGCTAGTATACATATACAAAAAGAATCCCAATTTCCCTTGGTCACGGCATCACACTTGAACGGCTGGACTGATTTCGCTAATTCTTTTCTTATTGTGTTTGGTATTGTCAGGAGAAGGTTCTTATGAAAGAAAAAATTAAGGAAGTTGCGCGGAAAGTAGATTGAACCCATGCGACGCATGGGCGGGTCGCGAGTTTAAAATAAAATTTTAACATTAAATTCGTAGCAAATTGGCTGTGACAGACAGACAGACACAGGAGTGATCCTATAAGGGTTGGTTCTGTTTTTTCCTTTTAAGGTACACAACCCTAAAAACAAAAAAATAAAGATTTTATGGTTATTTTTGTTGGGGTCAACGACCTTAGGTAGTGTAGTACCTAAGGTAGGTAAGGTACCTACCTAAGGTCTTTTCACTGTTTTTAAAACACTATTTTTTAAAACTGATCTTTCATCAGTTTTGAAAAACAGTGTTTTTGTAAACATTACAGACGTCGGCATCGATATCTAATCACGATTTAAAAAAAAAAACTTATTTTCTCAACTGATAGTTCAAGTAACTACACTAAAGTCCCCGAAAAAACATTTATCATCATTTTTTTTTGTATCATGTTTAGGTCTCCATACTTCGATACCCATCACGTCTAATGTGGAGTTTCGCTCACTAATTTAATGTGACCCTGCACAGGATAACCCGTTGAAAAACGATATTAGTCAAGACACTTTGTGTAGATTAGCCATACACGAAGACGCGCCCCACTATTCTTCCTAATCGCTTTTAAATAAGTAATACGGGCTGGTATCCGCAACTCCCACGTCAAAGCGCATATTTTGCGTACGGGTGGGAAAATCGGTTTTTCGATCCACCCCAGCTCAAAGACCAGCAACGCCTTGGGGTCAGTGACAATCTCACGTAGGGTACCTGGGTTACCGAAGTACTATGCCCTATATGTGGCGACCACCAGTTCAGCACAGCGGACTGTCTGTGACTCCTATGCCAAAGTTCCTAATCGCTTACTATAGTAATCAGGTTTGAGAGAGGGGGGCGCGTCTTCCTGGATAGCATTATCTGTAGTAACGAGAGACCAGCGGTAGGGCAGTCCAATATCTACTTAGGTAATAATCCTCTACCCAGGACCATCTTCACCGGGGTACAAGGGGTGCGTAGCACCCGGGCGCAAGGTCTTAGGGGGCGTAAGACAATCGAGTCGATCGATTTGTATTGAAATCGAACGTAGATTCCAAAATAGACGTTTGGCAACTTAAAAGCCAGAAAAATTGAATTTGATGTTTGAAAATGTACCTCATTTTATTGTGGAGTAGGTAAGTATTACTTTTGTTTTAAATGGGACAAAAAAAATAGTTATTTTTTCCTTGGCTAGGGGGGCGCAGGCTGATTTTCGCACCCTGGCGCCCATTATGGTTAAGACGGCCCTACCTCTACCGATCCGATGTTTTATTTAAGATAATGTAATTTGTTGCTTGAAACACATTTTTTACTTGAATCTGAAAATATTTCAATCTCGTCTGTTTTTAACCAACTCAATATCTAATATCGTAATTTAAGGCAAACACATTAAGGACTTCGTTTACACAATAAAGCGGCTGGATTGAGCAGTTTACGCGTCCCATTAAATTTGTTTAAACATCGGGTTTCTTCCCACGGAGTGACGTGCAAGAAAGCGCTAAAATGCTGCATTATTAAATTAATAGCTGGCATAGATATTAATGTTGTAGCCAATAATAGAAAGAAAATGATTTAATTTGTAATTTAGCACAGACTAAAAGGCACACAACACAACATATTATATATAATGTAAACAACACAATTATTGTGGCTGTTTTGAAAAGACAATATCCCGTTATTGAAAACCGCAGCATGGATTTTGTGGTGAAAGAAATTGTGTGAGGGGAAACTGGCATAAAAAAGGAAGCATACATTCAATCCTGTCATTCTAATATAAATAACTGTCATTCCTTAATTTTAAATACTTTGTACCTATTCTACTATAATCATTTTATTCTAGAATCTAGGTACATCATCCTCACATATAATTATCTATACTTATAATATAAAGAGGTAAAACATGTTTGTATGTTGGGGGTAATTTCCAGAACTACCAGTCGGATTTGAAAAATTCGTTTTGCTTTGGGATAACCCAATTCTTGAGGAAGGTTAAAGGCTCGCGGAAGAAGCCGCGGGCAGAAGCTAGTAATTAATATACAGAACTAGCTGCGCCCTGCAATTTCACTCGCACAAGTCTCGATCCCGTGGGAATATCGAGATAAAAAGTATCCTATGTCCTAACCCAAGTCATGTCAGGTCTGCCAAATTTCATTTAAATCCGTTAAGCGGTTTAAGTGGAAAAGCTTAACAAACAAACAAATGAACAAACGACTCATTTATAATATTATTTAGGATATTGAAAAACATTTTTACAAAAGTGCCTTTTAATGGGCTATTTGAAATTAATTATTTGACTTTGATCCTTTCAGCCATAAAACGTAAAACGGAATTATAAAACATTTGAACAGTTCATAATTTACTCCTTTTGAACAGTTTAATTCATTGACTGATATCTATGTAAATGGATCATTCAATTACTTAGTTAAAACGACATTTTCTTCGAATAATTCCAAATTATTTAAGTGTTTGCCAACACAAAATACTTTAGAAAAAAAAAAATAACCTGTATATAAATGGTAATGCTTTTCATGATTGCGTATATTTTATTATTTTTGCATTTTTTTTAGGCATCTGTAATATTAGCTTTATTTACCATTATGTATGCAAATTTTTACACTTACATACATTCATAAACTCATGCTTTTTCCCATGGGGGTAGGCAGAAACAACAGAATGCCACCCGGTACGATCCATACACACTATATGGTCACTATAATATCCTTCAAGGTACCCCTCCCGGTGTCTCCACTCACATCTGCCTTGATCTTTTTTTTTCGTTTTAATTATCAAAGTTTGTAAGCCTAAGTACTTAGCTTTGAATTTTGATTCCTTTATTTGTATCTACATATCAAATAACATTGGATATTCTATCACCTTAAACCAGTTTCTTCTATTTTGAGCAACATTTAATTATCTTACAGTAGGTACCTATTTAGCGAGTAGCTAGAAATGATAAAGGCAGGCGACAGACTAAAGACAAAGTGGAGTCCATTGACACATTGCCTTGCCACGCCTATTAGATCTTCTTTGTAGTTTCCCTTTTAATCTTCTATGAATGAAAAATACTGGTGCAAGAACACTGTTCAAAGTTTTAATATCTTAAATTATCTTGATGGTGTATTATTTGAATGGCTCTGGAAAAGAATACCTGGAAGGATTTGGGGAAGGCCTTTGCTCAGCAGTGGGATGTAAAATACTGCTATATCTTAAGAGGCGGCTCCCTAAATTGTATGTTAATTTGCATTGATATTCTGAAAAATTCACGCATACGATCAAAATGGAACTTTAGCATATGATTTATTGGATCTTTTTCTTTCCATATATAAGACAATTACGTAATTGGAACATTTTCGCTCGATTCAATTTTTATTCGAAAATCATGTCTTTTTTTAAAGATTATTTGAAACAAAAACAAGATTACTCGGCTTTTATGTCTAAAATAATACTTGACATTAAGAAAATATAGTTTATTATCCAGACATAGGATATTATTTTTAAATGAAATAAGCACACGTGATATTCAACTTTATTACTGATGTGTTAGCGTTTAGTGAATAGTGGAGTGGGGGCGGAGTTTGCGTGTAAATTGTCTTTGGAGTGCCTGGTCTTTATATTTTCTACATATTTCGGTCTTGATGACTCCAGGTACACGCCATAATTGCGGCGATAAGTTCCATCTTTGAAGAGTGGCTAGAGCGCCACGGCATCCTCACCTTCCGCCTGACGCAGGTCCTCACCGAAAACAGTTGTTTCGGGAGGTTCCTGTTTCGGATAAGGCGAGAGGAAGCGCCCAGGTTGCACCATTGTGTGGATCGCCCGAAGGACACGATAGAGCATACGGTGGAGGTCTGCCCGGCTTGGGCAGAGTATCGCCGTATCCTCGTGGAGGCGATCGGCGGCGGTGATCTCTTGCGTTCGGCCCTGGTCCAGGCCATGGTACGGAGTGAGAGGGCATGGGAAGCCGTCACCTCCTTCTGCGAAGCAGTATTGCTCGCAAAGGAGGAGGCGGAACGCGTGAGGGAGAGGCAAATTTCGCGCCCTCACGCCCTTACCTAACCGCAGGAGACGCTCTGGGCATCGGGAATCGCAGGCTGATTCCTGGCCACAGTAGGCTCGGGCGGACGGTGAGCAATGGGTAGCTCGCCGTTCGATAAGGACCAGGCCCGGGTCAACGGCGCGTTGTGTTCCACGCGCGCCTCAAAGAAATATTAGCAGAACTGACGGGGTCTGCTAGGGCCGATGCCTGCCGGGGTCGCGGGAAAGTCCGAAAGGGACACTGCGGCCCCTGGCAACATGGGAACTGAAGGAACATGGGTGGGTTTTAGTCAGTAAGAGTCTGACACGCCCTTTCGCTCCGCCCAGAGTACTGAGACAAAAAAAGTACTATTGCCTCAAAAAAAAAATGCAATTGAAGTGGATATATCCACTTCAATTGCATTTTATAATGGATGTCCGCAAGGTCAAGCCTGAATCAATTAACTATCTACTATTGCCTCAATACTATGTAAAATCCCTTTTAGCTTTATAGTTACATACTTAACCCATCTTTCGACATGCCCGCTCATCTTGTGGCCAACGTCTATCTAAGCAATGTGCCAAAGCTAACCTTTCCAATCAACATCGCTAACTCACGAAGCGTCATTTTAGGCCACCACGTACAGATTACCAAGAGCTCGCGTGCTAGTCTAATTGAGCCTAATTCGATACAGTACCCGGCCCTACAGAGTGCCGCTTGCGACACGCTCGATCATCTATATCCTGTACCGGTCCTATGTTCTGTTTTACATTAGATTCTGATTGGTCATGTGAACTGATAAAAATTGGGGACAAAGGCTTCTGCCTAAAAGGCAACAACGAAAAGACTACAATAATGTCGTGTAAATAATGATTTCCACCAAACGGCTCGGCATCGCATCGGAAATTATCAGAAAGGATACGAACGGATGCGGCGACAGCCGATCGCGTTCGGCGGGATGTAGACGTACACGATCGGCTCCGTACCGTCGCTTGCGAACGTATCCGTTTCTGCGCCTACTCAAATAGTTTAATTCCTACCGTTTTGACGTGTTAAAATGTTTGAAAATGGTTGAAGTTGACGTAGTATTGTTGGCTATAGGCGAACGGAACCAATCGCGCATCGCAGCATACTTTGGGCTACGATGCTGCTTTGCGCGGCTTGGTAGCATAGACTTTAAATACTGTGTACACGATTTAATATCGTTTAAATATTGTAAATTCCGTTCCGATTCGATGCGATGCGAGCCGTTTGGTGGAAATCATCCTTTATTCCACTATGATATGGATTATGCAACGAACCTACCTACGGAACATTACGGCTATTACCTAGAGGCGAAGTTGTATAAGAGTGAAAATAGGTTGTGGAAATGACTGAACCTATGTTATTTAGCAACGCAGAATAGAACACAGCAGTGCTGGCATCGATTTTAGTACACCCCTGGACGAACTTTTTATCGAGAAACGCAAGGTGAAATGATGTTTGCAGATTAAGGGTTTTAGGGTTGGGTTTTTATGAAAAACTTTTTATTGTACCCATGTTAGGTGCTTTCCGTGCATGAAAAGGTCAAGTACTCAGTGGTTCTAGAGCAGTTCTATAACGATCAATTCAAAGTACATGAGCAAAACACTTACAATACGAGAAGTGATAGAAAACGTAAATTCGTGCGAGCACCAGTAAAAAATTACTATGGCAATAGAACCAATAAGTATTTGAACCCTACACTGTTCAATAGTATCGACTGGCTGAGAAGAGATAGTGATGTAATTAGCAGGCGAACACTGGGAAATAAATTAAAAGCAGAACTTTTGAACAAAATAGTCGCAAAATGTGACAATAATTAATATATTCCATACAAAAATATTCTTACCGTCCTTATACTATTTGAACCTACTGATGTTTAATTAGATTAATTACCAAATGTTTTAAGACGAGCGCTAATCGTACCGACGAACTGTCACGCAGTTTGGCAGGTTTATAGTGGAAATGGTTTTTTTTTGGTGAATCACATAAGTAGTACGGTGGCGGCATCTACATCGCCACATGCGAACTACACATCAAAGACCTGACGTCATACAAAATTCTGACGTCACACAAATCCTACATCACGCAATTAGAGTTTACCGCGCGAACGACATATGATCATTCATGACGATTGACGTCGGATAGTCATCTATCCGACGTCAATCGTTAGGCAGTTGCCCGCCAGATACGACACCCGTCTGGTCGGAGGATCCTCCCTTTTCAATAGAGGATGACTGAACTTTACACCCACTTCCTCATGCCTCTAAATTACTATAGAATTTCAAGTTTTGCAAAGGTCGACGCTGCCACTTAAATCGCAGCGCCATTATCAACACCGCTGTTTGTTTCAAGGAAGTAATAACTTGACTCCATCCGTCTTCGTCACCCACGCTAATAAAACTCCTCTCTTTACAGACCATTAAGCAAGTAATTATGATGATATCTTTCATTGAAGCGTAAAGATTAATGCTGCTCATAAACGATTTGTTTGTCTAATCCTCGGCTCGTAATTGGTACCACTAATAGGGGATATGGCAGACTGTTGGGCACTTAGACGCCATAGTTTTAACTGTCTTTGTTTCATGTGTTAATTATAAAGACAATACATAACATCACGCTAATATTCCCCGAAGGGTTAGGCAGAGGTGCATTTATAGTACACCCATATTTCGCCAGTTATGTTTAAGCCCCATGTAATGGACCTGTCACGGTCGCCAGATGTTACAGATTGGCTCAAGACTTACTTTGTTAGGTACAACGATTAAAAATAAATGATCAAAGAAAGATGTAGCCGTTCATATATTTTTTCTATAGTGACAGTTTTTAGCATTCTAAAAAACAATTTCTTTTTAAAAGGAATCAAAGAATATTTCACAACAGGGGGCAAAGATATCACTACTCATATTGTCTTATTTCTCCTACTCCTCTAGTTTTCTATCCAGGTTAAATTCAGTGTGGGTTCCAATTTCCAAGGCTGCTGAATCATTTCCCTGTGACACGACGACCTTCGGTTTTTAGTGCATTTTCTGGTTTATTACCACTGAAAATTCTGGCTTACAAAAGTTGCAGTAGTTCGGATGGACTTGCTCATTATGTTCTACGAATGAAAAGCCAACTCTAAAAGAATGTCTGTGTTCTATCTAGCCGTCTTGGGCGAAAAATCCTAACTCGTTTAATACAACCTAACTTATTTAAGGTCACAATCATTTTAAACGTTTAAGTTTCTGAGGTAATTCAGCTTGATCTTTTCAAAGTATGCTGGACTACTTATAATAAATCAGCTTCATGATAGGTTAGATAATGCTCGTGGCCAAAGTCTCATGCCAAAGCTAACAAATCCCGTCTAATGCAATGACAAAAATGTGGTGTTTGAAGTAAATATTTGTAGTTTTAGTTTACGAGACCAACATCGTGTCAAATCGTGTGAGAAAATATTTGAAACCTACTTATGACGTGAAAGTAAAAAAAAAAACATCTCCTTTTTAACCTGCATTTGTCAGGTTCTAGGTTCCACGCTTGTTTTAATAGACATTCGCCATCTTTTTTCTGCCTTGTGTGTGTCGATTGTATTAAATACTCCTATCGAATTTAAACGCCCCGTTAAAAAGTTGATCGTAATGATTTTGCGTCAATGTGTTTTCCCTAACTGTATTCAACAAAATGCTTAGTCAACTTAATTATAATATGATGTATTTGCATACTTTGCATAATTTACATTGCGCTGACTCGTAATACGTACTGCCCAGCTATTATGTAAGCCCGCAAAAAAGTACTTTTACCACAAAGTGGTTTTAGTTTTTCACAGTCAACTATTTGGGATGGGCTAGACCTACTTTTACCTAATTGGATCAATTTCCTTTAGCCTATAGGCTAGGCATGCGCCGAAATTCGTTTCACATTCGTTTTAATCGAGCTTCGTCAGTTTGTACCAAACTTCGGCATTCAGTCGAATTTCGGTTCAAATGCCGAACATTTTGATACAAGATAATATTAAAATAACTATTTTGCCTTATATAATAAAACTAAACCTGTAAAATAAAATCATAAGCATTTATTTATTTTCTGTTCGTTGTTACATATTTAATCATTCAATGTATTTTAAACGATCGCCAAAAATCACATATCTCAAAAATGTTTGGAAATACGAGCATTATTTTGTCAACCTTTTCGAGATAAATCGAAAATGCTGTACTGGTTACCTATATGCGAGCAGCGGCCGGCAATTTTAGTATAACAATCCACATCTGTCGTGTTTGGCGGACGAATAAATTACTATAAAAAAAAAATCGTGTAATTAAAAAATAGAACGAACATTTTACTTCGAAACATGACAACTAAGGAGGTAACTTATCAAAGAATTAATTTATATTTCGAACTGGCTTGCAAATACAGCTGTTTAAAAAAGAAACAAATGAGCACATGAAAAATGATTGTTTATTAGTAAATTATTGATTCTGGAATTTATAATTAATTTCCTTAGTTTGGCACAATATTTGAGAAAAATACTATGCAAGCCTGGGCTGCAACCAGGCATTGATGAACGATTGAAAATGTAGGTTGAGGCGAAGCTGAGGCACAAATACGTGAATCCTCTAATGCCTCTTTTGCAGACCGCTGCAGTAATGTACTCATTTTGAATTTTTATTAAAGTGTTTAAGTTAAATATTATTATGACCTACTGGTATTTAACATTTACCAAGGGTAGGTTATAGTGCAAAAATATCAAATATTCTGCGTTATCTGGCAGGAGTCTTACATTTTAGTTCGTATAATAGGTACATTTCCTGCCTCTGAGAAAAGTCGCTCAGAATATACGGAGCTTCCTGAAGGCGATAAAATATTCGTACCAAAATACTTACGCAAGGGAACTCGTGATTGGCCTTAGCCACCAACCATATGGTCATTGGTCCTTAGGCAACAAAACATTCAGATATCATCTAATTCTGATGCACTTGGACTTCTGGTTTTTTTACCGAATGTTCGGCCGAAGTTCGTTTTCGTTCGGTTCAAACGACGTTCGGCCCATCCCTACTACACGGCAGACTAACGTTAGTATAATTCATTTGAAGCTACGGGTTCTTTTGGCACACACTCTGCGCCTGGCATCGGACGCGGACGGACGTGCTGCGCTGCTGATTGTGGTTCCCGATAGTGACTCAAGCGATCCTGTTGCTGAGTCATCGTTTCGTCGCGTACTGCGACGCTCTTCATAGTCGATTATTATTAATCGACTATCGTCGACCAATTAATCGGAGTCTTTTTCAAGATACGATTAATTATCTGTTTCTTTATCAGAGTATCGTCAACTGACTCTTCAAGTCATTTTGCCCCTTCAGGGAAAAACCACAGTTTCGTGGTCCTCGGTGGAAACCATACGGTGCCAACGAAACCGAGGGGGTGTTGACCCAATCACACCCGCCGAGCCCCTTCAGGGTTAGGCAGTCAATTGGCCGGGTCCCAGTGTTCGGCCTTGGGGGGTCTCCTAGTCGGCATTGGTGACAGTTTTCCTTTCACAGCTACTCACCTAGTGTCGGTCGGGTGTGTCTACACCCGGCGCACTAGACTGGTCAGGACCCCGTTGCACAATAAGATAGGCAACGGGCAAAAGCAAGCTTAGGGCTCACCATTAGGCACACAACCTCCCTGTCTATACCCGACAGGGAGGGTTTACACATCCCCGGTAGTCCGCCCGGGGAATTAGGTTGTTAGGATTTTAATTAGGGAAAATTAGGTCCCAATTTTAATTAATCATAATGGAGGCCGTACAGAGTGACATTCAGTCACTCCGTAACGACCTCATTTCCCTCAGGAGTGAAAACTCCAAGTTATTAGATCTTCTCAATAGAGTCCTTAAAAAGGACCCGACCCTCATCAATGAGTTCGGTAACGAACTCGAAGGTCTCGCTGCTTCACAGCAGACCATAACTAGGTCCCAATCCATCGCTGACTTCAGCGATGTAATCGAGGCTCAATTTAGTCCCTGTCCCTCCGACAGCATGGACATAGTAGAAGTCGCGACCGCCGTAGCCCGCGCCCCGACCCCCTATCCATTTTATACCCCCGACTCAGAGGCCCTAGCCTCTGCTCATTCTTCTTCCTCTTCCCACTCGGATGACGAAGGCTTCACGCCAGTCACCGGGAAAGGGAACAAGAGGAAGAAGAAGAAGCAGAGCTCGTCCCAAGCGAGCAAAGTAGTCGTCATCGACGACTCAATCATAGTCGCCCCTCAGGCAACCCCCACCGTCACTCCCGCCGCTACTTGCACCCCCGTAGCTTCCCCCTCCACCGCCCCCCGCCCGATTGCGTCATCCTCGCAGAATGACGCACCGCGATCCGCGCAAAACTCCGGCCCTAAAAAGGTCGCGCCGCCACCCCCTGTCTTCATCCAAGACAAGGACAAGTGGACGGCAGTATCAAAGTGGTGTGTAGACCTTAAAATAGGCTACACTAGCGCCCGTTCCACCCAACAGGGTATTAAAGTACTCGTCCCTACGTCGAAAGACTACAGGGACTTAACCAGGGTCCTGAGAGAGAGAGGTGTGTCATTCCACACCTACTCCCTCCCAGAAGAAAAACAGATTAGGGTCGTTATCAAAAAGATCCCTAAGGAAATTCCCTCCGCGGACATTCTTGCCGACCTTCAGTCGCAGAACATCCCCGTGGATGAAGTGCACCGAATGCACCGTTCGCGCGGCAGGGAAGCGTACGACATGGTTATTGTCGTGTGCTCCCCCACCGAGGGGCATCACCCCATTTTTAACGTCAAGACTATATGTCAATTAGTGGGCTTCACCATTGAGAAGCCCTGGAAAAATAGCGCCATAGGGCAATGCCACCGTTGCCAATTATATGGCCACAGTCAGAAGCACTGCCATGCGAAACCCAGGTGCGTCAAGTGCCTGGGAGACCATGGCACGGCAGACTGCACCCGTCCAAAGGATCGCAACTTATGCGATACCCCCCCAAGTTGCGTACTGTGCGGCCTCGAAGGCCACACGGCTAATTACCGCGGTTGTCCCAAAGCCCCTAAGGCTAACACAGCAAAGCTGTCTAAACGCTTAGACTCTAGGCAGCAACGCCAACAGGTTTATCAACCTTTCCCCTCGTCCCAGATACCTCAGAGGCTTAGCCCACAGAGACCTAGCCCTTGGTCTCAATTAAACTATAACCACCAGCAGACCTTCCCGGCTCTGGTTACCCCGCGCCCTCCTCCCCTTCATACCCCGCTATACTCCCTAATGGACCCGCGAGTCCGCCCTCCTCCTCCCCCCGGCTTCCCCGCTCCCCAAGTGCCTACACAGCGTAGCGCTCCCCCCGCGACCTCCGCTAAACCCAACGCAAACCCGGCTACCCCGCGTCCCGTTCCCACTCCCGTGGCTAACAATAATAACATTTACTCGGACCCCGCTAAAAATGCATTCAGCATAATTAGTTCCACTTTTATGACCTTCTGTACCCCCAGGGCTCAACAAATGGCCCTAGACATTGTAGAAGCCAGGAAATCAGGATGCTTCGAGCGTATCCAGAACGTATTCCTGGCTTACGAGGATATCACCTCCGCCCTCACATCCTTCACTAGACCCTCATAATGTATAACGCCTCTTATGAAAGGTTTAAACCCCGATCCCTAAAAATAGGAACTTTCAATGCCAATGGCTTATTTAATCAGAAAGATGAAATCGCGGAATTCCTCCGCGATCATCAGTTAGATCTTCTCCTCATACAGGAAACTTTCCTAAAGCCCCATAAACGAAACCCCTCTATTGCTAACTATCGTTTAATTCGAAATGATAGGACGCGCTGTCACGCGGGTGGCACTCTCATTTACTATAAAAAGGATCTGTATTGCATCCCTATGGACCCTCCACCTCTCTCCCGACTAGAAGTATCAGTCTGTCGCCTAGGCATGACTGGTCACTCGCCGATCACTCTAGTGTCGGTCTATATCCCTCCCATCCCAGCTCAGGCCTCAGAAAACTACCAACTTATTTCTGATGACCTACAGCTACTCTTCGGCATGAGCGACTCTGTCATTATGGCAGGGGACTTCAACGCCAAACATCCTTCTTGGAACAGTCAAATCACTACCCCCAGGGGCCGACACTTGTTCGACCTCTCTTCCACTCTTAACTTCGACATCATCGCTCCGATGAATCCCACTTATTATCCCCATATGGTTAATTACACCCCTGACGTCCTTGACATAACGCTCCTTAAGAACGTGAACTTACGACTTGACTCGATAGAAACGGTGCACGAGCTTACCTCTGACCACCGCCCAGTTATTATCCATCTTGTATCCCGCATAGGTCCCTCTGACCCAAACCACCCTCTCCCCACTAGAAAGGTGACGGACTGGAAGAAAGTAAGCGAAAAGCTGAAATCCAACACGTCCCCCTTACTAGACTCTATTCCGGACCAATTTGACTCAATCGCTAACACGACAGCTGCGATCGACTCACTCACGGAGCACGTGCAAACCGTCCTGAGCGACTGCTCAAGGGAGCTTCCGGCAACAGATCCCTGTTACCTGAAACTCCCGGACGATGCGCGCGCCCTGCTGACTGAGAAGAACGCAGCTGTCCGTGCCTACAGCAGCTTTCCCTGCACCGCCAACAAAGCCCACATGCGCTACTTACAGAGATCTGTAAGGACACGTATGGCGGAGCTGCGTGAAACGGGCTGGGACAAGATGCTGAGCGACCTTGAGCCTTCCCACCTAGCCTTCTGGGAACTCCAGAGGAAACTCAGATCCCCTCATTCAGGCCATATGCCCCCGTTAGTCCGCCCGGACAAAACATTAGCCTTCGATGACATCGACAAAGCCGAGTGCCTAGCCGACAGTCTTGAAGCCCAATGCTCTCCCAGTACCCTACCAGTAGACAAAGCTCACCTCGATGAGGTCGACGCCGAAGTCGAACGTAGAGCCTCTATCCCTCCCACTGAAGACCCTGATTTTCCCCTGCCCCCCATCGAACCAGATGAGGTACATGAGATTATCAAAGGTCTGAAAAATCGTAAAGCCCCCGGCTCAGACGGACTCACCAATAGGGTGGTCCAACTATTCCCAGCTCATTTAATTATGCTTTTGACCACCATCTTCAATGGTGCGTTAAGCAACAACATTTTTCCCCAGACGTGGAAAGAGGCCACTGTCATAGGTATCCCTAAACCCGGAAAACCCAAAAACGAGCCATCCAGTTATAGGCCCATCAGTCTGCTCAAGGTTCTAGGCAAGATCTATGAGAGGCTTATTTATAAGCGTCTCAGAGACTATGCAGAGACCAAGGGCCTCATCCCCAATGAACAGTTCGGCTTTCGAACTCAGCACTCTAGCGTGCATCAGGTCCATCGTATTGTCGAGCTAATCAGCGGTGCTCTCACCCATGGCCGACAATCGAGCGTAGTATTCTTCGACATAGCAAAGGCGTTTGACAAAGTCTGGCACAACGGCTTAATTTACAAGCTCTACAAACTCGGTGTGCCGGATCGTCTCGTGCTCATCTTACGAGACTATTTGTCGAATCGCACCTTTCGCTTCCGCATCGCAGGAGCCCTTTCCTCCCCCCGCCCCATAAGGGCAGGAGTCCCTCAGGGCTCAGTATTAGCCCCCCTCATTTTCACGCTATTCACCAGCGACATCCCCAAACACAGATCGACGCAGTTGGCTCTGTTCGCAGACGATACAGCGATCATCTGTAAGGGAAATTCAGCTACGATGCTGCTAAACCTCCAAAGGGCTGTCAACAACCTTGGCGCCTGGTTTAGGAAATGGCGAATAGAAGTAAATCCCGACAAAAGTCAAGCGGTTAGCTTTTCTAAACCGAGAACTAGACCCCCCCCTTTCCCCCGACCTATCACCATGTTCGGCAAACCAATCCCTTGGGCTAGGCGCGCCAAATACCTAGGTGTTATCCTAGATCATCATCTCTCCTTTTCTGAGCACATAAAGACGGTTCGTTCGCGAGCCGCTTTCGCTCTAGGTAGACTCCATTTCGTCCTAAATGCACGCAGCAAATTGTCACTTAAGTGCAAACTGCGCATCTATACATCATGTATCCGACCCATTATGACCTATGCGGGTGCAGTATTCGCCCACGCCAAGTCCCATTCCATCCATAGGTTGCAAGCTTTGCAGAACCGTTTCCTCCGTAAAGCCACGGGAGCTCCCTTCTATGTCAGAAACGAGATCCTCCATCTCGACTGTAGAATCCCTACGATTCACCAGTTCCTAAAACGCATGTCCAAGCGTTACTTTGACTCCGCTCCTAGACATCGTAACCCCTTGGTTGTCGAAGCAGCCAATTATGTCCCTTCTAGAATTAGTCAGATCCGCCGTCCACGGCATGTACTTTCCGACCCTGATGATCCCATCACACTCCTCCAAGAGCAGAATAGGGCCACCAGTACATTAAACAAATACAGACGCCTCCCGTCATTCCGACCTCGCCGCCGAGGTCCTTTGCGATCGCGACCGTGTCCCTGATTAAATAATACTCCTCCCCGACCCTTGCTCGAAAACGAGGTGCCAGCAAGTTGTTGCCGCTGAGCACGTAGCTTTAAACTACCTCGCTTAATAATCATGATATAAACCAATTTTGATCCAGCCTGTCCTCTCTTGCTGTCCTCCCCTCAGCGACGCCCTAAGCCGAGGTTCGTACCCCACAGGGGGTGCCCTTAGCGAGCGTTCGCCTAGTTTTAATTTAGTTTAGTATTTTGCCCCTGGCTGGAGGCTTTGAGTGTAGCAGCTTAAGGCACCCACAGGAAAGTCCGGTTAAGCAGCCAAGACCTTAGTGGTCAAAACTGCGAGATGCCCGTTCAAAAAAAAAAAAAAAAAAGGGTTCTTTTGGCAATCTTGAGGTTTTTATTCCAACTAACGATGTAATTTCATTAAACAGAACTTAAGTAAAATCATTTTACTATAATCATACTTATTAATGCATTCAAATATACTAATCTAATAATCTGCATTTAACGTCAGTAATTAAAGTTTGAACTAAGTAAACAGTATTCTCACAGCCTTTCAACAGTTTATCAACATCATCTTTTTACAAAATATATAAAACTGAAATTCCCAAACATGACACAGTAACCTTTATTTTTAGCTTCGTTCAAATAAAACTGAATTTTAGTCTACGACACTAAAATTGTTTCACACCAGCGTACGAACGAAGCAATTCCTGAATAGTCCAAATTATATATAAATGTGGAGTTCAATTAATGAATCGGTCGTAAGTCGCATCGAGTCATTTATCGCAAACGTCTTATTCACGAGCGATTGATTTAACTGTGACAAAAATATTCGTCCGTTGCGAGTGACAGTGGAATGTATTAGGCTGGATTTCAGGGTGTGTTCGTGCTTTTGCATTATAGAACTAATCCTACCTATAATCCTCAAGTTTATAAATGCAAAATTGAGTTTTTTCGTTCGTTTGTTACGCTTTCACGCTAAAACGGCTGAATGGATTTGGATGAAATTTCTTTTTTAAAACATGACCTGGAAAAGACCTACTTTTTATCCTTGATCGCAGACGAAATTGCGAGCAACAGCTAGAAAAATAAAAATATTAAAAATTTTGAAAATTTGTATGTTTGGATGTTTGTTACTCAATCACACGAAAACAGCTGAACGGATTTGGATAAAATTTGGCACACAGATAGTTTATAATCTGGATTAACACAGGATACTTTTTTATTCCGGTACTACGTTCCCGTGGGATTTTTTGAAAATAACTGAGGAAAAAAAACCTCAGCCAGAATGAAAAAGACTGTCTTTTTCGGACAAATAATATCGCCAAAGTTAAAAGGAAAGAGAAACTTGAAAAACACACTCCGTCATTCGAAAGCATTCGAGTTGAAATGATGATGTGGATATATTTAGTAACCTTTTCCGCTTAGCTATTTCTAAAGAGTCTTGAAAAGACCCTGGAAGAAATCGACACGTGTTTCACCTCTCAACGAGGCATCCTCAGGATGACGATTAACTTGTCGTGAACTCGTACACGGCGTGTTGCCATACCAAGCACCGAGCGCGCTCGGTGCTTGGTATGGCAACACGCCGTGTACGAGAGTAGTAATAGCTAAGCGGAAAAGGTTACTAAATATATCCACATCATCATTTCATTATGGATTTCCGCAAGGTCACGCCTGAATCAATTAACTAGCATTCGAGTTATTTACAAATACTTACGGCCATAGTTTCTCCATCATAAATAACGTCCCATTCAAGTGTGAGGTCGGAGATGTACCTAGTAGCGATTCAAAAATTGTGCGTCGTTCGTTGATTGTGACAATTAATACAGTTGATCTCGACTCAGTGTTTTTTGTAACGGCCATGTATCAGATTTTGAGGATAGCGGACAGGCCCACCGTTTACTGTGTGGAATTTCGCGGTGGCTACTGATGAACAATGAGTGGCTCGTATAAAGTTCAGCGTGAATTTATATAAGATTAAAGAAAGGAGGAAAGAAAAATAGGTTTTAAATATGTATTAATTTTTATGATTACAATTTTAGTTGGTTATTTAATACTAGCTGCGCCCGCGATTTTACCCACATAAGGTGCGATCCCGTGGGAATATCGGGTTTATAAGTATCCCATGTCCTAAACATGGTTCAACACCAATGTGCTAAATTTTAACCAAATCTGTTCAGCCGTTTTAGCGTGAAAGAGTAACAAACAAACAAACTCATTTTCGGATTTATAATATTAGTTAGGATATTGTAACATATTTTACAAAAGAAAGAAAGAAAAATAAGTTTTTTAAAAGTGCCTTAGCTATTTCAAATAAATTATTTAACTTTGATCCATTCAGCCATAAAAAGTAAAACGGAAAATTAAAAAACATTTCACAATTTACTTCATCTGAAAATTTTAAGTCATTGCCTGATATCTATGTAAATAGATCATTAAATTACTTAATTAAAACGACGTTATCTACGAACAATTCCAAATTATTTAACTGTTTGCCAACACAAAATATTTTAGACTACACCTGTAAATGGTAATGTTTTCATGAATGCGTTTATTTTATTAGGTTATTATTTTAGGCATCTGTAGTATTGGCCTTATCCTATGCTAGACTATTAAACGAGCAATATTTGTATATTTATATTTATATATTTGTAATCCCGTTCTCGAAAATGGCTCTAACGATTTCGATGAAAGTTGCAATAGAGGGCATAGGCGGAATAAAGAGGAAATATTAGATTTTTTGTATGTTTGTACACACAAAAAATCAAATCTTTCTTCTTTCTTTCTTTCTTATTAGTTTAGAAATATATTAATCGGTTTCTATTGGAAGGATAAATAATAGAATTAATATCTAAACTGTCTTTGTAGAAAAAAATATTTTGTATCTCATTAAAAGGTTTCGTATTAAGTCGACCAAGCGGCAAAAAAATCGAGGAGTTTTCCGATGCATAGCTAACTTGAAGTTGAAATGTCTCATTTGCATGTCCTTGTATTTCACCGCCCTTTGAAAAAGGCACACTCATCCTCCTTGGTGGCAGAAATAGATTTAGTTCCACATACAAAAACCCTACGGGCGCTCTGCAATATGTTTTTTGTATTTTAACCGACTTCCAAAAAGGAGGAAGTTATATTTATGTTCGTAGCGTGTTTGTTTTTTTTTTATGTATTTCCGCCGATTTCTTAGTCAATTGTGGACCGAATTTTGAAAATTCTTTTTTTTTTTTTTTGTTTGAAAGGATATGCTCTCAAATTTGTCCGATATAAATTTTAGTAACTTTGCTTGGATAATTTTTGATTTACTTTCAATAATACGTTTTTTTTTTCCACTTAGTATTTGGATGATATGATAAGTTCCTGTCACTGGTAGCAGGTAATGGTATTTGAATTTGTGTGAGGTAGGTACCACAAATAAAATAGTGAACAATAAAAACTTTTACAAAAAAAAAAACATTCGGCTTCCAAAAAAAAAACACTACAAAGTGAAAAATAACTTTACTTTCGGAAGTCGGTGGCAAAAAACGAAAATTTTAAACGAAAGACACCGACTTCTGAAATTAAAGTTATTTTTCACTTTATGGTGTTTTTTTTTTTGAAGCCGGTTGTTTTTTTTTTTGTTTTGTAAAAAGTTTTTCATATATTGTTTTTGCCCTCAGGTCAATTTTATTCGCCCCTAAAGGCCACGCTACTTTATGTATAAATCCTGTATATCATAAACAGACGTCTTATCGCTAATAAACGAAACATATCCTGACTTCACCCCATTTTCATATCAAAATCAACAAAGAAATGAAAGCAGCGCACAATGATAATAAACTAGTCTTTAATTATGTTTTTCTTACATTAAAAAGCACATAATCGCCTTTCAGGGTTCGTGGTCGCGTTCGGTCGTGCCAGAGAACGATGTAAAGGGCTTTAAACATTGTTACTTGGTAAACTTTCTTATTTTCACGACTGTCTTCCTTTTTAGTTAAAGTAGGACTTTGATATTGTATTATTACTTATGAGTATTATTTTTTAACCTACTCATGAGCATTTATTCTTAAAGTGGGCAACGTCGCAAATATATGTCAAATGTTTCGCTGTTTTGATTAATTTGGCAATATTAACTGTATGGAAATAAGAAATGTGGCTAACTAGCGCACTAGAAAATTAATAATGAATTGCAATTATAACACTGAATTTGATGCTGTAACAGTGTTCAGTATTACGATATTAATTATTGCATTTCATAATCAATATTTTAGTTCGCTAGTTAGCCACATTTCTATACACATTTCATATACCAATTTATTGAGGGTCCGCCCAATATAACACTCCACATGGAGGAACTATTACAGTCAACACATCCATGGTTTTAAAATTTGCAAACAAAGTGCGATGTAGGTATACAGGGTAGCAGAGACATCGACGCGACAACTGTTACCATGGATTCAGTACATGATTCTGAACCCCCCTGCGTTGAAACTTTTCGTCAGTTATTAAAAAAAATCTGCTCCATACATTTTGACCGCGTAGGTATTACACTTTTCTATGAAACAGCAGATTTTTTTTTTAAACCATGGATATGTTGACTGTAATGGTCCCTACCATGTGGTAGGTACCATAACAGTCAACTGCACATCCATAGTAACAATTTGACTTTGACAGCATTTTTATTTCGTGGCAGTAAGTACGGTCTTCGTAGTCCAAGTGTAACCGATGACTTGCAGTTGCTAGTACTTTTTGTGGCCTTTGTAAGTGACAATGTTAAACAAGTAGGTCGGTAGCCCATCATTAAAGGACAACAACAAACGATTTTCCTCGAAATAAAATAAGCAAGTGCAGAATGACAAGCAGCTGATTAGAATCTCATTTGTGAACAATGCAATTCTTGGCACATTTGTAGACATCCCAAGTTTACAACTGATTTATGACGTGACTAATTACGTTATTGTCGTAGTTGAATAATCTTGGTCTTATGAATGTCATCTACGAGGCTTCATCGACGTGAGCAACGTATTTCATTGAAGTATTTATTACCTCTGAGGTTTGTTAACCTGCGACAATGCAGAGAGGAGCATAAGTAATTTTACATTGTGATTATGTATTCTTGTAGATCTCAACTATTGCAATTTGTCTGCAGGCAAGATTTAATTAAGGTTTTTTTTTTTTTCAAACAAAGACAAGATTTATTTTAGGTGACAGAATATTCTTAATCCCTAATATTTTTACTTACAAAGTGTTGAGCACTTTTCAGTCCATCAATTTTATTTCTCTCCTACTTCATCCAATATCAATTCTTTTATTTTCATTCTATAGTTTAACAAAAAATATAGTTATTGGGCTTCCAACCTTCAAGGGTCTTTCAAACAGGCGCGACACGCGACGCGACTCAAAGACACCGCTCGTCGCGCGACGAGCGGTCTCTTTGTGTCGCGTCGCGCGTCGCGCCTGTTTGAAAGAGCCTTCATACGGCTGTAACCAACAATAGTTCTAAGTACAGGCCCATCCCGTTGCATTGTCAATCTGCATTGTACACAGAATTAAATAGAGACATCAAATAGTCATACATGTATTTACAGGCAGATTAGATCTATACACACTATACACACGATTGTACAAACGACATACTTATCTGTGCGTGTGGCGAAAAACAGAACTAAACTAGAATGTACTGGATTTGACAGGTTTTTGACGTTTACTCTTCGCAAGCAGCGCCGCCATGACACGCAAAGATAAGTGTGTTGGTCTAACTTTATACAAAGAACAGTATTTGATTACGGTTACATAGTGTTTCGAATATAATTACAATAATATTGCGGTTACCTTAAATTTTCTACTCTGAACTTATCAAATGCGAAGTTATTCGTGGTATTTCATTGATTACGCACAATCCGAACCTGTAGCTACGTTTGCGTGTAAGATTTTGAGTTAAAATGCTTGCTTAGTAGCACAAAGTCCAATAAGCTTTTAAGGCAGTGAAAAGGAGACTGAGCCACATTAGTCAGCATTTGTCCTTTAACAAAGAAGTAAAAATCTAAAATCATATATTAAAAAAAAAACAACCGACTTCCAAAAAATCACTACAAAGCAAGAAATAACTTTAATTTCGGAAGTCGGCGTCTTTGGTTTTGAATTTTCGTTTTTTGCCACCGACTTCCGAAATTAAAGTTATTTCTCGCTTTGTAGTGTTTTTTTTTTGGAATTCGGTTGTTTTTTTTTTTTTGCAACATTTTTATTTTTCACTTTTTAGTTGTGGTACCTACCCCACACAAACTCGAATACCATTACTATCATATCATCCACATACTAAGTGGAAAAAAAATACGTATTATTGAAGCCAACTTAAAAACTAACCAAGCAAAGTTAATAAAATTTATATGAGTGAAACTTGGAAGTATACCCTTTCAAACAAAAAAAGAATTTTCGAAATCGGTCCATATTTGCCGGAGAAATCGGTGGACATACATACATAAAAAAAAAAACAAGCATACGCTACGAACATATAACCTTTTTTTTTGGGTGGGAAATTATAATCTCCTCCTTTTTGGAAGTCTGTTAAAAATGTTGAGAATTAGCACTTTTTGAACATCAAAATTGACATACGACAGTCCCCGAAAACGCCCGCCCTTCACCACTTCGTAGTGTTTTAGCTGTGAAGAAGAAGTGGTGCAACAAACTCCCCAACTAAAGTCTAGTAGTAGTTAAATACAGAGAAGAGTCATCTACGATAAATGCCCAATAATTTTAAATCTTTGATTATTAAATCTACCTATTTCATGTGATTAACTGCTCAAAATAAGAACGAAAAATCAAATAATTTCAGATGAGAATTTACAACGTATTACAGTGGCAGAACCGTTTTTTTTTTTTTTTTTTTGAGGGTGGGAAATCATCAAATAACTTCTCCCGCTCTGGGCGGAGCGGGAGGGCGTGTCAGACTCTTACTGACTAAAACCCACCCGTGTTCCTTCGGCTGCCCTGTTGCCGGGGGCCACGATCTCCCTTTCGGTTTTCTTCGCAACCCCGGCAGGCATCGGCCCTAGTGGACCCCTTCGAATCTGCTGACATCTCTTTGAGGCGCGCGTGGAACACAACGCGCCGTCGACCCGGGCCTGGTCCTTATCGGACGGTGAGCCACCCATTGCTCACCGCCCGCAAGCCCGCGCCTACGGTGGCCGGAAATCGCCTCGCGATTCCCGACGCCCTGGGCGTCTCCTCCACGCGACACAAAGAGACCGCTCGTCGCGCGACGAGCGGTGTCTTTGTGTCGCGTCGCGTGTCGCGCCTGTTTGAAAGAGCCTTTATTGTTGAGCTCATCAATTTACGAAGACATCTGCTTAGCTTTTTCAGAACTATGTTAGGGTCGGCTTCCAGTCTTACCGGATGCAGTTTAATATTATACTAGTATTATACATGGTGACCTTCGATAATCTGTAGTCCAGCTTTTCACATGATATCAGTGATATCCATCTCAGATAAACTCAGAAAAAAACGTAATAATTAGGTCAGTATCAAAAATTATTACAGGTTCATTTACCATTTTTACAATAGTCTTGACACGTGTTCAAGGTTCAGTTTATGTTGCTATAAATTGCATTCTTTGATTGTTTCTAAGCTCAGGTTTCAAACCTGAAAGTGTCAGCTAATTCTAGCTATTTGTTATTGTTGAAATGATTATCCTGCATTACATTATGATATTGAAAGTAAAATATTAGTATCTTTCAAGAAGGAAATCAATGTTTAAAGTAGATACCGCTCTTTCATTTTCTTTTAAAAGGTTTTAATGGACAAATATTGCTTCTTACAGTCCCGATGGAATATCAGACCTTTTCCAGAGAAGTTTTACTAGATTAAGTATTTTTGAAGGAGACTCGTGCGAGAGCTACGCTAGAAATCCTTGGATCTAGATTTTGGTAAATTCGTTTTTACCAATAAATAAAACGATTCTCTTTCAAATCGAACAATTTCTGATAATTGAAATGATTGCAACTGCCAAAAACTTAAAATGCTGAATTGTTTGCAAGCGTAGCGTTCGAACTCTACTCTTAACCTTTAGCGGAAAAGTGGGAAACCTATAGGTTTATCTGTTAGAAAATTTTTGATAAAGATTACATTTTTTAATAAAAACTTTGCACTGCACTTTACGAAATCTATCCTGCATCCTGCCAGCGAACATAGACAACTCAGAAAGGTAAAGATAACTGTAGACATAACAATATATGTTTGCCCAACCTTGAAATGAAGCCTTACAAAAGTTATAACAATCTGAAAGCCAATGTTGGCTTCCATGAAAGTTCTTCGTTTTCAATAGAAACTTTCAGTTCAAACTTGAACAAGAGGGATACTGAGCAGAGTCTATTACGATGTAACTATAAGTTGACTAGCTTTACGTGGCTAGCCCGTATGTAAAGTTTGTAATTTTCCGGGATGTAAATTGCCCGAAGTCTTTTGTTAAAGAAATAAGGAGTACTTAAGGGTCCTCTCCTAATTTTGAATGAAATTAAAGTAGGTTACACGTGAACCTCGTCCTCAATATCAGATAGAAAATTTCTTACGCCTTGGGCACGTATTATCAGAATTCAAAAGAAAATGTATTGTTCGAAATTAAATACATTGTTGTGGTTGCAGAACGTGTGGTCTTGGGATTGATTTCAAAGTTGTGTAAAGAGAAATCAGTAGCACGATAATTGGAATCGTATTGAAAATTATAACTGACTCAAAACTGCTTCTTATATTAAAATTCAATTCAAAATGTTTTTATTTCACATAAACCTACATGGGCACTTATGAAACGTCAAAAGCTAAGTGCACGGTTCCAATTGGTCGCTTCCTATGGAGAAGAGCTGGCAAGAAACTCCACCGTTACTCTTTTAAAAATAATGAGCTTTTACAATTCTTTCAAATAACAGTGTGACTAGGTATGGGAGGACAGTGTAGGTCTTTCAATAAGTACCAGGTACTTACAAAAATAGAAAATGGTCAACAAATTTACAGTACACTAAGCCTACTAATTTACAGTACCTACCACGATATGAACTCGGCAATTGGACTAAGAAATTGTTCTACAATTTTGCAGAAAGGCTCGTGCAGACCAACGCGATATCGCGGGCGCGACAGGCCAGCGCAACCCTTGTCGCGCCCGCGATATGGCGCTAGTCCGCACGAGCCTGAACAGTACCCTAATTGCGTAAGTTATTTTCTTAAACAATTATGCCTAATTTGTTTCATTTTGACAGTTCAATAACATTCATTGCGCTATTTACGTTGTTAAGCAGATTTTTTTTTCCAACTTATGAAGCAATGGATTAGCAATCTGTTTAAATTCGAAACAGATTGTGATTGTGTTATATTACGCAATTAGGGTACAGAATGTCACCTATAACACTTTTTTACCCAGTTCCCAAGTTAAAACCACGAAGATGGTACGTTACTCACGTGCCTCCTTCGCAGTTTTCTGCCTTTTTCTTAAGTAGCTGGCAGAATCATCCCAACGCTGATTTGCTGGATTCGTTTTCTCTACCGATCATTATTACACGTGACAAAGTTTATTTTGTTCATATCTATGTATTAGTATTTATTTTTGTTTTTCACAGTCAAACTACTTTACAAAGTCTAGGGAACAAGCCAACTATATCAACTTATTAAAAAAAAAACTCTTTAGAAAAAGTACTGCTCACAATGAACTTGCATTAAATAATTTGTTCGACTTATTTTGTAACGTAATATCTTTAGAGACTACTACCTTTTTTTTTCGTTATGAAAATCATTTTCGCCGATTGCTGAACGTCACCGAAGATGATATAGGGTCACTACTCACAGACAAGACCGCTTTCTGCAAAATGTTGCGAGTTACGGCTCGCCAGCTGGTAGGAAGACTCCGGTCTCAGCACCGCATGAAGTTAATCTTCATGACCACAGACCGCTTAGAGTTCCAGGTCTTCGACACGGAAAGTGAGTGCGTCGATTATTGTGGGCACTGGACCGACACTCAGAGGGCTCTTTTTATTTTTCTTATGAGTTGTGCTTTGGTTTTTATCCCAATTCAAGAAAAGTGCGTGTTTGGCAAGTTCCTGGTCGCCAGAGTCGACTCCAGAATCTTCAGGAAGTTCATTCGTATCAGGATGGAACGATTATAGAACGAAAGAAATAAAAAACGTTTATTTGCGGTAAACATGACGCAAAAAAAAAGTTTAAAATACATAAATGAGAAAAGGTTGGGGAAGCATGCGTCACATCCACGCAAATCGGCTATCATATATGGTGGTACCCTTATCCTATATAATTTATATATACTATTAAACGAGCAATATCCGTATGTATGTATATATATATATATATAAACATTTATCACGTTCTCGAAAACTGCTCTAACGATTTCGATGAAAGTTGCAATATTTTAAGTTAGATTATGGGGGTGAAAAATCGATCTAGCTAGGTTTCATATCTGGGATAATTCGTTTTCTCCGTATTTTCACCCGAGTTGAGCTCGTTCGCCCAAAGTTTAGAACAAGATGGCTACCTTAGAATAATGACATGGCAGTATGGAATTAGTAAGTACCTACTATCATGGCAGCATAGAATTAGTATGTACTTTCCAATAAAATAAATGAGCATTCTCTATTTTCAAAGCAGAGCTCGGTCGCCCAGGTACTGAAATAATTAAAATCTTTATTCATTCCCTTATTCCCTAGACTTTGTTGAGTAGTGCATTTTCGAGTTATCTATCTCTTATGTTGCACCTGCCTTGTTTTGTCTCTACATAACCCTAAGGTTGACTGATAGAAAACGCCTCAGGCAGTGAATAAAGTTTTGAAATTAAATAAATTGAACTTCAGTAAAATTTTACTTGATTACTCCAGTTACACCTACTTACAGAAATAAATATAATTTATCATTTAACAAATGCAGTGTGTCGTTCCTCGAAGCACCGACGGCATAGGTATCATAAAGCTAATACTCAACACAAAAAATAATAATATCTTCACCACAATTATATTATTATGTAATTATAATGGCAAAATCCACGATGTATAAACCGGTTAACATACAAAAGATTGGCGCAAAACTGTGGACTGACGCATCGCGGCATGTTCAGTGTCTAACATTGGTAGGGATTTTCTTCAACGTTCTGTTTTCCGAACCATTGACAGTTTTTGAAAGCATCAAAACTGGGTCCTATATAAAACCGCAAAGCGACAATCCGACATTTCAATAATTTTACAATTTTTTTTCTTTGTTTTTGTGATTTATTAAACAGCATCTGCCGTGAAAATGTGTCAATTTTGTTATTTTCTGATAAATATTCGTACTAGTTGTTGCCCACAACTTCGACTGCGATCCAGGATAAAAAGTAGCCTAAATACTAATCCAGATCATGGTCTACCCGTGCCAAATTTCATCCAAATCTGTTCAGCAGTTTTAGCGTGAAAACGTAACAAACAAACAAAAGAACTCACTTTCACATTTATAATATTAGTTAGGACTGTCAAATATATATTAAATACGTCCTTGGTGAGACTACTTGCACTTGATGACACCTTTTCAACTTCATGCCTAAGGGTCTGCAGGTGTAGGAAGGTAGTTAGAGAAGGTTGTGGGATTCTGTTCGATGTGGGCAGTGCAGAACCGGTTACAGAGGCAATTTTTAGGGAAGCAGAAGCAGCAGAAGATGTTTTTTGACTGAGATAATAATGAGTTGTAAATCACTTTTCAACAGGTTGGAGTACGATCTATTAGCAAATATAAAAAAAACCGGCCAAGTGCGAGGACTCGCACACGAAAGGTTTCCTACCACCATACAATATTTAGCAAAAAACGCCGAACCCGTTTCTTGTATGGGCACCCCCCTTAATTTCTAACTTTATTTTACATAATCTGTGAAAATTTCAACTGTCTGCCTGTTACGCTTCATGAGATACAGCCCGCTGACAGACAGACGAACGTCAGCGGAGGTTAATTAATTTGACGTTTGGCACCCTTCGGGTACAGAACCCTAAAAAGTAAGGCCGTTTGTTTTTAAAATCTATAAATTATTTTTTGTGACTAAGGGATTCAGTAAATATGGTAAAGAGAGCAGGGTGTGAAATTCAGGGGGGTGAATTTCGGGTGTGAAATTATCAAATAACTTTTCCCGCTCTGGGCGGAGCGGAAGGGCGTGTCACTCTTACTGACTAAAACCCACCCGTGTTCCTTCGGTTGCCCTGTTGCCGGGGGCCACGATCTCCCTTTCGGTTTTCTTCGTACACCCGGCAGGCATCGGCCCTAACGGACCCCGAATCCTTTGCGACACTGGAGTCTATACTAGAATACTGTGTATGATACTTTCTCACGCAGAAATTTGCATTGATGGCTTATTTAATCTCTAGCAAAAAATATTTATGAAGGGAAAAAATAAGCAATAAATAGGACACAAAAATACTTAAATTAAATAATAGCAATAGACTGCAATCCGATGATTATGTGGTGAAAAGTTTAATAACAACACAACGAAAATATCTAGAACAATAGTCGCCTACAAATAACTAATTTTATTATCAAGCTGACTCCAAAAATAAACTGAGAATAGGTCATGCATTGCATAAATATGCATAATAAGGAAAAATAAAGAAACTAATTTGTCACTGTTTTGTTATGGCTATATGGTAAGTGTCACGTATAAAAGTCATTAAACGTCCACCTAAGTCACTTATTGAGTCTCTACGGTGAACGTCAACAGTCCATAAACGCTATCTATCAGGCACGTAAACGTCCAGTCTCCTTATAAATTGCTACGATGGACGTCAACCGCCTAAACGGTGAATTAAGATGTGTTGTGTTGTGTCATTCATATCTGTTCTTTTTATGTTTTGTAACATAGTACCTATTTTGTTTTGTTTTATCAGACGTCGTTCTTTATTTTTAAACTTTTTTATGGCTTAGTTTTTTGTGTAAAAACGACTGTTTTTATCTTATTATACCAAGGGTATTGAAAGAAATCCTGTTTTCTGAGCCTCTTATAAGATCCGTTTGAGGCGAAGTTTTTAGAATACAAAAGAAAACCTCATTAATGACCTGCATTGATTATTAAAAAGTTACGGACATCTATTTGGTTTGATAAGAAGTAATCATCGATTGTAATGCACATGCAACATAACATGATATACTAAGAGCACTTACTATATTTATTACATACTTTACTTCCATCTTTACATGCTTACAAATAAAAGAAACACTCGACCCCCTTTACCTGGCAACACCAAACAATTCTAATCATACACAGCGCGGCGCAATGAAAACTTTAACTAGAAAACTCTGAATTATCTCTCGAAACGTTTTAGAAACAAACATTTTAGATGTGTCAACACTCCGTAAACGGACGATAACAAAAGAAACCGATCCTGGCCGTGAAATAAAACCTCTGTCACACATAATCAAAGCAGCTGTAACAATTTTGATTAACTTTAAACTACGATTAAAAATGCATCAACACGAGATAATATTCCAAGGTTGTTATCATTAAGGTTTTTTTGCGAGATTCGCACGCTTACTATCAATATTACCTTGAGTTTTGACATGACGACTTGTTAGTTGTTACCAATTACATGTGTATCACAGCACTTTATTCCGCGCGCGACGCGACCGCTCGACGCGACAGTCCGATTGTCACTGTTGTCTGATCGAGAACGAAAGTTCCAATAAGTAACATGCGATTAAAAAAATATAGGATATTATGTTAGTGTAACGTTGGGAAATAGACATGAAGTTTTGCTATTTAGAAAATAAACATGTCGACATTACATTCAATAGGCCCCGTAATAGGTATTTGATTATGGAACGAATTCGGCAGTTGAGAGACAGTCGAATTGATGCTGGTCGGTGTTGATAGATTTAAATTGATACTGGCTGAATTTTGAAATAAGAAGCCGATGATATTCTTTCATTTTCGGCCAGTGGCACCCATAAACTCTGACCAAAAAGTCAGTTCCATAACAAATGTTTCTCTCCGAGCATTTCCATTTTTAGCCATACAGAGAAGAAACGTGTTCTTAGATTGTGATATTACATAATGACGGTATAGTTCATCGCCCACGAGCATTATATTACAACCTATTTCATTCCATTGAATTTTATATGCGCGGGATGATAACGAGATGATGACGATTGTTCCCAGCATACTTTTATCATTCAGAAATCTACGTGTGGAATGTGGAACATTACTACGCTATGTTCTATCTATTTAGTTAAACAGTTCTGTGGCTGGCTAACAGACTAGGCACAACCTAATCCTTTTTAGGTAGAAGCATGTCTAGAAGATAAGTTCATGAGGTACAAAATAGGATTTGTGAAAACGCTATCCGATACAATGGTGAAACGGGGAAAACTTACCCCGGAAATGTAACCGAAGTCGTGAGCAATAGCTAGTAAAAAAAATCTAAGTGTCCAAATGAAAATACCCGGTAAAAGTTGATCATTCCAAAGCTTTAGAGATCTAGGACTAAAAACCTGAGACGTAAACGGGAGAAACTAGGACATTACACGAACTTTGTCAGGGCTAGAACTTCCAATGTTTATTTTTTAATTCCTTGGTTCCAACACGAGCTGCTTTCATATTAGAAACATGACTGAAGTTTGTTTAGGTAAGAGCTTAGGGCTGCGTTCCCTGAATGTAAGTAAACAAATCAAATTTTGAAAAAATGTTTTCTAGGAAATGTGGATTTAAACTGGCCTTGTTATTGTCATATTTTCAATGTAGAGTATGATTTCATTTTATTACCAGCAAGAGCAACCCGCCTGCTTCGCATGGTTTTTACAACTTAGAGATTTTTTTAAATATATCTTACTAGCTTTTCCTAGCCTTTTTTTTAGCTTTGAGGTCCTGGGTTCGATTCCCGAGTCGAGCATAGTGTTATTGGGTTTTCCATCTGAAATTGCTCAGTAGCAGCCCGGAGTCTGGATTTATGCTCGGTTGGTGGCAATAGATTCGCCCCCTATTACATGGGACTTAAACATAACTGGCGAAATGTGAATGTGGAATAGGTACACCTCTGCAAATAATAATATGATCACATTTATAATATGATAATAATAAACACATACCTATAGAATTATACACATAAAGGCTCGTGCAGATCAGCGCGACTTGTCGCGCGACGCGACACCGGTAATTGTTTTACCGTGAAGTTTTCTTAGGAATTGTATTGTTAGAGTCGCGTCGCGCCGGTCTGTACGACGCTTTAACCTTCCGAAATAAATGCTCTAAATGATGATGTAATGCGCATCTAAATTAAAAAATTAATCCATCTTGAAATTTAAAAAATCTCAGCGGTCACACAAACAAAAAGAGAAGAGAAAAGCGACCTAAATTTTAAATAAATAAAAATTATTATTAAATTCTTTATTTCATCAATATCTCCTTATTATCCACTTAAACAAATATCCTTATTATCCACTTAAACATAAAAGGGCTTATTATAAAGGTCAATATTTAAATACTCTGACTTCTAAACCAGGTGTAGGTCAAAGTCAAATCATTTATTTCAAATAGGCCCATGTATAGCACTTTTGAACGCCAAAAAGTCGTGTGACTTAGTCTTAGTTTTAGACTTACAATTTGAGTAATTTGGAAAGATTTGACAATCAAGACATGGTGGAAAACAGAATTATAATTACTAGATAGATAAAAAATAGGAACACAAATTAAAAATGTTGTTGAAAGTTGTTGTTTATGTTGTTGTTGTTAATGTTGTTTTGTTCACGTAATGTTCTCATCGTCTGAAATTCTTTATTGGTCAGCTTCTCCGAGCTGATTCTGTAATCTTCAACTGTTTTTGCTGGCACAGACCACTGTAGTTGAACAACCAAAGAGACCTACTGGTCAATCTGGTTCGATTTGAAACAGATTGCTAATCCGTTGCTTCATACGTTGAAAAAAAAATCTGCTCCACAACGTAAATAACGCAATGAATGTTGTTGAACTGTCAAAATGAAACAAATTTGGCATAATTGTTTACGAAAATAATTTACGCAATTAATTGTAACGTTACATTTTCCCAGGAGGGAAAAATGTAAGGGAAAAAATATAATAATATAATTGAATATTATAATATAATTAAAAATACAAGGGGAGTACAAAAACACAGTTTAACACTAGTGATCGGCACTGCACGCTTAGGAGGTTAGGCCTCAGAGGTGGCCTGCAGCGGGAGGTGGTCTTCGGGAAATGGAGGCTCCGGCAGGGAGTGGTTGACGGCTGGTGGTGGCCTCGGCGGGCCGATTCTATCTCGGATTCTATCGTCCATTCTATCTCCGATTCTATCTCCAACTTTACGATAATAAAAGGGTCTGTCTCTCTTACAGTCCATCTTGGCCTGCCCTGGCCATTCCGGGGCTCTACCACTCCTTGCCGGAGCCAACTCTTCCTTCCCTCGCAGTCATCGACAGATTACCTACATGGCAGTAGGTAATCTGTAAGTAAAGTAGTATGTAAGGATAAATCTGAAAAGTTTGTTTTTAGGGTTTCGTACCAAAATAGTAAAAAGGAACTGTTATCGACTTCCGGTCCAGCATATACCAGCTCGACTTCACAATTAAATAAATAGTATTTTAATAGGTACCTAATTCTTATAAAATTATTTAGCCAAATGTTTGATTTATTTTGAGTGATTTAAATTAGAGTTGTTGAATATCCGCTATGGCGCCCTCAGTTTGTCAACTTCCGGCGCGCTAAGTATTAAGTTTAAATTAATGATTGCTTAAGCTAAATTGATTTATATTCATTTATTTCTATGTTATTAATTGTTATTTAATTTTACCCATTACTTTAAGTAATGCCATTTAAATATTAAGTTATTTGTGAAACCTATAAATACCAGTGAGGCAGGTAATTTAGGTCAGTCGTTTTGTAACCGTCACAAAGTGCAATCTTCAAGTGGAAACTAATAAATAAATTATAGTGCAAATCATCGTTTGTTGTGACCATCCTGACTGTGACTGCCCACCTTTTCACAGTCAGAAGTGGGATATGTCAGGCCCATATATTGATGGTATTGGCGCCAAGAAAAGGAGACACTATCAAACAGCGTCGTCGGAAAATGATGAAAACACAGATTTTTTTTTCTTCCGATGACGAAGAGACCGATAGAAGACACCGTCGTCGTAAAAGACACCGTGTTACCCAAACCGATGCTGAAGTTATTCCAAAGTTCCGGCCGGATGAAAAATCAAGCAACGTCAAAGGGTGGTTGCACAAGATCGACCAATTTGGCGACGTGTATGGTTGGGACAACAAGGATCGGCAGTTCATCATGCAAATTCGTCTTCGTGGATCCGCACGTGATTGGTACGACGACTTAGAAAATTACAATCTCACTTGGAAGGAATGGAAAGACGCATTAGAGACCGCCTTTCCACGTTCTACCGATTATGTTGAACTATGCTCGCTCGAAAAAAAAACGACTCGGAAACAATGACAAAATATTTTCACGACAAAGCATCCCTACTCAAGAAATGCAATATTATCGGTGAATCTGCGATTTCATGCATTATCAAAGGTTTACCGGTGGAAATAAGAGCCAACGCTAAAGCCTATCAATGCGAAACCCCGACGCAGTTGTACTATGGCTATTTATCATCCCTTGAAAACTACAAGCAAGTGGAAGCAAGTAACTCCAAGCGACCGACTTCAACATGGAAGAGAGGGGGCAATATTGCTCCAAACTCTAAAGAAAACGAACTGCTGCCGAAGAAATGCTATGCCTGCAGAAGACAAGGGCACGAGGCAAAGGACTGTAGGATTCCACGCTGCGAGGTGTGTCATCGTCCGGGCCACACTGCCGCCAGCTGCTGGTTTGCCGCCAGTTCTTCACAGCAACAGCCTCAAAAGGTTAGTAACGTTATGTTTACAAGCTACAATATTTTCATAGACTTGTACAAGAAGGCAGTGGTGATTAATGGACATAATCTTATTGCATATATCGATACGGGCAGTAAATTAAATATTCTCACAGTGTCGCAAGCTAATCATTTAAAGTTAAAAAAATTGCCATCTGTAGTTACAATGAAAGGTTTTGGTGGTGCATACTCAAATTCTTTGGGAACATCCCATGTTGATGTTAAAATAGATAATATAATTTTAAGTGGTTTTGTTGAACTAACTAGTAATGATCTAGCTGATATAGACTTAATAATCGGTCAATCAATGATAAACCAGAGAAACTTAAGCTTAGTTATTTCAGAGAACTCTGTTAAGTTTATGTGTAATTTTGATTTAAATATTGAACTATATCATATGCAGTTAAATGAAACGGATTTCATTTCAAAATTTCCTGTATATTTAAAATATCATAGTGTAATACCACAAAGAAGTTCCTCTTTTGTACAAGTTTATATCGATGTTAATTCTAACCATACTTTTCTTATGCGTTCTGTTTATTTTGAGCTAGGAAGTATGTCTTATGTTATTATAGGAGGACTTGTAAGGTCGAGGGATTGTTTTTTAAAAATAGTTAACATTGGGGATGATATAATAGAGTGGCAACCAAATAGATTAGTAGCGCGCGCGGAACTAGTTGGTGACATAAATAATAGTACGCATATGCATACGAATATAATGACAATTGCTCAAACTACTGACAATAAATTACAGTTATCTGATTTAGATGTAGGCGATTTAGAAACCGATGACAGCAATCGATTGCTACAGCTATTAAATAAATTCCGACATTTATTTGCGAAAAATACCAAAGATTTAGGATGTACCGACGTGCTGGAGATGCATATTCAGACAACAACCGAGCAACCTGTTTACTGCAAACCTTATCGACTCTCTTATAAAGAAAATGAGATTGTGAACGAAAAAGTTCAGGATCTTATTGATGCAGGTGTTGTTAGGGAATCTATGTCTGACTATGCAAGTCCAGTAGTCCTTGTAAAAAAAAGGCGGTGATTATAGATTATGTATAGATTACAGAGCACTCAACGCACGCACTATCAAAGACCGTTATCCGTTGCCTCATATAGATGACCAGGTAACTCGTTTATCTGGAAAGTCTTTATTCACTACTTTAGACCTTGCACAAGGTTATTACCAAGTTAGAATAGCTGAAGACTCTGTTCATAAAACGGCATTTATAACACCTTCAGGGCAATACGAGTTTTTGAAAATGCCATTTGGTCTGGCCAATGCGCCGGCGGTGTTCTCACGTCTCATTAAAGTAGTGTTGGGTAGACTGGGCAATGACGTAGCTTCATATTTAGATGACGTAATGCTTCCGACAATCTCGGTCGATGACGGACTCAGATTATTGGGCGATGTGCTGCAATTCTTGTCAGAAGCCAATTTAAAACTGAATTTAAGTAAATGTTCGTTTTTGAAGAAAAGCGTAAATTATTTGGGGCATGAGATTACAGCAGGTACAATACAACCGGGACAAGCTAAAATTCACTGCGTAGCTGAATACAAAAAACCCCGTAATGTGCATGAAATCCGACAATTTATTGGTTTGACATCGTATTTTAGGAAATTTATTCGCGGATTTGCAGAAATAGCTAGACCCCTCACACAGTTAACAAAAAAGGATGTAGAATGGACTTGGGGTTCTGCCCAAGAAACTGCTTTTCAGACTCTAAAAGAACGTCTCATCGAAAGACCGGTTTTAGGCATTTACGACAGAAATGCACGTACTGAGCTTCATACCGACGCAAGTAAGCTAGGACTAGGCGGTATACTCTTGCAATACCAAACTGATGGTGTCCTGAAACCGATTGCGTATTATAGTAGGGTCACAAGTAGAGAAGAACAGTTTTATCATAGCTATGAGCTGGAAACATTAGCAGTCGTAGAATCTCTCAAACGATTTCGAATTTATCTCGTAGGTATTCCTGTCACTGTAGTGACAGATTGTGCCGCGTTGCGAACTACCCTAGTTAAAAAAGACCTGATTCCTCGCATTGCCCGCTGGTGGCTTTCAATTCAAGACTACGATCTACAAATCGAGTATCGATCTGGTGATCGTATGAGACACGTAGATGCTTTGAGTAGGAATCCAGTACAAAGTCCTGTTTTACTAATTGACGATTCCGACTGGCTGGTAACGTTACAGTTGCAGGACGAAAACATTCAGTCGATCCTGACCCAGTTGCGTAATGGCACAAACAATAATGATATAACTAGTAATTACGTACTGAAAGATGACCTTCTCTATAGGCAAACAATAAACGGACATCGTTTTGTTATTCCCAAATTAGCAAAATGGGGCTTACTTCAAAAATTCCATGATCAAATAGGACATGTTGGCTTTGATAAGTGTGAAAAGACCATTAAAGCACAATTTTGGTTTGAGGGCATGACTAGATTTATTCGTAAATATATCAAATCCTGTCTTCGATGTGCTTACGGAAAAGGAGATCATGGTAAATTGCAAGGAGAGCTACACCCAATTCAAAAGGCAGCTGTTCCCATGCACACACTACACGTTGACCATTTAGGTCCGTTCGTTAAGACTCGTAAAGGAAACTCTTATATACTCGTTACTATAGACTCGTTTACAAAATTTGTATTTTCGAAACCGTGTAAAAGCTGTAGTTCTATTGAAACTATAAAGAATTTGAAAGATATTATCTCTCAGTTTGGAAATCCTAGCAGGATCATAACAGATAGGGGAAAAGCATTTACAAGTAGGTATTTTAAAGAATTTGCTGAAGAGATGCAATTCAAACATGTCCTAAACGCTATTGCAAGCCCTAGATCGAATGGCCAAGTAGAACGTGTAAACCGAACTTTGATTAACGGTTTAAACACTATGTCTGACAGCGAGTGCACCTGGGATGATCATTTGAGTGATATAGTTTGGGGCATAAATAATACTCCTCATGCAACAACCGGTTTTCCCCCCTTTAAACTATTATTCGGCCATTCCAATTCACAGTTACCGGCATATCCGACCGAGGAAGCTAACGATTTTACGGGTCAAACACAGGCTCTTGAGGAACGGCGAGGTACGGCTAAATTGCGTATTGATAGAAATATGACCCTTATGAAGGACAGATTCGACCGATCTCATAAGCAATGCGTTAAGTACTCTGTAGGGCAATTAGTGTTGTGGAAAGGAGGTATTACTAGGGAAAGCGCGAACGTGACTAGGAAACTTAACGGTTTGTATACAGGGCCCTATAAAATATGCAAAGCTGATCACACGTTAGATCGTTACACGATAAGTAGTATAAAGGGTATGAAAGGATATAGAAAATTTACAGCAGTTGTACGTGGTGAAGTCCTCCGACCTTATAATTCATCTATACCTGATGAAAGTAGTGGTAGTGACCATGAAGTCGATAGGGATGATCTGATAGACCTGTTAGAAAGCTAATTTAAGTTAAATGTAACTATTCATATTTACATTGTACTAACAAAATACGTAGGTACATAAATTATTAAAATGATTAATTTATAACAGATTTAACACTAAGCTATAAGCAAAAATTAAACACATGTTTAAAGACTTAGTTTTATTTATTATATATGTAACTATGTTGCACTCTTCCACAAATTACAGCTACATAAAAGCTTATCACTAATTAAAGCTGTGTGACTAATTAAAGCTGTGTGACTAATTAAAGCTGTGTGACTAATTAAAGCTGTGTGACTAATTAAAGCTGTGTGACTAATTAAAGCTGTGTGACTAATTAAAGCTGTGTGATTAATAAAAGCTGTGTGAGTAATTGAGGCTATGTGAAATTAAATCTGTGTGAGCTGTGTAAGTAATAAAAGCTGTGTAAGTAATTAAAGCTGTGTGAGTAATTAAAGCTGTGTGAGATAGTAATTATTAACACTGTCTTAGATAGGAGTTATAAATACAAACTGAGCTATGTGAAATCTTATGAACAACATAATAATATAAAAGCTGTATGAACTGAAATTGCTGCACCTTTACCATACCTCTTAATAAGAAGAATATATGTACTGCCCATACTGTTTACTATTTCAGATGCCGAATACCAGCGACAGACCAGGCGCAAGTGGCAATTCTGAACGCCGTGGGACACGTCAAACACAGGATGGCCGAGTGTTATCGACTTCCGGTCCAGCATATACCAGCTCGACTTCACAATTAAATAAATAGTATTTTAATAGGTACCTAATTCTTATAAAAATTATTTAGCCAAATGTTTGATTTATTTTGAGTGATTTAAATTAGAGTTGTTGAATATCCGCTATGGCGCCCTCAGTTTGTCAACTTCCGGCGCGCTAAGTATTAAGTTTAAATTAATGATTGCTTAAGCTAAATTGATTTATATTCATTTATTTCTATGTTATTAATTGTTATTTAATTTTACCCATTACTTTAAGTAATGCCATTTAAATATTAAGTTATTTGTGAAACCTATAAATACCAGTGAGGCAGGTAATTTAGGTCAGTCGTTTTGTAACCGTCACAAAGTGCAATCTTCAAGTGGAAACTAATAAATAAATTATAGTGCAAATCATCGTTTGTTGTGACCATCCTGACTGTGACTGCCCACCTTTTCACAGAACCCTTATGGCGCGTCTCCGTCCGTCTGTGTGTCACAGTGGATATCTCAAGAACTACTAATGCTATCAACTTGAAATTTGGAATAGTTTTAGATGACGTTTGTCAATTTTTTTTTAATTATTATTTTGCAACAGGGACTGAACGGAGGTCTTAAAATCTTAAGTCGAAGTGAGGCTACTAGGGCATGTCGGGTATTATATGAAAGAGCGCACATTCACATGAATGCACATTTGCACATTCTTAAAAACTTGTTTTTTTTTGGCCTCATAGTTTTCGAGTTTTGACGAAAAAAAAAAAACCGCTCTCCTTTATCTTTGAAGTTTGCATAGACAAAAATCTTAAATTATTCTATGTTATAGAAGTTTATGTAAAAATAAAAATAAAATGATGTCTCTAAATAACACAGTTTTTCAGAAATCATCAACTTAAATTACATTAATTCAACTATCGGTCAAGAGATGGCGCTCACCTAAAACTACAATATTCTACACGGCAGTGTTAAAATTCTCTGACAAATAAAGGCCTCGCCGATAAAAATTTAAAATGGTACGGAACCCTCAGTGCGTGAGTCCGGCTCGCTATTAACCGGATTTTTTAATGATTTTATTTGAACGTGCTAATCTTTGGAACTACCAGTCGGATTTGAAAAAAAAAACATTTTGTATTTGAAAGCCCAATTCTTGAGGAAGGCTATAGGCTATTTAACATCACTCTAGGACCCTAAGGAGCCGAGCGTAAAGAAAAATAGTCAGAGAGAGCGCTAAGCGAAAACGATGTAACAGCGCGAACAAGCGATGCGAAGAAGGAACAAGAAAGGAGAATGCCCATAGCTGGGCCTACGCGTTACAGTCAATTATTGTATTGCAAAATTATCGAAATTTTATCATACATCGCAAACACAAAAAAAGAAAAAAAAATACAGTTATAAAACTGTGAAAAATGCATTTTATTGTATTATTTACAACTCTCACTAGCTAAGTATGGACACGTGGCTAAAAAGACATTGTATCAGGTTTGAAAATATATGTCATGTATTTTTTCATTTGTCAAACATGAACTCAAACGTCAATTCATTCGCTTTGTTATGCTTGCGCCGGTGAATGTGTTCTGCTACGAAATTCGTATTTTCTGTGATCTTACCAACGACTTCGGCTTGTTTCTGGAATCTGACGAATCTTGCTCTCACGGACAAACTCTGCTCAAACACGGACTCTTTATCTGCTACTCTGACTGACCACGGCTTGTTTCCAAGGACTTCCATATTAACAATGGATAACTGCATTAATTGCGGTATTAATAGATCTCGTTGCAATATAACGGGCAGACGTCCTTTGAATGAAGAATCCATCTTATCTATTGAGCGCGCATGGGTTTCTCCGCAAGCAGTAAGTAGTGTACAAATAGAATTATGTACTTGTTCCTCTTGCAATTATTTAAGTTGTCGGTACTTATGTTTCGAAAATAAATAATAAACTATTAATTATATTTAAGGTGGATTATTATTATTTATTATTTAACCATTTATGCACACACATATAAACAGACAAGAAGAAAGGAACAGAAAAATACGTACAAAGGCAATGCTTATTTCTAAAGAAATCTCTTCCAGCATACCTGCGACAGGAAATTATAAAAAATGAGATGTAGACAACGTGTGTAACCGTAGAAGATAAAACAAAAACATAAACCAAAGAAGAAAAAAAAATTACAATTTACTATTTATACAAACTACTTACAATACAAGAATATACTTACATACATACTACTAAAATAAATATCACTACAATATATATAATTAAAATGTTATTTAAGATAACTATGCAACTATGACGAAGTGGAAAGATAGTGTTCTTTCTTTGCAAAATAAAATTCTATTCTTTTCTATTCTATTCTATTCACTCTTCCTGCCATCATGTCTGTCAAGCTTGCTGGGATTTGGCAGTTGATATGTTACTGTCAGTTGAGGCAACAGAAGAAATTCCTACTCCTCGAGGCCACATTCATGTGTATATCTATTGTGATTTTAGACCACTGATTGTAAATGAAAATATTGTAACAGATTTTCCTCGGCTTACATATAATGAACTGATTTTAATTTCTCTAGGACGTGCCTGCTTTATTTGGTACGTCCAAATAAAGCAGGCACGTTCCTATTATGGGGAACATGTAAAGGCAGATGGCTCCTATGTAATAGAAGTGTGCAGAGAGGTTGATAATGACCTAATAAGAGAGCTGTCTACTTCAAGTACTACATCTTTATATAGAGCAAAAATACAATCAAGACATATTAGCAGAAAGGTTTATTTTATTTACATTTTAGTAGACAGCTCTCTAACTGGAAGGTAAACAATCTTGCAATATTATTGTAATTGTATTGTTGGCAGGCGTACAGTAGGGTGTTGTGCACACATTATGTCTATAGTGTGGTATTTGAGTTGGGCTAGGTATCAAGACCACATATCACATCCTGCACACTTTCTTGATAATATATTAGTTGTTTATGAAGATGAATAAATGTCAAAATAAATGAAATATAGAAAAACTGTGTTCCTTTTTATTTTCAATCCCGGTAGGCACCTAACTAAGTGTTGATAATATATACATTAACTGTACGGTATATACTTTTAAACTCTTAGCCAGACCATTGCAAACACAATATCATAAAACTAATTAATAAAAATGTTTGCAGGCAATTAATCTTTGACATTGTTGCACAGTTTTATATGTATTTTTGAAAACATGATCTAGGTAGATACGTACTACAAAAATATCAGGTTTCGGTTATAATCACACGTAAAACGATTACTAGTAACTATAATTTTATAACAAACCGGTTAATTAAGAATGATTTCTGATTTAATTGTATAATTGCTTGTCACTTAATCCATTTTCTAACCTCACTTTAGCAATAAATTCAAATTCAAAAATCTCAGAATACAAACTGTCAATTTCGTTGAAATTAATTGACATAATACTAGGTATATTATCTTAAAAAATAAAACCAATTTCATGACTGTAACATGTAGGCCCCGAGATATAGGGAAGATGGGCTATCTCCTTTCACGCGGACAAAATCACGGACAGAAGCTAGTAACAGATAAAAGGCGCATGTAGTAAGTGATCAACAATAACCGGTCGTAACTCGTAACCACCAATGAAGTTTTAGAGGTTCTTTACACAGAATGATGTTGTGTCTAAAGTACACACTTCTTTTATGGGGTACTGTGTAAAATGTTATAATAAAATACCACTCGATATTCTTCAACTAAATGAGAAGAAATTTAAAACATGCACTTAACGCACACTATGTAGACAAACATATTATAAGTTAGATGATTATATCGTAGATAAAAATGCTTGGCTTAATGCTGGTCCTGCTCCACAGCCGCTTGGGCTCACTAGTTAAAATTTTAATATTTGGAAGAGTTGCTTCCCCTTTTTTTTTAAAATATTTTGACATTAGGAACTTAATGTTCATTTTTGTTTTACCAACTTAATTTTTGAATGCTCCAATTAAGTAATGATTTTCTTTCTTTTTGGTGGTTAAATTCTTTTATTTTTTTAGATACATTGCAAACTATAGTTTTGTATAATTTAGAAGCATTTTTATTTTTATAAATGTGAGACCATGGAGCCGTTTATTAACTTATTAAGATGTATGTTGACTTGAAATAGCATGGCAGTCGAGAATATGTCATGCTCACTTAAATGTCTCGCTGATGGTGGCGAGTGTGTTGGATCATTCGGTTCCCTACAAAATGGTTGAGCTGGATGGTGCTGATCCACGAGTCATGTTCGTGAACGGGCGCCGTCAGTTGAAACTGGTCATCTCTTATCTGCCAGGGCTTATTTTTAATCTTATATTTTCAATTGCTTTTGATTATTTTTTGTACATTGTTCTCACATATAGAAGCAACAAGAATGATGTACCCAGGATTTTGTAACATCTATATTTAAAAGAGTGTCCTTGGAGTTTCTTGCCCGTTCTTCTCCATAGAGATCTACGTTTTGGAATGGGCAATTAGCTTCAACTTTCTGACTAACTGACCGACTCTTTGACAATTCAAAAGTGCCTGTAAATGGTTTAATTGAAATAAATGCTTTGAGTTTGAGTTGAGTTGATTGAATTGAGACTGTCCTTGCAAAAATTGTACATACATAAAACTCACTCCTTCTCATGGGGATAGGCAAATACTACAGAACGCCACCTGCTACGATCCTTACATACTCCTTTTTTCTCGTTTACGTTAAACCTAATTGCGTAACACACGATTAATCGCAATGTTTCATTTTGACAGTTCAACAACATACACTGCGTTATTTACGTTGTTGAGCAGACAAATTTTTCGAACATATGAAACAATGGATTAGTAATATTTTTCAAAATGGTTCAGGCAATTAAGTCATACACGCACCGGTTGCGAGTAGGGTGCTGGTCATACACGCACCGGTTGCGAGTAGGGTGCTGGTCATACACGCACCGGTTGCGAGTAGGGTGCTGGTCATACACGCACCGGTTGCGAGTAGGGTGCTGGTCATACACGCACGCCGGTTGCGAGTAGGTACGAAGAGTTCAGTTTAGAGAGAAGATTGTGAGTTCTGAAGAACATCGCCAAAACCGTCACTGTATGTTCGTCTAGGGCGTTCCCGTCCTGTTGTTGTAAGTACCCAATTTTTTTATAAGCATTTGGGAATCAACAACAATAAAACGTAATTCTCTTGCATTTTTCAAATGTGGGATCCAGCGGAAATATATAATAATGTTTTGTGGGATCCAACGCCAAAAATATTAAACTGGGATTCAAAAGTGGGTTCCAACGAAAATAAATGGGCGTATCAACTCACATCTGCATTGCAAAATGATGTATTTTATTAATTTATAGAGACATTGCGTCGATTGTTTCTGAAAGTGTTATCTGGATACATCGACGACTGTAGAAAGGCGGCTGGGACAGACTATATGCGAAAAGCATAGAAACGGGTGTTGTGGCTCAATTTGAGAGATGGCTAAGTCCAGCACTAGGCTACAATAGCCTGGGTTAATTGATTGAATGATTTTGGGGTTTACCATTATTGTGTCCAAATGAAAATCTGGTTAGACAGATATGCTTTGTATAATTAATAAAAAAAACTGTCCGACCCGAAAGGGGCACATAGGAACTGCAAAAACATAACCGAAAACTTTTTTTATTATTATTGTTTAAAAAAAAAAGTAATGTATTACTATTTAAAATTCACATTTTTAATACCAAAATTACCCCAAATCCATAAAAAACTAGAATTGTTCCAACAGGGGTGATTACTAATAAGTTATGACTTGTAGACACCCGACAAACGAAGCTGCCCGCGCCCCATTAAAAAAACAGTGGCACTCCGGGAGTGCCGACAGAAGTGAAAACTTGAAAAAAAATCGGCACCGCGGTAATCAACGCGTTGATGTCTTTTTAACCGTCTTACGAATTTTCGATCAGGTCACGTGTCCTGACGCGAGTTTAACATTTTTTACCCATTACAAAAACAACACCCTCACGGATCGGAAAGGGTTTTTGTAACAAGTTTCATATGAAATACTCATCCTAAACACCGGAAACAAAGAATGTAGATTGTACCGGTATTTATATTATTTGAGTCAATTATCTGAGATAACTGTGCGGTAACTTAATGCAGTTAAACCTTGAGACTTGAGACTACAATCAGTTTACAAACAAGAGGAAGGCGCTACTTAAACAGATGTGCTATGTCTATTTATATATATTTATGTATAGTAAATACTAAATAGTCGGTGGAATCGGTGTATCCGTGGTGTGATTATAAACAATTATTTGTTAACAAACTGCGAATAGCTAGTTACATTTTCATTAAAATTGGTTACTTCTGGAATAGATAGAGAATGTAGACTCTTCTGGAAAATAGCCCAACAGTAATGTATCGGATTGGCAAGTAAGAGGTCATTCCCCGTATCGTCTTATAAGCGTGTCGATGGCAAAAACTTGAGTTGGCCCAGAATTTGGCTATGAGTTTTGCGCCTTCAGTAGCTCTCATCAGTTCCTTCAAAGTGCAGACAACAGGAGAAATTTACTTTTTGGATGCGAACCAACTTCTAGCACACCCTATTGGAATTGAAGTAGTAAAGCATACAAGTGAATACTTCTTGTTTTTAACCGACTTCCAAAAGGAGGAGCTTCTCAATGCGACAGTGTTTTTTTTAAATGTTTGTTACGCGATTACTCCGCCAATTATGAATTGATTTTGATGATTCTCTTTTTGTTTGGTAGATACATACTTCGGAAGTGGTCCCATATAAATGTTATTAACTTTACTAGGGTAGTTTTTGAGTAAGCTTCGATAATACGTATTTTTTTCCCACTTAGTATGGATGATATGATGTTTCTGTCACAGTTATGTACATAGCAGGTACAGATGTTCTATGTCACGAAGTCCGTTTGGCTATGAATGTTGTCAAGCGTGCACATGCACATTGTTTTTGTGTGCGTAACCTCGAGAGCGCTCAGTGTCGATCGGGACACGGTCCGGATCAGTAGTGGATTTTAGTTCGCGCCAAATTGTTTCACGGAGTAAGGTCAGCATGGCAACAAAACGAAGAAGAGTTGTCCATAGTGAGGTAATATTTATTTATACGTTTTCAATTAAAATGTTATACAAAGATACTTAATATAGCAATAGAAGTATTTATAAAATGTTTTTTTGTGTTATAAAATGTTTATAATGCTTAATTATTTTGATTACATTTTTTTTAGGGTCGAAACATGATAGCTAGTGTTTATCATTTTCTGCGAGAAGAATATGAATTTACAAAACCATTAATGGAACTCAACTGTGATTTGTCTCATTTACGAGACATTACACGCCGTACAGCTGAAGCTACGGGTGGGAGCCAAAAAACAGTTCAAAGAATATTAAAAGAAGAGAAGGAATTGCCATCCACTTCATCAAAATTCACTTCACCTATGAAGAAAAGGAGTAAGCGAGATAATAAAGTGGATATAGATAATTTTACAGCCGATATGGTTCGCAGTACTGTACAAGATTTCCATATTGTCCATAAAGAAATTCCAACATTAGCTAAGTTAAGAACAGCATTGAATGAAAAAATCGGATTCGAAGGTTGTTTAGAAACTGTTCGCAAGTTACTGTTGAAATTAGGTTACAAGTGGCGCAAAACAGAGAACAACCGTAAAGTCTTGACGGAGCGTCATGATATACAAATGTGGCATTTAAAATATTAAAAAAAAATAACAGAGTACCGCTCTCAAAGTCGGCCCATTGTCTACACCGATGAGAGCTACGTCCTTTCGACACACGTGCGAAACAACACCTGGGCAAAAAAAAGGAAAGAACTCCGTTTTTAAAAAAAATTAGCACAGGCACTCGCTTTATTTTAGTGCACGCGGGAACCAAGGATTGTTTTACTGAAAATGCTTCCTTGGTTTATAAGGCCAACTCAACAGCTGGTGATTATCATTCAAATATGAGCTATGATAACTATGTAAAATGGCTAAATGAAAAGTTGCTACCCAATTTACTTCCGCGCTCTGTCATTGTCTTAGACAATGCATCTTATCACAACACACGGGCTGAACGACTACCGACGCAATCTACAAAGAAAGACGATATGCAGCGATGGCTCAGGGATAAGGGTATAGCATTTGATGAATCTCTTCTTAAATTGGAATTGTACGATACAATAAAGAAGTACAAAGCCCAACACGTAATCTACAAGATTGACGATTTTATAAAAAGCAAGGGTTTTGATGTCTTACGCCTTCCCCCTTATCACCCAGAATTAAATGCGATTGAAAATATTTGGGGGATCGTTAAAAATTATGTCGCATCTAAAAATATCGAGCAAAACATGACGAATACGGAAAGACTGATCAATGAAAGTTTGGACCAAGTTAACAGTGAAACGTGGCAAAAAACTTGTGCTCATGTTGAAAAAATTGAAAAAGACTACTTGAAATATTTTGATCTCGATTTTGAATTTATAATCAATGTACAAGATGATTCTGATGACAGCAAAACGGAATCGGAAATCGAAAATTTATCTGATAGTGATTGAAAATACTGAATAGTCCTATTTGTTTCGTTTCCATTCTATAACACCAATGCTTAATTAAATGCCTACATATTCTTAATATTTTTGTATTTATTGCAACCTAATCTAATTTATTTACAAAATGTATATACTTTTAAAACCAAAATTTTATTTAGATTATTAAAACTCGACTTGAATATATGTCAGATTTTTTTGCTAACGTTACCTACTTTTACACACACAAGCGCGCTTGTCGGGATACGTCACTACTACAATCAAAGCCGAACGGACTTCGTGAAATAGAATATCTGTAGTGGTATTTGAATTTGTGTGGGGTAGGTACCACAACTAAAAAGTGAAAAATAAAACCTTTTTCAAAAAGAAAAAACAGCCGACTTCCACAAAAAACACTACAAAGTGAAGAATAACTTCAAGTTCGAAAGTCGATGTCAAAAAACAAAACTTCATAACCAAAGACACTGACTTCCGAAATTAAAGTAATAATTCACTTTGTTGTGTTTTTTTGGAAGTCGGTTGTTTTTTTCACATCAGTTATTTTATTGCTTGGGCGCAGTGGCCACACGTATTGTGGAATTAGTAACGATATTGGAATTATCAAAATTGCTGCTGGACGAACACTTGGGTCACTTTGCACGAGCCATCCATAACTAAGTGGTCAGTTTTATCAACAGGTTTGACAAAGAAGGTGTCATTTTTCTCAGAAGACTTCTTATAGGTTGTTGGTATTAAGTTGTTTATAACATAACACACATACCATCGCGCCTGTAATCCCCGAAGGGTTAGGCAGACGTGTACCCTACAGTACGTACACGGAGTTGTTAATTAATTAAATATATTCGCTAATCAGCTTGACCCCCAACAATCACCGTTCGTGTAGGTGTTATAATTTGTACGAAACATGCTGCAAATGAGGATGCAGCGAAATTGTTGATTAATGGAACAAATGAACGTTTTTAGAGCATCAGCATACCTGACCAATTTGTGTATAGAGTTGCATGTATTGAATTACTTCCACTTGATATATAGTTGTTTTTTGGATCCGAACCAGACTCATGTAAACCAATACCCTAATAACGTAATACACGATCAAGCAATGCTTCATAAGTTAGAAACAAAATCTGCTCAACAACGTAAATTTATAACGCAATGAATGTTGTTGAACTGTCGAAATGAAACAACAAAATTAGTCATAATCGTTTACGAAAATGAGTTACGTAATTAGGGTACAGTACTAATTGCAATACTTACTCCTTAATAAAAAGGAGCTAGTCAGAGGAAGCACTTTCGCCTTACCTATTTCTATCGTCATGCAATATCGATAGGGATGCCGGTGAAACATTTTGACGAGATATGCGAACATAAAAGTAGGGGACTGCCTCGTTGGCCTAGTGGTCGCAAGCGCTACTGCTGAGCATAAGGTCCTGGGTTCGATTCCCGGGTCGGGCAAAGTGTTCTGGATCTCTGGATTTGTGCCCGGTTGATGGCAATAGGCTCGCCCCCTATTACATGGGACTTAAAACATAACTGGCGAAATGTGGGTGAGCCTGCTACAGGGATACTTCTGCCCAACCCTTCGGGGAAACAAGGCGTGATGTTATGTTATGTTGTGTTAAAAGTAGGGAACAGCTGATGTTTTTTTCGTGATTTTTGCTTTGGTCCCATAGTGAAAGTTGTTCATAATGATGAGTACAATGACGCCTTAAGATGTTTAGTGTAAACAAAAACAAAGCTTGTAGTGTAACCTGATATCTATCTAGTCAGACTAGTAACGGTCCATATTTGAAAAACAGCAAGTATATGTGTGATGATGATAGACAGACCACATGGTGGAAAAATAGGTGCTACTATATGAAGTTAAAGGCACTAAAATATGCATAAGTAAATGGTAGTTTCTTGTTAATGCCAATAAATTTTCTTGCCTAATGAAAACGTATTGCGTTAACTTACCTACACCTACATACTTAAATCCTACTATTAAATGAGCAATATTTGTATATATGCCTATATGTATTTGTAATCATGTTCCCGAAAACGGCTTTAACTATTTCGATAAAAGTTAGAGCCGAAACGGGGGCGAAAAATCGACCTAGCTAAGTCTCATATCTGGGAAAATTTGTTTTCTCCGTATTTTCACCCAAACGGAGCTCGGTCGCCCAAAGTTTACAACAAGATTACCTTAAAAAAATGACATGACAGCATGGAACATAGATAATACACTACAAATACGGAAGCATTAAATTAGTATGTACTATATACATGGAATTAGTATGAAGTTTCCTATACTATTAAATGAGAATTCTCTATTTTCACCAGAGCAGAGCTCGGTCGCCTAGGTACTAGAATTCTAAATGGGCTCTTTTTACGTCTTGCATTATTTACTAAAACATTTAATAATTAATCATTCGTTCAGTCTGCCTCGTTGGTTTTGTGGTCGCAAGCGCTTGAGTTCCTGGGTTTGATTCCTGGGTCCGGCAAAGTGTTATTGGGCTTTTCCATCTGGAATTTCTCAGTAGTAGCCTGTATTTGTGACCGGTTGAAGGCTCGCCCCCTATTACATGGACTTAAAACATAACTGGAGAAAAGTGGGTGTACTATAGGCACAGATCTGTAGGTAGGTAGGTAGGTACATCTCTGCTCGATCCAACGGGGACACGGCGTGATTTTATGCAACTTTTATTAAACGCAAACTACGTTTAATTTTATCTGCATTCACAACAGTTTTCGATGGTTTTTTGTCCGATTTTTTTGTCAAATGAAAGTGAGTAGGTGATTTAGCCAAGGTCACCGAAACGGTCAAGCTATGTTCGTATGCGGAAAACTTTAACTCAACCTGTAAATGTAGATATATGGTCAAAATTGCCTGTAGTATGTAATTGACATATTTTTATTTTAGGACATAATAATGAGTGGGTTTGATTAGAACTTCTTGAACATTGTCTCTCTCTCTCACTAATTAATACAGTTTTTATCTTTATGCTAATAGGTAAGTACCTAATTTTATTCTATTTCTATCTAATTGTACCTATTGGCCAATTTAATTTTATGTTTACCTACCTTTAAGTTTTTATGTTTACGAGTACCAACCGATACTTAACTCGTGTAGGTACTCGTATATCATACACGAAGTTTGGCACATTTTAAATTGTATGCAATAAAGTTTAAAGAAAAAAGTACAGTAGGATTTTCCAATGTGCCAATTGCCTAATACAGTGATCCCCAAACTATCGGTCGCGACCCCGTGGTGGGTTGCGAGCAAATATTGCATGGGCCTTGAAAAATTGATTTTCAGCTATGAAGATTAAAACTAAATACCGAAATAAATCACTGCGATTAAAAGTAACTAAAATGTATGTTGATTCTAAAGCTATAATGACAAAATATAGGCAACAAATCCTTCTCATTGAAATAGCACTTCTTGAATTTAATTAAGTATTAACATTTTCGATTGTAACTGATTTTTTTTTTCTTAATTCCTACAGTTTAGGTTAGACCCTTTTTTCACCATGACAGCCAAGAGTCTCGAATTTGCATGGGTTTTTGTTTGGTGGGTCGCAGTCCATTCAACTTAGGGAACCACTGGCCTAATACGTATTTCTAGAGTTGTCGATTCGCCCACAAATAAATTAACTTCGTGCGTATCGCCTACAGAAAAAATATTACCTATTATTTTAAAGTGCCGATTCACCCGTTTCGGGCGAGAAAATTCGTGCGAATCATGGAAATAAAGTGGGAATCAACCATTATGCCGCAGTGGACTGCTGTAGGCTGACAATCATGTTTGCATGAATGATTTTTGTATGCATTGAAATCATGCTTACATAATTGCGGTGACTATTCGACTATCATTGTTAAAAGATAGGTACCTAGATAATCCTAAAAAAAAACGTGCCTGAAAAAAGGTTATATTGTCGTGTGACGTCCATAACACACGTAGCAGCTCAGCTTCATTATGATAATAAATTACCAAACTGACTCACGGTAGATCTAAAACTGTAAAACAATGTAGGTAGGTATGTGTAAAAATACAGACCTAATGGTTATCTCTTATTTTACGATTTCGTTGCTTTTTAACCGACTTCCAAAAGGACGACGTTCTCAATTCGGTTGTATGTTATTTTTGAAGTGAAAACTTTTTTAGGCGCGTTGGGCATTTTTGAGATGGACTAAACCAACTAAACCATTCATTTTGCGACACCATGGCGACACCTCATTTTTATAAACGCGATTGTGCTATTTATTTATATTACGTTACAGATCAATGTTCTATGTAGGTACGTATTTTTACTTTAAAGGTTTTGTAAACACGATTATACTCTTTATTTATATTTTGTTACGGATCAATGTTCTATGCAATTATTTTTTTTACTTTAAAGGTTTCTGAATTTTTTTTTTTTTTTTGTAAACGCGGTTTTTCTCTTTATTTCATGTAAGTACCTATTTTTCTTCCACCAAGGCGATCTTGTTCAAGTTTTCACTTCTATCGGCACTCCCGGAGTGCCACCTCTTTTTAATTTTTGTTGTTTGTTACGCGATTACTCCGCCAGTTATTGATTGATTTTGATGATTCTTTTTTGTTTGGTAGATCATACTTCAGAGGTAGTCCTATATAAATTTTATTAACTTTAATTCGGTAGTTTTTGAGTTAGCTTCAATAATACGTATTTTTTCCCACTTAGTATGTGGATGATATGATAAGTTCCTGTCACTGTTATTTACATAGCAGTTAGTGGTATTCGAATTCGTGTGGAGTTGGTACAACAACTAATAAAAAGTGAAAAATAACTTTAATTTCGGAAGTAGGTGGCAAAAAACGAAAATTCTAAACCAAAGACACCGACTGCTATCTTCTGAGTACGTAACATAATTACAAAAATATGATCAAAGAAGTAAGTATAGGTGCAGCGGGACAGCCTCATTGGTTTAATGGCATGCTAATGCTGAGCATGAGATCTTGGGTTGGATTCCCGGGTTTGGTAAAGTTTTATTGGGTTTTCCATCTGGAATTCCTCAGTAGTAGCCCGGAGTCTGTATTTGTGCCCGGTTGATGGCATTAGGCACCGAAATACCGAAAACTTTTTCACTTCAGTACTTATTTTCGTAAAAGATTATGAAAAATTTGTTTCATTTTGACAGTTCAACAACATTCATTGCGTTATTTACATTGTTGAGCATAAAATGATGATGTGGATATATTGTTGAGCATGTTTTTGAAGTGAAAACTTTTAGGCGTGTTGGGCATTTTTGAGATAGGACTAAACCATTGATTTCGCGACACCGTGATGACACCAATTTTTGACCATTAAAATACATCAACGCGTTGATTACCGCGGTGCGTGGAGTAAAAGACATCAACGCGTTGATTACCGCGGCGCCGATTTTTTCAAGTTTTCACTTCTGTCGGCACTCCCGGAGTGCCACTATTTTTTTCCCAACTTAAGGCTCCTACAAACAGGCGCGACACGCGACGCGACACAAAGGTACGTCGCGTCGCGCGACGAGCGGTGTCTTTATGTCGCGTCGCGTGTCGCGCCTGTTTGAAAGAGCCTTTATGAAGCAATGGATTAGCAATCTGTTTCAAATCGAAACAGATTGTGACTGAGTTGTATAACGCAATTAGGGTACTGGTTTATGTCCTCCCACTACCGTCTTACCATCGCTTAGTTCTGTGCAAGTATAAACTCTTACTTCTTTGTGAACGTATACCTACTGCAGTAAATATTCTTTCATCAAAGGGACTTGATTAAGAAGTTATAAAAGCCTTAGGGCTTAAATACGTACGTACATAGGTACGTGTTCGTTAAGTAGGTATTTCATGAAAATACCTATCCAGCAAATTAATTTCATAATTAAAGAGCAGAAAACTTTTTGTATGTAGCAACTCAATATGATTTTCGACGGGGCATTCCCGGTAGCTACTCGCCACGCAAAACGGATACCGTTCTGAGGACTACATTTATTATTACTGTTTGATAAGACAAATTTGCACGTTGCACAGTATCATGGTGTCATGATGGTACCTACATAGTTGCAGTTAGGTACCTACTCCAAAATACTTAGTACTACCAAAATAGTTAAATAAGAATAATATTAAGTAGGTATATACTTAGATATAGTTTTTAGACTGTAGGTCTTACTTAAAAGCTGCAAAGGCTGTTGTTAAATGAAACTATGATAACTTTAAATATAATAACTTATAAAAAAGATGATAGATTGTATGTTATTGTATGTTTCCGGCACCTACTGGCTGATTATGAAATTACTAATCCATTATCATCACTCATCCTGTTAGGTCAGTCAGCTCTCTGAACGTGGTTCCATTCGTGTTGGTACCACGTTCAGAGAGCGGTTACTAAGAAGCTGGAAGATAAAATAATAATACATCATAAGATAATGCTTCCGATAAAATTAACAATGTTATACTTATATTAAGCAAAAAAAAAAAAACAATATTATGTCCTTTTATAAAACCGACAAAGTGCAAGTCGTACAGTCACTAACGATTTTTTTTTAATTTCTTACCACACAAATGATGTATGTGAAATATCTAACTGATTTAATTATTATTTGGTTGATTTGGGAGGCTTTTGGCCTTCCGTTGCTTCAGTGCTTGTCACCGTTAAAAAATAACACTTAGGTACTTAATAAAGATCTATATAACGAAAGTCCACGCGATAATGTCCACGGATTTCTTTTTAGGGTTCCGTAGCCTAAAAATCCTGTACACCTGTCTATCCGTAAGTATAACTCGATTTTTATAACTGTGCGCTTGGAGCTGTCAAAATCGTAGGTTGTTAGTATTGAATTCACCCGCACGATTACCTCCTCAGTGTCCCAACGCCTCTTATTACGGTCTACACAAGTCGTGTCGTCTCCACAGTTGTAATATTTTGACGTTGACAAGCGCACAGACAGAAATTCGGAAGACAGTATTGTAACAGCTATAGGCGATATACTTACAATGGTTTAGTGAAAATACGCGAAAAATTCATGAAACCGACGGACGAAAAAAAAATATATATTCAGCTCTGTGTTTTTGGATTGTGCGTACTTGTACAGCGTTCCTTGACGGGCGAGTCCTATTACTGGCTGGACGTACGACGCGTTGCGTGAGCTCAGTACAGAACAGGCAAGCTAACCACTTAAGGTCACTGTCACACAATATCTGCGTCATAAGTCAATAGATGGTGAAATATATTATCTATACTTATTTATTTTAATTTCTCGCACAAAATGAGGTACAAAAGCGGACTTAATGCCTTAGGTATCTATAATATGCGCGTCTAAAATAACTACTTAAGTACCTACTATGTCTTTTTTGGGACTTTCACCTTTTGAAATATAAGTACGGAGGAAATTCTGGAAAAAAAATTGCGGTGAAAGAACTTAAAAACACTTGACAATGAAAATTTTATTTAATTTCTATAATTTGTGTTGTGTAGGTAGTTTTTATGTTTTTGAAATATGGAATATTTTCATACAACCGCAGAAATTATGTTCTTTATTCACATTTTCTTTCCGAAATGATAACTATGGAATGCAAACTTGTTTTTACTGCCACTAAAATCAATTTTGAACTTGTGTAAATCATTCGCTTAGCTTCGCCCGACTACGGAACCCTTATCTGTACGTGGTCCGGCACGCACTTGGCCTTTTTTTCATCTCCAGTTCTATGTACACACGGCGACTCATCAACCTAGACTGTTTGGACTTGGGACTATTAGAAGTTGAACGCTGCGAATCGTGCGAGAGGGTGCAATATATTTTTATTATTTCATCCCACTCACGCACGTCGTTTGCTGGGAGCGCGTGGCACGTGTCGCCAACTGCGGCGCTATAACTATAGATACGTATCATGTATATTATTTTGTAAACAAGTTGTGCTCGTTGCGTTCAGTTATAATAATATAGGGTGTTTTTTCAATTTGCGCTGCGCCTGTGAATGTGCACCAATTCATCCGTTAGTTATTATCAATTATTATATATTTCCAGCTTTCCCTGCGGTTCACACGCGTATAATTCGGAAATCTACATTATGTCCGATTTAAATACAAACTTCCATTCCCTTTTTTATTTTATTTTATTACTAGATTTTATAAAATCACTGAAACTCGTATTTCTCCATTACTAACCAAAAAAAAAAAGATTACTTAATATTTATTAAAACTGTTTGCCCCGTCTTAACGACACAATAAAGCAATAAATACCTACTTCGACGTGATTTTGCACATAAATAGTTAGAAGCCTGGAAAATATCTCATTCCCTAGGGAAAAACCTTACGATTATTAAAATGTATGTTTGTTTGCCTGTAAGCGTTTGACTAGTTTGTAAAGTTTGCAACTGTTTGATTTACTTTCACAGCAAAACTACTGAATTGATTAGGGGTAACTTGAACCCATAGGATTGTTTCCAAATGGGTCAACATTGATTACCTACTTGCTTTGTTTTTCATAGTTAGGTAAAATATAAAACAACGTTTTAAAAATCAGCTCCTTATTTTACACACATACTTAACAAATTACATACAACATTTACCTCTTATTGGTAAATAAAACTTAATTACTAATAAAAACATTAGCTATTTAATTCCTATTCTTTCCAGATACCTATATTTTTAACCTATATTTTGTGCGAACGTTTATAATTTATTATTATTGTAATCTAGTGCGGTCTAGTGTGCAAGCCGGTCGACGAACGGCGCGCTGTCACGAAATGTAAAATAAATACCTTATAAAAGTTATCTAATGAGAAACAATTAACTAATTACCTATCTATTGTTGCGCGGCCGCCGATCGGCGCAGCCTTGTAAAAGAAGATGTTCAAAATGGTAGCCATTGTCTTGGATGCAATGAGTCTCTTGGGTAATTATTAAATAATAATAAGCCCTTTATTCTCAATATCGAAGTTAACATTTCATATTATGACAGTGTTGAGGTTTTTTTTTGCATAGGCCTCCTCTAGTATTTTCCATTGCATTCTGTCTCGCGCTACCCTTCTCCAGTGGTGTGCAGCCGTGATCCTGAGGCCATTACTAAATATTATCTATAAAATATATAATTATATTAAAAGTATATCACTCACGGTTATCCTCGTCCTCCTTAAAAATTTTTTTATGGTATAACCACCCTCTCGCAACATTACTATCAGCTACCGCTGTTGTGAAGTTAATTGTGGCGTCATTAATATTGGTGCACTACGCACTAGCACAGTAAATACACTAAGCCAACGTTCTCACGGACGTAATAAGATCGCGGCGGTTTTTTTCATGTAGAGTTGAAAATTCAACGCGCTGGGATGCACTGTCGTCCCAGCGCGATGAAAAAATACACTCTTGGATTTTCAACTCTCGGCGCTAAACAGTGTTGAAAATCAAGTAAACGAAAAAAAAAATCGCTTGAATTTTATTACGTCCGTCCGAACGTGGTCTTATTAATAAAAATGTCGCTAATCACTAATTAGCCATTGTTTAGCTAAGGAATCGTAAAGTAACTAAGTTTATAAACAACACGGAATATAAAAAAAAACAGTCCGTGAGAACAATGGCCCCGGCCGATTTGGGAACTGACTGGCATAGATAAATCATGAAACATTGAACACGAGCGAAACTAGCAAAACTCTTTGGCAAAAAAGTGCATCTGAGTGCGTAGGCGCAAACCGCTGCCCCGCGTTTGCGCCTACGCACTCAGTTGCACTTTTTCTGGCCGATGCCTCGATACTCAGTCCCTTTCCAAAAATCCTCTGTATTGCTGGTAGTATAGTTATGGATATAGAGGGTGTCTAACCTGATCTGTGGCCGACTATACAATGGATTTTTTTTTTCTAAAGTTCCTACGCTTTTGCAAAGATTGACAGAACACATTATTTTATTCTGCAAAGTTAAATCAATACAAATTGGTTAAAAACCATAAATTTTGCGAAGATTTCACTGACGGGCAAACAAACAGACAGCTATAAAAAACCGTCGTTGTTCAACTACGAATCTCTAAAAATAAAATTACTCACAGGAAGATGATAACTTGAGTTGATAATTTATCATTAAAATCCCATAAAGCGCCATTTATCACAGAATGTGCGCGAGAATAGGGTCTCTGTGGTCATTATTAATAATTGTTTTATTACAATTGTACAATGTTACAAATTACGTGGAAAGTAAAACTTGCAGCAGATTAGAATGGTAAGTCAGCGGCCCAACTAAAATCGAGGCATTTGTTTTAATTACTCCGTGTCTTTAATCTAATACGTGCTACCTACACCAGAGATACTGTTGCCCAGCCCGTCTCATCCTTGATGTCCTCCCTCCGGTTGACGCCCTAAGCCAAGGTTCGTACCCCACAGGGGGCGCCCTTAGCGAGCGTTCACCTAGTTTTAATTAGCATAGTTGAATAACCCCTGGCTGGAGGTTTTAAGTGTGCGCTTAAGGCACCCATAGGAAAGCCCGGTTAAGTAGTCATGATCTCAGAGGTCAACTACGAGATGCCCTACCTAAAAAAAAAAGAAAGATACTGTTGAAATGTTAAAGTCGCTAGTCAGTCAGAAAGTTGAAGTTACCTATTCCAAAGCCAAGAATCCTAATCTTCTACATGTACCTAGAACCTATAACTTAGTTATTGTTAAAAAGGTTACTTCTGTGACTGTATAAGTAAAGCATGGCTTTGAATTCCGTAATAAAATAATAATAAATAATTAAAATAATTAAAAAGCACAAAAACGAACTAAAAAATAAATAAAATACAAGTTATATTAGTTATCTGTATAAACAAAGCGAAAGGTCAGTCATTTACTCGCTGACTGAAAAGATAAATAAAATTGTCATTGCTGTCGGGGGACCGTTGTGTCGTTTTGTGGAACACTTGAATCTAACAGGTCCCCCGACTGCAATGACGATTTTATTTTAGTTATGTTTTTAGTACGCTTTCGCTTTGCATAAACAGATAACTAATACAACTTGTTTTTTTTTTTACTTTTTAGTTTGTTTTTTGGCAGGGTAGTAGTTTTTTAATTTCTTAAATTATTTATTTCAGTTTAACCATTTCATATTCATATTCATTTATTTATTGTTTGTCACAAGTGAAAAGACAGTTCTTACAATTAACATTATTGTATCACTGTAACATGACCATGGGGCATACAATATTTATATATATGTCAATATTATTGGCTATGTTAAAAATAATAGTGACAAGTATAATTTTTATTTTAAAATATGTCATCCTAGGTGGCTTTTATTTTCAAGCAATAAAGGTGATTTTATACTCTCATGGCGAGGCGAGGCGAGGCGTGGATAGCGTGGCGCGTGGGGATGAAATGTTTGTTTTACATGTACGCTACCTATGTAAAATGTATGCCAATAAATTATATAGTTTTGGAATGTACTCATCAAGGCCTTCAATTGGATACCCATATTGTAATAAATGAAGTTATTTTTCACATCTCTATACATATAGAACCATACTGCCGCCATTTTGATTTCTCACAATAAATTACAGTCTATGTCACTCCGGATAATATAAGGATTCTAACAATACCTACCCCAAGCATTCAAATCAGTTCAGACATTTAAAAGTTGTGGTGGAACGAAGGAACTCGCAAACATACATACATGAACCCTCCCAAATACCACAAAAGTGCTATAAAACAGCATTTTCACAGTGCATCGTGAAAACATTAGCTGCATAAACTTGCTGTATAACAGCGCAGACAGCGCATCCTCTGCTGATATAACTCTAATTTGGGCACAAATGATTCAGCACATAGTTGTATAAGAATTCCTATTATCAAATAATTGAATTATATCAACATCATATTAGCATGTATGTGTGTAACAGTCACTACAAGAGCTGAAAATTGACTGAATAACAAGACACGTGTTACCTATAATACAGAAAAAAGACGAATGTGTCCATTTTATATGCTCTTACACAGTTGAAAGTACACTCTGAGCGAAATTGTGGAATGCATACCTTTATTATTTATTTTTCTTTAATATGAGCTGTCAATTTATTAAACATGTTATTGTTTTTTACAAATTGATAAAAAGCTGATTACGTGTAAATTATATGTAAACCAAATCAATTCCAATCGATATGTTGTAAAATAAACCAAAATAAAAAGATACAATTTTACAATAATTCACAATCACGCAGCGGAAATGGCGGATAGCAAGTGAACTGTTTTAATATTAATCTAATGCTAAGGTCTGCACGGGTGTTCTCATGTGGCCTATAATTCAGCAAATAGTAAATTAGTTAAGCACTTGTAAGAAACAAATCAGCCATGGATCGATGTGAAGAGTAGTAGTGACAAAGGCTCATTAAACTTGTAGGTTGTTTGTATTTTCCCACATTAGCTGTATTTCCATTTACAATTTTTAAGTATTCTGAATTAACTTTACGGCGTATTCCAATAGTTCTTTCTTTGGCTTTCCACATTTCGTAAAACAACTAAAGACGTTAAGGCGGGCCGAGCCCGAGCGCAGTAGGCATACAACGCTTACCCCAGCCCCCGCAACGAGTAGCGATACGTAACAAATTACGATGCGCGGGAAACGCGAGCGCCAAGCGCACCGCTCATGAGTTCACGACCTCGCGTAGGTAGTAAGTTGGGTCACATAACAGAGCAATGCAGTAGATCAACTTGAATTGATTAATATAAGTTTATTTTATTTTATTTTTCTATTATGTATTTTTGAAGGTTATAGATAGATTAGGTAGGTATTGATTAACTTGAACCTAATGAATAATAATTAAAAATAAATATAATAATAATAATAATAATTTCATTCAAAACGTCTAACGGGCCTCTGCGAGTTGGCTTCGGCCTCTCGTACGCCTTCCAAAGGTCCGGGACCCTAAGGTCCCGAGAAATGTCATAGACCCTATAGTAATAATAATAAATATATTACAATCATAATATATTTATTTACTCAAAAACGATTAAAAACAGTCTGATAAATGTAATTTACAATTTCTAAATACTTTTCCTCTTGCCAATAAACACTGAATAAAGTTATGCCTTGGATAACGTGTGTATAGCCAAACTAGCTAAATATATGTAGTTTTTATTTTATTTAGTAAGTAGTGTACTGCGCATAAACGAGCTTGTGCCTAAACGTTACCGAAAATAATAAATAATATTTTTGTAGGAAATGGTCATACTGTACATTTCTACACTATGGCACGAGTGTAAAAAAGTGTAAATATTATTATTTGTTGTGCTGTGGGATACATAGCTTACTTCTAAATGAACGCCTAAATATTATTGCACTGTTGAATTTTCAACTCTCACGTAGGAAAAACGCGCTTTTATTTAGGCATTTACCTATTTAGATGTACGATAAGTGAAACCGGACATATCAGCAGTAAATAACAAATATTATAAGACTAGGCAAAGGCTCTTATTATACATATTAAGATTTTATTAGGACTTTGTAACCTTGTTGAAATATTACGCAGGCACTCGGTACCTTTTTATTACCTATCAAATTCGTTTATGCAGTTTGTCCTGCGAGTCAATGCGTAAACACGTACAGTAGGCGGCACATCATGTCAGTGGAAACAAAACCAGTGTAAACTGGTCTCTTATACAAATGAAACTCCGTACGTTGGGCCAGCTCAAGATTATAGTGTTATTTATCACTTACCACAGACGCGCGACGTGTGGTCGACTGTACAGTACCTACCTACGCTAATAAACATTATAAAAACCACCCGGACCAACTCAGCGCGGGATGAACTAACTACCTATTTGACATTTGAAAATAGTAAACCATTACAACATTAGTGCGCGTGGCGGCTTTATGCACTGCGATATAGGTTTCAAATGCACCTATTTACACACCTTGATGCGGTTAGTAAATCTATTCAGCGAGAAAAATATACCATTATAATTTTTGCGCGCGTGGCGTCTTTATTCACATTGCCATAGGGTTGAAATTCAACTGATTTACACACATATTTGCGTTTTGTAAATCTATTCGTTAGTAAAGTAAAATATAATAACTTTATTTAGTAATGTAGTGTATAATAATATTTTCAATTACCTTTTTTGTTTATTCAGCCTTCGTAGACCCAGCGATGACAACTAGATTTTTTTTTTAGTTTTGCCCATTTTGTTTAAAAAAATATAACTAAAAGTATCTAATAAAAACTAACTATTTACAACTATTAAACATTTTAACTATAATAATTACCTATCCTAATACCTAACCCAATTCCTTATCCAGATATCCTAATCCTAGTTACCTATTATAATTTACAATATGTTTTTTGGCTCAGCCGGTAATAAAACTTAGCGGGGGTGGCGGTCTTGCAAAAATTGGCATACGTCCGACCTCCAACACGTTCCGCTCGGGACTAAATGGCACGGGGCGAGCGCATGAAAAGATGAAAACGCTTGATTTTGGAATTAGTGGTATTGGTATTCTCATATTTCACATTATTAAGGCCAGTTTATATCACTTTTTTTACGACCTTTATAATGGTATAAGTTTTATTATTCAAAGCCTAATATAACTCAAATAAAAAAAATATTTGAACATAATTTAGACATGTTTTTGCGATTTAATTGGATGCAGTAAAGTGCAAGTAATCGTGTATCGCACGGCTGAAATATCTAGATCAAAGTGTGAAATATGTAATATGTTTTTTTCAAAATTTTAATCCGTGTTATCTACGAATAAAAGACAATAGAAAACGTCGTTTATACGGGTAACCCCGCCTTAAGAAGCTGTCAAAATAGCCTGGTGTAGAAATATTCGTTTCATGTTACATATAATTAAATCAGCAGATTAAATACCTCAAATCAAAATCAAAATCAAAATAGCCTTTATTACTGATAACATCATTACATTACATTACATTATAGTTCTATCTCTCTTGTAATACATAATTTTCAATATATTACAATGCCTTTCATATTTATTTTAATACAATCAGTTTCATGCACATTTAGCAATTTCATTTTTATTTCAATTATGATAAGATTACATGCACTTTTAATCATTAATAATAATATTTAATTAAATAATATAAATATAAATTAGATTCATTTTAATTTTCGACATCGGTAACTTTATTATCAGTTTGCCTTTTGGCATAGGCCTCCCCTAGGCTTTTCCATCTATCTCTATTTGTGGCTTCTCTTTGCCATGTTGTTCCAGCTACCTTCCTAATATCATCCTCCCATCTTGTTTTTTGCCTTCCTTTCTTTCTTTTCCCATCCCGAGGATACCATTCAGTAACATCTTTTGTCCATTTTCCCTTATTGTTTCTTATCATATGGCCTACCCAGTTCCATTTAAGCTTTTTCACTGTGTAAGTGACATCCATAACTTTTGTCTTGCTTCTTATATTCTTAAGTTTAACTTTGTCTCTTAGCTTGAGGTTTAGGATGCTCCTCTCCATTTTGTTTTGGCACACTCTGAGTGCTCCACTTTGTTTACTAGTGAGGGCCCAGGTTTGTGCTCCATAGGTTAAACTTGGTAGTATGCAAGAGTTGAACACTGTAGTCTTATCTTTAAGGGGCATATGTGGATTCTTCATAACTTCCTTTAGAGACCAGAATCTTTTCCAAGCTTTATTTATTCTGATGTTAATTTCTTTTTGCATTTGATTTTCCGGTGCAATGATCTGTCCTAAATATGTATATTCATCGACATATTCTATTTGATTTGAGTCTAACAGTATGGGTGCTTTTATGTTGTTTGTCATTAGTTTTGTTTTGTCTAGATTCATAGTCAGACCCACCTTTCTGCTCTCTCTGTCTAATTGCGTTAACATTGTTTTTAAGCCCTCTTGGTTTTCGCTAAGCAGAATCAGGTCGTCTGCGAACCTAAGGTGGTTGAGCTTTTTGCCATTTACATTTATCCCATACTCATCCCAGTTAATTTTACGAAATATGTGTTCTAGTACAGATGCGAATAGTTTTGGTGAGAGGGGGTCACCTTGTCGTACTCCCTTTTTTATTTTAAAGGCCTCTCCTTTCCTTTCAGTCTGAATTTTTGCCGTTGATTCTCTGTATATGTTTTTTATTATCCTGATATATTTTCGTTGCACTCCTTGTGAGTGTAGAGCGTCCCAAATGTGTGAATGTTTCAAAGAGTCGAATGCCTTACTGTAATCTACGAATGCCAAGTAGTATGTCTTTCTGTATTCATTGCTCTTTTGGATAATTTGTTTGACGACATGAATGTGATCCATTGTTGAGAAGTCGCTTCGGAATCCAGCCTGTTCTCTCGGCTGATTTTCGTCCAATTTTGAGCTAATTCTGTTCAATATTACCTTTGCAAATATCTTATATAGATTGGAGATCAGGCTGATCGGTCTGTAGTTGTTTATTTCTGCCCTGTCGCCTTTCTTATGGAGCAATATGATGGTTGACGATGTCCATTGTTGCGGTATTGCTTCTTTAGTCAGAATATCGTTGTATATATTGGTAATATCACTTATTATGTAGTCTAGGCATTCCTTCAAAATTTCGTTTGTTATTCCGTCCTCTCCGGGGGCTTTGTAGTTTTTCTGGGACAGTATTGCGGTTCTTACTTCGGATTCTAATATTGGGAGGGTAGCTTCTTCGTCTTCTTCCTGTGGGTATTGAGTATTTGTGTAGTCTGGATCATCATATAATTTACTATAAAATGTTGTAGCTATTTCCATAATTTCGGGTCGTTTTGTTGCTTTCTTATTAGATGTCTTGCTTTTGATGGATGGAATCCAACAGGTATTCTCTCTCAGTTCTTTCAGAGCTTTCTTTATGCCTCCAGATTTTTCAATGTGGAATTGGATATTTCTGTTTCTAATTTGTTTCCCATGAGTCCTAATTTTTTCATTTATTTGTTTACTTAGCTGGGTTATTTGTGTTCTATTTTGTTTCTTGTTTCTTAATAAAGTTTTCCTGGTCTCAAGTAGATGTCTGGCTTCGTCTCCTATTTTATCTCTCTTGTTTTTTAGGGTATATAATTTTCTGGATATTTCTTTCAGCGCTTTTTCTATTATATTATATTTTTCTTGAATATTTTCACTCTTGTTGTTATTCAGTAAATTATCTTTCAATGTTGTCAACAAGTTTTCTGGGACGGTGAGAGGGATTTGACTTGGTGTAATTCCTTTCTTAGTATGCTCTCTCCTCTTTTTTATCTCATTTAGGTAAATGGCTCCTCTTACCATACGGTGATTTGTGTTAAAGTTGAACTTATTAATTGTGGTTATATCCTTGAAGAATTTAGGTTTATTTGACAATATGAAATCAAGGTCTAGATCACATTCTTTGACTGAAACAACAAAACTAAAAGCATAGGAATCTCGAGACATCGGTAACCGGACAAAAACAACAATCACAAGCACAGAACATTTGGAAAAGGAAAATCGCCCCAACCCGGCTGGTCACCGTGGGGCAAGAGACCAATACCCCCTAGGATTGCCCCCTCCCAAAAAATACAACATACAGAAACAAGACAATACACACGAAAACAACGGAAAAGAAATAAATGTCAAAAAAGATAAGAGAAATAGTATTTACATAGCAACGCTTAACACCAGGACTCTAAGAACAGACGAATCCTTACAAGAACTGGAATATGCCTTAGGTTTTATAAAGTGGGACATTATTGGCCTAAGCGAAGTGAGGAGAATGGGAGAAAAGATTGAACAACATGAAAACTACATATTATACCATATAGGAACCACACCAGGCCTACACGGTGTCGGTTTCCTTATTAAAAAATGCTACAGTCAATACATACAGTCCTTCATTGGAATATCAGAACGAATTGCACAACTAAATATCAACTTGCCTGGGTATGCAACTGTGTCAATAATTCAAGTATATGCACCGACAGAGCTGGCACCAAAAGACATAAAGGATAATTTCTACGAAGACCTGGACAGGACTCTGGCAGATGCACACAAGGCAATCATACTGATGGGAGATTTCAATGGCCAGATTGGTAAAAGATTAACAAACGAAAATAACATACTAGGCCAATTCAGCACAGGAAAAAGAAATGATAACGGACAAAGACTAGTACACCTGGCACAGGCACATAACCTTAGGATATTAAATAGTTTATATAAGAAAAACAAAAATAAAAAATGGACCTGGATTTCTCCAGATGGGAACGTGAAAAATGAGATTGATTAAATACCTACTCAAGTTCAATTATTCAGCCCAAGATAGAATGACTGCCAGGTTTGCTGCTATGTAACTGCATAAACCACTTAAGTTCCACTTTAAGTTCTAACTCGGCCTAGATAAATGCTGTTATTCGAGTGTATAGTAATACCAGACTAGGGTAAAAGTTTATCTGTTTGCAGCATAAAGCATTGATTCTTTGTTAAATAAATTCAGAAACTAACTGCTGACGTTATAGTAGCTCATATGTTCTCTCTTTAAATGCAACGGTTTTATAGCACACGCTTGGGTTTTTATTCAGTAAACTGCATTATTTGTGTTCACAAACATGCGTTCTTGCAGCTGATAGATTACTACACTACTAAATGCTGAATAACAGAGATATCTGTGGCGTGTTTGTGGTGTTTAATAGATTTACAGTACAGAAAAAGCGTTAAAGTGAGCTTTGTTTTCTTCTAAACAGCTATTGCAGCCCAGTACCCTAATTGCGTAATACACGATCAATCACAATCTGTTTCAAATTGAAATAGATTGGTAATCCATTGCTTCATAAGTTCGAAAAAAAATCTGCTCAACAACGTAAATAATGTAATGAATGTTGTTGAACTGTCAAAATGAAACAAAGCCATAATCCTAGTCAAGTACGTAGCGTTTTAAAGCGAATGACAGGTAGTAAATCTCTCAGTCACGATGGCCTTAGTGTGGAGCATCTCACTCTTACTTACCACATGACTTAATAAAAACAATTGTAGTGCCTATTGTGAAGAACAGTACTGGGGATATCTCGGAGAGGGGGAATTCCCGGCCCACATCTCTGGCAACGATAATTGCTAAAGTACTGGACGGTATGCTTGATTCCGGCCTAGATAGATACATCAAATTACATGACGCCCAGTTTTGGTTTAGACCCGGGCTATCTACCGAAGCTGTCATCGTAGGTCTCAAGCATACTGTCCAATACTATATGGACCACAGGACACCGGTATATGCGTGTTTCCTTGACCTCTCCAAAGCCTTTGTTCTTGTGTCATATGATGTGCTCTGGAGAAAGTTGGGGAACGCGGGTGGGTGTGCTCAATATGCTAAAATATTGGTTTTCTCACCAAACAAATTTTGTGAGTTGGAATAATATACTCTTTGAGGCAAATACGCTGGAAAGCGGGGTGAGACAGGGAGGTTTGACGTCACCCAAGCTTTTCAACCTACACATAAGACACCTCACCGTCGAGCTCAGTAGCAAGCATGTCGGTTGCTCGGTAGACGGGCGTCTGCGTCAACAACCTTAGCTACGCGGATGACATGGGGCTGCTGAGCCCCACGGTGAGAGGTCTCGGAGAGTTATTAAGAGTGTGTGAGACCTATGCTGGTGCGCATGGCCTTGTATACAATGTCCAGACAACAGAATATATGGTCTTTAGGGCCGTCGGTGGATGCCCCGGTTATTCACTTATCACCTTGAATGGCTTGTGCGTAAAATAATTATTAAGTTAAACATTAAGTAAGATTAAATATGCTTATTAGTCTTATAGGCTAGATTGTAATTAATTATTAAGAACCTGGTTCTTTTTTAATAAAGGGGAGTTTCAAGCAAAACCAGAGCGGACTCAAACTATCGCCCTGAAATATGCTTCACTCGATCCTTATCGGCTCGCTATTCCTCTGAATATTTCGACATCCTGGATAGCGAAGGACCGTACTCCATTGCCCCATACACGACATCAGGCGGCCTACTACAAGCTCATAAAGCAGTATTATTTTATTATTATTTCAGTGTGGGAAAGAGATGAAGCTCTACAGGGCGTATAGCTCCATCTCTTTCTCCCACTGAAGTAATATTAAAATAATACTGCTTTATGAGCTGGCGGTAGGCCTCCAGGAAGGTGCGCAGAGTTGCATCTACTTTACACAACTCCAGCATCCTCATGAGCCGTGATGTAGCACCGAGTTATAGGCCTTCTTATAATGTATCCAGCATGTCGACAGATCCTTTCGGGAACGGCGAACCTGTTGGCTAATGACCATATCAATGAAGAGTAGCTCTTCTTAGTACCGCGGGACCTGTTCCTACATCCATTTTGGGCGGCAGACATGATGGAGTTGGTGTCTATATGTTTGTTAATTTTAGCTCTCTAAATGGATGTAAGAACTTTATAGACCGTTGGTAGACACGTGATCGGCCTATAATTTTTGAGTCCCACAGTGCTACCAGATTTACGGAGCAGGTGGGTAACTCCTGTTTTTAGGAACTGAGCCGCCAAGCGAGCGTACGACCTTACAAACCATTTGATCCAGAAGATGTGTGGCCCGTCCGCCCTAGAGACTTCCAGTTAGGTAACGGACGAACTGTACGAGCTACATCTTAGGGGCAGATGGTAATAGCCCCCATTTCTGGTATTGGATCGCAGGTTCGCTCGATTTCCCGAGTTCAATAACCTTCGGTGTGACTGACAGGCACCGACCAGATACTCCTCCAGAAATAATCCATGGCATCATCATCCAGAAAGCGCGTGTCAGCCACATCTTGATCCGGTTGCTCCCAAGCCCAATAAATCCACCTTTCATCACTCTGGAAGGTACAATTCTAAATGTATCGCTCTACTCGCCGCTTATACCTACGGATACGGTTCGCCCACGCGTACACTTTCTGCTTCAAGAATTCAATGCTGGGCTGATAACAGTCCCAGAGAACGCCCGCCTCACAAAGTGCATCACTCTTGGGCGAGTATTGCCCTCCCTGAAGCATATAGATTAGTTTGCCGATGAGCGCTCTGGCCTCACCATCACGTCGTTCAAATCTGCACTGCCAAGCTGGTACGGTTTCGGTCGTGTAGTCATTAGCAAATTTGACGTGAGCTACACGACATGTGGCTAGAGCCCCGCAGTATTTAGTTTTTTAAATTACTTTTTTTTTACAGGCATTACACAACTGGATATAAAAGTTTAGTGGACAATTATTCCTATGTTGAGAAATACAATTGTTGGTTGGGGTGGTGTAGTAAAAGAACAATACATAAAACCCGGCAAAAATGGAATTCTTTTAGCGTAAGTTGAACTGATTTTTTTTTATGGATCAATTTATTTGTCATTTCATATCAATCGATAGAGCAAGAAATTTTAAGTTAAACGGTATACAGTGTGGATGTTTGAGATGGGGCAGTAAGGGCAGCAACCTTAATTGTTGTAGCTGCAGGAAAATGGTCTTACGAGACTGTCCTTAACTTTTTGAGACATTTTGATCGGCATTCACAGATTTTGAAAAAAAATTACAGTCAACAAAAAATGGGCAGTTTTCACAAAAACTTAATTTGATGCTAATCGATCCTGTTTCTTCTAAGGATCAAAAAACTCTAGTACTAGAAACGTCAGAAATCACAAGACTTTTCCCATAAATTTCGTAAAAAATGAGATTCCAACCAACCTTTTACGATGCCGAAAATTAACAAAGAAATTAAACTTTGACCGAATACGCGCTATAAATATATTTGCTTTGAGAACAAGATACCTAGTTTGCTGCTTGTGATTTCCGACGTTCTGCGAAAAAAATGGCCTCAAATAATTTTGAACTTTCAGACTTGTATGGGAAATGTTAAAAAAGACTGTCCGCTACAAAAGTCAGTAAACGCTACTACTTTTGTAAAGACAAAGATTTTCCAAAAGCATCGAAATTGAATGAAATGATAACGCGTATTCGTTCGAAATTTGAAATACCATTTTTTTTTTCTCTATATTCAGCCTGTCTATTCATCGTAAAAAGTAGGTTGGAATCTCATTTGCCTCCGAAATTAAAATTAAATTAAATGCAAAACTTTATTTCTAGCCAAGATTCATAGGGTTAGTAACAATGTTTTTAAAACTACGTGTTCGTATACAACACAATACACTGCCACATGTAACTGACAGCAGTGAATTATATGACGACAGTCCACTCTGTCAGCTATCATTTTCAGAACCTTGTTGGGGCTGGCCATGACTCATGCCACCATTCACACCATTTTCCACCATAAAACAATCTTCTAAACAAAAATGAATTGCGGAAATGTATGGGAAAAGTTTTTTTTGCGATTTCTGACTTTTCTAGCACTCAAACCTTAGTTGGTTCAATAGAGTTTTTTGATCCTTATAAGAAATAGGATCGATTGACATAAAAAAAGTTTTTGTGAAAACTGCCCATTTTTTTGCTGACTATATTTATTATTTTTTTTTTCAAAATCTGTGAATGCTGATCAAAATGTCTCAAAAAGTTAAGGACATTCTCGTAAGACCATTTTCCTGTAGCTACAATGGTTAAGGTAGCTGCTCTTACTGCCCCATCTCAAAAATCCATCCAGTATATGTGGCAGATAAGATATGCGAATCCGCTGTTTTACAAAACAACTCTTTAATGTAAAACAGTGGATTAGACTATCATTGCGTTACGTTTAAAAAAAATGGCTATAGACGTTTAGACGTAATGCAGAACAGTCACAGTAAGCGTTTGGTGTGGCTTCTAATATCGAATCGGTGGCAATATCTAAGCTAGGGCACTTGACCAATTGGTTTAGGTTAGGTTAGAACTGTGACCAACTGCGCGCGAGCAGAGCGAGTGAAGAGCAAGTGTTACTTTATAGTTGGTCGCAGTTACTTGGCTATTGAGTATTTTTATCGTTAGTTTAACTTTGTGTTAAAATTGTCCCTAAATACTGTTTTCACTCATATTACTCGTTTTATTTATTTCTGTTTCGGACGTCTTGTTATGAAACGAGTGACAAAATTTAGAATTAAAATCTACAATCTGACGTTTCACTTCACGCTGTTTTACATAACCTCTAATCGTTAGCCCGCTGATAAATGCAAAACGTTCAGTATTTATTGAAAATCGCTAAACATCATTAAGCTGTTTAACATAACGGAGCTGTTTTGTAAAACAGCTAGCGGTTATATAAAACAGGGGATTCAACAATCCATCGGTATACAGGGTGGATTTTTGAGATGGAGCAGCAAGGTAATACCTACGCTTGGTCGGACGGACCAACTAAAACTAAACCCGCTAAGTCAATATCACACATTTAAAAAATCTTTACACAGTTTATAGGTACTCCCTTATATCCCTACCTCGGTAAAATCAAGAAAATGTAGTTATAATTAATAACAAAAAAAAAACATAGTCATCAACACCAACCGTTTTAAATCGAAAAAAAAAAGATTATTTCGGTTTTTTTCGTTTTAAACTAATTGGTTTTAAACCGGCCACACTATAGCTATAACGGTTAAGGTTGCTGCCACGTCTCAAAAATCCACCATGTGCTTATTAGGCACCTACTCATTTTAGACAAAAAGCCTTACGTTACTTCATATTTCTAGCATCGATGTGCTCAACTTGACTTTGTTACAGGAATACCAAATTTTATAACCGTGTGTGTATCAAATGTTACAAATAAAAAACTTGTTATACCTTTTAATTATTACTTATCTACCGCTAACTTTGATGCCACTGCCACTGACTGCCAGATGCACATAACCTAAAACTTCAAGTAAATTCTCATTCAGAATTTCAGATATAAGTACCTATAATTCGAAGATTCGAAATACTTTTTATTCAAATTGTACTGTTTATTCGATGCACATACCTTATACATCGATAAAGCCCAATGATTTTTTTTTTCAGAGGCAAAAGAGCTCAAGAATAAACGAATGCTGTACTGGTTATAAGAAAGATGATAATTATTATTATTCGTAAGTAAATACCTACTTAAATATTGCAATAGAAACAGAATAAAATAACGTTTATTGTCTCCACTAAATTACAGCTAGTAGTGGTACATATACAAAACTGAAATACCGGAATCAAAAAGCTTAGGCCCTCTAGTGGGTTGCTAGGCGCACGTTTTCAGCTTAAACCCTTGACTCATGTTTACAAAAAAAGAGGTTCATTTAGCAACAACGGATTACTATACTAAATGATAATTATATAATATGTTGGTCACACAATATATTATTGAATTTAAAAAAAAATCAGGAACCATCATACTGTTATAACCTCATCTAACCCAAATGATTCACCAACAATAGAGGGGATCTGGCGCTCGCCGGCCGCTACCGGGGCACGCTCACTTCGCTCGCTCGCCTTTGCGCGTTAATGGTCCCTATTCTAACCTAATCCTTTTTTTTTTTTTTTTTGTGGGTGGGAAGTCATCAAATAACTTCTCCCGCTCTGGGCGGAGCGGGAGGGCGTGTCAGACTCTTACTGACTAAAACCCACCCGTGTTCCTTCGGTTGCCCTGTTGCTGGGGGCCACGATCTCCCTTTCGGTTTTCTTCGCAACCCCGGCAGGCATCGGCCCTAGTGGACCCCTTCAATTCTGCTGGCATCTCTTTGAGGCGCGCGTGGAACACAACGCGCCGTCGACCTGGGCTTGGTCCTTATCGGACGGTGAGCCTCCCATTGCTCACCGTCCGCAAGCCCGCGCCTACGGTGGCCGGAAATCGCCCCGCGATTCCCGACGCCCTGGGCGTCTCCTCCTGCGGCGGTTAGGGGCGTGAGGGCGCGAAATTTGCCTCTCCCTCACGCGTTCCGCCTCCTCCTTCGCGAGCATTACAGCTTCGCAGAAGGAGGTGACGGCCTCCCATTTCCTCTCGCTCCGTACCATGGCTTGAACCAGGGACGGACGCTAACCTAACCCAAATGACGACGTTTCTAAATCATATTAAACGTTAATTATAGATTTTGAATATTATTATTAATATTAACTGAATATTATACTAATTGAATATTTATTCAAATAAGCATTATGGAAAATGTTCATTATACCATATAAAATTAGGTAAAATGAAATTATATCAATAATTTATTATATCATTTCATCTTTATATAAAAAAAAGTATATTAGGTAAATGAAATTAGGTCATGTGATCATTACAACTTTTGTTATTATTTCAAACGCTACTCATCCGTTTGAGATATGTCTGTTACTCTTGTGGGTTCCTTGACCTCGAGATCATATTAAGTGAGGAATTTGTGGTTCCTGCATATTAATAATATAAACACTTTTAAACAAGGAAAAGTCACCAACTACTTAAAGCAGCTATGCAATAACTATAACTTGCAAATGAACGTTAAAGTTCGCACACGTAAAAACTCTTGTATAAACCACATATTAAGTAACATAAAAGAAATTCTACTGAGGTGTTACCCACATATTTATCAGACCATGGCATAGCACAATGCTTAGATTTCCCAGTAAAAGAGCAAAGGTTAAAGACCAAATCATATTTTATTTATAAAAAAGACTATGGCAGTGATAATATAAGGAAATTAAAAAATGCCTTGCAAGTTTAACGTGGTCGCGAATTTCCCGAGTGTTTATGTTTGTTTTATAATTAATGCTTTCCAAAGATTAAGATTAAAATAAACAACTCTAATGCAAATAAACAAAAATGGATAAGCAAGGGTCTTAGAAATACTTGCAAAACTAAACGATGTTTACGGTATCTCTATTATAAAAATAAAACTCTAACACACAAATGCAGATATAAAAGATATTCATCAATACTGAAAAATGTATCTTTAAATCCAAAAGAAAAACAAATATTAATTGTAAAAAAATAAAAAAATAAAATAATATATTTATTGTTGTCTAAAAGTCAAAAGAAATGCAGAGCAACGTGGTCAGTCATTAACCGTGAAATTTGAAATACAAAATGTGACAATAATATTTCTCAACTAGAATTAGATAAGAGAATACTGACTAATCCCAGTGACATAGCAAATGCTTTTAATAATTACTTTATTGATTCGACTAGCGCTGTGACATTTAATCATTTACGTGATAATGACGAACCTAATAAAACCATGAGAATACTAATTAATTCCATGTTTTTAAGCTCTATGACAGAAGATGATATAAAAATATAATAGCTTTGAATAACACTAACTCAGAAGGTTACGATGGAATTGGTACAAAAGTAATTAAAACTTGCAGTACAGAATTAATTCCTAAAGTCTAATTATTAATTCACTGGAGTAATCTGACGTTTACGGTGTTACCATTTTTTTATGAAAAGAAAATAGTGTGGTGACAAGAAGATTGACATCAATCACTCGCTCATTCATTCTTTACGTTCTAAATCAAATCACATTATTTTATTTATTTTAATAAGAAATTTCCCAGCTTAGTTTTGTTTAATCGATATAAAAATATTAGTAGTTTATAGGCCGATTCTTTCAAAAAGCGAATTATATTAAATGAAACAAAAATGCATTGGATATATTTCTATTCGTCGTCGTCAGACATAATATCAGCACTATCACTGTCGCTGTCAGTAACACTTATTATAAAACGGTCCATAACATTGTCTATTATATGGTCGAGATTGCACATTTTATTTTCTGCTTTTATTACATGACCCACACAACTGCTCCATCTTTCGGCAGTCACGTTTTTAAGTCCTTCTTCAAACAATTTTTTGACTTCTGTCATTTTAAATGTTGTGTTGTTTCTGGCGACGTATCCTTTCGCCTGCGCCCAAACCAGCTCAATAGGATTGAGCTCGCAGTGGTAAGGGGGCAGGCGTAAGACAGTGACTCCGTGCTCCGCTGCCATCTCATCCACAGCATACTTGTCACGGTGTGAATCCTTGTTCTGCCGAACGATGTCTATAAGAGTGGCCTTTGTCATGTTCTCTTCAAATTGAATATTTTTGCTTGTCAGCCACTCCTGTATTCTTGCTTTAATCCATGACATTGTAGGTAGTGATTCTATCTTCCGGGAATGGTAGGGGGCATTATCCATGACCACTACAGAATTGGGTTTTAGTTTCGGCAAAACCCCCCTAAACCATTCCTCGAAACACTCAGCGTTCATTTCCTTATGGTAATCTTCTGTACCCTTTTTGGCCTCGAACATTAATAAACTTTCGTCGACAAATCCCTCTTCCCTGCCAATATGGCCGATGATCAGGCGTTTCCCTTTCCCCGAGGGGGCTTTCAAACCAGTGGTCAAGCCATCTAAAAATGCTTGCCGGGATGATTGTATATTTGTATCAACCCACTCCTTCTTTGATGTATGACCTACAAAACAACAAAATATTAAATAAGATAAATACCTCATAGACATGTATGAGCGGAAGTCGGAAGAGGCTACGGAGTAAGGGGACGGTTTGTTTAGCTTTTCAAAAAAATAATTAAGTATGAAAAACACAAAATTTAAATTACGTAGATACCTTCGTTGACCCAGGTTTCATCTTGATAATAGATATATCTTCCTTCCCTTCGGTAGGCTTTAATTTTTAGAAGGTATCGCTGGCGCCATAATATGATGTCTTGTCTATCAATTAGGATACTTTTCCTTGATTTCGTGGCATATTTGAAATTTAAATGTTTTAAAAATTTTCTCATTGTACCCCATGACAAGTTGGGTAAGTCCGAGTCATCATTAACAGCCTTAAGGACCTGCAAAGAAAAACAAGTATTTATACAAAGCGAGAAACGCAATTTTCTAGCAAGATTAATTAGTCCAGATTAATTTCAAACAAAAAAAGTCAAAAAAATATTACCTTTGCAATGGTGGGAGCTTCATTTGCATAAAAAAATTGGTGAACTTTTCGTCTAATAGCCGCAAACGTAAAATCATCTAATTTATCTTTAAAGTCATGTTTTGGTCCAGTTTTTTGAGGAGATTTAAAGCGTTCATTCTCTTTGTATTCTTTTAACACGCTGTATACAGTGGATGAGCTAATGCCTAAGATTTCAGCCGTTTTAGACACACATTCTGTTTTTTTCGGAGATTCACACTCTGTTTGTAATAAGGCTGATTTCTCCTCAAAAACGTATTTATATACATTGCGTAACATCAGTTTTTCGTTGGCGCTAAGAGCAACCTTTGTTCTCTTTTTCTTTGGAGACAGAAAGTCTTGCTGGCGTGATGTTCCTGGTTGAGGATTCATATCTTTCGTATTGATAACGAAGCAACACAAAGACAGGTTAACAAAACAAAACTTAACAATAACAACAAGCACAACGTACAACAACTTAACAATAACAACAAACACAACGTAAAAAAACTTAACAATAACAACAAACACAACGTAAAAAAACTTAACAATAACAAGAAACACAACGTAAAACAACAATGAACAGCGCGTGGGCAAAAGAAACATTCGTGCACTCAGACCAGAGGTTAGAAGCCGAATGAAAGACAAGCAAAATAAGATGGCCGCGCGGGTGGCGTCCCGCGTCCGTCACGTAGGGAGGCAATAATGCCCGACCCAATAATGTCCAGCCCAATAATTCGTGTACATCGTCTCTGATAGAATTTATGATTACAATTAATTACTTTTTTATACTAAAAATGTTCCTATTGACTTTGTGTGAATGAGCTGAATCACAACGAACGGAACGCATCACTTCACTATTACAATAAATGTGGCAACATTATTTTACAAAGTGACATTAGCATCTGTCAGTTTACTCCAGTGAATTAATAGTTACACTTTATATTGACTTATTTAATTAATCTCATCTGGAACTTTTACTGATGCCTTAAAATTATCAGTCGTAAAACCTCTGTACAAAAAAAACGGTAAAAATGACGTTAAAAATTATCGCCCGATAACCCTTACCCATATTATCTAAAAACACATTTTTTATTTAGTTCCGACACTTCCTTAACCAATGTTGACAACAAGGCGTCTTGTTTCGCTTTCCAGGCTGATAATATCTCATCCTGGTTCACCTTCGTTGACGACAACATCTTTAAGAGCTCAGTTTTTAATTCTTCACGGGCGCACGAAAATTCCAAATATTGAAAATACTCGACTTACCGAACATTTTTTTGACTCATCGAAAATCAGCTGTATTTTCACTTGTAATCATTAACTATTAGCATAAAAAGAGCATAAATTAGCCAAAATATATTTTTCAGACTCGTCTGTAAGCCAGTATGCTCAAAGCCTTGTACAAATGGCTACTGCCGTGATCCAGATGAATGTGGATGTAACAAGGGCTATAAGTTGGACCTCAAAAATAAATACAACTGCCAGCCAATATGCTCTACACCGTGCGGAAATGGTACTTGTATAGCGCCGGAGGAATGTCTGTGCATCAACGGCTACACATTTGCAAAAAGAACTTGCCAACCAGTGTGCAGTAAACTCTGCACCAATGGTACATGTATCGCCCCAAACACATGTCAATGTTTGCCAGGATACCAAAAATCAGTCAAAAACATTTGCAAACCTCACTGTTCCAGTGGATGTCCTCATGGCATTTGTGTTAGACCTGAGACATGCAACTGTGATTCAGGATGGCAAATGGTGCAACCTCTTGGCACTACGAATAAAACATGTCAACCCATTTGTACGAAACCTTGTAAAGATGGCACGTGCGTGGCTCCAGAAACCTGCCAGTGCATAAAGGGGTATGTAAAATCAGATAAGTACAGCTGCAAGCCTTACTGCTCCAGTGGATGTCCTCATGGCAGTTGTATTGGACCTGAGACATGCAACTGTGACTCAGGATGGCAACTGGCACATGCACTTGGCACTACGAATAAAACATGTCAACCCATTTGTACGAAACCTTGTAAAGATGGCACGTGCGTGGCTCCAGAAACCTGCCAGTGCATAAAGGGGTACGTAAAGTCAGATACGTACAGCTGCAAGCCTTACTGCTCCAGTGGATGTCCTCATGGCAGTTGTATTGGACCTGAGACATGCAACTGTGATTCAGGATGGCAAATGGTGAAACCTCTTGGCACTACGAATAAAACATGTCAACCCATTTGTACAAAACCTTGTAAAGATGGCACGTGCGTGGCTCCAGAAACCTGTCAGTGCATAAAGGGGTATGTAAAGTCAGATAAGTACAGCTGCAAGCCTTACTGCTCCAGTGGATGTCCTCATGGCAGTTGTATTGGACCTGAGACATGCAACTGTGATTCAGGATGGCAAATGGTGCAACCTCTTGGCACTACGAATAAAACATGTCAACCTATTTGTACGAAACCTTGTAAAGATGGCACGTGCGTGGCTCCAGAAACCTGCCAGTGCATAAAGGGGTATGTAAAATCAGATAAGTACAGCTGCAAGCCTTACTGCTCCAGTGGATGTCCTCATGGCAGTTGTATTGGACCTGAGACATGCAACTGTGACTCAGGATGGCAACTGGCACATGCACTTGGCACTACGAATAAAACATGTCAACCCATTTGTACGAAACCTTGTAAAGATGGCACGTGCGTGGCTCCAGAAACCTGCCAGTGCATAAAGGGGTACGTAAAGTCAGATACGTACAGCTGCAAGCCTTACTGCTCCAGTGGATGTCCTCATGGCAGTTGTGTTGGACCTGAGACATGCAACTGTGATTCAGGATGGCAAATGGTGAAACCTCTTGGCACTACGAATAAAACATGTCAACCTATTTGTACGAAACCTTGTAAAGATGGCACGTGCGTGGCTCCAGAAACCTGCCAGTGCATAAAGGGGTATGTAAAGTCAGATAAGTACAGCTGCAAGCCTTACTGCTCCAGTGGATGTCCTCATGGCAGTTGTATTGGACCTGAGACATGCAACTGTGATTCAGGATGGCAAATGGTGAAACCTCTTGGCACTACGAATAAAACATGTCAACCTATTTGTACGAAACCTTGTAAAGATGGCACGTGCGTGGCTCCAGAAACCTGCCAGTGCATAAAGGGGTATGTAAAATCAGATAAGTACAGCTGCAAGCCTTACTGCTCCAGTGGATGTCCTCATGGCAGTTGTATTGGACCTGAGACATGCAACTGTGACTCAGGATGGCAAATGGTACAACCACTTGGCACTACGAATAAAACATGTCAACCCATTTGTACAAAACCTTGTAAAGATGGCACGTGCGTGGCTCCAGAAATCTGCCAGTGCATAAAGGGGTATGTAAAGTCAGATAAGTACAGCTGCAAGCCTTACTGCTCTAGTGGATGTCCTCATGGCAGTTGTATTGGACCTGAGACATGCAACTGTGATTCAGGATGGCAAATGGTGCAACAACTTGGCACTACGAATAAAACATGTCAACCCATTTGTACGAAACCTTGTAAAGATGGCACGTGCGTGGCTCCAGAAACCTGCCAGTGCATAAAGGGGTATGTAAAGTCAGATGAATACAGCTGCAAGCCTTACTGCTCCAGTGGATGTCCCCATGGCAGTTGTGTTGGACCTGAGACATGCAACTGTGATTCAGGATGGCAAATGGTGAAACCTCTTGGCACTACGAATAAAACATGTCAACCTATTTGTACGAAACCTTGTAAAGATGGCACGTGCGTGGCTCCAGAAACCTGCCAGTGCATAAAGGGGTATGTAAAATCAGATAAGTACAGCTGCAAGCCTTACTGCTCCAGTAGATGTCCTCATGGCAGTTGTATTGGACCTGAGATATGCAACTGTGACTCAGGATGGCAAATGGGGCAACCACTTGGCACTACGAATAAAACATGTCAACCCATTTGTACGAAACCTTGTAAAGATGGCACGTGCGTGGCTCCAGAAACCTGCCAGTGCATAAAGGGGTATGTAAAATCAGATAAGTACAGCTGCAAGCCTTACTGCTCCAGTGGATGTCCTCATGGCAGTTGTGTTGGCCCTGAGACATGCAACTGTGACTCAGGATGGCAACTGGCACAACCACTTGGCACTACGAATAAAACATGTCAACCCATTTGTACAAAACCTTGTAAAGATGGCACGTGTGTGGCTCCAGAAACCTGCCAGTGCACAAAGGGATACGTAAAGTCAGATAACTACAGCTGCAAGCCTTACTGCTCCAGTGGATGTCCTCATGGCAGTTGTGTTGGCCCTGAGACATGCAACTGTGACTCAGGATGGCAAATGGTACAACCACAAGGCACTACGAATAAAACATGTCAACCCATTTGTACGAAACCTTGTAAAGATAGCACGTGCGTGGCTCCAGAAACCTGCCAGTGCATAAAGGGGTATATAAAGTCAGATAAGTACAGCTGCAAGCCTTACTGCTCCAGTGGATGTCCTCATGGCAGTTGTATTGGACCTGAGATATGCAACTGTGACTCAGGATGGCAAATGGTGCAACCACCTGGTACTACGAATAAAACATGTCAACCCATTTGTACGAAACCTTGTAAAGATGGCACGTGCGTGGCTCCAGAAACCTGCCAGTGCACAAAGGGGTATGTAAAGTCAGATAAGTACAACTGCAAGCCTTACTGCTCCAGTGGATGTCCTCATGGTAGTTGTGTTGGACCTGAAATATGTGGTTGTGATAAAGGATGGCGAATGATTGTAACAAATATCACAATGAAGGAAGTCTGTCAACCAATTTGTACCAAACCCTGTGAGAATGGAACATGTGTAGCCCCGGAAACATGTCAGTGCTTGCCTGGTTATAAAAAAAATGAGAATAATATTTGTAAGCCTTACTGTTCAACTGGATGTCTCAATGGAATTTGTTTTAAGCCTGAGAATTGTGTCTGTAATTCAGGATATGAAATGGTAAATGATAATGGAACGTGCCAACCAATTTGTTCCAAACCTTGTGTAAATGGCACATGCGTCGCACCATTGGAATGTAAATGTTTGCCCGGTTATAGAGTATCGGGGAACTTCTCATGCAAGCCCCACTGTTCTAGTGGATGTCTACATGGTACATGTATAGGCCCAGAAACTTGCGTCTGTAATTCGGGATGGCAAATGACTGAATTAAATAGCACAAAGATTAAGTCTTGTCAGCCAGTATGTACCAAACCCTGTGTAAATGGCACATGCACAGCTCCAGAGACTTGCAAATGTATTGCTGGCTATGTAAAGTCGGTGAAAAATGTTTGTGAGCCTCGTTGTTCTGATGGGTGTCCTCATGGCGTTTGTGTGAGTCCGGAAACGTGCATTTGTAATCCGGGATGGTACAGAAGTAATACCAATGGCACGTGTGTGGCTGATACGATTAAATTCGGTAAAAATACTGTAGAAAGCAGTTGGTAAGTATTTATACGTAAGCTGTATTTAGTGTATAATGAAATTATTAAAAAGCTAAGCTTTTGCTGAAAATTAGTCCCCAAATTCATCAATAATAATTATAATTGGTGAACCTGGTGACCTTGACGACTGATTTACTGCAAAAGCTTGTATATAATTAAACCAATGCTGTTAATTAAGTCAGCAACAATAATATAATTATAAATATGTTGGTGCCATTTTTAATGCTATGTTGTGAGTAAAACCATTGTTTTACTGCCAACCGCTAGTTCCTGAGACCTTGTTCTTTCAAAAAAAATTCTCAATTACTTTTCTTGTGCAGCTGTGATAAAAAAGCATTTCATGATCGTTTCCAGGTTACAGTCCAGCTGGATGTACATCGTAGGCGCCGTCAGTATGGTGCTTATGCTACTTGTAATCATTTTTATTAAGCGTTGCAAAAGAAATAAATCTCTTGAGGATGGTAAGTAGTATTGGTGTTTGAGGCTGATCATTAGGTATTACGTAATTATTGTATGTATGCACCCTTGGTCAGAAATCATTCACAGTATTGTTAAACTATTGTACTGAACTGAAGAAAAGAAAGCGTAAATATAAAACTCAAGAAGGATTTATAACTCTGCTCTTTATAAGCGCGACACCGGTAATTGTTCAACCGTAAATTTTTCTTAGAAATTGTTTTGTTAGAGTCGCGTCGCGCCAGTCTGCACGAGGCTGAACGTGGTCATATTGGCATTAAATCATAAAGAAGCAACTTCTATACATTATAATAGGGAATATGCACGTAATTCAAAACTGATTAATTATTTAAATATACATTACTTATTTTAAAATTAATTATTTTATGTTATATTTTGTTGGTGGAACGTAACGCACAAGGCTCGGATACCGTTTAAATTTTCAAACCTTTATTATGTACTTGACGCAAAAACTTTTACATTCGGTTTCGCTCGTAGAAACCGGTATTTTTAAACCCGTTTTGGAGGAGTGTTTACATAAAGGGATTTTTCGGATTAAACGGTTTAGAGCAATAGTAACCGGTTTTTTTTGTATTTATTCAGCGCGGCATCCTCACAAGAAATCACAAGTGGCAACGCGTCTAACGACATGCCGCGTATCGTATAAACCGGTTAATATAGGTTAAATTAAAATTCTTAAAACGTTCACGTTCTTAGGAAAACTCCGGAGTAAAACCCAAATAAACCGGCTTTAATTAATATGATGTGGGACTAAAAAACCTTAAAAAACAGATATAAATACAGCAGTAGCGTGCCAAATGACGTCACATCCTGACCGCGGCAGAAACGAACGTTTGAACTGTAGCAGAAAATTGTTGGAGTTTCATAATTTCTTTTAGTAACATGCAGTAGTTGAATTTTAAAATACTTTTTTTCAGGTTTATATTTCCGGCTTGTATTTATTTAGTGAAAAAAAATTACACGCATACTCCCTATTCCTTGCTATCGCCATTGGTTAGTTACCCTTTTATGACGTAAATCGTCAACTTTTGTTTTCACTTCAAATAGAACTTTATCTCTCTCTTGCTGTATGGAAAGTACCTTAGATAGGTACTTTACCTAATGTATACTACCATTTTAAGTTAAGTTTAGTGGCTGCTAAACGAAATAACTCAATGACAACAACTATCGGAAATGTAATTAAGTTTGTTATGTATGTATGTTGTTGTATGTTATTGAGATATTTTTCGAAAAATAAATTATGGGCCCAACACGAGAAATAGTTTTCTGAATCGAATTATTTATTTTTATTTCTAAAAGACTGTAAATAATTGTTTGAACGATTTTTGTTTCAGATGGTTCCGTGGTAGTTCCAGCCCAAGAAATTGCTCCAAAAGTTTTTAATAACACGAAAAACCAGTACGATGTCTTCAACAAACATACAGAACTTTAAATTCGAGGGATTCTGACTCTTGCATTATTAAGAATTAAGTATGGATAACGTGTGTCCACTTTTTTGTCCGTAATTAAATATTGCTCTCGTATTTAATATTGTACAATGGAATGCATTAAGTCAGCGGCCAAAATCAGCATTGTTCGAACAGCTTTTATTTAAAGATAAGATTTATATTGTCGTTATCAGTGAAACGTGGTTTTAACCCGACAGCCACTTTTATTTGAATGAGTACCTTTTTAGATTGGACCGTTATGACTGTTATGAGGGGGTAGCTGTTATCGTTCACAAGTCGATTAAAGCGCAATTGCGTAATTTACATAATTATAATCCAGGTATTGAACTCTTGTGCATTCAATTGTTAAATTGTCAGTATATTGAGAATATCGTTAATATTTACTGCCCTTCAACTGCCCGTACTATATACCAAAGGGGATGATATATTTTCGATTGCAAATAACAAAACTTTAATTTTAGGTGACTTTAACGGTCACCATTCCAACTGGTCATACACAACTGATCAGCGTGGATCTCAGATATTCGATTCTATGACAGATCATGAATTTATATCAGTTAATAAATATATTTACAAATCCAGCAATAGTAACAGCTTACATCAAGTAACACTATCTGAACTTAGCATACAACGAAAACGTAAGCACTTAGACGTTGCTAAAGGGCCGGGCTCTGACGGTATACCTCCACTGTTTATTAGGGAGTGTGCTAATGTTTTATCTAAGCCATTGTGTATAATTTACAACCGATCGTTATCTGAGGGGTTTTTCTGAGATCTGGAAGGAAGCGATAGTAATACCAATTTCAAAATCGATATATAATAATAGGGATAAAACTGATGTCTGTAATTACAGGCCTATTAGTACAAATATTGCCCACTTTGGCAAAGGTTCTCGAATCTCTTTTGTGTCCCATCGTGAATTGGCATATCGAAGGCTCCATTAAGGAACACTAACATGGCTTCTTTAGAAATAGATCAACAACCACAAACTTGACCAACTTTGTCGAACGAACTCTAGCTTACGTGAGTAACGGTAATGAAGTTGATGCCATCTATAGCGATTTCAGCAAAGCTTTTGACAAGGTTGACCATAGTATTTTGCCACAAAATCTCGAGGTCACATTCGGTATTCATTGGTTACTTCTGAAATGGTTCCAGTCATTCTTGATTGGTCGCACAGCAAGAGTGGTAGTAAATAGACACTCATCCAATAACTTCACACCCACATCTGCTGTACTACAAGGGATGTATCTGGGCCCAACATTATTTACAATGTTTGTTGAAGGCATTAAAAATTCCATACAAAACTCTCATTTTGAAATGTATGCCGACGATTTAAAGGGTAGCTTTATAGAGTTGTAATGACAAAGAACGATGAAGCTCTTCTGCAAAAGGATATTGACAAGCTATGTATGTGGTGTGAGAAGAACAATATGCAAGTTCATGTTGGTAAATGTTATCATATTAAATTTTCACGTAAAAAAACATACATTTAATTCTACGTACATAATGACAATTCAGTAATTTGACAGCACTGAAAATTCTGTTTTCTGCATTAGTTCGCAGTCATATATAATACTGCTCCATCGTCTGGTATCCAGTACATAATATCCACATTCAGCGCATCGAAAGAGTTCAAATGAAATTTATAAAAAGACTCTTATAAGGCAGGTATAAGGAATACAGTTACAAACTATGAAGATAGACTGAATTACTTTAAAATGAAACCTTTGCAGTGGCTTAGAGATCTTGCAGGTCAAGTTTTCTTATTCAAGATATTGAATCAAGGCGTGAATTGCTAACAGCTTCTATCTTCAATTAATATTAATACGCCCCGGTCGTCAACTAGACTTCATAATTTTAGGCCTTTTGCTCCCGATGGCCGCTGACCCTTTCATATATTCTCAGAAGGTGTAACGACATTTTTCACGATTGTGACTTCGACATATTTTCAGGCAGCATCACTAAGTTTAAAAGAGCTGTGCTTAATAATATGTCATTTTTTGTAATTTTTTGCTCAATAATATTATTTTTTTTATTTTGTGTGTGGTTTTTAAATTATGTTTCGAGTTTGTAAAATAATAATAATAATTCAATCTTAATCTTACATAATTTAATTCAAGTTAATGTTAGGTATAAAAGATTATTGATATTAGTTCTAATTACATTGTTATCCATCTTTATATTATTTATTATTGTATACTGAGATCTAAATGCTGTGCTAACCTTTAATTTAGATGCATACAATGCTATTATATTTGTAAATTTATATATACTTCGAATTTCTGTGTGTGTATTTAGTTGGTTTGCCTAAATAAATAAATAAAAATAAAATAATTATGGTAGTCTAACTCGTATAAAATTTGTGAATAATGTGGTGCAACAATCCTCTCCTGACATTTCTTTTATCTCTGTAGATTTGGGTTTGAATTTTATTTGGAAAGTTACAAATGAATCGTTAGTGAGTGACCACCTAATTAATAAATTATCCACCAATATTAATGTTTTTTTATTTATATGTTGTATTTTTGTTTTTGTGTGTCAGTACTTACTAACATAGTCGTAAGTTTTACTAACAATCTTGTTGAGTCTTGGTTACTCGAATAAAGAAAATTCTATTCTATTCTATTCTATTAAACAAAATATCCGTAAAAGAAATTTAAAAAAATCTAACTGGAAGAAGTATGCTTCGTCAGTAGAAAGCATTCTCCGTAATTCAACCGCCCCGATAAATCCACAGTTGTGTTATAACTTCTTTGAAAACACTTTATAGAAAGCAGCAGATTCCCACATCCCTCAAATTGATATTCCTCAACATATCAGCTAAACCTAAATCATATAATCAAAAAATCTAAATCATATAAACCAAAACCGTATTGGAGTCCTGAGCTATCTAGATCAGTGGTATCACGACGTTTAGCGTTAGCAAAGTTTAGGGGTAATCCCTCGCCTCAAAATTACGCACTATTGCAGGAAAACATCCAGGAATCGCAGAGGCAGACGCGTAAGGTAAAAGGTGCATCCTTAGAGGTTTTTGTTCAAGTATCGATGCAACAATTTCTGCTAGTGATATGTGGCGCAAAATAAGATGGGTAAAAGGTCGTAAATCGAAATATCAACACGTTGACTCAACTTTAGCAGAAAGGCTTCTTAATGACCTAACGTCTGACTACGTTTATCCCCCTGAACCCTGCTTTCAGTCCTGCAATAATAAATTAGAAGCTGTTATCTCTATTCATGAAATAGAAATTTCCATAAAATCAAAAGACACGGCACCTGGTGGTGTCGAAATTTCCTTTTCTATGGTCAAGAATCTCCCAGCTATCGGTAAACTATTATTACTTTCTCTTTACAAAAAAAAAATACGATTCTGGTTATGTTCCAAGACAGTGGTGCAATAATTCAAATAATTCCTATTCCTAAACCAGGTCGAATTTCGGGACTGTCATCTTCTCTTCGACCTATTTCTCTATAGTCTATAGTCTTTGCAAAATTTTTCACTCAATTTTGAACAAAAGGTTGGAATGGTTTCTCGAGAATAGATGCATATTCTCTGATAATACTGTAGGCTTTCGTAAATATAAGTCATGTTTAGATAGTCTTGTAACTTTGACGATAAAGATTGAACTTTGTTTGACTTCAAATCTTGTCAGAGTTGGCTATTTTATTGACATCAATAACGCCTATAATAATGTCGATATCACTAGTTTATTGTACATTCTCGATAAACTTTTAGTAGGTCGTAAGTTGTGTTCATATTTGTGGAGATTCTTGAATGAGAGAATACTTCTCAATGAATAATAAAGAATATAGTCGATCTACGGGACGAGGGTTGGCCCAAAGAGACCCGCTTTCCTCTCTTTTATTTAACATTGTGACTCACAATATTTTCAAGGCTATAACGAACAATGATATATCTCAGTATGCTGACGATTTTGTTTTATTTAAATCATGTACTAATGTCAACACTGTGGTCTCAGAGCTGCAGGCTGCTTTAAATACATTTAATTCCACAGTTATTAATCTGGGCTTAGAAATATCTCCTGCTAAGACTAAGGTCTGTATTTTTAAGAGAGGTATGTGCAGACAACCTGTTAACTTAAAAGTCAATAATAGTAATATATCTGTAGTGATTAACATTAAGCACCTGAGAATGTGGTTGGATCAGCCGCTAAGATGGGAGAAACATATTAATGAGTCGGTTCAAAAGGTTTTAAATTTTATAAATATTTTCAAAGTATTAGCAGGTCCTGGTTGGCGTGTTCACCCTAAACATCTGCGTCGACTATATATCCCCATAATCCGCAGTAGGTTAGACTATGGTAGCTTCTTGTATGATGGAGTTACAAGTGTCATTTATCAAATTTAGACAAAGCCCAAAACAAATCTCTTCGTGTTATTGGTGGCTTTATTTGAAGCACTCCCATCCACGTGATGGAGAGTGAATTAAATCTATCTCCATTACATATTCGTAGGAAATTTCTAGGAGACAAATACTGTTCAAAATGTATGTCATTTCGAAAGAGCATTGTGATTAATTTGATTGAGTCGTTAATTACAAATATTAGTAATTCTCAATATTGGAGAGGTAGAAAATAACCTTTATTGGTCTCAATTTACAATGAGCTTAAATCTTCTTCTGTCCACGTGAAATTCTAATAGACAATAACAGTATTGACATCTTCGATTCTCGTGCCGCTGCTTTGAAAAGACATGTTTGTACTCTTTCTTCTTAAATAATGTAACTTTGAATGTACTTTCACCAGGCGTGTTTGGTCTCCTACGCATTCGCTGCCTAAGTAGAAGGGTGTCGGAAGACAGACGCACAGATCTTAAAAAAAAACAGCCGTAATTTTATGAACAGATTTTTTTACTGTAGTTGTCGTCATTATTATTTTGCTGCTCGTCATAATCAGGTCGAAAACTATTATGTGAACTTAGTGATTTAGTGTGATTGTTAACTGTTGTAGTTGCCTTTTGAATAAATAAATAAATAGGCTCGCCCCCAATTATATGGACCTTAAAATAACTTGCGAAATGATGTGTGTACTATAGGTAGGTACACTTCTGCCAACCCTCGAGGAACGAAGAACACTGGCGTGATGTTATGTTCGTATAATGTATTGGGATTGTTTGTTCTGTAATGTTGTGCATGTACACTTAAATAAATAAATTCATGCTCCCAATGACCGTTGCAATGAACGGTCAAAAAATAATTGTTTTTTTTAATTTCGCAGTCTCGTAGAAGAGGCTAAGTAAATAGTTTAACCGTGGCCAATTGAAAGAAAAAAAGAATGAAAGAAAGAAAAGAAAGAAACCATCCCATTTTTATTTATTTAATGGTGCCCAAGCTGTGCCTAATATAATCACGAAATATAAATAAAGAAATATTTCAAATGATTGTCAGCAGAAATATATTATACTAGCTTTTGCCAGCGGCTTCGCCCGCGTGATATCTTTGAAAATTATAGCTTATGTTACTCAGTGATAATATTGCACTCTACTGGTGACAGAATTCTTAAAAATCGGTCCAGTAGTTTTTGAGTTCATTCATTACAAACATACAAAAAATCAAATCTTTTCTATTTTATTAAAATATTAGTTTAGATTACATTTATTTAAATGACTGCTACCGACGCTGTCAATGTTAACTTATGTTTCTATTCGTTCTAAATAATACATCTATGGTTCTATTCTATTCTATTTTTAATCTAGCCAGCAAAACCAATGTTGACTATTCTGCTAAAGTCAAAAGGACGCACCTTTTGACTTTAAGGTAAAGGTGCGTAATAAAATAAAAAATTACAGCAACTGAAAATAAATCAGCCCAGCCGTTACTTAACTAAGTTGGGATCAGCTTGCAATCTAACGGGTGCAGCTGAATACAAGTATTTTACATGGAGTGTCTGCCTATCTGACCTCCACAACTCAGTTATTGGGTAACACGATAACCCTTGGTAGTACTGTTTGTCAGACTTTTGGGCTTCTGACTACTCGTACCGACGTCAAAGATCTACGAATGGCAGATTGGCGGCCGAGCCGAGGCACGGGGAGGGATCTCGATATGTTATGGTCACCCATGCACGAACCGGCCGCGGCAAGCGTAGCTTAACCTTCGATCGACCCGTGCGGCAGTTATTATTAAGCCACGTGATAATTAAACAAAATAAAACCAAAAAAATAAAATTTCGTCTTAGAAACGTTGAACACAATGGAGACCTCGTTGGGTCAGTATGACGGGACGAAATTAAACAAAAAAAAAAAACAAAAATTCAACGTACCCCTACCTCAGTCTTTCCCAAAGTGGGCGATAGCGCCCCCTTGTGGACCAGGCCGGGCCTTGCGGACCAGAAAAACTGGGGGGGTGTTGGAGTGGTTTAGGGAGGCGATGGCTGATTTGTAATTTCATCTACTTAATATTTAAAAATTAATTGACATTAAAACCTACCTACTACACAACATCGATTATTTAGTTCATATTTCTGCCTGGTTTGATTGTATAAAAACTAAAAATAATTAAATTGAAACCTGTACCCTAATTGCGTAATTTATTTTCGTAAACAATTTTGCCTAATTTGCTTCATTTTTACAGTTAAATAACATTCATTGTGTTATTTACGTTGTTGAGCAGATTTTTTTCCAACTTATGAAGCAATGGATTAGCAATCTGTTTCAAATCGAAATAGATTGTGATTGTGTTGTATTACGCAATTAGGGTACTGATGTCAACCAACTTGTTAAAAATCATCAGATTCATCCTTCACATTAGATTACTTTTAAAATTAAAATTGATTATGTTTGTTTTAATTTGATTAAAAGATATTCTTAAAATTATAAAGTTGCGTTTTACTTCCTCTCACTGATAAAAAAGTCTCGTTATGAATATAAGTTTAAACTCCAGACAAGCTAACATAGCTCTATAAAGTAATTAATGTCATTGCGGTTTTTAAGATGTGGTAAAGTAAAAAAAGAATTGAAAGCGCTAAAAAATATTTGATTTTTCAAGTGGGCGGCAGATGAAATAAGTTTGAGACCCTCTGCTCTACCTGTTTACCTACCTATGTCACTTGCAGGAGTTACAGGCAGATACAGACGAAATTGTGATTTGGGATGCATTTATTTTATTTGTTTCAAACATGATTATTTTTATAAATAAAGTAGAATTTATTACTGTCTAATATTTACCTCCTATGATAGTTAAACGAAATAAAACGTAAAAATAATCGCAAGGAAAGTTTTCAAAGTATAAAACAGCGCCATCTATTACAATTATTAAATACTACGTTCCGTTTAGTTCTGCTCAATAGTTGCAGCTAGTGGTCGATAGACTGCGCTGTTATAAGGCTTGTCTATATTTTGACAAATCCCCTTCGGCCACACGCGGAACGCTACAGTTCGGTAATGGCCGCCGCCGGGGTGGTTGATTCGCGCCGCTGTCATTGCGACACGCGTTGATTGTTGTTTACTTTATTTACATCACAATCCAAACCAATACAATCACAGTGTAAAGTGTTTATTGTGTACTACGCTTGTTGAATGCACGTTTGTAAACGGTATAGTGATTTTTGATAAAGTTTTGAACGCAATGAGCGACGGGTCGCTCAGCAAGCGTTGGTAGAATGCATCGTCCAGTGTAGTGTTGTGATTGTCGAAGTTTACCGGCCCAATGTTGGGCTACAGAGGCGCGATGTGTAGCCGGCAGCATACCCAGGCGTGTCTCAACACTTCCCTGTCCATACGACAGGAGATACAGAGATTTGAAAGTGTGCACCCCTCTATCTACGCTCTTTATGACCTTGTGGAGTTGGTACCTGATCCATTGCTAGCCCAGCAGATAAGGGACCACGTCGTGGCCATAGAAGGTTAGTACTGATTGATTGTTTACATGTTAGCGTGCGGTTTCTCCGGGCGACTGAGTTGTTTATACTTAGATAAATCACGTTGGATAACCTAATAATGCGCAGCTTGTATTTACGATTAGCACGAGTACGATACTGTAGGTACTAACTAGCTGTTACCCAGTATTTATTCGTATTTTATTCAGCCTAATCAGTAACCAGTGTTACGAATTTAAATTTGGAATTCCAATACCCTTGTAATTGCGTGACGCCAAAACAAATGACGACCTAAATCACAATAAAGAATCAATTTGACATCAATACTCGTTTACCTGCCTTATATTCCTACCTGTGCTACTTGGGAGGCCTTGAAGAATGGAATCCCGTTATGTTTATAGGTACTGGCAACATTACACGCCGAAATGAATAACAAAATTTGGAAATCAAAACTGCGAAAGGAACACAATTTGATAACAATCCGACACCTCCAATACCTATGCATTCAAAGATACCAATACACCTATAGGTACCTATGTAGGTAAGTGTATATGTTACTATAGGAATGCTATACTTTCTCCGTTTTTTATGACATCGACGCAAACCCGGTCCTTAGTTGATAGCATCCAGTTTTTGTACAAGGCGGATTTCCTCTTTGCTGAGAAACTTGGCGACTTCGTGTCAATGTCAAGGTTTGCAGGGAAAGTTCTTTATTAGTTATTGTAGTGTAAACCGGCACCTATTATATTGTAGGTGATAATAATAGAATTATCATTTTATGAGCAGAAATAGTGATGGTTATAAATGATCATGTAAGTAATGTTACGTGTAGAAACAGTGTCGGTTAAGTATTTGAATATAGGTCAATACCTGTACTACCTAACCAACTTTAATTACTTAACAAAAGTAATTCAATACCCAAGTATTGCATTGTTTCACAAATTGAATGTTTCCCAAAAACCGAAACTCCCTCCCTGCCCCTATAGTGCCGCAAAACGTCGGCAAAGGTGTCTAAAGGAAACATGATGGCGTCCTTATGTCTACTAATACCAACATGACCCTTCAGACTGTTTGTAAATATGCAGGTAGTGGGAGCTGTTAGGCTCAGGTTCACCTGTGGATGTCACAGACTGATACCTACAATTGCGTAACGCAAGCACTAACGTGTCAACATAGAAACCGTCGCGTCCTTCTGTGGTTCGCCCTGATCACATCGATGAAGAAAAGTAAGTGGACAAGAGTAAGAGCAAAAGCCATGTTAAAAACTCTTCAAATGTCAAGTTGAAGGAGTTTATCTAAACACAAATAATAATATAGTAGAAGTAAATTGCGATAAAAACATACAATGCTGAGACTAATGATATGTTCGTAAAGATATTTTTTTACATTCTTTGGCAAAATAGAGCAACCAGTACCCTAAATGCGTAATACACGATCAATCACAATTTGTTTCGACTTGAAACAGATTGCTTCATAAGTTGGAACAAAAATCTGCTGACCAACGTAAATAACGCAATGAATGTTGTTGAACTGTCAAAATGAAACAAATTGGTCATAATCGTTTACGAAAATAAGTTACGCAATTACGGTACTGATGTAAACCAAACGACCAACTAACTGCTCCTATATGGCACAAAAAATTAATTCTATCAACATGAGAAATGTCTTTAATCTAGAATGTTCATTACTAATGCGAAGACTGATAGATGCCATTAAATATCATTAGCAACTAGCAGTAAACCGTATAGGTGACCGAAAGACCTAGCTATCTTAGCTAGACTGTTTATTTCGAGGCTAACGATTTACGAGCAACCCGACCTGTCAGTAACGACTGGTTATTTTTAGAAACGCTGATTTGAAATCAATAAAAGTGACAATTAGAGATGGTTACGTGATTTATTCCCTTATTTGTGTTTAATTTTACGTGGTCATGTGAGATATTGCGAGTAAATAGAGTCTGGGTTGCGTGGTAAAAAAAATCGATGCTATGTTTTACATTTTCGTGGATTTTCTGCATCTTTCTTCATTTGCGGGTTCAACAGTTATGGAAAACAACTTACTGCAATCCACGTGCCAAGCTTTGTAATTATGACAAGATTCCCCGCGAGTCACGATATTATCGTACCCGCTGTTTTGGGGAATATAACAGCTGTCTATAAGGAAACCCAGCATTGACCATTCGGACGATGATGTAAATGTATATATCCTTATGCCGATTGACAAATAAAGATTTATTCGCCTAAACACCATTATCAAAAGAATTGCTCGATGTTCTTCGAGTTCTTCTAAGTATTTATCATCGTCGGACGCTGTCCATCACTTTTGCTCTACTTAAACCTCATCTTCCTAACGTTATCCTGGCCCTCTGCCAGGGTCCGTTTCTCCGAAGTTTTCCTACTTTATTAAATGCTAACTAGCGCATCCTCAACTCTAAGTTCGCTGTCCTACATTCGCAAAATGCATAGCATTTACAAGATATTCTAAGGCAAATTAAGGTCAAAACTGTGCACTGGTAATCAAAGGAATTCCGTTATTATACACCATAGTTTAATATCTCGCATAACGTGGAGTTATGCCAAGTATTACAAATATGATCTAAATAACATTCGTGAAATACGTCGGGCGCTTGTCCGGGGCAACTTGAAACAAGAAAGTAATTAAAGAGCTTTATTTAAACCCTTTTGAATATTCTATGCTAATTCTGAAATGAAAGTAAAACAACTATTAGCTTGTCAAGTCGGAGCAGTGAATGTAAAAGTAGTATTGTACAAACTCCAGAAGTAATTAGAATTATTCTAACGACTATTTCTGAAATTAACTCGTCCGGCTATTGAATAGCTTCAAGTCTTTCGTTAGTAGATGTTACATCATAGACAAGTTTCCCTTTTCAAGCTAAATCTATTTGTAATACGGTCATTTTCTTTAATTTTGAAAAACCCTTTTTCGGTTCTTCAATCACACCATATCATTAGGTCATCGAAATATAAATGAATCAGCCTACCCTTTTCTTAACTATGTTGGGGTCTGCTTCCAATGTAACCGGACGCAGCTGAATACCAGTATTTTGCGTGGAGCGACTGCCCATCTGACCTCCACAATCCAGAAACTGGGGTACGATACCCTTAGTAAGACTGATTGCCTGACTTTAGGGCTTCTGACTACCCTTAAAGAGTATCAAAGATCTACGAATGACGAACCGAACGTGGCAAGGATAGCTTAACCTGCAAACGACCCGTGCGGCTGTTATAATTTTTTACTGTTTTCACTGCAAAAATAAACCTCCAGGTACTAATATTCACCTCAATATCGGGTCTGCAAATTCTGAACCGAGACCGCACAAAAACTTTCTTTAAAAAATTTCTTACCTAGTATATGTATATTCGGTCCTTATCCATTTCCTTCATCAAGTACTACAATTGAACGCCTCAAGCAATGCAACCAGCGAAATGTAGGTCAGAAAATGCAATCAGTGCTCAACAATATAAAATAGATGAAGCTATTTGCTCACCTGGGACTGGGAGAAATCTGAAATGAATCAGGTGCTTATTTCTGCACTGTTATAACTAAGGAGCAACTCACGAAATGGGTCACTGCAGTACTCTTAGATACAAAGTCTTATTAATTTGTGTATTATGAAGAAGCCCGAATCTTCCGTTGAAATTGGATATTTACAGCTACTGCAGCAGGATCTGCATGTAAGTTCCTTTCAGGTGAAATAACGCTCGAACATTTTCAATTTCAGAGATAATCTTCCGAGATTATTCCAATATGTAGAGTTAAAACCAAACGTATACGTTTTTTAAACTTTAAGCCCTCATTTCCAAGTTCACAGACTAAATCCCCCATTCATTGGATGGGAAAACAATGAGTATTTGTTTGAGAAGACAATCAGAAGTATCTTGCTCATTCTCTGCTAAAGCGATTAGCAAATATGCACAAATCCATGGAACAATAAGCGTAACATTTACAATTTTATCTCTAGACAGCTTGGCCTCGAAAAATCCTTGGCAATCACGATCTTGACATTTAACTTGGCAAGTGTGTTTCGTTGCGGGCGGTGTTATGTCGGTAGTCCGTAGTAAGCAGGCATCGTCCGATAAGTGTCGGCAGCTTGCCAGCGCACCCTTGAAAAATTTGAATAATGCACTCGACGTTGACGATGGGCCAATTATGCTTAGTGGCTTATGCTAACCTGGTTTTTTGCTTGTGGGACGAGTGGTTTTAAGTTTATTTTTTCCCTTTATTAGTTAGTTTGTACCCGTCTAGTGGCAAAAGCTTTGTCTAGGAATTCTTTTCTAGGACGTCGAGTCGTTAACTGATTGATTGATCCTAAGCAGCTAGTTCAATTAGCTCCGTTGTATCGTGAAGGTAATTAGTACTGGTAACCTATTTTCTTGAGCAGGCAATTACGCGAGAAGAACTTAATAAATTCTTAGATTTTCCTTGATCGATGCGAATCAATGTTATTTTTATTCTAGCAAAAATAGCTACGCAGAAATTCAAAATGGCATATAATCGGATGAATTGATTTTATGTTGAAACAATCAAAGCCAACAAAAAATAATACTTCATTATTGGTACAAATATTCGTATCATTGGCATTCACTTATTTTTTATACAATATAATTGTGAATATAATTTGCTTATCATTGGCACGCTTATCCGGCTATTTCCTTTCAGTATTATATTATGATTCAGAAGGAAACTACTCATTGTGATAGTTCTTTTTATTGAATGCTACCTTACTAATATCTACAACTCTTTAATGGATTACTTTAATTCTTTATGCTAGAATTTCTCTTATTTCAACACGAACAAATTATGTAACATAAGAATATGTCATACCCTGGTCAAAAAATAGCTAGTCAGCTGGGTAATACAGGAGCGGATTGCCCTGAGTAGACAAGTGACAATCGCTCTCAAAGCGTTTCATATTTCTCCAGGAGTGACATCCGCAGTTGTAGCCCGCCAAATTCAAATTTTCTTACGTTTTTTGCAATTTGCACGTCAGTGTCAGTTTGATCTTGATCAAAATATGATGCGCGACTATTTACGTAATCATTCATACATCTTTCTGAGTTGGATTTGTTCCATAAGAGCTTTTCCATAATTTTCTGTAAATATTCTGTTATTGTCGCAAATCATATTTTGATCAAGACACCGGACCCTTTTTTTTTGTGGGTGGGAAATCATCAAATAACTTCTCCCGCTCTGGGCGGAGCGGGAGGGCGTGTCAGACTCTTACTGACTAAAACCCACCCGTGTTCCTTCGGTTGCCCTGTTGCCGGGGGCCACGATCTCCCTTTCGGTTTTCTTCGCAACCCCGGCAGGCATCGGCCCTAACGGACCCCGTCAATTCTGCTGACATCTCTTTGAGGCGCGCGTGGAACACAACGCGCCGTCGACCCGGGCCTGGTCCTTATCGGACGGCGAGCTACCCATTGCTCACCGTCCGCAAGCCCGCGCCTACGGTGGCCGGAAATCGGCCTGCGATTCCCGACGCCCAGGGCGTCTCCTCCTGCGGCGGTTAGGGGCGTGAGGGCGCGAAATTTGCCTCTCCCTCACGCGTTCCGCCTCCTCCTTCGCGAGCATTACTGCTTCGCAGAAGGAGGTGACGGCCTCCCATTTCCTCTCGCTCCCTACCATGGCCCTAATCAGCCGATCGCCTCCACGAGGACACGGCAATGCTCCGTCCAAGAGGTTTATCTGCCTTGCCATTCTTATTATTTTTCGTCTCGTGTTTCTTTTTTTATTTTATTTAATCATAATTTTACTTAATAACTACTTACATCAAGCTTTGTCAAAAAAGCTTTACACGTTTTTTTTTCGTTGCTCCAAACTCACATTATTTTAAATAATCTATCAAAACAGTTGTATCTATAGAAGTAATAAGGCAAGCTAGTGCAACCCTACACTGGTGTTAGGCTAAGCCGATCGCCTTTCACGGAACTGGGCACAAGGCCGCTCCGTACCATGGCCTGAACCAGGGCCGGACGCGAGAGATCACCGCCGCCGATCGCCTCCACGAGGACACGGCGATGCTCCGCCCAAGCTGGGCAGACCTCCACCGTATGCTCCACCGTGTCCTCCGGGCGATCCACACAATGGTGACACCCGGGCGTTTCCTCCCGCCTTATCCTGTGCAGGAACCTCCCGAAACAGCCGTGTCCGGTGAGGACCTGCGTCAGGCGGAAGGCGAGGACGCCGTGGCGCCTCTCTAGTCACTCCTCAATTCTAACGCACCCTGCGCTAGAAATCTACTTAAAATCTTTATATTTCTTTCATACTTCTAACTATGAACAAAAAACTTCATAATACCCATCTTGCCAATTATCTTTTCAAATAAAAGTAAGTAGAAAGTGTCTTGACCTCGGTACTATGTACAATTTCGTCTGAACACGATCTTGACATTTAGTTCTAGAGTGCATCACGGCTGCGGGAGCACTCATAAATAGACCGGGCTGGAACAATAGTACCGTATTAATGTAACAAGGTAGAATACTTCTTTTGATTAAAATGTCTAGCTTCTACAAGTGGCTTTGAAGTTAATCTAAATTAAGTACTTATGTATGAAATGTTGTATCCAGAAAGATGTAAATATTGTAAATATTTCAAGACAGAAATAACATCATTAAGTTGTTTTTAGGGTTCCGTACCTCAAAAGGAAAGAACGGAACCCTTAAAGGATCACTCGTGTCTGTCTGTCCGTCTGTCACAGCCTACTTGCTCCGAATCTAATGCACAGATTAAGTTGAAATTTGGTACATATATGTATTTCTGTGACCCGAACACAGACGTGTAACGTAAATAAATGAATTTTGAATATGGGGGTCACTTTTGGGGGGCAAATAAGAAAATTACGAAAAAAGTTTTTCAAACTGTATTGTGTGATATATCAAATGAAAGGGCTTGTTACGAGGATCTCAAATATATTTTGTTTATAATTTTAAAATAAATACATTTAAGAAAATAGTTGAAAATTGACCAATCCCCCTTATCTCCGAAACTACTGAGCCTAAAATTTTGAAAAAAAAATACATAGCATGGTTTTTCACTCGTAGATTTCAGGAAAACCAATAAGAAGTCTATGGTCTTAAAATAACATGGTAAATCTATCAATATTGTGTGTACAAACTTATACGTATATTTGTAGTTGGAATGTATGGGAGAACATGTATTTCAACTACAATGTTAAGTGTGTATTTGGGATAAATTCATCCCAACTACGGAACCCTTCATTGTGCGTAGTCCGACACGCACTTGGCCGGTTTTTATTTTTAATTATTGTTTTATTAGAAACTTGCTTTACCCGGCCGGCTTCGCGTGGGTAGCATTAAGCACTTATCTACGGCGCACCTACCTACCAGACTTCCTACCCCACCTTTTTTTTTTTGTTTGGGAAATTATAAAATAACTTCTCCCGCTCTGGGTGGAGCGAGAGGGTGTGTCAGACTCTTACTGACTAAAACCCACCCGTGTTCCTTCAGGTGCCCTGTTGCCGGGGGCCACGATCTCCTTTTCGGTTTTCTTCGTAACCCCGGCAGGAATCGGCCCTAGCGGACCCCGTCAATTCTGCTGACATCTCTTTGAGGCGCGCGTGGAACACATCGCGCCGTCGACCCGAGCCTGGTCCTGATCGGTCGGCGAGCTATCCATTGCTCACCGTCCGCAAGCCCGCGCCTACGGCGATATCATCAAAAAAGCCGATCCACACAAAATCTATGGGAACGTCAATTTTCTTCTTATTTTTTTCGTGAATTTTTCCAATATTTTAATAGTTATTCTATTATTCGGGGCGGAGACAAATCCAACAAATCAAAGATCATAATAATCGGTCCATCCGTTCTTGAGTTATAAATGGTGTAAATAACCCGACTTTGTTTTATGTATATAAATGAATGTTTGTGCGTTTTTGTTGAATCAGTTTGACAAATTATTTATGAGTGAAGTTATTTGTTAAATATAGGAATTTTCTAGATTTACATCGTCATAATATTAATAATGGCCAATCCTCTTAAAATCAATCCCTTTTAATAATGTATTAACAACTCCAGGTCTAAAATATCTCGACTGTTCGAAGTAATCGAGAAGTTTTCAACAAGTTCCCTTTGGAGTCAATAAGCTGACGTTGAGTTGATCTAGAAGAGTATCTGAGTGCATTGATATTGGAGGCAATCGACTGAGAGGAGATTAAAAGGCCGATGATATGAACTTATACGTCATACCTACCTAATACATGTATGTCACTGTCCATTATATTTTGATGCTACGTGTACAGGAAAAGCTGCATATAGGGTAAATGAATTTTATTTACTAAGTATACCTTTTCCTGACTTCCAGTAATATGGATTACCAATATGTAAGTCCTAGAATAAAATGAAATCACATTCACTCAAACATTCAAATCCGGATAATATTTTACCTTTACACAAACCTGAACATACGCGACAGCCAGTAAATGCCTCACATTTTTCGTCGAACACTTCCCCACTACTCGATTCGTTGAATCCGGACATACCCGCACAGGGTTTGAAAGCTACAGACAGAAATACTCCTAGAGACAAACATACCTACTTAGAAATTGGGATTAGAGCTGTTTTCAAAATTCTCGCTTTAAAAATCCAACGTGTGTCGAAATTACCTTACGGTTTGCCATTAGATGGCTACTTTACACCAACACTTCCATACGAAACAGATTTTTAATTAAATAAACGCTTGGCTGAGAGCCAGCAGGGGAATTCACTTCGAAAACTTGGATACAAAAGTAGGTCATGTAAGTAAGGTAATTTTTGCACGAGAGCTGTTTTAAAATTTTAACTAGATACCATTTTTCCAATAGCAGTTGTGTCTTTTGGCTTTCGTTTGGAATATTTGTATTATTTTAAACCTTGGAATATAGAATGAAATATATTTTATTTAAAGTTCTTTTGAAACTGAAACTCGAGCCGTTTTTAGGAAACTCAAACTCAAAGCATTTATTTCAGTGAAACCAATTTCAGGCACTATAGAATTGCCACGGAGTCAGCAAGTCAGAAAGATGAAGCTAAGCTAATAAATACTACAAATAACTTGACAATTCTGTAATTCTATTGATCTAATGAAACAACTGTTCCTATTTGTCTTTTAAAATCGATCCATTGAGTTCCTATAAATAAAACGAATCGTTTTCCTTACTATTGGTAGTTTCTTTTTATTGCCAAACTGGGCATCTAAATAGATTCGTAAGCTAATTTTACCTGTGATAGCTACTTCCATATGGAAGGGTCTATTATGCAAAGCTATCATATGAGGTCTTTATTTCATTATTGGTAAAGATACAAGAGTCTTTCAATTAACCAATAACGGTCCGTAACTCATAGGAATTGACCATAAGTAGTTTGTTTATTAGTGGTTTATCTTCTTAAATATCAGAGCAGCTTGGTATTTCGATTGCTTCCCAATTTCTTTCAGTTATCATTAGATTCAGAACCAAGCTGAATTCTCCCCATTCAATTTTGATTTAATATTGAACATTCCACTGCATCATTTATCTCCTGAGCGAAGGTGAATACGATTCCACCCTCTCCGGTGACTGACGTGCAAATAACTAATTAATGTCAAATGTCACTGCTAACAATAAAGTTGAATCTAATCATGTTTTGGCAGTAGCAATTAATTTTAATTAAATACTATGCTTTGTTTTAGAATGATGTATATCGTCAAATAAGAAAAGGCTTTCTTTGATGGCAAGAAAATAAGAAAGCGCGGAATGATGAGTTGTTTTGCGGTTATGGTGCCGCCTTTTCTGTAATACCATGACATGTTTGAAGTGTATGCTATGGGTCTCGTAAGTTACGTTATGACACTTTGTCTATGGTATGAAGAATAATATAAACACATTTACCATAGTAAAAGGAAAAACGAAGCCGACCTAGTCTATTGTTAGATGTTCCTTGTTTCATGTCTTCAATATGGTTAGTATGGTTAGTACCATTTGTTACCAGTCTCTGTGCCTCAATAGAATATTTGGTCAAATAAGACAAGAATTAATCTGAAAGGAAATTAATTCTCCCAGATTTCAGTAAACTCCCTTCAAGGTGCCTTTGAAGTTATTTAGATTCTTGTTTGACGTTTGCACGTCAGTTAAAGTTCTTTAATTCAAGTTGTAAATGCTTTGCTTGCTCGCCTAATTTAACTTTCAATACAAAATTATTTTCTGAGGGTTCCAGTAATTATCTGGGATTTAATTTTCAAATTCAAGGAACAGTTGTTCTAGCGTGTTTTGAAAGGTGCTAATTAGTTCAGTCAAATACTTAATTAAAGTATCGGATGAAAGCAAGGAAAGTATTTAGAAGTAATCTCTATTTTCTCAGCCTTGATTATTCCAGCATGAAAGAAAAATTCGAAATTGTTTACGACAAAGTATTTGTGATTTTACATATATTTACCGATAGATTTAATAAAGATATCTCCGCCCACTACCTTGTTGGTCTGGTGGCCCGAGCACTACTGCGGACCATGAAGTCCTGCATTCGATTTCCAGGATTCAAAGTGTTATTGGATTTTTCCATTAGTAATTTGTCAGTAACAGCCCGGAGTTTAGATTTGTCCCCGGTTGATGTCAAGGCTCGCCCCGAATTACATTGGACTTAAACATAACTGGCGAAATGTGGGTATACTATAGGTACATCTCTGTCTAGTCCTTCGAGGATTACAGGCGTGATGTTATGTTATGTTATAATATAGACTGTTACATGAGTGTTGCATTCAAAGTAAGAGTCCTAAATTAATGTCTTATGAAAGCTACATGTTTCTTTACTTATTATTTAAATATACTAACCCCACGAGTAGATATAACTGTCATCTAGCAAGTTCCGTATTGCACCCAGTATCAATGCATGAATGTTGAATTGAATGTATCGCCGTACGTGCATATTCGTGCCTTTACGCAAGTTCTCATAATCAAAGTCTTTGTGCTCTGAAAGCTATAACATTCAAAGACATTCCATTGCGACTGTAATGTGTAATATTTCGCTCACATGTATAAATCCGGGAACCAATTATGGATTGCGGAACTGTAAAGTTTAAATTGAGTATCGCCTAGGAATAGAACGGCTTCTTACTGCTGGTACTGCTAATATACTTCCAGAATATAGTGATCCAAATATTAAACGAAAAAAACATCTGTTTGCCACAAGACATTACATACTATACGCATATCTCCATCACCATCATTACCATGTCGTACTCTTACCATCAACAGCCCGTTTGTGTTCTCTAAACATATTAGGTTAACCAGTAACGCACCCTGGAATCCCTATTGGGTTTATCCGATCTCACATAATGATGATCCAGTTTTTCTTTGGGAACCACTTCATTCTTTCTCTTGCTTAAATCACCAGGTTTTAGGTACATCCACCTTGATCGTCAACATTATAATCAAACTGTCATACGTTAATTAGATTGAAGCATATCCAATCACATATTAATTTATACACAACATACTGGTTACTATAACACCGACGACGGTAACCGGTTTGTAATACAATGTTAGGAACAGACAAAATTGAAGGCCACGTCACGGTCAACATTACTTAACTTTGCTGTCATTGTACTCTAGAGTAGTCAAGCTAAATGAAGTTTGAATGTCAGACTGATTTGTATAGAAACGTTAGATCTAGTAAAATTGTATTTAGATTTTGCTGAAATCTATCTTTTTCCAGAATGTGATGTCTGAGACTTGGAGTCAACTCAAAAAAATACCCTTGTGGATATAAGTTTTTGTTTGGTTGGGAACAATAAATTTGCATAATCGTGATCGATCGAAGGATGAAAAGATAATGTAAAACATTTCCAACAAAGGAGCACGTCCGAATATTTTCAAACACCTAACTACAGAATAACTAGGTATTTTAATACAAGCTTGTTCCCTGAACAATGGTTATTGAGCAGGCGCCAACGCCGACCGCCTCGTTCAAACAAGAGGTTCACTAACATTTTCATTGAAAATATATTTACATAATCATAATAAATTTGCATAGAAGACTACAGCACAAATCCTCTTTTTACCTACGTATGAGTTGGTTTTGCTTTTATTTGAAACAACAATAAAGGCAAGTTAATAACGCTCACAAAGCATCGCAATATTTTTTTTACCTCTATTGGACAAACACGAGGCAAATATTAAAAACTGAGAGAGGACATCAAATGTAGATCAAAAGCATGGAATTTTATTACCGAGGGATTTTTCAGATTGTGTGACTGATTAAAAGTCCCCGTTTCAACGGGTGATATCGACGAATCAATAATGCACACTATATTTGCACAGGCGTGTTCGATACGAGTGGCAATGTGAAAAATTATAAAAATAGCAATGTTTTTTTGGTATGTAAAGAGTTCCGAGAAATTCGGTTTGTTTGGATGTATATTTTGCAGTATTTCATCTATCATTCATTCATGCATTATTAATGGAATAGCATTTTAAAGTTATTTTTAACGTTTTGCAATAGAGCAGTGGTTCTCGTTCCCGTTTCGTTGTTCTCTATTCAGTCAATATCATTAACAGTTACAGCAGACATAAGTACAAAAAAACGTCCATTGCCAAAACCGATTCTACCCCAAATGTAATAAATCGATACAAAATAAAGATACCTGCATGTCCATGATTGGAACCGTGTCCGATAAATGACGATACATTCTCCCCCTATCACATGGGACATACTAGAATAATGGCTTACTGTAATACAAACAACGAACCGAGTTACCTATATATAAATAGATACTGCATATTGGGCTTACCCTTCAGGGCTTATTTGTATGGTAAGACATTCGAGTTATATTCTGTCGATACTGACAGATTGTTAAACAATCGTCTAGATATACGAGTAGTCTGTAAGAAATGTTTTTTCTTCTTCTTCAAATCAATGGGAAATATTAGCTCTGCAATCACACTGCATTGTACGTAAATAATGTATGCGGCATTGTTTCCATTTCGTAACAAATAATTAAGTAGTTCATTAGTAGCAGCTAATTACAATATATGGGCCACTGTAACACTAATATGTAGGTCAAAGTTACTGGTATCAGTAACATCGTAATCTTCGACCTGACGTGCGCTTTGAGTGCTTTTATTTTAAACAGTATGTATTTACATAAACGTATTAGCAATCGCTGCGGTTTGGTTTACCATTTTGCAATGTAATTTAAATATTATGCTATTCTTTCTTATACGTATTTAAAGTTATGGAAATGGCATCGATTGGTTTTCCGTGGAAATTTTCGAAATCAACATTCAGTAAATTTTATTCTTGCTTCCGTTTTATTACCTTGCCTTCCACTTTACCTATAAAACAATTTTGATTGTCCCTGTGACACTAATGATCAAATATTACAAAGCAAAAGAGAGACTTCTAAGCGTGCAACAATCATTGACTAATTATCTCTTACCATGTGTAAGATATCCACTGTAAGCCAACTAAGTAAACATATTTTAAAAGTTAAAAAATTCCGACCTGCCCCAAATAAAAAATCCCAATATAATGCGGAATCCTCCAAACCCCACACCATAACTTTTCCACTGAAGCCAGGACCTACACCATTCGGTGTAACGAACTCTTCGTGATGAATTATTAACCAATTTGTACTTTTTGCTTCCACTGATTGACTGCTATATACAGAGTACACACGTATAGTTTTTTTTACTGGAGCGAGATGAACTAAATTACAGTTTACACGTTCACGCATCATGTGAAGTGTTAATTATGACGAGATGTTTAGAAAACTGGCGTTTTTTTATCGATTGTACGTCTATGTTGGATTAAGATTCGCTGTCCAAAGAATGTACTGTCATTTTCTTGTGTTTGTGTTTCTGCCTTAGATGACATATTACGATGATCTTTCAATACAGCATGTTGTAGCTGTCTATAAAGATAACCATTTTCAATAGCTTTAGTTGCCGCTCGTAATAATGATGTTTTGATTTACTACAGATTTGATAGATATGGGAACCGTCGATTTAGCATAGTACCTGTATTACTATTGAATTGAAGTATCTACTGTTAGCAAACTTGGTCGGTTGTGAATGTAATTTTTGCACTTTACGTAAGTGTCTTTCAAAGCATTAATCTGAATAATACACATATGCTCTATGCTCTATTACTGATCAATTCGATCGTTATGGTATCCTTACAGTTCCTCCTTTAAAATAACTTTTATTTCTATATTTAAAAGTATTCATTGAAAGCTAATTAGTTCAGTTCTGGGAAAGTTTTCAAGACTATAAAAATTTAAAGAGACGGCTATTACTGGCACTAGATGTTAAGTGGAATCGGACATCGTATCGGAAAGGCAATTAACATCGGAAATGGGTTAAGAGTTAGAAAAAGTTTCCTCAGATAAAACGTACCTAATTACCTATTAAGATTTCTTTTTTTTTTAAGTTGATGATTTTGTCCAAAACTAGTAGATGGAAAAACGCTGTAAAATAGTAAAATGCGATAATGATCTTCCACTATTGAACAAAAAGTCAACAAACTATGTCATTCATGTCAATAGTTGCACCACCATAAAAACATATTACCCAAACCAGTTTCAATTAACAATTTTGTTACTCCCATAACAATCGCAATTTCTTGCACATGTGTCTGTTCTTCACACCAGTTTTCCGAACATGTTTGCGTCCAATTATTATCGTTTCTACGGACAGATGTTACAAGTTTTTGTTGAACATCTACAATAAAAGCATGTGTTTTATCGGTGACTATAATAACTCCAAATTTGGACGCGTGAGGCAAACCGCACAATCGCTTACTAATTATATCTTTAGTGTTATTCATTAACAAGTTGTTTTATGAATGTAAACTTGATTTCTCGGTTTGAATACGTTTACCAGTAAACAGCTGGTTTCTGTTAACGTACGAGGTAAAGTTTTGTTTGCTTGGAATTATAAGCGGTGTTCAACAATGGAAATGTTATTGTGCTCTTATTTCTGTCGGTTTACAATAACATTGCAAGTATTAACCAGTAAATGTAGCGAGTTTGAATTATTTAGACGTTTTACCTGTCAATTCATTAGTAAAGGGCTATTCTAAGGACCATGCATTTATATTACACTAACATAGTATCCTTAAGTAAAAGAACATAATCAAATATCGTATATTTTCCTTATAATACGTGTGCTTAAATCAAGTTACATAACTGAACTATTCGCAAGTGTACCATCCGACTAAGAACTTCGTCAGGGTAAACAAATATTTTACTGTTTGCATCTCACAAGACTTTACCTCGTAGGCGTGCCCTTGTACTCATCCATAATTCCAGAAAACATAATACGTATCTTACTGTTAATAAACACTACTAAGATTTAAGATACTTTAAACCTTATTTATATGAGGACCATGGTACATTTACACTTGGCCAAAAGCCGGAGGCGAATCTACACTGTATTACGCTGCAACTAAAGGACATGATTCCGGTCCTTCCCACGTGTTTTCGTATTTTGTGGTACGGTCGACCACACAAGTTCAACTCCAAATATAGTTTGTTCGTTTGCCGACATTGTCAATTATAGTCCAGTCAAAATAGACAAAAATAAGTCATAACTTAGCCAAAATTCGCATAGAGCTGAAAATTGCCAGAGACGTTAAATACATCATTATAAATGAAATATCAAAAATCCCCTTCGATCCTACTTCTGCAAAAAATTTTATTCAAGGTCAAAAGTATAAAATTAAGGTTTTTTTCATTTTTCTCGAAAACAGTAAGTATTATCGTGAAAATAGGTCGGACAAAAGTTGTAGATCATACAATTCTCTACAAAAATGGTCTAGTCACTTTTTCTCTTACGACTCACCATTCGTAAGATATCGCGGTTTTAATCATTAGAAAATTCATATTTTACATAATAGCACACATTTCCGCACCACCTATGAGGTAATGTACTTGGCGCATTTTTTTTAACGTGGTTTCCCCAGTAGGTATACTCCACGATCTATTGTAATAAAGAAAGTTTGATCAGATCGTATCCTATTAATTGAAAGAATAGTAATATTGCTAATGATTAAAGTGGAATAGGTTGTTTTTTTCTACATGTTATCATTATATAAGATAATTGTCTAATTCTACTTCAACAATTATTTCTTCGTCTTCATTCTCTTCTTCTTGCAGAATTTCTGTTTGCTGTTCTAAGAAAAGGGATGCATCAATTGTCTCTTCATTAATATCATAAATATCTTCATCTGTTGTATTTGTTTCAATATTGGAGCAAGTCTGACCCTGACAATTGATGCATACTGGCGAACAAAATAATCCTACTTTTTGACAGCCACAATTCTTACTACAATCCGTCTTGCATTTACAAAAAATAGTATTAAGTAGTTTTTCTGGAGCAGGCGGGAGTAAAGTTTGAATTGGCTCCAAATAATTGTCTGTTAATTTCCAACCCCATTCTTCTGGGTCCAGCTCATTGCCTAGCCACACTTGAACTTGATAATACACACCATACAAGTGTTGAAAGGCAGAAGCAGATGTTGGAGGCAGACAAGACATACATTTTACGACACTGCACGTGGACTGTCACAGATTGCTTGTCTTTTAAGTATTCAAAAAAATTATCATTTCTTTCAACACTTGCATCAATCAAAGTCTTCATTCCACGATCAACAACAACAACTTCACTTTCTTTCAAAGGTTTATCACAAATGAAACAAACTTCTGACATTTTGTTTAAATTATTTAACAGCACAAATTAAAATTGAAAATATTACCAATATGCACGTCTGCTCACTGCACAGGAATTTTCAAAACTAACAGTATATACTGAGTCATTTCATTTACTTTCTTCAAAAATAAGCAGGTATGCGACCCTCCACACTCGAACAATGACGTAGTTAGCAGATGTTACTCAAGGTTACCGACGAAGGGAATTAGGGACTGACAGTATAGTCTTATATTTTAAAATCCTCATTTAATTTATACAAGTTTTATTGTGTAAGTAACACAAACGAATAGTTTCTTATTTTCATTTATATTGAACGTCCGGTGACGTATACAAGCTGCATTTTAGTGCATATTATGTAAAATATGAATTTTCTAATGATTAAAACCGCGATATCTTACGAATGGTAAGTCGTAAGAGAAAAAGTGACTAGACCATTTTTGTAGAGAATTGTATGATCTACAACTTTTGTCCGACCTATTTTCACGATAATACTTACTGTTTTCGAGAAAAATGGAAAAAACCTTAATTTTATACTTTTGACCTTGAATAAAATTTTTTGCAGAAGTAGGATCGAAGGGGATTTTTGATATTTTATTTATAATGATGTATTTAACATCTCTGGCAATTTTCAGCTCTATGCGAATTTTGGCTAAGTCAAATGTCTATTTTGACTGGATTATTACTGAAGACTGTGAGCCGTATTTAGCACTTTTGGTTTGCCAACTGTGAATTGGCTTGTAGAACAATATTAAAGTAATAAATTTAATATTATCATGCTTTATGTTCAAAGTGATTAGATTAATATGAGATACAGCTAGTCCATCTTGGCAATTTAAATGAATTCTGAAATAAACAATCAACAGATATTGCGAATTCGTGCAAATATTTAGACGGTTAAGCTTAATATATTCGGTTATTTGCACATTTAAGTAATGGCTGTTTCAAATTTTAAGTTTCTCCTGTTAGAGACTGATTGATTCTAATGGTTTATCGATTCATATAGCAAGGTTTATTTTTCAAAGTTTTTAAAGAAAGAAAGAAAGAAAATATTTTATTTGGGACACGCATAGAAAATACAAAACATAATAAAAAAAGGTACTTACAAACATTAACAAAAATAAAAAAGGAGCATTCTAGACTAACAAAAAAAAAGGAAAATACGACCTGTGCGAGGCCAAAAAGGCTCCTATCTCAGCATGATGCTGCGATATTTAAAAATAAATAAATACCGCAGCGCTGGTATTCTGATAGGGCCCGCTGTGATGCCACGGACATACCTACGGACCTATAAATCCCAGGGGATTACAAAATAAATAAAACAATAAAAATAATAATATAAAACAAATAAAAAAGAAAAACAAAACTATTTTTTGATAAATTAAAATAATCACCGCACACCCCCCTTACCCGCCCGCCCTTTTACTACTTTTGAAACAAGAATTATGAGGAAAAATGATAAGCACATCATTATAATTAGCCTTCCATGCTAAGCAAAACTGCGTCTGTGGTCTATTGGTTAGACCACCTATCTCAGACCCAGAGGTCCCAGATTCGATTCCTAGTGGAGACACTGTAGGGCTTGTTCTAAGTCCGTCTGGCTAGCTACCACCATCTTATCTAAGTCTGTCGTCATAACAACGATATTAACAGCATTGTTGTGTTTCGGCAGTTAATGGTACGATAGCTAGTTCCTCTGTGGTTGAAGATACCGGGTGAAACTTGCTTCCACCTTCAGCCTGATCATCACCTACCAATAGTTGAGACGCAGGCCAAGAGACTTCCCGTGGTGAATAAAAAAAAGCTAGTAAATCTACCTCTACTAGCGATAACACAAACTGTTTATGGGAAACGCCCATATCAAGCAGTGGGTGCCTATGACCTTGTGATGTTAATGAGTGAATCTTAAATCCGCCACATCGCGCGATGATAATTTGCTAAACACCTAAGAACACCTCATTGACCCATCTCAGTTGACTCTTGCAACTAGTGTGGGTGGTTCGGAAACACACGACAATTACCTACGCCATTTCAACTGATTTGTATCTATTTTAATTGAGATTAGAATAATTGTTATAAAAAAGTTCGCATGCCATTTCCATTTCCATTTAAAAAAATCTGCTCGTAGAACCCGAAAATAAAAAAAACAAACTAGAATTCATGTTTTATGTAAACTAAGCCTATGTAAACAGATTTAGAATCCCTTTATTATAAAAGTAGCGAAATTATATGAAATTCTAACCTTGTGTAAAAATAACATTATTGGTGCTCATCATAATACAGCAGCTTATTTTAAATCTCCATAATACTTATTTCTCGACATGAAAATATTGTTCTGCAATACCAGCGCGGCTAAAGTTATATGGTTTGGAAATAACAGCTGCCCGTAATTTCACTTCGCGTCATAATCACTATGCATACTGCTTTTGCTTGGACTATCAAAAGGTTTTGTGATTGCCTACTTATTTATTAACATAATTATAATTTAAATAATGGTTAAGTATCAAATTTTTAGCCTCCGTTTAAATAGTTACCTCAAAAATAGTTTCTCTAGAAGAAAATATATCTTGCGAAGTAAGATTCTGTGAATCAAAAATATTCCTTTGCGACAGTACAGCAAACTTAGTTAAAAGTCTCTGCAGTAACGGAACGAGCTGGTTTCCAAGCGGTACGTTTTACTTATGCACCATTACCTTTGCAACACCCAATATGTTGCATGCAGTTTCAAACTATATCCACGTATTTTATGTTAGTATTACTTGCGCTACGGACAATGTTTCCAAAATATCATAGAATTTCACGATGATAAACAACGTGCTTTTGTGTACTCCAATGCTGAGTATAGGAAGAATTTAGTTGTTTAACTATTGCAAACTGTATTGTCTGTGACTGATGACACAATTATATCTATTTTTTATTGGTATTGCTTCCTTCCTTATTTTCCCTAAAATATATATATATATACAATATATCATGGTACATCAACATAATGCTGTCTAGTAAAGCCTAAAATATCACCTTCCCTCAGTGTGCCCTCTCTAAACGCGATTAGATTTATAAATTCGCTATACCGTAATACCGATGTGCGATAGTGTTATTTAGACTTCTTTTTATTTAATCGTTTATCACCGTTACATCTGCTGCCGCAACGGTACACCGCCATTTCACACTTGGCAGACCACTGAGGTAAGATCATAACAGATGGTAAGGCACAGTGTTTTGTGTGTTTTGTGTGTGTTGTATTTGAAGAATTGTGTTTCGGGATTTATGACACGGTGCCGGCTGGTAGAAAACGCTTTTGGTCAAATATTTGATGGTGGTAAAGCGGAAAATTAGGAGGCATTTTGAACAATGCTGTTAGGTAACTGAGTTGGCTGAACTTAATTATCCACTTATTTTATCATGTTTCAACAGAGTTAAGACTCTTAATTGCGTTTAATCACTTAATTAACAGACAGTTTTCGGGATACAGTGCAAAAACGGAGCATTATCACTATCTAGATTATCATCCGGTAAAAGTATAGTGAATCGACATGATGAATATATCCAAAGTGGGCTATTGCGTAAAAATATCGTGGAAGGATTAAACTTTGGCTAGATGAAATGAAGAATCTGGGCTAAGACGTCCTTAAATTTTACGTGTAAACCAGAGTATACTATATACTCTGGTTTTACTTGTTCTGAATTCCTATCCTTTGACACAAAGAGAAAATGGCCCTTTGTATTATCAAGTAAATCCCTTTGTATGACCAAATCTTTTAAATGTGGATCAGAATCTCCTAAAGTACATTTATAATTTACGTCTACAAAGAATTTTCATATTCTGTCGTAGAACGATTAATTATTTACTTTTGTTGGGTTTCATATTTAGTCAGGCAGTAGATATACTATTTGATTAGGGACTGGAAGCACAAAGTTGTAAAATAATCTGTTGCTAATTACTATGCGTTGGTTAAATACTACTTTAGCCGAATTAATTAGTTTAGGTAAGTTAATTGTTTTAGCAACACAGATTGCTACTACGACTACATGTTTTAATCAGTTTAAAACTTTTACTACCAGCTTCATCGCTCGCGTTCTCTCAGCATACGAGTTTTGTTAATTGTCAGAAAATGTAGAATGAGAAGTTTCCCACTCTTGCCAGATAACCGAAAATCTTTTGATGGAAGTAAGAGAACTTATGCGCACAATGCATGAGTATCTAGTTTAGGACAGGTTCAACTTTGAATGAATCGATTCATTGATAAGCTACGTTCACTATATCCTTCGCCAGTCCACTTACCGTAACGTAACGGTATTTCATTGACAAAATGAACAATAGAGCGACGACGCAAGCGCAGTGTATTTATAGTGTACTCGCATAAAACGCGTTTGCGCAACGCAGTTTTCCATAAACGCACTATAGTAAATCGCGACTCTACTAAAACTGTCACGCATTGCTATCTAAAATCGCGAAATAATGCAGCGTGGTTCTAACACCGCAGCTCTGGTGCTCTGGTGCGTTCGCAGATCGCCGAGATAAAGCCCTGTGGGAACAATGTTTGACCGCAAAATGTTCACCTACCCGCTAATTATTAACCACTTTCACTAAATAAGTGTATATTGTGTGTTTTTTCACAGGACTCTCATTTTCACGTCTTGTTGGACTGTCGCTTTCAATACTGACCGCATTTCCTATTGTTATTATTCTCAATGTTAAGAGCAATATTGCGAACAATTAAAATATTTTTGTTATTGTGTGAAACTTCTCTACAGATTCCATTGTTCTATACTTGAATATTTCTCTTTGGCACAATAAAATGTGGAATACTGAACTCGTGTTTATTTTTTATTATAACTAATTTCTGTCCGTGACTCCATTTGAATGTGAGCAAATCATATTTTATGTTACTTTTGTTCTCATTGTTTGACGCGTATTGTTTTTTAGTGATATGAGCTGTCTGAATATAGAAATTATCTCTGAATTTTGTGTTTTTATTTAATGAAAATATTGTTGCTTTATAAGAAAGTTTTTGTATTTTTCATTTTCCTTTATTTTTACTGTCACATGCACTAGGGAGCTTTGAAATTAGATCAGCCAAAAGAACACAATTTTTACCAAAGTAGAAACTCCGTAAAAATGAATACTGTTGCCAAAGCAGCAATTTTTTATAATTTACTGTATTTCTGTTTCCTAATGTGTCGAGATTGCCTAGATTTTACAGGAGATGCGTTGTTGGGCTCACAGTTAACATCTGTGCTAAATAGCCCCATAATACACAGGAATAACAAAAGTTTAATAGACATCGCCTTGTTGGCCTGGTCTTTAGTGCGACTGCTCGACGTGGGATCCTGTTATCAAACCCCGGGTCGGGCAGTGATATTGATATACGCTTATACAGGATTTGTGTCCGATTATCGCCAAAAGGCTTGCCCCGTGTTATTTGCGGCCTGGTGAAACGTGGGTGCACCATACCTACATTTGTATATGTAGAAATATCCCCCTTGGAGAAATACATACGTGACATTATGTCATGTTATATTTTAACTTTATCAGATAAAAAGTCTCCTTTTATACTAGTGCTGTCTGCCAGCACTCGCTTAATGCAATGTTTAGTACAAGAGTAAAGTCTAGGTAGTTAGCACAATAAGTTCATTCAAAGCGTTAAGTGCTTACTAAACTACCCCTAGCTACCTTTGCAGCGCAAATTGGCGCAGTGGTCTTTACACTTAGGTACGTTTGCTGAGAGTTATTATCTAGACTTTGGATGCAGCTTCCGTTTCGAAGTAAATATTGCAATTTCATTTCACTTATATTCGATAAAATGTTATCGGGGCTTGAACGTATTGGAAACAGGGCAATTCTCTATCACTGAGCAGTAGGCTATTGTATGAATTTGCTTACATAGGTATGCAAAGGTTAGATGTGTGCCAATGTGACGGAAAGGGTTTACATGGTGGAGATAAATAAGACCACGCAAATCGTCAACATGAAATATAAATTTTATTTAAAATAAGAGAAAGAGGGTAGGTAGGTTTGGGGTCACAAGATTCCCTTAATTCCCTTGGGAATAGCGCAGTACTCTCCTGGCTCAGCCTGGTGTGACGATCACCTCAACGGGTGTGCCACGCTGCAGACGCCAGGAATGGTGACGGTCGGTTGATGGTCGCACCAGACTCGTAGACAGCTCGACGAGGCCGCGCGGGTAAAATATGTACCGATCGGACGACTAATATAGATTCCGATTAACTTCGGTGACAATAAGCCGGAACTTTAGAACGCAGCTATTAATTTAAGGAGTTATTGGCTAACTATCAATCTCGCGGATTGGTCTTCTTAAAAGGTTATGCTGCGCATGCCGCGGTCATTCAATGGCTCGGAGACCTATTTTTACACATCTAGATTCTTTCTAGCCTCAAAGAAGTCAAACTGCCTGTTTCGGTTTTTCATAGCTGGCAACTGGAAGGCCAATTCTAGTCGCAGTGCCAAAAAAGCGTCATGAAGTCAAAAGGTATTCTGCTAAACCAAAACAATCAAGTCGTGCTGCTGACCTTAGAATACTGTCTGTTTGGTAATAAGGTTGTATAGGTCTGATATTTAGCCATATCTAGTAAGACAGGATACCGACCCCAACTTGGGAAAAGGCTTCAAAAGAAAAATAAAAAATCAATCTGCCTAGCCTTTTCCCAACGATGTTGAGTTCGGCTTCCAATCTATCCGGATGCAGCTAAATACCGGTATTTTACATGGAGCGACTGCCTATCTAACCTCCACAACCCAGTTACTAGGTAACGCGCCCCTTGCTAAGACTGTTGGTCAGACTCGGGCTTCTGGGCACGCCACAATTGCGACGATAAGTCCCCCTCTTTGAGGAGTGGCTAGAGAGGCGCCACGGCGTCCTCAACTTCCGCCTGACGGGTCCTCACCGGACACGGCAGTAATGCTCGCAAAGGAGGAGGCGGAACGTGTGAGGGAGAGGCTAATTTCGCGCCCTCACGCCCCTAACCGCTGCAAGAGACGCCCTGGGCGTCGTGAATCGTAGGCCGATTCCCGGCCACCGAAGGCGCGCGTTTGTAGACGGTGAGAAATGGGTAGCTCGCTATATTTGGAAAGAAAAAGATCTAATAAATCATATACTAAAGTTCCATTTTGATTGTATGCGTGACTTTTTCAGAATATTAATGCAAATTAACATACAATTTAGGGAGCCTCCGCTTAACGTGCTTTCCGAGCCACGGAGGGGTCTTGATATGTAATGGGTGGATCCACCCATCTACGAACCGATCGCGGCAAGCGTAGCTTAACCTTCGATCGACCCGTGCGGCTGTTATAATTCAACCACGAGTATAATAAATTAAAAGCAAAAGGTTGGCAAGACATTAAATACACGGCATTCCATTAAATTGTGAAGAAAAAAAACATCTCGTTATTAAATGTGACAGTTTGATAGCAACATTTTGTTAATGTTTATAACGGACAACTTGTGTTATAAATGGCATTCACAATTTATAATGTATACCAAGTATTTGGGTCGACTTGTGAATGGTGGAAGCTATTTAAAAGTCATTAAGAATTTGTAAGATGAGAAAATGAGTAGTGTCCTCGGGCAATAAAAGAATTCGCGATCCAAAAGACATAAAGATAGTAATGGAATTATGTTTCTACCAGCGACTTCATCTGCCCTTAATTCCCCGTATGAATTACGAAAATTCCGAAATAAGATTACAATAGTTTATATCATCAAGGGAATCAACAATGCAGCTTTCTAGGTTCAAGCGTTTGGATTGGGCATTGATTCTTATCAACGCCCAGTAGAAACTCTTGGATCTAGAACCCACTGACTGTCTACTCAAGTGAGTGAGAGTATCAAATACGAGCTGCGCCCCGCGGTTTTACCCGCAGTCTCGATCCCGTTGTAATATAGGGGTAAAAAGTATCCTGTCTTAACCTAGGTCATAGTCTAGTTGGTCTACCTATGTGCCAAATTTTATCCAAATCCGCTTAGCAGTTAGCGTGAAAGCATAACAAACAAACATACAAAAAATCTATTATTTTCACTATATAATATTAGTTTATTAGATTGATGTACTTAGCTATAAATTATTCTTAGAAATTAACACCACAACGCTTTGTGTAACTAAACTAAGTGTAATTTCTATCTCTGTACCTAAGCAGAAGCTTATTAGCCTTAGGTACGGAGTTAGTGAGAGACAGAATGTGTTGTCTAGTAATTAGCCAGACTCAAACAAGCTTACAAACTTACCCATAATACATAACATTCCCTGAAGGGTTAGCCAAAAGTGTTTGGTACACCCACATTTCGCCAACCATGTTCAAGACCCACGTTATACGAGTAAGAGGATAACTGCCATAGCCGGGTACAAATCCAGATTCTGAGCTACTACTGTGAAATTCCGAATGCAAAACCCAAAAAGTCCTACCAGTCTTGGAGATATGTTCCCAGGATCACTGCATTCGTGCTTGTAAAGACTGGACCATCAAACAAGTAGTAAAACAACATAATATTTGTTAGATAATAACCATTTCACAAGCTTATATGTGTGTTTAGCTTTTCTTATCTCATGTTTACCTAATAGAGGTGATTTACGAGCACAGATTAACTCGTTCAAACTTATCTGCGGCCATTGACCTCATGTGGGTAGATCGATAAAATACTCAACAATAGAATGTTAACGTTTTAATAATGTTACTTGCTGGTATGTCGGGTGAAGGAATGTGAGAATTAAATGAATAATCGCTTAAGGAATCGTATACAAACCCACCATAAATATCATCATCGGAGAAAAGATAATCAAGATTTGAATCCTGCTTATAAGTATGGTAAGAAAGAGAATTCAAGAAGACTGATCAATATGCTCCGAGCATTATGGCTATAATAAACTAAACAAACGTAATTGCATACATGAAGAACCTTTTTCTTCTAGGATATTTTTCTTTGCAGATACACAAGTAGGTAAGTTATAGATAAAGCTATTCTTCTTACTGTAAATAATGAATTAACTACCTCCAACAAGACTTCCGAGAATCTCTGAAAGTTGTAAAAGTCTGCAAGAGATGGATTATTCCAAAACTCGTAGTTGCTCTCATAATTCATGCAATGAGCTGCAAACTGGAGCATCTTCACTCGCAACATGGAGCTAAAGTAGAACAAAAAGCTAAAATGATTCTAAAATTAGCATTGAAAAGCTTAGCATAGAAGATTGATAGCGAAAAAGATAAAAACGTTAAACAAATTGCGAAAAATACTCAACTCTTTATCTCCGCCTGCATATTTCAAAAGGCTTATCTTTTTGACTCACCCGTTTGATATCCCGAGAGGAATATGAATTAAAATTATTATGAAACAAAAAGTGTCACAGATTAGACATTTCCTCCAATTTATACTAGACTGCTTCAGTAAAATTCGAAGATGTAGGAAAACGACTAAATTAATTAAATGACTTATCATAATAACGGCCCATTTAATTTACCACATTACTATTTAATTTCGCGTGGGAAATAGCTTATCAAATTGAGGAATTTAACCAACGACAATGAAAGTTCCACATTCATTCGCATCAAGAATAGGAGCAGTAGCAAAACATTTCCTTAATAGTGTCCCTAAAAATAGACGCACCACGTCTTCTGGTGACATCACTGTTTGTCCGTTTAACCCTAAATTGGCGGGACTTTAATTAGAAGATAAACAGTCACATGAACAAGAAACAGAATTCTTAGACGTTGACTCAATTTTAGAAAAATAGGTCGCGCCCGTACTCTTCAGATTTACCAACATGCCTCAAGATGTGTCCTTCAAGAAGTACTTCAGAAACCATTGGACTCGTTTCTTTTGATCTGTAAACTGGTGACCTAATAATGTCAAGACGAAAATAATAAAATTACAAAGAATGTTCTTACTGAATTCCACAATTATTAAACGTTATTTTTAGACACTGACAAAGGCCTCTTGGTTTTCTTCTAAAATCTACAGCACATATTTATGTTCTAATACAGGAACATTCACTTTGAACATATTTCAGAGGTATTCTTCAGTATCAACAAGGAAGAAGATTCGTTTGAAGGCCTGCTTGAGTTCAAACCGATATTCCCTGAAAAAGCTCTTATAATTTCTTTTACGAATAAAAAACAATGAATATGATTGACGAGGATTCCCTGAAATTCAAGAATGTAATACAAAGAGCTTTCTTGGCCTACATATAGGAACATTTCGTTGTCAAAAGCCTTGTTCGTGTGATCATATTTTCGGAGTTGAAATTTTGTAAATTACAGAAATATTCGACGAGCTGGTTTTTTTAAATTACTTTCGGCATATTTTCCTGTGACAGTTTCAGCATTATTAAAATATTATATTATAGTCATTCAAAACTACTACGAATTTAAAGCCTTTTGCAACATTTTCCATGAATTGGTAGAGTAAAAATTCCTGATTAAAGCAAAATATTTTAACGTAAAACTGTTCTGCTAATAAATACAGACGATTTTTTTTATTATTTATGCGAAGCATTCCTATGTCAGAGCTTTCATCAAAGTATCCGCCTTTTAACAATATGGACATAATGAATATTCTTGCAAAATTCTACCACCTGAATTCCCTTTGAAAAGAGTTATCACACCAAATTCTATGCTGTACCTGCACAATTTTCACTGTTGTACGGACAAAATACACATTTGCTTCACCTAAGCTAACAAGACTACAAAAGATAGATCCCATGCCCGGGGGCGCCATGTTAATGCTGCCCCAAATTTAGAGGAAGCTTAATTAAATACCTCTGTGCAAGTTCAGTCGGTTTCAAAGTGTGTATCATCTCACTTGTAAATGAAACGAACAGGACTATGGCAGATAATGGTGATATTAAATGCATGTAAAGTCTTCATGATGGGAGTAAGGAATTTTCTTATGCATAAGTTTCAAACGCTGTATAGAACTTAGCTCAAAGTAGGTCATCCTCTTTCTTCCCCTGGGTGTGTCGTATAAGAGGGGAGCTACAGCGTAATATAAAGTGGACATAAACGTAGAAAAATGTCGGTCGGTTTTAAACATAACTCAAGAGTAATATTGGTTAGAAGTACCCGGCTTATGCACACAAACTTTTAGCTAAACAACAATGTTGGTGGTCCAACTACAAACTGTTAGGAATATGAAACATGACCGAAATGAAACCTTCGTCAAAACTAAAATACCGTTGTGTCCTGAAGTTGTCATACGTAACAAATATCGGTAGACATGTTGACTGATATTTATTAATATTTTGTACCAGAGCAACCTTCAACTGTCCAACTATCTATCAAACTCTGGGATTTTACAATAGTTGCTCCTTTTGCTGGGTAGTCCAAACTTTCCATATCATAAATGGATGAATTGGTCGTGTAGAGCGATGGTCGAGTTTGTTAATTAATGAAAGTGGATGTTTTGTTGATAGTTACTTTTATTTTCTGCTAACCACGTTTTCATTATTCAGATGTAACTGAAAGGGTTTGCTTATAAAAAATATTTTTGCTTTAAACTCTGCATTTTTATAACGCCCGCCCAGTTTATCCCAGACACAGAACTCCACTTTACACTTCTTTCTGAAATCATTAAACTAATATTTGTCTTAGAAACTAACACGGAAACTTGGCGAAAGAACAGTCGATTTTATCAAGTGTTGCCAAACTGTTGCAATTGAGACTGTGTTTATAGCCTAAGTTGGCTCGTAACTTCACGCTTTTTTATTGGGGATAAGCTGGGTCTCAAATATGGCCAAGTTTGTGAAAAGTGTCAAGGTAATAATGTTCGTCCGAGTAAGTATTTATTTCAATTGGCAATGTAAAAAGTTTTTTCAGTGGAACCTAACCTAACAAACGAAAATGAACCAATTAGCGATATTATGAATTATGATGGACCATTTCGAGATCTTAATAACAAAAGCACGACCTTTTTGGTGCAAGATAGACCAGAACCCTAATTGCATATACACGATCAAACACAATCTGAATCATTTTGAAAGAGATTGCTAATCCATTGCTTTATAAGTTCGAAAAAAAAAAACTGGTAACCACGTAAATAACGAAATGAATGTTGTTGAACCATCAAAATGAAACAGATAAGTCTTAAACATTTATGAAAATTTGTTACGCAATTAGATAGCTGCAATATACCTCACTTTGAAGGCAAAACTATCACCAATAACACAAGCTTCCTTTTTCACTTAAAGGTCAAAAATAACTCACTGCAATACGGAAACGGATCGGCTTAACAACTTTCTTGCACTAAGAGGGTTCCTTTCGACTAATTAAAAGATTTCAAGTTTTAAAATAGTTACGACTTCGAGTTAATTAATTCACGCCTTGAGCACTCAAGTTTACGAGCTTAAAAATATTATCTTGACTAGCTGTGAATGTTTACTCTAGTTTTAAACAAGTAATAAACAACTACTGTTCTTCTTTTTTACTGCTTAGTTAAGCAGTTTAATCTTGTTAGCCTGCTTCCAGGTTGGTAGAAAATATTCTACCCCTAGCTGGATTTAAGCTGACCCCAACGTACAAGCTAAAGGTCTGGACCGTGGTAAGAATCTAATTAGTGTAAGTCTATTGTGGCATAGTGCCATGTTTTGTCAAGCTAATAATAAGCCACCTAATCTCTTTCGAGGATGTCGCAAGATGCTACTAATTAAAAGCTGAGGTCAGATCAGTGAGGATTGGAAAGACTGGCAGTACTAGTATTGAGTATAAGATTGTATCAAAAGTCTTGTCTCTGCATCGGTTCGTTGCGTAGAAAGACTACCTACTTACTAAGGGTGCCATAAAAAGCGACTTAAAGAAAATGTCAAGAGGGTGAGCAGCAGCCTCCACTGTTCTGGTAATAAAGACTGAGATAGGAATTCCGCCTGCCCAGGTTATCTTACGGCAACATCTTACTGCGGTCACTGAGAAGAGCTTTGCACAGAAAACAAATCTTAAAACTTACGCTTCCTAAACCTTGTATGACCAAATACCTGCATGACTGGCAAACAAAACAAAAAGAATAATCTCGCGTTACGTGCAAATGCTTTGTATGAACAGAATTCTAAGCAGTATCATTATGACAAAATCTACGATCATATCATTAACTACAGAGTGCGATCACGCCTTTTTTAGATCTTTTCTCCGAAACGGATAAACCACTTTGCATGGTAATTAAGGTTTGTAAAGTCTTTGCACTGTTTTATAAGATTAATGTTTCTGAGTTTCGACATGAAAATAGATTTGAAATATCTACTAATATATTTTAAATTAGCACAAATAGGTTCCAGCAGCAAAATTGAAAACCTTTCAATAACCAGAATTGTCCTTTGTATTGATTTGACATTTCCTATTTTTTTTTCCTCTGGAATTCTATCCAAGGAAGCAATAATTCATTCCATATCCCAAGGATATAAACAGATAGTTCATCTTTCCGTTTGCGATCAAAAATAGCTTGCGATGTTCCCAGTAACATAAACTCACTGGTGTATGGCTTCAGTAAGACTGTGATGAAAGTATGACTATTTGTGGATCTTATTACTATCATAAAATTTGATTCGGGATGTTACTGCAAGACCTTTTATATATAAGGAAGTAAGAAAAATGCGTACTTGATCAGAATTATATTGACTGTCTTTATAATAACGTGAGGCCTCGTTCAAGCAGCTAATATAGAAGCCCGGCTTTACTCTTATCTTGATCTTCATGAAATCTTTTTAGGCCATTTTGTGCAGTTCTGTCCAGTCGTCTTGAAAAATTTTCGAAGAAATACAACCCATAACTACAAACACTGTATCAAAGGACAAAAAACCAAGTCACGGGCGACACTTGAACGTGTGACAGAGTTTGCAAACAAAAACACAATCCAGCCGCTTAAAGCTTCCTATCGTTTCACACTCGATTTGTCGCGTGAAATGTGCGAAGCGCTGTAATGCTTGAAGGTGGCATTGGCACGGTTCCAATGGACTCTTAGCGCCAATTCTGACGAGTGGAGTTATTATTTTTAGTGCGAAGTTCAATAACATCGTGTTAATTCGTTAATGCTTGTTTGGATCTTCCTGTGTGATGTGATGTGAACCAGAATGACGTACATCCGTATTAAGTGATAGTTTTAATTAAGTGTCTTGATTAGTAGAGCTAACTATAACTTGGGAAGACGGTATCAGCCATAATATAATTCTTGAATGTTTGTTGTTTCTAAAATACGTTGTCCATGATATTTTTGGCGCCAGTAATTTTATCAATCGTCAACAAGTTTTTCTTTACACAAGATTTTTTGTTGTTAAGACTTTTGAAACGAATGTGAATTATTTTCGTTTTAAAATATCAACTGCTGTCCAGAGACTGTGCAGGTAAATTTTTGATGCCAAGTTGAGTGTCACATAGTTTTAACTATAAAATACCGTCAGTAACATATAAAAAGCATCTACTATCATCAAAAAAAAAGAACACTGATATTAGGTTTATAGGTAATATAGGTTTGGCAGACTAATAATTTCGATTTTATGGTGTAACCAAGGCTCGGATACCTGTTTTCAAACCGTTATTATGTACTTGACGCAAAAACCTTTACATTCGGTTTCGCTCGTAGAAACCGAGTTTTTTAACTGGTTTTGGAGGAATGTTTACATAAAGGTTTTTTCGGATTAAACGATTCAGAACAATATTAACTGGTTTTTTGTTTAGTTTTTATTCAGCGCGGCATCCTCACAAGTTGCAACGCGTTTACCGACATGCCGCTCGTCGTATAAACCGGTTAATTTAGGTTAAAATAAAGTTCTTAAAACGTTCACGTTCTTAAGAAAAGTTCGGAGTAAAACCCAAATAAACCGGTTTTCACCGGTATTTTTTAAACAGATCTTTCAAGTGATCTTAGTACGAGGAACGGTTTGTATATGTCGATTAAAGCCAGAGTAACACCATGGCCCTAATGATGACATTTAAGTACTAAGTACTGTATACAGCATTAAGTGAGACATCGTAATATCGGAATGTCCGACAGAGCGGCCGGGTGCAATTTCCGCGTCGTGTGAGTATTTGCTTTGATCGAATATATTCACAGTATTAATGATTGTGTACGTGATTTGCGCATATAATGGCATTATGCATGAAGATTTAAAGGACCATTGTAGACAGAATTAACAGCAGGTAGAACCATGTTTTGTTGAACATCTAAATCAATGCATCATGTAGACAGTAATTTTAAGCTTGGCATGTTCATGGCTCTGATATTCTAAGCTACGATACCAGTGACTTTTGACGGAGAGTGGGATTTATAGGGTTGATAGAATTTATGTATATGCCAATAAATAATAATGGTGGATAAAGAAAGCAGGTTACTTTAAAAACAGTCTTTAAAATATATTAAGGATGCCTTGAGCCCGATAGTAAGATGGATGGCTCCCCACGTTTACACGGCATCCACTAAAGTAGTGGCGTCCCACGGGACTTCATTCACCTCAAGTAGGTCAAGGCATGCGCGGAGAAAATTACTATTGTGTGGAAAAGAGACCTCTGGTTTTACACTTAGTTATCAAGTGTGTTTGGTATAGAGGTTTGAGCCATATCCTGGTTTATTTAGATGCCAATTTCGTGCATTTCACATTACTTATAAACAAAGTGAATCCAATTTGCCAAACTGCTGAAAGCAGACCTCTGTTACTGACTCTCCATCAGCTCCGTGTATGTCCTCTACAGTCTAAGATCGGAAAATTAAGATAATAGTTGTTAATATTATATTACAATTCTGAATTATTAACGATTTTTTTGGACTCAGTCTTCATACACCACCAAATGGCAATGGATTGAACACAAAACTGAAGGTAAAACAAATAAACCTTTAGCCACGCAATTCTAAAAGTTTTGACATAAACATCGATTCTCCGTACAGTCGAAATGGTAGAGATATTCCTTGAGACCTTCACGAACGAACGTTGAAACAAATGTCAGGCGCTCACCTTTCATGTCTATTAACCCGATTCTGGCTAGTTCACATCGCATTTAATTGTTGAGGTTTTAGTTCTGTTCACCTTTAAGTAAATGTTAGGACTGGAAGGTTGGGAAATTCAATCCTAACTATTATTATTATTTAATAATAAATGCGAAAGTGAGTTTGTTTGTTACGCTTTCACGCTTAAACGATTGGATGAAAATTTGCACATGGGCAGACCATGACCAAGGTTGGACATAGACTACTTTTATCCCAATATTACCTCGGGATCGAGACTTAAGCGGGTGAAACCGCGGGCGCAGCTATAAATTAATCTGCATCCGAAGTTGGGCGTTGTATGGCGTCCTCTCTGTCGCTCATACCTGTGTAACAACAGTATTTTTTGTATCGTGTTAAAAATGCTAAGTGCCGATGATTCTTAGCTACCTTGGTGATTGGAGTATGAAAGCCTCATCATTCTCGTGTCTAGCCAAATTCAATTCACAAATTGCTCAGTCAAATATGCTAACACTAACATAATCCAATAGATCCCGCTTACAACATCAAGGAGTCCCTTTTGGAATGTTAGTTTAGGGCCAAATCCGATATCATCATCTTGGATTAAAACATACTGACTGTACCGTCTACAGTTTGTTTTCATTTAGCCGTAGTTACGTGTTTTTATCACGTCACGTAGTAATAGATTGGAGTAGTTCTTACTTCTAATTGAGAAAAGTGTAAGTAATAAAACCAATTATAGAAAGAAACGTAGTCGTTCTTGACCTTTTGTGGTCACTACTTTGAAGTAACATAAATAGGGAAAAGGTTGGAAGAAAAACTATGAATTCTTCGGTAATTATGTGATCGATCAGTAGGTACTAACCCTATCAATTTCCCACCCCGTAATTTCAGCCATATAAGTATCCCTCGACGTAAACAGCTGACAATTCCCCATGAGAACCCATCAGCTTTGATGTTATGGGGCAGTAATAAACACTAAATTAGTTTTACGAGTAAATGTCCCATAAACGACGAATACTGACGATTGAAAATGCTGTGAAACGGAAAAGGAACTTTCGGGAAGGGTTAAAAACTCAATAAATCCGATAAGAACATTTCGACCATCGTAAAACGTTTGTCGTTTAAGTGTTAAGGAATTAGTGTTATTCAACAGCCGGTTTTATTTTGATTGGAATTTTTGGGACGTTATCATGAAAGTAATTTGAATTAATTTAAATACTACGGTAGTGGGACGTGCTTTTTTAGGGTTCGTTGCAAGTTTTCAGAATGCATTTTCGTTTCATAGAATTTTTCAATGGCTTTACCTGTGATATCGTGTTTCCATTCAAATACAAGTCATGAGAATGACGCGGTTTTAAAAGTTGCATGTATTTGCAAGTAAGAAGTTTCCAAATTATGTGAAATGGATTCGCATGAACTGTGGAACATTATTTGTACAACTTTAAACTTCGACAATGATTAATTTTATAAATGACTTTGAACACAGTGTAAAATCTAATCACACTAAATATTGACATCAATCACGTTTGACAAGAACACCAACACAACTTCCCTACTCTATGTTTGCCAGATCGATCCTCTAAAATGTTTGTTTCGGGGGAAATGGCCAAAATTGATCGATGACTTTAGAAACTTTTGCAAGTCTTTAACGGAGTTTCAAAGAGATCCGTTAAATAATGAAATATGGATGTTTTGTTCAGTTCTTAATACAAGGATTTTGTACGTGAGTGGCTTAGATGGATGTTTATAAAAATGTGTTTTGTTCATAAATCATTTTGCTTTTATGGGCGTTCAAGAAACTCATAATTGTTGTGTGTGAGTTTTTTGATTTATGGGGTAAGTTGCTAGAGCCAATAGATAAGAGTGTTACATAATGGAGATAGGCTGTTAAACTGTCACAAATTCAATATCTAAATTAATATGTTTTACAGTTATAGGTTACGCGTGTCATGTCTTAAATCAGCTGTACCGTGCGCAGCATGTGCGTGAACAGCTGTTGGTAATATCTTCTATATTTTGTTACTGTGCTACCTATTGCAATTAAACTTAAAGGTCTATTCGTGTCTTCAAGCAATAATACGAATTACAGCCACTATTTTATGGCAGTTCCCAATTTAGTTCAGCTGACTCCTAAAAGAGATAGTCTGAGAAGCATCAATAGCGCGTGCGCTTATATCCACATATTTCTATAGGTACTTTATAAAATTACTCATTATAATGGTAAAACAACCTTTATTTACAGTGAGAATAGGTTGACATACATTTAAGCCGCTGCATTGCCACAAAAAAAACTCTTCAGCGCTGAATATTGTGCAACTGGCACGTGGTACTTATTCGAGCGTGAGATAGGGGGAGCTTCACACGCAAATTGCGTCCGGGAAAGCCGCGCGTGCGCCAGTGACGTCATCACACAATGAGTGCGTGAGCTGCAGATAATATCTGTTGTTAATAGAAATTGTATGAAAGGCTGAGTAATTATGGTGAAAAAATATACAATCTATTGTAAATTTGAGGTGTATTAAAAGGTGCAATCTCAATTAACTGATTAACCTGACCTTCGTCACTGAAACTAACTTTGTCGATCGGCTTAAGCTGTCTCTTTACTTATGCATGACAACTAACGGCAACAAATGCATGCCTACACGGGAATACCTTTAGCATTTTGAAATAAAAAAGAAAATATGTAAGTATTGGCGAAAATTTACATGTCAAATGCGAAAGTAGAGAAATGGTACCTGCCAATCTTCATTTTTATTCTAAAAGCGATTTGGTGTTAATAGATTTTGCCTTTATTTACGGGGTTCAATAAACGATAAAAAAAAACTTTATAATATCAGCCATAAAATTAATGAGGTGTTAACGCCATCACGACCTACCTCAATGTCATACATTAGCATTTAAAGCACGGAAGATTGACGCACCTGGACAACAAATAGGTCAATAGCTTTTGTTTAGAGTTGTTTGAAGGTCGTGTATAACTACGGAATTAGCGTAAATCTTAGACTGGTACCTGATCGACCGAGCTCTGCTCGGGTGAAAATAGATAAACATATCGTCCATGTATACCAACATTGTATCACATTTCTGTGGCTGTGAAAATAAAAAAAAAACTTTTTTTCCAGATATGAGACCTAGCTAGATCGATTTTCCGCCTCCTTAAACCACTATATTGCAACTTTCATCGAAATCGTTAGAGCCGTTTTCGAGAACGTGATTACAAATATATTTAAATATATGGATATATAAATATTGCTCATTATTAGTATAGGATTTAGCATTGTATTATAGTAAATTAAGTCTTATTAAAAGTCGTGAATAACTCGGATCTAAAACCGTCACATATTCAAACAGTATCAGTATAGATACCTCTGGGTTGCGAAAAATTAAGGAATCAATATTTATTTAACTATAAGGATACACAATATACCTATTACACACTATACATATATTATTATATATATATCTAATATAATGGATCCAATGGTTTACTTCTTGACTCTACCTCTTGGCCAGACTCCTTAACTGGTCTATTCTGTTTTCTTATAATTCTGTTTCTCTAGAGCCGGGTCTGCAGCGCGTGTTTTTTCGAAACATTACACAAAAATATCGCAACAAAGAGGCGTGGCCATACACGTTTGTGTATGCAAACACGAAGTTTTGTATGAAAACAAATGTTTATGTGTAAGATATTTTGTGTAATGTTTTGAAAAAACACGCGCAGGAGACCCGGCTTTATCTTAGAGGTAACCACTATTACCTATAAGTCTGGACACTTTTCATACTATTCACCCTCCTGGCTGGAGGCTCTAAGTGTAGCAGCTTAAGGCACCCACAGGAAAGTCCGGTTAAGCAGCCAAGACCTTAGTGGTCAAAACTGCGAGTTGCCAAGTTAAAAAAAAAAATACTATTCACATAAATATTGATGACAGTACAATATTGTGTAGCCTTCATAACCTAGTCATAATCTTTACAGAAAAGCAACATTATCTAATTCAACGGCCGAACATAATAGTGTTTTGGCAACGTGCAGGTAAACAAGCTTATTTTTATGATGAACTCATAAAAATAAAATGAAGAATTTGTCATTACTTTTGACAGTATTGTGGCCGAAGAATGGAGTAAAAAAATGATTGCCCACTTCGATGGCGTCTTTTAGCGTTTCTTTCCGGTTTATTAATTGAAGCTCTTGGGGCTTCTATTATTTGTCTCCTATTAACAAAAGTACCTGGGCGACCGAGCTCTGCTGAAAATAGAGAATGCTCATTTAATAGTATAGAAAAATTCATAAAATATAATGCTGCTATGATAGGAGGTACTTACTAATTCCATGTTGCAATGCCATTATTCTAAGGTAGCCATCTTATTCTAAACTTTGGGCGATCGAGCTCTGCTCGAGTGAAATTACAGAAAATACAAATTTTCTTAGATATGAGACCTAGCTAAATTGATTTTTCGCCCCCGTAAACCCCCCCTATATTGCAACTTTCATCGAAATCGTTAGAGCCGTTTTCCAGATCGTGATTACAAAAATATATAATAAATTTATATTTTTTTTATAATATATCTGTATATATTGGTAGGATGTCGCTCGAACTTTCTGATAAAAAAAAAAGTTTTTCTTCTCTAACTGGAAACCTAACCCTCAAATGATACACCTAAGTATTGTTATGTTAGAATCCCCAGTATTGCGACTTTCCAAATCGCAGTTTTGGTCACCAAGAAGTAACCAAACTAGCTAGCCTAAACTAAATAGAACTTCATCATTGCCAAACTCTTCAAGACTTTTCGCGCCTTTCGATCAGCCCCGAATACTTCCGAAGTCGCTTAGCATTCAGTCGACGTCCGGATAAAATATATGAACGTCGGATCAGATACGATTGGAAGCGAATAAAGAGCTTTTAATTTATGGACTGGTGCGTGGTACGAATGTTTTGTTTATGTTCAAGTGCTTTTGAGTGCTAACAGACCGTTTTATTGAGTTTGCACTTGATGAATTGGGTATCGGCCTTAAATTATATGAAGGAAGAGCGAATATGACTATGTGGGTTTACGTAATATAGTACACCACCCGTTGATCACCACGCTTGCTCAAGACGGGTTGGCAATTTCAGACTTAGATTTTTTAAAGTAATTATAAGTCAGGTTTCTCTCACGATATTTTTTCTTCACCGATGTTAGTAATGTCCAAGATAAACTCAAAAAGTACATATGAATTGATATACTCACATTGGTACTTGCCCGGCTTACGATTATGGGACTTTTTTTATTGATGGTCTTGAGTTTTACTGTAATTTCGTGGGTGATTTGGTTTCTTATCCATAGAAGATGACAGCGTAACCATTCCTTTACGCTGTCATCCTTTACATCCTGATCATAATTTTTGTCATTGAAAACTTAAGGTGTTCCCTCACCAGGAGCATTCGCTTATAATGTCACGTTACAAATGCGATTTTGAGCATTACGTTACAATACTGTCTCCCTGACTGACGAGCATTCGCCTGTAATGTAACATATACAGTAAAGATAAAGGGCAATAAAGACACTCAACAGCGTCTATCTGCAAGTCATCTTTACACAATATCCACACAGTGGAAATAGTGTGAATAGTAAATAAATAAATAAATATCAGATTAAATATTACAGATATTGCGCACTGTAATGCTCGGTTCTCCTCCCTCACTGATGTAACGGTCGACTCTGTACGTTACTTTACAGGCGAATGCTCCCGTTGAGGGATCACCTTACCCTTATGTAGGATCGTTATTATATCCTAAAATATAATAATCGTTTATTTATGACTTTTCAATGCATCTGCATCAAATAAATTCATGTTACATAAATCTGGTTATTTTACTATTTGCGAGAGTCTAAATAATAGCAGCCGCACGGGTTGATTGAAGGGTAAAAGATACGCTTGCCGCGGTCGGTTCTGAATGAGTGACATATCGAGACCCCTCCGTGCCTCGGAAAGCACGTTAACCCGTTGGTCCCGGCTGTCATTCGTAGAGCTTCGACAGTCGTTACGGGTAGTCAAAAGTATATATATATCTTAGTTTATATATATATAGGTACATAATATATTACTATATTGCCAGGCAACTAACGCCCATAGATAAAATACAAAAAATCTTACAAAATAATAAACTAATACATAATAAAAACAACTCTACAAAAATTATTTACTTCGTTGGGTCGGAGGAGCTCGTGGCTAAAACGATCCATCAGGTTAAGCTACGCTTGCCAGGGTTGGTCCGTGGATGGGTGACCATATTTACATACCGGGACTCCTCCGTACCTCGGAAAGCACGTTAACCCGTTGGTCCCGGCTGTCATTCGTAGAGTTTCGACAGTCGTTACGGGTAGTCAGATGCCCAAAAGTCTGACAACCAGTCTTACCAAGGCTGTCGCGCTAATTAGAAGTGCAGTAAGGAGGTTATTCGTAGTTTCGAGAAAATGGCGCTTAAAGTTTTATGCTCTTTACGAGGATTTCGAATATATAAGTAACTAAATTTTACAAAAATCCTTCCTTACTGCGTTTCTTATTAGCACGGTGTTGCCCAGCAACTGGGTTGTGGAGGTCAGTTAGGCAGTCGCTACATGTAAAATACTGGTATTTAGCTGCATCCAGTTAGACTGGAAGCTGACCCCAACATAGGGTAAAAGGCTAGGCAGATTGATTGAAATCAGGGATTACCTACAGTGATTTCGTTTAAACTACTATCTATTAGGTAGTTTGGCATTAATGAAGTGCTCACGTGCTGTTTATAATCATTATATGATCTTTGTGATCACGTTGGAAATAAACCATTATTATTTTAGGTAAATAATTGTCCAAATGACAAAATATTTATTAATTACCTGAATTCTCTTGTTTGTTCATGTGAAATAACAGTGCGGGTAATTATTTGTAAACTCTGTACTAATATAATTTGTAAAATGCAAAGTAAAATCGTTTAATGGAAATAAATAATCTATTTAAACATAGCAATCCACTTTGAATCCTGGGGGATAATTGCATAACACACATGAAATAGCAATCGATCGCAATACCTTTCATTTTGATATCCATTGCTAAATAGAGGTTTGAAAAATTTGTCTGCTCAACACCTAAATATCGCAATGAACGCGGCTGAACTGTCGTTTATGTGTGTTAAGGCTTTCACAGACAGGCGCGACGAAATTCTGGTAGACCAATAAAATTTCCATGACGTTTTCATAGAAATTTTTCTACTACAGTCGCGTCGCGCGCGAGTTAAGGAACCCCAACCTACCAATATTAGCTTTGTCAGACAATAAGTATTTACTAGATTATTATTTCCCAATTTCCCCACTGCGCGATCAGCATTTATAATTATCTAGAACATGCGTCAATCTGATCACGCTGTGCATGTACTACGTTAGCAATTAAGTTAGTATATAAGATCAATATTTTGTTAGATTTAATTAATTACTGTTTCGCTGTAACTCTGTCGGAATAAAGTTATTTTTAAATACTTCCGTTGTCGCTTACTTAATTGGCGCAGCCGGTAGGATCTCTGTAGTCAGTTTGCCGTGTATACAATTCTACGTGGAGTAGCCGACGTCCGTGTCTACGGTTTAGCAGAGATCGCCGAACAAATAAATTCATTAAGAAGCCACTTCGAGTTACGGAAGAGGACCAGCCACAGCAGTAATTCAGGGAGCATGGAGCTAGCTGCGGAATTGTGAGTAAATCTTTTTCACCTTCCTCTCAGCTCTTCCATCTATATCCCAACCTTGTAATAGTCTATGTGTTTGTGTATTATTAGGGATTGGACAACGCCGTGATAATATTTGCATAGATTTTAATTGTACTAATATTTTAGAGTAGTGATAGTTTAGTAGCACATTAGTGTGATTTTTTTTTTCTCCGCGTTTGTTTCTTTCATAACTTTTCACAATGGAAAACGTAACCCGTGTCCCACAGGAATTGGTTAACATCATACCAATATTCAGCGGCGACACTAGAATGTTGCCTTTATTTATAAAAAAATGTGAATACATTTTGTCTACGTTCTTAGGAACCGCAGCCCAAAATGAATATTTATTTCATGTAGTAACAAGTAGGTTATCAGGCGAAGCAGCCAGTTTGGTAGGCGAAAGAGAAGCTATAGGTACGTGGGACGAGCTGAAGAAGTTGTTAAACCAACACTTCGGTGATCCACGCACAGAGGATTGTTTAGCAATGGAGTTAGAATCGTGTAGAATAAATAAGGGTGAAAGTTATTTAGATTTTTGCCATAGAATACAGCGGATGAGAAGTGTTTTATTTGCTAAAATATCAGAAACTATCATTGATGAATCTCTACGTAAGGCAAAGCAAATCATTTATAGTAACAGAGCAATGAATGCTTTCTTGTTTAATTTACCGCCATTTTTAGTTAGATTAGTTCGTTTGCGCGACGTCACAACGTTAGAGGATGCATTAAAAATAGTTTTAGAAGAACAAAACTTCCAGGCAGTCTATGAGTCGAAAACAAACGACAGACGTAATTTTAGCAGAAATAACAGACCCAATTTGCCTAATAACCAAAATGCAATTGAATCTAATAATCAAAAGAAAGATTCACATAGCATATCAAGTACACATGTACCGAATAGTGCTACAAACAGCACATCTACACCGAACAATTCGCATCAGCCCAGACATTATAAACAACATAATAATATTCAAAGAAATCAAGACAATTTTAATCGTACAAACAACAATAATGCGTCACCGCAGTCAAGTAGGTCATTTGTTCCGATTGCACAACCGAACCAACAGTTCGCGGCACATGCACCGAGCACGCCGTCTTTTGCAGCGCAAGCATCTACGTCGGGTGCGAATACTGATGTCACCATGCGTACTGCAAGTTCGCGACGTGTTAATTACATAAATAATTCTAATAATAATGAACAGAGTTCAAGTTATTCGTACAATGAGTGCCAAGAATTTTCTCCTGAAGAACCCGGGGCGGGAAATTTTTGCATAACGGCCTCTACCCTAGAGAACGAATAAAAATAAATTGTAATAAACGCTTAAATTTACCACATATAGTTATACCAGAATTAAAGGCAGTTTTTATGATAGATACGGGGAGTGTTAGATCGTTTATAAGCCCGTATATAGCGAATAAATATTTTAAAAATTATTTACAGTATGAACCCTTCGAAGTTGTTAGCACTCACGCATCGAGTGTTCATGGTGAAACGGCTATTATTCCATTACCGGTTACCTTTGGAAGTCAAGAGTTCCATAAGTTTTATGTCTATAGTGTCGACGATAGGTATGATGGGTTAATAGGTAGCAATTTGCTGAAGCAATTACAGGCAAAGATTAATATGGAAAATCAGATATTACATTTAAAAAATACTGATATTCCTATCATATATTCACCGCCTATGAGAGAGATATATAATCTACCATCTCGTAGTGAACTTAGAGTAAGACTCCCAGTCAACTTACTGAACGGGGAAGCTGTGTTAGATTTTAAGCAATTTACGGAAGGGATTCGAATGCCCGCCGCATTAGTTACGTGTATTGAAGGCTATGCAACAACTGTTATTCAGAATTATAGCCATGAAAATAGAAAATTAGTAGTTACGGGACCTTTTCAAGTGGAACCATACATACAGGACCCATCTGTTAGTGTTAATTTCATAGATAATAATATAGAAGTGGACAGCTTGCTAACAAAGAATTTAGACAAATTACAGTTAGATCATATGAATTCAGAAGAACGAACGGTTATTGAGGGACTTTGTAAAGAATACAAAGATATATTTTATTGTGAAAATATTCCGTTAACCTTCACAAATCAGGTTAAACATAGAATAAGAACAAAAAATGAAGACCCAATAAACATTAAGGCACATAGATTGCCACCTATTCAAACAAAAGAGATCAGTAGTCAAGTCGAGAAAATGTTAAGGGATAACATTATCCAGGAATCTCATTCCCCCTGGAGTGCTCCCGTACATTTAGTGCCGAAAAAATTAGACGCGTCAGGCCAACAAAAATGGAGGATGGTAGTTGACTATAGACGGCTCAATGAAATCACAATTGATGATAAATACCCTTTGCCCAACATTAACGATTTATTTGACATGCTAGGTAATAGTACATACTTTACAACTCTCGACTTAGCTAGCGGGTACCATCAATTAGAGGTTCAGGAGAAAGATAGAGCTAAAACTGCGTTTAGCACACCTTCAGGTCATTATGAATTTAACAGAATGCCGTTTGGGTTAAAGACCGCACCCGCAACTTTTCAGCGAGCGATGGATAACGTCTTACGAGGCCTTCAAGGCTTACATTGCTTAATATATCTCGATGACGTCATTATTTTTTCTAAAAGCTTGCCTGAACATGTAGAAAAACTTAGAGCAGTTTTTGACCGCTTCCGTCAAACAAATTTAAAAGTTCAATTAGATAAGTCTCATTTTCTTAGAAAGGAAGTACTCTACCTAGGGCATACTATTACAAGTGAAGGTTTGAAACCAAATAATGATAAAATAGACGCTATTCTTAGGTATCCTATACCGGAAACGGTTACACAGATTAAAAGCTTTTTAGGACTAATCGGTTATTATAGGAAATTTATCAAAGATTTTGCCAAAATAACTAGACCATTAACAGCTTGTTTAAAGAAAGGTCGCAAAATTGTAATTAATGGGGAATATAAAGAATGTTTTGAGACATGTAAAAAGCTTTTAACAAATGCACCTTTGTTACAATTTCCTGACTTTAGTAAAACTTTTATTTTAACCACGGATGCATCCAATTTTGCGATCGGGGCTGTATTGTCACAAGGAACGATAGGCTCAGATAAGCCTGTAGCCTATGCTAGTAGAACCTTGAGCGACACAGAAGTAAAATATAGCACTATCGAGAAGGAACTTTTAGCCATAATATGGGCAGTTAAGCACTTTCGACCGTATTTGTATGGTAATAAGTTTACCATATTTACAGACCATAGACCATTAGCTTGGCTGTATTCATTGAAAGAGCCCAATAGTAAACTCACGCGATGGCGGTTAAGGTTAGAAGAATACGATTTCGAAATAAAATATAAGAAAGGCCCTCAAAACACGAATGCAGATGCTTTATCTAGGATTAAGATTAATGCAATTGACGACGATTTAGATTCAATATTCGTAAATATAGGAGATAGGCAGGAACGTATACAAAAAATTATAGAAAACGAATTGCAAGACCTCGAAACTCCAATAGAAACGATAGAACTTTCGGATTCTGATGATGGGGTCACTGCCAACTCAGTTTCAAATAGAGAACACGAAGGCATTCCTAGTTTAAACGAAGCTGTCGATACAAAACAGATTTTAATTCATTCATGGTTTAAAAATAAATTAGACGTAAAAGATATTTCAAATAATAAACAAAAAATTCTCGAAGTTCACTTACCGACAAATAACGATATATTAGTTAAAGACTTTTTGAAAGAGTATATTGATCCAAAACATAAGTACTTTATATACTTCGAACACACATCTTTTAGAAAAACTTTTTCAAACATGGTAATTAAGTTATTTAAAAAGGATTCAGTTAAGTTAACCGAGTGTACAGAAAGAGTTATAAATTTGACAGGATCTGAAGAAGATCAAAAAGAAGTTATTTTAAAATACCACGACGGGAAAACATGCCATAGAGGTATTAAAGAAACTTTAACCAAACTTAAAAGACATTATTGGTGGGCAAACATGAAAGAGACAGTCACGGCAATCATAAATGCTTGCGAAACATGTAAACGCATGAAATATGATAGAAAGCCGATTAAACCCCACATTCAGTTAACACAAACCCAGGATGCCCCTTTTCAGGAAGCTTTTATGGATTTATTATATATTGAAGGGAAATATTATTTAACTATAGTGGATGCATTTAGTAAGATAGCACAAGCCATAGAGGTACCGAATAGGAGTACACCAGAGATAGTTAGGGCATTGATTAAATATTTCAGCATGTATGGTCTGCCTAGGAAAATTAGTTGCGATTCCGGTACAGAATTCAACAATACTTTGATTAAAGAAATGTTAAGCTTTTACAAAATTGAACTTCATATTGGGACGCCAAATAATCCCAGTTCAATGGCAATAGTAGAAAGGTTTCATTCTACCATTATTGAGATTTATCGTATAGCAAAATACGATAAAAGCGATTTAGATGCAGCATCAGTTATGACTTATGCCATCATGGCTTATAACAACACCATACATTCAGCAACAGATTTTACGCCTTTTGAACTAGTATTTGGCCACACTTATTCCGATAATGTATTTAACGTGGATAGAGAGAAGAACTTAACTCAGAAATTATTGTTAGATCATAGAAAACGCCTTAAAATACTCTATGAATTCATAACAGAAAAATTAGAATGAGATAAAATTAAAATAATTAATAAAAAAGGTGGCGAAACGACACCGGTACTCGAACCAGACGATAATATTTACATGAAAGACACTAGGACTAGAAAAGCTAAAGAAAAACCTCGATATGAAAAAGCGAAAGTAATAGGTGAAGTTGAAAGAAATATAGTCCCAGTAGAAGTAAAGAAAAGGAAAACTAGAGTAGCCTTAAAAAATGTAAAACGTCCTCCACAGATCGTGCCTGGTACTTCTGGTACTAGTGGTGCCAACACTCACGCTGGACCTCCAAAACCTCGGTCAGAATCCGGGGATAGCAGCGATAAAGCGGGGAGTAGCAGTGAAGAGGAATAGTTATTGGACAATATACAAAAGTGTAGATTTAGAATCATTACACTTACAAATAGATAATAATATTCGGGATTTTATTAACTTGAAAATTAAAATTAAGGAAAATAGTCTTAGTAACGAAACTATAGGAATAGAAAGCCAAATAGAATATCTTATTAAACTAACTAAGGATAGATTCTTTCAAATCTTACCTTTCCATTATAGAAATAAAAGAGCTCTGTTTAATCCATTAGGCTCACTTGTAAAAGCTATCACAGGAAATTTAGATGAAGACGATGCAATTAAATATGATAGAGAAATCCAAATGATACAGAACAAAGAGCATGTGGTCGAACGTAAAGTATCATCAATGCAAAAAGCTTTTGATAAATTAGTAAATGACTCTGAAATAATAAATTCAAATATTAAAAACTTGGGTTTACATACCAATGAAATGGAAAAATTAGTTGAACATGAGTTCAGGTTTAACAAACTTTTCCAAATATTAAATACTATGTATCAAATTTTAAATAACTTTCGGACCTGTTACGAAAACATACAAGAGATTGAAACGGCAATAGCCTTTAGCAAACTGAATACATTGCACCAATCCATTATAAATAGTACAGAATTATATAATACGTTAGAAGTCATTGCTAAACATGCTAGAACAATATACCCAGTAAGCAAACATAATTTAATAAAATTAGAACGTAATATCATACTTAAATCATATATAAATAACAACAAGTTAGTTTTTGTTTTAGAAGTTCCCCTAATAAATAACGAAACATATAATTATTACAAGGTTATACCCATCCCTATATTCCATTCTCCAAATACCTTTACAATAATACCCAAATATCCTTACCTGATGGTGAATAGATTGAAATACATGCCCGTGGTAAGCCCATGTACTGAGATTGAAAATGGAAAATTTCTTTGCGCTGAAACTAATTTAGCCCAGTTTCCAACCGAGACCTGCATTGAACAAATAATGCTGATGAAGAACAACTACAAAAACTGCATACAGAACCATATTGAAATAGAAAAAACTAAGATACAGAAACTAACCGACAACCAATGGTTGGTTTACTCAGAGGAAAATCTCATCATCACCGAGAATTGCAATACAGAAATCCTGAAGTACACTATTCTTGGGACCTACATCGTGACACCTGGCCAACAATGCGAGACACAAATAGGCGAAGTCATCGTTGCCGCCACCACAAACACTACAGTTTCCAGTCTCCAGCTGCCATTGATCCAGATGCCAGACCTACAACAGGACATTCAGAGAAGATCAAAGAAAGTGGATTTAAGAAATGTGGACTTCAGTGATGTGAAAGAAGTGTTACAAAGTGCAAAATTTAGTGAAATAGACGATACGACACAAACAGTGACAATAGAAATTAGTATATGGACCATCTTAGAGTATGTGGTTATTGTAATAGCAATAGTTATCTTTATAATGTATAAATTTCAGTTCATAAACTTTTGTCGAAATTCTCCGAAACCATCTGCGACACCTTCGGATAATTTCTCTCTTAGGGAGGGAGGAGTTAAGGAACCCCAACCTACCAATATTAGCTTTGTCAGACAATAAGTATTTACTAGATTATTATTTCCCAATTTCCCCACTGCGCGATCAGCATTTATAATTATCTAGAACATGCGTCAATCTGATCACGCTGTGCATGTACTACGTTAGCAATTAAGTTAGTATATAAGATCAATATTTTGTTAGATTTAATTAATTACTGTTTCGCTGTAACTCTGTCGGAATAAAGTTATTTTTAAATACTTCCGTTGTCGCTTACTTAATTCGCGCCTGTTTGCGAGAGCTGTACTCAATAATTCCGCAGGTTGATTGACTAATGCAATAGGTACTATGAGTATACCTTCCTTACCTACTGTTTTTAAGTATGGCTTTTTTTATGCGAGTGTCAATCTCATACGGTTCAAAAAAATTGTTTTATTAAAAAAAAAAACATTTTTTTATTCAATTCATACTGACCACGATCATAAATGTATACCATTCGTTAACATTTATTTCCGAAATACACGTTAAATCAATCACCTTGTTAATTCAATTCAATATTTCATAATCCGTCCACATAAACAGAATACGGATATTCCATAAGTGAGTGGACGGAGAAGTGTGAACTTTTTAATTTACGCCTCGACAAGTGTGGCGGTTTGACAGATGAACTTTTTTTTTTCTTTTTCTTTTTAACGCCAAGAAAAAGTTTTGCAGACATGTTAATGGCAATAAAGTGACTGACACCCGTATTGGGTATTATTTTTACGCTTTTAAAAAGTGGAGAGTTTGTCATTTGTTTTGGCTTTTCTCTTCCATGAAGGCTTTTGCGTCGTTGACGTAAAATTGATGTTCTCTTTTTTTATTTTTTTGATAAGGCATTTTAAATCATACATTTAGATAAGATGTCTACCTTAAACCTTAAACATACCTATGTACATTATAGACATAATGTAGGTATGTTTCCAACCTTTTTATTTTGCTGATTATAATGAACAATAATATTTCTTTTTCATAGTTTATGGGTAACTTCGTCCTTTTCAACTAAACATTTAAAAAAACATACTTTATATCGGTCCATTATTTTTAGTTACAAATGTCTTAAAACTATGTTAGTATTGCATAATTTAAAAAACTCAAATTTTAAAAACATTCATGTCAAACACATTGTGTCATCTCGTCACATGAAGCTGGATGAATCTTCCTGCACTGCAGGCTCTGGTCTCACAGAGATCATCCTTAAGATTCCGTTGGCGCTTCCCCAAATCCGACGCATTAGAGAAGCTATTTTTTTACGCATAAAGGCAGACAGGCGCGACGCGACACTGGTAGAACAATTTCCGAGAAGTTTTCATAGAAATTGTACCATCAGAGTCGCATTGCGCCTGTCTGCGGGAGCCATAGTGACTTAAAGTCACACATTAACTCGCATTAAAAAAAAAACTCTTAAGTACCTAATAAAACATAATTTAATTTGCCATCAAAATTACAGTCTGAAACTATAAATATAATTATAAAACGCTAGCGTTAAAATAATTTTATAGCCTTTATGTAAAGGCTAATAAATAACGGTTTACATGGGAACTGTCCCGAGGTTCAGCAAGCGGTTAGTTGATAATTACCATAATGAAACACGTAATCCGCTAAACCTTAATTATGGGGTTAGGTTAAATATTGTTCCGTTTAATTAACTGTTTAGTGTAGCGTGCCGTATCTGTGTGTTTAACTTATCTATGATGTAATCATAGTTATTGTTAATTGTGTGCAACTTAAACACATAATTAGTATAAACGAGAATTTGATTTGGTTTTGAGTTTACTCTTGTAAGCCATTTAAAAATCCATATTTTGTATAACATACTGTTCTTATCATAAGTAGATAGTGTCAATTTATTGCGAGTACCTGGGCGGGTGAAAATAGGTACAGAGAAAACGAATTCTCCCAGATATGAGACCTAGCTAGATCGATTTTCACCCTCTCAAACCCCTAAGTATATTGCAACTTTCATCGAAATCGTTAGAGCGGTTTTCGAGAACGTGATTACAAATATATAAATACAAATATTGGTAATTTAATAGTATAAGATTTGCAGCAAAATAGCTCAATTTTAAGAACATTGTTGCGGTGTAATTTTTTATATGAGTTTAGGCCCTATTAATGGGTCCGTTCGTTTTGCCCGCAATTTCTATTGCCCCCGTCCGTTAGGTGGCAAATCAATGTCAAAACATTAGGATCATAATTATAGTTATTACATGGTGTATCTTCATCATCATCGATGATCCTCGCATCATAACAGATTCATAACGGCTTCCAGCTTCACGAGAAGAGCTCAGTGTATGGATTAATCAATTAGGGACTGAGTGACCAGGGTGTGCCGAATGCATCAATTAACAAATGTATTTGCCCTTATTTCATCTCGTTTCGCTCTTTCTATACTAAACATATTCGCAAACCCATGACAAAGCTAATTACAATCTAAATGATTACAATAGCACATTCCACGACATGTTAATATTGTTGCCTTTGAATGCTGCTACCAACACGGATCAATGTACGCTGGCCGCATATATATGAAATGTAATCAGCATTGGAATGCCCGATAGTCAGAAATATATTATGAATTGTATGATCTCACCCTGTACGGATTTTCCCTGAGAATCCAGAGGGAGTTTATTTGCATGATAACTACTAGTTTTCGTTGCAGTTACTTTACTCGAAATGGTGAAGGAAAACATTGTGAGGAAACCGGCATGTCCTAGAACTCAAAATTCGATGACATGTGACATCCACCAATCCGCACCGGGCCCGTGTCGTGGATTACGGCCTGTGCCTTCTCGCAGGGAGGAGGCCTCTGACCCAGCAGTGGTAACGTTTTATAGGCTGATTATTGTTTAGTTTTGGTTGATGCAATTTGTTTTAGTGCACCCTATTTGTTGAGGTTCCTTCCATTAAGGGGCCGTGCGCGAAATCGACTGATTTTGATCAATTTTGTTCATTAGTTGTGAGAAAGGGAAACAGAATTTAAACGAAATTATTTGTGATTTGAAAAGTAGAATTCTTTGTCTTGTACATAGCGGAAAGGGATTTTTCAAATAAATTTAGGTTTCATGGAAAATCACTCAAATTCGCAACAAGTTTTCCAAAAATTGACGCGATACTGACGTTTGATCGTTTCGTTAGAAGAAACTACTTTTGATTTTGAAAATTAAAAAATATTTTTGACATCATTATATAGTCTATTTGTACATAGCGGAACCACTTTTTTCAACTTCCATACAAAATATAGCAGAAAAATAAATGTTGAAATAACCATTTTTTTAAACCCTGTCAGTAATGTATTTTTCCTATTAGCAAACCACATCAAAACATTTAAAAGTCACACATTAGTCTTCAGCTATCCTTGAAATAAAATTATTTTTTTTTGCTTATGATTATACTATATCTTGATTAAGTAAATCAAAGGCGAAATAAACCATATTTTCGAGAGCGCAAAGGCCTCTGAAATAAAACATGAATTATATATAGCTACCAATACCTAGTGACCATTGTCCATTTTCTTTGATGAACTTACTGTAATACGTATCACTCCAACCGTTTCAATTTCATTCCAATCCTTTACTGGATTATGTTAAATTATCCTGACACTCTAAAACAGCACGTGTAATATTACACCTGTCTTTTTGCTTGAATTTATATTTTATGTATAAATTCTTTTCAGCAAAAGTTGAGTGACGAACGTCAGGGGTGTCAGAAAGCAATTTCGGAACTTGGTATTGTTTAATTCATTTTCTAAATCCTTCGAAAATCCTCTAACAAATTAGCAACATCAAAGGACTACCTTTCAAACATCAACGCTTTCGCATCATCCGTATCGAGTTGAGCACCTTGTTTGAAAAGGAACCCGTTTAAAAAGGACCTCCCGACATCAGTTTCGGTGCTCCTTCCATCAAAACTGCCTAAATTCGTACCTTTCGTACCTTAATTAACAATGGCGGCTATTCACAGCGTAAACTTCACAAAGGTACGTTAGACAAAAGCGTTTGACAATAATCCTATCAAAGGGCAACGGAACAATACGCTGACCTATTCTGGACAGTCTTAACAGTTCATCTGACGCTATTGTCCTGTTTTTGTGAGCAAATTATTTGAAATAACTTATTGTTTTGTTAGTGAATCAGAAAGCGGTAATATTAGTTGGGAATTTTAGAGGTTTTTTTCAGTAAGACGAAATAGACTCTGGCTACGCTAAGTCTGCAATGAAATAAATGGGCAACCCCAAAATGTTATATAAATGGTATAAATTTACACCAGTCAGTTATGTCAATTTCGGGGTTGTAAGTAGATCTAATGATTTTGATATTTGCATAATACATATACTATGTCATGCCTATGCTCTACCCCCATACGATGAAAAAACTGTATTAAATCTACACAGCATCGTGTTAAAGTGACTATTCTTTACCAGGAATAAATCAGAATATAAAGAAAGTAACCTATCAAAAATAAAAAGACAAACAAAGTATCAAATTATTTTTTCTTACGACAGGATGGTGTTGCCGTCTATAGATTTTCAAATTCCACCGTTTTTTTACTTATGCGGACTTAACGTGGCCAGACTCTAGGAGCATGATGTTTTGATAACTAATGAATAATGATGCATTAAATAAAGTACTGTTTAGAAATTCCTTAAAATATACCGTTTTATCATAATGGCTTACACAACGCATCGCTGTTGGCTGATATTTTCAGCCAAAAAGCTCGATTCTAATCTAATAAGGTTTTTTTTAAATCCCAAAATAAAGGTTACTACCCTTGCGAAATTTTCTATGAAGCGACAGCATAACGGATTAATATTAAAATCGTTTCGTTCTAAATTTGATTACGGCTGAACATATTACCATTCTTAAAAATAAATAAAAACAAAAGCCACCGATCACTTTGCCCCGACGACAGCAAAAAAGGGCTCCCGTATTTTTACTGGGAACTTTTCATACCTACCTCTTTGTCAGCATCTAAAGTTACCGCATATTTGTGACAAATTAAATTTTACTGGAAACGTGACGTGAAGCTGACGCAGACGGGGAAGGTAATAAAATATCTTAAAATGATACAGAATGGAAACAATGCGATGGTTACAATTTCACCCGACCACGAGTTTTGCCTGCACCAGCTATTACTTTTTCGTGCTTATTCTTTTTCAGAATAAAATGAGGTTTTCTGTGCCAGCGAAATTCTGTAAATTGTTGTTTCGGGGCTGCTTGTCATCGTATGCAAAATATATAGAAGTAAACTGTTGGAAAAGTGCTGCTTCAGGATAAACTGGAAAACTATACTTAATATTTTTAAATTTTAGTTGATTTTTTATCATTTTCAAATACAATTGTGTCAGCAGTAAGCTTTAATTATATGAAGCAGACGCTGTTTCCTTATTCTACCATCTAAGTACTGCAGGTACAATATATCTAACATTGCATTCAATATTACAAGTCATGTGCCATTGCTAAAGCGTACCACAGGACATGATAGATTAGTGCGTTCCAAGGTAATTTAAATGTACTCTGAGATGCAGTCTCACGGATTTATGTATGTATCTCTAACTGCCAGACTCGGCAGAAGGGATCTATGGCTTCGCTTTGTTTTATGTACAGCGTCCGTCAGGGTTTTATGAGCAATAGAATCATCCATGACAGTTTCGTGGTACTAAGAGGTACAGATTTTGCAGAGAACTTCAAGCTTATAAAGTTTCCTGATATTTAAAGGTAGCTTGATCCGACGATTTCTCAACATCCTTACTCAATTTTACTACTAGAGCTAAACAAATTCGGCGACACGTTGATTTTTCTACCACATTCTGACGGCATGTAAAAATCATAGCGCTTCCCTTGTAGAGTAGAAAATAAATAAAATAGACGTTACGATACAAAAGTCGCGGTACGCCAGTGCGGTCCAATCCAATTTGCGGCGGATTCGACCAGATATTACCGGTTTGCGCCGAAATGTATGGAATAGAAGTAGGAATGGCTCATACGACATTCCCAGATTTTTTCTGAATAAATGTCAAGCCTATTACGGATTTAACAAAGAAGAAATAAAACTAAGCACCTTATTATCTTTGCAAAACTGTATGACATAACGAAAACTATTTCATTTCTCTGAAACACAGAAAAAGTAGTAACATGAAAGTACCGCAGTATCTTTTTATTTTCGTGTTAGTCATAAAGAATTCATTCTTTCAAAAAGACTAGCCAGACAGAATAACTTAAACTCCAAATCATATAAAATTCTAGCCTCGACATGTTTTTGAACACTATAATATCCTGAAACCTCTAAACTTCAAAATATACTTCTATCTTAGCGTGTTTGTACTAAATTCAATAAAACATTCTCTGACCACGAAAAATAGAAAATAAAGGACAGTACACAACGCATGACGAAACAAAGTTTACGGCTGTCGTAGATAATTCAGAGACCCGGCTCATAAGGTTTAGTGTCACGGGACGGTTTATTGGCGTGCTGAAGCAATATGGGTTTCCATTACTGTAATAGATACTGTGGAATAACATACCAGTATATTTTTATGCCTACGCCTGTTTTGGCATTACAATAAAGCATTTTCTTTCTATCTACATCTATGTTTGTTTAGTCAACATTTTGATATCGTATTTTTATTATTTATTAGCTGCGTCCCGCGATTTCACCCCCATAACTCCCATGATCCCGTGGGAATATCGGGATAAAAGTATCTTGTGTCCTAACCCAGGTCATGGTTTACCCATCTGCTAAATTTCATCCAAAATGTTCAGGCGTATTAGCGTGAAAGCGTAACAAATAAACAAACAAAATTAATTTCGCATTTATAATACTTATTAATTAAGATTATTATATAAAAAAATAAAAATGTTGTATATTATTTTATAAAAAAAAAAAACACTTTATTTCATTTATTGGATTAATTATATCGGAAAGCCAGAAATTCTATAAAAAGTCGGGCTAATTTAAATGTTTTCTTAATCCTTTAATTGGAAAACCAACCTTAAGTTCATAACAAGTTTTCTTTTTGCTAAGGTTTTTTGAACATAAGCTATGATCAACAAACCTTAGCAAAATACTTAAAATGAATACTTAAATATATTTCGTATCTATCACCAAAGAAATTCAAAAGTACTAAAACCATTTTCTCTTTTTTACAGGTAAAGCAGTTTTTAAGTACTTACTTAAACAATGAAGAACCTAATCAACATAACGGTAAATACTGCGAAGATTACAAACAACCAACTGAATAATAACTGAAGGCAAACCATTTAGGCAAAAAACTCCGCCGTACTCAAAACTTTCACGAAAAGTTTTCTTCTTTTCTGGCCAAATGTGACACGAACGCTACTTGATTTATTGCGGGTTTTCAATTACTGCTGATCTTACTCACAAACCTAACTTAATCTAGAAGCTATTGATGTAAAACACTGCATTCATCCCTTTGAATCAGGAAGGTTGCAAACTAATTACACTTAAGAGGGGTTGTAAGAGGTCCGTCGTAATGCGACAACCCCACAATGTGCCTTCAGCCTTACCTACAATGTGTCCGTGAGTGAAATTGTGGTCGACCATCAAACGGGTAACGCTTTGTCTGTGAACATAGTTACTCGATTTGGGAGCTAATGATTGGGATTCGGCGGCTGTTCTATCGCATTTATGTTTTGTGAGCAAACAATTTTGATAATTTGAATTTCGTCGGATACCAAAACAACATGTGTCTGTGTCTATTTAATCTGGTTGCGTGTAGTTGAATAGTGATACCTCTTAATTATACCACGAAATGAATATTTAGAGGACGATTTTCAGCTATTGAATGATGGATGAGTCACGAACACTATAAAACATAATTAACTGTCACCTCGTTAATCAAAGACACCAAAGATTCTGTTCTTGATAAAACATCATATTAAATTATCTGTACAATTTACAAACTAAAATACACTGTCAAAGACCACAACTGATACATTGAAACTTTCTCGTTCAATTAATAAAGCTCCTTTTACTCTCAGACAGTTCTACCCGAAACGAAGCTCCATCTTCAGAGATAAAATAGGAAGTATAGGAACAATAATAGCCCTCTTGCACATCGTTTTAAAAACAAACACTTTAGCTAGCTAGGAGTTTTCGACAGGAACAAATGAAGTGCGACTTCCAACTGAAGGCAGACATTGAAACATAAGTCGTGTACCAGACGAGAATAATTGTGTGCAAAACGAAGATTTATCACTGTTTAGTTTTGTTCTTAGTTAGTTCCTGTGTTTTATAAATGATGCTGCATGCTGCATTAGTGCTTAAAAACTTAGTAGTTGGACTAGTCCCAAGTACTAGTCCAGCTACTAAAGTTAGATAGTATTGAAAATACGATGTAGGGAGCTTTAAAGAATACGTTTTTAATTCTAATTTTGATAATTATCTGGGAACTTAGGTAATTAAAGAAACTTTTAATCAGTTCTTCCTTAGATTTGGTTCCAACTAAGCCGGTTTCATTACCAAAACAAACACATAACACAAACAAATCTCACGATCACATTTACACCTTATACATAAACATTAAACCAAATTAATATGCATTACAAAGAAATCTCGTCCAATTATAGACCCTTGAGGGACGCCAAACATTATCGCATAAAGGTAGACTGATGCGGTCGGGACAGTCAACGAAACTATCATAGATTGAACCCCTGTCAACTAATTTGTATTTGCAAATGGAACTAAAAGCTGGCATTAGCATTGGTAAGTGGCTCAAGAGGAGGCGGGCTTTAGAAAGCCATTTTCAATGCTATTTGATTCGATATTCAGGATTAATTATGTTATAGGTTTGAATTTCGATAAGTAAAGATCAGTTTCAACTGAAGATTGTATCTGTATGTGCGAACTTGTTCATTAATGTTTCTGATCGCATAATAGGTAGGCAGGTTATTTCGAATTTAAAGCAAAGCTTTTGATGTTGTAATAATTCATGTTCATCCTCCACAAAAACCGCGACATCGAACGCATCAATAAGGAACAACTCTGTCAATACCAAATATTGCCCTTTTTCTGCTAAAAACTCTTTATTTTCCTTGCGCACACATTTTAATCCAATTCGCCATCAAAAATTCTCTTTGACGCGCTATCGCTGGGTATTGGGCAAATGTAGGGAAAAACTTTTTTTTTATTTTATTATCACACAAAGGTGCGTCGGGCCTAAATTAAACAAGTTGCGCGATCGACGGAGCTGTTGATAGTCGAAAGTAAACACTACAGTTCAGAGATTAAAATTCAAAATTGCAGAGCAAAGAGCCGGCCGTTTTACATTTAACAAAGTCCCTGAATATCAATATTTTGTAAAGGGTTAAAACGGTTACGTTATTTGCATGGTTGAATTCAATGATGTACTCATGCTTTTGTTGGTTTTAATTTTAAGTTTTTTGGAAACTTTTTAACGAAAATCAATTTAAGGAAGGTTTTACAAAGGTTCGTTTCCTGTTTACTACATAATAATAAAATGTTGTTTAATTAATAAGCATATTATTTGCTCTAAATTCCAAAGCAATACTCCAATGGGAAATAATTTATTTTATACTCCTACATTAGTGTACAGAAATTTATTATTTATGTTAACCTCCAAAGGTTCATGAATAACCAAAGTCCTTTGAAACGGTTTTCCTTATCAAATTCAAGGACCAACGCTTTTTCTCTTTTTTTGTTTGATCTCGAGCAATGACGTCATATTTATTTAAATAAAAAATTGGCATTACCTCCAGTACTGTTTTCCTACGATCTTGCCTTTACTGCGTAATAATTATTATTTTTACAATTCCATCCTTCTAACGTTTGAATATTTTAAAAAAGAAGGTCATTTTGTTGGAGATATGGCCTCTGAATATCAGTCCTTGAGATGTTCCCTGCTAGAAACACGGAATAAGCCTGCTTACTTATGTATAGTGTGTTGCCAAACTGTTGCTATCTTGAATTCGTGGCTTCATTAGCTCCTGGCTTAACCCACTATCGATTTTTCATGAGATCGTGTGTTAGGACTTATTTAGATGCAAAGACCGCTATGACTTGTCTTTATTAGGAAAGGAACATTTAAGGATAATAAAATCCTTGTTTGTAGAGGCTGCAGAATGTCAATTGACCTTTCTGAGCACTTACTTATTTAACTCCAAAACAAAAGAAAACGATCGCTTTTTCATTTTATTGTTGGACATTAATAACATGAAAACGCATTAATTCAAGTCTGTGGATCAAATATACGCGGCGGGCTTACAATGCCCTGCGTGTTCAGTACAACGACGCTTTGGGGGCAGTGTTGAGAAAACCCCGGTACTGCAGTGCTTCCGCAATGTTTGCGCAGGCATCCATTGTTGACTTCTTTGCCATCATAAGGAAAAGAACAGCATCGATGATGAGCAGGGTCCGTGGTAGCACCAACACTGTCCTCAGGACATTAGTGTGCAAGATCGACAGTCCTTTTACTGTATACTGGGTAGGTGTGTACACCTGCACAGAAATAGGAAATAGGGTTATTGTGTAACTTGTCCTATTAACTAACAAATTACTAACACCTTTTATTTGTATTTTTTGTGTACTACTAACAACCCTTACTAATGCTAGCTTTGTAGAAAATATGGACTGTATTGTACGTCTGAAATAAAGATATTGAATAAAATTAATTGCTAATGGTAGAGAAGAAGAATCATACTGTGTATCTCAAAACTTCTTGACAAACAACAGTATTTTAAGCATGTTGTGACGTCATAATAAAACGCCATGTTACCTAAGCACCTTACATTTATATCCCAGGAAATATACGGCAACATATTAAAACATTCTCTTAAATAAGTCGCTACTTCGCTAGCTATTTCTATTTTAACATTCTCCACGTTTTCATTTACAAAGCCTCTCAGCAGAAATTGTTCCATGAAATTATCCGAAAAATTCTCAACATTACAATCTTTACAAAAATTCTCTACAGCTATTCTTTGTATCTAATACTTGTACTCTTTTACCACGTTCGTGGAAGCGGGCATGTTTTGCATTATTCTTATGTACAAAGCCTTTTAATGTCAATATGTGTTCGGTAAAATCTGAATTTTCCTTTCATACTCTTTTGAGGTCTATCCCGCTGCATCGTCAGGATGTGTGTCGGAATAGCTCCGTGATTAAATATTCCGATGTTTACGCTTTTTGCGGATGATGATAAACTGGTAATAATATTTTGTAAGGAATATTTTATAAGCTTTATGGAATAAAACGATAAGGGGTTTAATATTAGACTGGAGAAAGTTTGACAAGGAGTACAAAGAATATGAAATTACCTACTGATCTGTTTAATGAAGCTGTATACAATGTACATTGTCACATTTGTCCACATAAAGAGATTGAACTTATCTAATGAATCGAGCCAATCAATTTTAGTCTGCTACTGGATTAGTATTGATTCAAATCCCTCTGTAGCTCAAATGACATGTAAGACCAACTTTAAAAATGGTTTTCTACCATAACATAACATCACGCGTTTTTGCCCGAAGGGTTAGGCAAGTACCACCGGTACACCAACATTTTACCAGTTAAGTCCCATGGGCCGATCTTTTAATTGCCATCAACCGGGCCCAAATCCAGACTCCGGGCTGCTACCGAGAAATTCTCTATGGAAAACCCAATAACAAAATGTACACAAATTGTAGTAACAACGCCTATTCCAAGTAACGCAACAAAATAGCACATTAATGACAATACGCATCGAAATCACCGTTAAACACTACCACAAATAGCACCAATTTAAAAACTACGAAGAAAATAAAAGAGTGATGATGGAATTGTAGCGAGCGAAACATTTTAACATTCATAGCGGCTCCCTTCGGCTTGTTGATTACTGCTCTTGTTACCTCCCTTGTTAATTGTGCTAGTAATTAATTGTGTTGTCTTGTATTGTATGCTTACTGGAACTCAATAATGAAAGAATTAATCTGAGGGTTTATTGAAACGGACTAGATTTATTTAAAATTTTCGAAACAAAACCTACTTAAAAAACCGGAGCCGTCGCGGGACGCCTGGCAAATATGAAACATAGAAATTATTATGTACAGGTAATACGCATTAAAGGATAGTTTACCGACGCCGGCAACAACAACATCGGCGTTCGCGTTGGTTTGGCATGGGCACTTTTTACGGTCTGAACCGCCACTATGTTTTACTTCAATTAACCGACTTCAAAAAAGGAGGAGGTTTCTCAGTTCGACCGTATATATATATTTGTTTTTATGTGTGTTCGCGGATAACTTCGTCGTTCATGAACTGATTTTGATGATTCTTTTTTCTTTTTGTTGGAAAGGAGATATCTCAAGGGCATCGAGAAAAGCAATATTTTATAAAAGGTGATAAGCAGTTGAGATTAGGCTATTGTAAGTTATATAAAGTACAAACTACCCACTAAAAAGCGAGAAATAAAAACTTTTTTACAAAAAAAAAAAACAACCGACTTCCAAAAAAACACTACAAAGTGAGTCAAGTCGGTGGCAAATAACTAAAATGTGCTTTCCAAGAGCAACTGCACGAGTTACTATAAAAAAATACCCAAATCGCTATAGGTTTGCATTTGAAGAGTTCCCTCGATTTCTCCAGGATCCCATCATCAGATCCTGGTTTCCTTATTATGGTACCACCCTTGGGATATCTCCTTTCCAACAAAAAAATAATAATTAAAATCGGTTCATAACAAATGTGGTATAAGCCCCATTTTAAACCTTTAAAACAAATACTTAAAAAAAAACCCTGTTCTAAAATAACAGACTGCAGAAATAACTTTCATTAAAAATATTTCGAGCTGAATCGGGCCACTGAATGGCGGGATTAAAAATAATACGCCTTTCATATCTTCTCGTAATGCGGTGCTGAAATGCTCGTACTTACCGCCGTTTTCAGATTATGAAAAATGTTTTTCAGCTGAAAACTGGCTGTATCCTGTGCCTCTTGTATCGCAGGATATAAGTCCCTTTTTTAATATTCCGTTATAGAATTACCGTGTTTCCGGAATTAGGAATGCGGAGTGTTCCTATGATGTGTTGGGGTTAAAGTGAAAGAGATCCATTAATCGGTCTCTCTCTCTGGCACCAATGATTGCCCCGCATGGAAGTGCTAAAGGTTTTTTACGTGTGGTACCATTATCGTAACATTGTATCATCATGAACGCCACCTATCAAAATACCGCGTTGGACGCCAATCATAACCCTGTATTTTCATAATAATTTTCAATTTGTAGATGTAGCCTGGAATTCGCATTTTCCTCAACTAAACGAGTAATAGCCAGTAAATAATTCCCATGAACTATGCAACAGTTCATTTTTCTCATCGAAATATTCCGCCGGCCACTTGAAACTGAAACTCAATGTAAATTGTTTTGAAAGCTAACAGTACCGGCTGTCTGGCCGTTCGCGTTGTAGCCACGCTAATGATTTAAGTTTTTCAAGCTTTTTTTTTGGACCCTCTATCGTTCTGGAAGTTTTAAGGTCTGCTTCGGGTTTATGAACTTTATGATTAATTTAGAGATTGTTATTTTTATGCTGATTTCGGGATTAATTAAGAGAAGTCATTATTATAAATACAAGGTGATACCTATGCAACTAAACGGAACGAATCTATAGGGTTATTGGTTATATGTCGGCAATCCATTAAGGGGTTGTAGGAGAGGTCATTTACAATCAAATGACAAATGTCAACCTTTTTCGAGTAATTTATTATTTTAATTTCATTCATGTTTTAAAACATGAAATATCAAATTGCTCGAAACTGGTTGACATTTGCTTAGGGGTCAAAAGGGGTGATTTGGTAGCAAATGATTGGATTAGTAGAGAGTACCAATCCAATAAGCTTGTATAACTAAGTGATTTGTATTTCAATTTAAGACGCAGACATATGCCAGTGACCTTGAGTGGTTAGCTTGCGTGTTCTGTACTAAGCTCACGCAACGCGTCGTACGTCCAGCCAAGGAGGAGGCGGAACGCGTGAGGGAGAGGCAAAATTCGCGGCCTAGTGAGGCCGCGAATTAGCGCGCGGCGGTTAGGGGAGTGCCCCTAACCGCCGCAGGAGGAGACGCCCAGGGCGTCGGGAATCGCAAGCCGATTTCCGGCCACCGTAGGCGCGGGCTTGCGGACGGTGAGCAATAGGTAGCTCAACGTCCGATAAGGACCAGGTCCGGGTCGATGGCGCGTTGTGTTCCACGCGCGCCTAAAATAGATGTCAGCACAACTAAAGGGGTCCGCAAGGGCCAATGCCTGCTGCCGGGGTTGTGGGTTTGTCCGAAAGGGTAACCTTGGCTCCTGTCAACATACAGGCAACTGAAGGAACACGGGTGGGTTTTAGTCAGTAGGAGTCTGACACGCCCTTCCGCTACACTCAGAGCGGGAGAAGTTGTTTGATAATTTCCCACCCAAAAAAAAGGGTTCGAACCTACGATCTACAACGTGTAAGTCGTGGCCATACCCACTGAGCCACCACTGCTTTCTGAAACGCATCGGCCCTAACGGACCCCGTCAATTCTGCATTGACGGGGTCCGTTAGGGCCGATGCCTGCCGGGGGTGCGAAGAAAACCGAAAGGGAGATCGTGGCTCCCCGGCAACAGGGCAACCGAAGGAACACGGGTGGGTTTTAGTCAGTAAGAGTCTGACACGCCCTCCCGCTCCGCCCGTCGCCTTATATCAAGGCTTCTACGCATATGGTCAGTTAAAAGCCAGAGTCTTAATAAATACTAATTTTTTAAAATCAACATTAATAAAAGCTACCGTGTCAATAATTAACTTTCACTAAAACAAGTATAGATGGAATTCTAACGGAACACAACACAAAATAAAAAATATCTCAAGGCCTCAAACATTTGGCGTTGGCAACTGGTTTCGAAAACGCAAAAAAAAAAACATGATGGAACCCAAATCAGATATATTCAGTATAGGGAGCGTGATTTTCCTCACAATATGTGCGTTTACCTAACAAAGCCAATGTCTACCCACCCTTGTGCTCGCTCTGGTGGAAACTCACGGTGTGTCGCATTGCTATTTTTAATGGTTAAGGGCCGTGATTCGGTTATCGTGTTTTATTTTTCATGTAGGGAGAAAAACAGTATTGAATCAGCTGGTTGAGCTCCCACACGATTTGTTTGGTCGGAAGCTTTAGTTACAAGAAGAAGGTTAAATTTTTCATTGCAGTACTGATGGACCAATGAACTTGGGCCTCTCGAAATAACTTTAAGTGTTCACTGTACTAACTGTCATTAATTAGTAAATTTAAAAGCAAATAATAGTATTGCTTAGTTTTACTTAAAATTAACACTTAATTTGCCAGGGCTTTGCAAGTCAGGAACCTTACTAAAATGCTTGAACAAAATGTAACAGATTTGAAGAATTCGATTTGAGAACATTTTTTAATGCGCTAGGGTTTAGACTTGTAGATTAAGTCCTTGCTTTCAACCATCCAATTATAGCCAAACCAGCTATTGAGCATCTCCACAAACACGCTGTTTACTTCAGTAAATATTATAATCTTATTGGACCATCTATTTAATGTTCAAACGTGAATAGAGTCGATTGAAAGATGACAGAAGGGTGTGGTGTTGACGACAAGGTGGGGGCCACGAGACACGTGTACGCTACTACCAAGTTCACGACCCGCTCCTTCTCACAGCGAGGGTTGAAACCTGCAACCAAAACAGTTCAGTTTGATTATGTAGTACGCATCCCAAATCCTGACCACGTCGTTCGTTTAGAAACGTATTTTGATAATCTTGTAAAGTTTCAATCGCTTTTATCGAACTTAATTTTATCTTTGGGGGATGTCCTCCACAAGTGGCGGTTCATAGCGTTCCTCCGGCGCATTCTTAACAGTAAAACACGCTACCAGCCTTTTGACAAAGAAATAATTCTCAGAGTGAGCTAATAAACCTTATAAACGAAAAAGAAGAGTATAATCAAATGCACAATGAGTATATTCAACAGCACAAACGAGCTCCTTAAGTTCGGAGTTTAGCAAAACGATTATTGACAAATGTTTGCACTGACTGGACAGGTCCACTCAAATCTGTGTGGTTCTTTCCTCAAAAAACCATTTCAGACTAATCTACATGGTCCTCACATGATCTGACCAGGATTATGTCTGGACTTTAAAAGAGACTTTAACCGCTGAGTTTCTTTTGCCAATTCTTCTCAGGAGCGGTCGAATAGGAAATGTCGACTCCATTTGGCTTTTTTTTTTATGGCTTTTAAAGTCATTCCTATATCATATTTACGGCATAAACAATTTCATTTAATTTCAAACAAACTTGTTCGTTTAAAAAAACCTCGTAGAAATCTCCGCCGTTGTCTTAGCCCCAACATTATCTTTCCCGCGACGCTGAACGCAATTGATTCGATGCGTTCCGATAATAAACATGTCGTTTCATGTTCAATCGAACTGTGACTGTTAACGTGCCCAGTTATTTCCATTTCTTGTTTGCTATTATTTTTTGTAGAAGAGTTTTGCGTTAACGAGTTGCAGTCACTTTTGTAAACTCATGAGGATTGCCGAGAGAAGTGTAAACTTAAAACTATGAAACAACAGTGGTCACCCTTATAACTACATATTATACCCAAATGTCCTTTCTTTGGTATTGTTCGTCGAGTTGAGCTTCTTAAGTTCTGAGTTGAGTTCCACGATTATTGACAAATGCTTGCACTGACTGGACAGGTCCACTGAAATCGGTGTGGTTGTTTCCTCAAAAGACCATTTCAACAAAAATCTACATGGTGCTCATATGGCGCGACCAAGATTATGTCCGGACTTTAAAAGAGACTGCGACCTCTGAGTTTGTTTCGGCCTTTCTTCTCAGAGTAGTCTGATAGGAAACGCCGAACTCATCTAGCTAATTTTTTATATCTTTTTTAAATGACATGTTTATAGAATACACAAACACAAACAATAATAAATATTTAATTATTATATTGTTTACGTGAGTATATCGGTCACGCGTACCCATAAGATTTTCCCGTACCAAAAATCGCTCATCGCGTCTATATAAGTTTTCACTTCAAAAGTGCATGTTTGAAACTTGGGAGACAAAATTCAGCCTAGAACTCACATAAATTATCATCATCTTCGTTAATATACCCTACGATAAACCCCTGAATTGTACCCTTATCATAATCAGCATATAATGATCCCTCTGCTGGGACACAGGCCTCCGCTCTCCGAGAGGGAGTGGGTTGTAATCTACCACGTGGGCCCAGTGTGGTTCTAGGACATGCCGGTTTCCTCACGATGTTTTCCTTCACCGTTTTGAGAGCAGTGGTGATGAAATTATTTACACAAAGTAAAGCGCCTGCAAGGGTTCGAACCCACGACACACCATTGGTACCCCTATCATATGTAGGTATTTTTGTCCTGGTGATATACGTTAGCTACATGAAAAATAGTTCGCCACTAATTGCACGAAAACTGATACAGCAGTTTTGTAGAAACTATCGATGAATCATATCACCCTCCGTATTATGATTGAGTGAACCCACAGACCTTACCATTCCTGCTACGTCATCAACCATAAATTAGTTTATGGCCATTTTACGGTACACGAACATTAAAACTAATTTTACGAGCGATTTCGGATTGTTAATAAAACACGAAGGAGGCTAATGAGTTTGTGGCTGAAATTATAGGGGTTGTAATATCAATGTTGAACCTGAAAATGTTTGCAAAAGTAACTTATTCTGGTATTTATATTCAAAGAAAAATTGTTACTGAGAATTACCTGATAGAAAAACTTTATAGTTAACACTTTAACTGCTCTATAATCAGCCTATATAATGTTCCCACTGCTGGGAATCAGGCCTCCTCTCGATGAGAGGGAACGGGCCGTAATCCACCACGCGGGCCCAGTGCGGTTGGTAGTTGTCACTTTTTATTTTTTTTATTTTTCTAGGACATGCTGGTTTCCTCACGATGTTTTCTTTCATCGTTTTGAGATCAGCGGTGATGAAATAAATTACACAAAGTAAAGCGCCTGTTCGACCCTAGTCTTCGCGCACATCTGGGAGTGGCGCGAGGAGGCGAAACGTCGGGGCTTAACTCCACTGCCGTGAGAAATCACGGCACAGCGGATAGAGCTCCAACGGGATCTCACTGCTGCATGGATAGTGCGATTATATAGTGCGAGTACACCACAATTGCGGCGAAAAGTCCCCTCTTTGAGAAGTGGCTAGAGGCGCCAGTCCTCGCCTTCCGTCTGACGCAGGTCCTCACCGGATTCGGTTTTTTCGGGAAGTTCCTATTCAGGATAAGGCGGGAGGAAACGCCCGGGTGTCACCATTGTTTGGATCGCCCGGAGGACATGGAGGAGCATACGGTGGAGGTCTGTCCGTCCGGCTTGGGCGGAGCGTCGCCGTGTCCTCGTGGAAGCAATCGGCGGCGGTGATCTCTCGCGTCCGGCTCTGTTCCAGGCCATGGTACGGAGCGAGAGGGCGTGGGAGGCCGTCACCTCCTTCTGCGAAACAGTAATTCTCACGAAGGAGGAGGCGGAACGCATGAAAAAGAGGCAAATTACGCTCCTTCACGCCCGTAACCGCCGCAGGAGACGCCCTAGGTGTCGGGAATCGCAGGCCGATTCCCGGCCACCGTAGGCGCAGCCTTGCGGACGGTGAGCAATGGGTAAGGCTCGACGTCCGGTAAGACTCAGGCCCGGGTCGACGGCGCATTATGTTCCACGCGCGCTTCAAAGAGATGTCAGCACAACTAAAGGCGTCCGCTAGGGCCAATGCCTACTGCCGGGGTTGTGGGTTTGTCCGAAAGGGTAACCGTGGCTCCTGGCAACATACAGGCAACTGAAGGAGCACGGGTAGGTTTTAGTCAGTACGAGTCTGACATGCCCTTCCGCTACGCTCAGAGCGGAAGAAGTTGTTTGATAATTTCCCACACAAAAAAAAGGGTTCGAACCTACGATCTACAAGTAAGTCGTGGCCATGCCCACTGAGCCACCACTGCCTTCTGAAACGCTCTACCTTCTCTAGAAAACGGAGAATATTCTAGCCATACTTGCCCTTTGTAGATTACAAGACCAAAAAGCGGTTAGTTGTACAAACCGGTTTTTTCAAAAATGCGGTTTAGTGAACTAGGTACAAGCAGTAGGAATTACATATTTTTGCAAATAAATTATTTGGTGCACCGTTTTCTGATTTATAAATTACAGAACATGACTTGCCTTCAAATTACCGTAATATCGCATTTACCAAAATTATTGTTAAGAAAACAAACAAACTTTACCTTTAATTAGTTCACGTAAACTGGTAACTCCGAAGTTGGGGGACGTAATTAAAGGGAACGGTTTTCATACAAAAAAATATTAAAGCAATTTTTACAACTCTCCAAGAGGGGTGATGTAAGAAAGGATTCCTTAATGATCACTTTGACATTAGGAAGAAGTAGATCGTACAATTCAAATAAAAGAAGCTTAATTTTGTTTTCCACCATGCATTGTTAAAAAAAATCCATATTACTCAAATACACCGACGAGCAATACGAAAAAGCCTCTAACTTATCATGAAATATTTCGGAAACGCCGCAAGAATAGCTTCTTGAAGTAAAAAAGCAACATTCCAAGTGTATTTATTGCTCGTCAGTTTAATATGGACAGTCGGGACCAACGGCTTAACGTGCTTTCCGATGCACGGAGGAGTCTCCGTATGTAAAGATGGTCACCCATCCACGGACCAACCCCGGCAAGCGTAGCTTAACCTATCAGATCGGTGCTGCTGTTATTACTTATCCACGACGATCCTATTTCTTCTTCTGTCTCAATGGGTGCTTTAAAAAGAATTTCTGACTTGAGGCTATCCTCAAGTCAGAAATTTTTCTGGAGCTATCTCCAGGAGCAGTACCTACCACCAGTATCTTCTAAATCTTTTGCCAAGCGTGCTATGACAATATTATCTGAAGTTTTAGTTAATTGTAATACATTTTTCCAGCTATGAACAATTTCGAGTTCATATGATTCACCTGCAAACAAAATGTTATCTACAATGGGGATTTGAGAGTTCTGCACCTCCTTGGTCCGCCATGAAAATTAATTAATACACAAGCCATAATTACTCCAATATCTTACCTTTACCCCATATCGTCAACGAAAACACCTTCCCTAACAACCCTGTTAAGAACCCCTTATTTTCTTAGAGCCTTTAGGCGGGTCAACATCAGGCACTTTAAGATTAGAGCATGTTTTGGGATTAAAAACCTTAATTCTATCACGTCATGGTTACATTTCTATTGCAACTCAAATGTTTTATAACTTTTTAATTAGTTTTGGTCGTCCAGATCCAGATATCTGTTCAAAGCACATTTGCTCAAAGTTTCAATAATGTGATGTATATTTTTTCATTTCACTCAAAAATTTTGTATGAACCCGCAACTTCTCTGTAACAAAAGTTAATATTATAATGAGGAACATAAAGCAAGGATTCCCTTAAATAGCTGCTGGGCACATTAAGCAAATATTATAAAATATTTAGCGTGGCTCCGGGCTTTTGTCCCGAGGTAAACAGCGAACAACCATTAGGAACCCCGTGTTTCGGGTGGTTACAGAAGGGTGATAAAACGGGGTGATTTTATTGTCTTACCCTTTAAGGTGTTTCTGGGTTGATTATTTAAAGGTGACACTTATGAAGGATTTTGATGCTTGCTCTTTTTTTCCGTCGCAGTTTGTGTAACGTTGTCTCGTTTTGGCATTTCGAACACACTGCTTTTTAGAGTGCTTGTAAATGGACTTCATATTAATTCAATTAATTTGGAAATATTTAGTTTAATAGGCGAAAATTAGTTGAGGTGTTACATCCAATGATGTTCTCTATAAATAGCCACGAGTGCATTTTAACACCGTCAATAGTTTAGATACACCACCAAAAGTCCTACACGGAACAAGTTTATGGCGTCCAGTTCCTGAACGAACGAAAATGGTCACGTGGAAGCTTCCGCCAGGTACAGATAAATCAACGCTAGCGAATCCAAAACGAATGATAGCAGTGATTTGTATCCAAAAAACAACACAAAAATTCAAACTTTGAATCATTTGAAATAGGGATTTGAATTTCTAGTTACAGTTTCAAAATCCTGATTCTAACGCAGCATGCTACTCGCCTAACAGGATGTTGGCAACTCTCAACAAACTCTGCCAGTTTACAATTACAGGTGTTTTTGTTTGCCAAATGTTTAGCAAAGTTGTTGTTTTGTACCTCTTTGTTTCACTAGCGTTGAGAGATTGGTGTTAGCAAGGTGACAAAGTTCTCCGCCTTCCGGCAACTTCATATTTTGTTGTTTAGTTTGACTAAATATTGGGTGAGTTGGAATGTTTGATTTTAGGTGAGAAAATAGGTTGTTTAATTCAATTATTTTATTTATCAAGCGTATATCGAAACGATTCTCTCTGTGGTAGGATCAGTGAAAATTACACTGCTGCATAATGCATAACCAATTTCATCTTCATCATAATAAAATTCCAAAGTAGGGTCTCATCTCCTATCCCCACACAAAACTAGAATATTAAACCTTTATATTTAGCACCTAAACAATTTAAATCGACCATACGCGACCACAGCAAAACCCACATTAATAACCCAGTTAACGACTGTCCCCGTGCAAACAGAGCTTTAATATAAGTTTAGTATCCCGCAGAATATTGGGCGTCGCCTGCAATATCCTGTTTTACTGAATTTCCCGTTTATAGCTGAACGTAATTTTGGTACTTTGTACGTGGGACATCATGTTGTTTAATTTGTTATGAGTTGAAGTGGATAATTATGTAGTTTATTAATATTCAATACTTCGCCGTAAATTGACAGTCTTTGAGATGAGTAAGTAGAAAGTGGAGTGGAGTCGAAGTCCCGCACTTCTGAGGACATAAAAACGCCGGTGATGCCGCAATTGGGGTGGCAAACTCCTGGGCTCAACTTATTTAACATAATACATTTATTTACCATCGACTCGAAAAGAAGAGGAAGAAGATTGGAGTCGACATTACTGCCCAAGCGTTTGGTCTCGCACCGCATGAAATATGCGGACCTAACTGCCAACTTTTGGTTAATGCAGATGCACTAAAAAGTCGTTAACAATCATACTGTAAACCCTTGAAGCCACTCAAATTATTTCAACCTTAGCATTATATTGGAGTTATTACTCTCCCACATATAACATCACGCTAGTTTTCACCAAAGGGTTCGACAGAGGTGTTTCGCTATACCTAGCGTTTAAAGACAAAGTTTTCGCATAATATTTTAGTATCATACTGTTTTAAAAAGCCTCCTTTATAAAATAAAAAATCCATATTCATATTCATATCTTTATTTGCATCCAATTCCTAAACAGGTTGATCAGCTGAGCCACCACGAAGAATATAGTGTAGTCTCAGATCAAATAAAAACCACGACAGAGCGCTGCGAACAATACAGTGAAGCATGCCAAAACTACACCTCCGCTCTGTGCATACACGCTCACACGCACACATTGACAATGACACTACAATCAAATTACACCTCACTAAGTGCACACGTTGACGAAACCGGCTTTACATCACTGTTGACAGCGCTACATAATGTCTTTGTTTTTTTATGTTCTGAGAGTGTAGTCTTTTGTCGAAAATGTTTGCTGATTTAAATGTTAGTAGACCTTTGCTAGCCGTACTAATATTTTATGGAAATAATTAACCCAGATATCACCATGCTCAAACTAATCCAAACTAAATTCATAATCGGCCTCTCAATGAACTATTTCTCCATAGCCCTCAACATTAGCTTGTTGATTTTCCCCACAATATTGAGTCTAGTATGCAATTTCCTATTTAAAGCACAATTTTGGTCCCAGCAAGGTGCACGCGTAAAACACCAACATTATAGTTTAATAAATAAACTTATACTGTTATTCTGTTGGCAGTATGCTCTCGACGTTAACTTAATTTAACTTAAGTAATATTTAACTAGTTAAATATTAGTATAAAACGTTTTATAGATTGGCATTGGTAGATAGCCTAGTTTTTGGTAGGGGTTTGAAGAATAAGATCTTTATTTTTCGTGTGATTAATGACTAACCTGGTGTCAGAGATTTTTATGCCGCCCATGGGCTTCTGACTTTTTTTCACATGCCGTCGGATTTATCAGGCATGCCGGTTTCCTCACGATGTTTTCCTTCACCGGTTTTGAAGCAAGTTTTATTCTATTAAATGAGCAATATTTGTATAGTATACATATATGTCGGATCCGCTCATTAGTACGGACACGAAACGAATCGCAAGCCCGCCACTGGCGACATCACGTGATCTACCAACACCTTTTTTTTTGTTTTTTTTTTGAGGGTGGGAAATCATCAAATAACTTCTCCCGCTCTGGGTGGAGCGGGAGGGCGTGTCAGACTCTTACTGACTAAAACCCACCCGTGTTCCTTCGGTTGCCCTTTTGCCGGGGGCCACGATCTCCCTTTCGGTTTTCTTCGCAACCCCGGCAGGCATCGGCCCTAGTGGACCCCTTCAATTCTGCTGACATCTCTTTGAGGCGCGCGTGGAACACAACGCGCCGTCGACCCGGGCCTGGTCCTTATCGGACGGTGAGCCACCCATTGCTCACCGTCCGCAAGCCCGCGCCTACGGTGGCCGGAAATCGCCCCGCGTTACCTGACGCCCTGGGCGTCTCCTCCTGCGGCGGTTAGGGGCGTGAGGGCGCGAAATTTGCCTTTCCCTCACGCGTTCCGCCTCTTCCTTCGCGAGCATTACAGCTTCGCAGAAGGAGGTGACGGCCTCCCATTTCCTCTCGCTCCGTACCATGGCCTGAACCAGGGCCGGACGCGAGAGATCACCGCCGCCGATCGCCTCCACGAGGACACGGCGATGCTCCGCCCAAGCTGGGCAGACCTCCACCGTATGCTCCACCGTGTCCTCCGGGCGATCCACACAGTGGTGACACCCGGGCGTTTCCTCCCGCCTTATCCTGTGCAGGAACCTCCCGAAACAGCCGTGTCCGGTGAGGACCTGCGTCAGGCGGAAGGTGAGGACGCCGTGGCGCCTCTCTAGCCACTCCTCAAAGAGGGGTCTTATCGCCGCAATTGTGGCGTGCCCAATCTACCAACACCTAAAGCGCGCTTCTACAGAGTCGTGATGTTTTAAGGCCACAGCGAGGAGTACTCGTTTCGTTATGCTCAGTTATTGTGTTAATTTATGATTTTAATAAACGCCGTGTATCGCACTCAGTGTGTGTATTGCTAGTGTGATTAATTTGATGGTAAATTATAATGTGATCTGAAAAGCAAATGGTTTTCTATTGGGCATTAACTAACACTACCCACAGTAGTTAAAATATCGCTGATATAACGAAAAAGTGACATACCTGTTTCCGACTCGAAAATGACTCTAACACTTTGATGAAAGTTGCAATATAGGGGTTTACGGGGGCGAAAAATCAATCTAGCTAGGTCGCATACCTGGGAAATTTCGTTTTCTCTAGTTTCACAGCCTCGAGAATGTGATACAACGTTGGTTTACCTGGATGATATGTTTATCTATTTTCACCCGAGTGAGCTCGGTTGACCAGTACCCTAATTGCGTAACTTATTTTTGTAAACGATTATGACAAATTTGTTTCATTTTGACAGTTCAGCATTCATTGCGTTATTTACGTTGTTGCGCAGATTTTGAAGTAAAAACTTCTTTAGGCGCGTTGGGCATTTTTGTGATGGGACTAAACTATTGATTTTACGACACTGTGACGACACCAGCTTTTGACCATAAAAAAGACATAAACGCGTTGATTACCGCGGTGCATGGAGTAAAAGACATTAACGCGTTGATTACCGCAGTGCCGATTTTTTTTCAAGTTTCCACTTCTGTCGGCACTCCCGGAGTGCCACTGTTTTTTTTTTCCAACTTACGAAACAATGGATAAGCAATCTATTTCAAATCGAAACAAATCGTGATTGATCGTGTATTACGCAATTAGTGTCCAGGTACTGATAATTATACAATGCACATGAATCCGAAAAGTCAGAGGTGCGTGCCTTGGGTTTGAACTCGAGAACTTGGCAGTCCGACGGTCACACCACTAGGATAATAAGATAGAAACATAACATAACATCACGCCTGCATTCCCCGAAGGGTTAAGCAGAGGTGTACCTGTAGTAGGTGCACCCACATTTCGCCAGTTTTGTTTAAATCCCATGTAATAAGGGGCGAGCCCATTACTATCAACCGGGCACAAAACTAGTCTCCGGGCTGCAAAAACCCTATAACAAAAAGAAAAACTGTTTATAGCAACTTCGAAAGGACCGTTAGATTATAGTTTTTATAGCCGATAGTCGTTATAACCAAAAACTATGTTAAGTAAACAAAAATGTAGGCACCTAAAAATTTCGTCGTAATAATCGGTACAAGATTTTAAGCGAAGTCATTATAAACGGTTTTCACTGTAAAAGAAAATAAATAAGCAGTACTCAAAATTATAATTAAGTCGTATCTCTATGTATTTTACTGTGTGTACATAAATAAAAAAATAAAAATAAATAGTGTTTCGTTAAATATGAGTAAGTTTGTAATTTATTGGCAACTTAATTCTATTTCTTTCTATTCTAGTCTATCCTACAGCATTTCTTGGAACGTGAAGTAGGCTTAACAATTTTCAATCAAGCACTACCCTTCTTTACTGTCGGGTAAATAAAGCGAGAAGTCTCTAAGATGCTCCATTAGTCTTTTTTCTAAAAATAATAAACTGTAAGTTGTCAGAACTGTTGGGGTCTTATGGAAATAATAACCGCACCTATTTTGGTAATTAGACTATGCCAGTTCTTTGAAATATTATTTTACTTTTATATAAGCCTGAAGCCATGTAAAATAATTAAAATATTCCAGGAAAATTGCTCATACAAAGTCATGAGCATTGGTGGCCCAGTGGTAACGGCCACGACTTAGGGAGTTGTTGGTCGTGGGCTCGATCCCAAGCAGGCACTTTGTGTACATTTTTTCATCACCACTGCTCTCAAAACGGTGAAGGAAAACACCGTGAGGAAATCGGCACGTCCTACAACCAACAAATTCAAAGACATGTGACATACGCCAACTCGCATTTGGCCCTGCGTGGTGGATTATGGCCCACTCCCACTTACAAAGGCCTGTGTCCCAGCAATGGAAACATAATAAGCTAATTATGCTATGCTTATGCTAAGGTATGACTTTTTCGTTCTAATTATCGTTCCGAAAGCTTGGCCGCCATCTTGGTACTATTGCTACCTTCCAATCACGCGCTAATTCTATATAATAACGTGTTCAATTATTAACACGTTCGGTCCCAGATCAAATATTCATCAAAACATTTCATGGGGTCTGACGTCATAGCTTAACATGGCCCGCCTTTGGATAAGCCCCCGGCGTTTTGGGAAATAACTAAGGATTATAGCCGTTTCAATCATTACTACGTTGTAGGCCGTAGTAGTGATGTTACGAGTTCGAGTTCGCGGAATTGCAATGTTTCTGAGAAAACTTATTCCATAATTAGGCGCACTTTGGCGTTGCGAACATATTTGATGTGAAAACCGTACGAATGTTCTAAAACATTCGCATTCGCATATTCGCATTCCGAAAATTCGCATTTTCATTCGATAACGTGAAAAATATAACATTCCTAATCGATTCCAATATCATTCCATGATAGTTTTCGCTTTGTGATCTTATTAAGAAAAAACCGCGATTGATAACCATCATCCACTTCAAACCATCCTAGCGTGATTTCCTCACGATGTTTTCCTTTACAGCGAGTTACTTAATTAAAACGTTCCTACACATGACATTGATTAAGTTAAACACATATGTTTATGTGAAGCTTTTAACCCCAAAGCAAAGAACGAATGAATTAAAATGCTCCCCATTCAATTACAAAGTAACCGCTGAATACAAATACCAAATTAATGACCACCATCGTTTATTTCACAATAACAATATTGCATTTCAATCCACAACGATTGAAAATCAACATCAGCATTTATGTAAACGGATATATTATTGTAACAGACAGAACTCAATAAACTCGTTGCCATGGTCTCTATTATCCATATCAAATGTCGGGATAATTTCCCCGCATATTTCCCGGGGCTCAAATGGGCCGGGATGTCACGAATAGAAACATTCGGCATCCCTATCCTTTATTCGTTCGACGATTCTGTTCCCCGTGAAAGGTAATAAGGGTCTGTTTTGACTCTGTTTTTATCGGTAAGTCTATTATTGTTTCTTTGATGACCTCTCCCCTTTTGTTGTCAGTTACAGGTGAAGGGACGACGAAAATGAAGGGAATATATTTTTTGGTTTGTTTTTCTTTAATGATTTTGGGCGGATTATGCCGATTGTATTCTATGTTGCTGGAGGGTATGTAATTATGTTTAGGTATCTCGTATTGCTTTTGGCCACTTCTTATTTAATCATTATCTAAAATAACCTTTACTTAATCATAACATTATGGCATGATTTACAAACTTTTTGAAAAAAATGTTGCTATAAATAACTTTGACAGTAGTATCAAAGGTGGCTAGACAGCAGACAGCAGTATCGGACTAGCGATACAGAATTAAAAAATTCCATAACTCATGACAGGCCGGGGTCGAGTAATATCTTATAGTGCAAGCTATAAAGGACGCTAAAGGAAGGGGGAATTGCAACCGTCCGTTAACATTTCAGTAGATACTAAAACGTGAAGTTGAGAAAGCAATCTGACCTTTGACATCTTTGATTTATAAAATCTCTTGGAGATGTTGAAGAAATCGAATGCATGCATTTGTAATGTGCCCGTTGTAATATCAATTTAACGTTATTGTTTACTATCGTATCATATTAAAGAAACTAGACAAATCGAATGCTCCTTCGTTAATGGGCGTTCCCCAAGGTTCGATATTGGGTCCATTCCTCTTTTTAGTTTACATTAATGATTTACCCCAATTATTTCAAAATCAACCGAAGATGGTGTTATTTGCAGATGACACATCATTAATCTTTAAAATAAACCGACGGTCACAAAATCTTGAAGACGTTAATAGCTCTATTCTGCAAGTCCAAGATTGGTTTACGGTAAACAATTTAGTACTAAATAAAACAAAAACCAAATGCATTAGATTTAAATTACCTAATGTTAGAAGTAGCGAATGTGACATCATATTGAATGGGGAAAAACTGGAATTTATTAATCAAACGGTTTTCCTAGGAATCACGCTAGACGAGAAATTACAATGGGAACCTCATATAACATCTCTTGCGGGGCGGCTAAGCTCGGCCGCTTATGCTGTTAGAAAGATAAGACAGTTAACAGATGTAGAAACCGCGCGATTGGTCTATTTTAGCTACTTCCACAGCATTATGTCGTATGGCATTTTACTGTGGGGTCGGGCTGCTGACATTGAATCCATCTTTATTTTACAAAAGAGAGCTGTCAGAGCCATTTATAATCTACGTCGCCGCGAATCTCTCAGGAAACTATTTAAAAGGATTAATATTATGACGGTACCTTGCCAATTAATTTATGAAAATATTATGTATGTAAGGAAAAATCCACATCTTTTTAATAAAATAAGTGATAGACATAATTTTAATACTAGAAATAAAGATAAACTAGATCAACCATTTTTCAGATTATCTAAAGTACATACATCTTTTATGGGGTACTGTGTTAAATGTTACAACAAAATACCTTGTGACATATTGCAATTAAATGAAAGAAAATTTAAAACTCAGATTAAAAGTACACTTTGTAAACAAGCATATTACAAATTAGAGGATTATATCCAAGATAAGAGTGCTTGGAAACATGCTGGTCCTGCTCCATAGGACAATTTAGAATCAAGACAAAATCAAACAGGTTGCTAATTTAATTGTAAAATTTATAATTTTGTATTATATGACATTGATTTTACATTCTGTGATTACTTCCTCACACACTGACTTATTAATTTTAAAAACATTAGGAAAATCGTCTACTTTTACTATGTTTGTAAATATGTGAGCACCATGTATCTATCATATAATTAAATTATCTGTCGTTGCTTCATTTTTAATTCTTTTTACCTATTGTGGTATAGTAATTTTATTCTAGGTGCATCGTCTTCACATATAATTATTTAAGTAATGTACGTACTAATACAAACTATTGTAAAACATTTTAAAAGAGTAACGGTGGAGTTTCTTGCCCATTATTCTCCATACGAAAACTACCTTTTGGAAGGGGCGACTAGAATCAATTATATTATTCTGTAAATTTTGACGTTCAAAAGTGCCATACATGGGCCTATTTGAAATAAATGTTTTGACTTTGACTTTGACTTTAATGCTCTACGCTGAAGATAAACCAAAAACCTAAAAAAGAAAATTGTTTATTTATCCTAGAAGATCTAAAAACAGGGAGAGCCATGTAGCAAGATACAACAATAATACTAACAGAATATTGACTAAATCAATACTGGCATCATATCCATTAGATTAAATAAACCAACTAACTACACATCAAATACAGCCCGTAATAGTTACCTAGCCACTTCGAAACATATGACCAATGATATAATACAGTGGAACAAGTTTGCCGTCTAGGACATAACCCATCTATGATATTAATTAACGCGTTTAGTTTCCGTATCGACCAGTGCAACAATGTCCAACTTGGGAAATTAGTTACTCTGTGGACCGTCTCGGTTGTGCTATATAGTGTAGATAGTTAATGTTATTTCTATTACCTGACTAATGAAACTTACCTGTGGTCGATTGCTTTTGTAAGGGCATATTGGTTATGACATATTGGGTACTGTGTTAAATGTTACAACAAAATACCTTGTGATATATGTATTACAATTAACTGATAGAAAATTTTAAACTCATATTAAAAGTTCACAGGGTAAACAAGTATATTACAAATTAGAGGATTATATCCAAGATAAGAATGCTTGGAACCATGCTAGTCTAACCCCATAGGACAATTTAGAGTCTAGACAAAATCAAACTAGTTGCTAATTTAATTGTATAATTAATTATTGTAACATTGATTTTACATTATGTGATTACTTGAATTCACACACTGACTTATTTGTTTTACTTGTAATATTTTACGAATATCGTATAATATATAGTATACTTTTACAATGGTTGTAAATATGTGAAGACCATGTGTCCATCACATTATTAATTCTTCTGTCATTGCTTCATTTTTAATTATTTTTACCTATTGTGGTATAGTAATCTTATTCCAGGTGCATGGTCTTCACATATAATTTTATACATATAATGTATAAGAAACTATTGTAAAACATTTTAAAAGAGTGACGGTGGCATTTCTTGCCCATTCTTCTACATACGAAAACTACCTTTTGGAAGGAGCGGCTAGAATCAATTAAATTTTTTTGTAAATTTTGACGTTCAAAAGTGCCTTTTATGTGCCTAATTGAAATAAATTATTTGACTTTTGAGTTTGACTTTGATAGGAACTATGTTAGCTATTTTTTACCCGAATGTGTTCAGTGTTTTGTTTGTCTTTATTTCTGTCATTTGAAACGCTCGAAGTGACAAGACAAGACCAATAGAAAAGTATTCTTGCGCATTTATTTCGTTCTTTGATTATAAAATCAAAAGTTACAAGCTCTTAAATATAATAAAATACCTGAGCGACCGAGCTCTGCTCTGGTGAATAAAGAAAATGCTCATATAATAGTATAGGAAGTTCACATACGAATTCCATACTAACATGATAGTACAGACTAATTCTATGCTGCCATGATAGTAGGTCCTTACTAATTCTATGCTGCCATGATAGTAGGTCCTTACTAATTCTATGCTGCCATGATAGTAGGTCCTTACTAATTCTATGCTGCCATGATAGTAGGTCCTTAATAATTCTATCCTGCCATGATAGTAGGTCCTTACTAATTCTATGCTGCCATGATAGTAGGTACTTACTAATTCTATGCTGCCATGATAGTAGGTACTTACTAATTCTATGCTGCCATGATAGTAGGTACTTACTAATTCTATGCTGCCATGATAGTAGGTACTTACTAATTCTATGCTGCCATGATAGTAGGTCCTTACTAATTCTATCCTGCCATGATAGTAGGTACTTACTAATTCTATGCTGCCATTTCATTATTCTAAGGTAGCCATCTTGCTTTAAACTTTGGGCTTTGGGGGTTGTGTTCTAAAATACGAAGAAAACGAATTTTCCCAGATATGAGATAAATATATACAAATATTGCTCTTTTATTGATCTTTTGTAAACTTATAGGTATGTACGAATCGTTTCGACATCCATACAATATTTTTTTTAATCCTATATTATCCCACTACTCGACAAAAGTCTTACCTATAATTATCAATTCATATTTGTCTACATTTTCATCGACATTATTGAAAACCCAGCTTACCGCCAGTAACACAGTAAACCCAGATACTCATCATTCAGCTGTTTACGGATTTTACCCACCACAACCCTTCATATGTATAACATTGGACTTGGCAACCAAACAATCCATCGAAACTTTCGCATTCTGGTAAAGATTGCCGAAACAAAACATCTGGTACTTCTCTGTCTCAAGGATTACTGGACTATTAAGTGTGTAGTAATACCCAAGTCATTATAACTTTAGTCTCAAGAACAGAGCATCAAACTGGGAAGCTAAGCTTTTGTTAACGTTAGACACATTGCTGGGAGCGAAGTTTCGGAGAACCGTAGATGTACCAAGCAATGGATAGGTAGGTACAGAAGGTCTACGAGGTATATCATAGAGCTGAAAGTACGATGTTCCCAGTTGTGCCCAGTGCTGGTTGGTTGTGACATCTACCAACCCGCACTGGGCCCATGTGGTGAATTACGGCCCGCTCCCTCTCACCGAGAGGAGGCTGATTATGAAAGTGCGATGGGAATGACAGCCAAATTCATACTGATACTATTACTGCTACTGTTAGCTTGTATTATCCCCACTGCTGGGCAAAGGCCTCTCCCTATGACTTCCAGTACTTGCGATGCAGGGACAAGTGGACTACTGGTCATGACTGTAAATAAAATAATTGTACAGGAGGAAGATACAACTCTGTTTAAGAGCAAGGCGTCAAACCCCTTGTTATCAGGCTTAGACAGTAAAAAGATTGGATGTGTGATTGCTCTCGTATCGAGTGTAGATGTGCAGGCTGTATCGATCAGCTAACAATTTTTAAAATTATCATGTCCTGTGAATTAATTTTCATATAACCTTGGGTACAGTCGGCACGTAATACTTGGCAAGGTTTTGTCGTATTGGGAGTAAATTTTCGCATGTACACTTAGTGCAACAAAAAAATTGACACTTTTATTGCATGGCATTATTCTAAACTTATTGCCATAATTCATTTTAGAACAAGTCTAATAAGAGAAATAATCAAAAACGAATTCTGAGCATCTACGATTCTTGGCAAGTTACGTGCGGACTATATCTACCCATTGGTAAATTGTATAAAGTGAAAAGCTGTTTGTGTGCACCCTTTCAAATCTGATATATGTTTTAAATGTACTACCATTGCAATTATGTAGGTACTTTTCTTTCTTTAGACTCCGCATTATTTGTAGTGAACCTTTTGTTTCTAATTGTTTGTGCAACGGAACTGTTATTTAGTCTACTTACGTGATTAATAATGTACAAGTTGGGCTACGTTTGTGTTGTCATTGGTAGTGATCATGGATTACGTTTTTGGAAGTAGCTGTTTAATTATGCAGATGTGTAAATGGGTTGTTTGTTTTTGCCTGGAATATCGGTCCAGTCTTCCCCAAGGTGTAAAAGGGATTAAGAGATTATACGAAGCGCGGAGGGGACGGTCCTTCTGTACTTATTACCACATACACGATCACCCTCTCGTTTGTTAAGAGAGGTAGTTCTATTTCATTTTATAGTGTTTTGTAGATGGGTAGCAGACCTTGGTCTACTGCCGTTAATGAGCATAGGACGCTTTTGTTAAAATATTTTTCTACCTCATCTGAAACCAGTTAGCTAAGCTTACGGTCTGATGAGTACTTATATGTGGAAAAAGCAGCATATTAGTCGGCGATCCACTTGTTCCAAAATAAAAAATTGAGAGCGGTTTACGATGGAGTGAACGCTTTAGGCTAAAATTATAAAATCTTCATTATTTTCAGACATATTGGTGTTTGTAGAAGGCTGACGTCTATCGCTTCGAAAAACAATCATTCCCTCCACGTCGATCACAATTTCTACCTTCCTGTTCCAAGCAAAATTTCTTCAACTTGTAACACTAGCGAAATACTGAGTGGTATTCCTTGTAAGCCATGCGAATCATGCGCAAAGTTACTGTATAAGCTAACTGTCGTACAACAAACACACGTAAACTTAAAAGGAAAGCACGGCGCGGCTTATTATGGAGCTTATTACTGAAGTTGACGTTACCTTGCAACTAATATGACGTCATGACGTCAACTTCTGTCTTTGCAAAGTTGTATAATATGTAGGAGGTGAAATTATAAAATAGTGGAGTGGCTTTTGTGGAAAGATGGTTTACTTTAGTGTGTAAAATGTAATCATGAAACACTGGCCATATAGTACTAGGAAGTCGCTAAGAGGTTTATGAACAAAAGTATTTTATACATTTTTCACAGCAGAAACGTTTAAGACGCAGATATATGCCAGTGACCTTGAGTGGTTAGCTTGCTTGTTCTGTATTGAGCTCACGCAACGCGTCGTGCGTCCAGCCAGTAATATAACTCGTCCATCAAGGAGCGCTGTCCCAAATAAGACGCATTTTAAATTTATTAGAATACCTTTTGTTTTATATATAATAAAACAAAAGGTATTCTAATAAAAAACGTATACTAAAAGATCAATAATTAAATTATCTTTAAAACTATGAAGGTTTCAGAAAACAACGCTTGATAGATTTTGCGTGATTCTCCGTTTTTATCCGCGTTAGACATAGCTTTACAAATTAATTTCACTATGTAATATAAACACAATCTAAAATATTACTATATTAAGTTATTAAGAAAGTGCTCTAATTTGACTTTTTTTTTTTTTCAAATCATTAACACTACTCATTTAAACGTGATCTTCAGTATAAAATTATTATAAGTTGGTTATCGTCGCCTTAAGAAAAATTAAATGATAATAATCAGTTTAACCACTATCCCACTGGAGACCCTGCCTCTGGGCTGAAAAGTGGCATACTTCCCATATTCCGCTCGCTGTACACAGGAGCAATATTTATTTATGAGCATCGCCTTAACAACTTTAAGATCTTAAGCTTCAAAGGGGATGTTGTTTATTCTCATTTAATCCCCAAAGGATTTGAACATTAAAAACACTCATGAAATATTAAGGCGACGCCTATACGTTAGTAGGGATTTAGCAGGATTTGTCGAGAAAGGGATTCGTGCGTGCTCTAAACGATTTTTATTTACTTCCTTTGAACATTTTTGCGACTTTAATTGGATCCGGGGTTCTGAAAAGTTTTCTTTTAATATTTTTATTTTTGTACATTCTTTACTTTGTCTTTTGCTTTGGGCATAACATTAGGGCTGCATCCTTGTTTAATAATGCCGACTGTTTTGGGGATTATAAAAACCGAAAAGCGCTTTGAAGTTTAAACATTTTTTTTTAATGTAATCACACTATGTTTTGCCAACCTATTGTAAGGCTTTATTCGACTCCTACTTTTCTATGACAACAATAATATACTTGCATAGTATAGGCTTTAGGGGTATGAGGAACAGGGTGTAAAGTTCACTCATCCTCAATAGAAAAGGGAGGATCTTCTCTGTCTGGAGGGCAACTGCCCGACGGTTGACGGGATCTTGTATATATGTCGATCGCGCGGTAAACTCTAATTGCGCGATGCAGGATTGGTGTGACGTCATGTCTTCTGATGCGTATGTCGTATGTGGCGGTGTAATCGCTACAAGGCTATTAGATAGATAGTCCACTATACAATATTCCTTGTGACGACTTTCCCTTTGAATACTTGATTTGAAATACTTCGAACACTCTATAACAAATTAAAAACCCTTAAATTTCCAGCTTCCATAAATGACGTCACAGAAGCACCCTTGCTCGCTCCACATTTAAAAGCCGTACATAAACATAAGCAGCCCCCTATAAATAGCACAACGCACGTCAGTCCAGAGGCAAAGAGCGTGAGAATCGATGATAAGGTCCGCTGATCGAGACGATCGGGTTACGCGGTCATTGCTTGGAACAATATCGATATTTAATATGAAAATATTGTCCGTCTGAAATTTGACACCTTTGACGAATCCATGATCCAAATTCCAGAGGTCCCTGAAGAGAGCAAACGGTAGCAAAATTACCAGCTCTAGTTAATAAAATAATACTCGCCGATAGCATGGCCTTAAAAGACTACAAGGATCGTTTGACGCATGACAAAAATCGGAAGGAATGCCGCAGTTTTGTTTTTTTTTTTACAAAATTTCATAAATGCTTACCTACAACGCCCCTGTCAAAGTCATTCAAGCGCCAAAAGATCATTATGCTGTAGCACTATACTTCGACTTGACTTAAAATGATTAAATTATAAATTGGACATATCCTCCGGAAAATTAACGATTTCGAATCCCATGACAGTTAATAGTACTCACATTTTCAAATTGATTTGCATTGTCGTCCTTTCTTGGTAATTACAAATCAAACAAACAAATTACTAGCTTTTGAACGCGGCTTCGCCCGAGTGGAAGTCGGAAAATATCCCACGGGAACGTACTACCATACCTAATAGCCGAGGAAAAGATCATTGACTCCTATGACTGCGCCCGCGTTACCGTCAACTATAATTATATTGTTACGCGTAATTTTAAATCTGTGATATCTTTTTAACCATTAATTTAAATGTAATGAAGTCATGGCATACTTTAATCTAAATTAAATGCTCAATTTAAGTAACGTACTTAAGTAAGTAGTTTATTGGATAAGGATTAATATAATACCGGTCATAATAGCTTCGGAAATAACCATAATTTTTTTTATCAAATTCTGAAAGATAAAAATGGTTATTGTGGGTCATCCTTAGAAGATAGACATATGCCATCGGGGGATAGACATAATAATGTCATCGCCAGTAAAGTTCCCAGTCGGCATGTTTTTTTCCGACATTTTCGACAATAATCGTCATATTTCAGCCAATTTACACAAAACCTTAATGAAATATTAATCAAAATCTTCCTCATGAATCACTCCCTCCATTGGTGAAAACTGTTTGAAAATCCGTGCGGTATTTTTTGAGTTTATCGCGTTCAGACAGACAGACAAACAGACGCGGCGGGGGACTTGTTTTATAATATGTAGGGAGGAAGCACAGTCAAAATCATACAACCAAATAATGAGCTACAAACGTGCCTTTAAAAGGGCAACTCATGTCCTGAAAACCTTTATCGCCTAACGCCTGTATAGCCAGCTGTTCCTTCCGCCCTCAATCTTCAGGTATTTCGAGAGGACCTTTTATATAACTATTTTTAAACTTAGGTTACTTCTAACATTCTCTCACATCGTTGGCTACTTCTTATATGTAAATATTGTTTGTATTTTTTGGCTTGTGGTGAGAAATAAACAATATTTATTATTATTATTTTATTACATACCTTATTAGATTAGACTTTATACTGACTTTCCGGGCATATCCTGCATCCGGGTGATGCAACAAGTGTGTTATGTAACCAAATCATGTCTGATGTGCGCGTAATCGCATTATGATAGGCAAGCTAGCTTCCGTACCAGGAGAGTATGATTCTTTATGGATTTAAAAATTTTGAACGTCAACCGATAATCGGAGCTTAACGCTGCATCATCTAGAAAGTGTAATAGATTATCTGATCCCAGAAGAAACTATGTGATTGTGCTGTAGCATTCAAAATAAACTGATCGAAACTGACAATTCTTATAACAATCATGAATCACGGGATTTTTCTTGACAGGGGTCAAATTAGGATGAGGATACCCCTTGTGAAGGAAAAGAATTGAATATTATGGCGTAACGTAAGATAGCAAAAGTTAAGTAAGACGATAGATTAGAAGAAACTCAGCCTTCATAAAAGTAATCAATAGTTCACCTTTAGTCAGTGAATGCTACGACTCCAATGTCAATGAAGCCAAACCCATGGCGAGCCCATAAATTGTACTTACACCCCATTACGATCATTCACCATGAGATACGATGATAAGGTCGAATGACCGAGATAGGGTTACGGTCATCGCCCCATTCGATTATATAATCGATTCCATCCGATACCGATACTCGATCGTAATTATGGTAATGGTAATTATGGTAATGACTCCTGTCGATCCACCATGAAATTTCGATGGGTAATTAAGTTTGGTCCATGTTGTGTTAAATGAGAGTTCAGGGGACGCCAAATGACGAATTATATAAGTAACCAAAAGCAAATACCTAGACCTCGTGAAAGATGTCCAACTATGAAGAATAATTAATCTGAAAAATAGCAATATAACTACTGCAGACAGTTGTGTACCGTGGAACTATTTGCACCTCTTCGTCCTCCTAATGAATACTTGGAAACACTGGAGAGTTGGCTTTTTGGGGTGCTGTATTGAACTTAATGTCGAAATTATTATACATATTTTGAATAAGTACTTTATACTACTGCCCTGTCACCTGTGCACTTAAGCATCTTATGATTGAGTCAGCGAACGGAGTTCGCGTGACTGACTTTTGGGCAAAACATAATATTTGAATTTATACAACTTATTTTCCATCTATACGCTAAGAAGAACTTGATTATTTTTATAAGACCAAACAACCTGGCAAAATACTGGCCACTTCCTTAAAGACAAAGAGCAAATGACAGACAATATTGAAACATCCTCCAAATCATTCATACAATCCATGTTAAACGTCAATCACCACACAGCTTATGACAAACAGCCTTGCAAATGTCCCTACATTAAGGCGTGTTCAAACGTTACGAGTGCACAATTACCCTGATCGCAGTAATCAGGCTGTAATGGCCGCGATCGTATTATCATCTGTTTGATTTGTTGATGGCGCTGCTAATTGTACGGCTATTTTGCCAATGGACCGGCTCCGACATTAAATGAATTCGGTGTGTTATTTGGAGTGTACTGATAGTATTGTTTTTAGTGGTGTCATACAATGTGCCAATCTGTGTAAATCTACAATACCAAAAAGTTATTGTAGATTTAGTTCCTCCTCCAATGGAACAGAATAGTTTCAATTATTGCACAGTAAAACACCAAAACTGTCTCATAATAATGTAGGTATATTCTTGAAAATCCGTTCACATACGGTGAACTCTTAGTGAAACACAACTCAAAGATGGAAACCGCGTGACGAACGGAGCATGCTGCGTTACAACAACACCAACATTTACACAAGCATCTCGTTCACTTCAAGCACACACCACTTCCTGCACCTAGTGTGAACACTCTCAAACGTTTATTCTAGAACAAAGTTCGCAAACTCTCCACTTACCACGGTGCGTCAACAAAGCAGTTCTCGGAGCAATCCCGACACATCCGCAGGAGTAGACGTTTGCTGCAGACTCCGGATACATCTAACTTGCTTAATGCCAGTAGTTGCTTCCGTTGGGACGTGGTACTATTGAGTTCGATTTTACTGGTTCTTTTGAATGGCGCGAATTGAAAGTGATTTCGGCTGTTGTCGATTTTTGTCTTAAACTAATGTTGTTTTTATCATCCTGTACGTTTACATGGACTTCTCTTTTATTTCCTAAAGGATGTGCTTCCTTATAAGCTTGACTTTCAATCTGGTTTCATGCTAAACCAGATCCTTTAGGCAGGAAAACCCTATGTGAATGTTTCAAGCATTAAGTACACTTATTAAGTCACATTAGATCCACATAGGAGCTTTTAATGCAATTAAATAAACTGCTGTTAATAAAATAATCCCACTTAAAACAAAAACCCTTACACCTAATTCTTCAAAGGACCTGGCCGAAAGAAGCATGAATAATAACAGCATAAATCCTCAAAATACAATCTGACCTACAACTTAGCAGTAAACCAGTTCTCTAACAAACATTACTATTAATACGGGACAACGGACACTGCATGTAAATTACTTTTGAATAACTAATTTCGTCGGATTACACCGAGTCAGCGTTCAAGATTTAATAGGGTGTCTGAAGCTCTTGAAATTTGTACTGGATGGGCTGTTGCTTTTGTTTTAGTGGGTTTGAAGAGCTTTGGGCCAAAACAATCTTTATTGTAGCAGATGCTTCTGCTGTAAAAAAGTTTTGTTTGGTTGGAGTGTTGATCATTCATATCTTTTTTTTTTGTTTTTTACAATCTTAGGCCCTGTCCAAATAGAAAGTGATCGTCACGAGAATATGCGTTCGATCCGACCGTTTATAGGTATGACCGCTTCCTAATATTTCTAAAGCATCTAGTAATAAAACTTCCGCTAATATTAACGGATTATTTTAGTACGAAGAACTACAGAAGCAGCTCATTATAGCCTTGCTAGACCAGTCATTATAATAAGAACAGTGTTGATATCTTCTTTGTCAGAAACCAACTCCCCACTCATAAACAGACCGGTTGAAACACTGTCCATCCATAGTTATTAACCTGTCGTTAAACACGAGCGAGACGCCCAAACGAAGTGGTTAAAATGTTCACTTTGAAGACCAAAACGAGGAACAATATGTGACTGAACAAGGAGGTTAAAAAGTCGTATAGGTAACAGCCAGACAGCAATAAAATTTACAAGTACTAAAGACCTAAGTACAAGACGTTAAACTTTGTCCACTTTTAGTGTTTAAAATTACCGACAAATCCGTAAACTTCTCTACAACTAAAGGCACATCATCCAAACATGACAATCGACATCCCAAAAGGTTAAACTTGCTTTTACTAAGCTTCCAATATTAACGATAGACCCCGCCCCAATCAAACTGATTGATTAAGTTGAACTAATTGAAAACTATAAAAGCTCAGCATAAAATGATCTTAGAGACATCAAATCTCAGTTCTCCCCCGCGCAATTAATAAATATTCATTATTTTCCTCTTTCATTTCTCGAAGTCTGAGCTCCCGTTGAATGCATTTGGGCAGAATATTTTTTGTTTTCCACTATACGGGGTTTACCCGAAAAATCTGCGATTGCAACTCAGCCGTAACCACGTTCGGAAACAGGAAAATTAAACTATAATTATTTGAAGAAGATATCAAAAGGTATCGAACGATAGAATGACTGATCGGCTGATAAATATAGGAGAAACTGCGCATTAATAGTCAATGACAATCGACTCTCGACCATTAACTTGATGATGAATCATCAATTTAGTAGTCGATAATAATGTATACCCATTTAAATACAGAACAAAATATTGACAAAGACCCACCGCCCATGTATATGTATATGTGCAAAGAGTCCGGTGACAAAGATATTAATCACCAAACCGCTATTTTCATATGAAAATATACGAAGCTTTTTAGTACGGTCATACCATCGCGAATTATTCCATTGTGTGCAGGAAGTTAACCTTATAGGTGATGAGTGGCTTAGCGATTGCCATTTTTGGGCCCACATCACGAGGTTCGATGACCCGTGACTTTATGACTACGTGGGATACCTTAGGAAACCTTTAGATAGTGTTGAGGGCTAAGTAAGGAATGAATAATCATGAGTAAGATTCCTAAAATTGGTTTTACCTTAATTTTTTTGGGAGACATACTAGGCCTCTTCTTGGTTATTCAAAACAAATTGATGATATGACATTAATACAACCACACCAACCGCTACAACTATCACTACTACTACTCAAACTGCTACTTAAGACCAAATGTATGTACCTGATTTAAATATTTTCATTCGTTTATTCAGTGTGTTCCTTTGCACTAACAGTAACAGAATCTGTACTTTTGTAGTATCTCATGTACCTGGAGTTATGCAAATTGCATTGCACAAACATCCCAGACTCCATCTAGAGTAACAAGTAATATTACCAAGCCATATTTTCCTTTTAAAGTAACAACCTGCAAAACTTCACACAGAAATTCTTCGGCATGTCCAAATCCAACGCGCATGGAGATATCTTAAGAAATTGAAATTGTAGCCTTTGACAAAACATAATTGCAGTTATATATATTTTTGGGAACCTAAATACTAGTAAAGGTTGGTTTTACAAATTAATGTATTCATGAGCCTGCTACTGTGTTAATTAAGGTTTCGTATGGCACAGAATACAAAGTATAGTAATTACATATATATAAGGTTGAGATAAATACTGATGAAGATGGGCCGGTACAAACAATGGCACAGACATGAAGGGAGCCAGTCCATAAAACAGTCCACTTCCAAAAAAGCCATTTCAGCTTGCCAGAATAAGCAAGCTGAAGTGGCAATGGGCCGGCCGTAGAGCCGATGACCGCTAGGGGAGGTAAACGTATTCTTCAGTGGTGACCGCAAATCGGCCAACGTAAGGTAGGACGCCGTCACGCTAGGTGGAGCGACGATCTTCGCTGGGTGGCTGGTAGCTACTACTCAAAATACGTCTTGTTAATTACCTGCTACATACAACGACATGCACTGATTTCAAGTGCATCAATCAACTTGTTAGCTATTTTCTTGGCAATTCGTTATCTTTCCCCTTTCCCTATACACACATATAATTATGTAGTATTGGCTTCGTGTAAATACTTACGTCAAAAGAAGCCGGGAGAAATTACACATCAAAGAAAACGACGAAGAGTACTATTTACGAGTTAATTAATAATAATATACATAAAGTAAGTAATATAGGTAAAAATAACAATATCGTTAAACCATATCTACCTTCTGTTTAAATAGAGAAAAGCTATTTAAATAAGATGCTCAAAAGCCTAACAGTTTGTGTAACCTTAGAATATCAACAGTTCCTAATGAGGTAATTGGATTGAAGAACTTGTAAAGGTTAGAAAATATTCAGTCTGAAAACTACTAAGGTACCAAATACGGTCTATATAAAACTAGCTAATGGCCGCGACTTCGTCTGCTATCCAGGATATAAAGTAGCTCCCAGGCTACCTATCTGTCAAATTTCATCTAAATTCGTTCAGCCGTTTAAGCGTGAAAGCGTAACAAACAAAAAAACTCACTTTGCATTTATAATACTAAATACACCGTGACATGTATCCAATGACTACTAAACACTAATTTTTTTTAGGGTTCCGTACCCAAAGGCTAAAACGAGACCCTATTACTAAAACTCCGCTGTCCGTCCGTCTGTCACCAGGCAGTTAGACCGTGTCTCATGTGCCGTGGTAGTTAGACAGTTGAAATTTTTACAGATGATGCATTTTTGTTGCCGCTATTACAAAAAATACTTAAAAAATAGAATAAAATAAATATTTAAGGGGGCTCCCATACAACAAACGTGATCTTTTTGCCGTTTTTATAGGTAATGGTATGGAACCCTTCGTGCGCGAGTCCGACTCGCACTTGACCGGTTTTTTTTAATATATACACCGTGACATTTTTGCCAACTTAAAAAGGGCTACTCAATGTACCCGACATAATTATAATACCTCTAGGAACAATTAAATTGTTGCAATATATATTTTTTTTAAAATGAATGTTTAGTAGTTATTGGATACATGAAGTGCGCTACTTTTGTAATACGGCAAAAATTTCACGGTTAAGGTAGGATTCTTAGGGTAATTCACATATGGGTGGACTAGAAGACGACTGTCAATTAACAAAGAAAACATCCAATCCAACTCAATTAACGAGACACACATACAAAGCGTCACTTCCGCTAAAAAAGCTCTGCAAACGATTTCATTGCGTAGTTTCCTGTTTCTCATCGTGGCGCGAAATAGGCCACTACTTGAGGGGTCCGTTGTCCAACAAACACCGCGTGGTGAGCATAATAAGTGATCGTCAGTTGTTTGAGTATTGTTGGATCGGCACACTCCGTCTTCAACCGGGACTTCGACAATAAGTCCGTATACGGCCTTACACAATGTCGTGACGTCAAAATAAATTACTTAAACACCTTAAGCGAGGAAGTACGAAGAACTGTAATGATAACTAAAATAGCGGGAGTCGGGACTGCAATGGTTGATAGATAGATAGATAAACCATTTATTTGGTGCACACAAAAGCACAATTAAAAGATACAGATGCAGATTGATGACGTAAACAGAAAAAAAAGTAGTTGTAAAAGTAGTAATTCATATCTTACGATCTCGAAGTCGTCTATCGTCACCTATCTAGGTGTGAGATACTAACCTTGAAATAGAAGAACATGTAGCCAGGAGCCTACTCTCTAAGTCCGTCAACAAAAGTACGGGCCCGTCCAAAAGTAGTTCGAAACTTCGGAAAGAACCCTATACCCGATTCATTAATTTTTCTTTTCGGTCGGGAAAAAACACACCAGGAGTAGGGACAACTGTCAAATCCTGGTGTCATTCATCCTTAGGTCGAACGATTATGAATCGCCCGTAACTTCGGCCGAAACTACGGATTTCGTGCAAAGGGAACAGACCTCCACCATTTGATGACAATGCCTGTAGTTGTGACTTCCATATCACATGAACCATTAACCCGCGACTAGGCCACACATTAAAAATAATCAAACCAACTTTTCTTAGTGAGTTGAGGACCGGCCAAAAAACTCTAAACATAAACATTCCTAGGGAGGAAACTGTCGCTTCATTAGCCTGATTACTTGTATTTGCTAGAAAAAGACGTCGAGTAAGTCGTCGTTTTAAGTCCCTAATTAGTTTGTGTTATCATTAGTCTCGCAAAGGGCTATAAGTAGTTTGAACAAAAGCTAAACGATGTAGAAATCCTTCTATTATGTTGGAAGACACTGGCCTTATCCTTTATTTTTAATATAAAATATATGAATAATATTTTATATATATAAAATCCGTGAGTTTATTATTTATAAATGGGAATTCAACTTTCGATCCCTCTGTTTCCATTTTAATTACTACAACAAAAACTACTAAATAACTCTCAACACATATAACTCTAGTTTAATCCCACTCCATACAAACTAAAAACATCTCAGCCATGATATATGTGCCGGCTAAAATATGTTGCTACTTACTGAAATTTATCTAAAAGCGGCTACTGGCCACAGCAAACCGTTATTTATGAGGTAAAGTTTCCACACATTGTAGCAACTATATGATTTATATTAGGCTTTTGTACAACCCTTAGCGGTGATTATATTCGTGAGGTTCGTGTCTACTCTATTTGGGGACGGAGGACACAATCATTTTGTAGTTTTGGTAAGCTATGTGAAAGACCTGATCGCAGTAGACCGACAAAATAGGATAAGATTTTGCAAGGTTCCTGCAACATAAAATTGATCATAGCAAAGCCCATAAAATCTTTGCGGCTCTCAAGATGATAAAAATGAAAGAATGGAAACATTTGTTTTAGTAATATTTCATTATTCGTCTTTGCGAAACTTTATTTCTACACCAAATGTGGCCAGAGCAGCCAGCAGAACCATTCTTTTAAATTATAGGTGCTCTTAAAGCTAACGATGCACTGCATACAATAAAGTTGAACAGAAACTTACCTCACTGAAGTATTCAAAATTTAAAAGACCCAGCTGCTTTGTATAAAGAAGAAAACAGTCTAGGGAAACTTAATGAAAATTTTAAAACCCAATCTCGGCTTTCTGAAGATTTTCAATATAATACGGGCGTTCTTTTGATCCCACACGCGAGCATGAAGGGTCCCACGGATTCGGTTTACCCACCTTCCCCCATTATTAGTCTAGCCTGTATACTCTGAAATTCAATTCGAGGTGAAACTTTCCGTTACTTAAGTAATATCATCGTGTCCTTTGTTGCTTTTATTTTCTTCGGTATTCTTTGGGAAAGAAAAGGGTATAGAAGTGTCTTTACTAAAATTGAATTTTTTGATCAGGCGCTTAATGTGTTTGGGATTATGGTAGACCTTATGTGTTGCTTCATTTTCATCAGGTTTCGTTTAAACCCGTAGGACCATAAAACACTAAGTGCCTACACTTTGTATTTTAATGTCCTATGGGTTTTCGAGTTACAAAAATATATTTGATGCAGTTTCTGTCGTTTGCCCTTTTGCATTTCGTTTTCGTTGCATCAATATGATATTATATTACGCGGCAGGCAGATTTATAAACAAAGCCGTATATAATATATAAAAAATACTATCGTCTCAAAGGGAGTTGGAAATTATTTACTAAATAATCGTTATAACAATATCAACAAATTAAAAACAGTAATGAGTGTTTTATAATTTATAAAAAGTGTCTTAGACCACAGTATATTGTATCATGTTTACAAAGGCTTTCATAATATCTGACAATGTATGTTTACATTTTCCACTATTACAAGCAATCCTCGTGCCATAATGATTTTGTTTCATTCAGTGTAATCCTCGTAAATGAATTCTCTTTCAGCTTCCAATTTAATATACCATTTTGCTTTGCAGACAAAAATTCGAATCTCAGACAAACCGCTACGCGAGAAAATGAAACCGAAATCACAATTCACGTAGAAAATAACACGAAAGAGCAAAGGGTGGTCGTTTTTTTTTTTTCTAATTTGTACATTCAATTTTCCGGTGCACAACGGAGCTCACACGGCGTGACGTGCATTTTAATTATAAAATGTAATTAAAAAGTCAACGGTCTCCGCGTCTGTCCGCGACGAACGTCGGCCGCAGAATGCAAACGTTTAATTTAGCGTGCGGTCACTTGCAACCTTGTTTCAGCGACCATTTTGGTCAAGTCGCGTTGTCTTTATTGGCGAGAATTTTGAAATAAGAAACAATTTACTAATGTTCGTTTGGTTCATTACTTTAATGGCTTTTGTATATCTCTGTATGTTTGAAAAAGTTTTCCTTTATGCAGCTGCTATGATGTCAACATCAAAATGCAAATTCTGTATTAAAACATAAATTGTAGCGGGGCTCCGTCGTATTAAAGTTTATTCGTGTGTAAAGTAAATAAGAACTGACGTAAATAAAAACTGCGACGGTTGTTTATAAAGATGCAGATTTATGCATAGTTGATAAAAAGTAATAACAAGTTAATTATTATCGTTATGCATTGTGGATGATAATGCAAAGGATAAGAAAAATGGTATAGCTAAGTTTTCTGAGTATTGCTAAGTATAAGGTTATTCTCAACTGTCACTAATGAGACACAATCATTTTTTTTATTGTTATCGAACTTAATGAGTTTGCCTGACGGTTGAACTCATAACCAAACAGCAATTCAAGATCTTATAGAATCCAGAAAGAACAGAGTAATAGATATTTTATACGATCTTACAACTACAATCAAGACTACTCAACCCAAAGACATGTTGTCTTTGGGTTGAGTAGTAGTCGAATACTAACGCAACACAATAAGGCAAATCTCGTTTACATAGATGAAACATTCATTTAGGCTCCCAAACTATGAAGTTAGTGAACAGGAAACAATCTCTCCTAACTTGTGCCAAACGATAATAGATCTGTCTCCGAGGGCGTACTAACTACAGTCCATTTCGTTTTGAATCACAGTTTACATTTCACGCTTATGTGTTGTTTACGATGCTTCGAATCATTTGTAGTTTTGTATACTGTACGTCAAGTTGCGTTTGGTGTTTTGTCACTTTTGGATGGGTCATGGGGTTTTACTGGCAACATTTATGGGATGGGTTTGTTTTAATATGAAATTATGTTCTTGAAAATGTCCCGGTTGGCCAGCAGTCATATGAAAGGTTTAAGTGATGTTACGTTTACTGCATAAAGACTGTAATAGGTATTTTGATTCACCTTAGTTTTCACCAATCGAAAATTTTGGTCAACTTACTTGGTAGTGCAACAATGTTAGGTAACTAAAATTCTTCCAATATTTTATTCAAATTGTATTAATGAAAGAATGAGCAAGCATATATAGATCCACCTGAAAGGCACGGCCGAAATATCTCAAACAATCAAATGCAGAACATAAAGAAGAATTCTATCAAGAGTTACAGTCTTGAAATTCTATAAAATCCCATTGAACCGGATTTCATTTTGCGTTTATTGGTGCAGTCATTGAATCTCACGGTCCACGCTCGCTGCAAGATTGATTTAAGTTTCTTTGTATAAAAATTGGATAAACTTTGTTCAGTACCTTATTTATTGCAGGTTCTGATTTATTGCTTGCTCTTTGGGAAACAACAGTAATATCGATGATTACATCACTATGAACTTGTTCACTATTTTGCTTTCTATCGACATCATAATGACTCATTTCTGGTTTTTCTTTCATGGTTATTTTTTGGATCGGAGACCCATGTCCGGCTGTGGACGTCTTTTGGCTGCAATAATAAAGATAATGATGTTATTTTTACTTGTAATGTGAATAATCGCTTTGGTTACAGTTTTGTGATAGTCACCATTGACACAATAAATTGGTTGAGTTTAGTGTCCACACGAGCTGGTGTGTTTTCAGATTATCTATCACTTACTAAGTAGTTAACACAATAATCTATTCTTATCTTATTTATATGAATAACATTATTTCTTGCTTCTCCATATAAAAGGAGATCTAAAGCAATTTAATATAGAACATTACGTAAATGTCTTAGAAGTAAAAGCGTAAGACAATATCTTTATTACATTTTCTACCTATACAGACTAATAATAATGACATTGTTCCCTTTGTTCCAGGTAAAGAGGCAAACGCTTAAGTTGTCCCCATATTATCATATCGCTGACTTAGGGTAAGAAAATATATTATGATTGCGAAAACACCCGTGTTTTTGTTGTTTCACGGGATATGGAAGCAATATGTTCCGGGTTTAAGTGATTATAATTATCCTATAAAATTGGAAGATTTCTGTTGTAAACTTGTAAAGTTGGAAACTAATGATGACTGGTAACACAGTGTAGTAAGTATAGAAGATAGGTTGGTGATTAATCTTAATTATTTTTCAAAATGTAAGAGAACATTACTCAATCTTAGACATAAGTATTTCTCTAGTGCCCTGTGCCCCCTTACTACTAACTTTACATGATAGATAGACAGCAAATTAATTAGTCTACTGGTTTTATCTAATATGATCAATATTAACTATAAATTTAGGTCAAGCATAAACTCACAACCTTTTTGTTTCATAAAATTATTGGCACATACATCGTAGTTTTCCCCACTCACAGAAAATTATTGAGACAAACAGGCAAATGAAAATGAATTACTGTTGTTATTCTTGGCAATGAATACAAGAATAAAATACTGCTGGAGCCAGCACTCTCTTCTTACTGAAAAATAAATTAAGTAAGTGTACGTATTTATAGTTTTACTTAAGCTTTCTTAGATGAAAAAATCTATAAAGATAAACTTTTCTACATCTACTAAATTCTTGGAACATTCACATTATAAGGCCTAAAACATGCTCAACCGTTACATCAGCATCATCTTCTTTCTTTTCTTTTGCAACAATAACTGTGCCTTAATTCTGCTAATGTTAACTAAAGGAGTCACTCAGAAATATTCAAAAGAAAAACAGACTGAATAAAATGTTGAGTGGTTCGTAATATTTCAAGTAAACTCGTTGCTCCCACGGGAAATTAGAATAACTGCAGCGTAATTGACTTTGTCTCCGCCCATTATTTACACTGTACTAATACTAGATTTATGAAATACTGTCGACTGTGAACGACGATGTCTACGTTTACACACACAGACTGTGGAATCCTTTACCTTTGGGCTGACTGGGTTTTGTGCTATTTTCTCATAAGGGTCGATTTGCATTATGATTTGGTCTCCTCATCTCATAATTTTCTTCTTACTAACGAGTTTATATTCTACCTAGTGACCAGAGTGACCACTGTACCTGTTTGTTTCCACAGCTTGAAACTATTGTGTGCATTACAGTGGCATCGTTAAAATGTATGCGTTAGTGCTATTCAAATTTATTAACACACAGACGTACCATTTTTCTTATTTATTCGTCTAGACTCCGACTAAGTCCCGCCGGTTATATTATTAGAAATTATTCTAAAGGATTGTTTAATTTTCAATCTAAACCTAGCGCTGGGTATCTTTTTGTAATATTCTATCTTCATTCTCAGACAAGATTATGAACGCCCACACATTTTCAGCTTTATTTTATTTATCTATATTAACTTCTTAGCAAGCTTTTTCGCATATTTACGGGCTTTAGATTAACTGAACTGTTTTATCTAGTTTCCACGAGTTGTATTTTCTCGTTTTAAGGATATTAGTTTTATGTTTCCCGTGTGAGCTTGTGAGCTGGCACTATTTTTATTTCTTTTTTTAATATAGGTACACAATAAGTGTTTCAGTAATTCAGTCTGTCTGTCTGTTTGTTTGTTATGCACTAAGGAATTGATTTTGTTAATGTTTGGCAGAAAGAGCTTGGTACATGGTACGTGGAGGTCATGAGGTACTCTTCTCGCCAGAAAAAGATAAATGTTTGACCCGAAGTAATATACCTACCCCTTTTATAATTCAGTGAACATTTTAATCCGAAACCATAACCATCAAAATTGGCATCAACAAACTTTACATTAGCACCTATTTACAGTAAACATTAAACAAGATTTAATTAAGCTACGGGCTTAATATGTATTGATAGAGGATCCCACTCCCGATTCATTACGCTTAACGGTGTACCATGGTAGGAATAAACAAAGTTAGGCTGTTACGTTTATGTGACGCCATCAAAAACTCCATCAATATGATGAGAGGTTTTATGGCGCCCAACGTGGGCCCACGTAATGAGCGACATTTATTCTCTTATACTTGCACTTCGTTTATTAAAAGTTGCTTGATGTTTATTTTAGACCTGTTTTGTGGTTTATTGTTTGTTTTTGGAACGAAGTTCTTTAACGCGGCTGTAAACCTTCAGAAATCGTCACGTCAAGAAAGAGGTTCTCTCTCTCCCTCTAACTCTTTTTTTCTCACTTTCTTACTCTTTCTTTCGCCGGCAGAAAAAACAAAAGAAAAGAGTAAGTGATTACAGTGTCGTGGGATAAAATTGAAATACATGAAATAGAACTTCATTCCTGACGGGGGTCCGACCGCACACGTTTTTTCAATGGCTTAAATAATTTTAACTGAAAAAACTTTGGAAAGGCTTTTTGTACTTTATCTTTCACTCTTGCATGTCTTGCACTATCTCAAAAAAAATCATTAAAAAAACGACTATACCCAAGTTGCAATAACTAACTTTAATTGTAAAAAATCCTTTCTGAAAGTTTCCTCGCTTAACTTAAAAAAAAATTGAATTAACGCATCTTTCGTTTCGCCAAAACATTAACAGTAACAGTCATATTTTAAGAACAAACTAGCACTGTAACTAACATCCTATAATAATTAGCAAAATTTACAACCTGCATTCCAAATTCATAAATAAACCAACATGAAATATTCAAGTGAATCCTTGCAGCACCTTCAGTTTGTGTAACCACAGTCTGCATGTTTGTTTCCATCTCGAAATAAACCTTGTATTTACGCTTTAATTCACTGGCAAGGTAAGTAATCAAAATGTTAGTAGATGTGGTAATTAATATTTCAAGTTACACTTGGGTTTACATAGTTTGATAAACCACTGTATATCTCTTCACGAAAACATTATTCTTAATTTTATTTTGTTTAAGGTTACATACATACATTACAGAACAGAATCCCAAGGCGTTGTGCAGAGCAATTTACATACTGAAATGTGATAAAAATACTTACATAAGCAGTTTTAGTAAAGTATAATAAAATAAACAACAAGCATAAATTAAAAATACCGCCGACACAAACATTTTCTCATTTCTCTATCCTACTCCATCACCAGACCCTGTTCACCATCTATCTACAATCTATTATTCATTGAGACCATTCCGATGAGCCCGAATACCTGTGCTGTACGTTGCTAAGGGAGTTGGGTATCCTGCAAATTCCAGGAGATGCTGCAGCATCAGTTCTAGGTTACTTTGTTATTTTATATAATTGAAGTAACAGAATACCAAATTTTAAATCGATCAGATTAGTGGAAGTTGCTCACATCCATCCATAAACTAGAAAAGAGCTGATAATCTTCAAACGAACTGATTTTCTTGAATCATAGCTAAGAACACTCTCGATCAAGTCACCTTTCAAATGAAAACACAATCGGCTTAGCCGTTTCGGAGCTTCGATGGCGCAGACAGACACACAGATACACATGTTAAATGTATGACACTTCTCTTTTTCCGTCGGGGGTTAAAATAATTAATCAAATTGCCTACCAACTTGAATTGTCCGTATATTCAAATCACAACTATCATTCTTTGACAGTTGTATGAAATGGCTATAAGACGGCAAATTGACGTAGGGTGTCTTCGCCTAACAGTTAATTTTCCAATCTGTACTAAGAGGAGCGGGTTTTATAAAGTTAATATTTAATGGTAGTGATTATTATTATTATAGCAAGCCGTAAATGTTCAATGTTGGCCATTGACATTGTAAGTAAGTTCGGTAATCGAATTCGTGGTCATAAAATATTGTTATGAAGGGTACAGTAACACGCTTTCGCTCCGATCTAATCTTCATCGCAAAATCTTAGCTTTTTTAGGGTTCCGTACGTCAAAAGGAAAAAACGGAACCCTTATAGGATCACTCGTGTGTCTGTCCGTCTATCCGTCTGCTGTCACAGCCAATTTGCTCCGAATTTAATGGACTGATTATGTTGAAATTTGGTACACATATGTATTTCTTTGGCCCAAACACGGACGTGTAACGTAAATAAATGAATTTTGAATATGGGGGTCACTTTTGGGGGGCAAATAAGAAAAAGAAAAAATAAGTTTTTCAAACTGTACCGTGTGACATATCAAATTAAAGGGCTTGTTAAGAGAATCTCAATTTTTTATTAATAATTTTAAAATAAAGATATTTAAGATAATAGATGAAAATTGACCATTTCCCCCTTATCTCCAAAACTAAAGAGCCAAAATTTTTTAAGAAAAAAAATACAGAGTTCTTTATTTATAGATTACAGGAAATCCGATAAGAAGTCTAAGAAGTCTTAAAATAACTTTGTAAATCTCTCAATATTGTGCGCACAAACTTAGATTTTCACTCCATGTATATGTATTCTACATGGCGCCAGTCATATTTAACCACATCCCACGGTCAATCAAATAATTGAACGTGAGCTTATTTAAGAAATGCCTAAAATCCTTACTGGTGAACAAAGCATACCACAGTATGTCGAAATTTATAACAGACAAAAATTTAATGACAGAATCTTGACATGTTAAGAAAATAAATGTATTGTTATCCTTGACATAAATTTTATTTATTGACATTAGTATTGTTTATTGACATCAGTTTTTTTTTTAATATTTATTGACTTTAGTACTGTATGTTGACATAGCTTTATTAATTGTTTTCAGTCTGCACTATATTGACATTTATATTTTTTATTTTCATTTTATATTTTATTGCCATTGATTTCTTCGAGGGTTCGGAAATTATAATATGTATTTGAAAATCTTAGACGTATAGCTAGTCCGAAAGTACTAAAAACTGTTTACTACACATTATGTCAGTCACTGTTGGTATATTGTATAACTTCCTGGGCGGTGCGTGTAAAATAACAATTTTGAAACTTGAGCGCGCTCAAAGAGCGTTGCTTAAAGTTAGTGCGTTCCTTCCATTCTTTCATCCCACTACTGATCTTTACAAAACCTGTGAAGTATTAACAGTAAGACAGCTTTTCATAATTCACACTATCCTCAAAATGCATGGTTTACTGACGTATGACCCTACAGCTTTTCAGCAGAAACGTAGAAATCATACAGTCTGCGTATATAAAGCTTGCCACACTCATTGTGCTCAGAGATTTTTCGACTTCTTCTTGTTAGTACAATAAAATCAATAATATCCTAAAAATATATCCTTAAGCTAAACAGCAATGTAAAATAATGGTCATCAAATGGCTTCTAAGCCTTGATTATATCAATACGGAAAAAATACCTACTGGATATTTTAAAATAGAATTAAAATTCTGAAAGCGCAGCTACACGGTCGCATACACACTCAAACACTATACCTACACTACATACCACAAACATTCACACCCTATACCTGCACTACATTACACACACCACACACACTCACAACACTCACCCGTCAGGTTTTAGATTTAAATAGTGGATCATTTTAAAATTTTGATGTATGCGATTTATATGTGCACGGAAGAGCACTGATTTCCAAGATACAGGTTTTAACTAGTTTGGAATTCAGAATTCATATAGTTTTAGCCTTCTACTCACTTACATTACTTGTACCCTAGTTCTTAGGAATATAATTGAATTAGGCTATATTTTATTAAGTTTGAAAATAAACGTTTTTTATTATTATTGCTATTTATTATTAATTTATTTATATTATGAAATGTGTGATTTTTTTATAATTCAAGCTTATTCAATTCAATGATTACTAAATTACAAACATTTGCACGCCCTCTGGCATAACATAGCGAACTCTTTATTATCTTAATATACCATTATCATTGTACACAAATTAATAAATGACTTATGAATGTATGGCAGAACATGTTTTTCAGTTAGAATGTTAAGTTTGTATTTGGGATAAATTCATCCCAACTACGGAACCCTTTATTGTGCGCGGTCCGACACGCACTTGGCCGGTTTTTTGATTAAAATGGCAGGATGGCGAAGAAAATCGCAGTGGTTCATTTAAAGTGTATTGAAACTTTCACATTATATTTTGTTTTGTTTGAACGCCCAATAGCTTCCAGAACTACTAACTATATTCCATTAAAAATACAAATACGTAACAAAAATAAAAGTGCAACTATCAAATAATGGTTAGCAAGTTCATGCTTACATTTTTCTAGTTTCAGCCCGAAGGGTTCCAAATTGTTTCAAAGGAATCCCGATAGTCCGAAAACCATTAGTTTCGGCACTCCAATATAAAATGCCATAGCTCGATAAATAAACTGTTCTTTACTTTGACAGTCAATTTATAAAATGTCCAGCGGAGTTCTTGCGGTTTTTCGGTGAAATGCCTGAAAGTTTCGCAATGCTGATGAAACGAGTGACCAGAGATTTAAGCCCCAAAGTTATTTCAAATAACTTTGTGGTTTTAGAATTGAAACATGAAATAAAAATTACCGTTGAATATAAAATAAATTAACTGAATTCAGTTAGGCGTCAAAATGTTATAAAGGATCCGAATAATATCAGCTAAAAAAGCACACAGATGAGATGAAAAATCGAGATAATGGTCGTTTCCATAATATCATCCATTTACCTGATGTTATTTCGAAAGTTAACAGAGCATAATTTCAGAACCATATTTCCGTATTCCAACAATCTGGTCTTAAATGTGGACTGATGAAAATGAAGCACAGATGTTAGATATATTCCAGGTACCGAAATTCCGAACGTATAGCGAAGCAATCACTTAGTTCACCACAAGTTCAACGCAAACAACATTCGTACAAAAAGCTCCGCGGTTCTACGAAATAGATCAAAACTACGCGGTTTTCTGCTAAAAAATTCAAGACACGTTGCATACAAAACGATCCCATCAGTCTATATCGCGCTTTCTTTTTTTTCTTATACGTTACCGTTTATATCCCTTTTATTTTCTTTCAACTATTTATTGGCTTCTGGGTTTAGGGTGCTGTAGGTAATGTATTTATTTCAAATCGAGGAGTATTAGTTTTGTTTTACGTAGTTTTCTACCTAGTTTTTTAAAAAGGCTACAGAAATGTAAGCTACCCCTAGTTTCTCCTTGCTTATTTCTAAAACCTGTGATCAATATAAATTCAGACACTTCTTAGCGATAATGTATAAATCCGGATAAGACCGACACTGTGATTTTATTGCCAGCTTTCACAATATCCTGTAAATGCAAAGCGCTGCACTTAACTCGATGGGCAAAAAAGATCGGGTTTTTTAAATCCATGCTATGACATATACCCAGGACTCCTCATATACCGATAGGCGATTAGCCGCATAACTTCACAAATTCTCCTGGCAGCAACGTTCAACAGAATTTCAATAAACTTCCATTGAAAAAAGAGCACATGAAAGTTTGCAACGCTTTTTGTAACAAGAACACTTTTTCTACCTTTTTTAGCGGTGTGTGTATCGATCGCGCATCCATTAAATGTTGTAAAATGACAGCGCACGCCCGCGTCATTAAAACTCAACGTGCACCGGTGCCTTTTAAACTGTGTGGACACCAACGTACAGCGAGTGGAGCCGGTAAATGGAATGACTACACGTATACATGGAAAAGCAAAAAAACTTGAAACGAGAAAATAGAAAGAACTTTGCCAATGAAAATTGTGAATTGGTTTTCGTACCGGTGTTTGATGGAGAAAGAAATGAAGAAAAGCAGATTAATTGTCATTCTTTGGTTTGCAGTTTGCTTTGGTTGATAATTAAATTCAGGCAACAGTGAATGATCTAATGTTGGTTTAATATTGGTTGCTAGAACATATAAAACCTTCAAAGAACATGAAGAATCATCAGTTTTAAAATATCGATCAATTTCTTGAACGGGTAACAGCAAATCCGCAATTTCAATTTGAGCACCGTTTTGATAACTACTTTGGCAATAAATCTTGAATTCTTTATGGCCCCGCTGGTTTCCAATCTTTCAATTAATCAGTTCTTAAGAGAACTCGTGAAACTTAATCCTGGGATTTTCTCCTCCACGTCGTTTGGGTTTTTTTTTTATATCCACGCTTATTACAAATATGAAATCGACACCTGGTTTTATTGGAAAGAACTGCTACTGGTGTAAAAGTTTTTCTGTATCAATTAAGACGTCTTCGCGTTCGTGACGCGTGTAAAAAGATTTAATTACGTAGGTAGTATCGAAGTTTTAAAAGAAGTTACTGACATGTTGTATATTACACATAGCATAATTACGTTTTTTTTTCCAATCCTTAATATATTAATAAATAATATATTAAGGATTCGAAATAATATTTTTTTTCTTTACAAGATAATTACTTACATAAATCTTGCTACATTCTTTTGCCCGAGCCTCTACATAAGGTTCTCGTAAATTTAACTCGCAAATACAAGTTACATGCCGGTTTGAAAAATTGATGTAGAATGTAGGTAAGTAGTTTTAGATTGCTACAGAATCGACTACGAACACAATAGAAACTCGTTTCCAACAATTGATTCTTAAATCTTTGAAGAATCTTTGGTTCTATTTTCGCTTCATGGCCAAATGCTAGAAAAATTACAGTCAAATAAAAATTGGAAAATCTAAACTCATCCAAACAGGACCGTTCATTTCTATCTCCACGTTTAGTCCAGCAGTGAATGCTATAGACATGTAATATGCATAACAATGGCGGTGGCATCCGTGAAGCTGACATCATGCCATTATCATGATTACAGAGCCTTATAACGAAGGAATAAAGTTGAAAATAGATGAACTTTCGTTTCGATTAAATGTACTGTTTTTGTTGGAACTTGCACAAGCGTTACTACATGTACCAATAATTCACTGAATGTAGTAAATTCGTCTGTTTCATCGTTTTTTTTGTTCACTTAGTTACCGTTTGGGATGTTTTTCATTTATTTTTGTATGAATCACGGCAATTTGTTTACTATTTAACTTGAATTTAACAACCTTTTGCTGTTTTATCTAGATGATGTATTTCCCTATAATTTTGATATTACTTGAAGAAAAACGTTCTGTGCTCTAAGCAATTTGTCAAAGCTCACGTAAATCACATGAGTTTCATGCATTTATCTTCTGAGAAAATCATAACAAGCTTTACCTACATTTTCGTTACTCTCACTCATGTTCTGGAAGACCCTAATGGGCATGATACAAACAGTTGATAGTGTAGTCGTGAGTTTGTGTTCACGTAAAAAGCATTACGATTGCAAGAACCTGGCCTGGTTATTACCAGAATCAAAGTTCGTTTCATTCAAGCTGGGCCAAAATAGACCATTCCTTAACGAAAAGATGCCAACCTTTCAAAAGTTGTTCTCAGGTTAATTCTATATTTTATATTTTGTTTTCATAAAACTTTCAATACAAACTGTCTGTATTTTTTTTCTCTAATTCACGGGAATATTCACAACAAATCCGCTTCATAAATCTCCATTCTGCACGCGTTCACCTGCGAATTGGCGTATGCAATATGAGATCGCCCTTTCAGCTATTCTGCCACCAAAGCCTATTCAACTCGCGACTATTTCAAATATGACCCAAATACTGGACGAGTACGTTGAATATGGAATAAACGAGCGATGGATGCTGTGTGTGTCCCAGGACGATGAGACGTCCTGGCTTGTAGCACGCCAATGCTGTCAGCATTTGTTCTGGGACATAATGATTGAGTAATGTTTTGGTAGGAAATGTTGTTTTCGTATCTGTGCAAAAATCTCATTTGAGTATGTAATTGCCAAGATCCTTCACAAAGTGCCTCATTAGCAATTACATATTTGAATCATTTGTAAGCCAGTAGAATAATTTTGGAAACCCAATTATTTAATAAAACTGGAATAATACAGCCCAACTTATCATTACGCCAGCGTTGATTAATAGGTGATGTTAATAGGCCAATAACAGTAAGAGTTTGACTCGAACTGACATTAATTAATGCTTCCTTCTTACCCAACACGACAGCTTTGCGATATAATCGCTATTTTCAAACATTCATTTTTCTTTTCTATGAATAATGTTTTCTGCCAGAACTGTCTGCTGCTGAAGATGCGTCTTCTTGATAGACCTACAATTAATTATTAGAAGACTGATGGTTGGTACTATAAAGTGAATTTGTAGCTAAAGTGTCGACAAATGTAGCCTTTAACACTATTCATAATTGAGGCAATCAATTAGGAATTCTACGTTTCGCGGAGTTCCAAGCAGAGATAATGAATAAATACGCAAATGTACATAATTACGCTGAAAAGTCCTTTGTTTGACGTTGCTTTTCTAACTGTTGAACCTTAGAGCTATATCTGAAACACACCAAACAGCGAGCATACAAGATCAAATTACCAACATCATGAAATCCCGTTTCACCTCGAGACTCCACCTCTATTCAACCATATAGACCTGCAGTAACCCTTTTCCTACAGACCGTCGAATATCCCGCCTTTTCGACATTCATGGCATCCGTCGTACCGTAAAAGGGGACCAACTGTACCGTGTAATATTATGACGTCATCCGCAATGTTCTTTTTTTAAATATCGGTGTTTGAATCTTTAATGGCTTGTTTGATTAGCGTATTGCATCGGTGTCTTTCATGGTTTATTAGGTTAATGGGTAAGGGCGGGAGTTTGAAGGTCGTTTGAGTCGTTTAGAAACCTTCTTAGTCGTTTAAAGACAGTTTGAAGCCTTTTTTATTTGTCTTCTTTTTCCTTGAGTGTTTCAAGTGTCGTTTCTACTTTAGCATTATCTTTTTTTTACTTTTACAATTCTATCGATTCTGCTCTGAGGTCAATCCTGTTCTTACTTACTTACTTTATTTTTTGTGTGAAGAAACTTAATGCTTTGCTTCCAATGGCCATCAACAACTGTAGTCATGTTTTGTGACTTTCAGCTAATTGTCGTAGACAATAACAACTTGTGCACTTTGTTCCTATAAATGACCTGATTTTAGTAACTAGGTTTATGTCCTTCGTTAATTTGGTCTATATTCGATGTACATTTCGCATTCATTAACCGATATCTGATTGGAGTGACGTCAGAGATTTAATTAATATCAATCAATCATGCACTGCGTCGCTTGATTGATACGCTAGTGGTCGCTAATCGGCTTTGTCCATCTACTGCTTCATTAATTAAATGCAGCCCAGTTTATAGGATAACGAGTATTTTGGCCCGACTTCCCTCCAATGTATCTTTACGAATTGACTACATTTTTTTTGTTGACGCATTTACGCCCTTAGGACTTCATATATTATCATCAGTACCTAAACACTTGACTGTCCTGAGTCCTTGTCAACATAAGCTTCTTACTAATGAACCTTTTCATTGACCAGGTAAAGTTCACACTATTTACTACCAGCAACCACTGCAACTGCAGTTTATAGTTCTACAAGCGAGAATCTACCTTGGTGATCAACCAGAGTAGTGCCGAGCGTGACGGCAGTCCAGAATATTGTCGCAATAACTACATTTAAATAATGAAGTGCTGACCATGGTTGCATCACAGAGTAAGAGATTGTTCCTACCCAATCCTCTTGACATATTTAATGAGGATAATTGGATATGCTTTACATAAAGATAACTTTAAATCTCATTGAAAACTACAGTCTTCCTATAAATTCTCCGCATATCTCTAGACTCAACGTACTCCAGCCTTCATACAAAATTGGTCTAGCGGTAACAGATCCGGCTTTTAATCGTTAACTAAAAGTAAGACTACCTAGGTCATTCTAGGTGGACCAAAAGTGGATTCTGGATGGAGGAAAAATGCTCTGTTACATCATAAAATTGGATTCAGTACAGTTCGGCCGTCGAGAGAATGCGTTCCTGACACCTATCAATTAATTTCTAATACTAATAAGGATCAAATTCGCAAAAGACATACCTGTTCGTTAGTATGTAACTGTCAGGTGTCAAGAACGCATTCTCTCGACGGCCGGACTGTAGTTGAATTATGAGTTTATGAGAGACTCACTAGCGCGGGGATTTTAACATATGGACAAATAGTTATCGATACCTGCTCCCTAATTGCATAACACTTTGAATCACAATCTGAAAGGTTTGAAGGATATTGTTAAACCGTTGCTTCTTAGGTTTCAAAATTCGACTGTTTAACAACGTAAATAACGCAATGGACGTGGGTGAACTGTCAAAATGAAACCCATTACCCAAAATCAAAATGCTCATAGCCGCCAAGGAATAGTTGAGGTTGCTTGTAATTTGAATATGCAAAGGTGCGGGCTACACATGTAGCGCGTAAGTCACTGGACTCGCGCACTTATTTAGCGGTAGTTAACACAATACATACCTGCACAGGTATCTAAACTTGTGCAATTTATATGAATGAGTATAAACACCATTATTGAAATGGGAATGCCATTTGTAGATCACATGCCTGTTCGTCAGGTTTTGTAAATGCAGTGTCCGTATGGATTGAGGAGCCATGTCTCATATTTAAACGCGGGTACTACTACAAATATTTAGTAGTAAATTTGCCAATTTTGCAGGCCCAATCCTGGAATTTGTAGTAAAACCCTTAAAAAGTTTCAGTACTTTTAAGGTGGCCTAGAACTCGAAAACTAACTGACGGATATTTTTTAATATTTGGTAAGATTTAATAGTACTTATGCGTAATCTCTACAAAAACACGGGTTTTGTACGGCTGAATTTGAGACAGCTACAATGTTTTACTTTTTCATAAAAAATCACAAATTTCTTCACCGCGCTGTTTCTCAACAAATATTTAGTAGCGACTTAATATTGGTGCTATTGTTATCCAATTTGATAATCTACTTTATTAGCTATGTAACATATATTTTCTATAGACCGTCAGGATTGAAGAGCCACCTTAATAACGTTTTAAGGGTTTTACTACAAAATCGGCTAATTTACTACTAAATATAGGTAGTACCCGCGTTTAAATATGAAACATGGCTCTTCAATCCATACGGACACTAAATGCAGTAGGTTTATTGAAGTGAAAACTTCTTTAGGCGCATTTTTGAGATGGGACTAAACCATTGATTTCGCGACATTGTAACGCAATTCACCGACACCGTGGAGTAAAAGACATCAACGCGTTGATTACCGCGGTGCCGATTTTTTAAGTGAAAACTTCTTTAGGCGCGTTGGGCGTTTTTGAGATGGGACTAAACTATTGATTTCGCGACACCATGACGACACCTCATTTTTGTAAACGCGATTGTGCTCTTTATTTATATTATGTTACGGACCAATGTTCCATACAAGTATTTTTCTTCCACCAAGGCGATCTTGTTCAAGTTTTCACTTCTGTCGGCAGTCCCGGAGTGCCACCAATTTTTTTTTCAAGTTTTCACTTCTGTCGGCACTTCTGGAGTGCCTCTGTTTTTTTTTTCATTGTCGTTTCTATTCGGTTAACTTTCAAAGGTTCAGCCGTCCATAAAATAACTTTTAACACATACATCACGCCTGTATTCACCGAAGGGTTAGACCGAGGTAGACCTATAGTACGCCCACATTTCGCCAGTTATATTTTAGTCCCATGTGACTAACAACAACATCTAATATTGTACTAATCACTTTTATTTTTGCAAAATAAAAAATGATATTTTTACATCTAATGTTCGTCTTCGATAATCTGTAGAAATGCCATCATGTAAAATCAGATGAAAGTAAAACAGTGTAAACACAAATCACAAATAAAGCAACAATCTCACTAACTTTTTTATAAACCACAGTAGCGGTTCACGCCTGACTTCACAATACCATATACTGGAGAACAAATTGAAAAATGTGATCGTCTACGAGGCAATCTGCATGCTCCTATGCGGATCGCCGGTATTGCCACTCCATTTTAATACCAGTGTTGCTATGAATGAAAATGTATTCAAAATAGTTCAAATACTGTTGCTGTATGTAGATAACCGTATAAATGGGGGTTATTTGCTCATTATTCTGAATGAACTCTGCTTAATCATTATCAGAGTTCAAACAACAGTAGAGATTAGAGTTGAGTAGAGAACAAACTGCATATAGTTTGTTCTCTGGAATATGGCAAAGTAAGCTTACGATAGTGCTTTAAATGAAGTATAGGATAGGATAAGTCCTTCCTTTGTAAGGTCGTTGTAAGCTTAATGGGAATATATTCTAAATCTAAATTCTACAAAAACAAAAGAGATCTATCTAATTTTGCGAAAATCAGGCACCTACACAATCATTATTATGATTGTGTAGGTGCCTGATTTTCGCATATAGACGATACTATTGTATCGTCTATATGATTTAGGTAAAGTAGTGCCAAAAAACGAACGGTAGACCAAGATAGTAACCGAGGAACACACTAAGCTAGACAAGAATCTCAGCAATATCAAAACAAACCTAGAACTTATATTATTCTAACAAACATGTCTCAACAAATCTGACACCGAATTCCACGGATAACTTAGTGTATTGTTGGAGGAACAAACTCTCGACATATAAGAGCATACGAGAGCATACTCCTACATGTTCAGCTTCACAAACTATGTTTGAACCAGATTTATAGCGTCATGTTGAAAATTGTATAAAACTTCAAAATTTGATACGACTTGGTCCGAAGTTTGTACGCTTACAAGTTGGATAGTATAATATTTTTAGTGAGTTCTAGAATTGATTTTTGTGCCTAGATGTAAGTCTTTATTTCGTGTTTCTAGTTCAGCAGCTCTGTTAAAGAAAATTTAGATTTAATGACAGAATAATGTTTTAGACTTACTTCACCCACTATATCAAAATTCAATTTATTCTTCTCACTCTAATCTTTCCCTACAACTCAGAAAACTACTCGTCCATAAAATAAAGGTGTGAACATTAAACCTCGTTTTACCGAAACGAGCTGAAAACTAGAACGTTTGACCAACACAGTGACAAATGTAGTACATTAGCGGGGGAATAACGAGGGTAGTCATGAAATAGTTCTAAGGTGGACAATGATAAAGAGGTCACTGAAAATTTCACGTTCCATGCACCAGGAGAGGAGGAAAAGAGCATTGGTTTATTTAGACGAGTTTTTCTCCATTTAAACAGATGAGCGATGAAAATTAAAAAATATTCCACTAAATACTCGGTCGTCGGGTCGTCAGAAGCCCGAAAGTCTGACAACCAATCTTACCAAGGGGTATCATACTACCCAGTTACTGCGTTGTGGAGGTCAGATAGGCAGTCGCTCCATGCAAAATACTGGTATTCAGCTGCATCCGGTTAGACTGGAAGCAAGCGGTACTACTGAGCATAGGGTCGGGAAAAGTGTTATTGGGTTTTTCCATCTGGAATTGCTCAGTAGCAGCCTGGAGTCTGGATTTGTGCCCAGTTGATGGAAATAGGCTCGCCCCCTATTATCAACATGGGACTTAAACATAATTTGCGAAATTTGGGTGTACTTTTTTTTTTTCTTTTGTTTTAAGTGCTTACTTAAGTGGCCGTGGGTAGGGCACATTGCTTGCAGAACAGATAGCCGATGGGGCCGAAATGTTCTGGAGTGGCGAACGCATACCGGAAGACGTAGTGTTGTGTTGAAAGGCCTGCCACAAAATGGGCCGATGACCTTGTGAAGGCCGCAGGAATCCGCTGGATGTAAAAGGACAGAAGAAGTCGAAGTGGCGGTGCTTGAGGGAGGCCTATGTCCAGCAGTGGACCTCTTTCGGCTGAAATGATGATGATGATGATAGGTACACCCCTGCCTAACCCTTCGGGGAAACAAGGCGTGATGTGTGATGTTATGCTTATGGAACAATACTTGCCGGTAGCAATATATACCCTAGATAAACATTTTCACAGCTTTACAACTGATTTGTCAAAGACATGAACGCAAAGAATGGTCAATTGGTCTACATCGTCAATATCAATCGCTTCGATAATCCGAAACCGGGCAAACAAAACAATAAAAGCAATCGATGGAAGTCCGAGGGCCATTTTTTTCCGTTTTATCAGAAAAGTTTTTATCTGTTCCGGATAAACCATTAACGCTTCGTAACTAGTATAAAGGACCACCACGGTTATTATTTACTGAAGTATACTAACCTGGCGTCTTTAAAATATGAATACCATGTATCATGGTTTATGAAATAACTATTATTATAAATAAATAGCAGAATTTAGACTTTAAGACGATTATAGGTGTAACATTTTTGACAGTTGTGTCCGTGATGTGGTAGCAAACTTTTTCGCTAAGCAATTCTGACACATCCTGGGCAAAGGCCTTCAACGCATCCTCCCACGTTGCTCCATGCTTTCTCTTTTTCTCTCGTGGATAATAGGCCAAAGCCCCAAAAGTAACGACAATACCATAACAGTCTTGACAGAGAAAATACCTTCCAACAATAATATAATGTCGTCACAATACCTTTGAGTTGGTCCTATTGGGACATGTCAGGGTATGTGGCATGTTCGGCTAACATTCAAATAGGATCGTGTGCAGGTCTTTCGGCATTGTTCGTGACTACGGCATCTTGGCTCGATTTCAATGTATTTGTTGAGTCGGGTAAGATTTTGTCCATTGTGGAAAAAGACGTAGATTTTCGTAACGTAAACGTATTTGTGTAAAGTTTTCTTATTTTCGCGTGACATGAGTGTTTTGGTAATAGGATTCTATAGGTATCCTTATTTATTTGTCTCCATCATAACCATGGTTTTTCAAATTCAAGAAATATTGTGCTGAAAAAAAAAAACTTTTTTATGACACTAAAATATTCATAAGTGCGGTACTCCTCTAAAGCGTTACTTTTATCTTTCTATTTACTTTCATCTATCAGAATAAGATTTCAAAATCAAAGTCAATAACTTTATCTGTAAGATAGGTGCGAAAGGTGATCTTAATAAAATAGGTAAAGAGATCACTATGTTTTGCAGTTAAAGGCGTACTTTGTAAAATCATAACTAATTAACTTAACTCATTTAGACTTCATAATTATCTGAAGAAACCTTGTGTATAAAAAAATTGATAACCATGTCTCCTCTAAATTAAAAATACTCTTTGTAATTGCAAAATAAAACCGTAATTCGTATAGTTTCTTTCTGGCCATCAATTTGTATCAGGACTCCTTAGAATACAGCTAGAAATATCAGGTGGTTTTTGCGAAGGTTTGCCTATTCATTCAGATACAACGTCGCTGTCTACTATCCTCGCTTCCAGACACATGCAAATGTCCTCAAATGTCACTGTTCTTTGTTCATATTTACGGAGACTTATCAAAAGTATTTATCGTTCTACATCGTTCTCACATTTATAACTTTAACATGAATTATATAACCAATATTTTGTAACCATATTGTGATTTAAAAGAGTGTCCGTGGAGTTTCTTGCTCGTTCTTCTCCATAGGTATCTACTACGCTTTGGAATGGGCAACTAGGTTCATCTTTCTGACTGACCGACCCCTTGACAATTCGAAAGTGCCTGTGATTGGTTTATTTGAAATAAATGCTTTGAGTTTGATATAAATCTTTGCATGAAACAAAAACTATACAAAAGACAGTGGCAATTTAAGGCTGATTTTTCTAAGGTCAGATATATATTATCTGTGGAATGTAATTAACGTGTGACAGTTTTTGTATAGAAAACCTGTCGAAAATCTAAAATTATTCGTCGGATAATCTGGCGTTGAAAAAATCAGCCCTTAGTAGTTAATGGACGCTCAACAAATATGTTTTCTTAAAAAGCTACCAGATTTTTCGATAATCAAATCCTGAAATAAGATATTTTCCTCATAATTAATTAAAAGGTAAAAGAATCTCCATTCTTCTGCATTCAGCCCCGATTTGTGCCTTGAATGGCCAAATTACGTAATTACCTTGGTAACCTCGTCCCATCTCTAAGGAAAATAATTTGCCCTTTGAAATATTTATTTAACAATACAGGAGGGATATTAAAGTAAATATGCGTTATATTATTTAATTAAATCGTTTTATGTTATTTGCCTTGGGGGCTCGAGAAAATGGCGCATTTCTCAAGTCAATAGCTGGTCTTTAGATACACAGGATAGCTACCTTAAATTATTAATGAAAATCTTCATTTGATCTTTTGGGTGTTCTGAACCTTTTGAGCCGTTGGTCTCGGCCGTCATTTGCAGATCTTTGACAGTCGTTACGGGAACCAGAAGCCCAAAAGGTTTGAAAACCAGGCTTACCAAGGGATATCGTGTTACCCAGTAACTGGATTGTAGAGGTCAGATAGGCGGTCGCTCCATGTAAAATACCGGTATTCAGCTGCATCCGGTGAGACTGGAAATCGACCCCAACGTAGTTGGGAAAAAACTAGGTAGTTTGAAGTTTTTGACGACAGGCAAGTATTTAAGCTTCTTGCTTCACAATGTCCCCGTATTACGTACACATTATTACTGTGTTACTGTACTAACGCGGAAAGTTCACATTGTATTTAATCGCGATAGTGGTCTTTCCCGGCCTTTAGTACCTTTCACTTTCACATTCTTGATATATCCCTTCTATGGTCCCTTTACTTAGACATGTGCCATATTTCCGTATGTTATCTTCAACTTAATAGTTAACTAGCTTTTGCCCGCGGCTTCACTCGCGTGGATGTCGGAAAATATCCCACGGGAACGTACTACCGATACCGGGATTATTAAGCCGAGGAAAAGGTCATTGACTCCTACCGCTGCGCCCGCGTTACGGTCAACCATAATTATTTTGTCACGCGTAATTTTGAATCTGTGATATCTTTTAAACAACTTAAATGAAATGATGTCAAGGTATATATTAATCTAAAATAAATGCTAATTTAAGTAACATAGTTTATTGGATAAGAATTAATATAATACCGGTCAAAATAGCTTAGGAAATAACAATGAATTTTTTATCAAATTCTGAAAGATAAAAATTATTATCATAGGTCATCCTTAGAAGATAGCCAGCCAGAAGATGCCAGCCATCGCGGACTTTTTTGTTGATTTTTTAAGATGAACAATATTGTTTTATAATAAGGATTACGATTGCAGTTTCTTTGACACGGGGTTTTTCGAAAAGAAATACTGCGTCTTGACAAGTGTCAAAATTATTCGGTTTTTTATATTTACTATCGACTAGTTTGTTAATAAGTTGTCGATCTATAAGAACTGCTGTTGTTACGAACCTGTGAACTATATAAATCGACCAATACCGTATCAAGATCAAGAAAAATAAGCCGAAAAAAACACGTTTCTAGTATGGGTATAGTGTGGTAGTTTCACCCCTTTAATTATTACACTTATTTAATTTGTTTGTTTTTATAGCGGCAATAGAAACACAATCTGTGAACATTTCAACTGTCTACCTATTACGGTTCATAAGTTATAGCCCGCTGATAGACAGACGGACGGACGGACAGCGGAGGCTTAGTAATATGGTTCCGTTTGGCACTCTTCAGGTACGGAACCCTAAAAAGTACACAGGATTTATGTAATTTACTTATAATTACTCAGTAACGCCCTGCTTAGTCATTAAAAGCATCGGATTACTTGTTATTTCTTAACTTAATTGGCTTATTTTATATCTAGGTATGCATAAATTATTTTCAAGTAACGCAAAATTACTAAGGCTTTAGTGGTATAAATCAAATTAATATCGGATCATAAGTACTGAATTTGCTCACCTAAAACATCTGTTACTCTGAATTCAGAGTACTTCAACATGGATTGTTTTCTTTAGTCCCCTAAAGTAATTGTACAAGCCAAGATAAAATAATTGGTTTCGGCCACTTATTACGGAGTTCTAGGAAAATAGAATTGGGTATTCTTTACGGCTATTTTGTCAAAGATTTCTTCTTTTTTGTGGCGCACATTTTACCGTAGATTTATATAAATTAAAGCGATCATAAAATAACATCACGCCTGTAATCCTCGAAGGGTTAGGCAGAGGAATCATGTAATTGGGGGGAGGGGGGGGGGGCACTGAGAGCATAATAATATAATTTGGAGTTTAAAAGAGATCATGACCTCTGAGTTTGTTTCGGCATTGCTTCTCAGGGACATCAGCTAGGAAATGCTAGCGCCATCTAGTTAAAAAATATGGACCATAAATGTTTTGTGCAAAAGTGTCTTAAAAATCTTCTTACAGAAATAAAATTAATCCATATTTCAATTCGCATAGCGATAATGCGCAAAATTTTCGAAAGAAATCAACGGCGAAAGTCAATAAAACCTATTATGTAATCTGTAGTAAAACTACCTCACGAAGCCAAGTTCCTGGGAGCAGTAAAGTGGAAAGCACACACGATTGTGCCTTTTTCAATTAAGTTAGCCTTTCTTCTAATACTGTTAGAAAGTAAGGAACGCGTCGGTCCGGTTCGCGCTATGCGACTTGGGTACTGGTCTTTGTTCTTAAGAGAGCGAAGATTCGGTTTGCTTTTTGGAGCTAAAGCGGTCAAAGCAGCTTTAGGCCTGAATAAATTCAAATGTTGAAGTAGTGTCGTTGGAGTATTTGATTGATGAATTATCAGCACCCCAAATACAGGTCCACTGTTGCAGATGGGCAATCATACTAGATCACTGTAATGTCCACTTGAACAGAAAAGTTTGCAAAAGCTTGGGAGGTTATTTATCAACATTAATTTTATTTATAAACATTATTAAAAAATTTGAACATACATTATTAAAATACGTTATTTGGTATCCCAAAGTGATAATCACAGAGATCTTACGTACATTTTAAATTAATACTTATTAAATCGCCGCCGCTCATGCCTCCACACAGGCTTCCACATTCGCTTCAATTACGTCACTGAGGTAACGGGGGTCGTGTGAAAATTCAAGTGTTTTTCGAGGAAACTCGCAGCTAAGTGTACCTCTCGTGTTAATGTGTCGGCCACGTTGCTCCTGCGGTCTCGACGACCGAACGCCATCTGGATTTTTTTAGCTTTCCTCTTTCGGCATTTTCGTGTTATGTGTCACGGGGGGTTAAACCCTCTTATGTGTAGAAGGTTACTGGATTTAAAAAAGTATTGACGCAGGAATTTTTTTGTCAGCCGCTGCAAGAGTGACAGGACCGGTCAACGTGGCGGCGGTTGGGGTAGGCCTATGTTTAGCAGAGGACGACTTTCGGCTGAAATGATGATGACGATGTCTTGTCAGCCATGTAGACTTGAACTGACATAAGCCTCTGAATGGACTGCTGTTATGAACGGAACGCAATAATCTTATGTTCAGCATGGTCTTCCATGCTAGAAGTAAAAAGTTACCGTCTTCACTGAAAATAGTAAAATTATACACTTTTTAAATGAAACTTCATTTAAAAGTATTCTCTCGCATTCGTGTGACCTGAATGACCTCACAGACGTAGAAAAATCAAATAAACCCCTGACCGTGTGAAATGAAATTTGAAAATATTTTTCACTCCAGCCAGCGAGCGCTAAGTATTTGGTACATTTGTGTCATGGCAGTGCTCCTGGACTTGCGGCCACCTCTAGTTTTATTATGCTACCCACAAGATGGCATTATTTGACATTACTGTGGGTTCCGTACTTCTAGTTTTAATTAAAAGGTCTTTTAAGTTTCGTGAGCTGCGCTTTAATCAAGTAGGTATGTGGTTAAGGTATAAGTGGGTGGGTTTGCCAATGTGATGGCATTAAAATTACAAAATGAAACCTTAAACCTTGGTTGTCAAATGCACGTGTGCAATAGTCTAAGTTTAACCTCATCTGAATTTGGTCATGTTGGCGTTGCATGTTTATTACCAATCCTTTTGCAAAGGGAACAGATTTTAAGATATCATTATTACGAGGTGCATTGGCAGCGTTTAGCAATAACCATAAAGTTTGCAAGCGCAACACCTACGCAATGGTATAACTCGTTTGTCTATTTGTATATTCTCACTTTCCTTGCGTTTACAAATAATGTATCTCTGTAATTGTATCTAAGATATTTGAAATGAAAATACCTGTTATAATAACTAACGGGGTAATTGCGTCACACACATACAATGGAAATGTCCGTCATTTTGACAATTCGATGACATTCATTGCGTTATTTACGTTGTCGAGCAGACGACAGTGATTAAGCGATTGGCTGCTGCGCTGCGTGTCGCGGATTCGATTCCCGTACGTAACAAATCGCTGTCCCCGGCGAATAAAATGGTAATCGTAAAAACCAAATTTGACAGGAAAAAAATAACAGTTTTTGGTGAAAATCTTATTAACAAATCTTATACATAGCGGAATTGTTAAAATATGAAAAGAAAAGTGATTTTTTACATTCATTACAATACTCCTTAAAATCTTGTAACTTCTGAAATAACTGTAGGAAATTAATGAAAAAAATTGACAGAGTGTAATCGAACCTCTTTAATATCGAATATGCATAATATTAAGAATGCTCCGGCAAAGCTTTGATTTCCTAAGAAAGAGGTGAACGGTCACACAATAAGTAACGGCTGTCCAAATACAGAGCGTATTTTGACACCCGAAACGTCAAATACTGGTGAAAATGACAGATTTTCATGACGACCGGTATAATACGCGGAACCGCTCAAATTCTTTTTTTTTTTTTTTTCACTTATACCACTTACACAAGGGCACTTATGAAACGTCAGAAGCTAGGTGCACGGTTCCAATTGGTCGTTTCCCATGGAGAAGAGCCGGCAAGAAACTCCACGATTACTCTTTTAAATATTTCGAAGCTTTAACAATATTTTCAAATAACTGTGTTAATAGGTATGGGAGGACAGTGTACATCTTTGAACTAGTACCAGATACTTAACAAAATAGAAAATGGTCAACAAGTCTACAGTCCACTAAGCCTACAGCGTTCTCACATTCACAAAATAGGAAAGAATCTATAAAAAGATAAACTAGAAGCTTTACTGAAAGCCTATCTTTTCGCCCACCCTCTTGTCGTATTATTTATTAATGGGCTAATTAGATTTCTTAATCTCTGGCTCCATAGGTAATTACTAGAGGCTTTAAAAGCCACCATACATAAACTAACTCAAAGCATTTATTTCAATGAAACCATTTATATACAGGCACTTTTGAATTGTCAAGGAGTCGCTGAGTCAGAAATATGAAGCTAGTATTAATACCAATAAACGCTTAGTATACTATAGGGTAAGCAAAAGGAGTAAAGATCGTAGCAGGAGGCGTTCTGTGGTTTCCGCCTACATAGGATGAAGGCCTCTATGAAAATATTATTTCCACAGAAAACTAATTACTTCGAAAGAAACTCTTATTATGATGCCAACCTTCACCTTTCATGATATGTTCGCTTTGAAGCCTTTTAATTACGGCAGTCTTTGGAAGTACCTAATTGAGAGCTCTTTATACAACAGGTATATAAAGTTCCTATTTACTCATATATCTAAACACGCGTTTATTTTAATTAATTTACTTTACATCGTACATTTTCCTTAACTTTGAATCATGGATAAGAGATTGATGATAACTTTATTTTTGTTAGCCACGTGTACGGTATTTTAAATAGCCTAGCTAAGAAAATCATGAACGGAAAGTGGAAGTTGTTGACATTCCGTGAGTTTTTAATTCTTGGATCACCGTGAAAAGAACGGTTGGAAGGAAACCACTACTTGAAGAAAAATGGTTCGCCGTTTCGTGTGTGTATACTCATCTGGTCCGGCTAAATTGTCTCAGTATCGCCTTTTCAAATTAACCGCTCCATGTATGGAAGGGTTTAGAACCATGCAACGTTCAAGTACATATTAATCGTGTTCCCACTTGCCACAAAATACACTAATCATTTTCAACGCGACATACTATACCACGCTCATGATATCAGCTTGTCTTGACAAAGCTCCTGTTCATTAATTATTTTAGAACGTTATTTTACTCTTGATACTATACCCGCGACTTGCGCCCTATTGATTTTGTTCCACTCTGGTTGATAAAGGGTGTCCATTAGCTTCTCAGTTTTGTGTTGAACCTGTGCTCTCCGATACTGTAAAGTTTATCCGCTGTTTATAACCTTGTGTATATTCTTTATACAGTTCAGACTATTATTTTAGATGTTTAATGTTGTATTCGATCTCATTTCTTGAGATAATAACAAGAAAATCTGATGAATTATTTTTACCCTTTCTTCTTATATTAATGATGTTTTATACCCTCAAAGTGCAAGTGTATGGACACTTGGTTCACTTAGATACGATAGTACATCCTACAATTCGACATTTTCTACCAACTGAACGCCACACTACGCTGCACTAACTCCTGAAAATAAAATCTTCACAGCGATGCCAACAGGAATTATCTACGCTTTGCACAGCAATAAACAGACCCGGTTTCACATAGAAACCCACCATCAAAGTCCTTCTTACATTATTAAAGTACGTACAATCAGAATTCAAACCCCGGTGTCCGAGCGGACGGAGTCGGACGGACGGACGAAACTTAATATCCTGTTAATGTTTGGGTTAACATTAATCTTACCGTGACGTGTTGTGAACCGGGTAGGGTTATTGTGGATGAAAATCTACTCTCTGAAGTGGGTAGTTGGGTTCGGGGTATGTCGGTACCAAACAATTTTGCAGAAAAGGTAAACAATTGACACTATAATCCATATTTAAAGTGTTTTAGAAAAATATCGTCAATTTCGGTGCAACCTCACTATTGCTGTACAGTAGAATCGTTTGAATATGTTTGATAGAGGAATGCGTTAAATCTAGGAGATAGAACTAAGATTATATTTAACCCCATACCTAAGACACTGAGCCTTTTCCCAACTATGTTGGGGTCAGCTGGAGTCATTGGGGTCAGTAGCTGGATACCAGTATCACCCATCCACGGACCAACCCCGGTAAGCTTAACTTAACCTGATGGATCGACCCCTGTGGCTGTTATTACTTAGCCACGAGGTCCTCATATCACTTGAAGCTTGCAGAAAACACAACTGAAAATATATTTCCTTATCGTAAACAACTAAGCGTTTGTTGGTATTATGTTTAGCATTTTCTGAAGTGTACAGTCGGTAATAAATCATTTTCACTTGAATATAACTGCATGGTGTAAGTCTTAGTTGAATATAATTAATTACCTTTGTATGTTTTTGCTCTTTTATTCAGAGAATGTATGACCTTGTTTGCATTTTTTTTTTGTACTTTTAAACTAGCCGTATTTTTTTTAAGTGAAAACTTCTTTAGCGGCGTTGTGCACTTTTTTTGTAATGGGTAAAAAATGTTAAACTCGCGTCAGGACACGTGACCTGATCGAAAATTCGTAAGACGGTTAAAAAGACATCAACGCGTTGATTACCGCGGTGCCGATTTTTTTTCAAGTTTTCACTTCTGTCGGCACTCCCGGAGTGCCACTGTTTTTTTTTTTTACTTTAAGATTAGCTATCTCCGTATTTTTATGTAATTTTGCTGTAAGTGGACCATTTCTAACTATAAATTCATGAATAGCACTGAAACTCGGAGTGACCACTGGACAACAAGTAGGTGTCACTTCACTGTAGACTAGAATCTAAGTGTTCGAGTAGATACATACACAATTTTGCTGTCGATATCTTTTCTTTTCGATATTTTATAGACTTTTTCTTCAAAACTACTTCAACAACAAAACTGTATGTAGATATGATTTTTGTATCGAAATGAACCTATCATGCTTTTCATTGCCATGGGATTCAGGCAGTTTATAACGGCGCTTGTGACCAACGCATTCGACATCCTAAAATCAAAAATGTAATGGTCACTAGCGTGATGGGGTCCTCGGGGCGAGAAAAGTAGGTAGTACTATCTAGTTTTTTATTAATTAGGAAATTATTGTTTGCAGTCATAGAATTCTGCCTGATAATTTCCAATCACACCCGCGCTCTATTGCATGGGATATATTTAAACACAACTGGCGAAATGTCGGTCTTTTTTTATAAACCTCTGCTTACGCCCTCTTCGAATACAGGCTTGTTCATTGGTAAACCAGGGTGTTAGTACCAACACGTCATTCCTTCATTTGCTATCCCAACCGAGTGTGTCTTTGTTTCTCTTCCCGATCAGCATGCAAATTAGACTGCTAGTGTTTGGATTCACATTAATCTTGCGCACATGACGTTCCACTCCCAAGCGTGTGTAGTGGGCTTTATCTACAGACGAACTAGTTAGTTATTTCGTATACAGGCAGTTAACTTGTAACTACTTTTGAACAATGTTATAAGTGTGCTGAGTAGCCATATTTTTTACAATAAGTACTCTCTTTAAACCTAAAAAACGTGTGCGGTCAGGGAACCCCCGTCAGGAACAAAGTTCCTGAGGGAAGTATCTCATATATGATTTAAAACCAAAACAAAATTTTAGCAGCTGCCATCTTGGATTTAAATTTTGACCTCACTATCGACTTTAGCACCCTAGAAAACTATAAAAAAGACACCCACGACGAAAAATTTTCGCAGCCACTATCTTGTGTTTACATTTTAAAAAAGACAGTGGTAAGTATGAACGCTTTTTCGCGTGACGATTTCTGCCAGTTAATTCCTACCGCAAGCCGCGTTAAATAACGTCGTTCCAAAAATCATAACGTGTAGTAGAAAGATAAATAACTTGCATGACTAACAAAAGGTATTTACAAGGCACTAAGGTGCAAAGGTGTTTACAAGGTATTTTTTTGTTACATATAGTGCCCTTAGTGGTGATGTTCTTCAGAAAGATCAGGTGCGTAGAAATCGAAACTCGTAGAACTCGTGCGTGTAGGACCAGATGTATGAACGTAAGCGAAGCAATGGAGTTTGTAAGGATCCTAGCAGGTGGCGTTCTTTAGTGTCGGCCTACCCTAATGTAAAGAAGGCGTGAGTTTATGTCATAGGTATTTATTTATTTGTTACCTTAAGTATACTGTTGACATAACAAAATATAAGGTCGCCAGTCACAACACCCCCGTACTAGTTGATACTGCATTACAATGATATGTACATAATATGTATACCAAATAGCTTGTTTGACTGTACGGAAGTCTATCATGCAAAGTGGTGGAGGATGAGCTGTCGTGGCAGCTTTAATAAATTTTGGCCGTTTTAGGCTTGAAGCGTTGTACACTGCCGCGCTCGAAATATGGGCCGAGAACATTTGGACGGAAATCTATGGTGTCAACTCTAGTTTGAACTGAACGCTGTGCACAGCTAGTAGATATATTTTAATGGATTCATGTCAGCCGAAGTATGAAACCTGAATACGTGCATTGCTGCAGATTATTAAACGCCAGAGGGCATAGACAAGTGGCAATCGCTTTCGAAGTGTTTCTTATTTCTACAACGACTTTCAATAAGATTGACATAAGTTTTTCGGCGGCTTATGTCAGTCCAATACATTTTTGACTTTTCCATCATCGTAATCGCTGATAAAATGTCACATTGCCTAGAACCGCAAGAAAAAAAAAATGTTTATTTCAATTACAAGGCATTTGGACACACTAATGTTGGAGATACCTTTTAAGCAAGGAATTGCTTGTGTTAGGAGACTCCGCGCTTCCACTTATCTTATGCAATTGAATGTAGACAATGTAAACATGCAGAAAAAATTAATAAATGGGTACCTTAAAATTATACAATATGAATGATTTGCAAATGAATGAGCTTTATGCATAGAAAAAAGGCCAAGTCGCGCGTATACGTGTGATTATGTGTGAGTATGGGTGAGAGTGTAAAGAGTGAGTGTGTGTAGTGTGTGAGTTGATAATTAGCATATTTAGTTATATGTGGTATCCTTTAATATCCTGTCCATATGAATATAAATACGAAAGTGTGTTTATTTTTATTAGGTATTTATGTGTTTGTTTGCCTATTACGCCTTCACGCCAAAACGGCTGAATAAATCCGGATGAGGTTTGGCACTTAGGTGGACCATATCTGGGTTCACTGGGTTAGGACACAGAAGACAACCGTCCCGACGCCTCCAAGGGATCGGGGTCCACTCGGATGAGACCGGAAGGCGCTGCCAGTATAAGTTTAGGTGTAAGTCCAGGCTCAAGTGTAGGTGGTAGTTTGTGGATTGTAGATTAGCCCTGCAACAATGTCTTGGGATCGGAAGAAGCATAATAAGTCTTCTTCCACTAACCATGTTCACAACAACACGCAAGCAAATAATTTGGTCATTGAAGCGTAGATACAAAAGACTCAACATCGTCGTAGGTTTTAGTTTTAAGCCATTCGATTCGAAGAAGAGAAAGAACTCGTGACAATACTAATAAAATATGTGTTACAGGTAAACAAAACTTAACATCCCATTTATTGAACAAATAGTCATCAGATTATTGACGTTCAAAGTTAAACGATGCAAACAATAAACAAACAATTGTCAAGGTGCCCCGGAAAATTCTAGTTCGCATTACTGGGCTGTCACACAATCCAATTAGAACAAAGTATTAGGGGCACCGCGATAAAATTAGCGCTCGCCAGCTAATACACACGTAAGCGACGATTGAGCGGCGCGGCCGTTGCACAATGGTTATTACTGTAAACAATGTTGTTTCTTTACTATTATTAAAAATATGTAGGCAATCAATCCAACCTTCGCAAAAGCAGATTTTACTTTTCCATTATAATATAAAATTGTGTGCCTTCAGTCGGCCAAAAGTTTAACCCAACATGCGTGGTGCAAACATTTGCCGTATTTTCTTAATTAATTCATAGTACTTAAGGCGGATCTACAGAGCTAGCCCGCGAAATTCAAATTTTCGAAAGAACTTTTCCATAACTAACATAGAGAGATGTATTCATGATTCCAATGATTATAATTCTGTAAATACATATCTGTTATAATCATATCTTGATCAAGATAGAACCTGACACTGATTTGCAAATTGCAAAAAACTGAAAAAAAAAAAATGAATTACGCTACCTCTGACACCTTAAAACAAAAATTATAAAATCCTGTTTAGCAAATAATCCAAAGATGCTAGATAAGTACTTACTCACTAGGTACTTTTTTAACCATAGGTCAGAAATCTTACATACAATCACTCAATTAAATTACTGACTAACTATGCAAATAAATACAAAAACAAAAGGACACTTAGGCGTCGAAGTCCTCGTCCGCATCGCTGTCATCCAGAATCGTGCCCAGAAGACCAGAGATTTTAAGACACATAACTGGCATAACTTTTCCTTCTATTAATTTATGTTGGACGTAGGTTTATTTTAAGACTAGTAGTAGCGCCCCGCGGTTTCACCCGCATAAGTCTCGATCCCGCGGGAATATCGGGATTGAAAGTATATTATGGGAGTCTGCGGCGCGTGAGTCGCCGACGGAACGAAATGTTGCCATTTTAAATATTATATGTGTGTAAACATTTAGGACTAAGTATTGTATTTATTTTATTTTTATTTGTTATTTCACTATATGCTGCACCGGTTGACGTCATCACGTCAGCGCCAGTTTTCGCTGAAAATCAGCGCTGGGGCTCTGTCTCGCATAGCGTCGCAGCATTTATGCTGAGCGATGGCCGTTTTGCGTTGACGTGACGCATATTTTCCCTCAATTTGTTATTTACCTGTTTTTTTATTATCTTTCTTTGCGTCATATTTACCGCAAATAAACGTATTTTCTCTCTTTTCTTTCTTTTTCTTTTTATGTGTTAATCAAGGTTATACACTATCTGTGTCCCAAATTTCATCCAAATCTGTTTAGTAGTTTTTGCGTGAAAGAGTAACAAACATCCATCCATCCATCCTCACAAACTTTCGCCTTTATAATATTATTAGTAAGGAAGCTCAGAAACTGCTAGTTCCCTGTCTTTCAAGTCCTGTGTTTCTTCTTCGGGAAAATTGGTCCTTGTGGCAGCAGAGTAAGTGTAACTATTACAGTAGTAAATAATACCGGCCCCTTGCGCAAATGTAATATAGTATCGTTTTATGTGACACTTTCTGGTAAAAACATGGGTTTCCTCTTAACAAAATGGTCGGTGTTTTGATGAATGGAGTGAATGTTTTCTATGATTACAGAGTATTATTATATAAGTGCCTGCATCTAATGAAAGCTGCTGGAGACAGTTACGAGTTATGCAGGGTGTCCGGTAATGAATGCATAACCTTGAAATAGCATAAGATAGACCTTACAGTCGTTCTAAAATAGTAGTAACTTACCTAAGATACGATATATTTTAAAGTGAAAACTTCTTTAGAGACGTTGACCATTTTTGAGATGGGACTAAACCATTGATTTCGCGACACTGTGACGACACCAGCTTTTGACCATTAACTGTTTGTGCTACTGTTTTTTTTTTTTAAATACAGTGTGCAATTTCTAGTCACATTATTTACTGCCTCTCTACGGCATAGTTAACTTTTTTTTAGCTCGTCCATAAGGTTTATTATATGCTATTTCAATATTTTCCATTCTTTACTGTACTATAATAATACCACCTTATTATTTTCCCACTGTTGGACAAAGGCCTCTTCTCATACAGAGAAGGCACGAGCATTGATCACCACCGCTTGCTCAAGACAGGTTCACGATTTCAAACTTATATTAACTGTAAATCCAGGTTTCCTCACGATGTTTTCCTTCATAAATGGCAGTAATGTCCAAGACAAACTCAGAAAGTACATATGAATTTAAAAAGTCACATTGGTACTTGCCCGGATTTGAATCCACAACCTCATGCATGAGAGGCGAGGCCTTAACGTGCGAGGCATCTAGACGAATGGTTCACACAATTTTCTTCAGAAACACATTACTTTGTAAAAAGAAGTCTTTCTAATTTTAAGACTTTAATGCAAAACAGGTACGCGTGTTAACCTCTCGAGATTTTCAATTTGACCGCTCTCTTAAACAAAATAAGTTAAAAAAAAAACAAAACCCCCCCATAACATACCAGTGAACTCAGGTAAAACCCACCCATCAAAACGCCACCAAATCACCATGATTATGAAGAAAACCGTATATTTTCATGAAAATCTCGTGAAAATTGAAACGTGTTACAGCGAACGCTTGAAATATGCGCCGTCACGTATCGGCACTCAGACGGTACCCGGTATAATAATAGCGTTAATATACGAAGCTATTGAAATAACATTATGTTTACCTAATGCTGGATTTGAATGGAAGCTTTATTTACCTACTGGTTGAGAATAATTCATGTGAGTGAAAGGAGTGCGTGAGTGGCATTTTGAAGGAAAAGAAAAAAGACAAGTACCTATATACAGAGTTGCGATCCAGTTGAACGTTGAAAAGGCATACTAGCAGCTTGCTGAGCAGTAGTGGCCCAGTGATAACTGCCCCGACTTACGAGTTAGGTCGTGGGTTCGAACCCAAGCAGGCGCTTTAATTTGTGTAAATAATTTCATCACCACTGCTCTCAAAACGGTGAACGAGAACATCGTGAGGAAACCGGCATGTCCTAGAACCAAAAATTTGAAGACATGTGACATCTACAGATTAGACTGTTTAGATTTACAGCCCACTCCCTTTCGAAGACAGGAGGCCTGTCTCCCAGCAGTGGGAACAGTATAGGCTGATTATGTATTATGTGATGTACTAGCAGCTAACTAACTTGCAACTATTTTTAAACAATGTTGTGAGTGTGCTGGGTAGTCCATTCATTTATGATTCTCGTTATTACGCAGACAATATTCGCACTTATTCTATTGACCGCCCCAGTAAGATTAATACGACAAATGTGTTCGACTGTTCGTGTCTGTGCCGCTTCAGTCGTATTTATGTACACACAGTAAAATACATAGGGACATAGGAATACAAAGGGTTAGTTTTTTGTTTTTTATTTCATTGCACGACTGTAATCGTTATACAAAACCAAGCGGTCAATAACTTACATATGAATACAGAAAAGATGAGTATTTTTACATGTAAACCAAATAGCTGATTTGACTGTACGAAAGTCTGTCATCTAAAGTGGAAGGATGAGCTGTCATGGCAGCTTTAGTAAATTTGTGGCGCCATCTATATCGCCACATGCGAACTACGCATCACACTGACGTCAAGCAAAATCCTGAATCACGCAGGCAGTTTGCCGCACGTCTAGCATATATACAACGTCTCGACATCAATCGTTGGGCAGTACCCCACCAGACACAACGCCCGCCTGGTCGGAGGGTCCTCCCTTTTCTATGGAGAATGAGTGCACTTTACACCTTGTTCCTCATACTTCTTTAAATTTTAGCCGTTTTAAACTACGAGCCTTGTAAACTGCCATTAAAGTTGAGGGTGGTATCAAAGCTTTCTTCAGATTGGTGCCACGTTTCATGTAGTTAATTTGTCATTATCGGTTAATCGGTTCTGTGAGCTCTGTGATTCGTCATACCCGTTTTCGTTTTCCTTGGACAATTTAAGATTGAAATTGCGTAATTATTTGTCTTACCCCTTTCAATCTCAAATTAAAGCTTCTCTCAATTCAGAACACAATTTATTTATAGCCTGTTTACCACGTTCTATATTTAGTATTTTGAAAACGTAATTTCTAATGTTGGGGCCGCACCTGCGTCTTTCGTGACAAATCAATGCGTGCCGAAGCTTCGTATGTTTTACTCACTAAAAAGTTATCGCGTTAATGTGATGGTCACATTAGCTGCTTCATAATTTTAACGAAGTATCGTGTAATAACCCAAGATGGCTCTCCATTATTTTGACAGAGCGTCTACGTAGTCCGGAAACAACAGTTGAAATGACCAACGCTAGTCCGACTACGCACCACGCTTATTATGTACCGCCACCCAGGCGATAAGTGCTACGCAGCCCGAACTATCGCGACGATAACCGATAATGGTTGGTCACATCTGCTTGTATCGTATCATTGTGCGAAGCTTCATCACGATAAACGCAGATGCGACCCCAGTATTAAAGAAAGCAACATCTGGGGATCTCAAGTTTAGGTCAAAGGTTCTGACCTTTGACCTAAACTTGAGATCCCCAAGACTCGACCATTCATTGAAATATTCTATTGTTCAGCTTTATTTCAATCACAAGTAAAGAAATGTTTTATTACTTAATTAATTCTACTAAACTAATTTCGAAAAATAGTACAGTCAGCCTCAAAAAGGAGATAACAATTCATTTAGTTGTCATTTTTTTTCCGTAGTTTTTATTAATGATTAGCCACAAAAACACATTGGGTACTTATTGTAGATACACATTGATTCGGTATTATGGAACACAAATTGTAGACAATAAAATGAGTGCACCTAACTTCTGACGTTTCATGAGTGCCCATGTAAGTTTATGCGAAATAAAAGTATTTTGAATTTTTGAATGTCTTGTCGATGTATGGATCTTTCTAAGACTATGTGTGTACCACATATAGTTTAATAATAAAAACGAATACACAGTGTACAATGATGTAGAAACGATATTGCATTGAATACTGAAGAAATGAAATGATAAAAACACGATATAATGTCTCTTAAGGTACTCCCTCACCGGAAGCATTCGCCTGTAATGTAACGTTACAGAGTCGAGCATTCATCAGTGAGTGAGGCGAACCGACATTACAGTACGTAACCTGTAACGGTACAATTTGAGCATTACATCAATGAGGGAGGAGGACCGAGCATTACAGTGTGCAATGTCTGTAATATTGCGATACAACTTGTAACACCAATGCGCACCACTCGTCACATTACAGGCGAATGCTCGTCAGTCAGGGAGGCAGCAGTGTAACGTAATGCTCAAAATCGAATCTGTGACCTTATATTACAGGCGAATGCTCGTCGGTGAAGGAGCACCTTTACGCTAACGAACCAAAGCCTTCTATTGACGATCGAGTTGAAGTGCTCATAGCTTACAAAACAAAGATCGCAAAGTGGAATGATTTCTCCATAATATCTGTTTGCTCCCCACAATCTATTGGAGTAATTCCGATTGCTCCACTTTTACTGCTGTTTTATCACTCTTCCTCGCTATTAGGGAGTGGGGGTTAATACTGGGCAGGGTTGCCAGGTTAAAAAAGGGAAAATGGCGCAGTGCGCGATCGCTGGGAAAACGGCTGTCGCTGTAAACCAACACTGTTGCGTACATGTACAGTAAGCGTTCAAAAGTGGATAGGCACGTTAAGAGTCGTTTTGCTGTGAACACGCGGTATAGTCCGTATATCTGTATGTGTAAATAACACGGCACAAACACCACAGAGAACGCTTTACACACTGTCGTCACGTACTCGCGAAACAAAAATATATCTCCGTCGCTTTTGTTAGACACGATAACACACACGCATCATGCGCGTGACATTGGCCAGTTTATGTCATTGCTAAAATTCAAGTTAATCTTATGTGTGCAGATAGCAGAAGGCTTTAAAGAGTTGGTCTGAGATTCGAGCTGGCTTAGGTTCTGATCTCGTAAAGAACAGCGCGGTTTTTTTCTTTTCGAAATTTATTATTTTTGTTTTCAAAAATAATATTTTTTTTAATATTGCTGCCTTTTTTATTAATTTTGATATTGCAATAAAGGGTTTAGAATAAAAGATATGTGATAACAAAATTAAACAATATTTATTAGATATAGGTCTTAAGAAACTTAGAAGCAATTTGTATTATTTTGACATATTTAAATTATGAAATGTTTTAAATTTTAAATGGATTTTTTCGCCATAAATATTATCTAAGCTTTGATCATGGTCGAAGTAATTAAGCAATAAATAAGAATATTAGACTACTCAAAATGTAAAAAAAAAACTATTTACAAAATAGGTGATTTTAAGGTTAAATATGGGCAGTTTGTTTACATAAATTATTTTTCATTTTATTTGGCTTTAATAAATATTGGTTGGTATTGGGGTTATAGCTTAAGTATTCATTTTCTTTACGAAAAGAAGATTGAAACTAAACCACAGATTTTAATTCTAAAATAATAATATTACTAAAATAATCTTAAACATTTTCGGTCAATTTGCAAGAAATACGACAAACACCATATTTCAATATGGTTTTTGTAGTATTTCTTACATACTTTAAAAAATCGTTACCACAAATTCATGCAATAACGAATGTGTTGTTTATTAAGTTAGAACGGTAAATATTTTAAGGTTAAAATATAGCAGTGTCCCTCTTGAAGTCTTAATATTATCGTGCGAAACTTAAACGTTCTTGTTTATGCCTTTCTGTCAAAAATGGTTTTCTAGCTGCTCTTCAGTGATGCAAGCCTTCAGAGTGCACGGAGAACGGTTCATAATACCGTGTTTAATAATTCAGCAAAATATCTCGTTGATATGCAACCATTTATTTCATATTTATTCACCATTTGACGTCGCTGCTTCTCGATAACAAGCCTCTTCCTAATATCTCTTAACCTTCACAGTATTTCTCTAGAACAAAGAATAACATCGTATTTATTACACATACTAATTATTTATCATTCACTAATCGAATTAAACCTCATAATAAATTTAAAAACTTTAAAGGCATCTTCTGTCTCAACAATACCTCTGTTCGATCAACAATACCTTTGATTAAGATTTATGTTTAGTCAAATATGAAATATATAAATGATAACACTCACACTTAGTCTGGTTTCATACGATATTTGTGTTAATTACATTCACTTTTACGCAGCGCAATAATATTTGATCTCCGTTCAATATTTATATTTGACTGCATTTTGAAAATAATAACCACAACACCGCTTTTACTTGTCACCAACAAGAACCACGAACCAACAAAGTTCTATTAAATTAATACTCGTAACGAACGGCATCTGTCTACCCTACAGAAATCGAAATAATTTACTTTGTTTTCTGAGGTCTACCTGCTAAACTTTAATATTTATGTGAACAAGACGAATGAACCAAAAAAGAAATGATTATTGAACTAGTCTTTATTTAAAAAATAACAAAAACTACGAATAGTAATTATTAAAAAATGACGAGCTAACCGCACGTGAGATTCGAACCCTCTCGGCTCGCCATAATCGCATATACCAAAGCAGGTTATCCACTGCGCTAGCATGCTATATACAGTATTGCTCGAAATTATGAACTAGTATGAGTTGCAGACAAAGTAAGTGTGTGTGTGTAACAACTTATAGAAGAAGGTCGTAAGTCAAACCGCAGCGTCAGTCTATTGGTTTGTGAGTTTGCCTATGGACTTTTGGTCGATACTGTACCTACTACAGCATCATTTTGAACGTTGACCGATTTGCGCTAAAGGTATTTGTCGCATATTTTCCCAATTCATCATTATTATCTGTCTAGGCTTTTCCCAACTATGTTGGAGTAGTCTTTCAGTTTCAAAAGCAAACGCAAAAATAAAATAAAAAAGTGCGGAAGCGGGCCGGGCGCGCTGCCAGTCGAGGATCATGGAAGGCGCACAAGATCTCATCATCCTCGGTCCAAGTGTGGAAAGAGAACACCGAGGTGGTTTTTAGTCAGTAGGAGTCTGACAGACCCCTTCGCCCACTCCAAGCGGAGGACATCCATGAGGAATTAACGCTGGAACAAAAAAAAAGTCTTTCAGTTTAACCGAATGCAGCTGAATACCAATATTGTCCAAATTGTGTCGTCGTTTCTGCTGATCTTGTGCGTAAATTCCCGACAAAAATAAATATAGTTTCTTTCTTGATTCAATTTTTTTATTGGAAAAGTAATATTGGTATTGGGTGGCCTTTTTGGGACTGTTCGTGAAAAATTAAGTAGGTCAAGTTGCAACATATTTGGCACAAACAAAGACAAAAGAAGAACACCCATTTCTGGCAACCCTAATGAAGGGTGAAGAAACAAATTGAACTCTTAATGCTACATTTAAATAGGTATTTATACTTGTAATACATTCTGTTAATTTAGTTGAGTGATGCAAGCTCGGGAGGGAAGAGAATCTCTGAGGGATGAGGAGTTAACTACCGATGAATGTAAATGGTTTGATCCGATTGTGAGTGAGAGCATGTTCTTCGAACGAAAGCCGAAAACAGGATATTTCATTTAATTAATTAGTTGATGTATTCATTTCTCTTAAAAGCTTTCATGATTCAATTTTAATTTTCCATATTCATTTGAGGCTTTTCCCTTCAACATAGTTTTCACTGGAAATCCTGTTTTATAATAACGTTGATTCCTTTAAACGGTTATTTGCTCTGGTAAATCTTTGCGATCTATTATCTAAAAATATATTAAAAGTTACCGACTTCCCGCCTGTTCCGTAATTAAAACAAGCTAGGTTCAACAAAACACTTTGAAGTCTACATTCTGATTATATGAAATGAATTAATTTTCATCCGCCAGACTTTCATCCACATAGGCCAATAAAACTTTTTAATTTTCAAGTTAATCTCAGACAGCACAAACTAAAGGGAACCATCGATCCTGTAGTGAACACAATAAAACGGTGGACACTACCGCCAAGAGAGCATTGCTTGAAAAACAGTCCACTTGAGGAGATAAATCGAGATATTTCAGGTCTTTTCCAATCATTGCCTCTGACTTATCACTTGGGTACTGTGATAAGTCGGAGGCGTTAGGGTACTGCAAAGAGGAAAATGGTGAGCCTATTGGCGAATTTTATATAGATTGTAGAGTTGTCTTCAATTTTAGCGTCGGTATGAATAATACAAAAAATTAAATTGTTCATGTTAGGTGGATTGATTAGAAAGCACCTACTGTTGCTTCCGTGCGGTCTACACTGGGCGTATTTAAGTATCTTCGGTAATTCAGATCCATGCTGATGTCCATTCCACGTAGTACGGTCGTAGGGTTAATTCTTCATTTTTGTTTGATGTACAGACTATCATTTAGTTACCGATTACTTCTACCTTAAATTTTCTTCTTTTTTTTTCTGTCACCCAGTTTATAATTTCGTCTTTTATTTGTTTTGGCCAACCAAATTGTTCACCTGTAAATCCTGAATTCTACAATATTTTACCCGCTGTTTGTGTACTCAAAAGGATTCGCGCACCTGTACCGTTTTACTTCCCAAAATTAATCATCTGTCAAATGCCTCCGTTGTCCCCTTACAGTGATTAATTATTTTTGACAAATATCATCAACAATGGCAATAAACCTGAAGCCCTGTTAAGTCTATTGCTCATTTGTCTTCATTTGCGATTATTAAACTGTGATGCTTTATGTTTTCCTGTTAGCTGGCGACGGATTGATGGTCTTGCATTTTTTATAATTTCCTTTAAGAAGAAAACCATGTTTGTATAATTAAGCTAATTAGTGTCCTTTGCAGTTTAAAATCTTCTTATGCTTAAACTTGCTTGAAAAAACTCAATTGTTTTCTTTCTTTTTCAGGTAAGAAACGTTTCTGGTAGATACTTAGTTTATTTACAAGATTCGGAAAACATCGTTAAGGCACGTAAGTAGACTTTTATTGATACGTTATGTAGAAAAGCCATTTCAATGCTTCCCTTATACAGTGTGTTGTGTGTGAGTTTAACAAATATAAATTAGAGATGTATTAATGATTCTAATTTTGTAAATACATATTTTTATTGTCGGGAATCATATTTTGATCAAGATACAATCTGACACTGACCTGCAAATTGCAAAAAAAAAACCGGCCAATTGCTAGTCGGACTCGCGCACGAAGGGTTCCGTACCAACGGATCCGGGAGATCTATAAAAACGGCAAAAAAAATCACGTTTGTTGTATGCGAGCCCCCTTAAATAATTATTTTATTCAGTTTTGAAGTGAAAACTTTTTTAAGAGCGTTGGGCATTTTTGAGATTGGACAAAACCATTAATTTCGCGACACCATGACGACACCTCATTTTTGTAAACGCGTATGTGCTCCTTATTTATATTTCGTTACGGATCAATGTTCTATGCAAGTATTTTTACTTTAAAGGTTTTGTAAACGCGATTGTGCTCTTTATTTAGATAAGGTTACGGACCAATGTTCTATACAAGATATTTTTTTTCTACCAAGGCGATCTTGTTCAAGTTTTCACTTCTGTCGGCACTCGCGGAGTGCCGCCACTTTTTTTTAGAAATTGTTGTTATAGCGGCAACAGAAATACATCATCTGTGAAAATGTCAACTATCACGGGTCATGAGATACAGCCTGGTGACAGACGGACAGACAGACGGACGGACAGCGGAGTCCTAGTAATAGGGTCCCGTTTTAACCTTTGGGTACGACATGCGACACCCTAAAAACATAGGAAAATTTTAATTTCGCGGGCTACAACTGCCGATCCTCCTTAAGTCAGGTGTTAGATCTATTGATATAAGTGTATGTGAAAAATTAAAAACCATGGCAACTAAAAACTGTAATTAGATGATAAATATATAATTTTTAAAGGTAAGCCAGTCGCGATTAATTTTAGTAAACGTTCAATGAATGTTGATAATGACGTTTGAGTTTGTTGATGTCGATTTTACGAATATTTTTTTCAAATCAGTCTGGTTAATACAATCAAAGTCAAATCATTTAATTCAAATAGGAGGCCCTATTTGAATTAAATGATTTGTCTTTATTGTATGTCACTTTTGAACATCAAAATAATAGAATTGATTCTAGTCGCCCCTTCCAAAAGGTAGTTTTCGTATGGAGAAGAATGGGCAAGAAACTCTACCGTTAATCTTTTAAAATGTTTTACAATATTTTGTGTAAGTAAATTAGTAAAATAATTATATGTGAAGGCCATGCACCTAGAATAAAATTACAATACCACAATAGGTAAAAAGAATTAAAAATGAAGCAACTACAGATAAATTAATTATGTGATAAATACATGGTGCTCGCATATTTACAAACATTGTAAAAGTAGATGATTTTCCTAAAATTGTACAGTCAATAAGCCAGTGTGTGAGGTGATACGTATAAGAAAAGCCTTATCCTTAAGACACCTTTCAGTATCTAACTCTAAAATCTATGTATGTTTAGAAAGCAACATCCCTATAGATGATGAACTGTTGCTACAACAACAAGCCTTATTCTTAGACATAACCAAACAATATCATCTCAATAACTCAAGAACATTCATGACATAAGCAAACGTTTACGTAGTGGAGTCGTTCATCGAATTAGCGTCACCCAATAGTTGCAGGCCAGAGCTATTCACGTTAAATCGGCTTAGCCCTGGATCACTTTCGGCCCACTAATCTTATTAGTGGGCTGGATTCAGTACGGACTGTTTGGTCATTCGTCTTCCAGGAATTAGACGGCCGTCAGTGAATTTACGTTGCTTTGAGTTTGATTTTTATGTTTAAAACGTGGTCTTTTTCCGTACCTCGGAAAGCACGTTAAGCCTTTGGTTCCGGTTGTCATTTATAGATCTTTGAGAGTCCTTACGGGTAGCCAGAACCCCAAAACTCTGACAATCAGTTTCAAGGGATATCGTATTACTCAGTAACTGGGTTGTGGAGGACAGATAGGCAGTCGTTCCACGTAAAATACTGGTATTCGGCTACACCCGGGTCTACTGGAAGCTGAACTTAACATAGAAAAATCCTAGGCAAATGATGAGAACGGGGTGTTACTGACGTGGAGTAATCCCAAGAATAAAAATTTGGTCCTTTGAGCCTCCTGGGTTTACGCATGGTTCGTTCTATTCAGTTTTTTAAAGCAGTAATGCTTAGAAAGCCCTTGGGCAATATTAATAATATAAACAGACTGTAGATGTGACTGGGCTTCAGAGACATGGAAAATTATCTACTTAACCATCACATCAACAGAATTTAATACAAAGGATATAATGGCTTAATGAACAAGTAATATAAGATAAAGAAGAACGTGAAATAATTCAAACAAAAATTCATAATAGATACTTTAATAGCTACTATGATATAATATTCACCATCCATCTGCACAGTAGAGGGGAGTGCACACAAAGAGGCTTATTAAATTGTCGATGTAAAATAAAAATATTGCCAGACGAGGCTCATTACTTATTCCGTTTGAGCGATTTGTTCGCCGTTGTTATGGCCGTACGATTCGTAGCGAATTCGTACGATGTAATGTATGGTAATCGAATTTTAAAAATATTTTTATTTGCATGTGGCTATGTACAGGTACTTTTAGGAGTAGTTTTTTGGCCTTGGGAGTGTGAAGCGGTGTCTACCTTACACTAATGGGGAAGGCGAGAGCGAGCAGTGTGGGCAAATTTTACCTCAATTCATTTCAAAATATTTTATTTCATAAGGGCACCTATGAAACGTCAGAAGCTAGTTGCATGGTTTCAATTGGTCGTTTCATATGGAGAAAAGCTGGCAAGAAACTCCACGGTTACTCTTTAAAAAATAATTGGCTTTTACACAGTGGCGTGCCTAGGGGTCAAAATTAGGGCAAGCCGCCAGACTTTTTACGATAAAAAAAAACAGCCAAGTGAGGGATAGACTGATTTTCATATGTTGCTCATGGTACAACATTATTATAATTTTGGTTAGAAAACCTTTAAAATTCGAAGAGGTCTGGCATTAGTATGTAATTGTCATAAGCGCCATCTACATTAATGAATGCGCGTAATCACACCGCTTAGCCGAACCTTTTTACCATAATTCATATTCGCTTGTCACATGCAAAATTTTTCAATCAGAAGCCACTCGATGGCTCCCACATTATCGATTTGTTGTTCTATTGCCGTACGCATAATTTTACGAGTTTAAAATTTAATGTCGATTGCAGGCACGTATACAGAGGGGGGGATAGTTGGGATTTATCCCCCCCCGAAATCTGACTGAAAAAAAAAACGTTTTAAGCCATCTGTTTATTTATTCGCTTGCGTATTCTTTCAATAAGTAGGTAAAATAAAAATATAGATAGATCTTGATCTGATTATGTAAGCGACGTTACTAGTAGCGCCGTCTAACCTGTTTAGAGAGAAACAGTTCAAGGAAAATGTGGAAAAGCTCACACCAGAAAGTATGAAAAAAAGACTGGTCGGCATGCGTGACACTAGATTTATAGAAAGTCACGACTCTATAAATGTATTTGGTGAGTTACTCGAACCTATTGTCATTACATTAAGAGAACTATCCTACACAAACAGAACTGTCGCCCAAACTGCGTCTACACTCATAGCTGCGATGGAAAAGAGTAGTTTCTTGATTTCTCTCAAAACCTGTGAAAGATTTTTCAGTTACACTCTCCCACTGTCAGCATATTTGCAGAACCCTACACACGACCTGGCCTCTGCTATGAAATTTTCCGATGACATTATCGGAAAACTAAAAGGGATACGTGACGATGTTAACCCGGTATTCTCAGAAATATATAACGCATGCTGCAAAATAGCGGAAGATGTCTTGCAAATAGAAATTCAGCGTCTAACGCATGCTGCAAAATAGCGGAAGATGTCTTGCAAATAGAAATTCAGCGTCCTCGAGTTACTGCCCACCAAACTGCACGAAGCAACCCTCCCAGCGATACTGCTGAAGAATACTTCAGAAGAACTATTTTTATACCGTGCTTGGACGATTTGATATCTGGCATGAATGATAGATTTGCGAATCAAAGAGAGCTGCTTTCTTATTTAAAAATTATTCTTCCGAAAAATGTGGACGAGAGGAAGATAAGTGAATGAGAAAATATGAAAATTTATTGGGAAGAAAGTGTTGGAGAATCACTAATAAAAGCAGAGTACAGTATGTGGTGTGCCAAGTGGAAAAACGCAGATAAGAAACCAGTCGAAATTATGGAAATTTTAGACACGTGTGACAAAGTTGTCTTTCCTACCATTAACAGGCTAATACATATTCTGGCCACCCTTCCGGTTTCAACGGCATCTGTGGAGCGGTCATTTTCATGCCTAAAGAGAATAAAATCCTTCCTAAGGAATAGAATGGCGGGCGAGAGGCTTACTGGTCTCGCTCTATTGTCTATTCATTCCGCTCTGGCGCCAGATCCTGATATGGTACTAGACGTAATGGCTGCCAGCAGAAAAATACTTATATAATTATAGTATAGTACAGTGAAAATTATAGTACAGTGATTACAGCGATTTTCACACAGTTCACATGGTTGTTTCAATGTTTGTCCCCCCCCGAACCAAAAGTCTGGATACGTGCCTGGTCGATTGAAAACGTTAACATGAGATATTACCTACTTAAATATTTTTTTATAATTTATTTTAATGACAATAGCCAACTCTAATATTTATTTCAAAACACCTATGAAGAATCTCTTCGATGCTAACATTATTTTTCAATGATTTACTAAAACTACGAATTCCATAAAAACAACCCTAGGTCATGTGCTTTCGTGGCACCAGCTATTCACCAACATAAATTTGTATAATAGTCAATCGAATGCCTACGAGTATTCCAATATATTCTTCGACTAACAAAGATTCTGTTTTTTATTTCCGAGAAATAGTTACAGTAATTTGAGGTTGGTTACGGTGAAGTAAAGAGTTACTTATTGTCAGAAAATTCAATATGCTCTAACTCAAAATACCTTTACGAACACAGTCTCCGAATTTGACGATAAAAATAACACTATAATCACTTACAAAAGCGCGGAATGACATCGCCGCAATAACTATCACATCATTTTAAACAATAAAACTAATTCATTACTTCAGCACGTGGAAAATAAAATTCTAGTCTCAAAATATTAATTTCAAAACATATACAATAACAAATTCGTCGTCGCGTTTCAAAATAAAAAGTACTCTGTGCACTCAAAAGCCGGGCTTTTCATTTCATACAAATCTGCGTATATGTACTTACCAATATATCAACTAATGTAAATGTTTCTATAGAAATTTGTAGGCGAAAACTGCGAGACAAAGAAAGGTAAGGCAAGCCAGATAAGAAGCCCACGAGTGTGAGCGAGAAGGCGCAATTGAATGCATTGTATTGGCGCGCAACAAAGCGCGCGGAATTTAAATTTTATTCATATGATTACTAAATGAATGATTCGAGTTCAATGAGTGCGTAGATCTGGCAACCTAGCTCAGTGCGCGCGGACGGGGATTTCGAAATTTGGTTATTCCTATGACATGCATGATTGAGTTCGAGTTCATTGACTGTTTCTTTTTTTATTTCTTTTTATTGGTAGGCCTAGGTTTGTTCTTGAGAATTATCATTTTATTAGGGCAAGCCGGGCTTTTTGGCTTCTATGAAGGTACCGCCACTGCTTTTACAATATTTTCAAATAACAGTGTTAATAGGTATGGGAGGACAGGACCTGGCAATGAATATCAAACTCAAAGTCAAAGCATTTATTTCAACTAAACCATTTTCAGGCACTTTTGAATTGTCTAGGAGTCGGTCCGTCTAAATAAAATATGCAGCTAGTTGCCCATTCTAAAACGTAGTAGGTACCTATAGAAAACAGGCAAGATAGTCCATAATAGACACCCTATTATATTGTAAAAAAAAATAGTTAGATACATCATTAATATGGTTGCTCTAGTGGTCTTTAAGTCCGCTGTCCCCATACCACGAAGTTTCTACGAACTTAAACATCATTAACCTTCTATTCCGCAGCTAATCGACGTGATTCTAGTCACTAATTTAAACTCCACGAACACTCGTTGAGTTTCTTGCCCGTCCTTCTCCACCACAGAACATATAAATTCTCCACAGGAACCTACTAAACTTTGGAATGGGAATAGAATAGAATATTTTTTATTATGTACACCATACGAAATACAGATATAAATGCAGTAATTTTACATAGGGTGCCACCACAATGGGCGGTCTTATCGCTAAAAGCGATAAGACCGCCCATCGCGAAAATCTTAATTCAACGGACTAGCAAACTAGCTTCATCTTTCTGACAACTCCTTGACAATTCAAAAGTGCCTGTAATTGCTTTAATTGAAATAAATGCTTTGAGTTTGAGTTTGACTTTTGGCTGAAACCATAATATTCCAGAGTAATAAAGGACCAGACACGATTTCGCCTCTTGTTTATAAAACTGTCTCTGATACCATATTGATTGCGTCGTGAATACAGCTTAAAAAGAATCTGATGATTTTTATTTGGTCTATAATTGACTGTTAATGAAGAGGTAATATACTTTTTTTAACCTTAGTTTTCCCACTACAGGGAAAGGCTTCCCTTTGTCTATTCTACTTCTCTCTGCCTTCTTGAGATAGTGTGGACCAACCCTGTCCGTAGGCGTCCAGCTCGTCCCACCATCTTCTGGGTCTGTCTCGATTTCTACGGACGTTTTCTGAGACCCACATTGTGGTAAAGTTGGCCATGACTCATTAAACATATAGCTAAATACTAACTACACAAAAAACGGAATATAGCGAAAAAATATACACCTTTAAAGGTATTCGTTACATGCTAACGCGTTCAATATTCTTCTATAATTGAATGATACGTGTCAGTGGATCGAGGCTAGAGAATAGTTCAAATGGCAAATAGAACTGATTATTTTATACATATTCATTTTAAATCTAAACCTGATTTAGGTTGACTTTTTACGACATGCATGTTTCCGATTATTGGGCTCATGGGTACTCATGTACTAGATTTAATCATTAGAAAATGCTAGAGGCTTAATATTTAGGTGTTTGTTTATGATCGGATTTAAATGTTCCAAGAAGATTCTAAAAAAATTAAGAAATCTGTTGGAATATTTTTAAACAATTGTGACCCCATTGAATAGGGATATTAGTCTCATTGATACTGTTAAAGAATTGGCCGTCTCATCACAAATACGATTAGGGGATCTTGCGCACTAGCCGGCCATGGCTGGCCAGAGTTGTGGCCGGTTAGTGGTATATGAATCGCGCACTTGGTCGGTGCGACTACTGGTCATGACCCTGGCCGTCTAGTGCGCGAGATCCCTAAAGTAATTAAAGGTAACTAAAGTCATAAGCCCTCACAAAATTCCATAATATAATACTTCAAAACAACAACAGAACAACGCGAAAAAAAGCACGTCCAAGGTAAAAAAAAACCATACCCTTTAGTTATCCGTCGAACCCACTTGCAAATATATCACCGAGGGGCGCCACTCCATAAATATTGAATTTTATATGGAAACTGTTTCACGTAACGTGTGCTCGAGTAAGCGATGGAGATAGTTTGTTTGAAGACTTTTGTGTTACGAGTGGACTCTTCGTTATTTTGTCTTTAAATTGGTTTTTGTGTTGTATTAAAGATTCTGAATTCTACTTCTTGTGCTAAATTGTGCTAGGGCATAGAAATTATGTTTCCTTAGGCACATCGTCTGGCAGGCTTAGCATAAACAGCATATAATGTTCCCACTGCTGGGACACAAGCCTCCTTGCGGTGAGAGGAAGTGGGCCGTAATCCACCACGCGGGCCCAGTGCATGTTGGTAGATGTCACATGTCTTTGAAGTGTTGGTTCTAGGACATGCCGGTTTCCTCACGATGTTTTCCTTCACCGTTTTGAGAGCAGTGGTGATGAAATAATTTACACAAAGTAAAGCGCCTGTATGGGTTCGAACCTACGTAAACATGCCTTCTGTATGGGGTCGTAAGTTGCGGTCGTTACCACTGGTCCACTGGGCCACCACTGCAAGCTCATTACGTATAAAATAGCAATGAGCACTATCGCTAGTTTGCTATGGTGTGACTATCGCTGATACATAAATACGGATTTGCAATTTAAGAGCAATTATTGCGCAAATTTCGCTGTCGCTAAGCGTCTGCAAGATACGTAATAAGCCTATTTTTTTAGTTGGGGAATTATCAAATAACTTCTCCCGCTCTAAGTGGAGCGGGACAGAGTGTCAGACTCTTACTGGCTAGAACCCACCCATGTTCCTTCCTTTGCCTATATTGCCAGGGGCTACCCACGGTTACCCTTCCGGACAATAACCGCAACCCCAAGGTATAAGCCTGCGGGACGCTACTGAAAAGTAACGTGTTACAAACTTGAATCACCAATGAGTAGCCAGCGACTCATTAATACTAGTTTGTGATTGGTTGCTTCGTGTACGGACCGCCATTGAAATACTAGTGCTGGGACATTCTAGCTACTCATTATTCATTAGTACACTCGAGAGCAATGAATCCGGGTCACTTAAAGAATGTTAAAAATCTCGGAAACTAAAAATGATAGGTTAATGCAATAAATTGTATTTAATAGACAATGTAATACTCCTTAAATGAAAGTAAAAAAAATATGAGTCACCATACATTTTATTAACACAAAATTACATAAAGAAAAAAACTGCTGATCTCTCCTTAAAACAAAAATAGGAAACATGAAATTTTTGAACTTTATTACGATTTTCTTGAATTTTAATACTTCGTATTGCCTCCTCGTGCTTCCATTACTGCGTTTACGCGGTTTGGCATGCTGTACACCAAGTTCCTTATACGATTTTGGGGAATATTCTCCCATTCCTCTGTGAGAGCAATTTTGAGCTCACGAAGCGTGATTGGGGGAGGGTTTCGTTGTTTTACGCATCTGCCTAGCTCGTCCCAAGCATGCTCGATCGGGTTGATATCCGGGCTGCGCGCTGGCCACTCCATACTAGTAATGTTCATCTCTTGAAGGTAGTCATTCACAATCCTACCTGTATGAGGTCGGGCATTGTCATGCATAAATATAGCATCCTCACCTAAATTGACCATAAATGGACCAACGTGATCATTGAGGATTTCTTCCACATATCTTACGCTAGTTAAAGAGCCGTTTTCTATGATCACCAGCTCTGTGCGACTTTCAGAAGAAATTCCGGCCCACACAAGTACAGACCCACCACCGTAGGCTACTTTTTCTTCGATGCATGCTTGCTTGAATCTTTCCCCTGGTCTTCGATACACTCTGTGTCTTCCATCGTGCTTGTAGAGCATAAATTTTGATTCGTCGGAGAACATAACTTTTGACCAATCTTCAATACTCCAATTTACGTGGCTCTGGGCATATCTTAGTCTTGAAATACGATGCCCACGCTCCAGTTTAGGGCCGTTTGCAGGTCTAAGGGGTTTTAAGTTAGATTCAGCAAGCCGACGTCTTACTGTCCATGCACTTGGGTTACTTCCTCCGAGGCGTCGAAACTGATTTGTGAGTTCAGTTCCTGTGAGAAAGCGATTTCGAAGCATGGTGTTCACCAAGTATCGGTCTTCTCGTGCTGTGGTACACCTGGTTCTGCCCGTTCCTGGTCTGCGTAGGTTAGAACTAGTTTCTTCGTAACGTCGAAGAACTCTTTGTACTGTTGACAGCGACACACCGACAGTCCTGGCTGTATCGCGCTGACTCCGGCCGGTTTCCAGCATTGTAAGTATTCTGGTGCATTCTTCAGGCGTAAGCGACATAATTTCAGCTTGAATAATGAATATAGAGCACTATCAACATGGTTTATGTACCCACATAAATGACAGATTACAAACAAAAGCAAAACCAAATGCTGTAATTTCGTAGTTCCATCTTCGAATGTGGCCCTTTTTCAAATTTGATTTTTTTATGATATAACTTTACAATAACTAAGAAGTTTTATTACCTTCATTTAAGGAGTATTACATTGTCTATTAAATACAATTTATTGCATTAACCTAGCATTTTAGTTTCCGAGATTTTTAGGATTCTTTAAGTGACCCGGATTCATTGCTCTCGAGTGTATTTGTAACACGATATTTCTGCAGAACGGCCCCAGCGTTAAGAAACTGTTCTTCTCGGTACTATTTGGGTTTTTGAGTTTGGAAATTAACTTCCACAGCACAAAAATAATCTAAATTGGAAACATATTTTGGTCTTTATCTTTAACACAAATAATAAATTTTCTTTTTGTTCAATATAGTGTCCCTTTCAAGATAAATCACTTTAAAAACCTTTCGCTGTTGATACAATTGATTAAAAATTCATATATCCCCATATATGCAGGTCCGATCGCCGTTGAATCACTTTCAGAGGGCGTCACACTCCAATGTAAGGGAGTGCCACAAAGGGGCTACCTCTCGCTCGTGCCTGATTTATGGCAGTCTTTATGCCATATTGTACGTTTTTAAATCCTCAAGATAAACGACTGTTAGTATAATTAGATTGGGCAATAAAGAGATTAAGGAAGGTTTTTAGAGAGAAATTCATTTTAGGTTTTATCGGGGATTTGAAAAGAAAAATGTAGCGTATATATTTAGAGCCGCGTGCACTATAAATCGCTGAGTTTAGCGCGAAACGTATTTTAAACATAGTTCTGTTTCTGTTAATCGTTTCAAAATGACAGAGACAGAATCATTTTTTTTTTAATTCGTGAATTTTTGGACAGGGCTGGTTTTTAGTCTCACTAAATAATGTCACGATTCAGTGCAATGAGGCCTTAGACTTAGGGATCTCAGGCCTTATTCCACAAATCTGAATCATGTAGAAGGCCAGAAAGTTGCTTATTTGTCACACTACGATCCTTAATAAGGAATACATGACCATTCCATAACATAATATCACGCGTGTAATCCCCGAAGGGTTAGACAGAGGTGTACCCATAGTAGTACCCACCCACATGCATGACCATTAGGCCTTTAAGTCATTTTATAGGTCGGGAAACCCCAAAGACTAACGCCAATCTAAAAACCTAGTATGACGAACGTTGGTGACTTATTATGCAAAGCAGACCGAACCGCAGACTTCTATAAAACTGTTTCTTTACAGTTCTACTGTCGATTATTGGTTGCTCATCTAACTACCTACTCTCGCGATTGATCTATTTCATATTTATATAAGCACCTGGGCGACCGAGCTCTGCTCTGGAGAAAATAGAGAATGCTCATTTAATAGTATAGGAAAGTTCATACTAATCCATATATCTGTACCTACTTATTCCATGCTGCCATGTCATTATTCATTATCTTTGGGCGACTGAGCTCTGCTCAGGTGAAAATACGGAGAAACAAATTTTCCCAAACATGAAACCTAGCTAAATCGATTTTTCGTCCCCGTAAACACCTATATTGCAACTTTCATCGAAATCGTTAGAGCCGTTTTCGAGAACGTGAGTACAAATATATATATACAAATATTGCTCGTTTATAATAGTGTAGGATATTACTTAACATATTTTAACAGCAGTGATAGCCGAGTTCTGTGACTGTCGGACTACCAAGTCATAGGTCTCGAGTTCGAACCCAAAGCACGCACCTTTTCGGATTCATGTGCGTATTGTATCATTATCTCTTGCTTCAAGAACGGTGAAGGAAAACATCGTGAGGAAATCTGAGAAAAAAAAATGATTGTGAGATATTTATTGAAGGCATGTGAAGCCATGTCAGAGGCCCATGGGCGGCTTTAAAATTCTGACACCAGTTTAGTCTCAAAACACCATAAAAAGAAAGAAAGAACATAATTTTACTACTCCATTTAAATTAAATTAGGTATAATGTAGCATAATATGGAACCTGTAAAAAATGTGACACCAGACAATAATTATATGCAAGGTATTTTTATAATATTATAAATGTTTACAATAATTGTTGGTGAGCCTATTAAATAAATAAATCTAATATCATTTCATCCTTGTATTATTTCTATCGCTGATTTCTTAAACGCCCAACACCTAGGGATAACCTCAGTAAATTAATTTTGTTGGTACTAAATATAAATTCAACACCAACAAAATAAATTTACTAATAGTCCTTCTGCATTCTACCTGACGATTTAACGAACCTCATCCGTTTCCCTAAATTCGAACAACCATTGCGAAAAAACTCTCCGACCTTAATTCAAATTGGATCATGAGACGAGAAATTACCTTAATTCGGGAAAAATATACAATGTTCTACTTACAAAATGGTACCGTCATGGGGTAGAAAAAAAAACGGCCAAGTGCGAATCGTACTAGCACACAAGGGGTTCCGTACCACCGTAAATTATTAAAATAGAGCAAAAAGTAAACGCCGAAAAAAAAGTTTCTTGTATGGGCATCCCTCTTTCATTTTTATTTTGTTATTTGTAGTTATAGCAGCCATAGTAGTTTCACTCTGTGAAGATTCCAAGTGTCTACCTATTATGGTTCAAAAGATACAGCCCTATGATAGACAGACGGACGGACAGCGGAGCCTTAGTAATCCTGCCCGTTAGCAGCCTTTCGGTACGGAACCCTAAAAACCCGGGAAATATGCGAGATTGGTAAACGAGGGGTGTATTATGAGGTCCACAATTTATTGCCATAGCGATTGCACCTGCCGCTATGGTGGCCGTATTTCTTTTAGATTTATTTTCTATATTTGTGAGGATAATTGAAATTCTAATTGGTTTTTGTTTTGAATAATGAAGTATTTTGAATAGGGCCTCAAAATCGATAATTATATTACCTAATGAAAGCAGAGGTTTTCTCGACTCAAAGGACGCGGATTCAAGGCAATAGGGCCTAGTAAAAAATTATACCTATATTTTATACCTATGGCCTATATTATAAAAAGGGTGATAGTTCAAGTTTCTATGTTTTTTTTTTTATATTACCTCTGCATGCAGGTTTTTGAAGTGAAAACTTCTTTAGGCGCGCTTTCGAACCGTCACGCTCGGGTCAGTGACGCTCAATCGGATATACCTGGCTCCAGGCAGGCGGTGACTATGAAACGCGCGAGTATAATCGGCACTAAATCGCGTACATACTCGGTTCCAGTCGTAAGTTTTCATTTCTATCGTGTGGTCATACACGTTCTTTTTTTTTAATTTTCAAAATTATAAAGATTTAAAAGAAAATGGATGAAAATTACCCATCCTCCCCCGTTATCTCCGAAACTAATGACGCAAAAATTTGAAAAAAAAATACAGAGAATGATGCTTAACTCATAAATTACAGGAAAACCTATAAGTTGCCTGTGGTCTGTGGTATTGTGCGTACAAACTTATATTTGCAGTTGGAATGTACTTATGGGAGATCATGTTTTCAACTACAATGTTAAGTTTGTATTTGGGATAAATTCACCCCAACTACGGAACCCTTCATTGTGCGTGGTCCGACACGCACTTGGCCGGTTTAATATAAATCTCTCAATATTGTGCGTATGGAAACCTCACCACGTCAGTTCAACTCGCACTTTTCCGGTTTTTTTTTATTATTGTATGGGTACAGGTAAACATATTTGAGCAAATAAATGTATGTTATTGTATCTTATTGCTAAGGTTTCGTCCCATCCGGGTAATAAAGCCAGTCAGCTGATTGTCTTTCCGCAAAAAACCGACGTGAACAGGAGGAAGTAGTCATTTCACTGTCGGTAGTCAATGAACTAGTCTTCCGTAACTAATACAGTCGTTGATACAACTTGTTTAAAAATTAACATATTTTTAAAGTGAAAACTTCTTTAGGCGCGTTGGGCATTTTTGAGATGGGACTAAACCATTGATTTCGCGAAACCATGATGACACCTCATTTTTGTAAACGCGATGCTGCTCTTTATTTATACTATCTTACGGATCAATGTTCTATGCAAGTATTTTTACTGTAAAGGTTTTGTAAACGCGATTGTGCTCTTTAATTATATTAAGTTACAGATCACTATTCTATGCAAGTATTTTTACTTCAAAGGTTTCGGAAGTTTTTTTTTTTTTTATAAACGCGATTGTGCTCTTTATTTAGATAAGGTTACGGACCAATATTCTATACAAGTATTTTTCTTCTACCAAGGCGATCTTGTTCAAGTTTTCACTTCTGTCGCACTCCCGGAGTGCCACCACATTTTTTTAAAGACGTTTACATGCTGACCACGTTGGAACTGCATACGTTTACTTATGTAATGTGACGCATAAATGTAAGTTATGCATGTTATATGTACTACCGATAATCGATGCGTGGGCGTAATTAAATCCAACCTATCAGTTAATATTTTTAACCGACTTCCAAAAAGGAGGAGGTTCTGTGTTCGTAGCGTATGTTTTCTTTTTTCTACGTTTGTCCGCCGATTTCTCCGTCAATTGTGAAGCAAAATTGAAACATCTTTTTTTTTAAAGGATATTCTCTCGGTCTTCGTAAATTTTATTAATTTTGGTTGAATAACTTTTGAGTTAGCTTCAATAATACATATTTTTTCCGACTTAGTATGTGTATGATATGATAAGTTACTGTCACTGTTATTTACATAACAGGTAGTGGTGTTCGAATTTGTGTGGGTTTAGGAACCACAACTAAAAAGTGAAAAATAAAAACTTTTAAAAATAAAAATCGGCCAAGTGCGAACTTGGCCGATTTTTATTTTTAAGTTTTAAATAATTCGATTTCCAACTTTGGCTGAATCGTTCAAAGGAACAACCTTAAGCAAATTAACATAACATCAAGCCTGTAATCCCCGAAGGGAAAGGCAGAGGTGATACACCCACATTTCGCCAGTTATGTTTATTTAAGTCCCATGTAAGGATTTATTTATTTATTCACAATACATTATGGGCCTAAAGTGTTTTAACCAAAATTAACGCATAAATGATAAAAAACGGTACGAGAAGAGAAAATTAAATAAGGTAACTTTGGGGAGAAGTAGGTATGGTGCGGAAAGTTGCAAAAAAATAACCGTTGGAACTGGTAAATCATTTTAACCACTTAGAAATTCAAAAGTTTCTACACTCAATTCCGAATTAATATTCTAACCGACATTAAAATCAAAACAATAATATTGTGGATCGAAACGGGACATATGAAACAAGTCGTATTAGGTGAATCATATAAATTTATGGCCCATTCGGGGAGGTACGTGACGATAATGTGTCCCCAGGGTGACGCTTTAATTAAATACGAATTTCCAAGGGTTGGTATTTCATGCCATCGGATTTTATTGAGTTTGAAAAAGTCCATTTTCGAAATTTTGCCTAATGGGTTATTTTAATGGCGGATGCCGATGGACTCGTAACAGGAAAATGTTAAGAAGTTTTTATTAACTTTTCGGTCTCTTTTTTTTGTTTCTACGATTCTACAACGTTGATCATGTTTCTGCACCTTTGTCTACGTTTGTATCAATTTAGCTACGTTACCACGGGTTTCCTATACCCTCCACTTTTTGCTACGTATTTACATCTTAGAAAGAAAGAAAAGAAAGAAAGAAAAACATTTATTTGAACACAGTTCGTGAAACACAAAACACAAATAACAAAGATAAAATAAATAATAATATTTAAAAACAACAGTGTGTGCCTCACGGCTGCGCCAAAAAGGTTCATTTCAGCATTAATGCCAGACAGATGCTGTCTGACGCTGGTTTTCTAATGAACCTATAAGAACAAGTGACGGTGAGTACAAACAGTCTTAAGCTACGCACCTACCCTAAAGATGGTTTTATACCGGTGAGGCGAGGCGTGGATTGGATGGGCGAGGATTGAAATCATGCTTACCCTTTTACACCGAAAGATGTCCAGCGCTATACCACGCCGTCTCGCGATGGACAGCGGAGACAGCGACAGACATCGCGAGTCAGCGCTTGACGGAAAGAGACCGTGCGGGTCCTCGATGGCCGGTGCGAGATTTGTATATCCGTTTTACAAAGTAAATAAATACTCTAATCATCAGCAATAAAGTTCAATATTGTACTAACAAATATTTCAATTCTCGCCTCGCACATCCTTGCGCACTAAAGATGGGTAGGGCGTGGATATAAATCCTTTCATACAAATTTCGATTCTCGCCCATCCCATCCACGTCTCGTCTCGCCGGTGTAAAACCACCTTTATGCTAGGCTACGACTCAACACCTGCTACGGTTCTACGACTTTTGCTACGCTGCTACGCTTGCGCGCTACGCGTCCATCCCTTTTGCTACGAATTCACGTAATTTGTCGTGGGGTCAATAAATCATTAAACAATTTTCATCTTTTCTCAAGCCTAAGGAATTATGAAACTAAATGAAGATGGACAGCAGAATTTGCCCATTGCATTTACAAGGACCACATTGTCATTTAAAAGTACGAGAAAACTTGACTGCCTTTTAGGAACGTGCATTCTAAAAGTTGGCAACTTAATACCACTATATTGACAAATAAATCAAAGCAGTGAAGGTGTTCTGTCAAAATGGTGAAGGAAAACATCGTGAGAAGGTGTTCTGTCAAAATGGTGAAGGAAAACATCGTGAGGAAATCGGCTTGTCCTAGAACCAAAAATTCGAAAACATAAGACATCTTCCAACCCGCGCTGGGCCCGCGTGGTATATTACAGCCCTGCTGGGACACAGGCCTCCCTCTCGAAGCCTGCTGTGGGAACATAGCCAGCTGTGTCCCAGCAGTGGGATCATTATTATAGGCCTGGTTATGTATGTTATTTAATCAAAACAGGTAAGTATTTGACAGCTATTTGCCACGTTGTTGAGGCTTGTGTCCAATTTTTTTTTGTCCAGAATGTAGATTAATAAAAAATATTGGGCACGTATTTTACGGCAATACATTGAGATAAAACATGGCCTTGTTGGTTTTATACTGAGTTGTTACGTAGCGAGCCCCCACTCCCCAACTTTAATGCGTGTTTTCTAAGTTATTTTTGATTAATATGATAAAGCAAAAAATACGTGTCTAATATTTTTTTATTGTCTGAAAGACGGACTAAATAGAATTTCTTTTTTTTTTTACTTAGGCCACTACTGTATTTATCACGCAAAACGCATTTATAATAGTTAACAGATAAAGACTGCAACTCCAATAAAGATCCACCGTTTAATTACCATTTCAATTCCGAACTGTTTGTAACACCCAGACTGCATGATAGGGTCCATGTAAATTCAATTAACTTTGAATGTTAAGCCGATGGGGTAAACGTTAAACTAACGCACTCGGCTGGACATGCAATTTGCGTCGAAAGCTCTTAAATGTCATGACATGTTCGATTGCTTTTTGCATTTTTTTAAATTATTAATTCTGATATTTCCTGACTGTGTTTTACTCTGTTCGGGAACTTGATTTTATAAACAGCCAAAAGTTAAACGAAAGAGCTAAATAAATATGTAATAGTGTTTTCAAGAAGAGAAAGAAAATTTATAAAAAAGAAAACAGTTGCACTCCGGGAGTGCCTACAGAAGTGAAAACTTGAAAAAAAATCCGCACCACGGTAATCAACGCGTTGATGTCTTTTTAATGGTCAAAAGGTGGTGTCATCACGGTGTCGAGAAATCAATGGTTTAGTTTCATCTCAAAAATGCCCAACCCTTCTAAAGAAGTTTTCACTTAAAAAAAAACCTCTTGAGTCTTAAGTGTCTACCTAAATACCTAGTAATAATATATATTTTTTTTTTAATTTTACAACAGTTTCCAGAAAAATAATTTAACTGTCGCATAGACATAAAGGTTGGTGTCATTTTGTGACGTGGAAGTAACATTCTACCTAAGGGTGACAAAGTAGATGTTGGTTTTAAATTAAATAATAATTGTCAAACGTAATAATTATTATTTTACCGTTTTAAAAAACTACGTATAAATAAATAAAATAAATAAGAACCTCTTTTTGAAGTGGTAATCAAAGAACTAAATCAATAAGAAATTCTTCGTCTCGACTATTTTCGTGAACAGCTATTCATTCCCCTCTAATAAAGCTGGCAGAAGTCGTCTCTCACGTAAACGGAGCAGTGAAAACAAAACAAGACGATTCATTAGGGTTAACATCTGACAACGATATAAAGGGAATGTTTTGATCGTAGATAAGTTGCGGTACAGATAGGATAGGACGCGAAGTTTGTCTTTTATTGGCTTGACGGTACTTAAGTAAAGTTCAAATTCTACCATAAGTAGATGTACTTATGGTAGAATTTGAACTTTGATTTGTGCATCCATAATTAGGTACGGTCAGTGCTCTACATTACCTGACCCCTCTTACAAAGAAGAAAAAAGGAAAAGGGGTCGGGTTATGCAGGTCAGTACGTATTTTTTCAGTATTAACTTCACAAGCTTCATCTTCTGTATGACTGTTACCTTTCCATGCCTTAAGGACCGAATCAATTTCGATGAAATTTTGCACACAAACCATGATCTGGTTTAGGACATAGAACATAGTTTTTATCCCGGTAAGTAATACTTTTTCGTGGGATCCCCGACTACCATTCGGGCGAAGCCACGGGCAAAAGCTAGTTTAGTAGTAAACTATAACATTTTCAGAGAGAAAAGAACAAAAAAAATGTACGGATTGAAATAAAATGCAAATACAGTGTGTGAATAAGAAATGAACAAAACAAACTTTTCTATTGCTCATCAGCTTGAACCAAAGAGTAACACATTCCATTACACATGTTACTAAACAAAAACAGTTACATGTATGTGTAAGGTTCGCCATATCTATTCCTTGAAACAACACAACTTCAGCTCGAACCATCGTAGCGTGCAAACTTACCATAACCCGGCTCTTAAGAACTTTCCATTGCACAACAGACAAAATTAAAGACGGGATTTGCATCTGATTAAAAGTTTTAAATTGAATATTCTCTCTTTTAAGAGATTTAAATTAAAATGGGGTTGCGATACAGATTGTTGTTAGTAAAACATTTAATTTTGTATAAATGTTTCCGATTTTGTTTGCGACATGTTGATTTCTGGGTTGGTTTGTATTATCATAACTTTGATAGCTTATGTAGGTAAGTGCTTACCTTGTCTATTGTGTATTTACAAGCTAAAACTATTTTCTTCTCGAGGGAAGAACGCATGAATTTTACAAAAACTGCAATGAATATCTATCAGCGCTAATGATAGCCGGACTGGCTGCAATGTCTTGCGTGATCTTTTAATTAACCTCGAGCGTAGCGTTACTCTTTATATAGGTAGGTACATTGACACCACAAAACTATGTAACCATTTTTCTACAAAAGTAAAGTGATGGTGGTGGTGGCGTGGTGATATATAGATCTCAAAATGTCGCTCCCCTCAACAAAATCAGAAGGTATCATCCCATCTTTCCTTTCACTCTCTTGAGTTTTACTTATATAAGAATTGCCATAACAAACAGTTGACAGCTATGGCGTACATCACGCTGTCTTATCTCGGGGACGGCGGCAGATCCCCAAATGCGGATCTCCCGCAAGCCTTGATGGAGTAGCCGTGGTGCAAGAAAGAAAAGAGAAGCGATATGGTTTCTTTTTCAAAACCAAAGAATAAAGGAGCAAGCTGCTTGCTTGTTTTTCCTCCCTTCGAAAGTCAGGTGCCTACATATTTCTAATATAGGCCATACCTTGGAATTAACAGCCACGAATCGAAATGACACACTCTCCGTGTCTCGGAAAGCACGTAAAGCCGCTGGTCCTGGCTGCCATTTGTAGATCTAAAAGACCTAGAGGCCGAAGCCCAAAACGGTGTTTGGAACAAATATCCGAGCATTTGACGATACCTATCAACACCGCAATCCACCAGACCACTGATCGTAACAGATGGAAAAAGACCGTTGACAATTTGATTCAGAGTAACGATTCTCAGCAGTGAGAAAGCGATTGAAAAGAAGGTGGACGAGTCGTCAGAAGCCCGAAAGTCTGACAACCAGTGTTACCAAGGGGTAAGGCTGGTTGGGAAAGTCAAAATTCCAACCATTTTTGAAGTTTTTCTACGAAACCGTTTTAAATGTTCGAACTTAACGTTCAATATTCCCACGATCCGTTTACAAAATTCGCTGTTTGCGCAGTACCGTAAATAGCGAATTTTCACACCAAATAAATAAAATATTTCCCAGCAATTTATATTTTTTATATTTTTATATTTTTGCACAAATATACTGAAATAGTTTGTTGTAAAGAATGCGTAGATGATAGCTTCGTGATGGATCTTTTCCATACCTACTGTATTTTCAGTATACTATTTATTTACTTGAATGATTACCGACATCCTCTTAGCCATTGTATGTTCGTACTCAAAATCGAGTAAAACAGATGTTCCAAACCCCCGCTATCGTTTATACCTTGCGCCATACCTCACGGCTCAACCGAGGTGTCCCGCTCAGAACCTGACGGACAATAGGGATAGAAATAGGGACGTCGCGGACGCCATTGTCGCCGTGTAAAACTAAACGTGCAACCCTACGTCCAGGGAAATTGGACGAGCCCAAACGTAAGTATACGAGGCGGGAGGTTGGGCGGAACTGTTGTAGGCTTGGAGTGTCTCTTTTCCTAACACAATATTTTGTAGTAGTGGAAATAAATAAATAAAAAAAACATACAAATCTGACGAAATGTGGGTGTTCTGTTACCTAACCTTCGGGGGTTTTTGTTTTGCACTCTGTAGAATTTCTATCTTAAACCCCATTAAGGGGCCGTTCATAAATTTTGGTCATTAGTTGTAAGAAAGGGAAATAGAATTTAAACAAAAATTATTTGTGATTTGAAAAGTCGAATTCTTTGTCTTGTAGATAGCGGAAAGGGATTTTTTAAAATAAATAAAGGATTCGTGAAAAATCACTAAAATTCGCAACAAGTTTTCCAAAAATTGACGCGAGACTGATGTTTGGTCGTTTCGTTAGAAGAAGAAAATACTTTTGATTTTAAAAATTAAAAAATATCATCAACATTATTATATGGTCTACTTGAACATAGGGGAACCACTTTTTTTCAACTTTCATACAAAATATAGCAGATTTTTTTTAAATAACCTTTTTTTTAAACCCTGTCAGAAATGTATTTTTTCCTATTATTTAGCAAATCATATCAAGAAATTAAAAAATCACACATTAGTCTTCAGCTATCCTTGAAATAAAATCAAAATTTGATTTTATGATTATACTATATCTTCATTAAGTAAAGCAAAGGCGAAATAAAAATGTGTAAATGTATGTTATTGTAAAATGTGTGATGTGCATGAGAGCATATAAATAAATAAACCATAGCTTCGAGAGCGCAAAAGTGATGCAACTATTAACAGGTGCTGTGACTGACACGAATAGTTGAGCACCAAGAAAACTGTACTTTTATACTTACACAGACTTAATGTTTCAATTATTTCAAGCTTTCTTACAATTAGATAAGTTATTGACGGAAAAGGGATTTTTTCATGCACGGAGCCTTAACGTGACGTAAGTTTCTCGCCTGTAGCACACAATGAAATAAAAGCTGAATTGAGCTGTTCAGACGATGCAACTTTTATTGTTACTATGCCACAGGCAATTAAATCACACCGTGTAAATCAGACTTTAGGTATTTTCAAAAAGAGAAAAAAAAGTTAAATACCTACGTAAAAATCGGTGCCTCATTTGTACATGTTCAAAGACAAGTCTCGTGAGAAAATAAAACAACAACCGATACGTTTTTGGAACAGATTAAATTTATCAGAACAGCACATCGATTTTGTATGCAGTAAACGTACCCAAACTCAATTCTAAAGCTTTTATGAAATTGTCAAGTTAACCGTCTAGTGAACGCAATAAAGTTCTGGTAAAAGACCGCGAGAAATTTCAAGGTACCGACTACAACTACTGACCTATTTAACTCCTAAAACTATTACAGACTCAACACTATTCTTCCTCTCTTGTCCAATAAACTTCAACACATTTTAATCGAACTTCGCGGAACAACCGCCCACAGAATGCTGCCGTATGTTTTCCCCTTTATGAAGCGAACATGCTGTGAATTTTGATAGTGTGAACATAGTGTAAAATTGCATTTAGTTGTACGCCTTAGGGTAAGGTGGGGCATAGTTTTGGTTAGCACTATGCTATGCCTTAGGGTTTCAAATAATGTTGTTATGTAGTAGGGTAATTGGGGCAGGTTTGTGGGAAGTTATAGTCCTGTTTTGATCATGAATAAAATTACTAGAATATCTGGCATACCTACAATTTATTTAGGGTTTGTTTCGTTTGGTCATCTGGCATCGACATCACCACATGCGAACTACGCATCAAAGACCTGACGTCACACAAAATCCTGCACCGCGCAAACAGAGTTTACCGCGCGATCAATATATATATATATCTAACTTCTCGACATCAATCGTCGGGCAGATGCCCACCAGACACGACACCCGTCTGGTTGGAGGATCCCCCCTTACCTATAGAGGATGAGAAACTTTACACTCTGTGCCTTATGTCTCTATATTAGTATTGCCATGCCTTTGCAACTGTCTTGATTTGCATCAAATTGCTTGTCTCGGATCTTCGGTACAAACAATACAGCAAGGCAGCAACAATTGGCTAACTTTACCACCAGCTTGTATAAACCAGTGCATCTTACTAGCCATGGTTATAAATTCAATAGTTCCGCAACAATCTAATGCTTTGAGATTCTTGAATTGAAATCAGATTGTCTGAGACTATTGACCAAATCTACTTACGTATTAAACTCCACCTTCGCAGTCACACGATTACCAGTCAAAATTATGTCGCCTTTCTAAATCATCTGAGACCAATCTATCATTACCTGCAGGCCTAACATGACACACGCGACAATTATCCGCTCTCGTGTGACAAATTTTTGTCTATTTCAGTAGTTTTATCGTTTTCTGACAGCTACGCCATACAAAATACTCGACTAGTTCTGTCAAATTTGATGTTTTGTCGACAAACCCTAACATGACACGTTAGTTATCTCGATTTTTGACATTTCAACACGATATAATCAGCTTTTTTTCTATCATTTTGTCGTATTTAGTCGTCCTCGATTTTGACGACGATAGACTAAAAGACAAAATTATGATACATTAAAAAACTCGAAAATAAGATGGCAGATTCATAGACGTACTTATTGTAGGATTTTTTTTAATACTCAAAAACTGATGAAATATGGGTGTACACCGGTGTAAATTCCTTACGGCGGCCACGAGAGAAACTGTGGTGGTGGGGAGCCCTATTACCTAGATGAGTATTACTTTCAGTAATAATCAGTCACTTAACCAATTATGGTAATTAACGAAATCTAGGGATTATGGCTGTATGGCAATATCAAACCTTCGCAACATAATAACTAAAATCACCAGTGTATTTCCTAATGGTGGTGATTAATATTTTTTATGGTTATAATAGCGAATCAACTCCAGTTGCCAATTTATCTGAACGTCAGTACTTTTGGTGAGTGTTGAGATTAACAAAATTTGCAATGACTTTATGGTGATTGTTACAATAATAAACTTCGATTTGTCAAATTATGATTGTCGGCCCATTTGTCATTTGTGGTGATTATCTAATGAGTATAGGTGCCACTAATTTTAATTTCCGTCATTTTGTATTTTAATTTCAGCATGCCAAAGAAATCATTTAATTTTAATCAAAAAGTCGGTAACACAAAAAACTAAACATAAATAATGAAAAGAGAGAATAATTAAGAGAGAGAGAGAGAAACGTTTATTCAATAAAGTACTCGTACATATTAATCCATGCAAAATTGAATGAATGAAACGGAACTTCAAGCCGATGTTGCTATCATAAAAATAATTTGTTTTAATAATTTGCAACATCGGTCTCTTGTCGCGCGATAAATAAGTGTCAAAGTGCCTTTTTCGAGTTTACTTGTCGTTTACGGTCATGTTAGGCATTAGAATGACGTCAGAATCGTAGACAAGTTACGATAGAACGAGAAAAAGAGCGTTCTCGCGCTTGTCATGTTAGCCCTGCTGGCCTATTATACCGCAACAGTATTCTATAGAGTTGTAACTCCCTTCCACCCTGCGTCTCAACAACGCACCGTGGGTATATCAGTTCAGTAGCAATCTTCCCCCGCACATCGTAAAAATAAACTGCGAGCGAAGGGTTGCCATGGCAGCCGCGAGGGACAAGTAAAAACATCGTTAATTATTTTAAACAGTATTGCAATTTTTATGCGCGATAGAATATGCATAATGAATGCTTTAAGTATATTTTCACTCAGATAATATCTAACTAATATAAGTATAAATCACAATCTAAACAACAGCTTTTTCACCAAAGAACACGCAATTATTCTACGATACTTGTAAAACTTCGCGTATGCAATAACAAAAAGCGATAGTCCCGCCATCTATTAGCCAAGAAATGCAATTAACGCTTCGTCTACTCGTTGCTAGGTGTCGCTACAAATCAAGGCGCTCGTCAAGGTAATGAGCGGGAGTAGGAATCCTATCAATCGGCAAATTGCCCGGGGCCCAAGCGTCTGATTGGACAGGTAATGAAGCTATCGCCGGCTTCGAATTAGTTACGTGGATATTTGGGATACGGATTACACTTGTTGTTCTACTTAATCAAGATAATGTGTGTGGAGATATCCTAAAGTTCTTACGACAACAGTTATGTGCGGTGAAAAGCCGGGTGGTGGAATATAATAAAAATGGAAAGGTTATCTCTAAACTTAATCATAAAAATCTTCCTCAGTTCATCGTTTCGCTATTGGACAGAATATTTCAATTTGCGCTGCAACATCAGGTTCTTGGACTTCCGCATCCAGTCTACTTTCCTTCGCTTTCGTCAGACGGTCAGCCAATCTAGTTATAGGGCGTCCTATTCTACCTTCTAACTCGCGGCGTTTCTTTATAGCTAAGCACTTTTCAGTCTGCATTCCTTTTTGTTCCAAACAGCAAAGCCATGAGAAGTAAAACTTTTGTTTATTACGGCAGGCCCATTGCGTAGTTAGGAAAAACATAGTCCTTACTGAAAAGTGCGGATGAAAGTCTCGCTTCTACAAGTACAACTTGCTCGTCTTTATTTATTTACTTGCAGTAGGTACTTCAGTAAACAAGACGATGGTTGAAAATATTTCTCGGTTACACGGCAACCATAAGGCGTAATTATAAAAACGACATCAAATAACTGAAATAAACATTTCACTCCGCGTTTCACCCCCTAATCGGAACATCCTTCGCGGTTAGCAGCTATCTTTAATTAACATCGGTCCAAACAACATTTACGGTACACAAAGGGAACTCATTTTTTTTAGGTATTTACATTTAATTTCAGACACCCCGAAATTTTGGAGGCTCATCGAAGATACCTTATCGTTCGGGGGTGATAGGGAGGTATGATTTTATGTCGACAATTTTCGCGATGGGAAACTTTTAAATTTTTTCGAAGGAGTTTTTTAGTACTTGTTTACTCTCATGAATAAGCTAGATAAAAATGTAAACTAAACGATTGGTTTTTTAAAAAAACCGTACTAGCGATGCTAGTCAAAATCACCAGCATTTTATTAAATATTAGTTTTTATTTACCTAAGTTTTATTCTAACTTAAAACTTTCTCATTTCATATTTCATGTAGTAACTTGAGTGTTTTTGTCACTAAGTGCTCTGAGATAACGCAGTAGCTTGAAGTGGTATTTGCTTATAATATTTAATGCACCCCAAAGATACTCCGTAGAGATAGGGCGTCGTATGTCGTTCATGAAAGGGTTCTATTAACGTTCTCTTTGAAGATTTATCATGAGTATAAGAATATTAAGTTCCAGGTGCCCAAAATTGTTTCGAGGATATTAGCTTTTCATGCCAACTCAAAACTTTCACATTACTAATAACTTGACAGTATTGTCAGTAAAATTATATTAAATTAAATTCATGTATTTGCAAACATAAGTGTCACTGTTACATAAAAGCTCTGCCACCCGAACTAGGTAGTTAACCTGAATCTCAGGTGACAGTTTCCTTCCTTAATACACACATCAAAAGTGTCTAGGGATCAACATATATTTTTGCAATAACTTTTCTCCTGATTGATATTAAAATTTTCTTTAAGGATTCATCAAATAAAGTGTTTTCGTTTGTCACAGTAACGATAAACCAAGTCACCTTTGCATTAATAAAGAAATTTGCCATTTTCCTAATAAAGGGATTTTTGACATTTGAACCACTAACATTAAAGTTCGAAAAAAAGACTGAAATAACAGTTTTCTTTAAAATTTTATTGGGTAACTTAAATAATTAATAATCCGTGTTTCTACCGCGAACACTAACAACACAAGAACATCGGTTTGGCATACTCAAAATGAGTTCATCCAAATCACGCTGTGGAATGGCCGCCCATGTTCGTTGCAACAACAAAAAAAGGTCTTGCGACTGGATACCCTCCATATTCGGCAGAGCTCTTCTCTGTAGCATATCCCATGCATGCTCAATCGGGTTCAAGTCTGGCGACTGAGCAGGCCAGAGCAGGACATTGATGTTAGCTGCGGCGAGAGTCTGTCTTACAACTCTTGCGGTGTGCGGTCGTGCATTATCATGCATTAACTGAAATAAGGGACCGATTTGCATTTGTAGAGGAACGATGACGTCAGATACAATCGTCTCAGCATAAATTTGAGCGTTGAGGTTGCCTCTGATCCAAATCAACTCAGTTCTTCCGCCGATCCAAATACCCGCCCATACCATGATGGTTCCACCACTATAAGGATGGACTTCCTGGCAGGATTTTAATCGCTGTTGGCGTCCAGAGGTTCTCCAGTGTCGTATACGTCTTGTATCCGGTCTCATACCAAAACGAGACTCATCAGAAAAGCACACGAAACGCCATTGTTCTTCTGCCCAATTTCTGTGTTCAAGAGCCCATTGATATCGAATCCTACGATTGTGCATTGCTATAGGTGGTACCCGTAGCGGTCTTCGGGAATGAAGGTTCACTTCATGCAAGCGGTTTCTGACTGTTTGGTCGCTAATTAAGTTCCCTGAAGAGTGATGAAGCCTCACGGCTAACATCATGGCGGTTATTGTTGGAGCTCTTCGAGTTAAGATTTGAATGTATCGGTCTTGTCTCCGTGTGGTGCAGCGATACCGTCCTCCATGGCGCTCAGCCACGGTACCAGTGCTTCGGTAACGTGTCCAAAGTCGACTGATAACACTCTGACTTGTATTCAGAGCTAAAGCCACAGTACGTTGCCGGGAACCAGCTTCTATCATTCCCACGTCTCTGAGCATTTCTTCCCTGCTTAAATGACGTCGCCGCTCCATAATAACGTTGGTTTTAATCAGTAGTAGGGAAACAGTAGCACTAATAATGTCTTCAATGCGTTGTATGTTTTTATAGGGAAAATATTGACAGCTGATTTTCATCTTTTACTCGAATTTGATTAACAGTTCCTGTTTCAAATTATGAAATGCACCAAAAAGGATCCATATAAATTTATATAATCATAAATTTATTACAAAGCCACATCTCAATCTCAAGAAATCCGCATAAAAATGCTTGATCCCTAGACACTTTTGATGTGTGTACATAATTCAGTTTGTTTACATGCTAGGTGGAATACTAATTGTTACATTAATAAAAATAAAAAAATATATATTAAGGTACAGTATTAGATAACTTGGGTATTCTCATCGCTAACTGCTTGAAAGGTAGCTTCAAGGTGTCTAGCATAGCTATTCACAACCATTTGACAGATTATCGAATCGAAAATAACACATTTTCAATTACTAATTTACCTTGCTCCCGACTGCAAAAAAATGGCGGTCGTCTATTTAATTTAAACAATAACAACAAAACATAATTGTTTTTTTTTTCTATTTTTTTGTTTAACAACAATTGTTATTTTTTTTATATTTTTTGTTATAATTAAACTGACATAATTTTCGGGTTTTCAATTTGTGAAGAGCATTTAGAGGATTCTTTTGATAACATTAATTGATGTTCGATTCGTCATGGAAGCGTATCGAACGTTGTTTATAGCTATGCAGGTCGTTATAATATACTGGTTGGACAAAATGTAAGCCGTTGACACGAGAAGAAGAAGATTATAATATTTGATGCACCCGCACACCCATTCCACAGATTCTCAGTAAAGATAGGGGTGTCGTGTATTTCACATGAAAGGGAAACCCGTTATCGTTCACTTTGAAGATTGATCGCGATAGAACTAAGAGCATTGTCACCGTAATAATGAGCCACAATTGACAGCCTAAACAGAGGGGTTGAAATCTAATTAACTACTTGGAATATTGTTTGATGGTATACGGCTGGCGCTTGATCAGTTTTTAATTTTATATAAGGGTAGCTTTGTTTATAAATATGAACTTTTATCTCTGTGTGTCTGAACTAGCTTTCAGTTTTCAATCAGCTGGTGCCGTATATCTAGAGTGTGTAAATATAGGTACTTCAAATTTATATAAGGACTTTAGCCCAATTGAGTACGAAAAATCTTTATAACACATATGATACTTTTCAAACCAGTTGCCATCGCCAAAAAAACAAAACCCTTCGCAACTCAAAAGCTAAAATATAACGTTTCAATATCGTCCTTCAGAATAAGCCTTCGCATCGAAGTCGACATTGACACGGGCGCCCTGTTCTCCCTTCTTCAACTCCAGTAAGTAATTGTTATTTGTTGGAGACTATCTCCTTTGTGAGATTTCCCTTCTCCAAGATAACGCACCTGAAAAATTTCGTTATTTTTCTTCGCAGAGTTCGGTTTTGTAAGAATGTTTATTTTGTTATTTTTCTTCTTGTGATACTTTAATACTGGGTTTTGGATTCAAAGTTGTGTTATGGCTTTTGGTGAGATAGGTTTTGTTGTTTATTATAATATAAGGCACAGAGGCTTTTAGGTTTACTGAAAATGTTTCAAAAGGTACAAGATTTTTCTTCATTTATAGATATTCTACAATTTTTTAAGTCTTCATATCAGCGCTTGCCATGAAACAACTTGCCTGTGTGTGAAACATTTTCTAATCATTATCATCACCATTATCTTTGAAACACATTCAATAATTGTATCAAATCCGCGTATTAATCACGTATATACCAATTCCCCTTTCCTCGACAATTCCGTGAGTAAGTAGGTAACGCAATAGAAGGCTAACGAAGCCTAAATTTAAATACGTTTCACATAATTCCGCAGCATTGTGCGATCGGTGCCGGGGCGCAATCATATGGTAAATGGAACAAATGGGATCGTTCGAACCCGCAACCTTTGCAAGAGTGGGATCTTTATAGAGTTGTTAATACTGTAAAATATTTATGTTATTTTTCTTTCTTTGGAATTTGATTTTGAATTGTTTCTGTGGTCTTGGAACCAACAGATTTTTCCGTTTAATGTGTCTGTTGGCAAAGCAAATTTGAAAAACACCAACATCACCTCCCTTTTTAACCCCGTTGCCTATTGATTAAGACGGTCATCAAAATTCCCACGTATGCCGTTTCAGAGTATTTTCTAAACTCAAACCATTTATTTCAAATAAACCATTTACAGGCACTTTTGAATTGTCGAAGAGTCGGTCAGTTAGAAAGTTGAAGCTCGTTGCCAATTCCAAAACGTAGATCTCTATGGAGAAGAACGGGCAATAAACTCCAAGGACACTCTTTTAAATACAAAATCCTGGTTAAATTATTCCTTTTGCTTCTATAAATGAGAATAATAGACAAAAATAATCAAAAACCATTCAAAATATAAGAATTAAAAATAAGCCCTGGCAAATAAGAGATGACCATATAAGAGTCTCAACTCATGACGGCGCCCGTTCACGAACATGACGCGTGGATCAGCACCATCCAGCTCAACCATTTTGTAGGGAACCGAATGATCCAACACACTTGCCACCATTAGCGAGACATTTAAGTGAGCATGACATACTCTCAACTGTCATGCTCTTTCAAGTCAACATACATCATAATAACTGTGTCTTGAAAACAGTGTCTTCATTTACCAATACAAAGTATTTAGGTACTCTGGTCTTCATTTAGGATAATTTAATATTAATCTGTTGTAACTACAAACATAAAGATCTCATATTGTATTCTAACGCGTAATAAGTTACATTATTTGTTGCAAGTAAAGGAAACTGTTAATTAATTTAACAGGATACCTACACTTGCCTTAATTGTCAGAATCCGTTCGTCTGTTAAATTGTTAGTAAGTACGTCTAGCCTAGTCACGTACACGAACCTACATCGTTATTATAATGATGAGTAAGAGTATAATTATGTATTAGAGTTAACACACAAACCTGTTATTAGTTAATTTGGGCGGAGGTTGATCATTACGTACTTAGTGCGTCTTACCGCAGCTTTACATTAAACTGCGTGTGTCTTACTGACAGAATTGAATGAATGAATGAATGAAATGCACCGATCCCAGCGTGGTTTAACCAGACTCGATAAATCGAATGAACCCCAAGATTTGCACTAGCTCCTGAAGCCTCATGTTTCAAAGGACTACAGAGGCCATTGCATATCAAGGAGTAGACCGGGTGGCGCGATAATGGTAGGGAAGACGTGCCCTTAGGATAAGGAGGGATTTGCGAGCCTACCGCATATGCATCCTTGAGTAAGCAATGGAATAGTGGAGAGACGGGTGTTATTTATCTATGGATGGGACATCTTTTTGCGACGTCACCGCTATGTTGGTGCAGGTCCATCTTTACCGGTGAATATTTTGACGGGGTTATGCTGCTTTCTCGGCTCTTTACTATATTGCTGCTGTGCTGTGTTACATTTAGCTGTTCTAAGTCTTCGTCAAAAGCTTCGCTGCTATCCATATTTTTTCGTTTCATATTCGTCGTGTTTCCTAATCGTTTACGTTTCTTGTAGATCTTGCTGGCAGCCTTCATAATCTTATATCGATCTGCAGCCGTGTCCATCCAAACGTTGAATTTCTTGTCAAACGTCAAGTCCTGTTTAAAGTTGTCGTTCCATGTGTAAATAGGGTGGCCTACTTTCTTGAATTTGGCCTTATACTGCATTGCTGTGTAACAGGTGTGGTTGCCCCGCCTGTAAACGTGTGCGAGATAGCACATCCTGTGATTTTTGATGCGATATGTTACTGTTTTTTCGTCTAAGATTTCGCGCAGAAGAAACCCTTGCATTTTTGTTTTCCTCTTGGTGTTTAATCTTTTGACGTATTGCCTGACATTATTTTACACGAGTATGTCTATTTAGGTTATCTAGTTGTCTTCTTTGTAAGACTTTAGCCTTTTGGAGGTTAGCAAGAGCTATACGATGATCTCTAGAGTGACTCGGCTGAAAGATCAAGGTTTCCTGGGCAGCCGCTTTTTTAATACTCCAGTTATGGTACACGATGGTATTTCGATGTTTTCATCCGTTGAGTGGATCCCTATGCTTTCCAGTTGTTTGGTTATGCAGGCATGTCTTACTGACAGAATTGACTAAAAAAATATATTCTCTTCAATAAATCCTGCCCTGATACCAGTTCTTTCGGGATCATCGCGCTATGTCTTCTTATATACGCTATGTCTTATTATCTATGTCTTCTTATCGCGCTATGTCTTATTATATCTATCAGCCTTCCTCTTGTTATTCATCCCTTTTAACCAACTTTAAAAAAGGAGGAGGTAATATGTTTGTCTGTATATTTTTTTCTGGTCTTCATTTAAAGCTCATTTTTTGCAAGTACCTAGGTCTTTTTTATATGGATAGTGTCACCAACCATTGGTTTAAGTCCTAGGAGTTTGGCATACCCTTCTACCTGGTAAAAGCATCTAGGTACTACATACTGCCAATATCGTCCCGAATGTAAAAGTAAATCAGTATTTTTAACGTCTTTAAAATGCAAGGTCTTATGGACAACTCTGTTTAGATCCCTCAAGTGTGTGACGTGTGAGTAGAGATGAGAATATCCTGAAACGGAATAAATAATGTCAATCATTCTGTAACACAATAATAATGAAATGAAACAAGAAGTTACATTGAATCTGTTTGTACATACGTAGGAAGGTATCTCTTATACTCGTTTACAGATAGATATGGAAGTAAACACAAAATGTAAAATAAGACTCAAGTTTCTATATTTTAAACATCTGTAATTCGTATGGTGTACAGAATAAAAAGTATTCTATTCTACAATATTGAATGCAGCCTGCACTAAATAAATGCGAGTGAGTGTTTCAGTTAAAGGATTTGCCCGATACTCTTACTAATTGAATATCTTCAGGACATCGATATCAACTAGTATAAGCCAGCTGATTGCGGGTCGAATAACTGAAATGAATCCTATAGTCGATGCGTTTATAGAAAACAAGTCGTTTGTCGTCTGCAGCGATAGAAAACCTAATGATTAACTAAATTATGGAATTATGGTCTCCTCGGATACTGTTATGTCCATCTATTTTATTAACGTTTTTACCACAATAGCATAATCAACCTATAATGTTCCCACTGCTGGGACATAGACCTCCTCTCTGTGAGAGGGAGCGGGCCGTAATCTACCACGCAAACCCAGTGCGGGTTAGTGGATGTCACATGTATTTGAATTTTTGGTTCTAGGACATGCCGGTTGCCTCACGTTGTTTTCCTTCACCGTTTTGAGAGCAGTGGTGACGTAATATTTTACACAAAGTAAAGCGCCTGTCTGGGTTCGAACCTACGATATACAACTTGCAAGTCGCGACCGTTACCACTTGGCCACCACTGCTCCCACAATAGCTACTTGAAAAGAATCGTACATTTCCTAATATTACTTACATTATGACTTCCTCACACATTAACTTATTAATTTGAAAAAATTAGGAAAATCGTCTACTTTTACAATATTTGTAAATATGTGAGCACCATGTATCTATCACATAATTAAATTATCTGTCGTTGCTTAATTTTTAATTCTTTTTACCTATTGTGTTATAGTAATTTTATTCTAGGTGCATCATCTTCACATATAATTATTTAACTAATGTACGTACTTATACAAACTATTGTAAAACATTTTAAAAGAGTAACGGTGGAGTTTCTTGCCCATTCTTCTCCATACGAAAACTACCTTTTGGAAGGGGCGACTAGAATCAATTATATTATTTTGTAAATTTTGACGGTGAAAAGTGCCATACATGGGCCTATTTAAAATAAATGATTTCACTTTGAGTTTGAGTATCCAAAATTCTCTAACGAATAAACCCTTAGATAGCTCTCTCACAAATACCTCTACAATATACTAGGTAGTAAGTACAATCTAATCACATAGATCACGTTATGGAAGTACCTACAGGTGCATCGTACCATGAAGGTTGTAGTTGTTACGAGTACTTACAGCCAACAAAGAGATGCGTGCCGCTGCTCGTGGTGGGATGACAGCCAATCAGTATAGGCGAATTATTACGAAGGTTCTGTACCCATTTAATTGTGATTTTCAAAAACGCTTGCTTCAAAAACGATGAAGGAAAACATCGTGAGGAAACCGGCATGCCTGAGAGATATTTCTTGACGGCATGTGAAGCCAAGTCGTCAGCCAAGGCGGTTTTAAAACTCTGACTCCAGGTTAGTCACTAACCACACGAAAAGAAGATCGTGAGTTTACACGACCTCTTTAGAAATTATTAAACATTAAGAACTGTTAGTAGAGTGTTAACGATGAGTTCGCATTTTGTACTTAACCTCAGCCTAATAGTGTAAAGTTAAAACTTTTTTGAAGGAAATGCTTAATATTTGTTTAGACTCTAAACTAAACCAAAATAGGATTAAGTGACACGCAAACTTTCTCTAATGTATGAATTAAGTATTTAATGTAAAGGTTAAAACGAAGATTCCGAACTAGGAAACAAATGAAAAAAAAAAATGCAGTACTCATTATCAAGCTCAAGCTTGTTAATGAGCTTGGTGAGGAAACTGGCATGCCTGAGAGATATATCTCGACGGCATGTGAAGCTAAGTCAGAGGCCCATGGACGGCATAAAAACTCTGACACCAGGTTAGTCACCAACCAAACGAAAGAGAAAGAAAGAATAATCAAACGGACATTAATTCATATAATACCTTCAACTCACTTCCAACTGCTTCAAAAACCGTGAAACTTTAGTCTAGAAAATAACACTTTTATTTCTAAACAAAAAAAAATAGTTTATTCTCATTTTATCACGGAAACAAATAACATAAAAATAAATGCTGAATAATAAAAACATTTTTTATCACCAACAATTAAAGTCAATTTATTTCAAAATGTTAATGACCAAAGTGTGTATAAGTACCATAATTACAGAGATTTGTAAGCGTTTTTACGGAACCCTTTTGTATGGGAAAATTAATGGAATCGAAATTACAGTTGTCATAGAGGCTATGAAATGCTGTCAAAGTATAATTACTGGAAAATACTACGAAGTTTACGAACTATACTAACATTTATTTATACAACCAACATTCGAGTATTTGTGTAATTTCAGCAATTTCCATAAATAAACTGTAAACGACTTAGAATTGTTTAACAACTTTAATTACTGCTGATTTAGTAGTAGCTTCTTGTAAAATAATATACACATGTAAATACTACAACTTGCTATTTCAATTTCTAGTAGCAACATCGTTGTGGTATGAGTAATTCTGTTAAGCAAAAAGAATACCTTGAGGTCCAGATAGCCAGACCGCAATACGTAATCCACGGTGCCCACGTCGCATTTAATACAATTATTCAACAATGACTGCCTACGACCTATATACGAATATCTCTGTATGTAAACGTGCTGGATAAATAAATAAGCTTTACAGCAAATCTTAATATAGACGTAGTGTTTGGGCGACGAATTTGCTAAACAAAGCTTGCTTCGGCTTGGTATTGGTCAATGGAAATGCCACATAGTGTGTTTTCCTTTGACCATTTGCTCTATTTATAGTTTTGGTATCCCCTCTCATTTCACTTTGATTTAAAACGAACACACGTAAACGCGTGTTCGCACCCCACACTCACAAGTACAAATGAATTAGCTACAATAATAATTTTACGTCACGACATTCACGTTGACACGATTTTCTAGTAATGCTCCACCTTTGAGGACTGACTCCCAAAATACAAGCCCCTGCTTAGTTTTGGGTATCAGTTTCAGTACCTCCAGTAAAAATAAATAAATTCTGTATCTATGTACCAAATTCGTGTGAATGCTCTCATTTGTGACAATAAACTTTTACTGTTTATGCAATTAACAACTTTGGTTATTTTTTATTAAATCATATCCAATTTAATAATTACATTTTTAGTTCATAGTTTAGCCAGCTGTTATTATAACCATAAATGACAAATATTAATATGCAATATATAAATAATTAAATACAAAAACAAAAGGACACTTATGCTTCGAGGTACTCCTCCGCATCGCTGTCATCTGGAACCGTGCCCAAAAGACTGGCAGCTTTGCCACGTTGAATGGCCAATTCTTTAGCCAAAGAAGTAGCCAGCCCCCTGGTAATATTAATAAAATAAATGATTTTTCATGATTTCAGTTCGGGCTAATAGATAAGGGGATTAGAGGTCATCGTGCATAAGCTATCTGTACTAATGTCTGTAATTGTAACGTTCCCACGCCAAACCGATTAGAAGAAAAGCACAGACGAAGTTGTGTACCTGAAAATTACCAATATCATCGTACAAAACGACATCTTCAAACACAGCTGCACTATAAACACCTCCTTATTTTCCCAAAACATATACCAAGAAATATTCTTCACCTTTCCACATTCCCTTCCTGACCCATACATAGTTAAACTTACGGCCTTTAGCCCCTAAACAGACCGGCAAAGACTCCCACCCTTAGGGAAATACACCAGTAACGCACTCATACAATTTGCATGTAATGTTCAGGGGATGATATAATTGCCTGCATGTTCAGAATTCAATGCGAATATAGGGAAAATTTCATGGGATTTTATGAAGGGGAGTGTGAACGTGATTGTTTTCTTGGAATGGAGTACGTATTGGTAATAATGGCGTTATGTTAGAGTGTTGTGCTTTGAATGTAATGATTATAAGTTTGTGAAAATCTAAAAGCTTATTAGAATTTAGTACAGAAAAATAAGAGAATATTTTCAGCTATGTAAAATTTAATTAAATTTCTTAAAAAATCGTGGAAAGGCTTTGAAGATTTAGAAAAATGTGGAGATACCTTTTACGTTCCCCACAGGATTTAATCTTCCGAAAAGACACATACAAAGAAAGATCCAACCAATAGAATTACCAAATAGCTTTACAAATAAATCTCATATTACGTTCCGAGCCTTTACAAATAAGATAACAAAGTTAGCCTGAACAAACAGCCTAGCTTTTTCTAGCCTTACAAAACCGAAATACCAATTTCATCAGCGAAATAGAAACGTATATTTCAGTAAAAGTAAAAACATTTAGTTATCAAAAGCTCATAAGGGTCGGAGTAAGGGCCGTTTCCAACGAAATTGAATAACTTTATCCTTTCTTGATATGAAATCGCAAAGCAGGTGTTTCTTTGATCCGCCAAAGATTGGATTGTTATGAGTTTCTAGCGATTTTATTTGTTTTCATACGGGTGAGGGAAACTTGTTAGTTATGCCGTTTTGGTTCTCTTTTATTGGTTTTTCACTTACCTGAATGAGTGATCTCGGCATGCAATTTGAGAGGGTTATGTCCAACTGGCAAGCTTAATTGAGGTTTTCTTGATTTCTAACTCCATTTCATTTCCCAAGTCCACTTTAATATTCATCACTCGATTAATCTGCTTTTTCCCAACTATTTTGGGGTCGGCTTCCAGTCTAACCATATGCAATCCCGGCAAGCGTAGCTTAACCTAATGGATAGACCCGTGCGGCTGGTATTACTTAGCTACGAGCTCCGAATATTTATCACTCGATAAGAATCAAAAACATAATTATATAAAAAATAAAAAACCTTTAACAAAAAAAAATAAAAAAACCGACTTCACTTGTTTTTATTTTTCACTTTGTAGTGTTTTTTTTTTTTGGAAGTCGGTTGTTTTTTTAATTTTTATTTTTCTCTCTTTAGTAGTGGTACCTACCCCACACATATTCGAATACTACTACCTGCTACCAGTGACAGGAACTTATCATAATAATATCATCCACATACTAAGTGGGAAAAAATACGTATTATTGAAGCTAACTCAAAAACTATTCAAGCAAAGTTAATAAAATTATGGGACTGCCTCGAGAGCCATACCCTTTAAAAAAAAAAGAATTTTCAAAATCGGTCCACAATTGACGGAGAAATCAGCGGACATACATTAAAAAATATCAGGCTTTTTAAATGTAATAATAACAGAACTGAAATGTAATATTGTTTACACTAAATTTACTCTCCATTCAAATGAAATCTGTGCTGTGTTTTATGCAGGTATTGTGTACCGTATTCCTATGTAATATGTTATAGGCAGGTCGGTGTTGTCATGCGCCAAAACAAACGTATAGATATTCGTATTATTGTATGAACATCAGATATGCATAAGGGTCCTTTGTTAGGCCATGCCAATCCATATGCGAAGGTGCTCAAAACAAATGAATAGCTATATTTTTTAAATAATTTCAGTTCATAGCTAGAAATTTCAAACGGCACACTCATAGGTATCCGTTATCTCCGAGGGCACACTAGTGAATTTTCTATAAACCTGTGTATCTCCTTCTCTTTCATGAAAAATACTTATTTTGAGCTTTAGCAGGTCTGACTGTTCACGTTGCTTATTCTTCTTTTCGTGTGGTTAGTGACTAACCTGGTGTCAGAGTTTTTTAAAGCCGCTCATCAGCCTCTGACTTGACTTCACATGCCGTCGAGAAATATCTCTTAGGCATGCCGGTTTCCTCACGATGTTTTCCTTCACCGTTTTTGAAGCAAGTGATAATTACACAATACGCACATGAATCCGAAAAGTCAGAGGTGCGTGTCTTGGGTTCGAACTCGAGCCCTATGACTTGGCAGTCCGACGGTCACACCATTAGGCTATCAATGCTATAGTTCACAGTGCTTACCTCCTCATTACTCCTGGAGGATTTTTTAAAGCATCCCAGTCTTAAAAAAGCCCAACATTTACCGATTTTTTTTCTAGTTTTCTTAAACACTACTGCTTAGCATGAGGTCCTGGGCTACATTCCCTGGTCGGGAAAAGTTTTATTAGGATTTTCCAAATGCAATTTCTCAGTAGCAGCCCGGAGTCTGGATTTGTGATTAATAGGCTCGCCCCCTGTTACATGGAACTTAAACATAACTGGGTAAATGTGGGTGTACTAAAGGTGCACCTCTACTTAAGTCTTCAGGGAATACAGACATATTTTATATTATGTTATGTGTTATGACCCTTTAATTATGTACACATTCAGTATTTTGTATACAATACCCCCGTCACCAACCTATACATATCCATACCACCTGTTCTCTATACATTCAACATGCGGTTACCCAAAATTCGAGCGCTCAAAATTAATATGCAAATAAGCCGTGTATTCACCAGGCGACAAATGTACGGTGGCATGCCTCGTCTGTGTTGTTGTGTTCTAGACAGCAGAATGTTGCTTCAAACGTATGTATATGTGGCTATGGGTATATGTGAGTGTTTGAGTTTCAAAAGGTTTTTTCAATAGTGGCACGTAAAAGGCGTTTTAATTCAAGTTGTGGTAAAAGTATAGTCAGGTTACTCTCTAGGAGTTGTGGTAACTTTTTAAACTAATCTGTAGCGGCATCTATATCGCCACATGCGAACTATGCAACACACTGACGTCATGCAAAATGCTGCATCGCGCAAGAAAAGTTCGACGCTCGATTAGGATATATTCAACATCCCGACATCATCAGGCAGTAACCCACCAGACAAAACCGTCTGCACCCTAATTACGTTACACACTTACAATCACAATTCCAAAGTTTTGAAAGATGCCAATCCATTACTTCATCGCATCGGTTCGAAAAATTCGTCTGCTCAACAACGTAAATAACGCGATGAACGTGGGTGAACTGTCAAAATGAAACCCATTGCGATCGATTGTAATTTTATTTGTGTTACACAATTTCCCCGCTAGTCAGAGGTCCTCCCTTTTCTATTGAGGATGAAGAACTTTCCACCTTCTTCCTAATACCTCTATTTAATAAAAAAAAAAGAGTCTACACATGATTTTAAACTTAGCGGTCACCCGCACCCCAATTGTGGTCACTTTGTAGAAAATTCTTAATCCATTGCTTCATATTTTTGAAAAATTTGTCTCGCCGACAACGTACATAACGCAATGAACGTTTTTGAATTGTTACGTATTTATCCTGTTGGTTGGGTCAGACCAAATAAAAAACCAAAATAGCGCTGAGAACAATACAGTGAAGTATGCCAAAACTACACCTCCGTTCTGTGCATACACGCTTACACGCACACATTAACAATGACAGTACAATCAAACTACATCTCACTAAGTACACACAGTTTACGAAACCGGCTTCACGTCACTGTTGACAGCGCTATTTAAGTATTGGTTTTTTATTTGGTCTGAGTTGGATGGTCACAATGTTGACCAGTGTGTTCCTAGAAGTTCTGCCTTTGATAACAAAGTGCTTAATGCTTACCTCATGCCTAAACGAAAGGCCTAAAAAGTTTACCGAAATTTGAAAATACGCCGACTTTCTCTCGGGACTTAGGTACTTTCGAATTCTACCTTCTAGGAATTTCTAGGACTTTAATACCCTTTTCAACTCCTAAAGTAGGTCAACGTGGTTCCATGCTAAAATGTGACCTACGCTGGTACCGATGCCCGCCACAACCCACACATTTTTGTCGACCGCAAATATAATTTTATTTCGTGAAAAAATTCCCCGCAACCGGCTTTCAATTAAATTTTTACTGTCGGCCAGTTATTAAAAAGCGTTTTATTATTTTTAAATTTTAATTTGGTCTTTTTTGTTCAATTAAAACAAAATAAGCCTATTGTTGCTCTTTTCTGTGGGATTTTATTTTTAACAACATATTTCTTTTGTTTCAGGTAATCATCGTTTGTTGTGAAAATCGAAATGTTTCTAGCATTTTTGTCACGTTACAACTTGAAATAAATCTGTAAGCCAATAAACGTAAGTTAGTCCAGTAAAAAAAAATGCTGCTTCACCCAGATTTAATGATACAGAGTGGTGTATTCTTCTCTGCCTGGTAACTATACAGCGTGTGTCAGAAGGTGTGGTCAAATTTAAGAGTGTACAGACCAGCAAGCGGAACAATTTTCTCCCTTTTTTTTGGGTATTTATCAAATAATTTCTCCCGCTCTGGGTGGAGCGGGAGGGCGTGTCAGAGGCTCTTACTGACTAAAACCCACCCGTGTTCCTTCGGTTGCCCTTTTGCCGGGGGCCACGATCTCCCTTTCGGTTTTCTTCGCACCCCCGGCAGAACAGCTTTCTCGAACGAGAAAAAATAACCAACCGTCCGATACATTTGGGTCGAGTAGGTATTGAAGTTTTGTATGGGGCAGTTGATAGTTTTTTCTCGCGATTACGATATTGGTTCCATAAAGAAATTTGTTCAATTTTGTGGTCTGTACCACACCCTTAAACTTGACCACAACTTTCTGATACATGCTGTAAATGTTGATTTCGAAAAGCATGACATCAAATTTTCCACCACTAGAATTTAGTGTGAAAAGCCAGGAAACAATTACAGCATTTCTACCTGTAACTCACAATTTAAAGCTGTAAATATAATTTTACCGCTGCTATATTCGGTTTAGAAACCCAACATTGTCATTCTCCACCATCACACTATAATGACAGTGTAGCTACTAATACAAACTTGCTCGTCGGCTGTTATAGTTCAGCACAATTACAGCTACACAGTGGAACCAGCCGCTGGAATACATTGTAATTGTAGGTGCCGATGTTGGACAGCGCTCGCTTAATTTGATGTGGCTTCAGTATACTATGTGTCAGTACCATCATTATCATATCAGGACATGAAACGTTCACTGATGAACGCGAACCTCCTATGAATTTTAATGAATATTCTAGCAATTGTTCAGTCAGGGAGCCGTGGTGGCCCAGTGGTAACGGCCGCAACTTACGAGTTGTAGGTCGTAGGTTCGAAACCAGACAGCCGCTTTACTTTGCGTTAATTATTTCATCACCACTGCTCTCAAAACGGTGAAGGTAAACATCATGACGAAAAAAGCATGTACTAGAACCAAAAATTCGAAGATTTTGACGTCTACCAACCCGTACTGCAGGCCTGCATGCTGGATCATGATTCTTAGGTGTGTTCTTGCAAATACGACGAAAGTAAGAGAGGAATTACCATACCTAATCAATAATTTAGAGAATTCACAGTTCATTCAAATTACCGATTTTTCGTAAATAGCAAGATGCGGTCATCTTTTCTCTTGGCGTTGACTGGCGTCGACCTTTCGCTTTTTAGGACAACCATGGCATATTTAAGACAAATCGCAATGATTTATTTAAACTTTTCACACTCAAAACTGTACAAAGGCGGACTTAATGCCTAAGGCATTCTCTACCAGTCAACCAAGGGTGGTGAAGAGATTGGATGGCAGGTGCTCTGTTTAAGAGGAACAAAGAAAAAATATTAAAAATATATCATTAGAAAAAATAGGTATGAACAACAGTACATAAATAGGTTATAACTTATAATACACATACATATTTAATGTAATATACATATATCAATTATCGCTATAAGCAATGAGCTGGCTCTACCTAAGCAGGGCTGTAGGTTTAGAGGCATGATGAACAGGGTGTAAAGTTCACTCATCCTCTTTAGAAAAGCGAGGACCCTCCGAGCAGACGGGTGCCGCGTCTGGCGGGCAACTGCCCAACGATTGACGAAGGATAGTCCTTTAAATATCGTTCGCGCGGTAAACTTTAATTGCGCGATCCAGGACTTGTGTGACGTCAGAATTTTGTGTAACGTCAGGTATTTGATGTGTAGTTCGCATGTGACGATCTAGATGACGCCACAGTAGGTAAAACCAACAACTGAGAATACCATTCTCATGTTTAAGCTTTAGGTTATTCTTTCTTTAGATAAAGATCCTTATGACACGTAGACCTTTCGTCTTTTGGGACAAGCATAGTCTATTTTAGTCGAACTGAAGCAAAGCTATTCCATGGTCATCTTATAACTTAGAATACCATCCTAATGTTAAGACTTTAAGTTACTTTTCAGATGAGATCCGTACGGTTCATTGGCCACTGAACAATATAGCAAGGTAGACGATCTAATTCCGAACAACATTAAGTATGTAAGGCATACGCGGCGATTACATATAATTTATGCAGTATTTACCTTGCCCGGCTAAAGTCACACTCTGCGCCTGGCATCGGACGCGGACGGACGTGCTGCGCTGCTAATCGTGGTTCCTGATAGTGACTCAAGCGATCCTGTTGCTGAGTCATCGTTTCGTCGCGTACTGCGACGCTCTTCATAGTCGATTATTATTAATCGACTATCGTCGACCAATTAATCGGAGTCTTTTTCAAGATACGATTAATTATCTGTTTCTTTATCGGAGTAACGTCAACTGACTCTTCAAGTCATTTTGCCCCTTCAGGGAAAAACCACAGTTTCGTGGTCCTCGGTGGAAACCATACGGTGCCAACGAAACCGAGGGGGTGTTGACCCAATCACACCCGCCGAGCCCCTTCAGGGTTAGGCAGTCAATTGGCCGGGTCCCAGTGTTCGGCCTTGGGGGGTCTCCTAGTCGGCATTGGTGACAGTTTTCCTTTCACAGCTACACACCTAGTGTCGGTCGGGTGTGTCTACACCCGGCGCACTAGACTGGTCAGGACCCCGTTGCACATTAAGATAGGCAACGGGCAAAAGCAAGCTTAGGGCTCACCATTAGGCACACAACCTCCCTGTCTATACCCGACAGGGAGGGTTTACACATCCCCGGTAGTCCGCCCGGGGAATTAGGTTTATTAGGATTATAATTAGGGAAAAATTAGGTCCCAATTCATTTAAGTAGTCAATATGGAGGCCTTACAGAGTGACATTCAGTCACTCCGTAACGACCTCATATCCCTCAGGAGTGAAAACTCCAAACTATTAGATCTCCTTAATAGAGTATTGAGAAAGGAGCCCACCCTTATTAACGAGTTCGGTATCGAACTCGAAGGTCTCGCTGCTTCACAGCAGGCCGAAATTAGGTCCTCTTCCATCGCTGACTTCAGCGATGTTATAGATGCCCAATTCAGTCCCTGTCCTTCTGACAGCATGGACATTGCAGAAGACGCAACCGCGGCTACAATCCGCGCTCCGACCCCACATCCCTTCTATACCCCCGACATAGAGGCTCAAGCCTCTGCTCATTCCTCCTCCTCTTCCCACTCGGATGACGAAGGTTTCACCCAAGTCACCGGGAAAGGGAACAAGAGGAAGAAAAAGAAGCAGAGCTCGTCCCAAGCGAGCAAAGTAGTCGTCATTGACGACTCACTCATAGTCGCCCCTCAGGCAGCCCCCACCGTTACTCCCGCCGCTACTTGCGCCCCCGTAGCTTCCCCCTCCACCGCCTCTCGCCCGATTGCGTCATCATCGCAAAATGACGCACCGCGTTCCGCGCCAACCTCCGGCCCTAAAAAGGTCGCGCCGCCACCCCCTGTCTTCATCCAAGACAAGGATAAGTGGACGGCTGTATCAAAGTGGTGTGTAGACCTCAAGATAGGCTACACTAGCGCCCGCTCTACCCAACAGGGTATTAAAGTTCTAGTCCCTACGTCGAAAGACTACAGGGACTTAACCAGGGTCCTGAGAGAGAGAGGTGTGTCATTCCACACCTACTCCCTCCCAGAAGAAAAACAGATCAGGGTAGTGATCAAAAAGATCCCCAAAGAGATCCCCTCCTCCGACATCTTAGCCGACCTTCAGTCGCAGAATATCCCCGTGGATGAAGTCCACCGTATGCACCGCTCGCGTGGCAGGGAAGCTTACGACATGATCATTGTCGTGTGCTCCCCTACCGAGGGGCATCACCCCATATTTAACGTCAAGACCATCTGTCATTTAGGGGGCTTCACTATCGAGAAGCCCTGGAAAAACAGCGCCATAGGGCAATGCCACCGTTGCCAACTGTATGGCCATAGCCAAAAGCATTGCCATGCGAAACCCAGGTGCGTCAAGTGCCTGGGAGACCATGGCACTGCAGACTGCACCCGTCCCAAAGATCGCAGCTTATGCGTCACCCCGCCAAGCTGCGTGCTGTGCGGCCTCGAAGGCCACACGGCTAATTACCGCGGCTGTCCCAAAGCCCCTAAGGCTAACACAGTAAAGCTGTCTAAGCGTTTAGACGCTAGGCAGCAACGCCAACAGGTTTACCAACCTTTCCCCTCGTCCCAGTTACCTCAGAGGCTTAGTCCACAGAGACCTAGCCCTTGGTCTCAGTTAAATTACAACCACCAGCAGACCTTCCCGGCTCTGGTTACCCCGCGCCCCCCTCCTCCTCATACCCCGCTATACTCCTTAATGGACCCGCGAGTCCGCCCTCCTCCTCCCCCCGGCTTCCCCGCTCCCCACGCGCCTACACAGCGTAGCGCACCCCCCGCACCCCCCGCGCCCCCCGCAAAACCCAATACTAACTTGGCTCCCCCGCGTCACGTTCCCACTCCCGTGGCTAATAAAAAAGACATATACTCGGACCCCGCTAAAAATGCATTCAGCATTATCAGCTCAACTTTCATGACCTTTTGTACCCCCAGGGCTCAACAAATGGCCTTAGACATTGTTGAAGCCAAGAAATCAGGTTGCTACGAGCAAATTCAAAACGTGTTCCTGGCTTACGAGGATATTACCTCCGCCCTCACTTCCTTCACTAGACCCTCATAATGTATAACGCCTCTTATGAAAGGTTTAAACCCCGATCCCTAAAGATAGGTACCTTCAATGCCAATGGCTTATTCAATCAGAAAGATGAAATCGCGGAATTCCTCCGCGATCATCAGTTAGATCTTCTCCTCATACAGGAAACCTTCCTTAAACCCCACAAACGAAACCCCTCAATAGCTAACTATCGTTTAATTCGAAATGATAGGACGCGCTGTCACGCGGGTGGCACTCTCATCTATTATAAAAAGGATCTGTATTGCATCCCTATGGACCCTCCACCTCTCTCCCGATTAGAAGTATCAGTCTGTCGTCTAGGCATGACTGGTCACTCACCGATCACTCTAGTGTCGGTCTATATCCCTCCCATCCCAGCTCAGGCCTCAGAAAACTACCAACTCATTTCTGATGACCTACAGCTACTCTTCGGCATGAGCGACTCTGTCATTATGGCAGGGGACTTCAACGCCAAACATCCTTCTTGGAACAGTAATATCACTAACCCCAGGGGTCGACACTTGTTCGACCTCTCTTCCATTCTTAACTTCGACATCATCGCTCCGATGAATCCCACTTACTATCCCCATATGTTAAATTACACCCCTGACGTCCTTGACATAACGCTCCTTAAGAACGTTAACTTACGACTTGACTCAATTGAAACGGTGCACGAGCTTACCTCTGACCACCGCCCAGTAATCTTCCATCTTGTATCCCGCATAGGTCCCTCTGACCCTAACCACCCTCTCCCCACTAGAAAGGTGACGGACTGGAAGAAAGTAAGCGAAAAGCTGAAATCCAACACGTCCCCCTTACTAGACTCTATTCCGGACCAATTTGACTCTGTCGCTAACACGACAGCTGCGATCGACTCACTCACGGAGCACGTGCAAACCGTCCTGAGCGATTGCTCAAGGGAGGTTCCGGCAACAGATCCCTGTTACCTGAAACTCCCGGACGATGCGCGCGCCCTGCTGACTGAGAAGAACGCAGCTGTCCGTGCCTACAGTAGCTTTCCCTGCGCCGCTAACAAAGCCCACATGCGCTACTTACAGAGAACTGTGAGGACACGTATGGCGGGGCTGCGTGAAACGGGCTGGGACAAGATGCTGAGCGACCTTGAGCCTACCCACCTTGCCTTCTGGGAACTCCAGAGAAAACTTAGATCCCCTCACTCAGGCCATATGCCCCCCTTAGTCCGCCCGGACAAAACATTAGCCTTCGATGACATCGACAAAGCCGAGTGCCTAGCCGACAGTCTTGAAGCCCAATGCTCTCCCAGTACCCTACCAGTAGACAAAGCTCACCTCGATGAGGTCGACGCCGAAGTCGAACGTAGAGCCTCTATCCCTCCCATTGAAGACCCTGATTTTCCCCTGCCCCCCATCGAACCAGATGAGGTACATGAGATTATCAAAGGTCTGAAAAATCGTAAAGCCCCCGGCTCAGACGGACTCACCAATAGGGTGGTCCAACTATTCCCAGCTCACTTAATTATGCTTTTGACCACCATCTTCAATGGTGCGTTAAGCAACAACATTTTTCCCCAGACGTGGAAAGAGGCCACTGTCATAGGTATCCCTAAACCCGGAAAACCCAAAAACGAGCCATCCAGTTATAGGCCCATCAGTCTGCTCAAGGTTCTAGGCAAGATCTATGAGAGGCTTATTTATAAGCGTCTCAGAGACTATGCAGAGACCAAGGGCCTCATCCCCAACGAACAGTTCGGCTTTCGAACTCAGCACTCTAGCGTGCATCAGGTCCATCGTATTGTCGAGCTAATCAGCGGTGCTCTCACCCATGGCCGACAAACGAGCGTAGTATTCTTCGACATAGCAAAGGCGTTTGACAAAGTCTGGCACAACGGCTTAATTTATAAGCTCTACAAACTCGGTGTGCCGGATCGTCTCGTGCTCATCTTACGAGACTATTTGTCGAATCGCACCTTTCGCTTCCGCATCGAAGGAGCCCTTTCCTCCCCCCGCCCCATCAGGGCAGGAGTCCCTCAGGGCTCAGTATTAGCCCCCCTCATTTTCACGCTATTCACCAGCGACATCCCCAAACACAGATCGACGCAGTTGGCTCTGTTCGCAGACGATACAGCGATCATCTGTAAGGGAAATTCAGCTACGATGCTGCTAAACCTCCAAAGGGCTGTCAACAACCTTGGCGCCTGGTTTAGAAAATGGCGAATAGAAGTAAATCCCGACAAAAGTCAAGCGGTTAGCTTTTCTAAACCGAGAACTAGACCCCCCCCTTTCCCCCGACCTATCACCATGTTCGGCAAACCAATCCCTTGGGCTAGGCGCGCCAAATACCTAGGTGTTATCCTAGATCATCATCTCTCCTTTTCTGAGCACATAAAGACGGTTCGTTCGCGAGCCGCTTTCGCTCTAGGTAGACTCCACTTCGTTCTAAATGCACGCAGCAAATTGTCACTTAAGTGCAAACTGCGCATCTATACATCATGTATCCGACCCATTATGACCTATGCGGGTGCAGTATTCGCCCATGCCAAGTCCCATTCCATCCATAGGTTGCAAGCTTTGCAGAACCGTTTCCTCCGTAAAGCCACGGGAGCTCCCTTCTATGTCAGAAACGAGATCCTCCATCTCGACTGTAAAATCCCTACGATTCACCAGTTCCTAAAACGCATGTCCAAGCGTTACTTTGACTCCGCTCCTAGACATCGTAACCCCTTGGTTGTCGAAGCAGCCAATTATGTCCCTTCTAGAATTAGTCAGATCCGCCGTCCGCGGCATGTACTTTCCGACCCTGATGATCCCATCACACTCCTCCAAGAGCAGAATAGGGCCACCAGTACAATATACAAAAACAGACGCCTCCCGTCATTCCGACCTCGCCGCCGAGGTCCTTTGCGATCGCGACCGTGTCCCTGATTAATTGATACTCCTCCCCGACCCTTGCTCGAAAACGAGGTGCCAGCAAGTTGTTGCCGCTGAGCACGTAGCTTTAAAACTACCCCGCTTAATAATCATGATATAAACCAATTTTGATCCAGCCTGTCCCTTTTTGCTGTCCTCCCCTCAGCGACGCCCTAAGCCGAGGTTCGTACCCCACAGGGGGTGCCCTTAGCGAGCGTTCGCCTAGTTTTAATTTAGTTTAGTATTTTGCCCCTGGCTGGAGGCTTTGAGTGTAGCAGCTTAAGGCACCCACAGGAAAGTCCGGTTAAGCAGCCAAGACCTTAGTGGTCAAAACTGCGAGATGCCCGTTAAAAAAAAAAAAAAAAAAAAAAAAAAAAAAAAACCTTGCCCGGGCAGATTGTTTGTTTGTTGCGTAAATCAAAGTAATGGGCACAGTAAAGTATAGGGATTTTTTATGAGATACTCCTAGATGTAAACTTCCTTCGGACTTTATTTTTGTTTTATTTTACCACATGATTCGTTTGGCGTAGGCTGCCTTGATTCGTAGTGTTGGTTAACTCTATATCTACACTGATATTCTATAGATAAAAGACTTGTAGTTTTGTTTGTAATTAATAAACTCAAAAACAACGGGACCAATTTAAAAATTTATCTCACCAGCAGAATGCTTTATTTTCACTGAGCAACATAGGCTATATATAATCTTTAAAGATATCATGCGGGTGAAGGGAGCTCAATAAAGCCGTCGAGCTATCACTATATTAACAAGTTCATGTAGATATGTAAACTTCAACTGCTGAAAAGGGAAATTCCAATTATCTCTACAATAAACGGTCAAGGGAGAGGTCGAAAACCTTTCAGGGAGAAATCACGGGCAAGACACTGTTCAACTTTCATGCAAAATCAATTTTATAACAAATAAAAACATAACATCACGCCTTGTTTCCCCGAAGGGTTGGGCAGAGGTGTCCCTGTAGCAGGCACACCCACATTTCGCCAGTTATGTTTAAGTCCCATGTAATAGGGGGCGAGCCTTTTGCCATCAACCGGGCACAAATCCAGACTCCGAGCTGCTACTGAGAAATTTCAGATAGAAAAACCCAATAACATTTTGCTCGACCCGGGAATCGAACCCAGGACCTCATACTTAGCAGTAGCGCTTGCGACCACTAGACCAACGAGGCAGTACAAATACTGCATTTTTAATGGACAAACTGGTAATACTTGGACAACGTGTGCAACTCATTATGATAAATGGTCTCCTGATTTTATATAATATAAGACTAGCTTATACCCGCGGCTTCGCCCGTGTGGAGGTCGGAAATTATACTACGGCAACGTACTAGTGGGATAGAAAGTATGCAATATGTTTTAATCCAAGTTATAAACTATCAGTGTGCCAAATTTAATTCAAATCCTATGAGTAGCATAATACTAATAATTGAAATACTATCGTGAATTCTACGCCAGTAAATCTCTCAGCTGGTATGATTGTTTCCGAAATCCTCAAAAATCATCGTCATATACACCTAAACTTTCCTCATGAATCACTTTGTCCATTGGTGAAAACCGTATGAAAATCCGTTCAGTAGTTTTTGAGTTTTTCGCGTTCGGACAGACATACAGACGCGGCAGGAGACATTGTTTTACAATATAACTGGCTTTTGTGATATCGAAAAATATCCCACGGGATCGTACTACCGGGATGACATACCTAATAGCCGAAGAGAGTTCATTGACTAATACCTGCTATACCGCTGGGCCCGCATTGCCGTCAACCATAATTATGTAGTTACGCGTAATTTTGAATCTGTGATATCTTTTAAACTATTCATTTAAATGATGTCAAGGCCTATTTTAATCTAAATTAAATGCCCAATGTAAATAACATATTTTATTGCATAAGGATTAATATTATACCGGTCAAAACAGCTTCAGAAATAATAATTAAATTTTTATCAAATTCTGAAAGATAATAATTAATGGTTACTGTGGGTCATCCTTGGAAGATAGACATATGTCATTGCTGACTTTTTTGTTAAACTTTTTAAGATGAATAATACACAACACAAATTTTATGTATCTTTTGCTGTTTACGCTGCACACGCCAGTAAAGCTCTCAGTCGGCGTGACTTTTTCCGACTTCTTCAACAATAATCGTCATATTTCAGCCAATTTACACAAAACCTTCAATGAATTATACACCAAAACCTTCCGCATGAATCAGTCCGTCCATTGGTGAAAACCGTTTGAAAATCCGTTCGGTAGTTTTTGAGTTTATCGCGTTTAGATAGACAGATGCGGCGGGGGACTTTGTTTTATAATATCTAAGGATGATTAGTGATTAGTGAAACAGTGCATTAGAAACACACTGTTTAATGCGTTGCATAAGTGTATTTATAAAACTGGCGACAGGTGGCAGGCGGCAATCCGACAGTTTCTAAAAGTATTTAAAAACTTTCATAAATTTTCTGCTTTATTATCGAGCATGTCGTGAAAATGTGTTCACTTTGAAATTTTTTGACAAATGTTTTGTCAAATTAATACGTTTTATTGCATTTTCAGTTAAATTAGTTTGTCTTTACCTTTATTCTTCATTTCATTTTATTTCTTGTTACATGCCATATGACTACCATTTTCATCTAACATAATTTCATCAAATTTGAATTCGTGTGTATTTATACATAGTTCTGTACATTTGAGTAATATCGATTGATATTTTACACCGTCACACCCTCTATATCCGAGGGGTTAAGCAGGGTTGCGATTGGGGGCGAAACCTTTCACAGTACCAATCACGTCGAAAGTGAGAATTTTTGAACGGAACACCCCAATTATCCTTCCCGACCTGGGTCGAACCTTAGAAATAAATGGTAAGGTAAATGTCATATGGGCCTGTGTTTTTAAGGACAAAAAGATATGAAATCAGTTTTAAAATTAATAACCAAATAATCCAATAAAGGACATGACCAGTTCCTTGCTTTCGAATTCGGGAACATGTAAAGGATTACAGTTTTTACACTAAGATTTAAAAATAAAGATCTAATTTATCATGGTTATATTATTCCAACTAAAGCCCAGGTTAAAATATCTGAAAAAACAGTATGTTAATTGCTTCCGCTTCTCTCTTCTATGCACTTCCCGATTTTGACGTTCCATTGTATCCATAATCATCCGGTAACCATAACAAGCTACACATAATATGGGAAAAATAAATTAAGAACGAGTTATTTTCGATCAAGTGAATTTTAATGACATGGAATATGCATGTCTTGTTTATAATTTTTTTTTCTTTATTGACACGCCTACAGGTTAAGTTAGTCTAATAATATCTGACATTAGTGGCGGACACCTGTGTAGGGACCAAAGGGTAGCAATCTTATTCATAAAATCGATAAGTAGTTTAATTGATTCGCGTCAAAGCATGAAAAATTGATACACAAAAAAACGATTTTTGAATTGATATCTTATTTTACCATTTTTAACTGTGTTTGATTAATAACAACATAACATTACAACTTTAATCCCCGAAGGGTTAGGCAGAGGTGTACCTATAGTACACCCACATTTCGCTAGTTAAGTCCCGTGTAATAGGGGGCGAGCCTATTGCCACCAATTGGGCACAAATCCGGACTCCGGGCTGTTACTGAGAGCTTCCAAATGCAAAAACCAAATAACACTACTCGACCCGGGAATCGCACCCAGGACCTCATTCACAGCTATAGCGCTTGCGACCACTAGACTCGAGAAAAAAATCAATTATCTATTTATCGATCTCAAATCGCCATTCACCATCCCTACTTGCACATCCGATCTTGGCATCACATTGTTTTTACGCGTTCGTTGTGTACTATGCGATTATTGTGTTCTATTCCTTTTTTTTTTTTTTTTGAGGGTGGGAAATCATCAAATAACTTCTCCCGCTCTGGGCGGAGCGGGAGGGCATGTCAGACTCTTACTGACTAAAACCCACCCGTGTTCCTTCGGTTGCCCTGTTGCCGGGGGCCACGATCTCCCTTTCGGTTTTCTTCGCAACCCCGGCAGGCATCGGCCCTAGTGGACCCCTTCAAATCTGCTGACATCTCTTTGAGGCGCGCGTGGAACACAACGCGCCGTCGACCCGGGCCTGGTCCTTATCGGACGGTGAGCCACCCATTGCTCACCGTCCGCAAGCCTGCGCCTACGGTGGCCGGAAATCGCCTCGCGATTCCCGACGCCCTGGGCGTCTCCTCCTGCGGCGGTTAGGGGCGTGAGGGCGCGAAATTTGCCTCTCCCTCACGCGTTCCGCCTCCTCCTTCGCGAGCATTACCGCTTCGCAGAAGGAGGCGACGGCCTCCCATTTCCTCTCGCTCTGTACCATGGCTTGAACCAGGGCCGGACGCGAGAGATCACCGCCGCCGATCGCCTCCACGAGGACACGGCGATGCTCCGCCCAAGCTGGGCAGACCTCCACCGTATGCTCCACCGTGTCCTCCGGGCGATCCACACAATGGTGACACCCGGGCGTTTCCTCCCGCCTTATCCTGTGCAGGAACCTCCCGAAACAGCCGTGTCCGGTGAGGACCTGCGTCAGGCGGAAGGTGAGGACGCCGTGGCGCCTCTCTAGCCACTCCTCAAAGAGGGGTCTTATCGCCGCAATTGTGGCGTGCCCAGCGCTGGGTTGCGACAGTCGCACTCTCCATGACGCCATGAGATCCCGCCGGAGCTCTGTCCGCTGTGCCGCGATTTCTCGCGGCAGCGGATTTAAGCCCCGGCGTTTCGCCTCCTCGCGCCACTCCCAAATGTGCGCGAGGACCTTTGCCTCCAGATCCCATGGCGGTAATCCGGCAAGGAGGCTCGCCGCCACGCAGGAAAAGTTTACACGACCCCAGGCATATGAATATTCAATCTATTATGTTTATTCCTACACATATACCTATAAAAAAACCTAACGCCTCGATGGCGTGTCGAATAGTAGAAAATCATTCTTAAACTCGATAACCACAACGTCTAGCGCCATCTCATATCGAAAAGCAGAATTCTTTAGTGAAAACGTATCTTTTTTTTCTCAGTTTCCTGACTTTTTAGACTCGTGAAACTTTTTAAACTGAAAACTATAGAATACCACAATTAAAAAATTAAACATTATTTGCTGCACATTGATTTTGATACTTAGGCAGGCGCCCATAGCCCCCACTAGTCATGTCCTTCAAAAGTTTGCATGTTTGTATGTTTGTTACAACCACGCAAAAACGGCTGAATGGATTTGAATAATATTTTGAACACAAATAGTTTATAAATCTGGATGTGTGTTAACAGAATATTTTCCGACTTCCACACGGGCGAAGCCGCAGGCAAAAGCTAGTTAGTTATGTTTTTGTTGATAACTTATTATAGCCAGCGAATGAAACGAGGTTGTCAATGTCGATAAATGAATATTATGGAATAGAATACTATTTACTATGTAAAACTTTTTAGTTTTTTCTATAAAATTAGCGAAGGAACTCGGAACCTTTTTGCTGTACCGAAGCTATTCTCTTCTTAATCATGCTAATTATGATGCCAACGATCAAATCGCGCTACATAACCATTCATAGAACAAAACAAGTTAACAATAGATAATAAACACGCTATTATCAATTAATAATGCTAAGGTGTCAGTGTGTCATCTTATCTACATAATGCACTTTGTCCGTAGTTTATTAGTGATCAATAAGAACCCATATTATCAGTTTTATTACAGCAAAAAAACATATCTTGTGTAGTGTGTCGATAAAGTATTACTCATGACTTACTGTAGGTGCATTGCAGTTCAACCTTTAATTTTGAGGAAATTGTTCATAGAATAAATATAGAAATAACTCTGAAAAATGTACTCAAAATCTGTTGAAAATGATAGAATTAGGATAGGTACTTTCCATCCGGGGAATTCCAAATATTAATGATCAAGTTTCGAAAACAGTAAGACATTTTATACATGATGTGATCCTGAATCCTTTGATAGAATCACTTCTTTGTCGCCTCTAGGGAATGTCGAAGTGTATTAGACGACACGCCAAAAAAGTATCTTATAGCGTATGCCGTCATCATCACAAAAGTTACAATAAATGAAAGAAAAAATTAAAAGTTGGTTTATTTGTCACAGAAAAAAATAAAAGGATCAGCTAATAAATGATACTTATTAACTAAAACAAAACAGATCTATAATTAGGAACACAGAACAGAAATTATAGTCGGCAGCTTCACCTCATGACTGTGTGACAAGAAGGTTTCACTGAGCATGATGAGCAATACATCATGCTCAGTGAAACCTTCTTGTCACACATGTCTGTCATCCCCCTTAGCACAGCACAGCGCTCCTAGTAGTCCTAATACTAGGGCTACAGTCGCATTATCGCGAACTAAACTTCGCGCGCTCTCTCTCGCACACCGCTCGACGTCTTGTTGAGCAACAGAGAGCGCGCGATATATATATAGTTCGCGATAACGCGACAATGTAACCCCAGCATTAATTGACTTTAATGAAAAGTCCCTAAAGTCTTATTCCATCTGTATGTTGTACATCTCTAGCTAGATAATCCCAAGCCCCCGCTCGGCATATTAGGTCAAATGACAATTAGTCTTTCACAACTAGCTAACTCGCTTTTCAATCTACGACCATACCGAATGACCTGCAGCTTTTTCTTCTAAATTCGGACGCATAACTGGAAACAACTTACTGCCAAACAGTTGAGTACTGCTGTACTGATGATAGGTACATCCATAAAAGTGATTTAAATTTCCTGCAGACTGTCTATAGATGCTGATGATGATCATATAGACACAATAATATCCGATGCTAACTTCTTCCTATTCTTTACTAACCGCTCTGTGGTATTTATTACCCACTAATTAATTACACTTCAACTTTGTTTCTTCACAATTAAGTTCTGCCTCATTTTTTTTACTGCCTCTGTTTCCCTTCTTATTGTTTTAATAGTGACTTATCTAGGAATTGTTTTTGCCGATAAACAACTCCTAGATAAGTAATTGTCGTAATATTCAAGTTCGCATATAATAATAATATATAATTCGTACAACGCACTTTTATCTCGCATTTCTGCAATAATACTCGGCTAATGTCTTGATAAATGGTTGTCAAGTATCTTCACAGTCGCTTCATCCTGTCCATGGTTCTGTGAAGTTTTTTTATGGAGGTGTCTCAAGTGAAATATTATCGTGACGAACGATTTGCTGGGTGTGAAGACCGGACTAAAAAACCTTAAGATTTTGGTAAGTATATAGTATTATTTTTAAGTAGGTAGACATAACCTAATTTTATTTTATTTGTCATCAGTTTTTAAATAGTCACCAAATTAGTTTTGTTTTAATTGTCTGTTTTGTCATAACGATCAACAAATCTAAACACAAAACTAAATACAAAACACAAAAAAAAAGCCCGGAAATCTGCTTATCCACAATAAAACAATGGAACAAAAGCTCTTACTTCAGCAGCATGTGGTTAACAAATCACATTATAGCAAATTGTATTTGAAATCCCCATGTCTATGTATATAGAGAACAACACAGGTGCGGCGAAAACCAATCTACGACCACTAGTTGTAACGCGCTTCGCTTTCCTATGATTGATCTGGTAGCGCCATCTAGTTTCTACTTTAAGAACAGTAGTAACTGGACAGTTTTAAGAGCCATCTAGTGTCGAGTAGCAGAAAATTTTAGCGCTATCTATCGAATATTTATACAGTTAATTAAACAACGCCATCTGTGATTTCTATTGCATACTAATTCACCACTAGTTCGGCTACCGCTCACTAGGTGTCACAATAAGCTATATATATATCGTTTTTTTTTTTCAACTTGAAAATTAAATTAAACAACAATGAACCTCTTTTATTATTAACATTTAATGCTTATACATAACTATTTATTTACACCAGGTACTAAATTAAATGACTGTACAAATAAAAACAATAATTCGATGTTTCTTTTTATTTTTATAAAATTGTTAAAAAATAAAAAGTAAGTAAACACGCAAAAGTTATGCTCCGCCATGACAGTGACGAACACTGCCGTGACCAGGATTCGAACCTGGGTTACTACGGCCACAACGTAGGGTCCTAACCACTAGACGATCACGGCTATCGGAGCGATAGTATCGTTGTTGAAATAGTGGATGCAACTATACTGTTATGACGTAAGCATCGAGTCGTCACTTTAATGAAGTAAATCGACGGACAGAATGGCAAAATTATCTATCTATGTTGATTTTATGACTTTACTGAATCAAAAGTTTTTCTTTATTCCGATTAAAAAAAGGTATTTATTGATTTTGTTTATGTGGATGCTAAATATTACTGAAACATCATGAATTAGCTCAAGTCATCTATTACAACAACTGACATTGACTGTTTAAAAACTCACCCCAGGTTGAGTTTAGGGATAACTATGGCAGCTATGGGTAAACGTATCGAATATATTATGGTACGTAAGTATAGCAACTAGATATTGACGCTAACGTTTGACCGGCCCAATGTTAAGTGATATTATACCACCAAAAAATTGGCTGTGCTTGACACATTAGCATCTTCGTCTTAAAAACCCTAATCCTTACTGCTGTTATCAGTTAAAATATTATGCCTAAAATCCCTGACGCTTCACATTTTAACTTTTAGGAATCTCGCGCACTTGACGGCTCCGACTCCGGCCAGTCGTGGTCGGTGGTCTGTGGCATGGTCTGCGGCTAGTTGGCCGTTGCGACTAAGTGCGCGATTCGTATCGATTTCTATAGTTTACCTGATCGCGGTCGTGGCCGTCTGGTGCGCGCATTGAGATAGAAAAATGTCTATGGGTGCGCCAGATCCCTTAAGGGGGAGGGGACTTTTTTTAAGGGGAGCAATCCAATGATATCCTATCTACATCAAAGCATGCAACCGTAATTCCGTCGGCTATTCTACGTCTTCCAATTCTCAACACAAAAACACGCAATTCTTCTCTCCCTTTTTATATCAAGATAAATCACAATTTGACCGTTCCATGCCAGTGCAAGTTTGACATATTTTTTGCGCGATATTCAATGAATGGGAACAATCGTTGCGCGTACGCAGCGACCCTTGGCGGACGCAAATTGGGTGCGCTAACTAGCCGGATTATAAGATACTCGTTCTGTTGCTGTGGCTTAAGATACGGTACGTGGTTTGAGTTTTGGGGCGTGATGGTACTTTGAATGATTTTTTTACATATATACACGGTTTTCGAGGAAAATCCGACAGATTATGAGTGATGCCTTTACTAAAGAACCCTAATATCAAAAAATATAATTATGTATGTTTTATTTATATAGGTAATAAAAAAACCATTAACGAGGTCGCTAATTTTAAATCTTATCATTAACATTTGAAATAATCAAGAAATCTAGCTTATCTCTGTGAAAACAGTCGATAACATTGATTCACAAAGCTTATAAGATTATCAGGATTACGTGCTCACTGTGACTCTTGTTGTATTATATGTTTTCAAACAATCTTATAAGACAACAATTGGATTATTATTCATTGTGTAAATTCTTATAAGTCTCATTGGACTTAACTAAAAAACTTAGATTTAGATTACCAAAGTAATTAGTTTGCCTACACTTCCTTCAAATTCAATTAATACCATATACGTTTTAAAATGTGATGTTCACTTACCATCTCCCAAATCTCCGTAACCCTTCTCTCAAGGAGTAATACAGTTCGTCTTGTTTGGATCACAAAGCTCTAATAAAATATATCATTATAAATGCGGGATCATTATCATTATTCGTTATGCGAACAAGTTTAGCGGCTTGTTCAACATTCATACATTTCACGTGGTAATACTTATAAGAATTATTACTTGAATCGAGATCAGCTTTGAGGGAATTATTAATTTGTTCAGCTGTATGCGCTGTGTCATGTTTAAATCTGTTATGGATGCTATTTACATCTTAAAATGCAACTTAGATATTTAATAGCTGTTGGTTGGTCGACATTTCGCAACCTGTAGTTTTTAATTAATTAAAATTATTAAGAGAAGTTTGTTTTATTCCACAATCAATACTTAATCTGTGAAGGATAAGTTAGCATTGTTCGTTTACTACCTAATCTTGTTTCCATAGTGCTTGGGATTTTAATAAGGAAAAATAATGGGAAACTTTGTCTTATTTTAGGTTGGTATTCAACGTCACACAATGACTAGGTGGGTTAGCTTTACGAAATCCTAATAATTCCCGTCACCGGTATTACGTCATACTCAGTTTTACCATTGCTCTGGTTTCTCCATCTACGACGTTTTTATTCTCGATCCAAACTTTTTAGTTTCGCTTCACAAAAAATATACAAAACAAGCTTACCTTTGTGGACACCATAAAGAATGACCATGACCTCTTTGGAGCACAAATCCTGTTTTTAACAAAACATTGACAATAGAAGAATAGACTACTTACTTGGAGATAGACAACTTATTCCAAATTTAAATTAATAGACGCTTATGACATGTTGGCCCATCCTTAAGTTACGTTCGTTTCGCTTAGGGCTGCACCCTTTATGGTCGCATCCATAGACAGTTGGCGTAAAAATCTCTTATGAGTCAGTTAACATTTTTGTAGTGCCCCAAAGCTATGTTAGACAATTGGTTCGATCCTTTTTGTTGCTCTAATCCATTCTAATGCAGTTAATATAATAGAGATATTGTAATACGGAACTGCATCAGTGTGTCTATTTGCCTTTCGATTTAAAGGAATTATATTCGTAATGCAAAGGAAGTTGCAAAAGCGAAATAACATCGTTAAAAAAAAATACTATCGGATTATCCAACGCTTCTAGTCAAAGTATTTATTACAGTCTGACAGTTAAATAGATCGTAGCCTTTTCCTTAGAATATATTAATTGCTACGGAGAAGAGAGTAATAAATTCTTAAAGATTTTCAATATTAGAAACAAAATTATTCATGCAATATAACAATATATTGCATGAATAATTTTGTTTCTAATATTGAAAATCTTTAAGAATTTCCTGCGAAAGTTTGGTAAGACCTAAAAGTAGTAGTATTTAGTACCCAATAGTTCTCCAGCCAGCACTTTGCTAGATACTTCAGCGTTATTGCGAAAGGCTCAAACTCCATAAATTCACACGAGTTAACATTCCCAGAATGTTTCTTCTCAATTTCATTTACTTTGATAGTGACTTGGTTTAATTTCAAAGTTAGGTATATGAATTTCAGAGTGTCAGTGAACAACATAGATACTTTATTTGTTTCGGCTCTGAGAAAATAACATATTAATGTATTTGGAACTAGTCATTCAAAACTAACGGTTATTCATAAAACTATTACCTACCACAAACGATGCAACTTCTTGCAAATGTAAATCTAAAGTTAATAAATTCGCACTGGGTATGGAAACATAATATTTCCGTTTATTTATCGGCCCCAACTTATAATGCAATGCAAGCATAAAATACGATCTCCAACAAACTTCCCCAAGCGACGGAAACTCCAAACTATAACGTTACAATATTTATGATTTGGGCTATTTTTCTACACTTGATAGCACAATTGAATACCGCAAGCCCCCTACTTTATCTAGCGATTTATTAGATCAAATAACACCAACACTTGATGCACTCCAAGAAACAGTAAACAAAGAAAATGAATCCCTAACTCAAGGTGGTAAACATCGTAGTATAATTTTAGATGCTACCAATAAGTTTGTCAATGCAAAAGTATATCACAGTCTTTTGAATACCGGGGCGTTTGTTCAAATAATACTTTTGGAAACAAGAAAAGACAAGTATTTGATGAGATGACAGATTTCTGAATAGATTATGATATAATAAGGAAACGGAGAGCAACGTTTGGGTTTGTTTATTGCAAAGTTTCAAAATAGAATGGACTAGTTGCATGTAGTTATGAGAATAATGCATTTGAAGGGAAGACTTTAATCATACTTATTTTTTGTACAAAAAAGCATTTGATTTCGTGGTTGTGTGAGAAAAGTTTTGAGTATAATATCTGCTGTATGTCGGATATCCCTGGGCCCTAAGAAACTTTTTAAGGGGAATATTTGTGCTAAAATAAATATTGCTAATTTGCGCAATGAATCCTTAAAAGTGATCGTGAGTATTAATTAGGCTTCAGTTTGCGCAATGAATCCTTAAAAGTGATCGTGAGTATCAATTTTAGGCTTCAGTGCATAAACATTGCCTTGATTAAACAACCAATAATTATTATTTTGCTATGGTTTCCTTAACTTTTGCAATTTGATCATAGGTGACAGCGTGCAAATATTATGAATACAAAATGCAGTCGCTAACCAACTCTTGATTCTTTTCTCAATCTCTTTTGAATGTTACTTAGGTTGTATAAGCATCGACAACACGAATAGTCTCACTATTGCTCCTTTCAATATTGAATGCGAGTAAGAACAAACCGATATCACACTGCTGTTCGAATTACACGTTCGATATAAAATTGTTATTACATTTAACGCCAGACAGTCCACATGTACCTTTGTTTGAAGCCACGAACCCCATTAGGGAAGTAACCGATACACGAGTTGATCGTCAACGGGGTCGTGTGAACGAACCTCTCTCCGCTGCATTCATTCGAACCTCATCAAACTGCATTTCTGCTCTGACATGACTTGTCACGTTGCAAATTCTGACATTGTCATGACAATCTATGACGAGAAAGGGGGTAAGACAAGAAAGGGTACAACCCTTGGGTCAACAATGACATTTCATAACGTTTAAAACATTTTGTTAGTTCAGAAAGTTACTTTGTTGAACATTTTTATCTTGTTTAGATCAAACGGGTTGGATTGTTATCTTAATAGCATTATCGATAATCATATTGCTAAATATTAATAACGAAATAAGAAAGGTTTTAAGGTCATTGCATAGAAATTGATTGTGAAACCTGTCAAAGAAATTGAAAGAACTTGCGATCTCTTGAACTCTTTGCATAACTACTGATCGTGGGTGACGTGTAGTGAAACAATTAATTGTGAATATTATGCAACTTTATATAATATCTTAACGGTAAAAGATAAACATGATTATAAAGTTAACAACGATAAAATATTAATATCTTATTGATATAAACATCTTTTATCTTAGCTATTTTGCACACTTTGCTGATTCTTCCAATATTCTATATATACTAGATTTTTCTTTTCTTATCCTATTCTTGTTACCTTATTAGCATTACGATTCAATAAATTCCAAATCCGTCGAATTCAAGTCTGACCTCTAAAAGCCTTTGATAAATTCTTGTTACCATTCAAGAATACAAAATTCTACGCTTCAAAATAAAACAAATAGGCATCCGTCTCTGACTACACTTTTTCTCACAATTCAAATGTTACCAAGTGGCCAATTGTTGAACGTTAACATTATTTTTAACACTAAGAACCGGTCTTGCAACACGGAAGTCGAGTCGCACGCCGATTATTCGTATTTTCAAGTAAATCTTGGCTTCAACATCTGTCCGGTTTTCATATTTGTCGGCAGTCCTTTTGTCAATTGTTTGCAGTCCGTTGCATCTTGCAGTTTTGTGAAGACGTCATTTTTGACGTGTTATGATTGAAGCTTCAAAGGTTTTGCTTCTTCAGTAGTTTCTCTTAGCGTATTCTGAAGTGTGAATTTATTATTCGTTTTTCGTCTTTTCTGTTTCGAACGGATTCATTGTAGAAATTGGCGGCATTTTGTTTTGATATGGAAGCATCTTTAACCGTAATTTTTAGTTAACAGTCACGAATGTGGCTCATACAACTTGACATTTTATTACTAGTCATGACTAATTCTTCTTTTCGATTACAGATTGGGGGTAGTAAAAAAAAGCGTTACACACGTTTCTGCACCATCCAATTCTATCAATTTACCCAACGACCCATAACCGAATCTTAGTAGCGAGAAATTATACTGTTACCATAGTCCAACCATACTTTTCCTATGATTTATTGTGTACGAATAATTCTAATGGGTTTTACGGCTCATAAATTTGTTCAACGCCTTTGATAACGCCGTCTAATGTCATTGATATTGAGAAATCCCATTGTACATCGTCGTACGCGCATGCCGTGACGTCATTGTCATAGTAAACTATTTTGATTTATTATGTCTATTGTTTTCTTAGGTGAAAAGGATTAAAATTCAAATTAAGTAGAGATTTCTTTTCTTTTTATTCTTGGCGTCTTCTTGCTTCCTTTTATTGTGATAATTACGTGAAATTATTTATTGTGTTAGAACTACAATAAGTAAATAAAATGTTAATGATTTAGGAGCGTTGTAATTGTTATAAGTGGCATTTCAATCTTCAATTACATGATTCTAATGTCTAGAATACTCTTGGCTTTCTTAATAGTGCTCTATAAATCTCCGATGCTTTGTTTGTATTTTTCAGTAACCATGTTCCATAATGTTGGAGTGTCCAAAGTGTCCATACACCTGCACTTCTGGGGACCTAAAACACGTCACGAATGCTGCGATAAGCGTGGCCACCTACTGGGCCCAACTCATTTAACAACATACTATTTACCATCGACTTCTTTTCTAGGAAGAAGAAAGTTTACATAGATGAATAAGAAAATCTCATATAGCTACTTTACGTTGTTGTATAAAATATTCATGTAGTAGGTATTCAATAAATTCAATACTTTATTATTTTCCAAAGACTATTAAACAGGTACGTAATAACACAGATAATATAATAGTAATACGTATTAATATCAATACATAGTCTAGATCCAATTACACCCAAATAAGTTCTTAGATTTTATCCCCTGGGTACTTCTTCAAAAATTTAAAATCTTTTCACAGACCCTACATGTACCCTTACACGTTCCGCCCTTCACTCTTGGGTGTCACCCCTAGCGATGTCTGTCCAATCGCAACGTCTTAAAATTGCAACTTTATTTTGCACCCTTCTTGGATTGCATAAAAAATATATTAGGGGTGTCCCATCTTGCAATTTTAGGGTCTATCCAATTTTTTTCCCAAACGGAATCGAAATTTTGTTTTTTACTTATTTGTGCGAATTTTGTGGGATCTTATTTTAGTCGTGGTTTCGTTTTTATTATTTAGATGATTAAGTTTTTTTTAGATTTTATCTACAATAGAGATGTCACTCTTCGGGATGATAAATCCGATTGTTATGGTTTTTGGTGCGACTTTTCGATTAAATAATGTTTTTGCGTGGTTTCGTAATTCGATTACATCGACACGGATATTGTGTAAACTGAACCGACAATCCGTTTTTTTCCCTGATCTGTTTCCTAAAGTTTATAAATAACTTCAATAATTTTAAGGCTTTACATTTTCTGTTCCCATGTAAATCATCGAGGTTTTTGTGAGCTTCTTAATTTGTTTCTCGAGTATTTTAGTTATGTTCTCAATTTGAATTATAATCAAGCACTCTATTTTTTTACTCGCTCACACAAAGAATAACTTTACTACCAATATTATCCTTCAAGTGATATAACACAACAGGATCTGTCGGTTTCAATTAGTTAAACTTTGTCATTTGAAGTTTGCCTCATCTACAACAAAAAACTTACAATCTAAGTTGTACTTTACCCTCTAAAGATCTAAGTTGATTTTTAATTTGGCCTCATCCCGGTCCACGGCCTGTCTACAGTTACCATTGCAAATCTTATGCAAATATTCATGTACTATTTGAAAGGTAACATGAGTCCACGTTTTTGCATGTTTCACGAGGTAGACATCTTGTTTTTTACACGGATTAGTTTTCTAAATACATTTTAATTGGGGCCTTATTGTTGGACCCCCTTTCAAATGTCAAGTTCAAGTTTGACGTTTGTAACGTCATGTCGTTATGAGTGATGGGAAATATTGTCATTTGCGGTTAGTATTAGAGTTAATCTCCGTTTACGGTTATAGGTTAAAATTGTATTGTAATGCTTTGTTAGGATTATTTTTGTTGTCTGTATAAACAAGGATTAACGTTGTTGATTGTTATAGTTTAATGTGTGTGAGTAGTGTGTTGGAAAGATTAATCCGTCCAATAAATTGGTTTCAAAAATTCGATTTAAGTAATTGTCACCATATGTCCCAGTCCACTCTACGAAAATCTATTAGTCTTCTTATTTTGAAGAGATGTTTAAATAGGTAAAATAGGAAAAATTTTATGTACTATAGGTACTCTGTCTAATCCTTTGGGATTACAGGCGTGATGATATGTATAAAATATGTTTTTTTTTTATAAGTAAGAATTGATATTGATTTAACCCTTCGTATGCAGTAATTACAAAAACAATTAAAAAGCCATTATGTCTCGAGTGGACGTTCCCGATACGAAGGATTAAAGGCTCTTTCAAACAGGCGCGACACGCGACGCGACACAAAGACACCGCGTGTCACGCCTGTTTGAAAGAGCCTTTAATCTCACTGATTACATGCTTCTATTCTCTAGCTACTTAAAACAATTTTTTTTTAACTTGAGTTTCATGTCTAGGTCAGTACACCTTTCTAGACGCCAACGGGCTTAGGAGGAACTCGTATCATGTTTTTCACTATATCTTATCTACTAACTGCAATCAATCGATCAACATGGCTTATTGTGTCTTGCATCTCGACACGATTTAGTTTTTTTTAGGCTTCTTCTTTCAGTCCACCCGGCTGCGTAATTCACACTTATTTAAACACATTTTTTTTTTTCGATAAATCGCAAGATCACGGTAACTGCTCTGGTTTTGAACTCTCTTAACCCCCAAAACCAAAAGGACCACAATTAAAAATGGCAATAACGTCATACAATGATAAATCATTTTTCAACTTCCATTAAGTTTGACTTTCCAATATTTATATGGTATCGTATCATTAATCTAAATCCCGGGACACAACAACGTCGCTGACACAAATGTAGCGAAATTGTTCAATGATATGATTCGGCGTATCATTAATATTGTGTGTGGCGTATTTTTTTGAAATCAGTGAAATGTGTACCTTTAGGTACCTACCAGTTTTTTTTTTTTGACAAAATAAAGAGCTTTTATTTTTATGTGAAATCATCGTGATTTACTAAAAACAGAGCACTGTTGTTTGGCACATGGGTAACTACACAATGCAATATCTTTTATTTTTTTCTGTTAGTTTTCGTATAAATGTGTATTTTGCGTATGTACTGTTGGACGAATATAGAATCAGAGTTGTAAATGCCGCTGGCGTTAAACCTAAAACACGCACATTTTACTTGTGGAAGAGTAAAATGTGCGTGTTTTAGGTAGCTTTGACATATTTTCCAGTAATTAAACTAATATCAACAACTTTGATCCTTTCTAGTTTTTATGCTGTTCCAGTTTTGGACTTTGGTACGAGTACACCATTACTTAGCAGGCAATCATTTTCATATGATTCATTTGATAAAACAATAGTATTGGTCGTAGGAATATTACTCTGGTTGCTTTTTGCTATCTTAAGACCGGATCCTCTAAAGCAACCAAATCCCCTGAATAATATCTGTTTACCGCTATTTTCTCACAAGATCTCCAACTCAGCCTAACAAAAGCTAGGTAACCATATTAACTTCCTTCATTTTTCATATCTGTCAATATCTGCGATCATCAGTCATGTTTAAGCGTTATACACACCCCCGCAATAATACGACGTCTCACACACAACGTGCTACGCCAATCGATTGTGTCACCCCCTTACATTATTTCCAACAATTGTTATAGTGTGCTGTATTAAGAGGGTTAGATTTTGTTAATGGTATTTGATTTTGGATTATTGCGGTGTTTAATGTTTGATAGCGTGTAGTCATTGATGCGACGAACCAAATGCCGATCGAAAGTCCTTGTGACCGATTTAGTAAAATCTATTGGCAAAGCATTTAATTAGCTTTTGGTTTAATTGTTAAACTAGTTGTTTTGTGAACAGTAGACCTCGCGAGCTCAAACTTTTTTGCAACAATTAATATACCACTAAAGTTATCCCCCGTCCTCATCGTCTTCGAAAGCTTCTCTGAGCGCTTTCAGTCTCCACGGTCAACGTTCCAGTGGTATATTGTTTAGTGATATCGCCAGCGATGTCGGTGCTCCATCAATCCCTCCCTAGAAGTTAAAGGGCCGGTTCCACTGATAGCAATCTAAAAGTGAGCAATTTACTGCATTTTGAGGAGCTATTAAAAATACGACTTTATAAAAAAATACTATGCAGTCGTAAAACCTGTATACCAAGTTTCGTCCATTGATTGTAAAATACGACCTGTAGAGGAGTACCAACAAACTGACAGAGGAAAGTAAATTTTGCCAGACTTGAAGCAGAAACGCTTCGCTCGCTCGGTCAACTACGAATAGTCAATTAAAATGTTATGAGACATTTTTACCAATGTAAGAAAACAACCCTTCTTTGGTGGTCACTGTACAGGGCGACTACCGTCGGTGGCGACAACTATGGGACTTATTTGACCCTGGGTGTCCCACCGGAGGAAGCCGTAAAAGTCCGGGCCCGGGAGCGACGTATATCATACCTACTCGGTTCGATATACGTACGCTTCTGGCCCACGACCCAACCCTCTGACGACCAGACCGACAGCGACACTAAGACTGCACAACCAACGCTGACACAGACGAACGACCCAGACATAGACCAACTGGAGGAGGTCATGGCCCGAGCGGCCATGGCTGACGTCGTCGACACCATTCCGCCCGAATCACCTGGCTGGAGCGAGCGCCTACTCGCCTCATCGCCGGTGGAACAGCACGACGACAAGTACAGGGAGGAGGTAGGGGATAGGTTGTCCGATGGATCCATCTCCGACTAACTCCTCTCCATCGCCGACACCGCCCCTAAACATAATACAGACCAACCTCCAACACAGCCAGACTGCCACGGCTAGCTTACGCAGGGCATTGGAGGTAAAACCCCGAACAATCGTACTGATCCAAGAGCCGTGGATCAGAAACAATAGAGTATGCGGCCTCAGTAACATCGGAGGTAAGCTAATACTCGACACACACAGCTCAGACAAGCCAAGAACCTGCGTCTACATACCCAAAGAAATTCCTATCACACCACTCACTCAATTCTGTTCCAGAGACCTGACAGCTGTCAGGCTCCAGACCGAAGGTAGCGTTCCAGATGTTGTACTGGCCTCGGCATACATGCCAGGCACAGATGCGGACTGCCCACCCAAAGAGATGGCCGACCTGGTACAGCACTGTGAACGCGCCGAACTAGACCTGATCATCGGCACCGACTCGAACGCACACCACCCGCTCTGGGGCAGCGACGCACCAAACTCCAGAGGAGAGGTATTATCCACCTATTTATTTTCTACTAACCTAAATATTGTAAACCGCGGCTCAGAACCCACTTGGGTCACAGCCCGAGGACAAACAATTATAGATCTAACACTTGCTACAGAAAAAGCGACAAATCTTATTACAAACTGGCATGTATCGGACGAGCCTTCCTGCTCAGATCACAGAAGGATCCGCTTTACACTAACTACCAAAACTAGGAAACCAGAATCGAGGCGTAACCCGAGGCGCACCAATGTTCCCGGGTACAAACGCCTACTGGCCTCCCTATTAGATAGACACCTAACACAAGTAACCATAAGAGACCAAGCACAATTAGAATACACAGTAACAAAACTATCAGATTACCTAACTGAAGCATACCACGCATGCTGTATACTAAGAGCACCACAAATCAAGAACGAGAGAAGTCCATGGTGGAACGCTGAACTTAGTAAACTCAGAGATGCGCTACGTAAACAATTTAACAGAGCCAAAAACACTAGACTCCCGGACGACTGGGAGTTATACAAAGAAACCCAATATATATACAAAAAACAAATCAGAACCGCCAGGAGGACAGCATGGCGTAAATTCTGTGAATCCATCGAGACAAATAATGAAGCCGCTAGGGTAAGGAAGATCCTATCAACCGATCAGGACCGAACCCTCGGCGCGCTTAAAAAACCCGATAACTCATACACACTAACTGACAATGAAACCAGCAAGGTCCTTCTCGAAACTCACTTCCCAGACTGCAGAATCCTGGAAGACAGGACATGGGAGGCTGAATCAGAATGGATCCCAAGGAACCTAGACTGGTCAAGAGCCCACAATATAGTGACAGAAGAGCGAGTAAAGTGGGCTATTAATACCTTCCAGCCATACAAGTCGGCTGGACTGGATGGCATCTTCCCAGCCCTGCTGCAGTGGGGGGTAGATTATTTGACACCATGGCTGGTGGTGATCTATCGAGCCTGCATAGCACTTAGATACACACCTCTCGCATGGCGCGAGGTGAAAGTCATTTTCATACCCAAGCCTGGAAAAACCGATTACACACAACCCAAAGCTTACAGACCTATAAGCCTTACATCTTTTTTACTGAAAACCCTCGAGAGACTCTGTGACCGGCACATCCGAGATGGACCTCTCCGGGTAATACCACTTCACAAACAACAGCATGCGTACTCCGCAGGCAAATCAACTGAATCAGCGCTGCACAGCGTGGTTGGTAAAATTGAATGCGCAGTGGACCACAAATGCTCAGCACTGGCCGCCTTCATTGACATCGAGGGCGCCTTTGACAAAACCATGTTCAAAAGCATAAATATGGCCCTTGACCAACACGGCATAGACTCGACCCTGAGTGGCTGGATCACCAACATGCTCAAATTGAGAGCTGTACAAGTGACAGTAAACGACACTACGAGGGCCATTGTTGCGAAGGGCTGCCCACAAGGGGGCGTCCTCTCACCGCTGCTCTGGAACCTAGTAGTAGACAGCCTCATCCAAACACTCAATGACAAAGGTTATTTCACCGTAGGCTACGCCGATGACATAACCATTATAATAAACGGGACCCACGAAAACACGCTATGCAATCTCATGCGTCAAGCCCTGAAAATAGTAGAGGAATGGTGCAACAGGCACCAACTCTCAGTGAACCCTACAAAAACCGAACTGATTCTCTTCACAAAAAAGAGGAAACTGATGACACTACAGTTACCACGACTCTTTGGAACAACCCTTAGCCTCTCAACTGAAACCAAATACCTGGGCATCTTTTTGGACAAACAATTGAACTGGGCAAAACACACGAACTATATCACTACGAAAGCCAGCATATCCCTGTGGCAGTGTAAACGACTGCTCGGGAGGAATTGGGGGATTAGCCCCAAGGTCACCCACTGGTTATATACTACAGTCATTCGACCGCTTATCACATACGGCTCACTGGTCTGGTGGCCCAGGACAGACCTGAGCACAGCCCAAAAAGATCTCGAAAAACTGCAGCGATTCGCTTGTGTCGCAATTACTAGCAGTATGAGAACTACACCCACTGCCGCCTTACAGGCAATGCTTGGACTGCCGCCTCTGCACCTCATTGTGCGGGAGGAGGCGGCCCTGGCCGCCTTTAGACTACATTTATCAGGAACTCTAAGCAAAGACTCCAGAATTAAGCATACACGCATAAAGGAAGATGCAATCAAGCGTCGGCCAATGATGGCATCACCCTGCGACAAAGCACCGAAATCACACCACTTTCAAAGGCACTACAACATAATTCTTACAGAAGAACAGTGTGACTACTCATGCCCGAAAGAGCTGAGGGTTTACACTGATGGATCGAAGACCGACTCTGGTACCGGAGTCGGAGTCTTCTCGTACGATCTCAACATAAAGATATCCAGACCACTAGGAATGTTCAACACCGTCTACCAGGCGGAATGTGTCGGCATCATACAAGCGGTCCACGCCATAGAGGCCAGGAGAGTTACGGACACTCACATACGCATACACTCCGACAGCGCCTCAGTTCTCCAAACGCTGAAGAAAAAATATATTACCTCGAAGTTGATACTAGAATGTCACAATGCACTAGAACAGGTAACGGTGTCTAGTCGCAACACAGTGACACTGCAATGGATAAAAGGACACAGCGGCTCGCTAGGTAACGACGCAGCTGACGAACTTGCTAGAAGAGGATCTAGCACGGCAGTCTGCGGACCCGAACCTATCGTACCAATCCCCTTCAACCAAATACGCAGGTGGCTACAGGAATTCACCCTCACACAAGCGGAGTACTGGTGGACCTCGACACCGGGCTGCAGGCAGTCCAAGGTAGCTATGCCATCCCTGGATAGCAAGTTAACCAGGAGTCTTTTACGCCTGGACAGGAACGGCCTGCGCCTGGTGACGGGGACCATCACAGGACACTGCTCGCTAAACAAACACTTCCACACGATAGGCATAACGGACAGTCCTCTGTGCAGGGCGTGCATGGAGGCTGAGGAAACCGTTGCGCACGTGCTCTTTGAATGCACAGGCGTCACCCAGATTAGAACAGAAACCCTCGGGTCACCCAGATCTTTCACAGATGTTCTGAACAGACCAGGAGTTTTGATTAACTTCTGGAGGGAGGTGGGCTGGTTGGAATAACCCCCCAAGCGGCCGCCATGGCCCACGTACAATGGTCCACCTGACGGACTAAGTGCGGAAACCAAACCCCATAACATAGAACATAGAACAACCCTTCTTTAAAAAAAATGGCCAGTCTAACAGAAATCTTGTAAAGACACGCAATGTACAGAATAAATAACAGTAACTATATGCTTATGTAGGTATTAACTGTGCAAAATTATGTGAACAATTACGTTTAAAAATAAACATCAAGTATAAATAAACTATTTACACTTCTACAGATATTTCCATGCAATTTGTATTTCCTCACATAGCACATGTATCTATGTGCCGACTAAGCTAGCTAGTCGCCATGTCAAGGACAAACGCATAGATGCACGTGCATTTAATTCTATACCTTTACCTATTAATAGAGCCATAGAGCTCACCTCTTTTTTACAGTTAAGTGCATTGATTAAGTAATTAATAGGTTGGATAATTCATATCTAGGTTTAAACGAGAAGGGAAAAGCTGATGATCATTCTAGTTTAGAATGTTATCAAAGCTCAGCTGACTTAAAACCAAAGAAAGTATTTTATCTTAAGAAGCTGACAATTCAGATGTGTACAGTAGGTATAAGTGAGGTACTTGCGCATAATAATTTTGTTTTCCTCAACAATTGACGATAGGTCCCGGATTATATATATGCTCCTAGCTTTCCTACGATTTGTCAGACTAACCTTTTACTAAATAATTTATGTCTATAATTTTTATAGTTTACATAATAAAAAGTATCCTATCTATCTTGGTCCCGCAAGAAAGTATAATATCTAGTTCTAGTAAAGCAGAAACACCTATCCTATATATCTTTCAACTTCCAACATCCATCTAAAACAATCCCTCATACTTACTCCTTTTACTTATAAAGACTTCGCTTGCACTAACTAATATCATTAGGTACTTCTATTTTAATCACCAACAATATTTACAATTCTGCTGATTCTACAAATAAAACTGCGTGCACACCACCCTGTAATACTATTGCCATGTCCACTGGCACGTATGTGGCGACTACCGATGCGTTAACCATGATACACACTATTGATTTTATCACCACCGCTCGTACAGTATTCATATTTAGTTTGCACGTATTGATGTTTGGCAAATTACTGATTCCATGTTTGGCTATGATGGTGTTTGTGGTGTTGTTAATTTGTTATGGAACGGTTTTTGTTCAAAGTTATAGTTTATTTTATTTCCTCAGCTCCATTGCTGGTAAAAGGCATAGAATAATCTATTCTTATCGTCAAGGTCTCTTCCGTAGTTCTCAGCACCCCTCTGTGTTGCCTTTACTAATTCGACTAAAAGCTCTCGTTTTCCAGACAAGCATCATGTCATTAGCATTCGCAGAAATTGATTTTCCCATGATAAATAAGCCCGTTTTCTTGTACTAACGACTTAATGTCAGCAAAGACACTAGAACTAGAAACTAGATTATAGTAGTATTTATAATACCTACAATAAATATGTATGTTGCTACGTAACTTACGTCATACATATTTAAATACATCGACTAAACAAAGATATTCACCAATATTTTACGCGACAATTCACTATGTCAAACTCATTCGTATTCCGAACAAGATTTTTGCATAGTTTAATTAATAATGAATGATACGCAATTGGCGATCCCTACGTATTTGTGGCCTAAGCTTTACAATTTGCATAGTTCCATAAATAAGGATTAAATCAGTGAATTACAATGGTATAACATGTTAATAGGAGGATTCAAATGAAGTTCGTATCGACTACAGATTACGTACTAATTATATCTCACTCTATTTTGGTAACACTAGGTTATTTAATCAACTAGTTTTAAACCTAATCTCGATCGTATTCAGCTGCTAGGTAATATACAATGTGTAACTGAATAAATGCAAATTATGAAAGTAGTTCGTTCAGAATTGTTTACTGAATCGATTTCAGTAATTTTTGTATGGGTATTTTAATATCCCAAAAATAATTTAAAATACGTAAATTACACTGTCACTCCCGACAAAACAAAATGGACGAAGTACCTACTACCCTAGCTCTTTATACTTGTGCGTATGCATGCATAGATTTGTAATGCGACTACAATTTCTCTCACAATCAGTATAACTAATCTATACATAAATAAATACAACAGTAGAATCCGATGTCTGTCTGTCTGTCTGTTTGTTTGTTCGAGCACATCTCTGGAACTTACTGAACGGATTTTCATGTACTTTTCACAAGTAGAGAGAGATTAATTTGGAGCAGAATATATATAGGCTTTCATTAAATTCGGATGTTGCAAAAAAAAAGTTGCATACAAGACTGTATTCTGTTCACGACACGTGCACAGTTTCTGAGAATAACCTAACAAAAGTACTAGGCTTGCATGAATTCACGTTTAGTTTATTATAAATACATTAAAAAAAATGCTATCTATACAAATGTAGAGATGTAGAGGATGGCTCGACCAATTTGGCTGATTTTTTTGTTGTATTCGTAATTGTAGACAAGATTTGCATGAAAGAAAATTTTGAAAAATCCACCGGAAAAGTCAGAAATACACCCGGGCGACGACGCCGGGCACGAACAGCTGGTTTAATAAATAAATTCAGTGTTTGTATTATGATTTCAACATAATATTCTAATTGGGGTGTCAGTTCGAAAAAAAAACGAAGCAAGTATGTAAGGATCGTAGCAGGTGGCATTTTGTAGTTTTTGCCTATGAATAAAACAAGAATGCCTTGATTTTCCAGTGGTACTAAAATTATCTAGTAGTTGAAGGGCTGCCCATTTTAGGAAGTAAAAACCTTTTTGGATCAAGTCTCAGCGACTATAATATAAAAAACTGCATTTTTCGCAATGCCCTTTTACCACGACAGACTAAAGACTTTTAACTACACCCTCGCACCCTAGCGTGAACATAATGAAACCACGTCGACTTCACACGGGCACAGTAACACGGGCCTCAGATTCAACATTTTGCTTACATAATAGTTAGGGAGGGCATAGCACGTGCGTTAGAGAGGGTTTAGAGGGAAATAGTTCGGGTTCCGTAAGATATACAAGAATTAAAGAACCTTAATTTAAATTCAGTAGGTTTTGACTAAGAGCTCTACCTCTCATAATGTGTAGTGGATATCATAGAACCCATTAAATTAGATACCCATTAAAATGTAATAAATAAATTATTTATTTCAAAAGTTATTTACAAATGCCGTTTTCACCGACAGCTAAGTGAACCCCTAAATAAAAAAGCACAGTTGAATTTTCAACTCTCAGCGCTAAGCCTAGCGTTGAAAATCCAACAGTGCACTTTTATTTAGGGATTCATTTAAGTGTCACTTAGCTGTCGGTAAAAACGGGCACTAGTCTTCTCTTTTTGTCAAACTAAATCTTACAAGTACACAGAAATTTGATCAATGATCATAGGTGGAACCTGTGTTACAGGGGAATCCATCTGTCCATTATACAAATACTACTTATTTACCGGTAGGTAAATAAGTAGTATTTATTTTTTAGGGGTACAATTATGTTAATAGAAAGAAGGTGCGGCAGAAAAAATATGTTAATTTACATGAAATGGTAAATATACAACACAACACCATGTATGGTAACATCGGAACTAATCAAACGCTGAATTAGAATACCTGTGTGTCGATGCTGGCATTGAAGAAAACCAAATAGGTAATGAAGAGACAGAATCAGTAGCAAGACATTTAAACGTACATTACCTTATTTGCTTGTAAACTATTTTATGGCGTGTTTCACTAACTCAGTCTTGATTAACATATCTAACTACTTAATATGTTCTAAAACCTGATTCATCTGGTGGATAGTTCCTTAAATAGTTCTAAGGCCCGTATTACAGAACCTCACTCAAATCTCAATAATTACTTAAAACTAGTTTAAAGCCATTTGATTAGTTGAAAATTATTCGTTGAAAATTAAGGTTCTGTAATACGGGCCTTATGCCCGTTTTCACCGACAACTAAGTGGCACCTAAATTAATCCCTAAATGAATGAATCCCTAAATAAACCGGAATTAATTCCTAAATAAAAATGTACAGTTGAATTTTCAACTCTCAGCGCTAAGCCTAGCGTTGAAAATCCAACAGTACACTTTTATTTAGGGATTCATTTAAGAATCGGAAGAAAACGGGAACTAGTCTTTACTTTTTGCCAAACTAAATCTTAATAACGGAACCCAAAGCCATTTCAATTACGTTTTTTACCCACCCACAATTCTGTCCCTAAAATTTTTATAACATTAACTGCACTCTCGGTTTTCTGAGGCAAGAGGGTCCCCTCCGTGGGTAGCAATGTAATGTCTCCATCACTGAGGAGCTTGTCATTCCGTGATATTGATTTGATGGATTACTTTGTACATATTTCTTTTTCAAATAAGTTTGTTTACCTACATTAAGGTGTGAGATGAAGAAAAATGTGTTTAGTATTAAGGCTTGTGCAGACCAGCGCGATATCGCGAGCGCTACAAGGGTCGCGCGGCCTGTAGCGCCCGCGATATCGCGCCAGTTTGCACGAACCTTTAATGTTGCTAGAAAATGCTTTTGAAATGCTGACTGACAACATGAATGAAGACATATCCAAACCCTTCCCAGCCCCGGTGAACGGTGAGAATAATATAAAGCCGCCTTTCACAGCTGTTGTCATACCGTTGTCACAGGCCTGAAAGCCGGACCACCACCACAGCGGTCTAATTTGAGTAATCAATACAAAACCTAGTAATTGGGTTAAATTGCAGATGTTTGCCGCTGTGACTGTGTTGTCACAAACATTGATCACTATAAGAATTCCAATGATCCCCAACACTGTTGAAAAATGCCACATTGTGCGCCGAACTAGTCACAAACTGCAGCGCAATATATGAAACGCGATCAAATTTTTAGGAGCTGATGATGACTACCGAATAGTTTTATCATCTAGGAGTGCAAACTGTGCAACAAATCAACTACCCCAAACAGAAGGTTCAGTAGGCCACACGTAAGCAGTATCTTGAGCTGGTCTATTGTAGTACGGAGCTTTAGTAGGATAAGAGGCCAGGTTTTGTTAACATCACTGACGTACAGCCGGCCATATATGACATACGGATGTCCATACGGAAAAAGACTGAAAGACACACAACATGAAATTAACCAACATTTCAATTTACATTAACCACAGTCTTCACCTATACATAATACATGGCTCGCGTCCCTTCATTTCCCGCAATATCTGATGTCACGCTTCCACGACGTATAATTGTACAAACAGACAACTTTCCACTATTTCTACTGATCATTGAGGAAGTGAAAATGTCTAGACTTTCACTGTGATCAGAGGTTATGGTTCTTGTAGAATAATTTCATATTCAATCAGCTGACCGTCAGTCTGCTATTGGACAAAAGTATGATAGATTTGTGATTTGTGTCATCGTTTAAAGCCAAATTCCGTATATTCTCTTCTCTTCTTATGAATGTGAGCATGAAACCAACTTGTAAACAAACGTCTCGTACTGAAATGGTAGAGTTCCATTTACAAATATTCTTACATTGCCAATTACCATAAAAATTATAAAAATCCAATTGAACAGCCCACTTGACCTTTGCAACTCACCTCAGTACTATGCCACTGACTCATATAAACTTATATCTAGTTCCAGTATGTGGATACTAGGATGGCGCAGTTTGATTTAGTGCCAGCGGTAGTTCCACACACTGGTATAATAAACTTTTCACCGACATTGCATGACAATTTCATCGCTCCAGCAATAAAATAAATAACAGTATTCCCAAGTGGAACTATCTCAATAATAACCTGTAATTCATAACATCAAACCAATTATTTATTAGTCAAATGATAGACTAATATCGTCCCATCCATCATTTTTTTGCTTCAAACAGTAAGTTTCAAATTGCCCTCCTAAAGCCTATGTTTTGATGTGTTCTTCCTGTATCAATCAAGCACGGTCGGCAATTTAAAATAATATTTGAATCAATTATCACAAATTGAGGGTCGGGGTGAGGGTGTGTTGCCCATAACTCTTTTGTCACATCTGGCGCTATTTTCGGTGCTGTCCAAGTTATAAACGGAGCTGTCAGAAAATATAGCCGTATAGATACTGAAAGAGTGACGCCCTTATTTACTTGTATGAGAAAAGATGAATGCATCTGGTATAATGGAGCATCCTGATATTGACTTAATGAAGTGCCTCCTGATTAGTTCTCCGATTGCATAGGTCCAGCTAGTAAGACTTTCTGAGCCTATTACCGAATGCAAGATCATTCTAGTAGTATTGTTAGTAGCAAATGTAAGGAAAAAAATGCAAACTGTAGCCCGAGTTGTACTTATATAGTGTTTCTTCTCCCTTTTATTCTAAACTAATATTTTAAAGAGAAAAGATTTGTTTTTTTTTTTTTGTATATTTGTTTGTTACGGTTTCATACTAAAACGGCTGAAGGGATTTTCCCACGGGATCGAGACTTATGCGGGTAAAACCGTAGAGCGCAGCTAGTTCACAATATTCATCTTTTCTTCGCTTTGGGAAACAATACTTCTCCAACAATATTCAGCGTCTCTTTCGCTTGTCACATAGCCCACGTCCAAATATCTTCAGCCATAATATACCCTGGTTCCTTGAGCATCAGAGCGAGAAAACTGTCACGCTTAAGTGGAGAGAACACTTCGGGTGCCGACCACCTACAGTACTGCACGAGTCATATAGATTAGGGTTTATATCGAAATCCGTAAATTATAAGTTATTCTCAACTGTTATAACATACTGTTCGAAGTAATTGGGTGTCTTGTGGCGGTAATAGATTCTTGAAATGATAGTTTATGGTGGTATTTTAAAATACGTGGGTGCCTGGGTGGTTGTAATTTCTGTATTGCCTTCAGTAATTTTTACCCGGTTGGAGCTTTACTAGTGACAATACTTTATTATGTCCATCACCTAGGGCAGTCAACCTTAATACTGACCTTTCTGGTTAACTAATCTTTTTATTCTCGCATAGCTCGCACTGAAACAATAGCGTAAAAATTATCAGGGAAAACGTATTGGGTAAATCGAGAAATAAGTAGTTTTGGAGTTGGTGTAGAATTGCCAAGCAAGAAATTACTACTTGCCCGGCAAAGTATGGCTTTCCTTCAAGCAAGGGAATGAAGAACGAGAACGAAGTCTAGTGAAAATATGTCTAAATTTACTGAATTTTTAAATTCATTTAACAATTCCATTCGAAAGAACGTAGTCAAAGTAACAACTTCAAGTGTCAATTAAGTTGCCAAGTTATTAGCATCCAAGTACTCTTACACGCGAAGTCGTTATAGTTTGCAACTTTAGTTAGCTCGAGTTACCGCACCTCTCAAACTTGAACGTTTGAAATATTTAGTTAGAGAATAAGTGGGAAAATTAGCGCTAAATTTTCATGGAAGTTCTTAATAAAATTATGGAGGGAAGCGGGTCTTACATTAGTAATAAAGTTGGGGGAGGTAGTAGATTGTCAGAGGGTTACATTTAACTGTGTTAGTGGATGTTCATGTGAACTAATAAAGTTAGAAGTGAAAGGTCAACAAAACAAGTTTCATGTATGAAATATGAACTAAATATTGCTATTTGAATACCGCTATAGCATGGGAAATGATCTTGGTTTTAGCAACAATCATTCAATAAAATCTCGGTGCGGACACGTCGCCCAGATCAGAACAGAAACCCTCGGGTCACTCAGATCTTTTACAAATATTCTAAACAGACCAGGACACATAATCAACTTCAGGTGGGAGACGGGCTGGCTGCAATAGCCACCGACGACCGCCAGGGCCCATGCACAAAGCTCTACCTGAAGGACTAAGGCCCGTATTACAGAGCCTCACTCAAACCTCAAGCATTACTTAAAACACGTTTAAAGCGTTTTGATTGGTTGAAACTAGTTTTAAATAATGCTAGTAAGTCTTGGGTAGTAGTCTTGAGTAAGTGTCTGTAATACGGGCCTAAGTGCGGAAACGAAACCCTCTAACATAGAACATCTCTGTGCGTAGTACTCGCAACCGCCATGTATTATGACCAACGTGGTAATTGCGTAACACCCAAAAAAAAGACAATTGATCGCAATAGCTTTCATTTTGACAGTTCATGTTTTGTGTTTTGTTCAGTCATGTTAATTGTGTTATTTAAACTTACACACGTCGATGTCCCTGCCACCCTGTATACACTTAAATAAATTACATTTGAATTTCATAAATTACATCAACAATTTAAAAATAATAAATTTACATCTCTTCAATAGTATTTCGACATATAAATTCAACAATCTGGCGAACACCTTAAAATTTAAAATGATAAGAATAAAATAATTAATTTAAGATAAATTATTCATTAAAATAAAAAAAAAATTCTAGGATTAGACTGGGAAATTCTGCCGTTTATTACACTTGCCTACTCTTGATAACACTACACAATACGCCACTTCTCAACACTAACTTTTCCTCAATCATTTCGCGCTATAGTAAGATAAACAGTTGTTTCATTCAACGTGCACAAACATGCTGTGTTCCATTCTAAATATTTTTATGTTTTCGTGAAGCTTTCAAAATATTTTTCAATGAAATTGATTGAGTGCTTTAATTCAGAGGTGGTCAACATTTTTTTTTTTCATTTAATACATTTTTTATTTAATAAGAATAGTAAATATTGATTTTATCTCCACAAATGAAATTCTTATTTTCTTATACTATTATAGAGTACTAGTTATACAGATAGTGTCATCCATGAAGACGCGCCCCACTCCGCGATTGCTGTACTGTAAGCTGTATTTTAAGTACGGAGCGGAGCGGAGTGGGGCGCGTCGTTAGGGGGGAATATAGGAGAGGTCATTTGCAATCAAATGACCCCTCATGACCCCTATGCCAATGTCAACCATTTTCGAGTAATTTGGCATTTTATGTTTTAAAATGTATGAAATAAAAATATAAAATGTCACATAACTCGAAAATTGTTGACATTTGCATAGGAGTCAAAAGGGGTCATTGTGTTGTGAATGACCTCTCCTACATCTACTTATAATGGATTGCTGACATATAACAAATAACCCTGTATATTTGTGGGAGATCTGCAGTCTAAACTAAGTCTAGGCCTGTAATTTAGAATCCCATTGCAAGCCCAATACCTCAATGTCCTATGCAACGCTTTCAACACCTGAAACCTTTTTTTTGTGTGGGAAATTATCAAATAACTTCTCCCGCTCTGGGCGGAGCGGGAGGGGGTGTCAGACTCTTACTGACTAAAACCCACCTTGTTCCTTCGGTTGCCCTGTAGCCGGGGGCCGCGATCTCCCTTTCGGTTTTCTTCGCGACCCCAGCAGGCATCGGTCCTAGCGGACCCCGTCAATTCTGCTGATATCTGTTTGAGGCGTGCGTGGAACACAAGGCGCCGTCGACCCGGGCCTGTCCTTATCGGACGGCGAGCTACCCATTGCACACCGTCCGCAAGCCCGCGCCTACGGTGGCCAGGAATCGACCTGCGACTCCCAGCGGCCAGGGCGTCTCCTGCAGTGGTTAGGGGCGTGAGGTCGCGAAATTTTCCTCTCCCTCACGCGTTCCACCTCCTCCTTCGCGAGCATTACCGCTTCGCAGAAGGAGGTGACGGCCTCCCATTTCCTCTCGCTCCGTACCATTGCCTGAATCAGGGCCGGAAACACCTGAATCCCTACCATTGTTAATGTTATTCTAGCATTTAGTAAAGAGATGTTGTTCGTAAGAACCCGAATAAATGACACACCTTTGTATCAAAATCTAACACTGATTTCTGGGCTGCTAATCTGTGTGACCGGTTTTCCTAGTGCAGATACCAGTCTCCCAAATTGTCCCATGTTGGGAACCACTGGTCTAATGTTTACTCCAACTAAATGCATCACCTTGGGATGTCGGTGACCCATTTTCATTTTCGCGATTCATATAAAAAATATATTTTTGGGTTAAATGACGTCAGAGGATGGTAGGAGTGTCTTGTTACTTTGCTCAAGGTATATTCAATGCAAAAATCTTCAAGAAAATATCGGTGGCTTCTACGGAGTTCTAAATTGTAACTTCTTTGTTTCTAACCATATGTCGAAAGTTCGTGATTTGTCTAACAAAAATCCCATAAAGCAATACACATCAAGGTAAGATATGCTAATATTCTAGGTTAAAACCATAAACAGAGAAAGCATTCGCGTTTAAAAGCGTTTGCAACAAGCCCACTATAGAAACAATCGCCTGAGGAAAAATCCCCAATTGAAACCTACAAAACTCCATCAACCAAATTAACATTTGGGTTTTTGACGTCACCAAAAACAACCCTTTACCTCCCTCAATTAAAAATAGCAACAGAACCGAGAAAACCCTACAACTTTTCCGAGCCCATTTATCATCCAGTATTAAATTGCCAACAAGTTAAGAAAGACTTTGTAAAATGTACTGAATAGGTTATTAGGAAACTTTATCCGTGGGTGTACTGTAATTCAGTTTCATCTAACACGTGCTAATCGGCATTTAGATCAAGATCATATCGTGTAAACCTTGCTTTACTTATGAGGTTATTCACTCCGGGATTGCGTCATAGGCTACCTAGATTGTTAACAACCTGATCGTGTTATGCTGTGGTTGAAGTTTTGGCTTTGGTAGGTACCTAATCAGATTCGAAAAAGTGATTTCCACTAATCGTGCTTGGTTGCGGTTTGTAAGCTCTCGGCATTTATACTCTGATCGTAAAACCTGATTGCCAGTAGTAGTTTATTTCACCCTAATAACTATTGTTCTTACCAAAAATGAAGATAATTCGAATCAGAGATCCGTAGGAGAACCAAGGTAACCGGGCAGTGGACAGGGCACATTGCTCGCAGAACAAATGGCCGCTGGGGCAGAAAGTTTTTGGAGTGACAACCGTGTACCAGAAGACGTAACTTTGGAGGTGAACCGATGACCTGGTGAAGGCCGCAGGAATCCGCTGGATGCGGGAAGCACATAACCGGGCGAAGTGGCGGTGCTTGGGGGAGGCCTATGTCCAGCAATGGACGTATTTCGGCTGAAATGATGATAATGATGATATTTCTTATCTAGTTCATACACATGTTTATAGCCGGATCATAGTATTTGGTGTCATAAAGTGTAACACCATATATAAACCAACTGCCTTCCATGTCTAAAGCCTAGGTATTGTAGACCTTGCTATGGCCAGGATATTTTAACTACTTACCTATGTACTAGAACTGGCAGATGTTCACGGCATCATCATCAGCATTTAGCAGTCCACTGCTGTATACATAGGCATGCAAATCATTGCACGCCATTCAACGCGATTCTCGACAACTCTCATCCAGCTTCTAACAGCCCACTCTGCTAAAATCATCGTTCCACCTAGCCACGATGTTTCCGTAATGATAAAAATAATCTGGATGTAACTTTGTTGTAAAAATTGTTGTGATACTAATAGTTGGAAGAATTCTTACACAAGGAGCTCACTCTTGAAAATCTGAGATTATTTCAGTGTTCATTTTATTTGTCTCTTTAGAAAACTGCACAAATAAGCGGCCTACATACTCGTATTTTCGAATAAATGTCTGAATTGACCACCTTTTTTTATGAGATCATTGGCTTTTGCATTTACGTCACTGACCTCCTAAAATTGTTGTTCACGCTCTTTAACCCTTATGGGTTGGGCAGATGTCCAAGTGCTGTCAATGGATATACCGGTACTGGCCAGTTCTATCTAGCGTAGAGTAATGTGTCCAGGAACTATAAAACTCTTGTGTAAAGAGATAGATATAGCCTATAATAATCTTTATATGTATTACTGCTGGCAAAGATAATAGAATAGTACTAATGAGGTACTGCGAACCTGTTGAATATTTCACCATTATTTTGGCACATTTCCAAAATTGTAATGGGAGCCTTCTTCAGAGTGTCAGAGTTTTAAAGCTACCCATAGGCGTCTGACTTGGCTTCACATACCATCGAGAAATATCTCTCAGGCATGCTGGTTTCCTCACTATGATTTCCTATTTTTTTTTAAACAAGTTGTAACTATACAATACGGACATGAATCCGAAAAGTCAGAGGTGCGTGCCTTGGGTTCGAACTCGAGACCCTTGACAGTCTGATGGTCACACCACTAGGCTATCACTGTTATTAATAATGGGAGCCTGTAATTATCCTACTGCGACGCATTCTCTCATCAGATGAAGTTACGCACATTGTTCACTATATGCTCGCTCACTATTTGTGATTTCAAATTGCGAGTTTTCTTATATTCCCCAAACTAAAAATCGACTCCAGATATATAAACCTAAAAGAAAGTCGTAGTCTCGTAAGAAATACAAAACAATTTAACCGTAAAAGATAGATATCGGTAACCGTATTCATTGTGTCTTTTGAAGCAAAAGTCGGGCAAAAAAATTGTTCCCCTTTCCTTTAAATATCAATACGCCACATATCGTCGAGGCCCGAGTGCTTTACGATCCAAAACTAGATACAATTTACGATCGAATATCCCCCATATTAGTCACAAGTGGATGACTTTCGATCGAATCGATTATTAGATTATTTATTATGCGATTATCGTTCGCGCGTAATGTGGGATACCGATTCGATTTACAAGTCGCCGGGCAATTATTTTACTGTTGAATTTTATAGAGAAAGAAAGTTGGTAAAAGTTTTAACTTTTGTTTCAAACAGCCCCCAAATGTGATATTCAAATCTTATGCATCCTGCACAGTCAACCTCCGAACCAGCGTGCTAATCATTTCAATACGGCTTGGCATTAGCATCTCGGGTATTACATTTACTTTCATCATATTCTCAGAGACTATTAGACATACATACTGCGTGAAACTGTAGTGTTAACATTATTGGCATTTACGGATTATACCATAAACAGAAAATACAGTGCTGGATAATTATTGTTATTTTATGGTAACACCTTGTTTCCCACCTTTGAACATCAAAAGGCTGAAACAAGAACATCTATACCATCGCGGAAGCCCATAACAAACCAATTTGAAAACAAAATTGCGTGCACACGATGACCACATCTGTTACCGCTCCGGTTCTATAGCGGCCGAGTGCTGCAAGCAAGAATAGTCCTTACGGTGGCTTTAATACTTATCTTGCCGTTATTCTACTTTATTACGGGGCGGAGCAACATGTCTTTTTCATTGGTACTTCTCTATCAGTCGTCATCACGGTAGTCACCCCCTTTCTTGCCATATTATCTTTCACACAGTCCATCCATCGTTTTTTGGTCTTCTAACTAGAACATCTGTACTCTCAACGCTAAACATTCTCAGGCAAGTTGGCTCGACGTTATCTGGCTGGTTTACTTCCGTAATCTAATATTCATCTACTTGTTCGATCTTATATTGCTGTTGCCAGTCGATCTAATCTTTCACACGGCATTCTTCATCACCGTTCAATCGTTCGGTAACACGTCTCGAATGTTCTAAGCATTAAATTGTAATGGGCGTCCAATTTGGTACGGTACTAAATTGATTGGCGATATCACTGCCAGTTTATATCTGAAGACCATTCAGGCGTGAAGATATATTTCTTTTGATCAGTAATTAATAAGAACTTATGTTCAATCTATAACATCATTCATTACTTTTATTTGTGCCACAGCAAGACAAAGGCAGAGGCCCTAAAACGAGAGTAATTTTTTTTTCAAACGGTGAAGGAACTGTTTCATAGGTTAGGGTTCCTACTTCTTCCGGAATTCCGGGAGTCTCCCGGAATTCACATAAGAAAATTTGAATGTCCCAGCTCCCGGAAGGAATTTTAAACAAACAAAATTCTCCTTGAATTTAGAATTCACGCACACTGGCGGAATAATTGACATACAACATGTAGAATTCTTGTATATTTATTTTATTTTTTCAATTTTAAAATGGACTGTAATGAGTTTTTCAATGTTAGTCCAAGACCAGATACAAGTCTGTACGTTCAAATGGTAATATAAATTCAAAATAAAATAAAACGTGAAAAAAAGGTTTTTTTTTCTCCCGGATTTTAACTAACAAGAAATGACAACCCTATTATAGGTATGTACTTTATTCCAACAATTTCCATATAAGCCAATCGGTTCAACTCACCATCACTGATAAACTTCTACAATTCATTGCTAAGTTTAAAAAGCCACCTCCCTCATTCCCTTCCATCAAGTCAAATCGACCTTCATGTTCAAAGTCAAAGAAACAAAACTTTCTTAAACTCAGTTTAATAATAAATGCAGGTGTCATTAGGCTGAGTAAAAACCTGTGTCGCCGTCGACTACCCTCGTCACGTTGAAATAAATAATTTTGTTCTCAAATCTGCGAAGTAGGTCGGTTGGCTGGATTTGGCTAACGTGTTTTTGCCTCTGGTCTCTATTTTCGACGTATAATTTTGTTTTACTTTCATGGTTTGCAGGGTTTGAAATAGGGCTTGTTATGAATGTATAATACATTTTTTGCCCTATATCTCTTCTGAAAAAATGTTATATATATATTCATGAAAGACAAAACAATAAATATGTAGTATCAATCATACAAGATCCAAAAGAGTTAGAAGGGCGAACATTGAACAAAATTTTAAGTCTTCTCAACTCTCCCGTACCTATTTACTTGTGTAGACGGCATTTGAAAGCCAGGACGCTTTTAATCTTTTGTCCAAATACTTGGTTTACCCAATTCCTATAAAAAGACTAGCAAACAACATTAAATTAAGCACAGCCATTTCCAAACGACGCTCCTCAGTCTAATGTTGTTACATCGTCACACTTCCCTAAATCAGTTGGTTATGTCCACATTACACGGTTAATGACTGGCATTATGATGATGATGGTAATCTCTCGACCCTGTGCCTGAGGCGTGGGAATGTACGACAAATGGCGAACTTCACGGACAATACCTAGTTAATGACTGCTAAGTTCTTGTTTGGTGTTAGGTTCATATGTCACAGGCCAGGGTTAGAAACTACTATAATTATCCAATAACACACACAATAGGACTGAAAAGTTGTAAATGAGCGAGTGAAGGTAGAAAAACAAATACATGCTAATTTTGTATCAGGAATAATTCCTTTTAAGTGGGTCATCAAAGATTTGGCTAAATCGATGGAATAAATCTCACATACACAATCAGCCAACCTTGAACTGTATCTAGAACTTTGATCCGAGTTAAATAAAATCGTCATAGTCTAATTAAAAGTTTCTAAACTGTCCAATTATGTAAGTATTTTAAATTTATAACATTCGTAGTCCTTCCAGCAGCTTGTTTGTTATCTCATTCATCATAATCTGTTTCAAGGTCCGGCTCGTCACCTCAAACTATAATCTCATTAAAATACTAGGAAGCCTTATTCAGGGCAATACAAATAAACTACACGACTACGCTGTGATTTTCTTCTCCGTCCATCATTTGTTCAGCTATTTATTATCAACCAGTTTTACTTGTCTCCGACGTTCGCTAATGTTTGCGATTGGTTGGCTATTTGCACTACTTTGGATACAGCCATGACCAAGAGTATTCGTGGGCGGAGGCAATAAGAATAAATGTGCAGCGAAATAATACAGGTGTATTCTGAAAGGAAATTGTTTAATGTTTGTAATAGCCAATGTGGTTGACCTTACAGACAGAAGAGTTAGATAAAAAATCAACGTTCTATCTCTTATCTAATTTTATCAAAATTAGCATTATAACGTAATGCGTTTAACGCAATTCAGTAGATAACATAAATATCTTCTGAGTTCAGAAGCAGCCATAAAATCGGGATATTAGTTCTATCTACAATCGGGTTCAATACAAGAATAACCGCAAGCTGAATTTTATTTTAAGTTCACCAATTGCATTTAAAGTTGCTAATATAATAAGCTGTTCAACAACACACTTTATGTCTTCATCTGAAAGTGCATTTTACAATAATTGACATAACACTCAGAATCGCCGACGGTTTCCCTAATTTCTATCGAAAGGGACTTTTTATGTCTTTAAAATTTATCTCTACGTCCCTTTGCATCGTAAAATCTTTCATTGCCTTCTGTGGCCACAGTCGTAAAATCCTTTGTAAAAAATACATGACCAAGTTTATAAAATTCTTATGTCTATTTGAGATTCGTAGATGTTTCTATTATTCGGTTTACGACGTCGTAATGCCTTGTATGGTGGTTTGATGGTGTACTAATGGGATTTAAATGGTATATGTACTAACATTATCTATTATTGTTTCAGGTAATACTTTCTTCCGTGTCATTATGGGGAAGCTGGTGAAATCTTGCCATCAACTACATCATAAACGATCATCTTCTATTAGATTTGAAAGTTTTATTGGAAAATACAGGTTTGTAAAGCACAGGTTGAATGGAAATCCTAGAAATCCTATGTCACGCAATTAGTCTTTATGAATTGGCAGAAAGTAAGGATGCCGCAGTGCCTCTTGAGTAATCTCCATAGTCAGAAACATTTATTACTCTTTTCTTAAAACCTTAAAGTGGCAATATTAAGTAACTTCGTGTTTTGTGATTTTGTTTCGATCACAAAACACGAAGTTATTTAATATTGCCTAACGTATGTTTAAGTAGTTGTTTTGTGATTTTCTTTCGATCACAAAACAACTACTTTAACATACTTTTGTTAACCTGACCTTTCAAAAGAGGGAGCAAAGTTAACTATGAAATCACAAAAATAATTCAACATTAAACTCTTCTTACATTGTCGTATGTAGGCGTATCATTACCAACGCCCGAGGCTTATCCATTCGATATTCCTTTTGTACCGATATTTTACCTTCATAATCCATGATATTTTGTACCCCCACGCGAATTGTGAACATCTTTGCTAAAACAATTTGCAAATAAATTAGCTCAAAGCAAGTCAGTTAGGCCAACATCTTAGGGTTGGGACATTCAGATTGCAAACTTTGGACTATTGTGTCCAAGATGAAGCAAAACTCATAATTCCTGTCCGTTAATGCCTGAAATGAATGGTCACTTAGACATAAATCCCTAGTAACGCCCATAATATTATTGCATATTATTATTATTTATTTTATGTTATTGTATATTTATTGCGTTATCTATGTGTGTATTTATTGAAATTTGTATGTGGATTTTATATCTGGAAACTAAAAGATTTCATCTCATTTTCTTTTAATTGAATTATTTAATTGCAAAATCGTTACTTACTCATTGCAACAAACACCGCACCTCGGTGTAAACAACCTCCCCGTTTTGCATAAAATGGTCCCATGGAAGTAATTTTTATAGCAACAGTACAAAAGGAAGATGTGGGATGGCTTATTATTTATCAGACAGCATTTTAACACTTGCTACTGATTGCTTCTTAAAATCTATTTATAATTCTTGGTGATATAAATACCATATTTTCTTTGCCTTTTAAAGCAACTTTAGCCAAGATCAATACACCTCCACTCTTTGTGCTAGTTCTAAATGTGTCTGTACCTCTATACTTGCCCTACCTACACGGAATGCCACAAGGTTCCATTCTGGTTCCTGCGCTGTTTAAATTAGACATTAATATAACATCCTACTCGGAATGAGACCTGGTGAATGCAATATAATTTGGCTGGTTTATTTCTGTGGGTGGACACACAGGTATGACTTTGAGGTCTTATGTCTTAATTTCATTTTAGTGAACCTTCATGCCAGTTAATTTCATTTAATTGGACAGTTCCAGTGACTTTATAAGCCAGATAAGATTAGAGACGTTTGAAGGTAAAAGCTATTTGAATACATGTAATTCCGGTGACTACATATTATTTTACGATTTTTAGAAGTTTGCAATAAAGAAACACCGATGAGAGGTGATGGCTTTTATTTTTTTTTTATATGATTAGGTACAGTAAATAGCATTATGCCGCGTCCTAACCAAAAGCGATAGACGCGCGATCAATCAAGTCGCGTTTGTACATCAAAATTCATATAAATGAACGCATCGATCGCGTACTCGCGCAACGATCGCGTACTCGCGCAACGATCGCGTACACCGCAACGATCGCTTTTACATATTATGTTACTCGATTGGAGAACAGCATTGCGTACTCGCTATAAATAGCTTACTTAGAATGTAGCTTAATTCTCAATTCTTTATTGCGTACCATAATGTATATCGTTGGTGTGGAAATAATTATATTAGTCACAACACAGAACAGATAAAACCTCTTTTATCACACAGCACAGATCAAATTGGAGAGTCGAGGAAGAACACTGGGTGTTAAATACTGTTTTATTAGTACAGAATTGAATTTAAGATTTTTTTTTTTTTAAATTAAATACATTTATTAATTTAGTAACATTGTAAAAACCATTTTTTTTATTTATTCATTATTATTTTATTTAGATATTATTATTTTTATTTATTACGCAAGCTTATTAATAACACTAATTTGTTTAACCTTCTAGCAACCCTAGCAACCCCAAATAAACATCACAAATGGCTGCAAGGATAAAATAATACACCTTGTTTTTCTTCCATCTTCAAAGCAATTTCCATCTGAAATCATGATATCAATTATCGAGTTTCTCTAGCTCGTTCATTTTAGAGACAAGGCGGGTCTACCCTGTGGCTTTGTTAGGTCTCGGTTAAAGGATCGCCTGAATGCTTTTTGTGGAATTAAAACAACCATGTTTTTTTATTTTTTATTATTGCGGTTTTAGTTGGATCTAGTTTCTATTAACAGCAGTGATAGCCTAGTGGTGTGACCGCCGGACTGCCAAGTCATATGTCTCAAGTTCGAACCCAAGGCACACACCTCTGATTTTTCGGATTCACGTGCGTATTGTATAATTATCTCTTGCTTCAAAAATGGTGAAGGAAAATTTCGTAAGGAAACCGGCTTGTCTGAGATATATTTCTAGGCGGCATGTGAAGCCAAGTCAGAGGCCCATGGGTGGCATAAAAGCACTGATACCAGGTTAGTCACTAACCACATAAAATAGTTATTTGGGTCGAGTAATGAATTATTTTAGTCTCAAGCACTAACGGTTGGTACATGTAAAAGTAGATAGCTGTTAAATTATAAAATTCATGTTATCAGATATTAGAAATGTAGAAACTTAACTTACCTACAACTACATAACAATTCATGAAGATAAAAACTGTTGATGAATATTAAATTCTATAAAACATGAATACGGAAGAAACTATTAATATGGACATGACTAATTCGTGACGGAATGACGATCAAAGTATCTTTTCAAACGCGAAAGCTAATAGTGTGAAAGTCAATCGACTATTTAAGTCCTTTTAGTAGTATAGAACCTCCATTATTAACTAAATTAATTGTTTTCTAGCCTTTGTTTGCTTTGAAAGCAATTTACCTATCTTTAATTTCGAAGTCAGTTTTAGTTCACCAGTTCGCTTAATAGGTTGGCATTTAGTTGTTTTCGTTTGAAATGTTAACTAAATCTTCAGCAGTAAGCTGGGTTTGGTTTTCTATTTTCTTATTATTCAATTCGAAGCTTTGTGTTTATTCTCGGGCTAATTGGAGTGAAATATCCCTGTTGCTGGGTTTCCCTTTTCACTAACTGAAATGATGTTTTAATTGAGTCTTACTTATCTAGCATTAGAATCAGAACTATTTGTAAATTTGCATAGAATATTTTTTACTTATCTTTTACATAATGAAGACTTGGTAAACTATTACCATATAAACAGTATAACAACCGTTATTATTAATCTTCTAAAAACAACACAACAGAAATTCAGGAATCTTCAAGAACCTTAATCAAATCTTTATTCCTCCTTCGCCTGCCAAGTCTTATCATCCAGACAAATTATTAAAGGAAGCTCCTATCTCGTGGAGGATTTAACCGGTTCTATTCTCGGTCCATCTTTGTCGTGGGCGAGAACAGCATTCCCAAAACAACCTGAATTAATTGAGCCTACAATTAAACGGACAGGTTTGACGTATATCCAATGGCTCCTGTTGGTATGGGAATACAGCTTTTATTTTTAGCTTTGAGGAAAACGACTTTGACGCAACACTTGAAAAGAATATCATGCATGTTATAGGGAGATAAATAGTATCTTGAATACCTAGTGGCAAACATAATAGCAGGTAGCAGTGGTGGCCCCGTGGTAATGGCAGTGACTTACGAGTTGTAGGTCTTGGATGGAAAAATAATTTAATCACCAAGTCTCTCAAAACGTTGAAGGAAAACATCGTGAGGAAACCGGCATGTCCTAGAACGAAAGATTCAAAGACATGTTACATCTACCAAACCGCACTAGAACCGCGTGTTAGATTACAGCCCACTCCATCTCTCTTATAGCCTGATTATACTATGCTTATGCTAAACATAGCAATCTCAAGCTTGTTTAGAAAACAAACTATTTGTTTCGTTCCAATGCAATGTGCAGTTCCCAGCAACAGTATTAATGATGTTGGCAACTGAAGCCATGACGATAGGTTAAAGATCACAGAGCTCCAATGAGTCTAACAATCTCTTGCACTGATCTCTGCCCTTCTAAGCACTACAGTAAAGCATTTTCTTTAGTTGACTTACAATTTGTAATAGTCACAAAATAATACTTACCTTGTTCTGCAGTAATTAAGCATAGTTAAAAGTATGTACATGTACATATAAAAAAGGAGGGGAAAGAATCATAGGGCATCAAAAAATTCGACAACATTCCCACGTTGTATGGCAATGCTGATTCTTTAAGATATTTTTTTAAAACTGTTAGCTAATATATAAATATTATTTTAAATAAGATTTTTTTATAGTTGACCATAGTTTCAAAACAACGATATTCTTTGCATATATTCCAATTAAGTAGCAAGACTCTCTCTCAAGCAGAAAAATCTAAACATAGATTACAAAGAATAAATTTACCGTTCAAGTTATTGGAGCTCTTGGTTCCATAAAAATAGCAGAAAGTAGCTCGGATGTTGCTTCAAGTTATAGACAAGACGGGTCCGCCGCTGCTAAAAATAAACACGCCTATCACTGAGATCAAAATTGATTAGTTATTGCCGTTAACTACAATGTAATAAATATGATGTATACTACAGAAGTAGCATATGTATAGCATGGGAGGAAACAATCAGCTGACATACACATCGACATTTTCAAATTCTTATAGAAGAGGATAGCATAACTTACTACTTATTGTCGTTGATACTTCGTTCTCTTAGTTTTAGTCTCTTCTGCACGTTAATAATAACTGTCTTGTGTTGTTTGTTTATGCAGTAATGATGGCAAACTGGTTATATCACAAGTTAATTTTAGTACCGTTTACTAGTTTTATAATGTAATTTTTTTTTTCGTAATAACGTGTCTTTGTTAACTGTGTTTACTTCACTGTACATACACAATACGTATTCGCCAAGCTCATGGTATTTGATAGTTTTTGATACTTTAAAATAAAAATAACCGTTTCATACGTTTTGTTTCTCGACAATTTTGTATTTCTTACAAAATCTCCGCAGTATATTTCGCTCTAAACATCGCAATAAAAAATAAATCTCTGTTAGAATACAAAGCTGAAGCACAACATTGTCCAATTTAGCGAGACATCTCGGAAGACATAGTTTTTTCGTTGTTGGTTCCATTTTGAGGAAACAAAAGAGAGGTTGGAAGGTCAGGCTGTAATGGTCGTTGATGCAAAACGTGAACCGCAACGTGCAGCTACGATGCAGCGATAAGAATTTGCACGATTCTCTGTTGAATTTCGTGAATAAAGCGATGCAGCGCTTTGTAAAGATTAATTATTAAGTATACTTTGAATGCTAATTGCTTGATTATTATTTTATTTTTTATTATATGTCTGTGTTGTCCCACCGCAGGGCAAATCCTTCCCTATTTCCACTTTTCCCGGTCTACCCGGACTGCGGGCCAATCCTTTAAGGAGTCCAGCTCATCCTAATCTCTCTTTCTGGGCCTGCCGCGTAGTCGTTTCCTGATTATTTGCTTTAAATAGAATTTTCTATAATCATTATCCAAAAAAATCTTGAATGGTAATGTTATTTTGTTTAGCTTTTGTGTATTCTTTTACATTTGTTTGACGAGCGATACAGTGTAAGTTTTGCAGTTTGAGCATTGTTATCTTCAGTAAAACTGGTAAAAACGAGTTGAGTTATCAGTCTGTGGCTACAAATAAAATAATGCAGATGTTTTGCTCCTCGCAACACGTCTCGGCAATATAATACATATTTATCTTAACCTATCATGTTGTACTTTGTATGTGCTATAATGGCTGCTTAAATTCCTCAGAAAAGCTTTACGTCTTCATTAGCAAAAATATTCAAACACATTTTCAATATATTGTACATTTCATACTAAGAATTAATAAATTAGTTTCGGCTAAACCACATTGGAAAAGGATTTTGATTTAATTGTAATTGCCATGAACGATGTAGTTGTGAGAATCCATTACCAATTCTGCAAAACCTTGAATGGGCACTAATTGTATCTGATTAACCCGTTGGGTTCATAGATGTGATTTTAGATATTAAATATTTACTCTTTGAACCTTTCAGAGTTAGAATTACATTGTATTATTACAAAGGTAGAAAATTATTTCAGTTTACATTTCGATAATTTGAATAAGTGCCCTGAAGGAATTCATGAATCCAAAAACAATTTTCCTTAAAGGCGCAAACATTAAATTGAAAACCTATCTTATAAAGAATCCCATGGATTTTTATCGGCATTTTGAGCTGCTACTACAGTTTTTTTGTGCCAATTCGTAGCTTTTGAACCTTCATAATTGTTGGAAAATTACTGCTTATTTTTGTCTGAATAATATTTTAATCTAAGAAAACGAATAGCTCTCATCTTGCTACAATTATTAAGTTTCCCGGGTTTTCATAACAAAAGCGTTCTAGCTACAGCAAACAATGCAAGGCATCCACTGGAGCAATTCACAGAATATGATCTCAGGTTAAAACCGGGTACCGTATATATCTTGGAAACACTGAGCTACCAAGATGTTAATGTCGCCATTACCATTTAAATTTTAGAGGATTAATCTTGAAAGCTGACACTTTACCGTTGTGTGAATATTTGTGAATTTTCAACTACATTTAGGGCCAACATTGTAGCTACAAGTTTTGGTGTTTCCACCATAATCATTTATCCTAGTACAATCATTGATATTTGTTTCAAAACTATTAAGCTGACTGGCTGATAACCATAAGTGCAGATAAATGATGAAAATGATGAGTAGATGTCTAAGACTCATACTTCACATTAGCTCATAATTAATTATCGTGGTCTGTTAACAAGGAATAATCTCTGTTCCCAACAAACAACATAACATAAATCTCTTCGGGGCTAAAATAACAAAAGGCTAATAAATTAATTAGCACAAAAACTACAATGGAGGGAGTGGGTTCGATCTAGGCGCGGCACAAATGTTAAATGAACGGAATGCCCGCTTTAACCTAATGATGATGAATGTAGGCCAATTTGTACCACTTGTGTGCATATTTTAATTTAGCAGACTGACGGAAATTCTGGTTTTTTTATGGCCATCGGTGTATTAGAAATGGTGACCCATGAAACTATAGACTGAGTTATATGAATTATAAGAAGCTGAATACGGAGAGTCTTAACCCTGGTGTCAAAAAAGAATTTTTAGATTTTACTCGTAATCTTACAGTAGAATGAACTATAAAAACGTTGAAACAACTATCATTTCAATTGTCTACAATACAAATCTGAGCAGCTGCATCACATATTTTTTTCATCCCAGATCGAAATATTTTCGGGTATGACTCAAACAGTAAACTCAATACTCCGTAGCTAAATAAGGCGAGTCTTACAGCAGTTAACGTGGGTGTTTAAAAATTGCCAAATTGGCGTCAATGATAGGAATTATGAGTGCACATTCCTGTTTCAAGGCTTAAGTTACCAGCTTCAGTTGGTCAATGTTCACTGCAGAACGTGAGTGTTCTTATCACAAATTGTATATACTAACATTCCTAACTAATATTGTAAATGCAAAAGGGGGGTTGTTTATTTGTTTTTTACGCTTTCACTCCATAACAGCTGAACGGATTTGGTTGAAATTTGGCACATGAGTAGACCATGACCTGGGTTAGGACATAGGATACTTTTTATCCGGATATTCTTACGGGATATGCGGGTAAAACCGCGGGGCGCAGCTAGTAGTAGTAAAAATTCTGTGGTAACTAACATTTCAGCAAGACCTGAAGAGATGAAAACCAAAATACACTAGTTTACAGAAGAGACTTTGTTACCCATCTGCCTTAAAATCACTTCGAAGACAAAATTTCAGTCTTTCGTCCACAAATAAACCTCCTGAAGGTTTATTTCTGCCGGGAGTCTGACACTACATTTATCTTTCAATTAACTCTGCTTAGCCTTTCTTGCGGCATCGCAGACATGGTTAAGCCTGCAAAGCCTTTGCGAAGTCAATATATTCTTTCTGCGCATATTATTTCAATTGCTTTTATCTAAACTACTCGTATCTAAATCTAAACTAATATTATAATAAAGAGAAATTATTTGATTTTTTTATATGGTTGTTTGTTACGCTTTCACGCTAAAAGGGCTGAACGAATTTGGATGAAATTTGGCACATGAGTAGACCATGGCCGGGATTAGGACATAGGATACTTTTTATCCCGATATTCCCACGGGATCGAGACTTATCCGGGTGAAACCGCGGGACGCAGCTAGGGTCGTATATTTTGCAAATTCACAGAAGAATTTTAAGACACTTTAAAAATTCCGCCATTACTCTTTATATTTTAGATTCTAATATTGGATTCAGAGTACCATTCCTATTTTGAAAAACCTGCAAAAGAATCAATGGTTGCGGTTGATTTATTTGCAGGTCATTCTCTGTAGATGGTTGCCTAAGGTTCTGATCAGGCTAAGAATAAAATCGTGAGTAATACATCCATTCCTCATATGGAACTGTAAGTGACACAGGAAGTGTTAGTATATGGATAAGACGCGGTACTCTCTGACCACCCCGAAAGGAAACTAGAACGAGGATAATGTATGCAGGTGTGTGATTCATATCGATATTTAAAGTATGGAGTGGGTTCGGTTTGTTTACCACTAGCGATGATCGGAAGTGGATGGTTTATAAGGATAATTCGATTTCCGTTTGCCATTTGACCTTCCGTATTGACATAAAATTACTTACTATGTCTTCTGCTGATATATTTTAATGTAGCATTTAAGTCTTACTTACACTAACTCACACACACACTCATACACCTCCACACACACTCACTCTTTCTACTACATACTAATGATTTTAAAATTAAAGACTTGTGTAGCTTGTGTTCATGTTTTATAACTCGACTTCTTGAGAAAATGTCTGTTCCATATTTTCATTGAACAAGTATAGAGTAGGTAGACAATGTGCATAATTATTTCAAGCCATGATACGATACAATACATTTGTTAGATTGTGGTTAGTCCATTTCCAGCAGTCAGAAATGTAGCAATGCTGCATTGTAGGTAGAGCCTATTTTACATTATTCACAAATGTGAATAGGTATACGGAATTTTCATCAAAATTATTGAGTCAGTTACAGACTTCATTCATCCAGAACACGCGGCCTTGTTCGCGGTTATCAACTTACGGTAAATTTTACGACCGTATTGTATGAAGACTAGGTAAATTCTGATAAGATAGATAACATTCGCAAACCCGCAAGGCAAGCCCCCTCCAACGACACCTCTAGCCACTCTGAGGCCAGTACGCCGCGCGCTTTGTCCACGAACGGACGTACCGCGCCTCCCCTGAAAATAATACGACCACCGAATAGGCAAACAGGATACTCCGCATTCGGAATAGTGATGAGAACAAACAATAGTGACGTTCATACCAAAAAGGAATCGTTTAACTAGTGCTGTCTATAACTTACTAATTGATGTGAATTCGCTGACCTTGAAAGTCGACTAGAAAAATGGATTAGTCGCAGTATTTTTTTTGTGTTTATTAATCGAACGACATTGATCGATATAAGTGAGTTAATTGAAATAGACATGGGATTCGTGTAATTTATTAAATTATTTAGTTTAAAGTGCGGAAAGGGGAAATTGTTTAAAATGACAATGCTGGCGGTGAAGAATTTTTTCATGCCGGAAAAGAGAGTGGACTCTCCGAGGTTTTCGAGGATGCCCGAGGCATTGATGAGGTCCATACGACGGCGCTCTTTACGGGTGAAGAGGACCAAGTCGTTGGTACTAGTGAACGAAAAGAGGAAATCCGGTGAGTGGTAGCGTATGATTCTTTTTTCATTTTATTTGATTTTATTTTTTGATAATGATACAGATGTTCTACATGAACATGTGTTGTCTTAGAATTATGATTTCTTCTGTACGTTTTATCACCATGCCGTTAATTTTATTTGAATACTGCTTTTATTGGATTACGAGTGACGAGTGATATTGTGTCTGATGTTGTTGACGCATACGAAATTTTTAATAAATGGAGTAAAAATTAAGTATGGATCAAGTTTTAATCGAAAAATTACCCAAATCATTTTGAGAACAGCTTTTTATTGTACCCAAAAAATTGTAACAGAATCGTCACGATTTACTGTACACTGCTCGTTAAGATAATAACAGCTCTAATTTTACTCAAACGAATTTCTTTTTCTCTACTAATGACACTTTTTGTTCAGTAATTAAAAAATCCGAAGGGACCATTAAGTAATCATCATAATTATTGGCTTTGAGACCTACCCATTGATTTTTTACGATAATATCAGGTTGAGTAATTGCAGATCGATTTTAGATTGAAAAGCCATTTAATTTACCAAGAACAGTAGCCAATGACTAGAAAACAATTCAGATTGAATTATTCATTGCACGAACATATCTTGCAATACTGCGTAATTTTTGTTTCAATGTTTAGATTATTCTTCCGTTAAATTCCTGCTATTGTTGTCAATAACGCAATGAGTTCATGTTTGACGTTTGAACGTCAATATTTGCATCTTGAAACATTGAAAATATTTGCTGTATATTTAACCATATCATTTATTCCCTCTATCTGCTTAGCTAACAAGAATATTACTCAAAGCAATTAAAAACCTTTATGACGTATATCAAAAATCCATTATAATCCAAGAGAAACGTTGAAGACAAGGAAGTTTTGCAATAATTCCTTCTGTACATGTGGCTTCCCTGGTACCTCATTAACGGCATAATTATGTAAGAGTCTATTAACTGCTCCCAAATTACCATGTTTATTTTAATTTGAATGTTTTACATTCGTCCTTGACATATTCATCCTATTATTTGACATTATATAGCTACGATTTAATTTCAACTCTTTATTAGTGGCTTTTGTGGACATGATAATTATTCAGATTTATTACAGTTGTAATAGCAATCATGTAATTGCGTTTAATTAATATGGTTTTTTATTTTTTATTAATCTATTTATATTTCGTATAGATTCTTTTCTATTTTGTGAATGTGAGAACGCTGTCTGTAGGCTTAGTGGACTGTAGATTTGTTGACCATTTTCTATTTTCTTAAGTACCTGGTACTTATTGAAATACCTACACTGACCTCCCTTACCTCCCATACCTAGTCATACTGTTATTTGAAAGAATTGTAAAAGCCAATTATTTTTTAAAGAGTGACCGTGGAGTTTCTTGCCGGCTCTTCTCCATAGGAAACGACCAATTGGAACCGTGCACCTAGCTTCTGACGTTTCATAAGTTATATGCAATTCCAACTTTATTCAATTGACTTACGTTCTATTAGCAATTTAATTTTCCTCCAGAGCTTTCATATTATGTGTGGTGATTTCAAAACTTTATCGTCATAGTCAACGTCATTATACGTGACATCATTAAGCATTGTTTCATGTGCTTCTATGTCATATTTTAAATGGTCACTGGCCATAAAAATGATCATAGATACCTCCTTGTTGTAGTAGATGAGTCCATTGTTACCGGCCGTGACCTATTTTGTTGGGCTACATTCATAAATTAAGTGATTATATATAGGACAGGAGCCAAAATAGTTTAATCAAATCTAGAAGATCTAAATCCGGTCTACATAATCAAAAAGTATTTGAAGTGAATAAACCTATTTCACGCTTGTTACAGTACAAACGAATTCTTGGATACTGTTACAAAAAATTCGCATTGTAGAGAACCCAATGAAATAGAAGGTTACTCTGCATACCAATTAGGTGCCTGCTCTCGTTTCTTTCGTTTTTTTCTCAGTAGCTACCCAAGTTCACCTTAACATTTTAATTGAACTGCCTGATACAGATCAACAGATTCCTATTGCGACTGTTTCGTAGTCTTGTACAATCTTTAAAGTAACTACAGTCTCAAGGCTTTTGCAATGTCTACTGTTTACATTGTTCTTTTGATCTTTAGTAGCGAAATTGACAATATATTTTATATTCAACGACTATACAAAACCATATGTTGTGCATTTATGGATCTTTTCTAGGTCACATGTGGTCTTTAGTCTTGTTTGTGCTCCCAAGCCTGATTGTTTATCGATACTGTAATGTTATATTATTCTTGACATGATTTCCATATTTTAATCGTAGCATCGAATTTTTTCACGACACCCAGCCTCCTTTTTGTCTCAATAAAAGTAGATAATATATTGTATTACAGTATTCCATTGAATTTATTTGCGAAATTTTGGTAACATTTTTAAACCTGCGGGTAGGAACGGCTTCATTCTGTTTTTCTTCGGATAACCAATGAAAAATATATGATAACTAACTAAGTTGGCCATTAAATATATGAACAACAACGTGTACATTATTTTAAGGGTTGCAAGGCAACTGAAGCAGATTAAGAAGATAGTCTCCGTTTAAAAAGCGAAAAGAGGCAAACGTTGATTGCTCGAAGATCGGGTACTTCTAGAAGCTATAAACAATAAAATCGATTAAGAAACGATGTTAGTGAAAATCGACTATATCTAACTAATGAATGCAAGGGCTCGGCCCAATGATAACGTAACTTTTTCTAATCTGTTGCACATTTATCAGTTGCGTTGCGTTCAAGCTTGATTAAGTTTTAGATCGATGCGTTCAGCGATAAAATCTTTTTATGTAAAGTTAATTGGAGGGCAGACATGCAACGACCGCTTGTTCAATGCAAGCCGGTGTGAGCTGAAAAAGTTTAATTATGTTAATTGAATTACTTTTATTATTAAATAAATACCATGTTTGGAATTAATTTGGAGAAAATTTATGGCTGCTAAGCGGTGGTGGAATGGTTTAATTAAATTAAGGTTTCACCAAGAAAACCTTTTTGAATTAATTGCCACCTGACTACATCCCTATCGATAAATAATCGATATACCAAAAGTAAACGCTAAGGTGATTTGATTACGTTGTTGACACAGTTCTTTAATTGAAATTACATTCTGCGGTTAAATCATTACTAACCAAAGCAAATACCTACACATAATTATTATATTACTCCTACTAAAACGATCTCACTACAGTTTTCAAAACCTTACCTACGTAACATACCTACACTACACACATGCTAGTGGGAAAAATACTTTAAAAAAAAACTAAATGCTATAAAATAACTCTAATTGCTTTAAACTTATCTTAGTAATACTTAACAATAAAATTGACGCATATTTTCAAATAAACGATCTAATAAAAATACCTAGATAAACTAACATAAAATCGACTAAAACTTTTATTTCCGCCAACGGACATCACTAATTATACTAAAATGCACCTGGCTAGCGCGTGCCAACCTAAATGTCACACTTGACGTTACAAAACCAATTAAACTTTACCCTTTTTTATAACCTACGACTTACCACTTAATGAGTTATTTTATATCAGTTTAGTAGTTCATTGTTTTTCTTCTTCTAAATTCTATCCATAGGTGTAATTTTATAAAGTTTGAGATACATTTAAAAAAGGAACTGTTTCTTTTTTGTAATGTATTGTCATCCGTTCATGGCAGTTTTAAATAATTGTCATGGTTGAAATGTCAAAATAACAAAAAAGTATGTAATGAACTCTTGGTATTTAACTTCAGTGCATAGTAATGCAATTTTATACATATATGACTTACTGCGCTCTGCGGTTTCACCCGCATAAGTCTCGATCGCGTTTGAATATCGAGATAAAAAGTATCCTTTGTGTTAATCCAGGCTATAAACTATCTGTATGCCAAATTTTATCCAAATCCGTTCAGTAGGTGTTGCTTGAAAGAGTAACAAACATCCATCCATCCTCACAAACTTTTACATTTATAATATTAGTAGGATATGTGGAATTTTGGCAACGTTTGACAATATGTAGGTAACAACATTGGATTGACATTTTATAATTGATATTCTTCAGCAACATGTTTTTCGTACTCAGATCTGTTCCCACAAACAAATACTTGCAGATGCGCCAAGTGAATCACGTGTTTAGACTACTGAACTTAAAGATGCTGCAGAATTGCATATTATTACATTAGTAAAAATAATATGTATAGTTCATACAACAAAACAAGACGAGTTGGCTTAAGATTGGTATTCAAAAAATTCTACAAAAACACTTCAATCTTTTGCTGTTTGTGAAACTATATGTTATCTTGTGTTCATAAAACATATTTCTTCGCTTTGACACGTTAACTTAACTATTTTCAACAAGCTTTTTGTATTTGACCTTACCTTAGCCATCCTAGGTCACGAAAAAAAAAAATGCCCACGCCGACACGACCTCGTGTGAAACGCGCAAGCAAAAACGTCTTTTTCTATTTTTAAAATTACAAATTATTTTGACAGCCGCCTCACGCGTGGGAATAAATTATAATATTATTGCGTAGTTTATCATTGTTTTAGTAATTTTTGCTATGTGATTGTAGTTTTTTATTTTATTTATAAAGATAAACTGTTTGGAAGACTAGAATACCCTCATAAACGCACTTCGTAATGTGCGTTTGAGAGGATACGTCATCATCCCATTGAATCACCTCATCTCAATTTGACATGCTAAAGATAGTCTGCCAAATCTTATTTCTGTGCAATTCTGGCAAGGCAGCTGGTTTGTCAATTAAATCGTACGGATCTTACATCAGTTGCGAAAAGCGGCTGATGATAATAGAAAGTTATAAGATAACATGGTAGGCTTGTCCACTCCTTGGCAATTAAAGATAGTCGTAACCATAATGATACTCCAGCACGCTTAGCATGACCGCAATAGAAACGGGTTTTGTCGACGGAAGAATAGACAAAATGACAGATAAACAATCACAATCTATCATTTTGTCTATTCTTCCGTCAACAAAACCCGTAGAAAACCCGTTTCTGTTGTCATGCTACGCGTGCTGGTGCGAAAAGCGGCTGATGATAATAGAAAGTTATAATAACATGTTAGGTGTGTCTACTTCTGGCGCGGGCTTGCGGACGGTGAGCAATGGGCAGCTCGCCGTCCGATAAGGACCAGGCCCGGGTCGACGGCGCGTTGTGTTCCACGCGCGCCTCAAAGAGATGTCAGCACAATTGACGGGGTCTGCTAGGGCCGATGCCTGCCAGGGTCGCAGGAAAATCGGAAAGGGGCACCGTAGTCCCTGGCAACACATAAGTAACTGAAGGATCACGGGCGGGTTTTAGTCAGTAAGAATCTGACACACCCTCCCGCTCCGCCCAGAGCGGGAAAAATTATTTGACAATTACCAACCCAAAAAAAGCTGTGTCTACTCCTGGGCAATTAAAGATAGTCATAATCATAATGATATTTCAGCTGTCGAGTTAGTCAGAAAAGTGATATCCTGTTGATTATGATAAGTATTTCAACACTACGAGCCAAGTCAATTTGATAATAAAGCTCATTGAGATTGGGTTGACAATCATTTTCTAATATTCTGAAGAAACTTGTTACCTAACCTGTGCACAATTTCAGTACCTACCTAAGACTAGTTTCAAAAGAGTGTTTGCCTACACCCGCATCTCGTTGGACCCCGTCCAAATACAAACAACTTTGATTAAAACCTATATTTGCTCTCATCGGTGCATTTGATAGGTACCTATCCTATACTATTAAACGAGCAATATTTGTATATTTGTACTCACGGTCTCGAAATCGGCTCTAACGATATCGATGAAAGTTGCAATATAGGGGTTTACGGGGGCGAAAAATCGATCTAGCTAGGTCTCATATCTGGGAAAATTCGTTTTCTCTATTTTCACAGCCTCGGGAATGTGATACAACGTTGGAATACCTGGACGATATGTTTATTTCTATTTTCACCCGAGCAGAGCTCGGTCAACCAGGTACTTACGAGATAAGTAAGATTGTTGAAACATGATTTGGATGAAACAAATATTGATAGTCAACGTAAGTGAGGGATTTCTCAAGCAAAATAGTCGTATGACTATTTTGATTGAGAAATCCCTCACTTACGTTTACATAGTGGTGTATACCACTACGTCGTGGCATCAAATAAATCAGAAGATTAGCAACCACATTATTGATAACATCTCTCAATCTTTTTGCCAAGCGTGGCAGCGTGTTCACCCGAGCATAGATCGGTCGCCCAAAGCTTAGGACAAGATGGCTACCTTAGCATAATGACATGGCAGCATGGAATTAGTAAGTAGCTACTATCAGGGCAGCATGGAACTAGTAAGTACCTACTATCATGGCAGCATGTAATTAGTATGAACTATCCTATACGAGTATTTTCTATTTTCACCCGAGCAGAGCTCGGTCGACCAGGTATACCATACCATCAACAACAAAACAAAAGCATAAAGCCACAATAATAATTTACAGTAAAACCATAAACCAATAAACATTAACAGCATGGCAGGTAAAAGCTATCCAATATAAATGCAAATTGCCCATTGGAGCCACTGACCTAATATGGGGGGAATTGGGTCAGAAGTGTCAGAACAGGCCATTGGATCCAGTCCAATTCCTCGCTCACTGGCGCACCCCTTTAGCGCCAACCTTGAATTTAAATTGACCTCTTCCACCTCTAGGAATTGTCTCCCAATTCCACTGAATGGTTATGGAGCCAGTTCAAGTTGGAGGTAATGGTCTGGATCATTGTTATAGGGCTTTTGGCGGCGTAATGTAGCGGTGTTTGTTGCTGAAGCATTTCCATAAAGTAATTAGGTTCTTACGTGTAAGGTAGAACGATTACTATGGGCGTTCTTGAAGGTGACTTAGAAAATAAGGCTAGTTTCTTTTTCTCTCTCTTTCTCTAGGACTGCTCTCAAAACAAAGATAGGAAATGTCAAAGAATCTGGCAACTGCTCAAATCAATTAGCTGATATGTGATATGTTTGCTTTCGACATCTGCTCTACTGGCTGTGTATTTCATAGTATAGTTGACTACCACGCAGGCGAAATTGCGGCCAGAAACTAGTAATAAATAATACCATTGATCTTCAACCTTACTTCTGTCCAACTTTCATTCTTCCAAAGTCCCAACTAAGACAAACAGTAGAGGAATAAAAACCTGACTATTAGAGAGCATACAGACACTATCGAAATTGCAAAAGTTTCGTGCCGAGCTCATAATAAATTCATTTAATGTCGGCTTATGCGGGAAACTGTTGCATTAACACAAGTTATAAGAGGCAGAGGGGGCGAATGAATAGCGATATGAATTTTACGTGATTTACGATACAAGAGATCGCGATTTTAAATCCCTAAAAGGTTAACAGCGAACCAAAATAAAAATTTGTAGCCCTACAAATTTTTACATTGGTTCGCTAAACGCAAGTCTTGTAGATTTAAAACTATAGAAAAACCTGCCTCATTTACAGAGGAAGACAAAGCGACTGTCCGGCCAATAACAGAACTACTAAAGAAAAACTACTGGCCGCGAATTCGCTTTGTCTCTCTCGTACTTTTCGGCCTGTATTCACTGCACAACTGAATATGGAACGCTCAGTCCATTCTCTATGTCTATGACTGCACCTTACACTTTAAAAAACCATTGACAAACGTCAAATAAAACTTTCTGAATAATATTCAGCCAGCTACTCTTATAAACAATCGCTTCCTCCCATAGCTTTGATCTCTTCCTGCCAAGACGAGTGCGCCTAACAATTTATTGGGGTCAGCGCGGGGGCTTACTTTATTGAAAAGGTTCTGCAACATATTGCGGTGAAGTCGGGATGGGCACGACACTCCCGGGATCAATATCCGGATCAAATATGGCTGGTGTACGTGGATCTTAGGTAAGGAGGTGCGTTCAGGTAAGCTTATGTCTGGGTGCGAAGCTCTTCATTCTGTGATGTGTATCTAAACTAATATTATTATATATATATACTTCTATACTAATATTATAAAGAGGCGATATTTTTATTTTTGTATGTAACGAATAAATTTAAAAACTACTGGACCGATTTGAAAAATTCTTTCACCTAGGGCTATATTTTATCCTCGTACTCCCACGGGAACGGGAACTACGTGCGTGAGACCGCGTGACGTCCACTATTATAATAAAGTATTAAAATATTATAATAAAGAGAAAAGATTCGATTTTTTTATGTTTGTTACGCTTTCACGCTAAAACGGCTGAACGTATTGGGATGAAATTAGCAACATGGGTAGACCATAACCTAGGTTAGGACATATGATACTTTTTATCCCGATATTCCCAAAGGATCGAGACTTATGCGGGTGAAACTGCGGGGCGCAGCTAGTGTTTCACTTGCAGATCTTCTTGATTTGCAGATTACCACAAGTAGCCACACGATTACCACATGATTCATTAAGTCTGAAAAAGACGGGTTATTCTGAAATTCGTAATTCAATACAACTGCACAGTACAACACACACAGCTAGAGCTGCACAGTGCTGCGCCACTTCTTCCCAAAAGCATTAGGTAAAGGTGTAATTTTGAGTCATTCAAAAAGTGCTGATTCTCAGTAATCCTAATTTGAATAAATTACTTTTGTTTTTTCTTCAGATTTTTTTAATACCATATTACTCAGTCATGATCTCAAGACAAACATATTTAATCAGCCAATTCGGAAATCGTCCAATTTTGCAGTCACCGAACTAGACTAGCCGCTGATGACTGATGCTACCTACTGTATAACACATGGAGTATCATTCCAGTCCTAAAGTAACCTTACATAAACAGGGTCGATTTAAATTAACTAGCGAAACTCTGGGTATCTGATAAAATAAAAAGATTTAATGATGAATGCCAATCAATCAACTACAAATATAAATATTTATAAGATAAAAAGAGAAATAATTGTATATTGTTATCATTTTATTGTGCTTATGTGTGTCTTTTGTGTGTACTGAATAAATGTTTTATCTATCTATCTATCTTAGAAAGATAAAATGCAAATATTAACAAGAAGTAGTTAAAAGTATCATTAGTTAAAGTAGCATTAGTTGATCAATAAAATTATATCATAAAAAACATCGAGTACTTACTTATCTCAAGTGTACTTCAAGTTTTATCTCACTATAAAGCAAATAAAGTTACAAATATATTTCATCAGTGTAACACAAAAAAAAAAAAAACTTGTACATAAATAAACAAACCGGGCGGCGCACTGATGTAATCGATAAAATCTACAACATTCGTCATATCGAGTGTAGAAACTAGTGATGTGACTCATGTTCGACATTGATTTTGACCTTAGCTTGCATTGTCATTCTAGGTGCAGTGTTCGAAACGTGAGCCTTTATTACTACTTATTGTACCTAAAGCTTTGATTACTATACAATGTGTGTAATGAAATGACCTAAAGTAACAAAACGTAGTCGCTTACTGTTGTGTGTTGTTTGTAAACAATACAATACAGTAAAGTTTGTTTATCGACATACAATATACGACTCACACACACAGAAACACAGACACACACACACACACACACACACACACACACACACACACACACACACACATACGTAACATCACGCCTGTATCATCGAAGAGTTGGGTAGAGGTGTACCTATAGTACACCCTCCTTTCGCCAGTTATGTTTAAGTCCCATGTAATAGGAGGCGACCCTATTGCCATCAACTGGACACAAATCCAGACTCCGGGCTGCTATACACAAGAAAGAAAAATAATAGGTTTATGATTAAAATGATAAAAAAAACATTATTACTTCGCGGTAGGACATCGATATACAAATCACTAAGTTTTATAAATGTTTGAGTGATGACTTACGATATTTTTATTTTAACTCGTTTAATGGAAATCAGCAGGATGTCATTACATCATTTAGATTTTATATCTGTCACAAATCGAGCATTCGATTGTTAAATTAAATCCAATGACTTTCAAAGGTTTTTCCATTCGATTCTAATTCGAAATGACCAGTTAAATTTTTAAAATTAGTACCTACATAAATTATCCAATTAGTTACATAATAACATTTAGATTTAACGCGCGTTTTATCGATTCAAAAATAATTTAAATCGAATTGAAGTAAAGAAAGACTAATCATTTGAAGTAACCGTTACAAATTGTCAAATCCGACATGAATCTGTCATCTTAAAAATCGAACATTAACTGTACACCAATGAAAACGTTTAAAAATAGAAACTAGCTGAGCATGAACTTTGAAAAAAGAAGCAATCTATCCAGCCGACCTAACGGAATACTACCGTTCCAATTTTGAAAACTTTAAAACCAAGAGAAGAGAAAATAGGTCACAAATAGTGCTGCACAATGATAATGGAAATATCGGGATTGAAACGATAGATATCTAGAAACGTAGTAGAGACTACTAGGATGTGTCGTGTACTAAAAGTTTAGAAAAATCAAATTTATTACTTCTTCTACTGAAAAATGAACTTTTGATTGTTCTGATTGGCAGTAGGTAGTCACGTCGAGAAAAACCTACTAATCACTTTCACGAAAACGAATTCGAATTGCGAGAAGTTACACGTCAATTTGATTAAATGAGTTTCCTTTATTTCCTTACGTAAATAATTAACAATCATTGCTGAAATATACCGTATGAACCAGCAAAACAAAACAATAAGCATAACAATAAACCGTAACATTAGAATTTAATACAAAACCGTAACGGGAATGCTACCCTCGACACATTTACCAGCACTAGCGGCGTATAGTGCAATCGGAAAAGCCATTTGCGAAGCACAGAGGTCGGCGTCGCCATGACAGGCGACCCAGTTGCACCGTCCCTTTTTATAACTACAATAGAAACTCGTTAAGTTTCTGAAGCTAGAAAATTGGTCGTAAGTCATAACTTCCTGTTGTAAGGTCTTCAAGACGTGTTTAGTCTTTAGAGATTCTCGTGGTTCTGTTAAAGAGTTTTATGTAACGGAAATTCGGGATATTGAAGTTTCATTCAAGTGATATAGGAATTGGGAGAAGTCAGCTTTTAGGAGATGAATGAACTGAATAGCATTGATTTGTCTGTTTTGGTGAAGGTAATGAATTACTGTTCTTACAATGATCCGTCGCAAAATAGTGGAAGCAAAGAAACGAACCAAAAAATTTAATCAATATACAGAGTTCAAGGAAGATCGTGCTTCAAAAATGCCTTTCAACTATGTTTTTGAAAATAGAACTCCATCTCGATACAACTGGGACCGTGCCCTATCACCGCACATTAGTACACTAACAGAACTGCAACAGCATTGCAAATTGACGCATTTTAGTGCGTTGACGTTACGCAAGCCGTCCCGTCGATATGAAAGCAAATAAACGCACGGCGGATACTGAAAGTACAGGAAATCAGGGGTGACACCTAATAGGTTCAAGAATATTTTCACACTTATAGGTGATCGTGAGAAGTACTAAGCAATGCGTTTAGTTTATGTACAAGTACATGGCATAAGTGTCAGGATGCAATCAATCTACTTTAGATAACAGATATGAAAAAAAAGGGAAACATAAATACGTTTCGTTGTCGTGATCTATAAGGGCTTGCAATTTTTTTATAAGCATCGCATTAAATTCGGAAATGACAGAATTGCTTGATATTTTTGGTGATCAACAGTACGTTGGTATTAGAGAACATAAAGATGAAAATGCAGGCTTGCTATATTGGGAAAAATTAAATTGTGTGATGCGAATGAAAGCCATAGCCAGTTGTGAGGCGGGATCTATGATGTGGCTTACATGCTATATACTAACATTATTGCGAACCAAGCGAGCAAGCAATCCTGCGATATAGTTACATAACACTAAGCGGAATTCGAGTGCCTTCAACAAAAAGTTTCACTCAAACAGCATCCACTCCGCAAAATAAAATGCATAACCATATTAACCATGATCTTCTTTGCATTTTTTAATAAAATCTTATTAACTTCCCTGCTGTTATTAATCCCGGCTTTAGCCTCTTAATATAAAAAGATTGCGTGCCAACCCTAACTCAGATGCAACCGACAAATGAAGCGGGATATCGAGCGGTATTAACATATAGATAGCTACCTATAGATACAGATTACAGTCCTTATGTACTGTCCCTTTGAATATGGAGTTATACATAATGAGATGTATGTACTTTGGGTACGTATTGCTGCATGTAATAGTCAGGTGTGATTTCAGTGATACGCTAATAGAGATGTATCATGCTGTTCACATAGATTTGTCGATGTTACTAGAACTATTGATAATTATTTAGGAAATCTTTATAATAATAACAGAGTTTTGTTGTCTTTTAAACTCTTTTTTTCCTGAAAATCTTGTGTAACTTATTTTAGGATTATTACGCATTATTTCATCACCACACTGCTGTCAAAACGGTGAAGGAGAAACATCGTGAGGAAACCGGCATAACCTAGAACCAAAAATTCAAAGACATGTGGCATCTACCACCCCGCACTGGGTCTACGTGGTAGATTACGGCCCACTCCCTCTCACAGAGAGGAGGCCTGTGTCCCAGCAGTGGGAACATTATAGGTTTATAATGCTTTGCATTATTTTACCAACACTTTTTATTTTTTTTATTTGTAATCGGAAAATCGAATGTAAAAACGCACATACATCTGACTAAGACTACTAAGTTACTTAGAAATAAGTGCAACGATGGTAAAAAACGAATAACTAGGTAAAGAGTGCATATAACAAGCAGTAAGACAATACAAATCAGTTCAATTCTCATACATTGTCTGTTGAAATGGAAAAAGATAAATGGAAATCTATTCAATCGACATTTTTCTAGATTCGCGTACTACTTGCGTTTTGCACTCTTTTATAATGGGGAAGCAGAAATTGCAGCTTCTATTCTATATTTAATTTAGAAATAATCGACACTTACCTGGTTAAGAATTAACTTGGCCTTAATTATCTTTCCAATCATTTAAGTGAGTAAAGAAAGAAAAATATATTTATTGTCACAGAAACACGTGCATACAAAAAGATAAATTTGATGCTTCAGTATATTGCAAAATAAAATTACCTGATTACGAGACTATTTTGTATTGACGCACACACCCACCATATTTATTTATTTCAATAATCTAACGCTCGTGTTTATGTGAACGCATTAAATCTAAAATAGAAATAAAAATTAATATTTTATTTATAAATAAAAAATATTGGCACATTTGGCACGAGCTCTCAGCAAGTCGTAAAATCAAACGATATTCAAAACGCATAATATCTTCCAAGATAATATTATTTTTTCTTCTCAAATAAAACTACTGCGGTAATTTACGAGTTCTGAATAATAATATTTGCATTCGTATTCCGCAACTTGTGTATTTAATAATTTTTCCATGACGATCTACTATATTTGATACGGTTTGCACATTTTGCTGCCAGACAGATAATAAACAAAGACATTGTTCTCCAAACAAAACTTCACAATAACATTGTTTTAAACACAGATATTTTTTGATAAATCTTTTAAATAACTTTTACCACATAACTAACCTACCCCTTAAATCAATTTTAAGGTGATAAACAACTCAAATTAATTACATACATTTTATACTTTTCCATAATTCGATATTTATCTCGTCCAATTAAGTGAATTCCATATACGAATTTCGGTCGTTTCGGTGCGCAGGCGCACGTGGCGGGCAGGAAACGGAAGCCATTGTTTAGCCGCGCCGCACGAGCTGAATCGTAAATCGCGATTCGATTGCGCTGTCGATATTATTATCAATTTTCGGTGGCGCAGCCCTATTTTTGTTGTTTATTTTTTTTTGGTGGCGATGCCGTGCTTAATATTTTTTGTTTAGGTGTTTGTTGCCATGGGGTTTTAGAAACTGCATGCGTTTCATTTTCAAGGCTCGGTTGCTTAGTCCATATAATAAATAGGTAAGAATTAAAAAAAAATCATTTTTCGTGTCTGTCTGTGTGACCGCATTATTCTTCTAAACTACGCAACGAATTTTGATGCGGTTTTCATCATCACGTAGTAATTTATTCCGGAAGGTTTATGTGTTAATAAATTAATATCCAACTTGCATATAATAAAGAAATCTCGAACAAGCGGATCGCTAGTGGTTAGTAAACAAACTAAAACATTGTAAAAAAAACTGAATCGTAATCATAGATTTTATTTGATTTTCCACGAATTCATTTAGTTTGAAGTGGGTGTATCATCCACCATCAGGTAGATGAATGACGTCAAATCATAGTTTGATATCATCAATGACGCAAATACAGTAGGTACCTACTTTAAAGTCTGGGCCATAAACTATATTCTACACTATTTCTTATCAACATACTTACTTACTAATATTAGAACCATTGGGGTCGACGGCCAAATTATTATTCTTCAGTGGCTTCAAAATAATGCTCACTTTTTTCTATTTTCTACCTCAGATTATGTTGAGCTTTAAATAGAACGGTTCATCGCACTTTTTTTTCTAGATTAGAATCGATTATAAAGTTTTTCACAACCCATTTTTTTAAATAAATATTTTGTATTGTGTTCGAGAGCTTAGCAATATTCAGAATTTAGTTATCCTTCTTTACATCAGTGTATATGCAAATTAGCGAGCCCGTTCATTCCCTCGACCAGGTGGAAGTTATAATAGCAAGGAAAGACAGTTTCCTGTGTCACCAGTTATCCAATAGGTAGCTACATTTAATATCAGGTACGCAGAACTAATGAAATGGACATTTTATTTCAAATACACGATGGCAAATCGAATAAAACAATTGGATAGCCTATCGAAGTCTAAAGAAGGTGTCTGGGACCACCAGACTGGATGCGGAGGGACAAGGTCTTGTGACGCAGCCTGGGAGAGGCCTATATCCAGCAGTCGACTGCAATAGGCTGAGTTGATTTATTGATTGATAGCCAATCGATAAATCCGTTAATTGGAAATGTTCTCAAACAAACAGTTTTCTTTTCAGCAAATTAGCATACGCATAAACACAGCATTCACAGAAAGCGTAAAGAATACAATCCCATTCACTTTCACGTCTCTTTCCCATGCATTGGCATCGAACGTGTCATCTGTCATAATTCCAAATCAATTAACGTCATAAAAGAATTATTTATTTGCATAATAAACACAAACAGATCTTTCACTTGTTGAACACGGGGTAAGCAGAAAGGGGCCTGTTTAAAATAGTGGGCGTTGCCTTGGTAACCGCCGGTAAATTGTTTAATAATGATCGCGAAATTCACCCAGGAAACATGTAATTATGATTTTAAATGGTTGGAAGAGTAAGGAGTGGTTTTAGGGACGGGATTTAACTTAAGAATACGTAAAAGTATCGATAGACTTTGTTATTTTTTGTATTACATATTTTCTTTCCCTGACAAACAATACCTTATAGCCATTGATAATTTTGGGGAATGCCATTGTGTATTTTATTTCGTACAAAATAGCAAGAAAAATCTCATTTTATCTGCCCTTTAATCAAATACACTGTTTAGAAATGTTAGTAGCTCACGAGAACTTCCTATCTTGTAACAGTACTCCAGTTCCTTATTTTATCTATCGATAAAAGATAGTCTAGTTCAATACCCCGCGATGCTAATCAGTGACTTTCAATATGTCGTCATAAATAATCATAAATGAATTCTCTATCTTATCGACCTTATCGCAGACAGTTTATTAGTGATATGAAACTAATAATAGCTGTCTATTGTTTTATATTATTTGATCCACACGTAGTTCATAAAATATAATCGGCTAATTACTTATTGACATACAAATATTAGTCATCAATACAAGAGTCTTACAACGTGATTGTAATAATGTTTCAGTAGGTTATTATTAATTATTTTTACCTCGCATTTTGTTAGATCATAAAATGTTTCGCCAAAATTATCGATATTATTATCAGACATGTCCCACCACTACTCAAGATTAGGGTTTGCCATCACACAAAGCTTCCTTAATCTATTCGCGAAGGGCTCAATGCCACATTATTTGTGGGCAGCTGTTCTCCAGGTAAACTGGAGCAGATGCTGAAAGAACAATGCACGAAGGAACGGACAACATTGAAGATTTAATTTAATTATTTTGAGCACACTTGCGTTGCGTCTGTTGCAAAGTTTAGAGAATGCCTTCAATGTTTTAAGGATGGGTTCGTCATTTTAGAGTGGTTTGTTTGGTATCGACAAAATAGAGCGTGACAATTTTTTATTAGAAGTTAGAAGTCACGTTTCGTTTTCAAATGGATTTTCGTGCTCTGGAGAATTTGCTTTCTGATCTTTGACTGAATCATCTGAAGTTTCTATCATCTCATCGAGATGAATGATTTTTTCAAAAAAAATTGTCATCTAAAAATGGTTCTTTAATATTCAAATTTAATTTGTGTTCATTATCATAGCTGTTTCCAAAATGATTTCCGCAAATAAAAGTATACCCTAGAAACAAATGACAATCTGTAAGATCCGAATACGTTAAAGTCTAGCTGAAACGTGTTTCTTACAAAAATTGCCATCAAACTGTTATCTTATTACCCAACGACTTTCTCGCGACATCAGCTCATTTCACGCTTCGCTGAGCATTACGCAAAACATAATACTCTTTTTACTCAACCCCTTTTTTCTATCATTGAATACATCTTTTACAAAACGAGTACCATTCCGATGTACCGTAAGTGGTTTTTATGATGATTCGAAACTATAAACCACGACATTAAGAAAGGAAGGAAATTAAATAACAACTACTTTTCCACGTTACTGGTTTTTGAGTGTTAAAGAAACAGTTCGAGGCTATTTTCTATTGCAAGTTATTTACCAGTCCTTTAAAGGAATGTAAACCAAATTGCGTTGCAACTTGCAAGTAATAATTGGATACTTCAGTAACTTTAATTACGGAGATTCCGGTATTAGTTTTTATTTAATAACAGCGTTAATAAAAACACAGAGTGACTGTATTCGACAGAAGCTAACTAATAATAACTTAAAAATATAGTCTTCAGTCTTTCGGGCTTCTAACTGCAGCAAATATCATAAAAGCTATGACACCTCCTTTTTTTGGTTGGGAACTTCTCCCACTCTAGGTGGAGCGGGAGGGCGTGTCAGACTCGTAAAACCCACCCGTGTTCCTTCGGTTGCCCTGTTGCCGGCGGCCGCGATCTCCCTTTCGGTTTTCTTTGCAACCCCAACAGACATCAGCCCTAGCGGACCCCGTCAATTCTGCTGACATATCTTTGAGGCGCGCGTGGAACACAACGCGCCGCTGACCCGGGCCTGGTCCTTATAGGTCTGCGAGCTACCCATTGCTCACTGTCCGCAAGCCTGCACCTTCGGTGGTCGGGAATCGGCCTGCGACTCCCGACGCTCAGGGCGTCTCCTCCTGCGGCGGTTAGGGGCGTGAGGGCGCGAAATTTGCCTCTCCATCACGCCTCCTCCTTCGCGAGCATTACCGCTTCACAGAAAGAGGTGACGGCCTCTCATTTCCTGTCGCTCCGTACCATGGCCTGAAACAGGGCCGCACGCGAGAGATCACCGCCGCTGATCGCCTCCACGAGGACACGACGATGCTCCGCCCAAGCCGGGCCTCTACCGTATGCTCCACCGTGTCCAAGCTATGACACCTAGAAGAACTGTACTTTTGCATAAAAGCCCATGCCTGAAAAGCCCACATGGTAACATAGAACAAGACATCACCCTATAGCCTGACTACATACAGTATAGTACTATCAATAAAGCTAGCCTAGTCCACAGGAGCGGTCTCGTTAGTCATCGTTTGTAATAACTGTTCGCGTGATAATAACGTGTTTATTTCAAAGTAAGGCATTTTACTTTTTAGTGTGTTGTTTGCTTTTACTGATTAAGTGTTATTTATCATTTTAGATATGTCATTATTAAGTTTTTACTTTGGAAAATATCGATATAACAGAGATGTCGACAATAGGTTTAATTTAGGAAAATTGATTTTTAAGCTAATGTAGTGAGAGGTCTCTACATTACTTTAAAAAGCTTTTATGAAATGGTTGATCACCCATTCAAGAATCGAACGCGACAAGCTTAACCTTCGATCGACCCGTGCGGCTGTTATTCTTTAGCCACGATCTCCTCCTTTTTGTAATCGGAACAATACTTTATTAAACTCAAACTCAAACTTAAAGCATTTATTTCAATTAAACCATTTACAGGCACTTTTGAATTGTCAAGGAATCGGTCAGTCAGAAATATGAAGCTAGTTGCCCATTCCAAAGCGTAGTAGGTAGGTACCTATGGAGAAGAACGCGCAAGAAACTCCACGGACACTCTTTTAAATAAAAAATTGTTACAAACAAAATCGATATTGATATCTTAATAGTATCGATAATTCTATTTCCTGTCGCTACATCTCTAGTAATTATGACTTTTCAAAACTAAACCCAATTTAGTATGTGGTTATTCATTTTTGCAACTTACAAGTTGCAAGATTGTAAGTTCAACATTTCCACATGTCCCAACCATTATTACTTTGTAACCTAACATTTGACAAGCACTTGCAACACTATCGGATGCGCTTGCGTCAATTAATCAGCATTCAGGCGACATGTGGCGCCGGATGATTCAGGGGTTGCGATTGGTTCAAGTTACAAACTTTTGTTTCCTAACAGTCGTAGGATTCTTCTTTACATAGAAGTAGAACGTAAAATTTGGTCCAAGTTCAGAACAGACTATTTGCAAGTCATTTGGTTAAATAATACAACCAAATAATGTTGGTTGCTGTCGGATGTCTGTTACTTGAAGCTACTAATATTCAGCAGCTTACAACTTCATAGGAAAACTATAACAAGCTTTCTGCGCTAGGTACTTCAAAAAATCAGAACCCAAGAAATCTCAGAAATATGATTGATGCTACGCACTTGCTACGACGTAGCTATGAATTCGTAGAACTATTGATTTTGCGACACCTATACAACTAACTACAGTGCGATTGTCTTACCACATACAATTCCCTTAACATCTATGGTATACCTCATTATACAAATATGAAGTACAGTATTTCATAATCATACAACTTAGTAGAGCATTGCGCTAACGGTGACAGTTCCTTTTAAAGCTACATCTCGAAGCGATTTAACGCAAAATTGCGCTCATTAGTCCATATACTCGCTATTTTTAGAACTAACTTGATTACTACGTTAAGTGCATCTTGTTGTTTCTTGTTGTGTGAGAAATAAGGTTTTATTTCCCGTGATTTGATTGTAGTTGTAAGTTTGTTATGTTTAATAGGGTTGTCGGTGATGTTGCTAATTTGATTTATTTAAATTAATCATAATTTATCTTTAGTATTTTTCTTTAAATGTTTGACGAAAAAACGTTCCTTATAGTTAAAAGATGTTCAAACGTCAAAAATTTATGGTTAAAATGACGCTAACCATTATTTAACTTAAAGCAACGTTTATAAATAAGGGTAGGGTCTCGTGGCTAAATAATGACAGCCGCACGAGTCGATTGATGGTTAAGCTACGCTTGCCGCGGTCGGTCCGTGGATGGGTGACCATCCATTTCATATCGAGACTCCTCCGTGCCTCGGAAAGCACATTAAGCCGTTGGTCCCGGTTGTCATTTGTAGATCTTTGACAGTCATTATAAGTAGTCAGAAGCTCGAAAGTCTGACAACAAGTTTTACTAAAGGGTAACGTATTACCCAATATCTAGGTTGTGGGATTCAGATAGGCAGTCCCTCCATGTAAAATACTGGTATTCAGCTGCATCCGGTTAGACTGGAAGCCGACCCCTAGTTGGGAAAAGGCTAGGCAGATGATGATGATCTTTTAGACATACATTCCTTACCTTGTAATATTCAAAAGCGACATATTATTTCATGCTCGTTTACTTTTATTTCCAACGAGAAAATAGAAATTAGCATGAAAACGAAACGCAACATGTCGTGTCAAGGATAGCTGGTAACAACCTCGAAACGTTTTTAACAAGGCTTTTTAATAAAATTGTTTCAAGAATGGCTATTGTGGAAAACAATTATAATATTAATTTTACATAATAATGCTGCCTCATAATAGCCCAGCGTGATTGGGGCCAGTAAAATAATGCTATTATAAAAGAAACTTCCAAGAACTTGTAAAATATATGACTTCATTGTCGCTATTGTAGTAACATGAAAAGTAGGTACACACAGTGTCAGTATGTGCTTGCCCCTCAAGTTTTAAAATGTTACACTGCTACAACATTGAATTCGTTACGAATAATCGAGAGAATACTTGAAAAGAGTTCATTGTTTCGATTTGGATTCGAACCATCGCATCACCGAACGTATTACTCATAAACCGGCAGTTTGACGAACTAGCCAGCGAGCCCATATGAATTGTTATCTACTATTGTCCGAGTCACTTTATCTTTAGGTCGCTGTCTAATCGGTAGATGTTATAATTTGAGGGTATCCATTAAAGTTTTCTTTATAAAATTAATCCATACCCTCAAGTTATAACTTCAACGTTTGATGTATACGTTCACTTAAAACTATTGTTTAGTTCTAGCGCTTCCTATTTTATCGTTTGCGTTAATAGGATGTCACTTGTCTAGGGACCCGTTTGTGTCAGTTGGCAAATATGTATATTATGATAACTGTAAATTATGAAATCAAATTGTTAAATATAAATCTTTGTAGTAAAATAAGATCAAAGTTTTTTTAAATAATAGCAATAATAAATTAAATGATTATTAAAGTATTTAATTTTTCTGGATTTTTAAATTATTTATAAATATTACTAAAACAAAATAGAAAAATACTATTAAAAAAAATATAATGAAAGACAAAAAGCACATTTCATGCCTAGGATTTGAACCTCCTATCTTATACACGACGAGCAGTCTCGAAACCTCTGGTCTATTAAGACGTTAAATAACTTTTTGTAAATGTTAACCCTATTCACAAAAAAAAATACGTTAATTATAATAAAAATGTTTTTGCAAAATACTAAAACCAACTTGGGCTTATCATGGATTTGAACGCACATGTCTTTTGCGCGGGGTAACTACTTAATGGAGCTGTGTGTACCGACAACGCTCCTTTTAAGCTACTCACAAGTTTTAGGAATTTTACTCAGAAATTACTGCATCAAACTCGCTGTCAAAAAAAAAAAAAAACTATGAAAACTCATTTATTCAGATTAGGCTGAAAATCAACACTTTTTGACGTCAAAATTACATACGACAGTCTCCCAAAACCGCCCTCCTTCACCACTTCCTAGTGCTTTAGCTGAGAAGAAGAAGTGGCGCAACAAACTCCCCAGTAACAATTTTCTCTATCACCAACGAGAGTTCAAAGAAACGCTTTAATATTATACGTGTTCCAAGCTGTCAACAGTTGCTAGTTCCATTCTATAACAAATTTGCTAACAATAGCTATTGAAATATTTCTGTAAAATGTAGTCATAACAGCTCGTAGGCGCTACTTACATTTTCTAAGGTAGGCTTGGTCTTAAGTGCCTATCGTTTATTACACGTTCGTCGTTCGTGTCTTGAACACATCTCTATGAAGTGATCGGATTATTCTGGACATGTCGGGCTTTTTGGGCCCCCGAAGCAAGAATTACACGAAAAATATCCGGACTTCTTTGCAGATGACTTTTTGTCAGGGTTTTACATATTTTGAAAATGTAACCCTGACACTATGTCAACCGAGACTTCAGACTTGCTTATTAAATATTCAGTTTCGGTTGTCACATGGAATCCTTTTTCAGGCAGACAAAGATTTTTGGTGTAAAGGTCTTCGGGCATTACAACTTTTATTGGGTAATGCTGAATAATGCTGATGATTTACTAGGTTTACTCTTTTCTCGTAATGAAGGCTTTGTTCTCTCTCTCTAAGTTAGTAATCTGGAGTTTCCTGCCCGTTCTTCTCCATAGGAACCTACTACGCTTTGGAATGGGTAACTAGCTTCATGTTTCTGACTGACCAACCCCTTGACAATTCAAAAGTACCTGTAATTGGTTTATTTGAATTGAAATCATGCTTTGAGTTTGTTAATTAAGGTAAAAAAAGCTTCCAGAAAGTCTATATAGTATAATTATATAATTATGTACTTTTTTTCGGTCCTTTATAAAAAGCTTTTTATTTCTATGAAATCCTGAAATTGACAACCATACCATCACATGTTAGTCAACACTAATGTTATTAAAGCAACTTAATTTAAGAAGCAGCCGCGCGGCGCCTGCGTACCCGACACGTGATGTCACTGTAATTACGGATGATCAGAGGCGTAAGTGATGTTTGCAGAAGGCAGATTACATGAAGTAGATAGCTGTTATCATAATGCTGGTTTAAAGAATTGAACTAAGAAATGGATTAGATACTTAATTAAATAGGTACATAATAGTGCTGACTTTAATGTGCGATTGCGCGTGATTCTTATATTATACATATACGAAAGAAGAATATTTATACAGAAATGAAGCTTTATTGACATAACCATCATTTCTGAAAGAAACACTGCCGATAAAAGATCAATGTTTCTATAGTTGAAGTTGAAAGATAGATAGAGTACGCCATAAAGGAAGAAAGACTACAACTAGGAGTATTGTCCTAGTTGTAATTCTTCCTGTACGGGGTACTCTGTGTCACCATACTGTGGAAAATGTTGATGCTCATGCATGAATTAAGTGATGCTAAACATTCTACCATAGCCGATACCGATGCAAATAATGTAAGTACCCAAATTCAACAATCGACACAAACAGTTGTTATCAAATAAGATAAGTTAACAAAACGACACAATATTGACATAAACCACATGATATCCGAATCAGTGTCCAATGAAAACGCAATTAACTGAATTCTTAATACAATTGAATGACATACTGCCGTTATAATCATCATTTATCTACTCTGTGTCATTGAAACATAAATGTTCTAGTGGAAACAAGGCCGGTACAGTCACGCACCATTGTGCTGTAAAGGTTGGAAAACAAAAGGTTTTTTAGGTATTTGTATGTACTTTGAGGTTAAGTTGGGGAAATAAGAAGAAAATGTCAATGGTTGTGGCGGCCATGACAGTTTTTAATAGTCGAATGTCCGGATATGCAATGACTGGATCGCTCCGTTGCATTTTTGTATTTAATGTGATTGTGATTGCAGACCTTGGTACCGCGTGTTGTAATAATCAGATATAGGAAGAATACTTTAGTTATGTTTTTTTTTTATCTCTTACACCGCCTTTTGTCAGTTTTAAAATTGAAATACTCTGTTTTCGTCTACAAAAAAATACAAAATAACAAAAACAAACGAGAGTTACTGAATAGCCCAGTATTAGGATTGAAAAACACCTATACACAAACTATGATTTATAAATAAACATTGAAACATCTTCTATGTTCTTAACAGCTAATTAATGCCACGAACACAAACACACATCTCTGCTCTTTAGGAATTACAAACACTTGGAATGATAAAATAATATTATCATTGAACATTCCTGTTCGAAGGATCTCTTTGATCTTTGTTATAAACTCCCACGTACCAACTGTTTAGATACCTACCTTTTGTACGGTAACGCCATAAGCTTAATATAATAATTTATAGCAAAATTAAATTTTGACGCCCAAAAGCGCCTATTATGTGCCCATTTGAAATAAAATATTTGACTTGAAAGATATTAATTGTAACTCGCAGGATGATGATATTCCTAGATTCTGCCTCTTCCCAAAACATGTTCCTATTCTGTTTCTTGTCTTCTATGCTTAGTATTAAAATACCCTTCAATTCTTTTACTTCTCCCTATCACGCGATTCTAATCTTCTTCCAAATTCTTATTTTAAAAGAAGATGTGATAACAGCCATAATAGATACTATTTATGCCATTATGTATTAACCAAGTAGGTTTAAAGGTTTACATAAAAATTTCTTGGTAATGTAGTAAGAGTATAGTAACCAGACCCCACACTAGGAAGTGTGATGCTATACCAATATTGTTTCAATGTAAAGTTGACCTGATATAATTTCTATTTTTTTTTTCAACTCAGTAATTCTAGAAACTTGCACAGTACAAATTCCACCCTTTCAAATCTACAATGACCACTTACATTTTAATCCCAACTGTACCATATCTACCCACCGTTTTATACCCTTGTGTCTGAGTTCATTGTTTCCGCTTGACTTCTGTTCCGACCTTTGGCATCATGGCCAGGGTCTGTCAGGTGGGTGGACGAGAACCTTTGTCCTTTAAAGCTTAGAATTATTTATTTAAAAGTACTGGAAATCCTCTTTTAAGATAAGTTTGTCACCTGCCATTTTAAAGGAAAGTTTATTTAGCTTTTCGATTGTATTAGACCTTTTATGCCATTAATATTATGAATACAATTTATATTAACAGCTTTTATATTTGTCCTTCTGCTGGGAAAATTATTCCCACACAGAGGAGAAACAAGCATTGATTAACCTTAACCTTTGAATCTCTGCCATAATTTGCAGATAAAGGGCAGTTGACTTGCATTAAATTTCAGAATTAATTGCTGACAGCATGTTTACTGCATCAAAGGATACCATCACTATTGCGCATTGTGATGAACTCCAGATTATTACCATACACTTACTTCTAATACTCTTCATTTTATTTTAATTCCGTAGGCGGTCCAGAACGTGCTTCAATGAATGCCCGAATAACGAGCCCAGCGTGTGTCCACTCAAAAAAAAATAACACAAGGAATTAGTAGTAAATTCTACTTGAATAGGCAGATGTCCTCTCCATTCATGTCACTGTTCTAGCAAATACAGGGCAACGCGGGATTTATATCTGTGGACACAATAGATGAATAGACTATACAAATAACATTTTGCATTTGAAAATCGTTAGGTCCATTCGATTTTGGATCTTAATTGAGGGAAGTAAGGATGATGGAGTTTTTTGGGAGAGATGTCAATAAATTTGTCAAGAAACAGTTTTCGAACATCTCAACAGATTTTTTAAGTAAATCTGTCGGAAATGGGTCTGATATATTTGACACGGCGGAACATCTCTTTTCACTTCAAGATGGAAATAATTTTTAATGGGGCCCTTAGTTAGGAGAATAAAAGAAAAATAAGGTTACAGCTGCTAAACATCCATTGTAGTTTTTAATTATAACAGAAAACATGGAAGCTGGTAATGATTATTACTTCGTTACTTAGTTGTTGTTCTCAGACAATCAAGTCCTCCATTATCAGTTGCTAATTATCATGTCCTTCGATTTTCAAACAATTTAATCTACCTTTACGTATATGTATCAAGAACGTTTGTAAATCTTTTTTATTCCCGATCCTATCAAACACTATTCGACATCCATTTCGCACATGCCGTTACCATGGCAACCGTGCATGAGATCCCATCTAAGCTGTGTTGAGTAATCCAATCCTCGCACTGAAAGCTCTTAGTATTTTGTGTGCTCTTCTAAGGAGTGTACAGAAACTCAACACTGCGAATTTATTGGAGGCTGTACAGTTTAGAGTTACTTGATCGGGGATTTAATTGGTTGTGTTTGCTAATGTGAATGTGTGATGTTGTTGCTGTCGGTTCTCTGTATTGTATGGATTCTTAGATTTGGGATTTTCTATTCTAATATTATTCTCATTTTTGTCATGCGTTTGTTCATTAGTCTAGATTCGCAAGCCTGTAATTTGTTATGATTTATATATAAGGCTTCTATGAAGATTCAAGCAATTATTATTGTTCCGTTGGTGGGCAGGAGAGAAAATTGTTCCGTCGGGAAACTTCTGGCCTTTTAGATAACCTAGATAATTAGATATTGCCATTTTCCTCCAACGTTTGACTATGCTCTTCGATTAAAAATTAAGGTTTTACTTCGGAAGTAATCAATCTGTAATGCATCCAATCAAACTTAATGAACCTAAAAGTAAATAAATTGCTTGTGACCGGCCATCGCATTAAGCTACTTCTTCTAAAATTATAAAACCAACTTAAACCATCCAGTGACGTCACAAACAAAATCAGCAATATCCCATTCAAAAAGGTAAAATTAAAAGCCATATTCCAGCCAGTGACAACTAACAGGCAGTCATTTGGCGACGGAAGGAAGCCACACGGATGCTCCGACGCTTCCCATCGCACGGTACAACGCGTTCCCCCTCCCCCCAACATGCAACGGAGTGACAGTGAACTAACTAAAGGGGTAAACAGATAAAAAGATTTGGTTTGCCTTAAGTTTCTTCTGGTTGAAGAGAAGAAGGGAGGTGGGAAAAGGCAAATGTAAGATACGATAACGACGTAGTAAAGGGATAAAAAGCGTAAAAAGATTTGGTAAGACTTTGAAGTTTTTCATATCCATTCTTGAAAATCCCTGCTATTCATTATGATTCCAAACTGTTTTCAAAGGACATTGCCATGATCACTTTTGCCCAACAGAGGCATAGGTTTGTACCTACCTCTGCCTTCGTAACAGCGTCATCGCTGTTGTAATTGTTCGTAAAGTTAATGCACCATCCTCTTGAATGATTTCCTTTGATTCCTAATCGTAATCAGTTACCGAGTGTCCACTATTGTACAGGTTATTATACTTATGAGCTATGTTGTATGTCTTGTTTACCGTTTATTTTATCACGACAGTCTTCATTATTTTAAAGCCGCCTACGTCATTGTCATTATCAAAAGCTTCGTGTATTTGACATTCTGTTAATTCGTTACGTAGGCGTTAAGTGACGTCACTGTGGGCGGGGTCAAGGTCATATACCAATCATAACGCTTTTCGTGTGTCGCTCCAATTAACAACAGATTTGGGTAAGGTTAATTAGCTAATTTAAAAATGTCTGGCGCTAGGAACCCTATACTGTTATTAAAGCTGACTAAGTATAAAGATAACTATGATAACAGAACTAAACCTAGGTTTTTAACATGTCATATTGGTCATCAGCCGAAAGATGTTCATTGCTTGACATAGGGGTCCCCCAAGCATCGCCACTTCGACCGGTTCTGTGCTTTTTTGGACAAACAATTATCAATTACATCAGCTTTGAGACAGCAGGTTCACTGATCAAAGATTTCAGCAGCATTTTAAGACATAAAATGGCATTTATAATTAAGTTCTCTATAGTACCGATTTCAAATGACCCCTTCATAAAAGCCATTAGAATTAGCAGTACCTATCTAATGTCTCTCTCTTTGAATAGCAAAATCATTGTGTATTTAAAATCCCGGAGATAACAGATTACAACACAGATCAAAATGAATTTAGCACAGCAAACGAAAACACTCTTTTCAAATCGCCTTGAAGTTACAGATTATCTATTAAAAAGATTAGAGGTAGCCATCGAAGGTGAAATTGCATTCACTGAGAAATCCTTACCACTTTTCAAGTGACCTAGGTCATATTCTTGTTAATCCAAGTTTACCCTCTGAGGTCAGCCTTTCAAAATTAAATTCTAGGAATCATTGATTACTTCAGCAAGGGTTTGTATCAAATGTAAGTACACACGGCTATCATGGGTATCAAACTAAACTTCCAGTACAAGCTGACCTCTCATTGCACGGAAATCCTATGCAATGCGAGATCAGCCTAAACTGTAAATGTATAGCTTGATATGCTTGATGTGTACTAGGAATTTCGATGGCTTTTTTTTTCACTTGGATTCTAAAGGTGTGTCCAAACATTGAGGCAATCGCGCGCGGCTGCCGCGCGCGGCTTGCCGTGCTGTGTTTGGACGACTGCCGCGCGCATACGCTTCTGTCTACCTGCCGCGTACAAACAATTTTCGGAAACATTCGTCACTAATTGTGTCTGGACGTATTTTTGCGAACGTATTAAAGGCTAGGCAAATTGATATTGGCAACTGAAGTCCCCGGCGTGTCTCGGATGTGCCGCGCAGTACTGCCGCGCAAACATTCGTCGGTTTTGTATAACTAGAGCGCGGTAGAAATGTGTCCTGCATACGCCGCGTGTTGCTGCCGCGCTCTTACCGCTCAATGTTTGGACACACATTCATACGATTAATTTTGATTGTCTGTCAGTAGTTTTCTCGTTTCTTTCTGTTATCAAATATGTTCATCAGTGCAATGGTACTCTCTCAAGTAATAAAATGACAAAACATCACGCCTGTTTTTTCCCGAAGGGTTACGCAGAAGTGTAACTGGCAAAAAGTGGGTGTAAAATAGGTACACCTCTGCTTCCAAGTAATCTATCGTATAATACCTATTATAACTCTAAAGAGAACATCGGCATAATTAAGGCGACACTAAGCGACTTTTAATGATTTTATACTGAAGATCACGTCTAAACGAGAAGTGTTAATGATTTGAAAAAAAATATATGTTAAATAAGAGTATTTTCTTAATAACCTAACTGTGAATATTTTAGACTATGTTTATATTACATAGTGTAATTAATTTGTAAATCCAAGTCTAACGCGGATTGTCAAGCGTATTTTACTGCAACCTTCGCCATTTTGAAGATAATTTAATTATGTATACATGTTTTATGAAAATATCTTTTGATTTATGTATAATAATGCGTCTAATTTGGGAAAGCGCTCCTTGATGGGCGAGTCCTATTGCTTGCTGGACGTACGACGCGTTGCTTGAGCTCAGTACAGAACACGCAAGCTAACCACTCAAGGCCGCTGGCATACATCAGCGTCTTAAGGTGGAACTAGTTGATATTTTTCCCATACAAATTTCAGGGGGGTTTTACTCCACTGTTTGACATGGTACATCCAAAGTTAAACATGATATCGTTTTGTTTCATTATTAATTTTGTCTGTGCGGAAACAGAATAGTAAAATAATGAGCCGTTAAAAAGTTAGGAGCCCACAAAGATTCCTTTTTCTTGCAAATTTTAACGCAACTTTGGGGGTAAATAAGCAATAAAAGAAGTGTAAAATCTCCAAAACAAAGTCGGCACCGACAAAGCTTAATTATCGAAGAGTTCAATAAACTTTATTTGTAATTGATTTATGCAGTGGTTTTTTCATAAAACTCGATTTTCCAAAGGACTTTTCGTAATTTTTTACGCGCTCGTTTTACTAAAATAGTTCAGAACGGTGTTTGTGTGCGTGCGAACTAGACGTTGTGCATGTAGACCAGCGTCTAATTGCTCATCACTGACACTATCTCTGTCGGACACGATGCCAGGTGAGACAGCGTGCTTTTCGGCCATGCCCACTAGTGAGTTCGAGCCCGCGACTAGTTTAACCTTAAGATTTGTTTACGGTACGCCGCGCCATCACTATCTTTTCAGAACAAAACCCTGTTATATCCTTATTCTTTACCTAAATTGCTTTTATAAGTATGGCCAAGCTAAATAGACGTTGCCATTCTGTTTTAATATAACGAAACGAGATTAAAATAATATTGTTTCAAAGAACCTTTAGAGAAAAATCCGTTGCGAGGCTTTTTAAGTGGAAAGTAGGAAAGCTTAATTTGAAAATGAATAAAAATGAAAACAATAAGTATTGTACAAGTTTTCTTACGGGTTTTTACTCGAACCCTGTGACTCTGCGTTCGTAATATTTTAAATACTTCAGGATCTCATCTCTCTGTGGAATATTATCAAAATATCCTCAATGTTTTGTTAATATTCCACTTAGTAAATTAACTTATACACAACGATTAAAAACAGAGAAATCCTCAAAATTTAATTTATCATGATTGTGTAAATATTGTTGTCTGAACAAAAACTGTTTTCATATAACTCAGAACTACATACTAAAAGTCATGTCGCACTTTTTCAAGCCCTTCAAAGAAGCGCCATAAATTTTGACAAGGTACAAGATTAGCCCCATAATTTCAAGTACGAAAAAAAACACGATTAAGCTCTCGTTTCACACATTGACGACGCCGTAAAACCCCATGGGCCATCCCATGAATGTTAATTTAACTCTACATACGTGGGTCTAAAGGACCCTATACCCAAAACTGATTTATAGGCGTCTGGGTCGTAATAAAGGTAATTTATAAAGTACGGAACCATGCGTTAATGATGGTGATTCGTTTGCTTGTAAACATGTCGTAAAAAGCCTTTTATTTTGTTTGATTTTCATTTATAGACTATTGTGAGGTTTGTCTGAATACTAAGTAGTTTTTAAAAGCCCTGTTTCTTTTGCGAATTGTAAATCAGAGGTTTTACGTGGTTCTTTCATTTTGAGCTGTTTATGTCTTGTCTCATAAATCAGGATGGTATTGTTACGAGCTGGGTATGGGATAAATTATTTACTACCAATCAGACAATTTAAATAACTTTATTGAACACAAAACACTTGAAACTTAATCACAAATACACTACTGATCACTATTCGCTTAGATATCGCACTTCTAGTTCACTTCGATTCGCTTCGTTGTATCGCCTAAATCAGACTGACTCATCGTGTTTTTTTTTTTTTTTTTTTTTTTTTTTTTTTTTAACGGGCATCTCGCAGTTTTGACCACTAAGGTCTTGGCTGCTTAACCGGACTTTCCTGTGGGTGCCTTAAGCTGCTACACTCAAAGCCTCCAGCCAGGGGCAAAATACTAAACTAAATTAAAACTAGGCGAACGCTCGCTAAGGGCACCCCCTGTGGGGTACGAACCTCGGCTTAGGGCGTCGCTGAGGGGAGGACAGCAAGAAGGGACAGGCTGGATCAAAATTGGTTTATATCATGATTATTAAGCGGGGTAGTTTTAAAGCTACGTGCTCAGCGGCAACAACTTGCTGGCACCTCGTTTTCGAGCAAGGGTCGGGGAGGAGTATCAATTAATCAGGGACACGGTCGCGATCGCAAAGGACCTCGGCGGCGAGGTCGGAATGACGGGAGGCGTCTGTTTTTGTATATTGTACTGGTGGCCCTATTCTGCTCTTGGAGGAGTGTGATGGGATCATCAGGGTCGGAAAGTACATGCCGCGGACGGCGGATCTGACTAATTCTAGAAGGGACATAATTGGCTGCTTCGACAACCAAGGGGTTACGATGTCTAGGAGCGGAGTCAAAGTAACGCTTGGACATGCGTTTTAGGAACTGGTGAATCGTAGGGATTTTACAGTCGAGATGGAGGATCTCGTTTCTGACATAGAAGGGAGCTCCCGTGGCTTTACGGAGGAAACGGTTCTGCAAAGCTTGCAACCTATGGATGGAATGGGACTTGGCGTGGGCGAATACTGCACCCGCATAGGTCATAATGGGTCGGATACATGATGTATAGATGCGCAGTTTGCACTTAAGTGACAATTTGCTGCGTGCATTTAGAACGAAATGGAGTCTACCTAGAGCGAAAGCGGCTCGCGAACGAACCGTCTTTATGTGCTCAGAAAAAGAGAGATGATGATCTAGGATAACACCTAGGTATTTGGCGCGCCTAGCCCAAGGGATAGGTTTGCCGAACATGGTGATAGGTCGGGGGAAAGGGGGGGGTCTAGTTCTCGGTTTAGAAAAGCTAACCGCTTGACTTTTGTCGGGATTTACTTCTATTCGCCATTTTCTAAACCAGGCGCCAAGGTTGTTGACAGCCCTTTGGAGGTTTAGCAGCATCGTAGCTGAATTTCCCTTACAGATGATCGCTGTATCGTCTGCGAACAGAGCCAACTGCGTCGATCTGTGTTTGGGGATGTCGCTGGTGAATAGCGTGAAAATGAGGGGGGCTAATACTGAGCCCTGAGGGACTCCTGCCCTTATGGGGCGGGGGGAGGAAAGGGCTCCTTCGATGCGGAAGCGAAAGGTGCGATTCGACAAATAGTCTCGTAAGATGAGCACGAGACGATCCGGCACACCGAGTTTGTAGAGCTTATAAATTAAGCCGTTGTGCCAGACTTTGTCAAACGCCTTTGCTATGTCGAAGAATACTACGCTCGTTTGTCGGCCGTGGGTGAGAGCACCGCTGATTAGCTCGACAATACGATGGACCTGATGCACGCTAGAGTGCTGAGTTCGAAAGCCGAACTGTTCGTTGGGGATGAGGCCCTTGGTCTCTGCATAGTCTCTGAGACGCTTATAAATAAGCCTCTCATAGATCTTGCCTAGAACCTTGAGCAGACTGATGGGCCTATAACTGGATGGCTCGTTTTTGGGTTTTCCGGGTTTAGGGATACCTATGACAGTGGCCTCTTTCCACGTCTGGGGAAAAATGTTGTTGCTTAACGCACCATTGAAGATGGTGGTCAAAAGCATAATTAAGTGAGCTGGGAATAGTTGGACCACCCTATTGGTGAGTCCGTCTGAGCCGGGGGCTTTACGATTTTTCAGACCTTTGATAATCTCATGTACCTCATCTGGTTCGATGGGGGGCAGGGGAAAATCAGGGTCTTCAATGGGAGGGATAGAGGCTCTACGTTCGACTTCGGCGTCGACCTCATCGAGGTGAGCTTTGTCTACTGGTAGGGTGCTGGGAGAGCATTGGGCTTCAAGACTGTCGGCTAGGCACTCGGCTTTGTCGATGTCATCGAAGGCTAATGTTTTGTCCGGGCGGACTAAGGGGGGCATATGTCCTGAGTGAGGGGATCTAAGTTTTCTCTGGAGTTCCCAGAAGGCAAGGTGGGTAGGCTCAAGGTCGCTCAGCATCTTGTCCCAGCCCGTTTCACGCAGCTCCGCCATACGTGTCCTCACAGTTCTCTGTAAGTAGCGCATGTGGGCTTTGTTAGCGGCGCAGGGAAAGCTACTGTAGGCACGGACAGCTGCGTTCTTCTCAGTCAGCAGGGCGCGCGCATCGTCCGGGAGTTTCAGGTAACAGGGATCTGTTGCCGGAACCTCCCTTGAGCAATCGCACAGGACGGTTTGCACGTGCTCCGTGAGTGAGTCGATCGCAGCTGTCGTGTTAGCGACAGAGTCAAATTTGTCCGGAATAGAGTCTAGTAAGGGGGACGTGTTGGATTTCAGCTTTTCGCTTACTTTCTTCCAGTCCGTCACCTTTCTAGTGGGGAGAGGGTGGTTAGGGTCAGAGGGACCTATGCGGGATACAAGATGGAAGATTACTGGGCGGTGGTCAGAGGTAAGCTCGTGCACCGTTTCAATTGAGTCAAGTCGTAAGTTAACGTTCTTAAGGAGCGTTATGTCAAGGACGTCAGGGGTGTAATTTAACATATGGGGATAGTAAGTGGGATTCATCGGAGCGATGATGTCGAAGTTAAGAATGGAAGAGAGGTCGAACAAGTGTCGACCCCTGGGGTTAGTGATATTACTGTTCCAAGAAGGATGTTTGGCGTTGAAGTCCCCTGCCATAATGACAGAGTCGCTCATGCCGAAGAGTAGCTGTAGGTCATCAGAAATGAGCTGGTAGTTTTCTGAGGCCTGAGCTGAGATGGGAGGGATATAGACCGACACTAGAGTGATCGGTGAGTGACCAGTCATGCCTAGACGACAGACTGATACTTCTAATCGGGAGAGAGGTGGAGGGTCCATAGGGATGCAATACAGATCCTTTTTATAATAGATGAGAGTGCCACCCGCGTGACAGCGCGTCCTATCATTTCGAATTAAACGATAGTTAGCTATTGAGGGGTTTCGTTTGTGGGGTTTAAGGAAGGTTTCCTGTATGAGGAGAAGATCTAACTGATGATCGCGGAGGAATTCCGCGATTTCATCTTTCTGATTGAATAAGCCATTGGCATTGAAGGTACCTATCTTTAGGGATCGGGGTTTAAACCTTTCATAAGAGGCGTTATACATTATGAGGGTCTAGTGAAGGAAGTGAGGGCGGAGGTAATATCCTCGTAAGCCAGGAACACGTTTTGAATTTGCTCGTAGCAACCTGATTTCTTGGCTTCAACAATGTCTAAGGCCATTTGTTGAGCCCTGGGGGTACAAAAGGTCATGAAAGTTGAGCTAATAATGCTGAATGCATTTTTAGCGGGGTCCGAGTATATGTCTTTTTTATTAGCCACGGGAGTGGGAACATGACGCGGGGGAGCCAAGTTAGTATTGGGTTTTGCGGGGGGCGCGGGGGGTGCGGGGGGTGCGCTACGCTGTGTAGGCGCGTGGGGAGCGGGGAAGCCGGGGGGAGGAGGAGGGCGGACTCGCGGGTCCATTAAGGAGTATAGCGGGGTATGAGGAGGAGGGGGGCGCGGGGTAACCAGAGCCGGGAAGGTCTGCTGGTGGTTGTAATTTAACTGAGACCAAGGGCTAGGTCTCTGTGGACTAAGCCTCTGAGGTAACTGGGACGAGGGGAAAGGTTGGTAAACCTGTTGGCGTTGCTGCCTAGCGTCTAAGCGCTTAGACAGCTTTACTGTGTTAGCCTTAGGGGCTTTGGGACAGCCGCGGTAATTAGCCGTGTGGCCTTCGAGGCCGCACAGCACGCAGCTTGGCGGGGTGACGCATAAGCTGCGATCTTTGGGACGGGTGCAGTCTGCAGTGCCATGGTCTCCCAGGCACTTGACGCACCTGGGTTTCGCATGGCAATGCTTTTGGCTATGGCCATACAGTTGGCAACGGTGGCATTGCCCTATGGCGCTGTTTTTCCAGGGCTTCTCGATAGTGAAGCCCCCTAAATGACAGATGGTCTTGACGTTAAATATGGGGTGATGCCCCTCGGTAGGGGAGCACACGACAATGATCATGTCGTAAGCTTCCCTGCCACGCGAGCGGTGCATACGGTGGACTTCATCCACGGGGATGTTCTGCGACTGAAGGTCGGCTAAGATGTCGGAGGAGGGGATCTCTTTGGGGATCTTTTTGATCACTACCCTGATCTGTTTTTCTTCTGGGAGGGAGTAGGTGTGGAATGACACACCTCTCTCTCTCAGGACCCTGGTTAAGTCCCTGTAGTCTTTCGACGTAGGGACTAGAACTTTAATACCCTGTTGGGTAGAGCGGGCGCTAGTGTAGCCTATCTTGAGGTCTACACACCACTTTGATACAGCCGTCCACTTATCCTTGTCTTGGATGAAGACAGGGGGTGGCGGCGCGACCTTTTTAGGGCCGGAGGTTGGCGCGGAACGCGGTGCGTCATTTTGCGATGATGACGTAATCGGGCGAGGGGCGGTGGAGGGGGAAGCTACGGGGGCGCAAGTAGCGGCGGGAGTAACGGTGGGGGCTGCCTGAGGGGCGACTATGAGTGAGTCGTCAATGACGACTACTTTGCTCGCTTGGGACGAGCTCTGCTTCTTTTTCTTCCTCTTGTTCCCTTTCCCGGTGACTTGGGTGAAACCTTCGTCATCCGAGTGGGAAGAGGAGGAGGAATGAGCAGAGGCTTGAGCCTCTATGTCGGGGGTATAGAAGGGATGTGGGGTCGGAGCGCGGATTGTAGCCGCGGTTGCGTCTTCTGCAATGTCCATGCTGTCAGAAGGACAGGGACTGAATTGGGCATCTATAACATCGCTGAAGTCAGCGATGGAAGAGGACCTAATTTCGGCCTGCTGTGAAGCAGCGAGACCTTCGAGTTCGATACCGAACTCGTTAATAAGGGTGGGCTCCTTTCTCAATACTCTATTAAGGAGATCTAATAGTTTGGAGTTTTCACTCCTGAGGGATATGAGGTCGTTACGGAGTGACTGAATGTCACTCTGTAAGGCCTCCATATTGACTACTTAATGAATTGGGACCTAATTTTTCCCTAATTATAATCCTAATAAACCTAATTCCCCGGGCGGACTACCGGGGATGTGTAAACCCTCCCTGTCGGGTATAGACAGGGAGGTTGTGTGCCTAATGGTGAGCCCTAAGCTTGCTTTTGCCCGTTGCCTATCTTAATGTGCAACGGGGTCCTGACCAGTCTAGTGCGCCGGGTGTAGACACACCCGACCGACACTAGGTGTGTAGCTGTGAAAGGAAAACTGTCACCAATGCCGACTAGGAGACCCCCCAAGGCCGAACACTGGGACCCGGCCAATTGACTGCCTAACCCTGAAGGGGCTCGGCGGGTGTGATTGGGTCAACACCCCCTCGGTTTCGTTGGCACCGTATGGTTTCCACCGAGGACCACGAAACTGTGGTTTTTCCCTGAAGGGGCAAAATGACTTGAAGAGTCAGTTGACGATACTCCGATAAAGAAACAGATAATTAATCGTATCTTGAAAAAGACTCCGATTAATTGGTCGACGATAGTCGATTAATAATAATCGACTATGAAGAGCGTCGCAGTACGCGACGAAACGATGACTCAGCAACAGGATCGCTTGAGTCACTATCAGGAACCACAATCAGCAGCGCAGCACGTCCGTCCGCGTCCGATGCCAGGCGCAGAGTGACTGACTCATCGTGTGTCGGCTCTCTGCTTTTATACCGCCAATATTCAAGAACATTCCAGCTATGTGTAGAACGGTTCCAGAAAAACATCAACAAATAAACATTACCAGGAAATACAAAAGTAGTAGGTATAAAAAATAATAACCTACTTGTACCGAATAAAGAAATAGATACTTTATGCCCTCGGCGTACGGTCGAAATTATAATGACGAGTTCTAATATTGTTTATAAGTAGTTACCTACTTAACTTCAAACTAATAATAATGGAATGCTTCTCGAAGTTTTTAGCGCAAACACACTGTAATCCGTGCTTTCTCGAAAGATCTCGTACGTACGACGTAACACTGCCCCCTCCTTAGACATGCTCGTCCCGAGCATCATTAGCCCCGTAGTATCGGGCCAATCGGTCTACATGAACAATCTTAGGCGCACCTCGTAGACCCTTCTGTATTCGGTAGGTGACATCGTTGATCCTCGTCACGACTCGGTATGGTCCATCCCAATTTGCTTGCAATTTCGGAGACTTCCCCTTGCTTCGCACTGGGTTATGTAACCACACCAGTGAACCCTCGTCGAAACCCCTACTGTTTGCCTTGCGGTTATAACGGGTCTTCATCTTCTCAGACATCTGTTGGCCGGATTGTCGGATATGCTCATAAACATCATTCAACTTGTTACGCAAATCATTTGCGTAATCTGTTACACTACGTGGAGCATCAGGGGGAGCTCCAGTGATTAAATCTGCAGGCAACCGTAATTCTCTTCCAAAGTTCGCGAAGGCTGGCGTCACAGTCGTACTTTCGTGGACTGCGCTGCGGTAGGACAGCAGAAACGGCTGTATGTGCTTGTCCCAATCCCTCTGCCTGCTTTCCACGACTTTTGCCAGATATCTCTCCAACGTTTGGTTGAACCGTTCCACCATTCCATCAGATTGTGGGTGGTAAGAGGTGGTTCTGGTTTTGTAGGTACCCATCAATCGACAAGTTTCCTGAAATACTTGCGATTCAAAATTCCTTCCTTGATCACTGTGTATTTCTAAGGGTACTCCAAAACGACAGAAAACTTCCTGAACTAATTTATCTGCGACGGTTGTAGCTTCTTGGTTAGGAATGGCGAAGACTTCTGGCCACTTTGTGAAGTAATCCATGACCACCAGGAAGTACTTGTTTCCGTTCTCACTTTCTGGAAATGGTCCCGCAACGTCTAGTGCTATCCGTTCCCAAGGGGCTCCAACGTTGTACACTTTTAATGCACCTCGGCTGCGTGTGTGGGGTCCTTTCACGGCCGCACAACTGGTACATTTGCGACACCAGTCCTCCACATCATCTCGACAGTGGATCCAGTAAAAGCGTTCTCGAATTTTTAGTAGGGTCCTTTTTACTCCCATATGTCCTCCTGAACATCCATCATGGTAGAGCCGTAGAACATCCGGTACCATAGCTTTAGGGACAACCATTTGTAGATGACAGCTGTCCCCTCGAGCGTTTTCCCATTTACGGCACAAGACTCCATCCTGGATCACCAAGCTGTTCCATTGCGCCCAATAACTCTTCGTGATGGAACTCATCGCAGCCACATCACTCCACTTAGGTTTAGGAGCACCAGCTTTGAGCCACTCGAAGATCGGTTTGATGTCCGAATCATTTTGCTGAGCCTGCTGTAGGGTTTCCTTCCATTCATCGGTGAGATCTGTTCTAAGCATCCTCACGGGTACTACTTCCTTAGTCTCTTGCCTGGCACAGTCCTTACCGTCTTCAGGACAAGGTCTTCTTGACAAGGCGTCTACGTTACCATGAGTTCTCCCAAGAAACCGACTTACTAGGTGAGAATTGACGACCGTGTGAGAAGCTCCAGTATCCAACGTCCGTTTGCATGGTGTTCCGTTGACTTCGCCTTTGATGGTCAGGCAGTTCCCATCATGTGCTTGCGAGATCAAGATTCTCGGGGCTCTTTCAATACCAGCCAGCACCCGCCCCCCAGTCCTGGCATTTACTCGTTTTCCCTGCTGTGGCTGGGCAGTCACTTCAGCCACCCTTCCCTGCTGATCTTCTCTCGGAGTGCTGCGCTTAGGACAGTTTGACCGAAGATGACCCCTTTCTCCGCAAGTGTAGCACCTAGGACTGTACCCTTGCGGCCGGTCGCGTACAGGTGTTGCTACAACCTCCCTGACGCGGTGCGTTCGGTGGTCCTGCCTCACTGCCTCTACTTCTAAGGCATGGGCCAAGGCGTCTTTCAGCGTCTCATGATGCCCAAGTCTCACAGCGGCTCTAACTTCTAGGTCGCGTATTCCATCAACGAACGCTTGTACCAGATTCCCATCGATAAGTGCAGGGGCAGACTGGTATGCTTTCCGAACCAGCTTTTCATCTTCGAGGGCCCACTGCTGTAGGTTCTCGGCACTACGTTGAACACGATCCTTCAGCTTAGCACGAAATACGTGCTCCAGGTGCGCGTCGCCGTATCTGGACTCTAACGCCTCCAGCAGCTGCTCGTAGGTTACATTCTTGCCGAGCGCCTCAAGAATGTTTAGGGCCTGGTCTCGGAGGCCCAAAGTGAGCGCGGTCATGGCTTGCGGTTTTGTCCATCCATTTGCCTTCATAACGGCCTCAAATTGAATTTTATAAGCCGACCACGAAGATGTGCCATCGAATGGAGGCACCTTAAAGCCCCGCGCTGAAGGTGCAGCAACTACTGAAGCTACAGTCACGTCTCCAGTCTTCAGTTCCCCCAAAGCCTTCTTCACCCCAGCGATCTGAACTTCAGCTTCTGAGAGGCGATTCTCGTGCTGCTGTACCTGATCCTTCATCACCTTTAGGTCTTTGCCAAAAGTTGCATGAAGATCCTTTATGAGGAGCATCTGCTCGTCTTGGCGGCGGACCTGCTCCTCTTTGTCTCGCTGCAACTGCTCTTCCAACCGGCGAACCTGCTCCTCTTGGCAGCGGACTTGCTCCTCTTTGTCTCGCTGCAACTGCTCTTCCAACCGGCGAGCCTGCTCCTCTTGGCGGCGGACTTGCTCCTATTTATCCCGCTGCAACTGCTCTTCCAACCGGCGAGCCCGCTCCTCTTGACGGCGAGCCTGCTCCTCCTGACGGCGAGACTGCTCCTGCAGCAGCGCCATTAAAGCTGACAAGTCTGGCGCCGTTGATGCTGTAGAAACTACGGATGGGCCAGCGACTGGCACTGACGTAGGCTGGACACCACCCGGTGTCTGTGTTGGAGAATGTCCAAACCGCCTTTGGTCCATGTCCTGCTGTCGCTGACTCCTGGTACGGATACCGTCCGTGTCGTCCTTCGGTAGAATTGGCATAATTTATCCCTCACTTCTGACACCAAATTGTTACGAGCTGGGTATGGGATAAATTATTTACTACCAATCAGACAATTTAAATAACTTTATTGAACACAAAACACTTGAAACTTAATCACAAATACACTACTGATCACTATTCGCTTAGATATCGCACTTCTAGTTCACTTCGATTCGCTTCGTTGTATCGCCTAAATCAGACTGACTCATCGTGTGTCGGCTCTCTGCTTTTATACCGCCAATATTCAAGAACATTCCAGCTATGTGTAGAACGGTTCCAGAAAAACATCAACAAATAAACATTACCAGGAAATACAAAAGTAGTAGGTATAAAAAATAATAACCTACTTGTACCGAATAAAGAAATAGATACTTTATGCCCTCGGCGTACGGTCGAAATTATAATGACGAGTTCTAATATTGTTTATAAGTAGTTACCTACTTAACTTCAAACTAATAATAATGGAATGCTTCTCGAAGTTTTTAGCGCAAACACACTGTAATCCGTGCTTTCTCGAAAGATCTCGTACGTACGACGTAACAGTATAAACAGCTGGTCAACGAATTAAGAAATGCATCAAATGCACTTTATTGAGCTTTAATTCTATTAATTTCTAGTTAAATGAGGTAAAATGTACAAAACAAATGCAATGGGTTTCTTTAATAATCACCACGCTTGGCAAATACATTAATGATCTCAGTTTGCTTTTTTTTGTAGTTTTATTCAAGGTGACACTTCATTATAGTCACATTATGTATATTTATTATTTATATATTTTTCTTGCCCTTGTCACAAGCTGACGATTTACTTGCCAATGCCAAGTCATCATGACAAACCTCTACTCAAACCAATGATTGCAAGTAACGTGGAAATTGTAGAAGAATGTTGCAATGTTATGGTCCGAGATATTCACATCAATTTCCTTTGTGGATTCGACGCGGGAGAAGTTGCAATATGGAAGTTTTAGCGATTTGGATAGGATAAGCCAATAAAAAAACGAAGGACTCTAAATATCAAACATTAGAAAAAACATTGGAAAAATCGGTCAAGAGCGAGTCGGACTCGCGCACCGAGAGCTCCGTACCATTTTATTTTTTTATCGGCGGGGCCTATATTCGTAACATTTTTCGTTAAAAGTCGAAAACGATGGGGCCTAAAAAAAATGTTTGATAATGTGCAAATAGCGCACGAGGGTCTTAAAAATTCGAAGACACTGTGGCAAAAAAAAAATGAGATCAATAAGTCTAGTATACAAATTTATTTTTATACTAGACTTATTGATCTCATTCTTAAGTTTATTCTGATTAATTTAGGATAAATTCCTTCCTATGAAGAAAGAATCATTGCCACGCTACCGCTTATGTGTTGAACCATCTAATTTCATGGACATACTGTGATAAATTTTATCGGGCGTCCATAGAGCAAAACGTTTATGGTAGAAACTTATAGAAAATTCTATTTTATTGGAGTTTTATTGTACGTTCTATCTTTTATGGCCTTTTCTTTGGAAGACGTGGCGATCATTATAATTTATGATCGATATGATTTAATGTCTCTTAGAGTAGCTGCTTTTATTGTCTCACACTATCTCTTATTGAGAACTTTCTTTTTTGTTCTATAACAAGATTGGTTAATTTTAATTAAGTTAATACTTACATATTAAAGCTCTCTTCCTCTCTCCTACTTTACTGTTACCGACAGGGTCCACAATGATCATGTCTTTGTAGAGCCTACCACCTATAAGTTCACATTGTGAAATGCAAATAAATATTGTAGATACACCGGCAGGCATGGCATGGTCTTCACATATATTTAATGTATAAAAAATATTGTTAACATTTTAAAAGAATATCGGTGGAGTTTCTTTCCCATTCTTCTCCATACGAAAACTATCTTTTGGAAGGGGCGACTAGAATCAATTCTATTTTTGTAAATTTTGACGTTCAAAAGTGCCTTTTATGTGCCTAATTAAAATAAATGATTTGACTTTGACTTTGACTGGATACCCATTAAAGCCTCGTGCATACTGGCGCGAGGCGACTCTATCAAAACAATTTCTAAGAAAACTTCATGGTAGAACAATTACCGCTGTCGCGTCGCGCCAGACTGCACGAGGCTTTAAAGGATCCTTTCCAGAGACTAGTAGTTAGGTACAGGTTCTTAAATGTTATAAACCTATCTATGAAGCTACTAAATCATGGAAAATTTGGATTAAAAAAAAAACCATACTGGTCACGTTTTCAGCAATAAACATGAATGAATATATTAATGTCCTTATGCTAATATATCCTTTCAATGGAGTACCTATGCAATTACGTTATGTAACTTAACACTTTGAGCTTAAGTTGGCATAACATTATTATCGCCGTTTTTCGCAATTTAGCACTTAGGAGTTATGTGAGCAAATACGGTGTATTTGAAGCTGGAGTGATATTTATTTCTGTGTATCGTACTTCGCATTATCGCACTTTGTACTCAATTAAAAATGTAGGTTTCTCTTCTTACTAATGTAACAAGTTGTCTAGAGGTAAAACGTGATTTAATTCAAAAACAGATAGGTGCGCTAATATTAAATTGTTTTACATTGAAACCATAACATCCACCGTTTGTTGTAATGCTGCATTCGGTTTCAAAACAAACAATTCGAAGATAGTATTGAGGATATAACGTGTAAAGATATGCTGATTTAACTCTGTTAAAAAATTCATCAGATTATCTTTAAGCTATTGAATATCCTCTACTGAAAATGGGATTCTTCATTTAAGCCTCAAAGGCATCGCTCATACAGCAGACAGATAAATGATTTAGTGTTAGATAAATGACTAGTGTAGACTAATAAAGACGTAAATAATTTCCTGATTAAAAAGGAAAGCTTCGATGATACTGAAAACCTTATCAGTAATCTCACCTAGTGGATAGACTCGGAGTACACAGCTACATCCACAAACCTTCATCCACACACCTACATCTACACACCCATCACACATATCACCATACACATCCTACCCATTCTATTCTAAAACAGGATTTTTTTTAGAATTATTAATAATTTTCATTAAGTTTTTGACTATTTTTCATATAATTTATATAAAAAAATATGTTGCATAAATTAAAAAAAAATTACAAAATTTTTCATTAATCAAATTACCATATTAATTTAGGTTAATCAGCCAAGGAATTATCGAATATGAGATAACAGTGCATTAATTACAATAATTTATTAGTGTAAATAATTATACAATACAAACCGGTCTAGTTACGTTCGTTCACGGTTGATTGGTACAATGACAGAACTGGTTCCATTCCTCGGTTTATCTAACATTCTGACCGTATCCAGGAAGTAATGGGATACCAGTGAAAGTTGCTTCGTTACATGAATATAATTTAAATAAATTTATTTTGTTAGAATAAAGTTCTTTAACTTCTTGTAAAATTGCCTTTGCTAAGTTGCTTCCTGCTTCGTCAGTGATCAATTTTGCGGTCAGGTTTGTGTTTAGTATTGATGCTAACTAATGTAATTCACATAATAATATAAACTGCAATAAATATCGAAAAACGAAATTCTTTTTTCACAAAATACAATTGTGTTTTAGCAAACATTGAGTTACTTGTCAGCACCATCTATTATCTTGTTGCGAAAACGTGTTTCTCTTCAGTGCCGGTAGATGGCAACACCAGACATTTTCATTTATAAATTAAATCATAAAGCATTTATTTAATCAGAAAAAAAAAATAACCTTTGGCTATCTATTTTTACAGATTCATTCGTGAATAGCCAAGAATGGACGTCGTCACGAGGTGTAACAGAACTTCGGGTTGGAGTTTTGGGTTCACCGGACAGTGGGAAATCGGCTTTAGTCCATCGGTACTTAACTGGGGCGTATATGCAAGAAGAAAGTCCTGAAGGTGGGTAAAGACTCTTTCAAACAGGCGCGACACGCGACGCGACACAAAGACACCGCTTGTCGCGCGACGAGCGTTGTCTTTGTGTCGCGTCGCGTGTCGCGCCTGTTTGAAAGAGCCTTAATACTATTTTATTTATTTATTAATATAACGCAATCATTCAAGTTTACAAAAATACTTAAAAGTTATATAAACAAAGAAAATTATTATATTCATAACACCAACATCTAGCGTTAAGTAGCAGAACTACGTAGACTTAAGCTGAATGTAAAATTCGTTTTATCCAACCTAGATGGCAGCACTAACCAGTATCACTCTTCAATTTCTTTATTATGCCGCTAGATGGCACTTCCAGTATGAACATAACATTGGAAAGTTCAACGAACTACCGAGGGCGTTATTGCACTGATTACACTCTCCTCGAGGGCTTGATTACTGGCGTAGGACTACAAGTGCAATTTATTTACCTTCACCCACATATTCGAAATTCGATCATTATCACAGAGACAGATAATGATAGAAATTTACTTAGTCCTGGATATTGTGTATCTTATTTCGTAATTGCTGTTTTATTAGTTCTCTGGAGGTGGACATTGAACAATGGGTTCTATTAGAAACGGGATGCTGAGTAGGTGACGAAATCCTTTTCACCATTTTTTGTGGGTATTGCTTGACAGTTGATGAAATGGGTCCGTATTTTAGCAGATGCTCTTTAATAATTCTAGTTGAATGCTTCCAGTTTTTCTTTATTGCCATTATTTGTCTCAAAGTATAAATCAGCTGTTTAAAAGATCACTCAGTTGCCAAATTACATAGTTTTCATTTTTATCTCACGAAGTCACCTTGATAGTAGAATTTACACGGAAATTGCTACGTCGCAAAGGAAAAAAAAAATGTCATAGCTTGTTATTTGAAACTAACTAATCAAGTTTTTCATTGTATTTCAGGTGGTCGCTTCAAAAAGGAAGTGATAATCGACGGCCATAGCTACCTTCTACTAATACGGGATGAAGGGGGCTCGCCAGAAATGCAGGTCAGTGTTCTTCTCACAACTTACAATGTAATTATTATATGTGTCTTTGACTAGCAAAATAATGTTACAAACCTTGGTAAGACGTTTTATCAATTTTCAATTATTTCGGTTAAAAAAAATGCCAACACATGATATTAATCTAATTGTAGGCACTGCGTACCGCTCGACAATTATTATTCGAGCAAGAAAAAAAAAACCAGATGTAACTGAAATTAAAATTCGTCTTATTGGTTTTTTTACTGACGTCAATGATGTTGCAAAATTACAATAGCTACCACGGCTGTTACCAAAGATATCATTGAGTAATGTATGTAGGTGCCTATAAACCTATACTTTACAAAAACTAGCCACAAAGTAGGCAACTCGTTCATGGGTCAATGTACACGCTTTTACAACAAACTTCCCATTAACATTCGAAACTTACCCATTAATAGATTTAAAATCTGTATTAAAACCAAACTTTGTAAAAAAGGGTATTATAAAATTTCATATTATTTAGAAGATAAAAAAGCATGGGATTGGGCTGATCGCTCTGCTAAGCCTTGTGATAAAACTTAACATTTTAATTATTTTGTAAAAATCATCAAAATATACCAGTTTTATATACACATTGACATTGTTGAAAATTATATTCAAAATGACATGATTACTTTGTAAAGTATTATATTATTTTAATTAATTATTGTGAATGTGAGGACTATGTAGATAGATATCATTATTATTTTCATTTTTCTGTTAGTTTTAATTATGGTCTGGCAGTTTGAGTAGTTTATGCGGCCTACCCAAATGTCCTCTCTTTGGTATTGTTCGTCGAGTTGAGCTCCTTAAGTTCTGAGTTGAGCTCCACGATTACTGACAAATGCTTGCACTGACTGGACAGGTCCACTCAAATCTGTGTGGTTCTTTCCTCAAAAGACCATTTCAGACACTAATGGTCCTCATATGGCTTGACCAAGATTATGTCTGGACTTTAAAAGAGACTGTGACATCTGAGTTTGTTCCGGCCTTTCTTCTCAGAGTAGTCAGATAGGAAACGCCAAACTCAATTAGCTTATTTTTATTTCTTATTTATTTTAATATGACGTGTAAAAGTGATTCCGATATCCTATTTACAGAATAAAAAATTTCATTTCATTTCTAGCTAAATAATAATATCTTGGGGCTCTACAACAATTATAAAACGATAATGAAATCCGAATGAGAGTAAACCTAGTCAAATCGAAATACTTGAACAAAATGTTCACAGAAGTACATGTAATTCTGAGTAATCAATAACAATGAACTGAACAGGAGGTACCTACTGATAACGTTAATCTGAACGTAAGCGAATCGTAATTACCCGTAACCAATTATATGTATCGAATAGTACTTTATTGTTACTTTTACAAGCAGGCATTGACCTTTTTATGTACCAATCAATACAAACGAACCTACCTAGATACTGAAGTATAGAATAGTAATTTTAATGTCACTGTTTTGGTTAACCTAAAAAAATTGCAACCTTGACGAACCTGAGAAATCCAAACAAACCTACAAAACGAAACTTGAAAACTTAAAAAACTGGCCTTGTGCGAGTCGTTCCATACCACCGTACAATATTTAGCAAAAAATGCCGAAAAAATCACGATTCTTGTATGAAAATGTCAACTGTCATACCTCCACTACGGTTCATGAGATACAGCCTGCTGACAGACAGGCGGACAGCGGAGTCTTAGAAATAGAGTTCCGTTTGGCACCCTTTTGGTACGGAACTTTAAAGATAGAAACGGTAACTACATAAACCTTATTTATTTATTTATTTAGTGGGCTCACCAACAAGTCGATCAATCTGTCTAGCCCCCAACTACATATGTTAGGGTCGGCTTCCAGTCTCACCGGATGCAGCTGAATACCAGTATTTTACAGGGAGCGACTGCCTATCTGAGCTCCACCACCCTAACTGGGCAATACGGTATCCCTTGGTAAGAGCTGTTGCCAGACTTTCGGACTTCTTACTACCCGTAACGACTGTCAAAAATTCACGAATGACAGCCAGGAGCAAAGGCTTTCCAAGGTACGGAGGAATCTCGGTATGCATAAATGGCCACACATCCACGGACCAACCCCGGCAAGATCGACCCGTGCGGTTGTTTTTACTAATCCACGCAAACTTACCAACAAAGTATACATAAACACTTATAATTAGTAGATACAAAAATACCTTGCCTCAACTATCGTCTAGTCTCACTTTTTTACAGGTAAACACCATAGCATAGGTATTATGCTATATATGCTGCGATCTTTACATAAAAGGAGTGTATAGAACATAAGTAGGTACCTCCCATCGTCCTCTGTTCATAAAACAATCCAATTTCAATATTTGCGTCTAACAAACATCTAAGTACGTAAACAACTTTGTGTACCGTTCATATCATTTGACTGAAAAACAATGACTTCCGACAAGCTTCGACAGAAATCAATAAAATTTCAATGAAATATTCAAGACAATGGAGGTCGCGTGAACTCGCGTGTGAGGAACGATTGACGATGTGGCATCTAGGTACTCATCTATGTTGTACAGGAGTCGGCAGTCGAGCTATTGAGCATGTATTTCGAAACAGATAGTGACCTACTCTTGTTGATGTGGCTCCTATGTGATGCGGTATGAGAAATGGACCCGGGAAAATTTGTGCAGTTTGACGAGAAATAATTGGTGACGCTCTAGTTTTGATTGGACGCTCTAATTTTATACCTGATCCTTTGATGATAAAGCAACATGTAATAAATACCAATACTTACTTTCGTTGGAGCGCACATTTATTTCTGAAGTACTAAAGGGCATTGTTTTATTTTCACACCGCAAAACAGACAGTTTCTGTATACTTTACTATCTCAAAGGTCCTATGCTCTTCTTTTTCATGTGCCTTCTTAGCAGACAGACCTTTAGTTTTGGGAATGAACTCAATTTCCGTGCTAAAGAACGCCTAAACTTCAAAGTGCATCCCACATTCCCGTGCCGAACGCAACAACGTAGCCGCACCGCCTCTGCCTCCAGGATGCTCCTATCGATTTGCGCTATAAAACGAGGGTACTGTTTAATAGACGTCACATTTTATTTTCTATACAGTACGTTCCTATTTACTATATATACAACAAAATCGTGAGCTTTTACGAGCCTGTCGTATCGAATTTACAAGCCGCTTAGCGGGTTTACGATATTTACGAAAACATTGAGTTTTTACTACGAGTCGCGTAGTTGGAGTTTCTTTAGGTGTAGCTTGTATTTTTTTCGTTGTAGAATGTTTTGACTGTAAATAGGTAAGGGGATATGGATTTACCCACACGGTAGAGATGGTTATAAAATTCCTTATTAGAGTAATGTCCTATAAAGTTTCATGGAGGAGTCCTTCCTTTAGATACAGTCCGACCGTGGAAAGAACGCGTTCCTGACACCTATCAGTTGGACAGTTTCTAGTAGTAATAAGGATCAAATTCGCAAAACACATATTCGTTATGATGAGGCCGCATCTGCGTCTATCGTCGTGAAGCTTCGCATAGTGATACGATACACGCAGATGTGACCAACCATTATCGGTTATCGTCGTGATAGTTCGGGCTATGGGATAGTGCGGTACAGAATAAGCGTGACGCGTGGTAGCGTTGGGCCTTTGGGCCTTAAGTTGTTTATCATCTTACGAACCGAAAAGACCTCCTATAAAGTTGTTACCGTAAAAGGGTTATCTACGCCAGTAATAGAAAACTCCTAGGATCCTATTTTCAGCCGGTACCCTAACGAAGTTACTTACTGAAAAGAGCATCTAAATCTAGAGACAACCATGGGTTTGCAATATTTTATATTTGGATTTTCAGCCACGTTTGATGCTGGAGTTACTGTTTGTTATTAGATCAACTTGTTTCTTCTTGAATAAAAAATTATCAGTCATATACAAAGCTTTAATACCTATTCGACCTAATCGTATGGGACGACCATAGACTGTTATTTATACTTCTATGAGTTTGATGGTCTGTACCACACACCCTTAATTTTAACCACACCTTTCTGATACATGCTGTATATTAGTGTATAGATAATAACGAAAAAATGTATACTACCTCTCTCTTCAATACTATTATTACAAACAGGTAAAATTTGTTTGTTTGTAAGTTTGTATGTAGGGGATAATCTCTGGAAATAACAATCGGATTCGAAAAATTATTTTTGCATAGGATAGCCCAATTCTTTAGGAAGGTTATAGGCTCGCGGAAGAAGTCGCGAGCAGAAGCTAGTCTAAAAATAAAGAATCAGCAATAATACCTGTCTTAGGTACATTAGACATTTAGCCATAGCAAGATCTAAATCTAGATCTGACCATTACAGAACAAGTACTCGTCTCGCTATCTAAACAAGGCAATCTATTCAGGCAGCTAGTGTTATCGATTTAATTGAGTCGAGTGGCGACGACGGTTCATTCGATTCGCTATCGATTGTGATTAGTTCGCTGTGTTGTTTTGTAATTGTTTCATGAAGGCAACAGTGGGGTAGTTTATTTAATGGTTAGATTAATTCATCATTCATCATAATTATCATTTCAGTCCGGAATCACCTACTGCTGGGTATAGGACTCCACCTTTTCTTGCCATACTTCCCGTATCCGTACGTTCCTCATCCAGGTTTAATAAATGAATGATATAACTTAATAAGAACACACACAAATATCGGGAGGAACGGTTTCCTCACGATGTTTTTGTGCCTGAGAAATATTTCCTTGACGGCCAAGTCATAGGCCCATGGGCGGTATAAAAACTCTGACACCAGCACGAGAAGCATGACCACCGTAGAAACGGGCATAGATAATACACTTAGAGCGTTATCACTCTGACGATTTGCTAGCATATTTCTAGCGAAACGATTTGTGGATGTGCTCTCCGCGGGTGCGAAGCAAGCTAGCCGCGACTACGCGACGTGTTCGCCGCGTTTTCGCAATATTCTACACTCGCTTGTCTCGCTCTCACGTGGCGTGCTCGCTACGCACACGCCGCAACCGCGTTGAACAATCGCGTCGCTGATAATTCGCTCGCAAATTGCCAGTGTGATAAGCCCTTAGAAATGGGTTTTGTCGACGGGAAAAAAATGACAGATAAATAATCACAATCTGTCATTTTGTCTGTCAATCTGTAGTCTGTTAGTCCCTAACTATACGAAAAAGAAAGAAAAACTGCTAAGCTATTGTCTTTTTCTTTGATGTCGATAGGATAACTGAAAATTATCGGTTCATTAAGCTACTAAAACTATAATAAAGTGTATTACTTAGCTAAGTTTTAATGTATCTTTTCGTTATATTCTGTGTGTTAGTGGTTTCCTATCAGTCTATTAAGGACAATTAATTGGCTTAGTATCCAACCCTCCAAAGCCCGAGGTTGTAATGGCGTCTACAACATAATTTTTAGGGTTTCGTACCCGAATGGTGCCAAACGGAACCCTACCTAATAAATAAGCCTCCGCTGTTCGTCTATCCGTCTGTCTGTCAGCGGGCTGTATCTCATGAACCGAAATAGGTAGACATTTGAAATTTTCACAGATTGTGTATTCCTATTGCCGCTATAATAACAAATTTCAATAAAGATAATAATTGAAGGGACCCCATACAAAAAACGTTTTTTTTTTTTCGACGTTTTTTGGTCGATCTCATTACGGTACGGAATAATGGAACCCTTCGTAGCCGGTTTTTACCACTTTGACCACACCTTCCCAACCGCTACACTTACCTCGTACCACACCCTCCTCAAAACCTTAAAATACATCTAAACGAAACCGGCTAAAGACCTTCGAATCCTAAGACTCAACCCTCGATCACTTAGATTTACGAGGACGCACTGACGCGTTATCTAACCCTTCCGCTGCCGTCGCAGTGACGTCAACGCATTAGGTCGGATTGACCCGCAAGCCCGCAACCCGATTGTCCCGATATAAAGTTATCTAAATATAGTCGCACGCGTCCCCTGTGTTGTGACTTGTGACCAATTATGATAAAGTCTTAGGACATAGACGAACCTTTATATTTACTTTAGAATTTTTCGATGGATTGAGCAACTATGTTTGTTTGACAAATAAAGAAGCAATGTGAGGAGAAAATGAGATGTCAGTCAGTTGGTAGCCGGGTAACCCGTTTTTTTTCTTTTTGTTTCCAATTCGGGGTTGACTCGAAAAATGTTCCTTCGAGAAAGAGGTGGTCTGTTAGAAACGTATTCTGAACGGTATTTGATTAGTGGTTGCAGTTTCACGACCACAAATCTTCATCATCATTGGTAGCCTTAGCAGTGATAGACTAGTGGTGTGACCGTCGAACTGCCAAGTCATCGGTCTCCAGTTCGAACCCAAGGCACACACCTCTGACTTTTCGGATTCATGTGCGTATTAAATAATTATCACTTGCTTCAAAAACGGTGAAGAAAAACATCGTGACGAATTCGGCATAGCCGGGATGCCTGAGAGATATTTCTCGACGGCATGCGAAGCCGAGTCAGAGGCCTCTGGCGGCATAAAACTCTGACACCAGGTTAGTCACCAACCACACGAAAAAGAAGAAAGAAGATTAGCAGTCTTGTTCCACCCACTGCTAAGTATAGGCCATCTCCCTTTTGTACCATGCTTTCCTGGTCTGTGCGAGTATCGTCCAGGTCTTCCAAGCCAAAATATTTGTGGTTAATAAAAAAATCACGCAGGAGCCCCATTTTCGGGAGCCCTATAAGTTGAGCAACTTCATTTTTAGGACATTTTTAGCAATCAAACACTGATAGATAAACGAAATTGAACGTCGGTCACCGCCGGCTCTGTCTCGCATGGGGTCGCAGCATTATGCTGAGTGAAGGCCGTTTTGCGTGGATGTGACGCATATTTTCCCCCAAATTGTTATTTTCATGTTTTGTTCTCTCTTTGCATCATTTTTACCGCAAATAAACGTATTTTATTTCTTTATTTTTCTTAAATTCTTAAAAAAGCTTCGCGACACGATACAGGGTCCCCCTACTCCGGTACACGCCATATATCGGCACCTCGCCACAGCAATTTGATACAAATTGGTCCAGTATATATGGACGTGGACAAAATAAAAATAAAAACTTTCTGATGAAAATCCCTGAAATACGGAATCCAATCATCGATCGGTTTTAGCTGAAACTGAAACATGCTGGTGTAAATTGAAGGTTTTGTTTTTATTCTATCTTGAGTTTTTTATCTGTCTGAATTCGGAGGCCATGTTGAATTGTTTTAACTTTTCGAGTTATTATGATGAAAAGTAAATACATGAGTAGAGAGGTAAGTAGGTAGTACTTGCTTACTTTTCATCATAAAGCCATCTGCCCTCAGGCTAATAAAGAAAAGCCTCGCAAACAAAACATTGCCAGTTCTGTTAAGTAATTTGAATATTAGGATTCACGAGGCCTTGCCAACTAACAACAAGAAGGTTATACAATATAGACTTATACAAGATTATTATCCTAGGTCTTACATTACTGTGCCCTTGATATTCCTTTTTCAAACCCATTTTCAATTATCCCCAGTCCACGTTCCTATAACATTCAATCTGCCTAGCCTTTTCAAAACTGTGTTGGCTTCTAGTCTAACCGAATGCAGCTGAACACAGTATCACATGGAGCGGCTGCCTATCTGACCTCCACAACCCAGTTACTGGGTAACACAATACCCCTGGTAAGACCGGTTGTTAGACTTTAAGGCTTCTGACTAACCGTAACGACTGTCAAAGATTTGCGAATGACAGCCGGGTCCTTGCCGAGGCACGGAGGGGTCTCGATATGTAATTGATGGTCACCCATCCACGAAACGACCGCGGCAAGCGTAGCTTAACCTTCAATCGACCCGTGCGGCTGTTATCATTTAGCCACAACCCTCTACGTACACCACATTCAACAAAATCATACCTTTCCCATTCCATAATGCACTACACACTAAGCTGAGCCGATTCCGTGCCCATTCCGCGTCTTTTAAATAGTTTGAAATTGAAAAAGCCTCGCATTGTTCGTTCTCTGCCGCTTGCCCGCTTGCCCCGCTTTGCCGCTTGCCCCATTTCAACTCGGAACTCGGAAGCAACCGCTCGAGCAAATTCCGCTAAGAGTTTTTAATTGCTCTACTTGTAATGAGATTATCTGTGTGTCACGTGGAGTGAAGATTAAGTTCGAATCTTAAAGCTGCAACTTTTTATTTATGAGAACCTTAGGCTGTAATTTACATTTGTATTCATTATGTAAGTAGCGAGTTATGTCCGTAGTTCCTTACCATCGTTTGGATAGAAAATTGAGCATGTATCAGAGAGGTTTGATCATTTTTACATTTTACGTTATCACGAAGAAAAGCTGACACTTTTGGACAGACGGTAGGTTGGACATAACTAATGCTAATGCATATTAATCAGTTTTTACGGTCTAGGGTGGGGCAGTAAGATAGTTACAGCTTGAAACTGCTCAGTTACCAGATCAAGTTTACAGCATGTATCAGAAAGGAGTGGTCAATGTTAAGGGTGAATAATAATCAGCTTTCTCATACAAAACTTCAATACTTGTTCGACCCAAATGTATAGGACGAATTATAAATTTTTTGCGATTATGATGTTGGTCCCATGGAGAAAATTGTTCAGTTTTGTGGTCTGCACCACACCCTTATATTTGACCACACCCTTATATTTGACCACACCTTTCTGATACACGCTCTAGAATACTCTTAGAAATAAAGAATTTACAGAAAGATAATTTTTTGGCGAGCTTTACCAAATTGGCACTCTTGCGCAGCACACTTTCAATCACAATCTGAGAGTTTTGAAGGAATCTAATCCATTGCTTCATAGGTTTGACAAATTCGTCTGGTCAACAACGTAAATAACGCATTGGACGTGGATGAACTGTCAAAATGAAACCCATTGCGATCAATTGTCAATTTATGTGTTAAGTACGCAATTACCCCGCTGTTACTGAAGCTAATAACAGACTGATCGATAATCCATTTAGCCCATTAGCACATTGCATGTTTTTTCGACTACTTATCACAAAAAATGTCATGGCTATCGATAAAAATATGGATATCAGCTGATAGTGAAAGGGGTATTACACAACTAAGTAGGTACATAGCTCACGTTTGAGATCAATAAGCCTAGTTTCCCAGAACCCTTCAAGTCCTTGACTAAAACTAACAAAGTAATTAATCAAATTCGTATTTACTTTGTGCCTTAACAAAGCTCAGCAAGTTGCGAGCTTCGACCATTATAACCAGTTTATCTTGGTAGACGTCAAAAGAGAGAACTAAAATTCAAATGTACTGGATTTGACGTATCCTTGGCATTTTCCTTTGCTAGCAGCACCACCCTGAAATACCAAGTTAAATTGGTAACCATTTACATCTCCACCAGCTTCCAACAGATTGAACCACCCAAGCACTTGAAATCAAGGCTTTGTCTGTACTGTATTATGACGTCACATATCCTGAGAAACGCAGATAGTCAAGCGTATCTTGTCCGCTATTGTCCTTCGAGTAATTGATGTGACCTAGTTGCATTGAGTGCCGTTGCATCAGATACCCTTAAACAAAGTGTGGGTCGGAAAATGGCAGCTGAAAATAGAAAGTAATAACATCATGTAACCACAAATTCAAGCTAAGTAGCACTTTAGTAGTCTAGCACTAAGAACTTTAATAGCGAAATGTCACGCGTGTTCCAGCAACTGTTGTTCTAATTTTAAATCTTAGAGTCCCTTGTTACACATTTAACAGTTTGGAAATATGGCCAGTGCCATTTTTATCATAATATTTTCCAAGTAGGTACAAAGTCTGCTTTGAGAAAAAGGTTTTTTTTATATCCTGCTTGTATAATACAAAGTTTGAAAAGAAGTAGTTAAGTATGTCTTAAAATTGTGTTTTTAATCTACCCTAATAGGAACTAAACCCTTGGTGACATTCATCATCCTGGAGCCTTCATCCTAACTCATTTAGGGATTCAGGCAACATTTCTTCTTTCACACAATCCATCCATCTTTTTTTTGGCCCTCCATTAATCTTTTATTTAGCCATAAATTTTCTGTGGTCTTTCGTAAGGAAATCCTATAACTATCCTAAAATCATTCTCGAAACTTTCCTCACTTGCGTAAGCCAGGGTGCTTTAGTATAATTACACCTCTATTATGAATCTACCACGTAAGGCTGACGTGCGACGTAAGGAGTCCTTACATAAGTTCCGCTCTTATGTCGTCACACAATGCACGTCATGCGAGTTCTAGCGGGCTCGCCCTACTTGCACTCTCATTGCATCAACTTGAGCATAAAGGATCGTCGTCCTAGAAAATTGGATCGCAGGCTTTTAAAACGTAAACTGAGAATGTGTCTGTACACATTTCTCAGTAAACACACGAAAACGAAGTAATAGAGCGGACGGGCGATGCGATGGGACGCGAACTTATGTAAAATTTATAAATCATCAACCTGCTCTTATACATAACAGAATACATAACTGTAACCCTTCAGCACATTACACTAATCTCAATTCATTACTGTATCCTTCACCATTATTTATAAACCAGGGTCTATGAAGCATAGATTAGCTTCTTGATTAATTCATAAAGGTTAGAAAACTTCGCCGAGTTAGCTTAATGAATAACTTATTACTAGGTGTGCTGGTTATATTGAAGTTAGGATTGCGTCAGCTTTAGTAAATACTCGGTTGATTCCAGGAATTGGGAGAATTTGAAGGTTGCTTTTCTAGCCTCCACAAATGGTAGGTACTATCAAAGAAAGGTAAAGGAAACCTATATCTGTACCTGTAAGGACTTGTTTACAGTGCTCGGCCGCTATAGTATAGCTTACTTAAGAAAAAAAGTGGATTTTGTTTTCAAAGTGGTTAGATATACGTAACTGCGATGGTACACACGGCCGAGGTCAGCTTAAACTGGAAATGTGTAGCTTGATGTGTAGCCGTGTGTACCCATGGCAAGTCACCGAGTGATTCTACGCCCATCAAGCCCTGTACATTCCCGCTTTCAATATGCTCATGGGCGAATCACCACTACCTACGGAATTCTCAATTCTGTTATAACTTGATACAGCCAACACGGGATAAGCAAACCATTTTTTTTTTCTGATGACGTAGATACTCAAACCAAATAAAAAACCAAAACAAAGCGCTGTCAATAGTGACGTGAAGCCGGTTTCGTAAATATGTGTGCACTTAGTGAGGTGTAGTTTGATTGTAGTGTCTCTGTAAATGGTTGTAAATATGTGTGTGTGAGCGTGTATGCTCAGAGCGGAGGTGTAGTTTTGGCATGCTTCACTGTATTGTTCGCAGCACTATGTCTTGGTTTTTTATTTAGTCTGAGCGTAGATATTAGATTTTCGCAATTTTTTACTTTAAATGTGTAACATCAACCTGACTTATGGACTATCCACTTACTATAACAACAAAGGAACGTCGAAATGTTTCTATCAAATACTAGTTGTTTCCCGCGGCTTCGCTCGCGTAGACACTAATTCTTTTTGTAAAATAAAAGTAGCCTAAGTTACTTATAACATCGTTATTACATCGGCTATCTACCAGTGAAAGTCCCGACAAAATCGGTCCAGGCGTTTCGGAGATTAGCTGAAACAAACAGACAGACAAAATGTATAAAGGCTCCTACAAACAGGCGCGACACGCGACGCGACACAAAGACACCGCTCGTCGCGCGACGCGGCGTACCTTTGTGTCGCGTCGCGAATCGCGCCTGTTTGTAGGAGCCTTAAGGTACTTCAATTTTATTAATTGTAGTATGTAGGTAGGTATGTATAGATTCAATTAGGTAGTTCGTAAGCCCCAGTCCTCCGTTAGTAAGGAGGACCAGCTATTTCTAATTCGAGCTCGATCTTTGTTCTTTTACTTTCGATATGTGTAAAGATAGCTTTAACAAAGAAACGACGCGATTTTTCGACCTTTGTCAACATAATTACAGTACGAATATCTCAAGAATATTGAATGTATTTTCATCCTAATCATATCAATGTTTATTCGGTAAAAAGAAAAACATGGTAGGAAGGTATCAGATGTCTCTGTAATATTTACTTTCGACTAACATGAATCCAGGGATGTTTTGTCTGACGTGGGTTCGTCGCCCGAGGCAAGGGAGACCTCAAACGAATGTTTTCAGAGAACAAATTAATTAGGTACGAGCTTGAATAAACTCGGTGAGACCTGAAACTAATTTGAGAAAATTTTCGGCAAAAATAATAATATCACAATGAAATAATTAGGTAAATGGTTATTAAGTTATAACGGCTGGGACATCGACGCGAAAACTGTTACCATGGATTCAGTACGTGATTCTGAACCCCTTGCGTTGAAATTAATCGTCGGTTATTTAATAAAAATCTGTTGTTCCAGACATTTTGACCGCGAAGGTATTGCACTTTTCTATGAAACAGCAGATTAAAAAAAATATCGACGTCATTGCGTTATTTACGTTATTTACGAACATGATATGAAGCAATACATACCTACATACATAATCAACCTATAATATTCCCATGTTGTGACACGGGCCTTCTCTCTGTGAGAGGGAGTGGGCCATAATCCAACACGCGGGCCCAGTGCGGGTTGGTGGATGTCACATTTCTTCAAATATTTAGGTTCTAGGATATGCCGTTTTCCTCAAGATGTTTTCCTTCATCTTTTTGAGAGCATTATGAAGCGTATTGAAGCAATGGCTTATCAATATCCTTCAAAATCATACAGATTGTGATTTATAGTGCAACGCAAGTGACGAGTGGGTTAGTGTAACGCAATAAGGGTACAGCTCTACAGCTCCTTTAGTTCCAATTTCCGTGCCTGAAGGAATCAAAAATAAGGAAGAGCATAGATGAGAACTATGAAAGACATGGACAAATGCTCATGGGACACTTTGAGACCCAAATGTAAGTAACCAAAAGTAATTAAATCTACGTTTTATTAAAGAAAAAAACGTGCTCTCATCAGTCTACTACATTCTATTTAAAACTCGAAAATCTTGACCATAAACAATCACGAGTCACTAAAAAATCATTAATTTTAATTATAAGTAAGTATAACCATCTAACAACAAGCACTTTACCTGTCTCATTTAGTGCACGCTCCGCGACAAAACAGTAGACAGGAAATTCTCGATCAAATTATTCCCCTCGCTAATTGACGGAAAGTACGATGGAAAAAGTTTAACCCTCTGGATTTTAACATGGATTGAAAAGCGCTTGCGCTTGGAAGCGCTGCATGCGGCACTTTCGATAGTTTTCTTCAATAGTTCGAACAATAATTTTGTATCCAGTATATCGAAACAAACTGTCCTTTCCTTACCATAGGAGAAAAGGTAAATCATAAGTGCATTACCTACCTACTAAGGGTGAAGTCATAACCTGAGAGTATTTGGTTTAATTGTTAATAGTTTTTCTTTACAAAAACTGTCAGACGTCAATTTTATAGGATAAAACATATCAAATTTTAGTAAGATCAGCTCTAAATTAGTACTATTATCTACGTATGCGATGCCAAGGGTAAGGTTAAAGGTATGTCTTTCTCTCTCATCTAGAAAGGCAGTAGAAAATACCACCTCCATTTTTTAACTAAACCCATGTCAATAAACTACACCGATAACACCGTACGATAATAACCCTTAGCGCTATAATTTTAAAGGTCCCATAATGTTAATGCTCAATGGTTTTACAACATTATTAGATCAAGATGGCCGACAGCGATGCACGACAGTTTGGCGCCCCGTCGACAAATTGTTGCCATTTAATAAAAACTTCTGAGATATCGAGTTTGTAAGTTTATCGATTTCGGGCTGTCAGATTTATGTTGCTAGTGTAGTAATGTTCGAATCGAAATCGAATTCATACTTTACCTTACCCTTTATACCCTTTCGTGCATTTTTTACCTTTTTGTGCCGAAGGAAATGAAAAACTCTTAAGGCCTTGGACCCTGGCTCCATGAGGACCTGGGTTTAATTCCCGGGTCGGGCAGTATTATTGGGTTTTCCATCTAGAATTTCTCAGTGGCAGACCGGAATGTGGATTTATGCCCGATTGATGGCAATAGACTTGCCCCTTATTACATGGGACTCAAACAGCTGGCGAAATGCGGGTGTATTTAAGGTACATCTCTGCCCAACCCTTCTGGGAATACAGGCGTGATGTTATATTATGAGTGATATGAAAAACAAACTTGGTACTTATATGTACACACATCAAAAGTGTCTAGGGATCAACATATATTTTTGCAATAACTTTTCTCCTGATTGATATTAATTAAAATTTTCTTTAAGGATTCATCAAATAAAGTGTTTTCGTTTGTCACAGTAACGATAAACCAAGTCACCTTTGCATTAATAAAGAAATTTGCCATTTTCCTAATAAAGGGATTTTTGACATTTGAACCACTAACATTAAAGTTCGAAAAAAAGACTGAAATAACAGTTTTCTTTAAAATTTTATTGGGTAACTTAAACAATTAATAATCCGTGTTTCTACCGCGAACACTAACAACACAAGAACATCGGTTTGGCATACTCAAAATGAGTTCATCCAAATCACGCTGTGGAATGGCCGCCCATGTTCGTTGCAACAACAAAAAAAGGTCTTCTTGCGACTGGATACCCTCCATATTCGGCATTATGCATTCTCAATCGGGTTCAAGTCTGGCGACTGAGCAGGCCAGAGCAGGACATTGATGTTAGCTGCGGCGAGAGTCTGTCTTACAACTCTTGCGGTGTGCGGTCGTGCATTATCATGCATTAACTGAAATAAGGGACCGATTTGCACTTGTAGAGGAACGATGACGTCAGATACAATCGTCTCAGCATAAATTTGAGCGTTGAGGTTGCCTCTGATCCAAATCAACTCAGTTCTTCCGCCGATCCAAATACCCGCCCATACCATGATGGTTCCACCACTATAAGGATGGACTTCCTGGCAGGATTTTAATCGCTGTTGGCGTCCAGGGGTTCTCCAGTGTCGTATACGTCTTGTATCCGGTCTCATACCAAAACGAGACTCATCAGAAAAGCACACGAAACGCCATTGTTCTTCTGCCCAATTTCTGTGTTCAAGAGCCCATTGATATCGAATCCTACAATTGTGCATTGCTATAGGTGGTACCCGTAGCGGTCTTCGGGAATGAAGGTTCACTTCATGCAAGCGGTTTCTGACTGTTTGGTCGCTAATTAAGTTCCCTGAAGAGTGATGAAGCCTCACGGCTAACATCATGGCGGTTATTGTTGGAGCTCTTCGAGTTAAGATTTGAATGTATCGGTCTTGTCTCCGTGTGGTGCAGCGATACCGTCCTCCATGGCGCTCAGCCACGGTACCAGTGCTTCGGTAACGTGTCCAAAGTCGACTGATAACACTCTGACTTGTATTCAGAGCTAAAGCCACAGTACGTTGCCGGGAACCAGCTTCTATCATTCCCACGGCTCTGAGCATTTCTTCCCTGCTTAAATGACGTCGCCGCTCCATAATAACGTTGGTTTTAATCAGTAGTAGGGAAACAGTAGCACTAATAATGTCTTCAATGCGTTGTATGTTTTTATAGGGAAAATATTGACAGCTGATTTTCATCTTTTACTCGAATTTGATTAACAGTTCCTGTTTCAAATTATGAAATGCACCAAAAAGGATCCATATAAATTTATATAATCATAAATTTATTACAAAGCCACATCTCAATCTCAAGAAATCCGCATAAAAATGCTTGATCCCTAGACACTTTTGATGTGTGTAGTTTGTAGTTTAGCTACGATATTAGCTTCCCCGAACTGCTGGTCACTGAATTCTCATGAATTTTCATTAACACGCTTTGATAAAACTCAGCACTTATTGCCTTCGAAAGGAAGCAAGGCTCGGAACCGGTTAATACCAGTTTATTTAGGTTTTTGCTCCGAAACGTGACCGTTTTTTAAGAACTTCTTGAACTAAATTAACCGGTTTATTCGACGAGCGGCGTATCGGTAAACGCGTTGCAACTTGTGACTACTTGTGAGGATGCCGCGCTAAATAAAAACTAAACAAAAAACCGGTTAATATTGCTCTGAACCGTTTAATCAGAAAACACCTTTATATAAAGACTTCTCGAAAACCAGTTAAAAAACTGGTTTATTTGAACGAAACTGAATGTAAAGGTTTCTGCGTCAAGTACATAATAACGGTTTGAAAATTTAACCGGTATCGCACGGACGTTTAAATATCGCGGCGGGATTTTTTCGCACACTGGATTTTCAACGCTCGGCTTTCAACTCTTTGTGTTACAAAGAGTTGAAATCCAGTGCGCGATAAAATCCCGCTGCGATATTTTTACGTCCGTGCACGTACGTGGGTTAACGCTTTTACCGTGATGAGATGAAAGTTTTCAGGAACCCCTTCCAAATTGAAAATAATTTAACCTATTTTAAATATTCCTTAAAATGGGCAAGTTGTGAGGTTTAAAACTTTAAATAAAGACCACAAAGCATCAAAACATACTTAATAGTTATGTGTCCAATGTTTCAAAATTCTGAATCACATAGTGCTGCTGATGACAACACTTCCCCTAAACGGCTGTCCCTGTATGATAAATGACGTCCACAGACCTTATTGAATGAACATGAAGCGGATAAAGTATGCAATGAGATAGCGAATGTCGCTGCATATGAGGTCAAAGGGACGTAGGGGGGACCAAACAAAGAATAGGGGTATTGTGTTCCCTTTTTAGACGAGACTCGTGCGAAAGCGAGGGAACAATATGGGCAAAGCCACAAAACAAAATCAAACAGTGTGTTGGTCGTTTTGTCGTTCTTATAGGACTTTTTGTCTGCACTTGCCAAGGGGCGAGCTGTGTTGTTCTTTGGCTTGAGGTACACCCTATGTAGGTATAAGTAGGTACCAGTACATAGGTAGCAGCTTGTACTGTCTTAAATTATTCACTATGCCTTGATCAAAGTTCTTCTTCAATAAAGAAAAAGCAAAAATGCAGGTGCATTTTTGCTTTTATCAAACTTTTTTATAGACGCAAGGTAGCAGGAAAAAGTTTGATAGATGATTGGTGATGATTTGAATAAACCAAAATTTGCGGCAGTAATAATGTACAAAAGCCACATCAAAGAAAGGGCGGTGAACTAGTCGGCAAATGATACAAACAGCACAAATGATGCACGCTGAGTCAGCCTGAATAAAATAACGAAAAGCAACCTGTAATTGGAACTGAATGAAAGACCGAATGATTCGAGTCCTATATTATCTGTCATCAACTGACATTTGTCCATAGGGTTGAATTACGTAGGGTGAAAGTACTTGTAGTTGGAAGGGTGGGATCGCGTGTGGCGCCATGGTGGCGCCACTTTTGTATACAAAGCTGTAGGGTAGAGCGGGGTTTGGTAGCTCTAATTATAAACCTGTCAATCGTCATGTGGATAATACGTTTGATAGGCTGTTAGATACATTAAACAGGTGTAACTGCTGAAACTTTTTCTAGTGTAGATTAGCTGTAAAAGTTCTAAATTGAATTAGAGCATTAGGTGCATCAAATTTAGATTAATGAATTGCACAAATTACTAAGTTCGTGAAGGAAACTAAGTATAGCAGTTAATTCTTAATTAAGTCATAAAAATGTGATCGTCTATATAAAATTACTCCTTGTTAATAGCTAAGAATTATGTAGTTACTTGCATAATGGTTGCGCGAAAGTTAGAGCAAATAAAACTTCGTCTGTCGTTTCGTAAAACAAATATAAAAAGAACTTGAATAATAAATTACTTAGTCGTGTAGTTCTTTATTTGCTTAGACATAATAAACACGTTAAAAACAGCATTATTATGTAAAATGTTGGTAGTGTAGCGGTAAATTTATACGTTTCATGCTAGATCTATGTGTAGGAAGAAGGCATGATATTTTCGCTGTTGTGCAACCAGTTGTAACCATAAAATAAATATAGCTACTGGTACCTTTACCCTTTTACTCCATAAAGCTTTTAACACCTTTGTCGAAGGTTTCAAAGCTTGTGAGTTAATTCAGGCTGTAGCTTAAAATACAACCTTTTATGAATTACGGTACGGACGTATGCAAATTAATAGTGGCTGACTATTTTGCTAAATAAAATATTATTTTAATTTGAACGCATCTCTTTTGGGTAGTATACAAAGCATGAAATTTTAGGTTCCATGAAATCTTTGACTACGTTAGGAATATTTTTACGTTCTATTATAATATAATAATAATATAAATCTTTATTTTCAGACCAGAGATCCATAAAATAGCTATTACCAGTAAAATAAATTAGTACTTACTAACTAAAACACGTTCAAACTTATTATGTCACATATCTGAATGACGGTCTGTGTGCCGCCATCTAGTGACATATTATTTTTCCGTCCACCCTGCCGGCTACAATAGCCACGAGGCTGTTGGGGTTGATTATGAGATCAATGATATGTTCACCATGAGAACTACAATGGATACAAGATGTACAAACCAGAAGAAGCCTGGAGCTTAAACGTGCAAATAAGTAGAACCGCGCGCTATTCCGTCGGCACTTTGAACTTTTTAACTTTATTAAAGTTTCTGCCTTCAGCGCCGCGCAGCGCCGGAGTTTTCGGATTTTTTTCCTTTTATTTTCATCTTTAATTTCCTTGTAAACATCGTTTACCAGTTTTCTATTATGGAGTATGTTTTGCAGACCGTACTTAACCTTTTGAACGCCAGAGCGTAAACGCTTCGGCGCCCCTGCTACGCCAAGCCACAAATTTCAGCTCAAATACCTACAAAAAAAATAGGGATTCCAACATCTTATCGATAAGTTATCGATAACCAATTAATTATTGCTTTTCGTTCCATATTGTTTTAAATATAATATTACTCGTTGCATTATTCTTTTATTTAATTTGACCCTATTTGGTATCATACCATCATTAAACACCAGTTACAAAGCTCTAAACAACCTAAAAGCAGACATTATAACTACAAGCGAATAAATCAAATAATAATAAGGTACATCACTAATCTCGTTCATGACGTCATCCGCTGTCGGGAAGACCCGACTCTGGCGTGCCTGGCACGACTTTTGACAACTTTCTCGCATGCGAGTAGGGATGTGATATTATGGGACATAATAAATAATAATCATATAGTATTTTAAACAATTTAATCAATTTACTTATTATTACTCCGATTCTTCGAAACTTGGCAAACTTATGTCATCCAAGTCCTTTTGCTGCCATACTTTTCTAATAACGTTCAGTATATTTACGTAAGTAACTGAACGTTTTTCTTCTGGCACTCGATCCAGTTCAAAAGCGACCAGTCTTGCGAACGCAGCATTTCGTGGGTCGCTACTAGCGACCCACGAAATGCTGCGTTCGCAAGGATTCGATTTTAACCAACCAAGACCTAGCGACTCGCTAGGTCTTGGTTGGTTAAAATCCAACGGAGGTAAATTGGAGACGTCACACCTTATACACTCGCACAATAATAATGCCGTTACAAATATTACCCCCGATCATAATTATAAATGTAGGAAATCACTAGCGCTCTCCCGTAACGCTAATGACGTCACCGCTTGACGTCTATTCCCGACTGTGGCGTACAGGTCACTGTTTATGCGCTTTTGCGTAGGGATGCGCGAGAGTGGACAGTAAACTGTCGATCTATGGATAACAATTATGATTTTTTTCCACAATTTTACAAATATGCATTGAGAATATTCAGATACGAATAGTTGTCATTAAAAAATAATTGTCGAAGTAATAGTAAGCTACTTTTAATAAAATATTTCATAAATATGAAATATAAGTTACCTTATTTACCCATCACTAGCTGTCGTGTCTTGACGACTGTGGCGTGAGGAAGAACACTTTTTTACGGATTTCGATTAGCAATTTTTGATTATTGTTTTTTGCAGTGAAATGTAAATAATGAATATATCTTTGTGCTATTTTACAATATTTCATTAATGTAGTTTTAAATAATAGGAAAAAGAAACACTGAAAACTTAATTTAGTACATTTATTTTGTACTTAGATTATGTCGTTTTCTTGTCGGCTGTAGACAACGGTGGCGTATTTGGCATGTTTTCGTTTGTCGGCTATATCCGACTATGGCGTTCAAAAGGTTAATAATACTCTTTCATTGGTCGACTGAAGTCGGTTTCAAGCAGATGAACGTACTTATATTTTTATTTTCATGGATTATTGTAGTTTTTAAACACACCATAATATCTACTACGATGTGTGAGATATTCGTAAAAACCTATGCACGCCTACGATATTCTTGAATGAAGAAACGCCCTATCGACGAAATGTATTCATAAATTCGGACCCAGCAGCGCGTGTTACCTGCACCTGTGCGAATCGTAAATAAGTTTTATGTATTTATTATTTACATACCAATACACTCCACAGGGACTTCGCCTGTGCAAAAATGGAAATACCTGGAAGCATACTGTGTACAAATTACAAAATTGTGTGTGTTCACGTGAAGTTGCTTCATGGAGAAGGAAAGTTAAATGCTCGAGTGTAATATTAGAAATAATGTTCTAGGAATATGCTAATTTGTGTGAATTATTAAATCTACCAATGTTATCCCGACGTCTTGTGGTTTAATTAAGACGTGAAGGTACACGAAACTGCATGTCTGTTCACTATTTGGTTACTAACCTGTAGAAACTGTAGAATAACCACATGATTTTATGCAAAATATTAAGAAAATGACTCTTCAATTTTACTTTCTTACTAAGCAATCAATTTATAACAATCTTATTATAACTAAAATCACTGCAACCACAAATTACAAGTAATAAACTCGCACCATGTACAGGAAATTGTTTCATACAGAAAGAAAAGCCACGGAGCCATAAATCAATGAGTTGTTAAATGTCAATAGATTTGAAATTACCTTCATAATAGTTCAGACTCAAGAGGCACCGTTATTTCACATTGAAAGTGCGTTGATCTCATAGGTCACGCACAGCGATCGACTTGCAAACTTGTATGTACTGAAGGTCAAATATTTGGAGATGAGCTACACCAGATTTCGAGGCTTGACACCGTGTTCTGCATCTCAATGAAGAAAGTTCAAAGAACTGAATTTTTAATATGCAAAGCAAACTTGTTGATAGCAGACGTAGCTGGTGTTATTTTAATGTATTCTTTGGATTCTATGTAAGAATTGGACACTTTTTATTGGAAAACTCAATATTAAGTACAGGAAAATAGCAATAACCTTTCATTGTAAAGAGTATTTTCATATTTTCCTTGCATATTTAACGTATTGACGTAAAACCAATTCCGCAAGGTTGTTGATTGCAGCTGTGTTAATTACCGGGACGGCTAATTATTCAGTTAATTATTTTTTGTCGTCTCTTCCGTACTTTATTGTCACCACGTAAATAACGATTACGACCGGAGAAGTCTTACACAAATTATATAGAATACCAGCTTCCCCATCCCCACGTCTGTTTCTAATAGCAGGAAAGTTCTCCCGCAATTGATCAGCGAGATTGTTCCATAAGAAATTGGTGGCAATACATTTAAGCTATCTAATTTATTAATTTCACCCTCTTCGATATCAACCCATGTATTCTCTGAAGAAACTTTCGTGAAGGTAACTCGATGAGACTTCCCTCGTTCGCTGAAAATTTGATGCAGTCGTAATAACATTGTGCATGAAGTTTTCTCGGTATTTTCCTTAAGTGAAATATAGCGTTTCTATCAGATGATGACTTTAAATTGATATGCCATCAATTGAAAACTTAGAGTAAAACAAATAAGATCTCTCAAGTTTATGCAGTTGAGATTCTGCTTCTTGAATAACTTAGCAACAGCCAGTAATTGGTTGTATATTTTTGAATCTCAGAGGAAATTCTAGCAAACTACCAACCAAAAGCTCTTGCAGGCGATTTAAATTAAAACCAAACAATGTTACATTCTTTTGAAAAGTGTGAACTCAACTTGTACCTATTTCTCTGTGTTAAACCTGTTCTAATGCTAACAATCGAGTAACGAAGCTGAGGTATTCCAAGTACATAAATAGACATAAAAATGTGTTCGGACTACCCAATGTAGATAAGCATAATGTTTTATAAATGAGTTGTTATTGATCACGTGTAGTCGTCTCTTACGTGATGCTTACGTAAATAGAACCATGAAGAGGGCTAGAATTTGCATCTATGTAATACTACTGTATAGAAGACAGAGGTGTGTTAGTCGTGGAACTATTTATTTACTTCATTAAGAAATTAAGTCATAATCCAAACCTTCGTTAGCCGTTTTCCGCCTTCGTTAGCTGTTCTAACAAACCGGACGTCACTTCATCGGCACTTAACAGGGAGATTAGTGATTCGATCCCCGTTTGTTTGTTATTAGCAGTAAACACGAGGACGCTGATGCCTGCTAATTCTAAGACTAATCTCTTAGGCACCTTTTACGGACCCACAGGTGGGGAAAGGGTTGGCAGACTTTGCCGGAATCCACAAGAAACCTTTTGAGGTGCTTTCACTTGAATACGTAATCCATATAGGCACCTACCTAGCTTCTCTTACCAATCAAACATTAATTGATAACAAAATCACAGGCAAGAATAAATAACCTGGTCCCGAAAACAAATATACTTTTAACTAGTTTTGTAACTTTTAAGGATTCCGTACCCAACGTTTTTTTACTCCGCTGTCTGTCCGTCTATCACCAGGCTGTATCTCATGAACCGTGATAGTTAGACAGTTGAAATTTTCACAGATGATATATTTCTGTTGCATAATAACAAATACAAAAAAAATAGAATAAAATAAATATTTAAGGGGACTCCCACAACAAACGTGATTTGTTTTGCCGTTTTTATAGATAATAGTACGGAACCCTTCGTGTGCGAGTCCGACTCGCACTTGGCCGGTTATTTAACATGGATTTTTTAAAGAAAATAAATTCTTTAAATCAAAAGGAATGATGTCGTTTTCTTATTTAAAAACAAAGTCAAGGCTCGTGCAATTTGGCGCGATATTGCGGGCGCTACAGGCAGCGCGACCCTTGTCGCGCACGCGATATCGCGCTGGTCTAATGTTACACTCATATAACAAAAGAGTCCGTTTAAAAGCTAATAAAACGTAACACGAAGTCTCATCTCACTATCATTTTAAAACGAATATTTTTGCACGGAACGGTTGAAGCGCAGACACTATCAAGGTCGTTCAGTCCATTATGGAAGGTATACGCTTAAATACGCTACCTTTGAATAAAAACGACAACGAATTTAATGGTTTTTGTGGGCAAGTTATTTGAAATGCTCGATAAAATTGCACATTTAGTGTTTTAGTGTTGCACATTTAATTCAGCAGTTCAAGGATATAAAATGAAGCATTATGTTTTTAATATCCTCAAATATAATTGAATGAAATAAAACATAATTAAATTAATTAAATTCTGAAAAGTGGAATATTTACCTTAAAATAAACAAAGAAAATGCTCATTCAGTCAATTTCCCGGATTGTGAAAAGGTTGTCAAGTTTTGAAAATTACCCCATTTTAGGGGGGTTTTATTAAATCGTGTTCTTTCACTATTTTAGCATTCAAATTTAATGTAGGGGTCAGAATTTCAGCAGTTAGTTCTAATTCTTCTGTTACGATGTGATGCCTGTGCTTTGAAACTAGTCGAAAAATTCTCAATCCATTCCCAGCCCAAATATACACCCCCAGTTTTATTGCAATTAATGTAAGGTTGAAAATGGCATATTACGAGTTTCTTGACCAAATGCTTTCGTGAACATAGATTAAGTCGTAGACAATGTTATTAGAATGGGGTTCTTTAATTAGGTCGTAATTTTCTTGTTTCGTTGGCTACGACCCCTGTAGTGTTTGTTAGTTGTTGGCCAGAAAATAAACTCTATTGACATTAATTACCCTAACATTTAAACAAAACGTTAGTTTAAGTTTCTACACGTGTTTTCATAGAGATCCTGATGCGATAAAAAGGGGAGAATAATGTTATTTTAAATGTAGATCATCAATTTGTTTCTCATGCCTTTTATTTTTATGGTTATGTTCACATTTTGTTAAGGTATAAACGGTAATAAATTTTACTATTCGTTGTATAACTGGGACTATTTATGAAAATAATTACGAAAGTTGCAAAAGCAAACTAAATTGGACTACAAAACGTTCCATTATTATGCATATTATTCTATTAATTATGCATGAATATTTAATACGATTAACTAATTGAAATGTCAATGTTGTTGTTATTTATTGGCTTTACCTACTTTTATTTTTCCTGTTTCCCATGATATCTACAGTAATGAGCAACAAAGTTACACGTAAATCTCAGTCACGTTTCCTTTGCTCTATGAATAGGATCAAAGCCATTATTGGCGCATTCGTCGCGGTGTTGCTATACAATTCTTGTAAGGTTGACAACTGTAAAAAATAAATGGACGTAACGTCCATTCTGCAAGACATTTGAATAGGAAAGTTGGTCAGCATCATTGATCTTAACATAATTAATGAAATACAATGACTGGAGCGTTGCTTAAAGTAGAAGTAGCATTTGTTAACGATGGCACTTTACTATAAAAGTCAACGTAGACGTACATACCTACATTATTATGTACTGGCATGGTAATTGGCTCTGCTAAAAACCTCATCCAGAAGCCACGCCAGTTTATTGCAAAAGTTTTTAAAGCTGGCCCATTGCCCGTAATCGTGACAATAACCCATTTAAGTTTTGTCTTCCAAAACATCGCGTGTATTATTTTTTCTTTCATTGCTGCATATAAACTCTGTATCTACTCGCATTTGTCTGCAGTATCAAAGATCGTAATATTATTATCATTATCTGAACCAATGATAGTATGCAGCTGAAGTTCAACAACCCTGGACCAAATGAAGATAAATATGCATTTGAAGAAAGGTTTCACAATGTTTTGACCCTTATCTCGTGCGTAATACAAATTAATTCTATTGAATTGAATGTGTCTCAAGTTTAGTTGTCGGTAACCTCTTTAAAGGGCGTTCAACGTTCATCCAACTTTGTACTAGCAGAGGTAATTACTCTTTTGAAGCTCGGGTCTACGGGTGAAAGGACCTGAGGGCTGTAAAGATGGATGTACAGACTGGAATGCAATCTTATTATATTATTCTTTAACATGGGCTTTAATCATTTATTACCTATATCATCTTTTGCTCATGAAAAAACTAGATTACTGCAATGTTTGGCCGCGAGCCCCTCGGGGAAATAAAAATATCCTGTATCAGTTACAAATGTGAGGCGACGATACATTTCACCAACCATGACGCGAAGTTTAGTGATTTATGCGCGGTCCAGCAAAAGTATCGTATGGCACGAACAATGTAGGCGAGAGCGGGTCACGTCTCTAGATCGGGTTACCTGGGCCGGCGTTCTCCTATTCATGCTTCGAAAAAAAAAAAAACTAAAGTGTAACTAACTCGGTGTTTTTGTAGGGCTGACGGAAGTAGCCCGTGATTTTAACGAAGAACGCGTGTTCGTTTTTTTTTTAAATCTTTAATGTATTACTATTTTGATAGTTTGCGCGTTCGTTGTAAATCTAAACCTTTATAACTCGTTTAAACATTTCTGTCACTTATTACCTTCTGAAAATTAACTACCATCATCCTTGCATCCTATTTAGCTTTACGTAGGGACCGACCGCACCAGGCCCTTTTGTAAATAGCACGTTCGCCAGCCCTACATTGATAGAGCCTATTGTTCGTCTTCAGTACCCCGGCTTTGAGGAGACATGTAAACCTGTTTCGAAGGTAGTATCGTTCGAATTGTACGACGTTGTAGTAGGTACACCACGTACAACAATTTGTAGTACAAGAGCTGTCGAGGGCTTAGAATGTGGAAAAGCGAAACAATATAACCTATTGATATTCTCACTATTTAACATTATAAAAATATACTTAAAAGACACAAAACTTAGCTTAACTTATAAACTTTAATAACAAACATACTGCGTAAGGCTTAGTTAGTAGAATTTGCATCACAATGCATATCTTTTTTAAACCGGATATGTTATCATAACTATTTGCGGACGTACAAAATGCTTTTTCTGGTACATTGGCCTCAAAAGATAATGCGAGATATGAGCGGAACCATAGCGAAAATGGTAGCCCAGCACTAGCTACTTCCTGTCGTCGCTTCCTTAATGTGTTTTTGTTGTTTGAAATTTCTTTAGTGAAAAAAGTGCCATTTAGCCTACTTGGATGTCTAATAGACTTTACTTATACCTACGCGTTTATGTTTTTAAAACATAATTTTACGTTCAATCGATGAAGCATGTCATGGAAATGATAAAAATAAGAAAACATGGCCTAATAGGGATGATGCCTGGGTCAAAAAAAAACTATTTATTCCGTCAGACAGATAATAAAAAAAATATTAGACTCGTATTTTTTGCTTTATCTAAGTCTTTTTGTATTAATATATTAATACAAAAAGACTTAGATAAAACGCATTAAAGTTGGGGAATGGGGGCCGCTAGGTCACAAGTAAGTATAAAATCTACATATTCGTGACGTCATGGTATATTTTAACTCAATGTATCGCCGTAATCTTTCGATAACGTAAAAAAAGAAAAAATATGTGTACGTTATTTTTTTCATAATCTACATGATGGCTAAATGACATTTTTTTAGTAATCAAGTAATCATCCCTATTGTTGTTGGCTGCTTGGGTTTTTTTTGCCTACTAATTATTTTTGATAGAAAGTATGACGGTAATTTTTTACCCACATTCCGGGGTAATTTTGTGGCGCAGTGGGCGACTACGGCGACCACGGTCTCTGCACGCACAAGTTCTACTCGAATCGAGTTGCGTTCGATTACTTCCTCGTAGTTTCGCTTCCCCGTGCCCACCGCGGTGATAGAAGATGAAAGTGCATTCTAGATAATGACTGTAGTTCTTACATAAAGTAGTTTGTATGTATATAACAAAGAAGTTCAGCATTTTTTCAATAAAAAACGAACCTACATCCATACCATACCATTAATTTTTATAATGCTCTTTTCAAACAATAATCCCAAATGATTATTAATCATTTTTTATCACTGGCTGACCTTGCAACAGGGGTATTCAACCGACACGGCTTGACCTTAGACCGTCTGCGGCTCAAGGTCTAGAAAGTTGGCCCTCACAGTCTATTCACCCACAACCCCAGAGTCCTTTGCCAAGAAAATTTCCATTATATAAAATTATTAAATGACGAGTATTATAGTGCGGTTAATCTCCTATTAGTCTTTTGTAATTCATTTTGCAATTCATAATTGGATGATGTAGCTTTTCAGCTTATATTTGTCATTACAAGGTCTGCTTGTATGTAGGTATACTAGGTATTTAGCAGTATCATTAGCTGTTAAAAAGTTATTTTCATTTGATGAACAGATTTGAAACGTAAATAGTAGTTACTTCGGTCATAGTAGGTCATATTGATACCAATAATCGATGCACGTCATCGATTATTGGTATTTAATTTGGATTATTGATTTCAAATTTATTGATGCAACGTTGCTGACGCTTTTGACTTCATTTACAATACCACATTATGTCATAAAATTCTCGATTAGAATAGTCTGCAACCGGCTACACCTACCTGGAAAACAAAAAAGAGGATCATCATTCGTTCTTGTTTTAAGTAATTATCTCAGTAATGCTAATTCTGACATCGGACGCCAGGAGTAAAGGCTTGCAGTGGTTGCATTGAAGTTGCACTCGATGTTTCTGTCTCTTTTTGTGAAGAGCGGACAGGGTGAGGGAGGGAAATGGAAATAAACGAAGGCTTCGCCGCCCAAGCTAGGAGCCGCCCGCCCGCCCAGTCGCCACTAGCGCGCCGCCCTGGATACACTGTGACGCTTCAACCGATCAACTTTTTTTAAATGTCATTGCACTATTATAGTTTCAAAATGACTGATAACTTTTGCAAGGTGAAATATAACAAGTGAAACGGTCAAATAAGCCAGCGACATATTCATGAATAGGTAAGAGTTTTAATATAGAACAAAGTTTATTTTTAATAATCTTTGACTCTTTCTGTCTGGAATATTATGTGTAAAATATGGATGTAACCTGTGTCAAAGTTCATATAACTTGGCACTTAAATATCAATTCAACGTTAAACGTATCTTCTATGAAGTAGGTAATTTTACGCGTATGTATAAGGTTCTTTCATGTAAAATATTGTAACATTAGGTTTTATGTGTGTTAAATTTATGTCATCAGAAATATAATTTCACGCGTCGTTTAAAGTATTTAACATACATATTTAGTTTAGGTACATAAATATTTTGCGGGTCGGTCGCAAGAGTCGCAACAACCTTCCCTTCCAAATTTCACGGCTCTGATTTCATTATGACATGCAATCTACTCATAATCCTTTATTCGTTTGACGTTTGTAGAAATAAACATCTCATTCAATAAGGCCTCGATTAGCGTGCGCGTTTGTTATTCCGATTCGGCTATCTGTTCCTGATATTGTGATAAGATAGACCGACACAATGATAAAGTTCTTTCGTTTATTAAAATAAATGCGGACGTCTGTACTGAATTATCGTAGGTTTCTTGCTTATTCAGCAATTGATTTGTATTTTATACAGCGTTACAGTTATTGCCTTAGGAATAATACAACGATTAAATAAAACGAAGATGTATTTATTTTCTCCAGGCGCTGGAGGCGTGGAAATTAAGTGCTATTTTTGGCTTGTCCTGATATAACAATCGATCTTATGAAGTGCTTAGTGCTGTAATTTTAAACTATACAAAATGGGTTTCCGTTAAGACAAAGGAATTTGTTCTGTGGAGGGTGGAGTAGTTTTTCCAAGGTTTTTCGTCTCGTGTCATCGTCACGCACTCTGCCGCCGGATGACGCTCCTCAGCCGTCGATTGTTGTTCAGAGGAAAGGGGTGACACCCTCCCACACACGCATCTTCATTCAAGTGGAAGCTGAGTTAGTCATACATTTTGTACATGATAATAGAGGCATCTTTCACGTTTCAATGGTTTGCGAAAATTATGTAGATTAGACAAACACTATTGTCACAGTTACATACTAATGAGTTAAGTCATACATAGCGTAGGTATTTAATAAAAGTGGCGTTGTTAAGTTAGGTTTGTAACTACCTACTATCTTGAAAAATTCTTAATCTTACGTACATAAATACGAGTCACACATTACACATCCATCAGCCTTGATCTATGTATATTTCATCTACTTAATTAAATTAAATCTTTGGAAGCTATCAAATAATTTAAGACACCTTTCTGCACACGTTTTCAATTATATCGTTCATTATGCTCCTTTCATCATTACGAATGATATACCTACGGTATAACATTTTACAATTCCCTTGTCCATATCACATGCATTATGTTTGCATAAGCAAGTATCACATAACCCTTCCGTTTTAAACCCCTACGACTGCACAAAATTACCCCACATAATTATTAGGAGTCCCAGTGTAGGGCGCGGTTTTTTCTTTACAAGATATTTCGCAATGGGGTTACAGTATGTTAGGGTCTTTCTTGACGTAAGAATATTGGATTACTTTAATGCAGTTTGCTGTGTAACAGCCGAACCCAATAACATTTCTATCACCAGTTTTGGCATACCGGACATAGAAAAACCTATCTAATTATGGTTTTAACGTCCCAATAATCTGTCAGAGAATAAGGACCTTATGGAATTGTGGAACAACATTCAATGACAGATAGAATTATAAGTCCACCGTCAATAGCGATCTGTCTTTTACTATAGGTAAAAGACACGGGTTGGGTTCGGCCGTTAGTCGTATGTCGTTCTGCTACGATTTTGGCGAGACTTAAAAACTGCAAAACAAGGTGGATTGTAAGCTAAAATATCGACGTTTGTGTATTATTTCTAAACGACGAAGGAATTGGTTCACTCACTCATACGTCTAATAATTATAATATTATTGATTTTCATGACCAAACCAAGGTCTCGTGGGAGACTCGAGGCGACGGTATTTATATTCATAAATCCATAATCGAGTCACTCAGTCTATAAAATACCCTATATAGCTTTGAACAATCTTAATTAATTTTCTTGGGAAAGAGGAACATCTTTCATTATAGATACGTTTCCGCTTAACAAATTCAAGGCGATAAAATGTCGGAGGAAATTGATTCTAAAATTGAATATGTACTGTATCAGATTGGTTGAGCAATACTTATGTTTATAACACTTTTGTCTCTTGTTACAGTTTACGGCTTGGGTGGACGCCGTAATCTTCGTGTTCAGCTTGGACAACGAGATCAGCTATAATACGGTGTCGAACTACTTCAATAAAATGTCCCATTATAGGAATTCCGCAGAAATTCCGATCATATTGGTCGGAACCCAAGGTGGGTTTATTGAGGTTTTCACCTTGCTCCCGATATTACTTCATTTCATTATCTTATCTTAGGTTTCTATTAACTTATCCGTGGTTTTAGGAACGCTTATAATTTTAATGATGAATGATTGTATTTTCCTTCTTTACATTGTTTACATGATAATTATCAAGTTTCCTTATTTTTTTACGTCATTAGATTATTTTGTATCTGACTTAAGATTTATGAAATCATCAAGGTATTTACAATTAAGGTGTAAAATGGAGTAAGTACCGTCGGCAAATTCTGAACTTCTTATAACTAGTTGATTACTACCTACACCTACTAGAAACATAATTTATATTATGACTAACTCAAGCATTTTTATTAAATCGGTTAATGTATATGTAGTAAAGTAAATTTGCATTCCCCAAAGGGTCAAGCAGAGACGTAAATCATAATCGTAGAAATCGTTATGTATTAAATTGGCATTATATTAATAATTTAGAATGATCCGACAAGCATAACTGGCGTAATGTGGGTGTGCACTATTACACCTCTGTCTAACCCTTTGGAGAAAGAAGGCATGACTTTATGTTATGTTGTTATATTAGATCCTATAAAGATAAAAACATTAACTCTAATTATCAAAACAGTTTTCCTATCAAAGAAAAATGTTACATTGTCAATTTACATAATTACGTACACGCGTCCGATAGACGTATTTCCTATTAAATGATTGGTTGCTCTTCCAGATGCCATAAGTGAAAGTAGTCCACGCGTGGTAGACGACAATCGCGCTCGCAAGCTGTCGAATGAGCTGCGAAGATGTTCTTACTATGAGACTTGTGCTACGTACGGTCTGAACGTGGAACGAGTCTTCCAAGACGGTAAGTGTAACGATTTTAAACGAACATCGAATATTTATGTCGGGTGATGTCAGCTTACGCGGTTTTTTCAACAACACTGTTTTTGGAATATTTCTACCGTTGCTAATTTAAATAAATAGAATTGTTATTTAGATTTCATAGAATTTGCTGTTGCGAAATTGGAGACAGTTCTTTAGGTTTATTTTCTCGAGATTAAATTACTATTTTAAAATAAAATATTGAGCTTATTGAAGACTATATATAATAACAAAACAGTGATGTAGCAAGATGAAACGCAAAATTAATAAACTGTTTTTTTGTTTTTCGAAAATACTTGATTACACAAGTGTAATCAAGTATTTTCGAAAAACAAAAAGACAGCAAAACATCAAGATGTTTTGCTGTCTTTTCAGTTTTTATCAATCGGAAATGTAAAAAATGATGATGTGGATATATTTAGTAACCTTTTCCGCTTAGCTATTTCTAAAGAGTCTTGAAAAGACCAAGCGCAGACTGAGCTTAATCGTCGTCGTGGTGCTTGGTGTGGCAACACGCCGTGTACGAGTTCACGACAAGTTAATCGTCATCCTGAGGATGCCTCGTTGAGAGGTGAAACACGTGTCGATTTCTTCCAAGGTCTTTTCAAGACTCTTTAGAAATAGCTAAGCGGAAAAGGTTACTAAATATATCCACATCATCATTTCATTATGGATTTCCGCAAGGTCACGCCTGAATCAATTAACAATCGGAAATGTGTCAAAACGCTCGACCAATATAATACACGTTAAAATGTTATCATTTTGAGAATAACCTACTTATCTGATGCACGTAGATATCAATTTGCTACATAAGAATAAAGATTCTGTCAATTTCAAAGCATACCTATCCGTTGATGATATTAGACGTATCAATTATTCTACTGATCGAGATCGATAGAGAGTTCTAAAATTACATAATAGAGATTTTTTACGATCACATCGTCTCGCGTGATGCTACGATGTGATGAGACTACAAGCGTACTGGTACTTATTAGCTAGTCTGTGGATCTCGTTTCGCTTGCGGGGTGTTCTAGGGCAGGCAGTGGCAACACCGGCTCCCAGCAGCGCGGTCGTTTAGTTCGGTCTCGTTCGTTCGTCGCCGCGACATCGCATTGTTTACATTTTTTTGACGTTTTTAAAGCGTCGTTTGTGGGAATATTACGATTATTTTCAATCTTATCCTGAATGGAAGGATGGAGAGAACACTTATTTTCAAGTCTAACATGTCGCCTATATCGAGTTTGAGGCGTCGCAGTTCGTGCTACAACATACAAAGAGCGGAGGAGCGCGATCGTAGGAAATCGTCTAAATTTGAATGTGCGTGAAATGTTATTGTTCGATTAACCGTTTGGATCTAGTTATCGTGCTTTTCGGATAGCGAAATTGTGAAATTTTTTAGTGTGGTGGTGATTATATGGTGATTGTTTTGTTTTGCAGCGTGTCAGAAGATTGTGGGGACTAGGTTGTCGGCTTCGTCCCAATGCTTGTCGGGAGGTTCCAGGCCTGTGACTCCACAGCCGTTAGTGAATTCGCCAAGTCACAACCACTCAACATTCCTTTACAAGGTAATTATTGAACTATTACTTCCTAGCGTCCGACTATGTTCGGCAAAACAACTTTGTTTTGATCACGATACCATTAGCAGTTTCACGGTCTCAGAAAAATACTTAGGTAAATAGCATTTTATCATCGTAATTATCCAAACAATTACTGCATAAAAACTTAGGTACAAAAAATAGTGCAAGAACTCACAGAAAGAAATGTGCCAACTATTTTTAGTTAGGACTTAATTACCACATGTTACTTCACATAAGTAATCCTTCCCATCTTAAATATTACACAATAGGATGTTATTATAATTTGTACTACTAGAACAGATAAGCATTAATCTTAATTAAATTGAACTATGGAGCAAAAAGGCAGTAATACATCTTCAGTACTTACAGAGGTCATGAACCATACAATGTGTGACAATTTATACACATGCCTTAGACTCAATAACAAAAAAAAAAAACAAGTCTGCATTTTTTTTCTGTTCCGAACATGTGGCTGTGGTTCATGGTATTTATTTACATATCCAGCCATTACTTACCTACTATTCACACAATAGAGGAAGGTAAAGACAAAAGTTAGTGACTCAAAAGTTTATTTCTGTTTTATTTGCTGTAGGTAATCTATGATTAGGGCAAATAAACTTTTTGTCTGTATCAGCCAAAGGTTGACTGGTAGAAAATGCCTATTTTAAGACTGCCTCTGTACATTTGTATGCTAAAAGTATTAAATAAATAAACAGATTAACACATACTTAAGTCATTAGGATTTAAAGAAGAAATTAAAAAAAGAACAGCATTGTAAAGCAAAATATTGTTGATGATAGTGTGAAATGACACCTTGAAACAGTTAATAATGTGTAGTGTTTTTACCACAAATAAGCATGTAATGAATTGTAGTGTAATTTAATTTTGCACTACCATTAAAAAAAAAAAAAAAAAACACTAGAGTGTGTTTATCCATTAGTGTTTACATACATTGGTTTTAGCTTTAACTTTTAAACAGGGAAAACAAGACTTGGAGGCATAATAATCATCCAAGATACTAACCTGTCTTTCCAAACAATAATAACACTATAAATCTCATGAGGAATGAATCAATAATTAAAATAAGACAATTATCAACCAAAAAGGTATAGCTGAAAGATAAGTAAACAAGTCTATTAATAGTATACTCAATAATGTGATAAATCAGAGAATTAACGGTCAGTGGGTCTTCTTAGGGGTAGAATTACACATCAAATTATTTCAGGTTAGTGAATAATGTAAGCAAACAACCAGTATTAATAACAATAGATACTTACCTGTCTTTCTAAACAATAACGCTATAAATCTCATGAGGAATGAATCAATAATTAAAATAACATACTTATCGACGAAGAGTTATAGCTAAAGGATAAGTAAACAAGACTATTAATCTTATACTCAATACTGTGATAAATTTGAGAATTTACGGTCAGTGGGTCGTCTTCGGGGTGGAGTTACACATATAATTATTTCGCATAAATGCCATAAATTATTCCTTCTTAGTTTTCTGACTACATATAACTGTATGAAGTATGTAAGGATCGTAGCAGGTGGTGTTCTGTAGTTTCTGCCTATCCCCTGGGAAAAAAGTGTGAGTTTATGTATCTATCTTTAGTGGGTAGGTATGTAATACATACTGTAAAGAAAGATTTGAAAATCAATCATATTGATAATTCTGCTTCCGGGCTCTTCGAAGATTCAAAATGTTGTCATCTTTTTTATTTAAAAATATAAATAAAACAACAAGCTGATATAATTTGCAATTGATACATTTCTCCTATCATTATCATCGGCATAGCTTTTCCATGTTGGGGTCAGCTGCCAGTCCTACCAATTTTTTTTTTCTGTGAACTCAAGATTTTTACATTTTGAATAAAAATCTTGGTATTTTAGAAAAATACACATAAAAGTCCAATTTACTAAAATATATATTTTAGCGAAAGACTAACTAACAATAGGTATTTCAGTCAGTTCTGGTAAGATAACAAGACAAACCGAATATAAAAAAACTGAATAAAAAAAATAAAAAAAATGGCTACTAGGTGGCTGGAATGAACCTGCCGGGGTTGCGAAGAAAACCGAAAGGGAGATCGTGGCCCCCGGCAACAGGGCAACCGAAGGAACACGGGTGGGTTTTAGTCAGTAAGAGTCTGACACGCCCTCCCGCTCCGCCCAGAGCGGGAGAAGTTTTTTGATGATTTCCCACCCAAAAAAAAAAAAAAAGGTATTGAATGAAGACATAAATCTAATTTTAAAATTACTAGGTGATTGCTTCACAAAAATCCGGCACTTGAACTGTCAGTAGAGCATATGAATGGAACTAATGAGGCGCGAACATAATTATCAAGGTATTAAAATACAATAAATTGTAATTAGAAACAAAGTGACAATGACTGCCTTGTTGGTTTAGTAGTCGCAAAGCGCTATTGCTGAGTATGAGTTCCTGGGTTCGATTCCCAAGTGGGGCAAGGTGTTATTGGGTTTTTTTCATCTGGAATTTCTCAGTAGCAGCCCGCAGTCTAGATTTGTGCTGATGATGATGGCAATAGGCTCGCCCCCTATTACATGGGACTTAAACATAAATAGCGAAATGTGGGTAGCGGTACTATAGGTGCACCTCTGTCTAACCCTTCCAGACCCTTCGGGGATTGCAGGCGTGATGTAATATTATAATATTAGAAAAAAAAAATCGGTTTGTGATGCCCTTTTCCAAAAAAGAAAGCAATCATGCCGCCGCCTCGCTTATCTTTGTTGCTATCACTAAATAAGCTGTATGACAACTAAATATAATGGTGGTGACTGTTTGCTTTCATGTATTACTGAACTAACACCTTATCTTAATCCAACACTTAGGGACATTGAGTGGTGTGCTACGTATTCGATGTTGGTAGGGCATATACCTATAAAAGGGATAGGCAGACGTCCCTACAGGCGCAGCTGTTACTAAAGTTGGGCTTCGTCCATACTCATCCCCAGTTCGAACTCGCCCGGTTCATTATATCTAACTGCATGTATAGCTAGAAGGCGCAAAAGTACGAATGGTAAGAAAAGTGCTAGTACTTGTGATTTTGATTTATTTTTATTCAGTCATAATACGCGGCATAATATTGACAGTAGGTAGGTACTATTAGTGCTTTTTCAACGTCTATAAAATATAATAAAAATTAATAAACAATATAGGTATTATACGCTCGTTTAAAAGAACTATTCGTTTATCTAATCTCTTAGTCACAGTTCGTAAGTACAAAAATAAAAACTTTTAGTACATAATAAAATTAAAACTTTTCTCTAAAAACACAGCTTGTACAATAATTAAAGCTATCTGTTAAAAATCACAGTCTGTATATACAATAATTCAGTTCAATTATTGAAAATTTTCTAGGAATGCAATAACTACTTATTTGCACGGAATCTAAGTAGGTCATTTTATTAAAAAAATATATAGAAAATGATCAAGACTGCCGTATTAAAATTAATACGTGATCAGTATTTATTGTTTAGACGAAGAGTATTATTTTCTACATTGATAGGCATATAAGAAAGTGGGTGAGTTCGAACTAGGGATGAGTATGGACGAAGCCTAAAGTTGTATGCTTAAAGCAAAAGGACTGAAGAAAACAATAGTTGGTCCTTTGTGGCAGGCTCGGAGATATAAACTCTTTACCAATATGTCCATGGTGGCAGGGTTTCCGTGTACCTGCAATTATTGCTGATAGGTGCAAATGTCAAACACAAAATTGAAAAATCATAACCCTCCTTTTTGCTTCGCCGTAGTCGGGTAACTTGAAATGTCAAATTAGTCTCTGGGATTAAAATAAGAACTTGCATAACAGACGATCAATCGCAATCTGTTTCATTTTGACAGTTCAACAACATTCATTGCATTATTTACGTTGACGCAATAGATTAGCATAATCTTCAATATGATTCAGGTTGTCATTGATCGTGTGTTACGCAATTAGGGTACTGTACTGTATTTCTAAACATTACTGGGAACCATTGCTGATTGAAGACACAATAAAACACCGTGAGTCCGACGCTTTGTAGCGTCAATAATAATGTTACTGCTGTACGTGGAAATCTGGATGATCACTATAATGAACGACCATAGGAGAAATCGCCATAATCACTTTCTTGATGATGTTCTCTTGATATATACTTACCTACCTATCTACCACTAAGATAATAAAAGTGATCAGTAGAATTGGAAATCTCTTTTTAGGGGTACCCAAAGGGTGCCAACGGGACCCTATTACTAAGGCTCCGCTGTCCGTCCGTCTGTCACAGGGTTGTATCTTTTGAACCGTAAAAGGGATAGACACTTGAAAAAATTTTACTACGATGGCCGCTATATTATCAAATAATAAAAATTGAGTAAAGAAAAAATTTGAAGGGGTCACCATACAAGAAACGTGTTTTAAAAAAAAGTGTTTAATATTATACGGTGATTTGGAACCCTTCGTGTGCTAGTCCGACTCGCACTTGGCCACTTTTCTTTATTTTCCAAATAATAATCGGTTTATCCTTTTATTTCATAAATTCGAAGATCTTTTTATGTTTTGTTTTAAAGAAGAATTTGTTGTGTTTGAAGAAGATTTTTTTAGGTTGTACATATTTAAGGAGATACTGTTTTTAATTTTTGGAAGCTTTTAAATGGCAATTGTAAGCGCTATTGTACATACCTTTATAGATATTAGACTGTTAGGTTTCTGAAAATAAATAATAAGAAATAGTATCTATGCCGTATTGATTCGGTCACTCGGAGTTGATGTTCTAATAAACATGATGATAAATCTAATCATATTATGATATCAGTGTTCAATATTATTGCGTAATATTAAAGTAGGTGACTGAACTACTTCGAAGTAAGAGTGAAAGCTTCCAATTCACGTAATCTTATAATCTATTCAAATTTCGTATCATTTTTGCGAAGATTGGTCTGTACAGTTAAAAAATGACAGTGCATTTGCATGCAATTTCCGCTTGAATCGTTTTTAATTACAAAGTGTATTTAGTCAACATGGTCCCCTGTATCAGTGTTCCTAGATCTGATAAAGATAGAGCAAATAATTTTATTTATAAGCAGATGAATTCGAGGTTAATATGCACATGTTAAATCCATGCAAAAAAAAAAACGCGAAATAAAAGAAAACCAATAGACGTTGATATATTTAGTAACCTATTCCGCTTAACTATTCCTAAAGGGCCATTAAAAACCCGTGGCAAGTCAATCGTCATCCTGAGGATGCCTCGTTGAGAGGTGAAACACGTGTCGATTTTTGACAGGGTTTTTATGGCTCTATATGAATAGTTAAGCGGAACAGGTTACTAAATACTATCTACTAATACTATATATAATAAATCTATTGTCTATTGTATTTTATAATGGATTTCCGCAAGGTCACGCCTGGATCAATTAACTATCTTAAACATCCCGACTCAAAGGCAAAGCTAATATTTATTGCAGCTCACAGAATAGTTTCAATGCATGGTACGAACTCGCGACCCCGAGGACCAAGTCTTTCTGCCCCATCTAACGCGGTATACTTATTCATAACATAACATCACGCCTGTAATCCGAAGGGTTAGGCAGAGGTGTACCCATTGTACACCCACATTTCGCCAGGCTGCTACTGAGAAAAAAAAAAGACTAACGCTTTGTCCGACCCGGGAATCGAACCCAGGACCTCATGCTCATCAGTAGAGCTTGTGACCACTAGACCAACGTGGCGTCCAATGTATTATGTGTACTTAAAGAGTAGTAAGAAGGTTTCTTTATTCACACTTATTTATAATAATTTAGCACCATCTAAGGTGTGTCTATAACATGTGGTATTTAAGTGGACATAACACAAATATTGCTGATCATATCTTAGTCAAACTTGTTCCTAGGCATTTCAAGGTTAATCAGGTGTGTAGGTAGAGACATAATTGTATTAAAATCTTGTTTTGATTATACATATCTGGGTTTTAGATATTTTATCATCATATTGTTCTTTTCCGAATGTGTCAACTTGTTTATACATCTATAGGTACGGTGGGCTGAATCAATTGGGTACCCCAGTTGTATTAAAATTTTAATACAACTGGGGTACCCAATTGATGCAGCCCCACTGTACAAACAAATAAATAAAATTGAAGTGTCCGTTTCTAATGTCAAAGTAACAGATTTTTACATATTTCCATATGCTTATGCATAAGAAAATATACACAATATATAAAGGTACTTACTTATAACAAAAAACATTTTTTTTAATTTTTGTCTCTTTGTTCCGGCTAATCTACGAAACGGCTGGACTGACTTTGACGGGACTCACTGGCATATAGCTTAGGCTACTTTTATTTTAGGAAAAATAATTAGGGTCCACGCGGGCGAAATTTATGTCTAGCCGACCTCGTAATGGCTCTACCATTTTTGACAATAATTTCTAGTCAAATTAAACTTTACTAAGGTTGAAAATATCTAATTGTCACAAAGAAAAATTAAATAGACCTTGTCGTTTTATGACAAGCAAGCGACATTCAACTTTAGGGTGGTAATGTAACTGACAATATTCTTAGTGAAAGTCCTTTTCCGCACCCTAATTGCGTAACACGACCATCAATCATAATCTGAATCATTTTGAAGGATATCGTTAATCTATTGCGTCATATGTTCGAAAAAAAATCTCCTCAACAACGCAATTAACGCAATGAATATTGTTGAACTGTCAATATGAAACAGTCTGACTGCTCGTGTGTCACGATAAATCAGACACTATTAAGTAGTAGATAGTGCTGAATACCTATAACATAGCCCATGAGCCATTGACCCAATCTTTCCCTAGAACTGACTATCAACAATTTTTGTAGCATAAGTACGATATTTAAACCTTGTCCATCAAGCGGTACCTAATGTTTTACCCTCGATCGAAAAAAAATAGTAATATCGAATATCAAACAAACAGTCAGTTTTATAATTCCGCGCATTGCGTAAACATGGTCAGAGTGAAGTGTTTACCGTTTTATGTAGATTCATAGTGGATGTGCTAGCTGTTTGATTTATTATATTTACTTCGAATCTTTCTTATTTATTAACGCGATTGACGTAGGTACTTTTTGAGTAAATATCTTAACTAATATTATAAACGCCAAAGTGAGTTTGTTTGTTGCGCGGTCACGCTAAAACGGCTGAACGGATTTGCATGAAATTTGGCACATAGGTAGACTATGACCTGGTTTAAGACATAAGATACTTTTATACCGATATTCCCACTGGATCGAGACTTATGCGGGCGAAACCGCGGGGCGCAGCTAGTTATAAATTTAAAAGAATATCCAAATAGCAAAACTTGCTTCAAGTTACAGAACCCTGAAAGCCAACTTCTTTGTATCGTCTGCTGACCTCACAAGGCTATACATATTATTCGAGTACTTTAAAATTCTCTGCACACATACCTTTTAATTGTTATCAATTGATTTCCTGGTTATTGGCTGCCCTTCACGCACGCGACTGATGGCCGAAGGTATTAAATTAAACAAAGACAATTACAATCATACTATTTTAATGGATAGACGGGCTTAATATTAAAATTCAAGGAATATATACAATACTAGATACACATATTTTTTTCCTGAAAAAAAAAATATGTTCCTATCGCAAAGGCTAAAGCAGTTCTTGAGGAAGCCTTAAAATTTGTTCGTAGCCGAATTCTTCTGTTCAACATTACTTAAACTAGATGCTTACAATATTTTTATAGTAAAGTAAAACTTAATCGAAAACTTTTTAAGGCCATTTAGTTCTAAGCCACAGTACTACTCAGTAACTTGCATACCTACTCTTAATAAACTTCTAATTACGCACAACTGTGTCTCAATTCGTAATACATCACACAAAACGATTGACTCATACAAAGTTGCAGACAGCCATTCAAATTAAATTTAATCGAAAACAATTCAATCGATCCGATATAAATATTATCTAGTTTGAGAATCACTGAATGACGTCCAGTTCCTAAAATAGGCTAACAAGAACCTATTGTCCTAGATTTGTATTGTCTTGTGACGTCAAATAAACAACATGGCCACCGTTTTGTTCATCATATCAAGAATCATAGAATGTAAAATCTAAGAAAGTGGAAAATAATGTAAATACAATGTGCCGATATTTTTCTGAATATTCATGAAAAATTATCGAAAAATAATGTACATGGGACTTAACATAACTGGCAAAACGTGGATGTACTTACACCTCTGCACAACCCGTCGGGGAATACCGGCGTGATGTTATGTTTATTATCTATCTCATCTTCACTTCAAAGATGTTTGTCAATCAATAATGCCGTAACGGCTGAATAGATCAGATGTTACTTTATAATGCCATAGAGTTCGGAGTGTGCACTGAAAGGTAATTATGCTCGACAGTTGCATTCATTGTGCTTGAATGTTTAAATGTTTATCTATGACATACGTACATATATAAAATCAAGCCTTTTCCCCATGGGGGTAGGCAGAAACTACAGAACGCCACCTGCTACGATCATTACATACTCTTTTTGTTTCGTTTACGTTCATACATCTGGCAAAAGGAGGAGCAGGCCTTCGTCCTTAAATGGGCGCCCAATAACACTCATTGATTAAGAGATTATGTTACTAATTTATTTTATCTAATCTATAAAATCAATCTATTTATTTAAAATTCTATTTTTTTTAAATCAAATTATTGTTAAAATGCATGCTTGAATTATTATTAAATTAGAAACCAATAAATATTTTATGATACCATTTCTAAGTTAAATGTATTTTTTGGGAAATAAAATAAAACGTTCATTACTCAATACCCTAATTGCGTAACATATTTTCGTAAACAATTATGCCTAATTTGTTTCATTTTAACTGTTCAACAACATTCATTGTGTTATATACGTTGTTGAGCAGATTTCTTTTTCCAACTTATGAAGCAATGGATTAGCAATCTGTTCAAATCGAAACAGATTGTGATGTATTACGCAATTAGGGTACTGTTTCATTTTGACAGATAACAACATTCATTGCGTTGCCTATGTTGTTGAGCAGAAAATTTTTCGAACATAATATAATAAAGCAATGGACAAGGAATATCCTTCAAAATGATATAGATTATGATTGATCGTGTGTTACGTAATTAGTATGCTGGTTGTACACGCGCCACTTCTGCTTTATCAATAAAATTTGCCTGTATTCCTAAAGTCACAGCCTGCTACACGGTCGCCAACCGCGTCCCGACAGAGGTGACCTTGGTGGTTTACGACCAAATTTCAAATAGCTCTGCCTGTCGCCAACCAAGCTCACTCTACCGGGGACGCGGTTGGCAGCCGTATAGCAGGCACTTTACTCTTTTTACAGAACTGCGCATTTAGTTTATTTATTCGATTCGAATGCATTGAATAGGGCAAGGTCATTTGAACTGTAAAAGACCTTAATTGGTTCTATCGACGTCTTATAACGCCTCTTCATATGGAAATGTCTGACTCAGTATCTAATTTCCATATACATATCGGTAGGAAGCTATTATTTTGCCCTTATAAGAAATTGGAGCTATCAACCTACCTACACAGCAACATTGTACAAAAAACTAATTGCGAAGTTTGACTTGACATACATTTCATATCTTCAAGTTTTAAGCGTTGTTGAACAATACGAATCATCGTACTTCCATTGATGTCCAAATACCTTTTCTTGTATCGGCACAAACTATTTTACCCGACTGCGGCGAAGCAAAAAGGAGGGTTATGATTTTGACTAGTATGTATGTACATCTCGTTCCCTCATAACTTATAAACTGCTCATCATAATTTGACAAATGAGCTATCGTTGGAAGCATCTTGATCGTCTGCTGGTTATAGGCTATATGACGTCATATTGAATATGGAGAGGATTAAGGATATAAACTCATGAACACATGTAAAAAAATACTGTACAAAGGCGGACTTCATACCTGAGGCATTTTCTACCATCAACCTTAGGGTGATGCAGAGACAAAAAATGGCAGGTGCAACATAATTGATAGATAACTCGAAAAAGAATAAATACTAATACATAAATACATACCTAGATAAATATATAAACAACAATACAATACATATGAAAACAAAAAACAAAAATATATAACCCCAAAATAATTTAAATGAAAATAAAAGTTATAGAAGCTAAAACCCAACTAGTCTTAGTTGGGTTGTGGGTTTTGATAACAGCTCTTCACCGGTTAAAATATTTGCCATTCAACTATGTACTGGCTGCGCTGACAGTCCACTCCACTTCAGACGTACGTTTAAGTATGACCACTAGAGGAGGCTTTACAAGTCTTATTTTAATTTCATTTGTATTTGTTTTAGGACTCCTTACCACGAGGTCACCACACACTCTCAGCCTCATCCCATCACTTACACAGAGGCGCGCAATCCTTCGACGCATCCTCAAACAGCAGCGGAATCTCGTCAACACACGTCGTAGAAATACACAGCACGAATGGTTCCGACACGTCATCGCGATGGGGCAATTCGCTCGGCAGTCACGGCTCCTCATCAGGCCTCGTTTCCATAGCAACGGAGAACAACAACGTGAAATTTACTGCCCCACATTGTCTTGATAATTTACAGCCCCCGAAAGATTCTAAGGACTTGCCGACGCCGTCATCAACGCCGACGACGTCGAGAAAGTCTCGAAGGAGATCGAATCTTTTCACCCCTTCCAAAAAGGGGGATGATAGACTGAAGAATGGGGAGTTAGGGTCTGGCAGGGCGATTCCTCTGAAACAGGGATACTTGTACAAGAAGAGCAGTAAGGCTCTAAATAAGGAGTGGAAGAAGAAATATGTGACTTTGTGCGATGATGGGAGGCTAACGTACCATCCAAGCTTACATGTAAGTTTAAGTTTTCTTTTCTTAATGCTTTTCTCAACCATCTTTTTAGGACACAAGCTGTGACAGGTTATTGGTAACTGAAACAGGGTTGGAAAAAATCATGATTTTTTTGCAAAAAATCGAATAAATCAGGATTTTTTTTATAAAATCCGAATTATTCACGATTTTTTTTTACTTTTTCGATTTATCATACAGTTTATATATTTCTGCATAAAACGGAATGCGCCCTTGGGTGCCAGAGAAAAGGGGAATCCCGCGCAGTGTTTTGTAAACTGCGCACGCAATTACCATACTGAATTAAGAAACCCAATGGGAATTGAAAAGGCTGGAATCTAGTTTTTTGTTCAAGCATAATAATAATGTTAATGATATTGATTTTTCAGATGTACAAGGCCCCTAGTCTTTAACATATAATTTCTAAATCTGTTTTATATGTTGATTTCTGTGAAAAAAAGTAAAATTAATCAAATTTGATTAAATCATTGATTTTTATTGAAAAAATCATCGTGCCAACCCTGATCTTCAGATCTTCATTAAATCATTTGAAGTGTGTGGCGCTGCATTTTAATGGTATCAACGAGTTTTTATAGTGGACAGAAACAAACTTATATTAAAACAAGTCCAATTTCCTAATCAATTCTGCATTATTAAAAACTTGATTTAGACCTGTATTTAAATAGCTGTTTATTAAAAAACATTTTATTATTACATCTATTTCTATCCACTTCTAATACATTTCTACTCCATTAAAATATAGAATGACCAATCTCTTTTTCAAAAAGTATTTTTTAATCATTTCCAGGACTATATGGAAGACGTGAACGGCAAAGAGATATCTCTTCAGTATGTGACGGTCAAAGTCCCAGGACAGAAGCCGCGCGGCTCCAAGTCCATCATCACAACCGTCCCGGGGTATAACGGGTACAGCAGTTTGGATATACATGATAGTATTGGAGGACTGTCTCTCGGTGAGTAATTAGCAACTAATAGGTACTATAGTCGTGTGACAATAATATTCCAAATAATGGCATTCATTATGAAGATGGATAGCGGGAAAAAAATGGCTTCAAGCAACTATCTTCTTAAACCAATGCATCTGTGGTGAGCGGTATCGGCACAGGGTAGCCAAACGAGGGAGTCAACGTCACTCCCCACAACGGTGCTGTCATTTAAAATCTTACTACCTACAAATTTGTGCTTGTGGTTACACGCTGAGAATGTTATTTATGTCCAAGTAGAATCCTCGACGTGATTCTTTGAGTCGGTCATATACTCAAAATTTACTTAAACCGTGGTTTAAGTTGAGGAGAATTAGGTCGCGTCCTATTTAAAAGCGATCGCTGCACGAATACGCGATTGGTCGCGTGCATGTCACTTTTGTTCGGAAAATCGGAAAGCGCCCTCTGTCGGCGCGACCTCGCGTTCAGGTTCACCGAACAAAAATTTACATAATATGTACGCCACCGATCGCGTATTCGTGCGACGATCGCTTTTAAATAAGACGCGCGGTTAGGTTTCTGTTAAAAACTCAAATAAACAATTCTTACCTTTAAAAAACAAACCTCTTACTTCAAACCCTTTCTTTTCAGGGTACAAAGACAAACCCACCCGAGCGACAGACAAAGCCCTAATGTCAGCATTTGACACGATGAAGGAGCCTGCGACCAGCCGGCAGTCACTCGCCTCTGAGGCGGAGGTCGGCTCTACCAACGGACAGGACAAGGACACGCCGCATGTCAAGAAGAGGCATCGGCGGATGAAGAGCAGCGGGGTTAAGAAGGATGGGGATGAAGGTATGTGCTTCTTAGTTTTCTTCTTAAGAGTCAGTGCACGAAAAAACCCTCTTTTGTTATAATTTCTAACTTATCTCAAAAAATCTATCTGCTAAGCCTTTTCTCAACTATGTCGGGGTCGGCTTCCAGTCTAACTGGATAGTCATAATTTCTTATGTAAGTAATTGTGAGAAAGCTTTGTAATAATTGAAACATAAGTTTTGTGACTGTAAAAGTACAGTTCATACTAGGACAGTGTGTGTGTGTGTGTGTGTGTGTGGGTGTGTGTGTGGGTGTGTGTGTGCGTGTGTGTGTGTGTGTGTGGGTGTGTGTGTGTATGTGTGTGGGTGTATGTGTGTGTATGTGTGTATATGTGTGAGTGGGTGTGTGTGTATGTGGGGGTGTATGTATGTGTGTGGGGGTGTGTGTATGTGTGTGTGAGTCTGTGTATGTGGGTGTGTGGGGTGGTGTTGGGTGGTAGGGGTGTGTGTATGTATGGGGGTGTATGTGTGTGTGTGTGTGTATTTATGTGTGTGGGTTTGGGGTTTGTGTGGGGGGGGGGGTGGGGAGTGTGTATGTTCAGTGTACACCTCTGACAAACTTTTCAGGTAATGTAGGTGTGCTGTTGTCTTGTGTTATATCATGTGCCTAACTATGTATGTAAGTTTACTTCTCCAACTCCAGAAGGCGAATACGCAACATCATGCGAGTTCACAATAGTGAGCCTGGACGGCAAGCGCTGGCGCTGGGAGGTGTGCGGCGCGGGGGGCGCGGGGGGCGCGGGCGGCGGGGGCGCGGGGGGCGCGGGGGGCGGCGCCGCGGCCGCCGAGCGCGACGCCTGGGTGGCCGCCGTGGAGGCGCAGATACTGGCCTCGCTGCAGGGCCGGGTGAGGCGCACATACCAATATCCATATAAAACCCATTTAGCTATAGAATCGAAGACTGACGACGTAGCCCGTACGGTAGATCTAATCTTGAGTGAAACGTAGGATAAGACGTCCTTAGGCAAAGTAGAAAGAAGATCTTCGTAGGGTGGCTGGTAACAACTGGAAAAGAAAAAATAAAAAAACTATTACAGAAACTGAAGATTTTGCTTGCATTGGTAATCTTGCTACTGACAAGTTGATTTTAATCATTTGTAATCAAAAGTTTGTTACCAAAGAAAAAATATTCTCCTTAAAAAGTAGCAAATTTTTATAACTTTGTCAAACAGCTCATTTATCAACGTAATGCTTAGAGGTAACCTTCCATCTCTATGTATGACAGGAACTTGCACAACTGGGAACTGTGCTGTGGAAATACAGGTTATACAAATCTAACCATGGCCACTGCTGGTTGGCCCCCCAACTTCTGTATCTAGCATCGTCCACAGTATTTAACTCAGTCTATTATCATCATTATAATCATGTGTATTGTTTCCAGACGTCCCGACAGCCAATGCCGACGGGTGCTAACTCGACGGGCGACGTGCGAGCCACCTACTACATACGTAGAGTGAACGGCAATGATAAATGCTGCGATTGTGGTGCTGCAGGTATGTTTCTATGCTTACCTCAGCTCTTTATAAAGGGCTATTCCATTTTGATAGCCTGTGTTGTAAAATGATGATGTGGATATATTTAGTAACCTGTTCCACTTAGCCATTTCTAAAGAGTCTTGAAAAGAACCTGGAAGAAATCGACACGTGTTTCACCTCTCAACGAGGCATCCTCAGGATGACGATTAACTTGTCGCGAACTCGAACACGGCGTGTTGCCACACCAAGCACGCCTGAATCAATTAACTAGCCTGTGTTGTATCAGATCTCAATCTGCCAAGCGTTTTCCCAACCATGTTGGGGTCGACTTCTAGTCTAACCGGATGCAGCTAAATACCAGTATTTTACATGGAACGACTGCCTATCTGACCTCCAGAAACCAGTCACTGGGTAATATGATATCCTTGGTAGGACTGGTTGTCAGAGTTCGGGCTTCTGACGACCCGTAAAGCCGGTTAAAAATCCACGTTACAACCGGGACCAACGGCTTAACGTGCTTTCCGAGGCACGGAGGAGTCTAATTATGTAAAGATGGTCACCTATCCGCGGATCAACCGGGGCAAGTGTAGCTTAACCTGATGGATCGACCTCTGCGGCTGGTATGAAACAAGTTGAATAGTCAACAGTCAACATACGTTGTATACCGAGATTTTTTTTCAATATATCTATAAGGCACAGGATTTATAGTGGCATGGGTTTAATGTCACCTGTTTAATGTACTCACACAAGAATAATATGCAAATTGTTATATTTGTAGAAAAATATATTTGATTCGAGTGTCGAACTCGCGACGCATAGCCGTTACGCTAATGAGGTTATTAAACTTTCCCTATATTATTTTGAGATTTGATCATAAAAATCTAATAAACGTGTATTTATTCATTTGGAATAAAATGCTTTATTTGTTTAAAAAAGTTGCCCATCATTACTATTTCTATCACAGATCCTGACTGGGCGAGTTTGAACCTGGGCGTGTTGATCTGCATCGAGTGTTCGGGCATACACAGGAACCTCGGCTCACATATATCGCGAGTGCGCTCGCTGGATCTCGATGAGTGGCCGTGAGTTTTATACTTTTTGAACCGTTTCTACCAGCATAATCAGCTTATAATGTTCCCGCTGCTAGGACTGAGGCCTCCCCACTGTGAGAGGGAGTATCCGTCACACAGGTCCAGTGCGGAATAAAAACGTTGATAATGCTGTATTTGTAGGCGAGCCCTCTTTGTATAAAGAAATTTACTTACTGTTTTTCTTTTTTCACTATGCTATGTAGTCCATGGTCGTCCCTTTTCAAGAAAAATTAAACACAGCACGTACTATATTATATTAATATTTATATATTAATATTGTTTCGAGGAATGGATAAAATGAGATCGAATAAGTTTATTTTTTTAGGGAGTTGGGCTGTGTTTTTCACAATTTTGAGATTTTGTTTTGCAATTTAATTCATTTTATGTTTATTTTGATATTTCAGGTTGAGCCACGTGAGTGTAATGGTATCTTTGGGCAATGATCTCGCTAATTCAATATGGGAGGCCGATTTCAGAGGTCACGTGAAACCCATGGCCACATCTAGTCGAGAAGAGAAAGAGAGGTAAGGCTTTTTGGTGTTTTGATTTAATAATATAAAAAATATAACTTAGTGGAAGCTATTTGTCGATGTCCAGGGAAGTTCTACCACTAGTTTTTGTCAATAAGCAGTGATGCTGTATGGGATTAGTCTAGAATTGCCTTCCATGGTCTTCTTCGTGCCATAAATACTGCTACCAGAGGTAAGTCATGCTTGGACTATTATAAATAAATAAATAAATAAATAACATGATTATAAAGACAAAGCTTAACGCGTTTACATTTTCTTTGGGCACTAGTATTACCGACCACGAAGCAGTCTTTTTCTGTATAAAAACCGGTGTTTCCAAAATTAAACGTATAAAAAAGAAAATAAATGATAAAATTGAGAAGGATAAATTTAAATACAATATGAACAATTTCATTAACACAATACAACTATTAATTACAAATAATTATTTATTAATTAATTTGTAAATGATTAATTAAACGATTATTCCCTAGAAATAAATTTATAATTAAACCTTGGATAACTATCGGTTTGTTGCGTTGTATCCGAACCAGAGACGGAATGGACAAGAAATTAAAACCTAATGAAAATGACGTCATATTAAAAATATCGTACTTAAGATACCGCAACTACTGCAATAACTTATTAAAAAAAAAAAACGGTATGAAAAGGACCTACTGACAATGTCGAAAAATAACACTAAAAAGCTATGGTCTACCATTAAAACAATGACCAACAACAATAATATAAAGCAGTTACCACAACTGTTAACCATAGATAAAACTCCTGAAGAAGGAATCAATAAAACGAATGAATACTTCTCAAATATAAGTAAACGACTATTAAACATGATTCCACAACATATCTCTTGCTTCAAAAAACCCTCTAAGCCGCCACTAAATTCTTTCGTTCTCTTTCCTACTGACGTCGAAGAAGTTGAAAGAATAATTCAACTATTGAAAAGTGACTGCTCTCCAGGTTGGGATCAGAATGGTGCTGAGGTATTAAAACATATATCCGTTTCTATAACACCTGTTCTTATTAATTTAATAAACCGCTGTTTTAATTCTGGAATATTTTCCGACGCATTAAAAAGAGCTGTGGTGCACCCTATTCATAAGGCGGGTAACAGAGACAGCGTCAGCGACTATAGGCAAATTGTGATCCTAACAACGTTATCGAAGATATTTGAACGTATAATCAACAACAGGCTAACAAAATACCTAGAAGAATACAATTTGTTTTTAAAAAAAAAACATAATACAGATTACACACTGGACACTTCCCGCGGTCTCATTAGCGATAACATCGATGTTGCTCAGGAATTTGCAACTTTCTTTACCAATATTCCAATTAAAACTACTGAAACTTTAAATTCGTCCCCTTCACTTACTATTGATTTATTAAAAGCAAATGTTTCAGCCTGTCCTGTGGAATTTAAATTTAAACATATAAACCCTGTGGTCGTTGTAAGGGCTTTTAAGCAACTAAAGATTAAAATTACCGAAGATCTGTGGGGCATGTCTAAAAGTTTGTCAATCAATTATTGAGACAATTGCACCCTATTTAGTTTAAATATTTAATTTATGTATAGATCAAGGGATATTCCCGGATTTAATGAACTACAGTAAAGTTATTCCACTTTTCAAATCCGGGGACAGCAAAGACACTAATAATTAGAGACCCGTATCGGTTTTGCCGGTTTTCAGCAAGGTGTTTGAAAAAGTATTGTTAAATCAAATGCTCAATCATTTTAATCGTAATAACATCCTACACGATCAACAGTATGGTTTCACCAAAGGACGTTGCACAACCGACGCCGGTGTCACTTTATTAAAACACATATTTAATGCATGGGAAGAGGCACGAACGAGATGCAATAGGTATCTTTTATGACTTATCCAAGGCATTTGATTGCGTAGATCATGAAACACTGCTCTTGAAACTTGAGCATTACGGACTAGGTAAACTTGCGCTGAGCTTACTAAAATCATATTTGAATGATAGACTGCAGCAAGTTCAAATAAACGGTGTAAATTCATTGGGTTTAAAAGTCAAAATGGGTGTTCCACAGGTCTCGATATTGGGAAATGTTTAAGAAAATTAACATCATGTATATATATACTAACAAGTACCTTATCAGTAAATACCTATATGAAAACATTATGTATGTTCGAAAATTCTCCATTTTTTTAGTAAGATAAGTGACAGGTATAATTTTAACACTAGAAATAGGAACAAATTAGATCAACCACGTTTTAGATTGTCTAAAGTACACACTTCTTTTATGGGGTACTGTGTAAAATGTTATAATAAAATACCATTCGATATTCTTCAACTAAATGGGAAGAAATTAAAATTAAAACTTGCATTAAACGCACACTATGTAGACAAAGATATTATAAGTTGGATGATTATATCGTAGATAAAAATGCTTGGCTTAATGCTGGTCCTGCTCCACAGCCACTTGGGCTCACTAGTTAAAATTTTAATATTTGGAAGAGTTGCTTCCCCTTTTTTATGTTTTGTTTTTGACATTACGAACTTAATGTTTATTTTTGTTTTACCAAGTAAATTGTTGAATGCTCCAATTAGTAATGATTTTCTTTCTCTTTGGTGGTAAAATTGTATTAATTTCTTAAATACATTGCAAACTACAGTTTTGTATAATTAAGAAGCATTTTTATTTTTGTAAATGTGAGACCATGGAGCCGTTTATTAAGTTATTAAGATGTATGTTGACTTGAAAGAGCATGACAGTTGAGAATATGTCATGCTCATTTAAATGTCTGGCTGAAGGTGGCGAGTGTGTTGGATCATTCGGTTCCCTACAAAATGGTCGAGCTGGATGGTGCTGATCCACGCGTCATGTTCGTGAACGGGCGCCGTCAGTTGAAACTGGTTATCTCTTATCTGCCAGGGCTTATTTTTAATCTTGTATTTTCAATTGCTTTTGATTATTTTTTGTACATTGTTCTCACATATAGAAGCAACAAGAATGATGTAACCAGGATTTTGTAATATCTATATTTAAAAGAGTGTCCTTGGAGTTTCTTGCCCGTTCTTCTCCATAGAGTCTACGTTTTGGAATGGGCAATTAGCTTCACCTTTATGACTAACTGACCGACTCTTTGACAGTTCAAAAGTGCCTGTAAATGGTTTAATTGAAATAAATGCTTTGAGTTGAGTTGAGAGCGGGCCAGTCAACAGATAATGCTGTACTTGATCTTGTTAACTTTTTAGTTAACAAATTAGATAGTGAAAGTAAATGTTTAACCATATTTCTTGATCTTTCCAAAGCCTTTGACACTGTCTCTGTTACCCACCTTATGCAAAAACTTGAAGACCATAGTATTAGGGGCATTCCAATTGCAATGTTTTCGGATTATTTTAATAACAGAACCCAATCTGTAAAAATTGGAGAAAAAATTAGCGACGAACTTCCCGTTGAATTTGGGATGCCACAAGGCAGTATCTTGGGTCCCACTCTTTTTCTCTGCTACATAAATGAGCTCTGTTCACTGTGTGTATCAGAATGGCGGGTGTAATTTCCAGATTTGCCTAAATTTATTACAGTTATTTCGTACCTTCTGTGTACCTTTACGTACCTCTCTTGAAAATCTGTGTACCTACACCCGTATGATGATATTTTAAAAATTAGGTACACCCGCCATCCTGATGTCAGAACCGCGGGTGTACTGCTAACCAATATATGTAGCTAAGCGTACTGTTTATGTAAATTTGGTACCTCTTGTGTACCTGCAGATAAAAGTATTAAATACTTAAATATACGGTGTTACGTAAAATTGCTTGTTGGACATATGTTATAAAGTACGATAAAGCCAAATTAGCGTCAGCAGTATTGTAAACTAGGCTAAAATCTAGGTTGCATAAATCATATTCGAGTTTATTTGTGTTTAATTTGCTTTTGGTCTGGGGACGATTTAGCTTAGGCAGCGTTAAATTTACCGTAAGTAGGACAGCATGATGGTCAGTAATTGTTGCGTTAGTAACAAGAGTAATATATGATAGGCTTGTTTTAATCATCATATGATCGAGACAGGAACCGCTCTGATGAGTAGGCAATATGTGAGCGGGGACAAAACCATGGTATGAGCAGATATTAAGATAATCTTGGGTCCCTGTATCGCAGTTTTCGGAATCGATATTTATATTTAAATCACCTGTTAGTATAACATTCTTAAACGAGCTAACTCCTTGAAAAATCTGGTCTAAGGAATTGTGAAAAGTGTCCAAGTTTCTAACGGAAGGGGACCTATACATAGCGATTATCGCTGTGGTTGTACCAATTTTGATAATTAAGCAATTAATCATGCAGTCTTGTAAAGTAGGTTCGTCGACTGTTACCTTTAATGATTCTTTAGCAAAGACTACTACACCATCATTTTGATTCTGGTTTCTTTTGGTATGCAATAAGTTGTAACCAGGTATTACTGGAAGGTTATCGATGCGGTTAGCTAGCCAGCACTCGGTTAGTACCAATAAATCACAATCAAACTTAAGTCTATGAAGGAAAATTTTAAAGCTATCGATGTTCTTATAAATACTACGAATGTTTTGGGTCAGTACGGTTAGTGACTTTTTATAATCGGAAAGATATTGTCTGCAATCCTCAACGTCACATGTCTTTGATACAGTTAAAAATGTATTATCTATGTCGGTAATTAAGTTATTATCCATACTAAACTAGAAAAATAACAATAATAAACTACTGCTAGAATATACACAAGTATGTGGCGCTCTTAGGCGCCGTCATAATCGATCGAGTTGATGTACCTGTATTCGGCAGCTTTTTTAGCCGGGCAATCTTCGTCTCCCGTCTTATGGTTGGCTTGTTTTTTAAAACGCAAACATGTAGCACATTTTGGCGCACTGGCTTTCTTTGGGCAGTCTTGAACAGTGTGTCCTTCTTCACCACAATGTCCGCATGTAGGGGCAGCAATTCTGCATGTTTTGGCTGCATGACCGTACTGCTGGCATTTGTAACATCTTGTTACCAGTGTGAAGTCTCGTACCGGGCAGGACGACCAGTTTATAAATAATCTGTCTTGAGTGATGAGGGCCTTACGTATGACAGCTGGAACTTCTATAATAAGGTTGCAATTCTCAGCATCTTTTCTGCCTGATTTGTGGCTTAGTTTTATAGAGGTCAGAAATGTATCTAGGGATATAGTGGGCAGTTTCTCGGCTATGTTTTGTTCATAAATACATTTATAAACCTCATTTTCAGCCATTGATGTAGGTACTCCTATTACTATAATGCGAGGTTTGCGCTTTTTAGGTTCGTCGACGGTAAGACCTGACGAAGCGAGTTGGACTGTTTGCTTGAGCCTGTCTAGGTCATCTTTGGTCTCCGTGCTGATTATGAGTCCTCCTTTTCCAATTTTGCGTACGCCTCGTACTTTCAGTTTCATTTCTCCAGGGCATATGATTTTTTGGATCATGTTCTTGGTTTCGTCACTGGTCTTTGAGTTGTCACTGGGATGAATGGCCACGGAGCTAAGAGTATTAGGACGAACAGAGGTTTTGGAGCCGTTCTTCACCATAGCTGCAAAAGATGTAGAAGTCGCTTCCTGCTTCGTACAGGACTCCTGAATCGTCCGGTTCATCTCCATTAAACAATCTGATAGGTCTCGAGCATCGGTCATGGTTTTAAGGGAGGTATGGGTTTGTATGGCTTTTTGCTTTAGTGACTGGTATTGAACAGCCATTTGCGAAACTCCATGTCCAACTTTCCGGCAAAGATTGCTTATTTTAACCTTCTGATCAGCGTTTAGCTTTCCTTCAGAAGCAATAGCACAGACCTCATTCAGGCACTGCTCAATAGACCCCATCCAGTTCTGAATCTCCGGAGTTGAGACAACTTCAACTTTCTCATCTTGGTCCTGTCTTGGTTGTTGGGGCGATGTCGGTGCTGGTGTCGGTACCGGGGTCGGTGTTGGTGGAGGGCTGCGTCGCATCTTCGCGCTCCGATTAAAGGGGCTGCCGTCCATGTATCAATTTATAAAATATCTTATTCAGTTCATTATTTTAACTTATCACTATAATGTTTATATGTACACTCTAATACACTGAAACTAGGTCACTTATTTATGCAAGCGTTAATTTATTTTATTGATATTATGCATTGATGAGCACGTCTGTATGCGTTGAATGCAATTGTATCATTACTAAACAAAATAATTGACCTACGTCATAAATGCATGGTTAATTAATTGTTTTCTTACCTTTCAGGTGGATCCGCCTAAAATACGAACGCCGCGCCTTCCTTAGTAGCGAAGTCGTAGCCACCGGGATAGAAGCACTCCGCACGGCCGGCGCGCGGGGCGGCGTGGCGGCGCTGGCGCGCGCGCTGTCGGTGGCGCCGCCGCGCGCGCCCGCGCCGCACGACCGCGCGCTGGCGCTGCGGGCCGCCGCCGCCGCCGGCCACCTGGCGGCCGCGCAGCTGCTCATATGGGTGCGTAGTGCCGACAGGCTTCCACATACTCTCACTTGTCGGTGACCCGCCGCGCGCGCCCGCGCCGCACGACCGCGCGCTGGCGCTGCGGGCCGCCGCCGCCGCCGGCCACCTGGCGGCCGCGCAGCTGCTCATATGGGTGCGTAGTGCCGACAGGCTTCCACATACTCTCACTTGTCGGTGACCCGCCGCGCGCGCCCGCGCCGCACGACCGCGCGCTGGCGCTGCGGGCCGCCGCCGCCGCCGGCCACCTGGCGGCCGCGCAGCTGCTCATATGGGTGCGTAGTGCCGACAGGCTTCCACATACTCTCACTTGTCGGTGACCCGCCGCGCGCGCCCGCGCCGCACGACCGCGCGCTGGCGCTGCGGGCCGCCGCCGCCGCCGGCCACCTGGCGGCCGCGCAGCTGCTCATATGGGTGCGTAGTGCCGACAGGCTTCCACATACTCTCACTTGTCGGTGACCCGCCGCGCGCGCCCGCGCCGCACGACCGCGCGCTGGCGCTGCGGGCCGCCGCCGCCGCCGGCCACCTGGCGGCCGCGCAGCTGCTCATATGGGTGCGTAGTGCCGACAGGCTTCCACATACTCTCACTTGTCGGTGACCCGCCGCGCGCGCCCGCGCCGCACGACCGCGCGCTGGCGCTGCGGGCCGATCGAAGCAAACAGGCTCGAATTATATGCGTCCATGATACTAGACAACATTCTTAACTGAAGAATTGCAAAAAGTACTATTTTATAACGAACCACGCAAGCCACCAAAAAGCATAAAATAATTTAGATCTAACCACAGAATACATGTACCAATACAAAATATACAAGCCAGTTTCCAATAAAAGCTAATTTACAAAACTCTGTCCACAGCACAACGGCAACCCGAACTACCCCGACGCAGACGGGCACACGTGCGTGTTCTACGCGCGCGCGGCCGCCAACCACCTGTCGGGCATCCCCCCGCAGTACCCGCGGACCCTGCAGCTCGCCTGCCCCCTGCACCCCAACGCCCCGCACAGCTCCACGCCCAGCTCAGCGACCAACTCGACGAGCTCCAATTCGAGCACTAAAAGCTCACTCAAGAACCCGGAACCAGAATGCAATTGCATCATCTTTGAGTTGCTAAACGCTCAAAGCGCGAGCAAAGCCCTTGTCGAACTCCTGATTGGCTTACAGAACAACCAATACATGAACGGGTATGATCACAATGTCAGTGTTGCCAGCTTTGCACACAACACTCTAGGGCGGCCATCTTTGGGCCCAAATCTATCGCTAACAAATGGAAAGTGCGGCAGCGTAGTGTAATACGGTTTTTTCTAAATCTAATTGTCGGTTTCGAATAAATGTTGATATTGTGACTGAACGTTGTTACCGTTATGGTATATTTATACTTGATTCGCGTGTGTGCTGCGGTTTTGTAAGTTATTTAAAATTGTTCATTATTTATTGACAAAATATTTTAGTATATTTAGTATTATGATATTTATATGTTTTGTGACAGCCCAGTGATTTTCAAGATCGCGTACTAAAGCAAAAGTTTCTTCGTTTTATTATCTTGTTATTTCCAAATTTGTTTTATAGCTAAATTGATTAATATGAGAGAGATTATTAATTAAAATATTAGTATTTTAATTGCCATGAATAGGGCATTTAATTTGATACGACAAATAGTTTGTATATTTCATTCAAGGTACTTATTTGTACGGTGTACTTACAAAGCTGCGGTGCCCACACTTTTTGTATAATACATGTAGTGTATTAATATGTAAAACGTATACATATTACACACGACTGACGGTACATTATTTGACGTAATCTCCGATTCTTACATAAAAAAAAACTTCGCGAAATTAGTTAAAATTCCGTGTCTGTCAATTTAAAAAAGTTAATTAAATTAGACAAATTGTTAGTGTAATTGAAATTCTGTACGTTTTCTAGTGTCTTCATGCTTGGTTCACTAGGCAGAGATACTTCTGGCTCAAAACACTTATTAGCTTGTAGAACAAAATGGCAGCTCACTAGCGCTCCTATTGGTGGATAGCGGAACTAACGATGGCACGACAATCTAAAATGCACTTTATTGTATTCAGTGAAAACTCATTTCCTTATGCACACGTAATTTCGAGAGTTGACTTCGAAATTGATGATCCTGGGTGTCGTATTGAAATGCTAATAAGTGTGTTCAGCCAATCTGTAATTTCTTTAATTACGTATTACAGTTTCACATATCCGGTGTTAATAGTTCAAATTTTTAATACAATTTTTTTCTAGTTGCGTAGTAGTGTAGGTACCAATTGCATTTTAGGAACACTTCATTTTCAATTTAAAAAAATATATTTACACGCAATGTATCTTACGACAAAATTTTTTGAATTTCCCCATCATTTTCACATAGCATTAATTTCAACTGTACTGCAAAGCTGTCTATAGTAAAATATAATATTCTGTACACGTTATTTTCTTATCGATATGAACTAAATGTCTAGTTACAATAGTGTTACAGTTATAGTGTGCTACCGAAGTAATGTAATAGCCAATATGCTTACGGGCATATGGTAATAATATCTAGATCAACTAGTCTACGTGGCGTTGCGGAGTTAGTACCAAATAAGTACCGACTTAGGCTGAGACTTTACGGATTTAGCTGACACCGGATTTACGGATTTTGCTAACACCGGATTTACGGATTTTGCTAGACTCTGATCTAAGGATTTAGTAAAAACGGATTTTAATATTACAAGTGTTGATTAACAAACCTTGGGATGTCCGCAAAATTCGTTTAGTCCAAGTTTTAATATAGGATTATGAACAAGCAAATTTCTGTGAAAGATAACTAAAGGAAAAGTTGATATGGTTATTGTAGACAGTGGGAATGGAGTAGTTCTTCTTGTGTATTTTCTATCAATCAATCTGCCTAGCCTTTCCCCAACTATGTTGGGGTCGGCTTCCAGTCTAGAATGCAGCTGAATATGAGTATTTTACATGAAGCAACTGCCTATCTGACCTTCACAACCCAGTAACTGAGTAATTCGATATCCTTTGGTAAGACTGATTGTCAGACTTTCGGGCTTCTAACGACCCGTAACGACTGTTGAAGAGCCACGAATGACAGCCGGGACCAACGGCTGAACGTGTTTCCCGAGGCACGGAGGAGTCTCGGTATGTAAAGACGGTCACCCATCCACAGACTAACCCCGGCAAGCGTAGCTTAACCTGATCGAACGTCCCGTGCGGCTGTTATTACTTAGCTACGAGCTCTTCTGTGTTATTTCTATCAATGATGTAAATAACTAAACAAATTTAAAAAAAAAGAAGTATTAATGATTAATCTTCACCAGCGTGTATTTTGAAGTCTGGTTTTCACATGGTTACAAGACCACATACATAAACTCATGGCTTCCTCCCATGGGGGTAGGCAGAAACTACAGAACGCCACCTGTTACGAATCCTTATATACTCCTTTTGCCTCGTTTACGTCTATAGTTTCATACATTTGGATATACGGAATTAGCCTTGAAATATGGCAACATTCTGCCAGTTCTCTTATAGCCTACAGAAACCATATCAACCTTACCCAAGTGAGCTAGCAAGCCGGTACTTATAACCAAGTTTCCACATACAGTCACAGTTTAGCATAGATGTTATACTAATCGTTTAGAAGCGAGATCTCAGCTCAATGCTATTTGTAGGGTATAGGATAATAATTTAGTGGTAATTTCTCATGCTTTACCCTAGAGCCTTTGGGTGTGGCGTCCGTGGTTCTCTAACTAATGCCGGTAATCATTCTACTTGACTGATAACGGATAAGAAACAATTATTTACCATCTATTGTTGTGAGATCTCCGGGGGCAAAGCGTATCATCGGATCCGTTGAAGTTAAATACGAGTTAAAATTATGTTTTGTATCAATTAAAGTGCAGAAACTACCTACAAAACATTTACATCGATTTTAGTAAGTATTATTTTTTAAATTATGATGTCACAAACGCACACACACACTACGCTCACACTACACACACACCCACACCCACCACGCACACACACACACACACACACCCACCCACACACACACTACGCACACACAAACACACACACCCACACACACTACGCATACGAACACACAAGTACGTTTTTTTTTAAATTTTACTCTAGAAAGAGGCTTAGTCAAGGACTGAGTAACATCCTGGGCCCAAAGTCAACATATTTTGAGGCCACTGTTAAATAAACATTCAAATCGAAGTTAACGAATCACGGACAATTAACATTCCAATTTGTAAATTATTCAGCACCCAGAGGGCTAAATAGTCGATGTGATATACTTAAGGTCTCCCTAATAAACCAAAATGTACTGATCCTTCTGTGCCTACTCTTAGGTAGTACGCTTCACGACTATAGGCCAGGAGCTAGAGTACACTTTAAAAAAATATGCATCACAAGCTCCTGGACTATTGTTCATATTTCCAATTTGTAAGGTACTTCATTGTAATATTATCGCGTTTTTAGAATTAATCTTTTAGATGTTTGCGCTTTCTGTTTATTTTGATAACAGTTGTAATTGGAGTTTATTATTTTTTGGCCTGAGTTTGGACTGGTATTTCGAATTATTCTAATACTTGGCTTGAACGGATAAGCATTTTAGTATCTTATTGTAATCAATCTTGAAATCACAATTCATTGTAACTGTTTAATATTATACTATACCTACATAAATATGGTATTTTTATAAAAATACATATGATTGGTGCAGTCCAGGTGTTAGAAATTAAAAATCCTGTGTTGCTGTCTGACCCATAAACGATTGTTTTTTTAAAACAATAAAGAACAATGTGCTGTATTCATGCAATCGGAATGTCAGTCTGCCTCGGCAAGTTTTTAGGAGAGTTTATTAAAGAAATTAAATAAATATTTATTGTTTGCAAATTGTGGTACAGCCTGTTCAAGCCGTGGCCTGACGTATGCGAAAAGAATTCAAGGGATTTTAGATAGGCTATTTTTCTCTTATTATTATATTTATATTAATCGGCTGTGAATGCGCCTGTAGCCTACTATCTCACCGCTGGTTGTTAAGATGTCAAAATCATATATTTTCAAATATTTTGTTTGTTCAGGCCAATTTCGTCCGCTCAGGCCACTGACTGGGTTGTACATTTTGAACGTTACAGTGAGAACATTCTTGGCTATCTCTAAGAGGGCTTTGTACAATTAAATCTAAAATTTAATATTACTTATCCATTCGTTTTAATTAAAGCGTTACATGTCTTGTAAATGTTACTTATATTAGAAAATTAATTCATTTTAATTTTACGGAAAGTAAAATATTAAGTTCTGTTTGTACATTTAGTGACTAAAATCGTTTACCGACGCAGTATTCGACACATTTGTATAAAATCACATTAAAATTTCTGGGCACTTTGTATAGTGTAATTTAACATTATTTTATTTAAGTCCTCTGTTGAAATTTTATTAATAATTTTAAATTATGTTATGTTGCGTTACTTGATTCGCAAGATTATTAAGATTTTTTTAAAGTTTTTCTTTTTTGTAAATTCTTTTTAGAAGCCAAAGAGCTTAATTGTAAATATATCGTATTATGCAGCTATGCGTTTGTTAGCTGTGGATAATTCTTTCGTTATTGTAATTTTAAGAGATCCGTTAACGTTTTTTCTTGTGAGAATAAAATGATAAGGACGTAATTTCATTGTTTTATTGACTATCAACTACCCCTAATTCTAAACAAGGATATAAAGTGGTTACTCCCCTGCTGATGACAATGAAATATAACTAGTGCTATAGGTATTAGGTATTTGGATCTTAAGGGTCCGTGCACTAAATCGACTGATTTTGATCAATTTTGTTCATTAGTTGTGAGAAAGGTAAACAGATTTTAAACAAAATCATTTGTGATTTGAAAAGTCGAATTCTTTATTTTGTAGATAGCAGAAAATGATTTTTCAAATAAATTAAGGATTCGTGGAAAATCACAAAAATTCACAACAAGTTTTCCAAAAATAAACGCGATTATGAAAATGAAAAATAGCATCAACTTCATTATATGGTCTACTTTGTACATAGGGCAACCACTTTTTTAAACTTCTGTACAAAATACAGCAGAATTGTTTTTGGTGAAATTACCATTTTTTTTTAAACCCTGTCAGTAATGTATCTTTTCCTATTATTTAGCAAACCATATCAAGAAATTTAAAAATCACACATTAGTCTTCAGCTATCCTTGAAATAAAATCCAAATTTTATTTTATGTTTATATTATATCTTCATTAAGTAAATCAAAGGCGAAATAAACCATATTTTTGAGAGTGCAAAAAGGAATGCAAATATTAACCTGTGTTGTGACTCACACGAATGGTGCACCACGAAAACTGTATTTTTATACTTACACAGACTTGATGTTTCAATTATTCAAGCTTTCTTACAATTAGATTTTGACGAAAAAGGATTTTTTTTCGTACACGGACCCTTAAACTGCGCTTCGTCCACAGATGAATACAGATGGTTCACTCCGCATTTTAGGTATAAAGCTGCAAGTACACGGCGGGCCCGTCTTGTCGGGCCAATTCAGTGAGTGTAACGTAGTCAGAAGATAGAAAGAATTAGCCGACGTTCGTACGGACGTAATAAAATCGCGGCGGAATTTTATCTCGCACTGGATTTTCAAATCTCGGTGTTAAGCCGAGCGTTGAGAATTCAACAGAGTGCATCCCGGCGCGTCGAAAAAGCACCGTTGGATTTTCAACTCTTAGTGCTAAGCAGAACGTTGAAAATCTAATGTACGAAAAAATCCCACTACGATTTTATTACGTCCGTGCGAACGTCGACTTACGCGATAGAGAGGCAACTTCTAGGTGAAAATAACTAACTAGGTAATTAGCGCTGTGCGACCTGAATGGCACTTTATTCTGTCTTAGCAAGAGTCGCTTTTTATTTAAATAATTTTGCGGAGTAAACCAATCTGTATTCATCTATCTGTGCTTACACATGCAATTTCTTCAACAATAATTGCTAGCGGTAGTGGAACGAAATGGAGCAACTTTCAATTTGTGGCGGAATACCATTGGGGACTCTTATAAAGCCTGTTGAATTACTAAATTTAGTCCGTAATCTTAGAAATTTTCAGATAGATACCTACGTAACTTAAAGGATAAGGACAGTAAGTAATAGAGTCCTCAAATCTACGAGATAATTGGATTTGGAAACGACGGAGAGCTGATATTGGACGGAATTACGTTATAAAGATGAAGGTATTATAGGGACCTATTCTGAACTCAAACTGGTGATTGCCTGACTGTTTTTGACTGAGTGATAAGCTCATAATCTAAGCTGCTCGAGCTGTTTTAGGTCGTAACTAATCGGGCAAACTTAAAATAAATGCATCAAAAATAAATGAACTTTAATTAGTGAATTCTATACTTTATCTTATTTGGGAGCTTCAAATTATACTGCCACTGCGGTTGACTGGCGTCCTTATCGTCGCGTACATATGTCACTCTTTTGTTTCGGAAAACCGGAAAGCACCCTCTGTCAGCGCGACGACGCGTTCGGGTTCGCCGAACAAAATTGATGCGATCGTGTACTCGCGCGCCAATTGCTTATAATTAGGATTCGGCCTAATAGGCAGTGGCCTGTCTGGCCGTAGGAGACACCTAATACCTTTACAATGGAGGAACTTTCCACCCTGTTGTTCCATCTCTCATATATCTACTCAAATACATCATAAGACGTCCAATGCTGGATATAGGCCTCGCCCAAGGATTGCGACAGCGACCGATCATGCGCCTCCCACATTCAGTGGATTCCCGCAATTTTCCACTGTGCTTGCGGATAGCCAAGCTGTAATTAGCTTACTACATAGAACTTACAACTGATAAGCTCAGCCAATATTTTTATTTAAAAAAAAACCTGTTTATGCGGAAAGTCCGGACAAATGACAAGGTCAGACAAAGTCCGGACGTGGGGCCAAAAAGTTGGACATGTCCGGACAAATCCGGATCCCTTAATTATAGGTACGTCATATAACGACAAGGTCTATGTGACAGTTAGATAGTTTCAACTTTAGTGAACTTCCAATTTAGTCATAGGGGCAATTCTTGTCAAAATTGATAAGGCATTACGAGCTCGAATATACTTATGTAGCTATGTGAGTAACTCATGAAAAGTAATCCCATTACATCTGCCACCGGAAATTACGAGATTGCGAACGAGATAAGCTTACATAAAGACCACAAAGGCTCAGTCGAGAAAATTATAACGTTTATATTCAGCTGTCTTTACGTTTCCAACCACAAAGCGAGGCGCATCGCATAGGTATACACGGCATTCAACCGAGAATTTCCTTGTTGGAAACATAAGGGGCAAAATGTGGAGCGTATATCATAGTTATGACATAGAGTATGGCGCACTCTCCACATTTCGGTTACCTATGTCATGGAATTAGGTTCTTTACAGTAGTCAAGAACCCAAGATCAGCTAACATAAAGTCGCTAGTTTGTTGCTTATAAACAACAGCCTACAGCAGTCCACTGCTGGACATAGGCCTCTCCCATTGAACGCAATTCAACTCACTTTTCGGCAAATCTCATGTTGCACCAGCCACCCTGCAAAGATCGTCGCTCCACTTAGTCTGAGGGCGTCCTACCTTACGTTTGCCGATTCACTCAACTCAAGAACACGTCTACTCCAAAGGTTATCGGTTCTACAATGGGCTATGCTATACTATGCTAGTGAGTGACCTTAAATTTCTGGACCGGACTGTCCACATTTCGGGTCCGTAAGTCATAAGAGGCAGGGCGCACTGATTGAAGACCATAGTCTTTAGGCTCTGTGGAATATGCGACGAGGAGATTCATCAAAGCTTCCCAAATGCGGCCCAGCCCAGTCGAATGTTGTTGCTTATTAACTCTGGGAAAAGCCACCCTGCGCATTTAGCGCAGGTAGGCGTTCATAGAAAGACAGAAAACACGCTTATTTGCGGAAACATGACGCAAAGAAAGAACACAAGTCACAAAAAAGAAAAAGAACGAATACCTTTGCTCCACTGATGCGAAATAAGGTTCGATACTATAATATCTCCCAACAGTCGGTAGTGCAGTGTTTACGTGATGTAAACGCGACGTCAACGAACGAACAAAAGCACCCCAACTACGCCAGCGTGGTTGGGATGCTTAGTGATGAGAGTAGAGATAGTAGGGGATAGTAGAGTTAGTGATGAGTATTGCATAGTTGGTAGTTTTAAGGTTAATTTTACTAGATTATTTGTGTATATATTAACAAGCGATTCTCGTCAAACTGGAAAGTTTGGCGAGTCAACCTTTAAAAACAACAAATAATGTCCTACCTATGTTTCAGTGAGAATAATAAAATAAAAAAGAGCAATTTCCTGCAGCGGTTATTTCAGGGCTCAAACCCCGTATGTTTATAGCAGCTTAGGAAGTACCTACTCAGTGATGTCGGAAGATATTTGATTGTGTTTGTGTGCACTGAACGACGTCAGGCGCAGGTAACTCAGTTTGCGCTTCACTTGTCGACTGGGGAGTTCCGATGCGCTGCGAACTCTAGTCTATCATTAAAATAAATGATTTAAGCTTTCTTATTAATACATATAATGAATATTTACTGCAAACAGGTGTAAGGTGGTTTCCTCATAAATAGAAATCAATTGCCGCATGTATGAAAAATCAACACTTGAGAACGGCTCGACCGATTTGGCAGATTACAGTTTAGAAATAAAAAGATTTTTTGGAATATTCACCGGAAAAGCCGGAAGTTCACTCGGGTGACGCCGACGCCGGGCACGAACAGCTAGTTAGTAATAATTGTAATATCATTTCCTATATACCAATTTGCCTCTATCAACTAGCCTCAATTCACAATGACGCCACTGACGTCAGAAAATTGGTACATAAAACATAACATCACGCCAGTTTCCCCCAAAGGCTTAGGCAGAGGTGTATATACATAATACACCCACATTTCGCCAGTTGCTTAAGTCCCATGTTCTAGGGGGCGAGCTTATTGATACACCAAAACAAATGAGGATCGGCTTCGTATCCTCTTAAGCTTAAGGCAAATGGTCACGACTCCCTTGAAGTACCTACTCATATAAGGAAATAGCACACATATCAACTCTGAAAGGGATCGTCACCGTATCAACTCGAGCCATTCAGTATTCTTTGTATGAAACTCCGTACTGCAACGCACTAATCGGAATCGTAACGTAATCGCCTCGCCTCGGGACAAGCTCACGAACCGTGGCGATATGGAGACGATCCCTTTCCGAGTTGATATGTGTGCTATGACCTTTAGGCTACAAGCCCCAATTCGTGTATCTACGACCGGAGATCTAAACCGTCAAGAGATACAATCATAACGTTATTATCCGGGCTTCATCCGTCCGGCCCATTCCCGGTTAAATAGCCCGGAATCCCGGATAATAAAATACATCTGAGAATGACACGAACAACTTGGGTATTAAATATAGCCCATTGTATAAAGTTACTGTAATTTCAGACTACAGTCCATTTCTTTAAGTAGATTCGTAGATTTTCGGGGCTAAAAATAGCTTTTCATTTCATTTTATTGCTTGAAGAAATGCTTGCTATATTATGGTAGTGGGTAAGTAAATGTAAGGATAATATGGTTTGATAAATCTATTACTAGCTTCAGCCGCCACGCTTCATCGGTGTGATATCTTTATAAATTTTAGCCTATGTTACTCAGTGATAATGTAGCATTTTGCTGGTGAAAGAATTTATAAATCGGTTCAGTAGTTTTTGAGTTTATTCATTACAAACAAAAGTACATATCTTTTCCTTTTTATTTTAGTGTAGATGAAATTCTGCATGTAGTAATAGTTGTAGTAGATAGGATTGTTTGTAGAACTGTAACAGCTTTCATGCACGAGTAGCGAATGTGACGATACGGTCTACACCTGTTGTACCTCTGAAGTAACTAGGTAGGTACTTGTCCAGCACAGGACTCGGAAACTTCATTTAAAACGTTTCTAACAGTTCTCGTTATTCTTTGTACAACATTTTGTTCGGAACGAGAACGAAATGAGAAAGTTTTCCAAAACCGGTTTATTCCGCAGGACGCAGCGGCGCACGAGGCGTGCGCCGACAACCATGAATTTGTTTAATTAAATTGTACCTTATCTTCATTTAATTTCATCATTCATTCCAATGCGCTTGCTGCTTACGTATTGATTATGGTTGTGTTGCGAGTTTCCTATCGATCAACCCAAAAATGGAAAAAAAAGGTTAAAAACGTTTTATTAACCGAGAACGATTTAAATTTTGTTCTTCTTCAAAAACGTTTTTATAACGTTCTGTTCCAACGTGACCGAAACAAATCGTTTCTTAGGTTTTGAAGACGAAACGTTTCGAAAAATATACCGTTATCAGAGCCCTGGATAGTCTACCCCGCTATCACCTTGTTGAGGTGCCAATATCTTTACTATGGCATGGGCTATTATTCTTAAGGCTTATTTTCACTGGACGATAGGGTTTGCATGCAGGATGCGGGAGATTTCTGTAACGCATGCCATAAGGCCCGCATGCAGGGAACCGTTTTCATTAGTCGATAGGCAACGATTGCTGTATACGGAGAACCTGCACCGTACGTTTGGCAGATGTTTCGAAGGCTCATTTTCATTTGTCATTTTTATCGGGTGTGAGTCTCCGCAAGCTTTTCTGATGAATTTCATTGGTCGCTGTGTACCCCGACCGCGTTCTCGACTTATGATTTCCATTAGTCATCGCTTGCGGGGAGTCCCCGCATGCTGTATATCGACCGAGTTATCGATTAATGAAAAATAGCAAACAAACGCGCGATCAAACTAATTAGTTTGATTGCGCTGATATGAAATAAGATAAAGAGAACAGCCAGAAAGACAACTGTGGCAGTTTTATATGATGCAACTTGTTCATTACAAGGCTAGGCTGATGCCTCGGTCGCGGATCTGCATGGATGTGAAATCCGTTGCTGCACCCTGCACTTATCCTCTAAGGCTGCACCCATTACCAACTTCTGATAAAAAAAAACACAAGTGCTTAAACGTTTTCAATAAATTAGAAATTCACTGTAAAAAGGTCGAAAACCGAAGAAATAAATCTTTTAGATGGCACAATCGAATTGGTACGGATCGATCAGCTAACAATAGTTGAATCGGGACGGTCATTTAGATTCTCTGGCTCTTATTGAATTTCCATTACCGCTGGGTTTTCACCCATTTGGTATTGGATATGTCTGGAACTATTCTTTCAGGGTTTTATTTTCAGAGATGAGTCTAGTTCACATAAAGTTTGTTGAGTTGAATTTTAGTGCAGCGCACAACTTTGCGCTCAAGTCAACCTTAGTGAACTCAACTGAATCACTGGAGATGACTTCAATTTCAGCGCAATGGGAAGTTGTTTCGTTGAAATTGTAGTGTTGAGAGAACTTTAATGTAAAATCTTCATCTGCCTGGCGTTATTGATCTCAGCTTTTGCTAGAGTTCGCCAGGACCAGATAGAAGAGTAGTTTTGTTCTTGTAATATGATTCAAATTACAATTGTGAAATATCATATCTTCTAAAATTAAATTCGACAAACTATAGGATGAAAACTTTTATTTCAATTTACAGAATCAACATTGAACATTGAATTTAATTTCAAGCATCTTGAAATGGAATTAGTTTTCTCAAAAAGCAAAACGTTTCGAAAATTCTTCGCACACACAAAACATAATCAACTCGACCATAAACGGAACCACAAATAAAATAAAATTTCCCAGTTCTCGTCAACATTTTGGTGAATTCTCTCCGTTCTAACAACGCTGACAATTCCTTTGTGAACCGGGCGAGTACAGGCATTAGCCGGTTGAATCCGTAACTATCCGTTACAATATTCAGACGCCGAACATTGGGTTAGAGTAGCCGCTCATGAATTATTTAAGAGCAGAATGTCTGAACCCAAAGGTTGTCGATTCCATCTTTGTGTGAGACTAGATGCTTTGTTGAAATGTTTTGTATTCGATTGACGGATATTTCATTTGGAAAATCGATAGTTGGCGCTCGTTGTTGACGACGTGACAAATTGAATTAGGTATACCTGCCTACATGTATATTATCGTCCAAGAGGTACCATTATGGATATATTACTTCCTATTTCTATGTAGTCTATTCTATCTATTTATTAACAAAGAAAATTAAAAAAAAAACGAAAATTTTCCTGCAAAGTTTTCATATTCGGGAAAAACTGCATATTTGTTTCCATGAGAATTTTGTACGATTTATTTTAGACAGGACAACGTCTGTCCTATTAGCTAGTAATAGAACAATCCCAAGATTTGTGTCAATCGTAAAAGAAAAAGAAAGATAGAATTCTGAAAGTCTATAAATTTTTTAAATCTTATGTCAGGTGATTTTATTCGCGGTAGTTACCTACTTCGTTAAAACCTTATCACAGTTCAAGGATAACATAACATAATAAGCCTATAATAGTTAATTGATTCAGGTGACCTTGCGGACATTCATTATAAAAATCAATAGACGTGGATAGATTTAGTAACCTGTTCCGCTTAGCTATTTCTAAAGAGCCATAAACAACCTGAAAGAAGCTCGCTCAGCAGCATTCAGTCTGCGTTCAGCGCTCAGTGTGGCAACACGCCGTGTTCGAGTTCGCAACAAGTCAATCGTCATCCTGAGGATGCCTCGTTGAGAGGTGAAACAGAGTTTTTTATGGCTCTTTAGAAATAGCTAAGCGGAACAGGTTACTAAATATATCCACGTCTATTGTATTTTTTTAGCCTATAATGTTCCCACTGCTGGGACGAGGCTTACTCTCGGTGAGCGGGAGAGTAGGCCGTAATCCACCACGCGGGCCCAGTGCCGGTTGGTAGATGTAACAGTTTAATCAGAACTCAGAAAGCCTTGTACCTATTTCAGATATAAAAATATGGATAAATATCCCACTTTTTCTAAGAAAACAACAACAAAGCGGTTGAACGATTTCATATCCGAAAATAGAGAGTAACATCGCAATCGTTTCCGCACATTATGTTGCTATGAGATTGCAAACTATTTTCCCGTATTTTCACAGAATGTATAATAAATTCGAAGAAATATGCGAAAAGGAGATGGGAAACGGTGGGGCCAAATGTAATAAGTTGAGATATGATCTAAAAAAATGTCATATTTTTTTATCCTTGAATAACAAAAATCAGCTCAATTCTCTAACTGGAAGCAGAGAAATATGAGATGGTTTTCGTGAGATTATCGATTACTTGAGTAATTGATTACACAATTACAAAAATAAAACCTTTGCACTAGGTAGCACTAGGTAATTAACTGAAAGTAATTAAATGCACTATATATACTTATATATAATATAATGCATTTAATTACAGTCGTATTAATAAATAAAACATCGATTAACTATTGAAAACCAAAATAATGATATTATCGATTTCAAATCGATTAAAATTGGTCTTATATTTTTAGTCTATGTCATTGGCAGTGCATGTTCTGCACTGGCATGAGCTGACTGACATTGACACTAGACAGTAGTGATGGGTCGTTGTCAAATTTTTCACGGACGAAACCGTTTTCCGGACGACGACTACGGTTGCAGAAAACGGTTAAAGGACGAAACTTATCCAACATAGAATAGAATTGCGTTTCGTCGATTGCAGTTTCTTACAACGATTCGCAATGTACGAAATGGTTTTTTCGCATCACGAACGACAGCATTGACAGCTGATAGTACATTAATGAGTGTATTTCATTGACAAAAAGTTCATTATTTATTGTAAGGACTGTTTTGTATATATACGAACGCGGAATATTAAGGACGACGACGCGACGAGTGTGATAGATAGTTGAATCATTGTGTTCTCGACGGTATTTTCTTAGGTGCAAAATAAAAAATCGCACCAAGTAATTCGAAGACTGGTTTGTGCAATGAAGATTGTTTGAACCCAGGACGTAAAACGGTTTTATTTTTTTCAAAACAGAAATTTGTCCAAAATACTATCTAGTTAAAATGTTGAAAAGCTTAGCTATTTCTCGGGTAGTACCTAACTGAAAAGATCCCTTTACAGTCTCCCCAGTTATGTGCCGTAATAGGCTTTGCACGGATGGGATTTCGGAATGGTCTTCCATATACAAATGGTGATGGTGTGGCTGGTTTTAGTGAGGTATAAATCCGTAACTACCCAAATCTTTTTGAAGAATTCCCCCCGAAAACCAAAAAAATAAAAGGTAAAATCTACCCGAGAAATAATAACTAATTAAGAATTCTTCATTTTGAAAAGAGCCTTAGAAAAAAGCAGGGAGGGAAATGAAATCAATTACGAAATCAGTGAATAAATTATCAAAATTATTGGAAAATTCATATAATTGCCTGCATTTTCATAAATAACTAGTCTTCCAGTTATTCTACTGTGACATAGGTATTTACTTAAACTATAAATAGTAGTAGGTAGATACCTAATGTAGATATCCTCGTCTTTAAAATAACCATGTAAGATCGAATAAAAGAGATATGTTTTGAAGTAGAATATTGTGTATTTTCCTGCGAGGTTAACGGAGCGACAAAATCGTATTGTTACGTGGTATCAAGATACCGGCACATTATTACGTTGTTGTGTTTTATATGCGTTGAAAACTGCAGAACCAAGTAGTTACTGCAAGCAAACAGTTACTAAACTAGGTGCTTGGTAAGTAACACCTCTATTTTTCTCTTTTGAACAATTAGGTACAGCATGATGTTTAATAGCGTTGGTGGCTCGAGGTTCAAAATGATAATGGCAGATTCACACTAGGCTGACGTGTCATGTTGTGATCCAGGATTGGCTTATCAAACGAATCTCAGGTGCTCATTTTATGACGATTTTGATTGTATGGATGACACAACATGACAAAGTGATGTGAATCTGGCATAATAATCACAATTTTCGGAATTGGTTGCAATATGGCGTAGGTTTCACACTTGTTCCGGTTGGCAATAATGGGCACAGTTAAGTTCTAATATGCACCTTATGTACTTACATGATCCTCTTTTGTTATATTATATAACACGGCGGGGAACCCGTCCGTATCATTGATGGTAGGTGTTTATAATATTACGTATAGAATTCACAATTTGTCAATTTTTTTCGTAGAAGTAGCACAAAAGCCTATCTCATCGAAGCTTTATCAAAGACTCCTTCAAGGTGAAACTCGATAAACTCACATAATATCAGTGAGAAAACCTTCCATAACTCATTGGAGCGTATCCTTACGTGTAAAAGCAAATTCGCGGAAAATTGAAGCTCCCACAAACTTCTGACGTCTCAGATGTTAATTAATGGAGTTATTTAAATGCTCATCGAAGTTAAATAATTATGGGAATGCGTGTTACCTGCTAATGTGTTTTGTAACTTAGAGATGTACCTAGCTACTTAGATGTTAAAGAGATTGCTTATTATATTAGGATGTTTGGTATACCATGTAGCGGTTGTAGTGACGATAACATAAAAGACTTTTTACGAGTTCTCTTTCCAAGTTTACTACGCTAGGTAAATAAGGCTTATCAATAACGATGGGTAGAAATTTAAAATCGATCGATTCTGTAAGAATCTCACCTTGAAAACTTAGGTGAAGTAAACTGTCAAAGTGTCAATACCTAGCATGTGGAATAACAGCTCACTTCAAGGTCAGTTAACTTAAGTATATAATAGACCGGCTGATCAATCAGAATGCATCATTCTAACTTTAGAATGATCGTGTGAATCTCTAGCATCAATCAGTCTGCCTAGCTTTTTCCCAACTATATTGGGATCAGTTTCCAGTCTAACCGGATGCAGTTGAATACCAGTATTTTACATGGAGCGAGTGCCTATCTGACTTCCACAACCCAGTAACTGGGTAATACGATACCCCTTGGTAACACTGGTTGTCAGACTTTCGGGCTTCTGAGGACCCGTAACGACTGTCAAAGATCCACGAATGACAGCCGGGACCAACGGCCTAACGTGCTTTCCGAGGCACGGAGGAGTCTCGGTATGTATTGGAAGGTCACCCAACCACAGACCAACCCTGGCAACCGTAGCTTAACCGGATGAATCGATCCGTGCCGCTGTTATTACTTAGCCACGAGCTTTGCATCTCTAGCATGACATTCTAAAAGAAGTTCAGAGATTAGCCGATCTGAGTCATGTGGGCCAGCAATAGGTTTTAGCTATTAAAACAGCTATAAAGGACCGACCATCGTTGCATCCCAGACTGTAATCGATCACATAGTGGCGAATAAATGGATTAATCTCCAAACGTGTGATGGATCATTGTATCTAAGAGCATTAGACTTGCTTATTATGGGGTTTATTTATAAACGTTGCATAAAGTTAAGTGACGTTCAAACGTCAAAAATATATTGTTAAACAGTTGCTAATTATTACTTAACTTTAAGCAATGTTTATAAATAAACCCCTATATTGTGTACTTAAGTGCATAATACATAAAACTGATACAGAAGTATGAGTACGAGTGTATGAAAATTTTTGTTTCAATCAACGATACTCGACACTGACAAAATTACAAAGAAATGAAACGCTTAATCTTCTTTTCCTTTCATTTTCGATCATTCGGAGTATTTTTGAGTGCCGAAATCTAGAAACGTTGGATCAGTTCACCAATGAATTCATTTTTCACTTTGGATTACTTTTTTATTCAGACGTTTAAATAAAAAATAAAAAAACAAATGTGAATGAAGCGTCAAATATCAGCTCAAGCAGCTTAAAATGTAAATACTAACCTTTATAAATGCAAGTTATTCCTGTACGCTTACAGCCAAGCTTATGTAATTATCCCTTGACATTTAATAACACCTTTTCATCAGAGTTAATCCTTTCAGCAAAATGTTTTAATTGACGTGACATATCCTTTTAATCTATCGTGGCAGGGAACGTGGCGCTGATAGACGTGGGTGTTAAATTCGCATGTGAAGAATATCAAAATTTCCCAGTGAAAAGGCTATAATCCTACTAAATATTGTAATTGCGAAAGTTTGTGAGGATGGATAGATGGATGGATGTTTGTTACTCTTTCACGCAAAACCTATTGAACAGATTTGGATTAAATTTGCCACACGGATAGTTTATAATTTGGATTATACATAGGATATTTTTTATCCCGATATTTAAACGGAATCGAGACTTATGCGGGTGAAACCGCGGGGCGCTGCTAGTATTATCATAGCAAGGTCGGGTGGCGTCGAATAGTCGTATCGAGAGATCTAGGCGTAAAGGGTTACGGTGCACCGTAACCCTTTACGCCTAGATCTCTCGTTCTATAAAGCAACACATTTAGTTAACACCGCGGTGTTAACTAAATGTGTTGCTTTATAGAAGTTTTAAGACTTCGAAATAGTGACTATAAACCTTTTTTCTGTCTTTCTTACTATAATATTACTTTATATTTGTGCATTGTTGTGACGTATTACGAACTGATGTGTTTTGCAATTACAACGTACTGATATGCTTTGCTGAAGATTCGTGAAAAGCGCTTAAGTAGTTTGAATGCAGTAATTCAGAAAAGGCTTGCCAAATTTTTCGATGAAAAATAAGAAAAAACATGTTGATATTTTTTTATTTCATGCCATTTTTGCTTGTAGTGAACCTAAGTGAAATGTGTTACTAACAATGATTAATTACTGACAGTGACGTATAAGACAAACAAGAGCAGTAAGTACCTGCTCTTAAAAAAAAGACTCCTAGTAGTAATAAGAGAGTGCTTTTAATATCACCTGTAAAACAACATGTCATAATTATCATGACAATTCCATTTTAATTTGCAGTGAGTAACGCAATAACGTGACGTAACGCGAGTGACACGCTACGTGACGTGAGTGACACGTAACGTGAAGGGTTTAACGTGAGTGACACAACGGAGCCGTCGTATTTAGTCGGTGCTAATGAGCGGACGTAAGGTCTGCAAAAACATGACATTTATTAGAGTGTACCTACCTATGGCGCTACAAGGTTTTTGTGGCACGAAGCCATAGCAGAAACTAACGCCACCATTTTGTTTTTAGGGTCCCATACGTCCGAATGAAAAAAATTGAACTCTTATAGGATCACTGGTGTGTCTGTCTGTTCGTCTGTCACAGCCAATTTGCTCCGAATCTAATGGACAGATAAAGTTGAAATTAGGTACACATGTGAACTTCTGTAACCCAAACATGGACGAATAAAGTAAATAAATGAATTTTCAATGTGGCAGGCTAAGAAGAAAATTAAAAATAAAGTTTTGCAAACTGTAACCTGTGACATATCAAATGAAAGGGCATACATACTGTGAGGGTCTCAATTTTTTTTTAATTATTTGAAAATAGAAAAAAAAAATTTGAAAAAAAAATTAAATAGATGAAAATTAACCTTAGCTCCGAAACTACTCTTACTAATTTTGAAAAAAAAATACAGAAAATAGTTCTGTACTTATACGTATACATTATAGGAAAACCCATAAGGAGACTATGGTTTTAACATAACATGGTAAATCTCTCAATATTGTGCGTACAAGCTTACATTTGCAGTTGGGATGTATTTTTCAACTACAATGTTAAGTTTGTTCTTGGGATACATTCATTCCAACTACTCTTCATTGTGCGTGGTTCGATCCGCACTTTGCCGGTTTTTTCAGTACATTTCACAAAGTAATAATTGCACAAATGGTTACCAACTTTGCAAATCCTTCTAGCAGTGTACATGGAATTGGGCAATGAATATATAAACTAGCGGCTAAATGAGGATTCCTGACAAAACAAACATTTTAACGTGTTGGATTCATGAAAGCTATCAATTAGTTGAACATATTGAAATCTAATGATGGATTGTACATGTCGCGGTCCGCTCGTAGCCATATCTGCCAGCCATTTCTAACAAAATATGGACAAAAATAGTCTGAATTAAATTATTTTTTTTCATGATACGCCGCTACGCCTATCGAAAGTCGGGTGGATTGACTAAAGCAACCAATTTTTTAAGACTAAATAAAAACCAAGATAGCGCTGCAAAAAATACAGTGAAGCATGCCAAAACTACACCTCCGCTCTGGGCACACACGTTCACACGCACATTTTTACAACCATTTACAATGATACTACAATCAAACTACATCTCACTAAGTGCACACATGTTTACGAAACCGGCCTCAGGTCACTGTTGACAGCGCTATGTTTTGGTTTTTTATTTGGTCTGAGACCGCGTATTAGTTGCATTTCACGCCGTTAGTGGTATAGCTGGTTATTTCTCTATTTTTCTATCTATCTACTATTGATTTCGGACAAAGCAAATCATCGTAAATAATTCTGGATAAAATTGTGTAAAGTTGCCAACACACATACACAGAAGGCGTGTTCATTCATGTTCGTTCATTCGCTTTTAAGAAAAGATCTCTGCTCTGAGTTTACCGCGGAGTATCGTGTTATCCAGTAACTGGGTTGTGGAGGTCAGATAGGCAGTCGCTCCATGTAAAATAAAGATATTCAGCTGCATGCGGTTAGACTGGAAGCCGACCCCAACATAGTTGGGAAAAGGCTTAGCAGATTGATATACCTATCTCTGCCCTTTTTTTTTTGAGTGGGAAATTATCAAATAACTTCTCCCGCTCTGGGCGGAGCGGGAGGGCGTGTCAGACTCTTACTGACTAAAACCTACCCGTTCCTTCAGTTGCCATTTTGCCGGGGGCCACGATCTACCTTTCGGATTTTTCCGCAACCCCGGCAGGACCTATCTCTGCCCTGAGTTTGCTATAGGATGTTATTTTTAATGTCTTGATTAGTTATTTACGTTTTAATGATCAAATACGTCAATATCAGAATGTATTCATAAATAAGTATTAACTTCGTGATATACAGAACTCGTCTCTAATATTAAGTAGATTGTAGGCGTCTACCATTGATTTTAGTTAGATGTGTGGCATCGTGGGTCGTAATGAGGGCATGCTGTATACTGAATAAAGTGTACTGAGTGCAAAAAGAGAGTTGTTTTAAATGAAATTTTAATGAAGTTTTACTTACTGACCTGTGTATCATCACAGTATTGATGTTGTTCAGTAAGCCAAATACGATCATTTTGATTACGCCCAACCGTGAGGAATTTAGGAGCTCTATGTTCAATTGTGCTTACGGAAACTAAGTGGCAGACGCCGGCGTAATGATAATAAATAAAATGATAAAGTAATATAAAAGATTTAAACTTGTTCTGTTGGTTGCAGTAGTTTTTTTTATAAAACTCGATTTTCCAAAGGAGTTTTCGTAATTTTTTACGCGTTTTACTAAAATAGTTTGGAACGGTGTTTGTGTGCGTGCAAACTAGACGTTGTGCATGCAGACCAGCGTCTAACTGCTCATCACTGATACTATCTCTATCGGACACGATTCCAGGTGAGACAGCGTGTTTTTTGGCCACGCCCTAGAGTGACTTCGAGCCCGCGACTAGTTCAACCTTAATGTGACTATTATACCTATAATATTTCTCTAATCACTATGTATGTATGTTTTTCTAAGTGTACAAATAAACATTTTATTTATTTAAGTGCTGATTCACCAAAGTGAATTTAATTGGCACGAGCTCACGACCCTTACATAAAAATGCTTGTCATATTTTTATCTACTTTTAGGACCCCCACCATCCCTGGCCATCTAAAAATATTTATTTCCATATAATAATATGCCAGGAATGAAATGCGTAACCAAAATAAAATGTTCATATCCGAACTTTTCTGCTGACCGTACTTAATCCGGGTTTTATTCAGTGGACAAGAGTGTAGTAGGGCTCATTAGTGTGCCAAGTACCAACACGATATCTCGGGCCTGAATAAATATACGGCTGGTAGGGTCCCGTAGTGAAATGATATGCAAACAGTTAGTGAAAGAAAATGTTATTATTAATTCTATTCTACTTCGTTTTTCACTTCTGTCTGTGTAGCTAAAAATATGTTTCAGCGAGATGGTAAGTCCCAAAGCAAACACTGGTTAAAGATTTCAGTATCATTTCTGCATATCTCCTACGTAGGTTAGTCTCCGTTGAGATTGACCGCCATGACTGAAGTTCGGTCTGCAGGATATTGTAATATTATTATCTAACTGCATGTGACTCCCGCGACCCAGCTGTTAAGAAACAACTCTTAAGTGTTAATCGAAACTTCGCTATCAACATATTTACTGACATGAATAGATGTTAGATTATTATTAAGTGAAAGGAAAATAATAAAATCCTTTTCATCGCCCGTGGGTGTGATTAACTGCTAGAGATTACGGCAAGAAAATTGCCCGGGACCATTCCCCCTGTATTATGTATACCACTCCCAATTATTAGCTAGCTCAGAGCGAAATATAAAAGATATCTTGTAAATGAAGAGTAATTAATTATTCTGTAAATAAATAATATAAGTTGAGATAAGAGGATATGAACAATAGTTATTTGTTATACAAGAGTTCAAAGTTGCTTTTTAACCGCGTGCTTAATTTTGATGACGAGCAAGCGAAGGATTCAAAAATTGAAGCACGAGCACAGCGAGTGATTCAAAAATTAGAATCCTAAACATTAGCGAGGGAATCAAAAGAGCACGAGGTGAAAAATCTTTGCACTCGAGTGCAACACGTAACTTTTCATCCTACCACAGCGAGGATACTACTAAATGCAAAAAAAAAAACATTCACAACCACAATATACTTTTATTTCAGTTTTGGTATTAACTATTACATTCTGTTGGATAAGTATTACATAATAATTTCTAAATTATAACAAATAATACTTAGGTATAATTAAGAAAAATTGAAAGTTACGTTGTTACTTAAGTTGAGTGTAATATTTTTGTTAGGTACTGTAATGTTGGTGTTAGTGACTTGTGTACTATTTTTCGGTAAACTATCTGTCATTCTTGTTGTACCGATTCATCGGATTCTCTTGGCGTAAATGTTGGCGAGAGAGGGCGATGGTTTGGTGTTTCGTAACAGCTCATTTTTGATATAGAAGGGCCAGTCCAAGGATCTGACTGAGGCTCTTTACAACCGCATTGGACTTCCACCCTCCATGGCGCTTAAGGGACAGGAGATCAGCTCCTGAATCGGCCATAAGTGTGGCTGAAGTTCGTCGGAAACAATGACCCTTGTACAACAGGTGTTTTGGAAGTTCAAGAAATGTTGCTATTTCCCGTGGGATACTGCCAATTTTATTAGCACCCATCTGCTGTCTAACACACTTTCCGTTGCGATATTGTAGAAATAATCGATTAATTGGAGTTAGGCGGGCGTAAGGCTGGATATTTCTCAACAATTGTTACGTATTTCTTGCGAATGACGAAGTTGCGGTCTCTTTTTGTCTTTGTATTAGGTAAATTAATTAATGGTAAGTCATCTGAATGTTTATCAATGTTTTAGACATTAAGGTGTGTTAGTTCATTAGTTCGACATGCTCCGTTTATACCAATAATAAGAACAACCTGTAACGTAAAGAGTATTGTAGTAGATAAATTAATAAAATTGATATGCATGCATAATTATACCTATCAACATTTACTAAGTACGTATTAGATTATGTTAAGTAGTTGATTAATATACTTAAGTAGATACTGAATGTGTAACTGACTTACTTTTGTCGCCAAATAATCGGAATTAGGTGCTTCGTTAAGAAACTTTTCAATTTCAGATACTGTGAAAACCTTCGATTTTTTTGGTTGATGGACAGATGAGGCTCTTTTTAAAAATGCCACTAATTTAGGATAGGTGTCGATATGTATGTCTTTTTTCATCTTTATTGTTGCTTTAGCATTGAATACGTACTCCATAGAGTGCTTGATTTCTTGATCTCGGATAGTTCAATAAAATATGCCAGCAAAACGTTTTCTGAGAAAGTTTTGGCTCCTTTAGCTAGTCGCCACGTGTTAAACATATCGTACTGTTTCAAATACTTCTCGCGTGATTGTTGAGGGAGAAAGCTCATTTGCGCATTATTAACAGTTTCAGTCAATTCTTTTGGCGTCAAATAAACTTCCTCGTCGCTAGAACCACTTGTTTTCAAATTTATTGTTTTTAACCTAAAGTTTTAACAATATGACGTAAAAAGAAAATGGCGAGCGCAAAGCAAATAAAAAAAAAGTACACAAACAAGGTTCCGAGTCTGAGTTTTTAGCAAATTAAAAAAGGTTGTATGATAAATTCGGCACCATGGAGGGAGAATTTGAATTCACAAACTTAGTGCACGCGATGTTCTAAATTCAATTTACTTTATCCTCTAGCGGATAAAAACGGCTTTTGCACTCAGATATCGAAAAGCAAAAATACTCTTTCCGAGATAGGAGGATGAAAAACATATTTTCAGTGAGACCTTCATACAGGTAATTTGAGTTTTGATATTCCTTACGAACCTAATGATACTGAAACTTAGGCTTAACAAGATAATGCCCCTGCAGGTGACACCAATTATTCCGCTATGTGTAATATCAAAAAGGGAAACTGGTGCATACATGCGGATCCCCCGTTTCGTGGCTGTGCTTTTTTATACGAAACCATTGACACAGTTTGTAGCGCTGGAACGTGTCGGAACGACAATTCATACAAAAATGAAAATCATGAGGTTTTCAGTAAATGGCTTTTATGAATGTTTATCTAATTTGATGTTAAATCTTCGAAAGGTCACGGAGCAGACGAGTATGACAGCCACAAAATAAGCTGGAAAGCTAGTAATATATACTTTAACGGCTTGAAGATGGTTACGAGGGCAGACTATAATGCGGAGGTCCGGGGTTATAGTTTGCATTTGTAGGCCGCAGTAGGTCATGCAAGAAAGATTCTGAGGATGTTGTTGTTGCTGTGGATGCTGTGTTTAGCTTGAAACACAATCTATGTCGTCTTCAAACTTTGATGTTGGTACCTAACTATCTAGTCATCATCATCACTTCAGCCGAAAGACGTCCACTGCTGGACATAGGCCTCCCCCAAGCACCACCACTTCGACCGGTTCTGTGCTTCTCGCATACAGCGGATTGTCTGGATGAAAAAAAATCTATTTAGTCCATCAGTCACATAATAAAAAATAATAGACATGTATTTTTTGCTTTATCATATTAATAAAAAGTGACTTAGATAAAACGCATTAAAGTTGGGGAGTGGGGGTCGCTACGTCACAAGTAAGTATAAAATCTACATACCTACTCGTGACGACTTGGTATATGTATTTTAACTCAATGTATCGCCGTAATCTGTTGATAACATAAAAAAATAAAAAATACATGTGCAATATTTTTTAATATTCTACCCGACTTTTCTCTTAATGTCGGCTGAAATGACCTAAAGTGAACTCTGGACCTTACGTAAAAAGAAAAACCCGCTAACAGTAAAGTATAAAATCGCATTTCCCGGTAAAATGTCGAGTGGACAATAACAAGGACTTCATGCTAAAATGAGGCGAAACTCAAAATCAATCTGGCGACAGGTCAACGAGGTTTGTTGTTAATATCAGGACTCCAGGACTCGTTGGAGAGTTTAAGTGGTGGATGAGATTTTTTAATTATTTGATTGTAGCTAATGCAAGCGACTTCCTTGTTTTAATATAAGATATATCTTATGGCACTCAGCAATACTGTAGCTCAGCTTCCCATTAGTGACAGAATTTTCGGAATCATACACATTCCTCGGATATGGTAAGTACAGAATTATAAATAGTGTTTATAAATCCGATCAGTAGCTAGTTTCGAAGATTATTTCCCCCCCTATACGACGTACAAAGTCACAAATACATAATGACTATTATCATTACGACTATTTCGACGACAATTCTATAATTACTGCCTTAGAACACCCTACCTGACCTGTTTTAATGACCTTGAATTTTGTTCGACATTATCATTATTGATTATGGCATGTAATTGAACCATTTTGACATTTATTTAGTAATTGATTGTATGTTTATTTTTCTTTTGATATGCTATGCCTATTTAAACTGATTTTATTACTGACGTGAAAGTTGACAGAATTTCACCAATTTGTTATTTTTAAACTTAAACAATTATATTTGTACGCCTCTGGGCAAAACATGGAGGATCTACCTATTTATAACACCTCACACTATGTGTAACTTGACCTGTGTTCACAAATAAAGCTTTCTGATTTCTGATTTCTGAAAACGTAACCCTTTTCATTATACGTATTAGTATCGATGAGATGGGAGTCGAGAGGTACGTAATGAACAAATGAAGAGAAAATACAATTTCGAATGTCACAATATACATATAGTATTTCTATTTTCTTAATGTCCCTCGGGTATCATCGGATTCCCAAACATACAATATTTATCCTCCGTCCACAATACTGCAAAAACTTTCGCTGAATAAACATGATTTTAATAATCCCTAATGGCAAAAGAGCTGATAAGGCAGTTTCATATCTCCCATCTTTCGGCGACTACTGACTGAAAGTCACGTCGGTCCCATTCCTTATCTCAAAACATTGCTTTAAACTTTATAATTATTATTCCTTTGCTTATACAGAATTGCCCATTGACAACCACTGCTGAATTTGGGGATCAAAAATGTTGAATTAGGTAAACTAATTCAAAATTTTCGGACCAGCTTAGAGTCGCCTCTCTTAAGAAAAAATCTTCCCTGTACTTGCTATAATTTTCTTGATATCTCTAATAACATAAACGTAATTGTTGTTTTCGAACAACGATTTTGTTTCTGTATTTCTTCACAGAGTAGTCGGTTAGGCAACATCGATCTCATCTTATTTTAAAACATATAATTTCTTTTGACGCGTAAAAGTGTTTTTAAAACAAGTTTACAAAAATCGAATATCATTTATGACTTTGTATACTATGTTCTTTATTACAGTGAGCCAGTTCAGAATGTTCCTAATATTGGTGGAATTAAAGATTCTTTCCCGAATAATCTCTAACACGTAGTTAATGAAGCGGGTCTAATATTGGCACCCGCGCACCAATAGTTGGATAGTATATATGTATAGTAATAGATACCAGATGTTGGGCGATGGTATTTGTTAGATTTCTCTACTACAGAAAAACCTGTAACAATATAAAGTGTCCGTGGAGTTTCTTGCCAGTTCTTCTTTCTCCATAGGAATCCTTTCTGACTGACCGACCCTTTGACAATTCAAAAGTGCCTGTAAATGGTTTAATTGAAATAAATGCTTTGAGTTTTGAGGAAAATCGAAGGCCCACACAATATAAAATTATATATTGTCACAGAAATAGCTTAAACGTCTGAAAGTAATTAGAAAAGTTTGATAAGATACTAAGGTCTACACTAAGTTACAACGATTATAATAAAAAAAAGCCTTACACAAATTTGCTACAAAAAATCAGGAAAATGAATTCTCAACTTAATAACAATTCCAAGCGGAATAATCTCGGAGAGCTAAGGGTATTATTTTCACATTAAAAGATGGATGGAATAATCAGCATCGTGTTGCCCTCAGTGTGAATATAAAGACCGCCTCGGGAATTTCTCTTAACTGTCAGAGATGTGAGAGTATAATCTGTTGAGAATTTAAATTATAATCCGTCTTTTTAGGCGGAATAAGTTATTATTCGGGTTATGTTTTTGAATTAAATGTTAACTGTATAAAAGCTGTTAATGTTGTAATTATAAAATTCTAAATATTATGTATATAGTATGAAGAGTCTTCTGAGGTTTGAGGCTTGATAACAAAGAAAATAATACTTGAAAATTACTTAAAACATCAAAATAATGGTCACATAATGAAGACTAAAACCTGATTTTACGGTGTTTACATTAGCACCGACTTCAGAAATCTCCACCTGAAAGCCGGTCGTATAAAAGAAAAAATCCTTTTTTAAGCGCCTTCAAACACGCGAAAATCTTTTTAAACTCCCTCAGAAAAATGAAGCTGACAACGTATTCTTCAGCGTTTTTTTTACAATAGGGAACGGCTGTGCCATATTTTAAATTCTGGACGTTGAATGGCCCATATTTCACGGGCGCTGTCACACGAACGAGGCGAAAATGTCCCTAATAGCGTTTACTGACGGATGCACATCGGAATTTATTGGGAAAGATAGGGGAAGCCATCGTAGTTAAGTGGTCGGTGTGATTTGGCTGTTTCTTTTCTTGAAATAACTATTGTACATTGAGGTTGGTTTAATAATGTTATTTTAACAGTACCGCCACAGATGAATACAGATGGTTCACACCACATTTAAAAAAAATTGCTACAAGTATATAACGCGGCGGGTTCGACTTATTTGGGGTTAAAGTAGGGTTAAGCAGCCATCACCTTGGTGGTCAACTGCGAGATGCCCAAGTAAAAAAAAAACGTTTTAGGCCAATTCAGTGAGTGTAACGTAGTCGAAAGATCTATGAGTTACGCGATAGAAAGACAGGCAACTTCTAGGTGAATGTAACTGTAATCAGCGCTGTGTGACCTGAATTGCACTTTATTTTGTCGCAGCAAGAGTCGCTTTTTATTCAAATAATTTTGCAGAGTGAACCATCTGTATTAATCTGTGGTATCGCTTACTATTTTATTTGGCGACGAGAGTTAGATAGCTATACATAACATATCCATAAAAAAGTTTTAAATATAGATGACGCAGCGTTCGAAGGCGTCCCATAAGGTGGACCGATGACCTTGTGAAGGCTGCAGGAATCCGCAGGATGTGAGAAGCACAGGACTGGTCGATGTGGCGACGGTTTGGGGAGGCCTATGTCCGACAATGGACGTTTTTCGGCTGAAATGATGATACAAAAAAAAGGTCGTGGATTAGGTGCTTTGACAATTCTAAAATAGCCGTATAATAGTATATTATATGGATTGCAGTCTACAGTTTGATTTAGATACGTAACATCATTAATTAAGAGATAAGATTATTCAAAAGACAATATGATCCCATTTATTTCTGATACAATATCAACAAACTATTAAAATAAACATCGTAAGGAAGTACACATGTTTCTAAATCATAACAATAAATGTGTTTACTGATCTAAAACTGGCAATGCCATCTGTCATTGTAAGTCTATAAGGAAGGGCGCGATGTGACTACATTATATTGCGTTACCGATGGTAACGTAGCGAATAATCATAATAAAAAGTAATTAGTTGCCAAGGCGAAGGTTTTTGTGTCGTGGCTAAGCTTGGGAGAAGTCTAAGAACAGATGAATTGTAGAAAAGAAAAATCCAATCAGATATAATCCAAAAAGATATAATCCGTTTAGATTCTGTAGAAAAAGTTAGAAAACATATTCGGCCGTCCTTTAAATAGAAAGCCGTTAAACCCCCAAAAGGCCAATTTTTACTTTTTGGGCTTAACGACCTTCTAGTTAAATGACGGCAGTATTGTAAACATGGCTCTAGGAATGAGGACACAAACGAGATGTAACTAGCAGTCCATGACAAATTGAAATTTTATAAATCTGCTGAAAGCTGTCTGATTCAGCAATCTTAGTAAGTCTGCTATTATCTTGCTATTAGTTACTTTTATTATAATAGTCAAATTTTCATTTAAATCAATCGAATTAGTGTCAACGTAGAATTTAATATTGTACCTGACAGACAACTTGTTGTTAAAGATAAAACTCACATAGCTGATGACTCAATACCAACCACACCGACAGAGGTTTGGTTTGACAGCGCCTCGATAGATGGCGCTGTTCATATGACGCGCAATCCTGAATGGCGGTGTTAAGATTCTCCGCGATTGACTAACACCCCTTGTGAACTTTAGTTCAGTATCGCTTCTCGGCCTTTTGGCTAAGATCAAAGTGTAGTATCTGTTCTTTTCAGCTTAATATCTGAAAGTTCCCTCACTGAGGGACCAGTATATTAATCTGATTTTTGTAAGCTGACGGGATGTTCGGGGCTCGCTCCACTCCCGTCGCGGGTCGGCCCGGCATTGCAGTGCCGCCGGGATCGGCCCACTTAAAACCTATTGAAAACATATGAAATGCTGGTGAGAACCAGTTGGTGGGGAGTATTGCATTACTTCCCGTGGTATCTGTCGCTCCAGGCAGTGTCGTTTAAAATTTTGCTTTTCTTCTCTAATCTTTACTATTCTTTAATTGTTCTACATAATTTAATTTTTTTATCGATTTGTAATGATGCTTTTTATAATTTTTCGTTTGTAAAAAGCGAAGTCTCTGACAATGTACCTTTTTCAATCATAATACAAGTATTATAATAACATAAGTGCTTTTATATACAATTTTATACATAATTATAATAATACTATTCAAGAGAACACAACTATATTTCAAAGGCTGACATATCAATGTCAAGCTTTAAATATACCTCTGTGATCTCTCCCGGTTATCTATTAAGACAGTACTAAGCCGCTGACGTGAGTTAGTTACTGGCGCGAGTAACGTGCTCTTTGTTGCTCAAACTGAATAATGCACGTGTTTGTGATTACAATCATGTGTATTATTTATGTTGGATCAAAGGGTTGATTAAATGTAGCGATTAATTAGGGGACTAAAGTAATTAACAAAATGAAAATAATTATAATTGTTTTCCATTTTTATGTGTTCCACCACAACGTGTATGCAAATGTTTTTAAATAATGACGTATCAGTGTCTTTTATAGGAAAAAATTATCATTTGCTTAGTTTTTTCCCAACTATATTGCGGTCAGCTTCCAGTCTAACCGGATGCAGCTGAATATAAGTATTTCACATGCAGCGACTGCTTATCCACTTAGTTACTGGGAAACATGATACCCCTTGATAAGCCATAAACAAAATAAATATCACATATAAAAAAAAATCCTTTTGCCAGCATTTTACCATTTATGGCTGATTCCTATAATTCTGACCGAACCATTATTGGATAAAATTAAGACTTGTGTCTTTACCAATAATTAAAAGAGGAGCTCGTGGCAAAGTAATAACAGTCACAGGGGTCGATCCATCAGGTTAAGCTACGCTTGCCGGGGTTGGTCCGTGGATTGGTGACCATCTTAACGTATCGAAACTCCTCCGTACCACGGAAAGCACGTTAGCCGTTGGTCCCGGCTGGCATTCGTGGATCTTTGACAGTCGTTACGGGTCGTCAAAAGCCCGAAAGTCTGACAACCAGTCTGACCAAGGGGTATCGTATCACCCAGTTATTGGGTTGTGGAGGTCAAATAGGCAGTCGCTCCATGTAAAATACTTGTATTCGGCTGCATCCGGTTAGACTGGAAGCCAACCCCAAAATAGTTGGAGAAAGGCTCGGCAGATTGATTTGTATCTTTACCAATAATGAAGCAAAAACCTCATAGTCTTGCATAGTAGACCCTCCCATATGGAAGTAGCTATCACAGGTAAAATTAGCTTAAGAATCTATTTACATGCCCAGTTTGGCAATAAAAAGCCATCATTGTTAAGCAAAACGATTCATTTTAGTTTATAGGACCGAGCATTAGCCCCGTTCACTATAAGTCATGATACTGTGTAAAAGTCTCTAACATTTTCCTCAAACATAAAAAATTTGGATGATTTACTGCATAAAAGAAATTCCACAGAGGATCTCATACAACGTCTCGACCATTAAAAAGGATACAAGAGACTTCAACGCCGGCAAATTCATTCCAAAACAGTCCACAAACCATTGAACTATGACCCTTATTTCCTGAGCTTTAAGACCTAGGATTAAGAGAACGTCTGAGAGATTGCACCCATTTGTCAGAACCTCGAGTCATTTAAAGCAATTCTTATTGCTTTACTCTGTCGAGAATGGCGGGAGAATGTACAGTAATAGCATAAAAGTCTGATGTGTTCAGAAAATACAAGGAAAATACGAGGGCGAAGAATAATAGAAATTAATTTAAACTTTATGAAGTTCAAGTTAAGTCTCGCTGAAGGAAAATGGCGTACTTTAGGATATTTTCAGAGCGGTTCTGTAAGAGCTTTCGTAAATTTTTCGGTTATTTATAAAATCATGACTTTAAATGGTGTTGGTTATTTTTGTTGTTTTTCTTGAAAAAGCGCTGATTATTAAAGTTTTTTAATAAGTTGTGTTTTATTTTTAATGTGACAAAATTCTAAAAATATTTATTTGATTGCATTTATTTGATTTACATGCCGTAAGGTAGAATGTGGAAGAACTATTTGTTAAAATGTGAACACCTTATTTTGTACCCACAGTCTTTGCAAAATAAATGATTTCTGATTTCTTGAACTGGTGGAGAATCATTATACGTCAATGTTTGTAGAAGACAGTCCCCAAAGCGCCCACCCTTTACCATTTTCTGGCGGGTATCACACGTCAGCGCCGCTGCGAAATCATACTAGCAACAGAAGCGAAACTGCCTGGTTCAAAGCTCGCATGATGTTCCTCTACTCGAATCGCGACATAATATTGTAATGTTTCGCATCGGAAGTCGTTTAGCGGTTTCGCCTCATTATTTTCGCGTCGGAGGTGTGCTAACGCATTCAAAGTTGGAAAAAACATATCGCGCCAAACCCCTAGGTAAATAAGCAATATAGCATAGCAATAAGCACTTTAGTACTTAGCATATTTGTTTATTGAACATCAATTGAATGCATTTTGACAAAAGTTTTCAAATCGACATCGACTCAGACTCAGGATTCGCGGTTTTTAATAGACACCAAACGAATAAACAAAAAAAAAAAGAATAATAATCCCTTTTAAACAACGTAATAATCATATTTTTTTACATCTAAGCATTTTCTGCAAGAAATAATAATAACCTTTTTAGTAGGTATTAAAAAAAAAAGTAAGATTACAAATGTGACATGTTCGGTGAGCCACAAACTGACGTATTCCACATTGGGCACCCGCTTAAACGGTACCTCAGTGAATGGCACCTGAGGTATTCCACATAATAATGCAATAATGGCAATAATGGCACCTGCGAAAAATATAGGTACGATAGGTACGGACCTATCGATATTTTTCGCAGGTGCCTTATTGAAATAATTTGTTATTTAAAATTTTATTCCACAAATAGCACCTACGGATCAGTACATACTACTGTTGGGTCGTTTTTCCTTTTTTAGGACGTCAAAATCAAAAATTCGATTAAAATCAGTAGACAGTTTAATAACATGATAAAAATATAACTTCTTTGTTTTTAGTCATTTTAATATCACAATCAGTTTCCTCCTCTCTCTCTTTTCACCTGCGAAAAATATCGATAGTTGCCGTATGTGGTATACCTCAGGTGCCTTTCACTCAAGTGCCGTTTAAGCGGGTGTCCAATGTGGAATACGTCCACAAACTAAGCATCGCCGACGCGTCGCTTGTATCTTGTAGCTCAAGAGATACGTCGTTTTCCTTCTTTGCCATGTTTAGTAACTTCGCCTATACTCGATACATTTCTATTCACTTTGCCGAATCCTGAAAGTACTTTCTTTTAGTAACTTTTCCCCCTAAATCAGTAATCCTACTGCTAGTGAGACAGTAATGAGCTTGTCAAAGCCAATTAGTTGTAATCTCCAACTTGTTTTTGGTATTAGGATAATTATTTCATTTTATCGATAGGTTCGTAAAAGTGTGTGACAGTAAGCCTAGGGCTTACAGTTACACACTTTTAGGTTTAGGAAAAAGTGTTTAATTTTATTATTTAACTAGCGAACCGCCCCTAATTCGAACGGGTGCAATGTACTGATGCAGCGACATGTCAAAACAATGAGGTTTCTGTACTAAATTCTAAGTTAAAATAATAAATAAACCTTTCGGAAGAAATTATCTAAACGATGACGAAAACCTCATCAAAACCCATGGAGTAGTTTAGAAGAACTAAGTCACACAAAACACAAAACGACACGAAAAACGACTTTGTTTTATAATAATACGTATCCTCCTCCTCCGCTAGTATTCCTCATTACTGAGGGTCGTTGTATATCGTCGATATTATTACGCAATATAAATTGTCTTTGGCCCCGACATCAAGCAATAGACAAAATAGACAGACTTCTACTGCTTGGTTACGAGGCTTTTGGCTACTCTTTAGGTGCGTATTTTATGTTTTTTATTTTTTGGAATGTGCGTGTTGTTTGTGCAGAAAAAACATTTTTTTCTTTCTTTCCTATTTATATATAAATCAAAACAAAACTATATATAGATTTATATATATAAATCAAAATGAAAATTGTGTGTTACTATGATGTTAGTCAGTCTAAGTATCTGACGGGTCAGGCGGTTACCCATTTCTATGCATGAATGGAAAAGACAATAGCCTATAATCCTCAATCTTGGACCAACGGACTGAAATTCCAATTGTTTAAAGCCGTTTTTAGAACACCATAAGAAAAGATAATAGAAAACCATCGTCACCACACCATCATAGATCTTTGTAATTGCACACAACTGAGCCCGATCATCACACTGTTAACCACAAGGTTACTTAAAAAACAATTAAAATTCAGCCATTCACTTAGCAAAAACCAGAAATACTTAGCCGATTCTATTCCTAACCTTCCATTAACAGCTATATCGGTCTTAGCATTACTTATTCACGTCACACCTGCGGAACCGTCTGTGATTGAATATTGAATCGTTCGGGTCACACGGGAATTGACGAGCGGTACGATTTTTTCTACCATCAGATTAGAATAAAAGGTGTTCCATTTTCAAATGGTTGTGAATATTTGATATTGGTTAGAAAGACGGATAAAAAAAAGATTGCATGTAGCGGAAATGAGAATGTTGAGATAGATGTGTGGATGACGAAAATAGATAAAGTAAGAAATGATAACATATATACGGGGAAGTTTAAGAGCGGCGCCAGTGGCAGAAAAGTTGAAAGGAAATCGTTTGGGCAGGTACGCGCATGTGATGAGGAGAGAGAAAACGCATGTGACTAAAAGAGTAATGAATATAAATGTTGATGGATGAAGTGGGAGAGGACGGCCAAAGAAAAGATGAATGGATTGTGTGAGGAGTGATAATATGAAAGAGAAGGGAGTGAATGATAGCGAGATGGTTGACAGCGGAGAGTGGAAAAAGGAAACGTCTTGTGCCGACCCCAAGTAACATGGGACAAGAGCAGGAAGATGATGTTTGAAGAAAGATCTTGATCTCGTTTATCTCAAATATGCTTTGGTAAAAACCAGTTAGTTAGATTGGTAGTGAGGCTGACTGAACAGTACCTACCTACTACAAAGGGATGGGTAAATTGTGTGAGATAGAAAGTTTCTCAAAACGTATTACTGAGCTATGAAGGGATTACATCAAAACAGCTCAGATATAGTATTGCAACTTTAAATTTTATAATTCTTCGGTCTTCGTAAGATACATTCTTCTGTAAAGACATGTTACTGTTACAAAATCCACAAATTAATCATTTGGTTTTAACATTGCATAATAATAATTCAAGGAAAAAGTTGACTCCATAATGCTGCTTTAAATATTTGGTTACAAATTAATGTCACAGAGATTACAATTATCTTGAACACAAAATAAACTCAGTATTCAAGTCACACATTGAGTAAGGGCACCTGCTTACTGAAAACATTTCACAATTCGGATTCAAAACTTTCATTAACTTCACCTTCTTTCTGTTTTCTGAACTCCAAAAACGGTAGTGTCCAAAGTCGCTGGTTCTTCGCAAGTTCCTCTGCATCATCGAATGTATGTGGCATGTCCTTTTTCGCAGTCTCAGGTAACCCAAGAGCGATCAAAGCACCCAATCCAGCTATAGAGCCCACTACTACTAAAGGCAGCCAGTAAATATAAACTTTCAAGTATACGATGTATGGCGATAGAACTGTGGCTACGTATCCACAAATATGTACGATTGACACTCCTGATCCTCTAACTGATGTAGGCAAGATCTCAGCAGCCCACTGCATAGATGCACTATACGACATATTAACAGCGAATCTGGCGACCACTGCAAAAATTACTGTTTGTATACCACTAGCAAATATTGTAATTATACAGAATATACAGCTTATGGTCATCATGACGATTGTCAACCACCTTCTACCCAAGCAGTCCATAACAAAGGCCACGATGATCATCGATGGACACTCAGTAAAAGACACCAATGAGAAAGACATGAAAAAGTCGAAGTCTAATTGCCCTATACTCCTCACCAATCCATCAAAAACTATAGTACAGCACATGAATTCAATACATATTAGTATAAACATTTTTCTAATGATTGGCCTCTTAAGAATCTCCAAACAACTCTCAGATTGTTCTTTTTTTGCATTCATTGCTGATAGTTTCAATTGTTCGATGACTTTTGGTGGTATTTCTTTTTTGTTAATCCGACCGATTACAAGAACTTTATTTACAGCTTCATCGATGCGGCCTTTAGATAACAACCATCTTGGACTTTCTGGTAAGTAAAATGGTGTTATTAAAGCTAAGGCTAGGGGTAAACTAGTGACTAGAGAAATAGTTTTCCAGTGGCCACAAGCGAGCATCAACCAGGGCAGCACAGTGACAAATAGAGAGTAAAATATAGCAAATGATAAGTTTGCTAATATAGTTCTGTATTTAGGAGCGACGTATTCTAAAATGAGAAGGTACGCCATAATCATGCAGTTATCATAAGCCATACCCATAACGAATCTGGAAGCAGCAAACTGAGTCAAGTTTTGAGCATAAGTACTAGCGAAACCACCAACACAGCCGATAAGATTGCTGATTACTGCAGCTGGCACTCTTCCGAACCGATCAGCGATCCATCCAATAATAAATCCACCTAATATGGACCCAACGAAGAATATTGATTGAGCTGTAGCTTGATAACTGTTCTTGTCGCAAACCCATTCCAACTCGCTTGAAATTGTAGGATATGGTATTTCTGTTTTGTTGAATTCCCATCCATATTGACACGGCACTGTACTCCACGTCGGATCAGGCGTTCGTCCCGTTGCTAATACCTCGGTCCAGTTGGTATCATACATCTTACATTGTGAGTATCCAAATCTTGCGTTGTTATCTTTGGGCACACCAAGATCCCTTCGTTGTATTACAGTTAAGTTTTCTAACTCAGGGATCCTGCACCAGTGATTGGGTGATACTTCTGTCATGAACATCTGAGAGAAGTACACGAAGGTTCCAAAGGCGTAGAAGGGAAACGTAGAGAAGAAGAGGAGCCATTGATAGCGTCCACATTCACCAGCGGCCGATATGAGGTCATCGTAATCAACAGTTTCTTTTGCCTTGTCCCCTTTGTTTTCTATATCTGCTACTGTCTTTTTTGAAGGCATTTTTGTTTATGTTTCCCTCACTGCGTCGTCTTCGACAAACTTTATTGAACTGATTAAATAAATTTCGGTCGCGTCTTTAATATGTCGGTGATATTATTTGCAAAGATAGCATGCTAAACTTGTAATTATGGTTTGTCGAAGGCAAATATAGGCTTATCTTTGACGCTAGAATAATTTTATGATGGAGATTAGGTAAGTTTCCATAAAATATGATTTATACGGTGGGTAATTACGCGAGATATATTCCAATTATATGGTTTATTATTATTATTTATTTATCTATATTCACATAATATAGTAAGTATAAAATTTATTTTAAAAACTATTTTTGTTCAATTCACTCCTTTTGTCTGCTGGCAGACTGTTCAATAGATATGGTATTCGTTTTTTAGGGTTCGGTCACCATAGCAATTAGTGACTCTAGGTACATTGAATTTGCCTGCAGCCATAGATCGTATGTTATGGTTGTTGGTTTCTATATAGTAAATTTATTTTAAGAATAACCATCCATCAGTAAGTGTACTAATAAGTAAATGTTTTCATAGTGATAGGTAATCCTCGTGTTTATTTGTTGTCAACTCTTCTGAAGTTCTTCCGTAAGAGTGCATTCACTAACATGATCAAACGAATATTTTTCGTTGATACTATTTAATTATCTTAATTATTTTAATTTTAGGAATAATATTTGTACATACATACATAGCACGAAAATTCTTGTTGTAAGAATTCCTCATATGTTTAAAAATTTTAATGTTTCAGAAAAATAAATATTGTGATTGCACTCAAAATAAAATTATGCAACCATCATAACAGTCTGGCCTGAATAACCTCTACGCTTAATGTAAATAGTAGCTATTCTTAGTAACCTGACAAAGTAGTTAACAATGATTGTGTGATCTTATATTACTCTGTTTATTCTTTTATCTCCTGTGCACATACAAACACGCAATATTTTCCAAACATGTAACGTCCCTAGGATTTTTAAAGATTTTTTCCATTGAATTTTGTCACGGTTTATTTATCCAGCATTATTAAATCTGTATTAAAACCAAACTTTGTGAAAAAGGGTACTATACAATTTCAGATTATTTAGAAGATAAACATGCTTGGGATTGAGCTGCTCGCTCTGCTAAGCCTTGTGATAAAACCATAAAACTTGACATTTTTAGTATTACCATGTAAAATCATCAAAATATACCAGTTTTATGTACACATTGACATTGTTAAAAAATTATATTCAAAATGACATGATTACTTTGTAGAGTATTATATTATTTTAATTATTATGAATGTGAAGACTATGCGGATATTATTATTAATTTTATTTATCTGCTACTTTTAATTATGGTCTGGTAGTTTGAGTAGTTTACGCGGCCTACCTAAATGCCCTTTCTCTGTTATTGTTCGTCGAGTTGAGCTCCTTAAGTTCTGAGTTGAGCTCCACGATTACTGACAAATGCTTGCACTGACTGGACCGGTCCAGTCAAATCTGTGTGTTCTTTCCTCAAAAAACCATTTCAGACACTAATCTACATGGTCCTCATATGGCCTGACCAAGATTATGTCTGGACTTTAAAAGAGACTGCGACCTCTGAGTTTGTTTCGGCCTTTCTTCTCAGAGTAGTCAGATAGAAAACGCCGAACTCTTCTAGCTTATTTTTAATATGACGTGTAAAAGTGATTCTAATATCCTATTTACAGAATAAACAATTTCATTTCTTTATGACAGGCTTATTGGTTGTTTCGTTAGTGTCATCAGCAATCGACTATTTCATTACAGCAGTTTTATTTATTTAACTTTATGCAACAAAAAATATTATATATTATAGCTATCATTAACCAGACTGCAGCTTAAATAAATAAACTCTGTTTATTCGTGGTAACGGATCGGATTTGCGGTTTGTGGTTTCACAAACATTCGCTAATGAGCAAAAAATCGATATACAAAACAAAGTTTTGATCACTACAAAGCTGCCATCTAACTTTTTTCCTCTCTTAATCCGAATACTCTTGCAAAAAGAACTTTACTTCGTTGCTAGTGGTTCAAAATTTTTATTTTAGCTGTCACTTCGAAACTTTTCTCCAGGGAAATTCATGTTCCGGTCGAAGATCGAAGTACGGTACTGCAATGTATTTATTAATGTTGGTTTTGCTTCAATGTAACCTTTATGATTTGTATCACAGGTAAACGTTAGTGTGTTTGCTTTAGGAACGACGCTGTACCTTTTGCTGCTATCGACGAAGCTGCGGGTTTTCGTATCGAAATTGAAGACAAATATTTCTTTAACCTCGAAGTATGTAACTTTATATTAGAAATATGTGGATACCTATATAAATGTTATTATTACTTTTGATAGCTTGCTTTCAAACATTAAAAGGGGTTAGATACCCCTTTTAATAGAGTAATTTGTCAGTTTTCAACAGCTTTTCTATTCTAGGTAAGTTGTGTATAATTGAAATAACTGTTAAAAAGGGGCCATTGTATTCATTAATATGCTTAGTGTGGGAACGAACATGAAATCGCGTAACTCTACTAAATATATGGAACAGCTATTTGTTTTCGTAATTTCCGGGTTGATGATGGCTGGTTTTCTGATGATTACAGCTTGTACCTATAATATAATACATACATACATAAACTCACGCCTTCTTCCCATGGGGGTAGGCAGAAACTACAGAACGCCACCTGCTACGATCCTTACATATCCCTGTAATATATCTCCGTAAATATTACTTTAAGCCAGTTTCTTACATACATATGTACATTCTACTAAAGGTTTTACTAGCATCTTATGTTGTGACCTCAGGGTCAAGGGAAAAGAAGGGGAATTTTATGACTCAGGTCATAAAATTGAATTGAAATAACAATGTTAGTATGGTTCTAGTACGTGTTAAGAATAAGGATGTCAATACACGATGTGTCGCAAGAATTTAGATCAAGGGATATACGTGCAATCACGTGTGTGTCATGTCAGGAATCTTCTTGAAACACGTTTGAACTTTCTCTGGTAACAATATCGATCTATCTTTCTTTGAACTAAGAGATTGTGTTCAGAGGAAGAATATTACCTGTGTGTAATGTGTATTTTGCATACTATTTGTATAGAATCAAGTTTTTTACAACTGAAAAGAAAGCTGTGCAGCTGGGGAGTTTGTTGCGAGTTTTTGTTCCCAGCTAAAGCACTAGGAAGTGGTGAAGGGTTTTTGAGGGACTATCTTATTTAATTTTGACGTTCAAAAGTGCTGATTTTTAACCTAGTTTGAATAATTGACCTTATTTAGATTTAGATTTTGATCTCATCATCTGCCAAGCCTTTTCCCAACTATGTCTGGGTCGGCTTCCAATCTTAATGGGTGAAGCCGAATACCAGTATTTTACATGGATACTACAATAAGAGAATATTATCTACCAGGTAAGTATTTTGCTCAGCTAACTCTAAATCCATGATCCATTTATCTACCCTATTAACTCTAAATCTCGTCTGTTACTTAAGTGAAATTCCTTTTATATTTTGACTATTTACAAGTAACAAAAAAGATAGGAAATTGAATAAACATTCAACAAACTGGTTATATTTGTTCAAGTACCCAGAATCCGATTTTCCGTCTTCGCGCTCGTAACGAACGAATTCGTTACCTCCCAGAACCCTGGAAATTGGAATAGAATTGCTAAATATAAGACCTAAACTTGGCGGTATAATAGGAATCCCAATTCTGTTTGTGAATGAAAATGTTTTAGTGTTATTTAGTCATACAAAGGCAACACAGTAAGCGGGCGTTAATATGGTGTTGTAAGCCCAGGTACGCACGGGCGCTTTTTTACGTGAGAATATTTTTCGCGCACAGAATTTGAACAATCGGCTTAGGTCCGAAAGTTAAAAATCCAGCAGTCCACTCCTCTAACGCGCAAGAGATGCACTCTGTTGGATTCTAAACGCTCAACTCAACAGTGAGAGTTGAAAATCGAGTGCACTTTGAAAAAACGTCGCGTTAAAAAATCGCTAGTGCTTACCTAGGCTAATACCTAGTTTCGTTACAAAGTTACTGGAATCACCGAAAAGGTCGAATAAGAGTGAGACTGGTGGCAGTGGCAGAGTGTCGCATCGATGGATGAGATGCGTCGAGCGTAACTTGTTTAGTTACGGTGACGCACTAAGGTCGGTCGCGTAACGCCAGAAAGGACAACTAGATAATAAACCATTCAAACTTACACACTCAACCGATGATGCGTTAGTGCGTTGGGCGTACTAACTGGAAGTTTACGAACTTCACCCGACGTATCTTCCGTCAGATGAGCGATCGTCCTTAGTGCGTCGACTGTACTAACGAAGTTACGCCTGACGCATCTTCCGTCAGATGTGCGACCACCCTTAGTGCGTTGACCGTAGTAATGAAGTTACGCCCGACGCATTTTCCGTCAGATGAGCGATTGCCCTTAGTGCCTTGACCGTACTAACGAAGTTACGCCCGATGCATCTTCCGTCAGATGTGCGACAGCCGTTAGTGCGTCAACCTTACTAGAGAAGTTACACTCGACGCATCTTCCGTCAGATGTGCGACAGCCGTTAGTGTGTCAACCTTACTAGAGAAGTTACGCCCGACGCATCTTCCGTGAGATGTGCGACCGCCATTAGTGCGTCGACCTTACTAGAGAAGTTACGCCCGACGCATCTTCCGTCAGATGTACGACAGCCGTTAGTGCGTCGATCTTACTAGAGAAGTTACGCCCGCCACGTGTAAGGTTGAATGTTTTAATATCTCCTAATCCGTTCTGGCGTAACGCGACCGACGATCGCGCGGTCGTCGGTCGCGGTTGACGGCGTATCTTCCGTCAAATGTGCGACTAAATAAGAATCACTTATGGACAAACTGATTTTACGATTACTTGATATTCTTCAATACCTTATGTATCATATCAATATACCAATAATTAAACTTCAGAAAGTTAAACAATAACGCGGTCAACTCTCGAGTTATTGATTACATGGATAATTGGATGTGTCAATTTCAGTTATGCAATTTAACTGAATGAAAATGCAAGCACCAAGGCAAGGATGAATAATTGAATATCTATGACAGCTGTTGTTTCAGCTGCTCTAATTAGGAAATTCAATAATAATATCTAGTCTGACCTTAGAATATCGACGTCCGCCGAGCTATGAAGATCAGATATCAGTCTTGCTTAATTTGCAAATACTTAATAGTTAATACCTACCTGTTATAGTATATTGTTCACCAGTGCCCTCGACGAAATCTTCAGGAAGTTGGCAGCCGAATGGAGGGATAGAGGCATTGTCTTTGGCATAGCGAGCCTGATAAAACTACGTTTCGCCGACGACATTGTTCTCTTTCATCCTCAGCCACTGAACTTGAACGGATGCTCCAAGACCTTAGTAAAGCAAGCCTTGAGGTTGAACTGAAGATGAATATGTCGAAGCCCAAAAAGTTATGTGCAACGAATCATCTGGAAACATCGATGTGAACATCTAGGAATACCTTTACTTGGGCCAAGTAGACAAAGGAGTGGAAGGAGGCCTTTATCCAGGCGTGAGACAGCGGAGATTAGCAAAAAAAAAAAATAGTAAAGTAATTTTGTTTTAGGTACATCATCGTCTTCGTATATCTCATTTGTTTTTTTTTTGTCCTTTTATATTTTTATTTCACATAGTCATTTAATTCAACATGTATTCATATATCAGATATATTATATCTAAGTATTGTAAGTCTTCTTCCAAAACTAAAAATATAATATCCAAACCTAACTAAAACTATTAACAAACTAATTTTATTAATGTAAAGACAATATTGTAAAACATTTTTTTATTAAGGAGTAATTAAATTTTTTGCGCATTCTTCTCCATATGAAACTACCTTTTGGAAGGGGCAACTTGAATGTTTATTGTAATTTATGACGTTATAAAGTGCCTTTTAATGGTCTTATGGAAATATATTATTTGGTGTCTACACATTTATTTTATATATTTATCTACTTACTGCTGCCGTCGTCGCCACACGTACCTGTCCAGAACCACAGACTCACCGGCCCTAAAATAACTGCATTATGCACCTTTCCTCTCAGTAACTTAAACATATACGAGGTGAGTGCAAGATCTCTCCTAACCCTTAGCTTCTATCGTACTATATCTAAAATAAATAAGGTAGGATAAATAATAATCTAGAATAAATAAGGCTAAGGGGAAAGGTTCAGAAAATTGAGGCATTATGGAACTCAAGTTTATCTCATTTCTGACAAATTGCTTCTCGTTCGGTTGTTGGCAGCAGCGGGTTGGACGAGCGACGGAAATGCACCACGCGCCGTTTTATCATTATCTCATGTTATAATGTCGATAATGTGTATTTGACTGTATAAGTATCATGTTAAGGGTGGCCAGCTAGGATGTTTATAACTTTTTTTGTTTGATATCTATTATTTAATTAAAATGCGGCAAATTCTTTATGTCTATAAAATACCATGTCCATGGGAATACGTTCAGTAACTTTATCCTGAAGTTCTTGTACGGATTGAAAAACTTTTTTTTTTTTTACACATTATTACTGGTAAAAAAATCCATTTTTATCACTTTGCATTTCGCGACTCACCCTGTTTTGTTTTCTGGGGGGCTATAAGCAGAATATTTATGACTTTGTTAGTGGGATGGGTACCTAATAACGTATGCGGAAACTTGATGAAAAACTCGATGAAAAGCGATCGCATTATTAAGTATAAAAAAGTGGAGATTTGACAGATGTTATTTACCATAATATAAGATTTTCATGTCTGAACAATATAATTATGGAAACATATCTGGTAATTTTTGTTTGTAAGTAATAAAAATTATCTTAATTAAAAGTTGTATACTTCTGAATTGGCCACCCTGCCTGTATGCGTCATAGCGTACAGCACATGGTGTCATAGAAACGGGGTAACTTGATTGAGTCTCAGATTGAGTACAAAATAATGTTTAATTCATACTTATGGCAAGGTTCGAGATCATTGTTAATTTCCGTCTTGTACTAATTACTTGAGCAAAGATTTTGTTTTGCTTGTAAGCTCAGTTACTGTAGGAACTAATTTATATTTGCTTATAGCTTTTAACTACTTTTTTTTTTGGGTTGGGTTTTATCATATAACTTCTCCCACTCTGGGTGGAGCGGGAGGGCGTGTCAGACTCTTACTGACTAAAACCCACCCGTGTCCCTTCCGTTGCCCTGTTGTTGGAGGTCACGATCTCCGTTTCGGTTTTCTTCGCAACCCCGGCAGGCATCGGCCCTAACGGACCCCGTCAATGAAGGTGTAGCCAGAGTAAATTATAGCAATAAGTATCCCCTTATTTACAGACGTTGCAAACTCAAACTCAAGTTTATAGCTAAGCTTTTGTATTTATGTTTTTAGCCTGCACCCTATTTGCGTAGCACACGATCAACCAGAATCTGAATCATTTTGAAGGATAATCCCTTGCATCATAATGATCGGAAAATTTGTCTGCTCAACAACGTAAATAACGTAATGAGTGTTGTTAAACTGTCAAAATAAACTGTGTAATAGATTGTGATTGATCGTGTGTTACGCAATTGGGGTGTTGATTAGTCGTTGAGTGAGAAAGTTAGTGGGAATGAAGTTGGTTACTAGTTAATCATAAAATAAATTGACTTGTGTGGTCAACTAAATTATGTCTAACTGAACTTGTAAAGATTTTAGTTCTGTTAATTAAGCTAAACCAGAAGGACGAATTAGTAGTTCCCAATAATTTAAGTATGTACGTTGAAAGCCACAACTGACGTGATTACAATTTTATTTAAATTGTTTTTGTACGTTCAGCAACAGAAGTAGTTGCGTAAACAAATTTAGTTTCACAAGTAAACTGTCGAGGAACATCTCTGTGATTTACACCCTCAAGTAGATCTCAGAATTTCTCAGAAATTCACATAATAATATTGCCAACTAGTTAACAGTTTCACTAGTACGAGTACATTTACCAATCATCGCGAAACGGAATACACAAGTGCGCCCCACCTGTGTCAAGATTTGTGTCGCACTCAAGACTTTATATGACTTTTGGATTTTTAACGCTCGGCTTAACGCCGAATGTTCAAAATCCAACAGCGCTCTTTTATTTAGGCATTCATTAAGGCATCTCTTAAGTGTTAATATGGCTGGCTGAACGAGGGATTTACTTAAGAATTTGATAATTTATGCTCACTTGATAAGAATGCATGTGGGGATGGTAAATACAATTCAGCATGTAACTCGATAAAACTATTATATTTAAAATACGTAAAAGTAAAGTAAAAAACACATCTGTCTTGGCTCATTTTCGTTCTGCCAAAAAAAAAACAAATGATTGATTCTCCTATTGTTCCAAAATCAAATTAATACTAAAGTTTCCCACTCGCTACCGTTTGGATACAAAACAGAAAAAAAATAAAGCTTCCTATTCATTTCCTACATATTGTTTATGACTGCCAACATCGCAAAGAAAACGTTAATGAAAACCTATTTTGTTTTTCGCAGTGTTACAAAATTCACATTTGCACGGGCGACTGTACTAGGCTTAAAAGAATTGCAGTGACTTTTGATGAGGCAAACAGGCGTACTACGAAATTAGCCTAGGCTATAAAATACGAGTGCCTCCTTCAAAATATCTCTCGTTTAAAACCAGTCAGCATGTAAGTACCTACTTATAGAGTATGCTTTCCGTTCCTCCTTAAAATATCTCCTCGTCGTTCTAACCTCAATCTAATGGTCACTAACGGATACTTGGGACTGTATTTACATAATATGTGGCCAACGAAATGTGCTTATCACCCCTCAGAAGGGTTGAGGGCGTCGTTTAGCGTTAAGCTCGGTGGTTTAGAGTTACCTACTCTTCATAAATTGGATTAGTTTGACTTTTTGATGATCTCGTTTGGAACAAGTTTTGACAACTTTATTGGTTCAAAGTTTCGGTAGATTGGCAGCGGGAAGTGTGGGTTGATTTTGTCGTTTTTTGACTCAGAAGCGAAAAATAGGTATCGAAGATTTAAGCTACTTGATTTTGTCACACATTAAAAATAAGTACATAATTACTTCGTAAAATCAGATGCCTTCAACTTTATACTTTTAATAAGAAAAAAAAAGAAAAATACTTTATTATTTTAATAACTTGTGATTAGTGCCTCCTTTTAAGCAAATAAGCCTGTGTTAGGAGACTCTGCTCTTCCATAACTTAAATAACAATAATGATTTACTTGTTTTATTTTTGATTCTAAACAAATGTAGGAGAAATCGATGCATTGATCTATTTTCCGGTGCTTTGAATCGATGAATTGTTGTACATTTGTCAGAAGAAAACACTACTTCTCGTGAACTATACAGAGTTTATAGATTTACAGCCACAGCTGTGAATAATAAATTGGGCTGTAGACCGTACGTGAATCAGTAATGGGAGATTGTCTGTACCTAAGCTTGAAATAGCAATGTTGAGGGCTGAGTTGTGTAAAAGAAAACTGAAATGTTGTTTTATAGATCTTTTTAAGGTAAGGTATGATGAGGCTGTGCAGCAACAGTGCAAATAAAAAAAAAGCAGTGGCAATCCGGGATTGCCAACAGAAGTGAAAACTTGAAAAAAATCGGCACCGCGGCAATCAACGCGTTAATGTCTTTTTAATGGTCAAAAGGTGGTGTTATCACGGTGTCGCGAAATCAATGGTTTAGTCCCTTATGCCCAACGCGCCTAAAGAAGTTTTCACTTCAATAAAAATCAGTAAAAACGTACAAATAACACAAAAAAAAACATATAACATCCACATTGTTTTGTCATTTCTCCTTTCGCAGTTCTGCTGGAAGAAAATTCTTAAGAAATAAGCAGAACCTTTGTACTCTTAATTATAATTATGTCGTTTCTCTATGTATTTTATTGTGTGTACATAAATAATAAAATTATTAAATAGGTGTCGTGTTCTTTGAAGCCGATGATACAAACCACAACCATAACGTTTATAAGATACATAGAATTATTAATATATCTCTAACTCCTAAAAGGTATTACGAAACACGACCTTATCCGCAGGATTAAGGAAACTTTCTCACAAAACTAATAAGTAACATCTATAAGTTGGGGATTATACTTGTATTAACTTTGGGAGACAATAAAGCTCCATATTTTCCGTTTGGGACATTACAATTCGTGCTCAAGGTATTAATATTAGGTTTGCCAATAAATACGGCCGCCAGTTTATACTAAAAGTATCGCAGTAATGGCCACTCAAGATTTACTGTGTAGTGGCGAGCAGAAAAATTTGTACCTACAGCAAAAAATAACCACGTTAGTGACTTCTCTGAAGACTAAATATCTATCTCTTGAAACGGTTGCAATGTAGCGAGCTTATATAATATGACTTAACACAAAAAATTGCAATGCCGTTTATTTTGATAATTCGACAACATTAATTGCGTTATTTATGTTGTCGAACAGACGAATTTTTCAAACATAAATAATAAGCAACAACGGATTAGGAATTTATTTCGAAATTTGGACTGTGAATGAATTGTCGCCTTTCTCACCCTTGTACTTGATTTGCACTAGTCATTCTTCTCTTCTTTTTGTATGGTTAGTGACTAACCTGGTGTCAGGTTTTAAAGCCGCCCATGGGCCTCTGACTTGGCTTCACATGCCATCGAGAAATGTCTCTCAGGCATGCCGATTCGCATCGCCGTGTCCTCGTGGAGGCGATCGGCGGCGGTGATCTCTCGCGTCCAGCCCTGGTTCAGGCCATGGTACGGAGCGAGAGGAAATGGGAGGCCGTCACCTCCTTCTGCGAAGCGGTAATGCTCGCGAAGGAGGAGGCGGAACGCGTGAGGGAGAGGCAAATTTCGCGCCCTCACGCCCCTAACCGCCGCAGTAGGAGACGGCCAGGGCGTCGGGAATCGCGAGGCGATTTCCGGCCACCGTAGGCGCGGGCTTGCGGACGGTAAGCAATGGGTAGCTCACCGTCCGATAAGGACCAGGCCCGGGTCGACGGCGCGTTGTGTTCCACGCAAGCCTCAAAGAGATGTCAGCAGAATTGAAGGGGTCCGCTAGGGCCGATGCCTGCCGGGGTTGCGAAGAAAACCGAAAGGGAGATCGTGACCCCCGGCAACAGGGCAACCGAAGGAACACGGGTGGGTTTTAGTCAGTAAGAGTCTGATACGCCCTCCCGCTCCGTTCAGAGCGGGAGAAGTTATTTGACGATTTCCCACCCAAAACAAAAAAAAAAGGCATGCCGGTTTCCTCATGATGTTATCCTTTACCATTAATTGACAAGAGGATGTAACCCTGAATACCTGAAGTTATTCATAATACCTAGGTATTCAGTTTTAATACATTTAATGGAAGGTTTTAAATTCAATTTCCGGTTGATCGGAGTTGGCTTTTAATACTTGGTTAGCGCGGCATGCGGCAATGTAAATGGCTTTTGAGAGAGTGATAGTGACCGACCGAGTTTTAAACTTAATTAAGTCTGTGAACCTTTGTGATGCAAGCATATTTTACTTGTTTATCGCTGTAATTTATGATTATGGGAATAATTTATTTCTCTATGAACTTTTATTGGTAATGCTTCCTATGGAACATGGGATGGGTGGGACACTAAGCATGTCCGAGTACTTATTATATCCCGGGTTCCAGACTCATGGGTTCAGTAGGAAAACCGTAGTTTTTTTTTTTGTATTGAAGTCAAATATATTTGACGTATTTAATAAAATTTTATCGATTGCATGCTATTTAATGTTTGGCTATAGGTGTAAATTACCTGAAAATAAATTAATTTATAGTTAATTGATTCAGGCGTGACCTTGCGGAAATCCATTATAAAATACAATAGACATGGATATATTTAGCAACCTGTTCCGCTTAGCTATTTCTAAAGAGCCGTAAAAAACCCTGAAAGAAATCGACACGTGTTTCACCTCTCAACGAGGCAAAAAATGAAACGAATTTATTTATTTTTGTCTATAATCCTTCCTTCTTCCCAGTTGGGGTGAATGTTATCCATGACAATTTTTACATGAGAAAAAAGAAAGACAGAAAAAAGTGTTGCTAACTATTACCATAACCGCCTTTGTGGTCAAGTCAAGACAGCAGACCCAGAGGGGGCAAAATCTGCTCGATTTGGTTGGTGGTAGGGCTCGTTCTGAGTCCGTTTGGCTAGCTACCACCATCTTATCTATGTCTGTCGCCATAACAACAATGTCAACAATGTCATTTGTATATGACGATTTTAAGATATATTTAGATTTTTTTTTTTGAGTGCAGTCTGAAGATATTCTATATCGGTTAGACAAACATGAGTCTTCCTTATCTCATCACGTTTCCAGCTGATTCGTGATAACAAACTATTCACATGTGTTTTAGGTAATATTTAACTGAGAGAAAGCAAAGTGGTAGCGCGAAGTGCCAATAAAAGAGCCTTTTCCGAGTGTTCTTCCGGTGGTTCCTTTTCCAATTAGTACGACTCCGCAGGCACGATCAATATACAGGGTGTTTGGTTCATCGTGTGCCAAATTGAAATGGTCGACTGGGGGGGTCACCTGCTATCCTTTCAGACCCCTAAACACTTCTCATGCCCTGTGGATTTTTTTCATCGACTTTTTATTGTTTTATTAAAAAAATACCCAAAGAATCATGACCATCGACGGTACTGGTTTTTCTCATGCATCAAGATAAAAATTATATTACAATTATTTTCTTTATTTTTGAAGTCATTCTGCAATTAGAATGCCAATTTTGTATAGGGGTTTATTTTGTAAACTTAATAAGTTATGAAATTGTTTTGATAAAATCAATTACCTACTGCCGGCTATTCTTACGTTAAAGTGTTGCCATAATCAAAATAAGTAAATATATTGACAACTCTAATCGATTTTTTTGTATACGATTACAAATTAATATAAATGTAAAGTCATTGGAAAGGTAAATCGCGGGTTTTTTTATAAATAATAAAGCGAGATGATACTACTGTGGCGTGAAATAATTAGTATTTCACACACACAGTAGTCGTATTATTTTGCTTTCAAAACTTTTTAAAGCAATTTCACTTTGTTGGCTAACGATACATATGAATGATTGCATAGATTTTTAGTCGTATTATTTTGCTTTCAAAACTTTTTAAAGCAATTTCACTTTGTTGGCTAACGATACATATGAATGATTGCATAGATTTTTTTTAAATTATCTTGTTTCGGTTTGATATAAATTGAACCTTTTAAATAAATTAATGATTATAGAACTAAATCAGTCATTTGAAATAATTATGTGTCGAGTGTATTTATTCGAGTAATCGATTTTTATTTAAAATCTAAAGTGGCAACATTGGTGTTGGTGTCTCAAATTGAATTGTCATTGTCAAAAAGTCCAATGTCAATTGCGCGTGGTGCATGCTAAGTTTGTTCATTGCGATTTAAATATTACAGTTTTTTTTGTTGGGTATACAACAATTATATAAATATTTTTTTTTTGTATGATATGTTGGCTGCTGTGCTCACATAATGACAGTGGTGTGGTTTTTGAGTTGGGCTCGATACAATGATATCACTGCTCCAGCATCTTATTTAGATGATTTTTTTAATGAAAATGATGAATGAAGTCATTCGCTGTTCCTATATGTATAGGTACCTACCTACTTACTGTAAGGGTGAGATATACTATGATTGATTATATACCTACCTACATGTTTAAAGTGCTACCAGTGTCACTGGATCAAATAAAAATCTCTTTGAATTCTATTGTTCTTTTATACAGCTCTCCTTTTTTTTTGTATTTGTAACTGTTTTAACAGGAAATATAAAGGCAAGGTACTGATTTATTTAAGTCTCTATCCCATCAGATATGCTAATTAATCTGCTCTCCAAACTACGACCTATACCTCTATACACGACGGATATTTCTATTTTGAGGTTAAGTTACGTTTTCTAAAAAAACTTGGAAATGCGGGTTTTGATTCCAAAATGGCAATTGTAGATGGTTATTTGGTTAATTTATAAACCATCTAAAACAACTTTGGAATTGACGCAACTCTGTACCGTGTTCCATATTGTCGTGGTCATTCTCCTTTTAAATTCAAGTACAAATTTAAATAAAAGTGTAAGTCGTAGACTCTGAATTTTAATTTTATTTAGCTGTGTATTGTATTACAGTACTTTTAAATTCAAAATTAGTGACATTATCCATGTAGTTTTTTTTATTTACTCGCAAAGTTTCGGACTTCAATTAAAGCTGTCCATGTTACAACTATTTACATGGCTATAAAAAAAAATACAAAAGCGACCGGGATCTTCCAACTCCCTCAGAAATTCTCTAGTCTATTCTCTTGCTAGTGATGTGCCACATGCCATAAAAATCTTTTTACAACTTTGTGAATTCGCTAGAATTGTGAATCGAGTCACAAAATACTAAATTCCAAATTATGATTTAAAAAAAATATTTTTGCTTAAATGATACCTCAAAACTCATTAAATCTGTTATCTCACTCTTATAAGGTAGGTAGGCCTTTATTTTATTGAACGCCCGCGCCGTTTCGACGCCCTAGTCGGAACCTCCGTGGCGTATACCAGCTCTTTGGCACGTCCCCAGACATAAAAGTCTAGCGGAGTTAGGTCTGGGGAACGTGACGGCCATGCAATAGGGCCATCGCGACCAATCCACGAATTGGGGAACACATCGTCGAGATATTCCCTCACAGTCAAACGCCAATGCGCGGGACAACCGTCATGCTGGAATACTTTGGGCACATTTTCATTAAATACGGGCACCTCGGTCACTAATTCGTGCAGGTCGTTTTGAAGGAACTCCAAATAGTTATCGCCATTGAGGTTATCGGGCAGATAATGCGGTCCAACTACCTGATTCCCAGTCACTCCTGCCCAAACGTTTACACTAAATCTCCTTTGAAAAGATTTCTGTCTTTTTGCGCGGGCACATTGGCGTTTGACTGTGAGGAATATCTCGACGATGTGTTTGGTAATGTCACTAATTTTGAATTTAAAAGTACTGTAATACAATACACAGCTAAATAAAATTAAAATTCAGAGTCTACGACTTACACTTTTATTTAAATTTGTACTTGAATGTAAAATTTGGGTATTTGTTTAATAAAACAATAAAAAGTCGATGAAAAAAAATCCACAGGGCATGAGAAGTGTTTAGGGGTCTGAAAGGATAGCAGGTGACCCCCCCAGTCGACCATTTCAATTTGGCACACGATGCACCAAACACCCTGTATACAGCTACATTATTATAAAACAGAGTCCCCTCGCCGCCGCCTCTGCTGTCTGAACGCGATTAAAACGCGTTTTCGAAATGCTAAACTTTACTGTTATCATTCAAATTATTCTGTCATTATTTAATTAAATTGCGGGTATACTTACATAATTTAATTCCGGACGTTCCACATTTCACAACACCAATAATTGGCATAAGTATTATCTCATCTGCTCGACGTCTTTAAGTCACTGCACAGAATATCAGCGTCAGGTATATTTGCCTGACACATGCTGAGCTGGACTCCCATTTGGTGCAACCTTGAGACACACACCGCACTTTGTATGTTTCATTATTTGAAAGTGTGTCATAGCCAATAGTGTCATCACAATGAGTTGTTTCTTTCTTTTTAACCGACTTAAAAAAAGGAGGAGGTTCTCAGTTCGTCGGAATATATATATATATTTTTTATGTATGTTCCCCGATTACTCGAAGATGGCTGAACCGATTTGAAAAATATTTTTTTTGTTTGAAAGGGTATACTTTCAAATTGGTCCCATTGTCATTTGCTCACGATCTGATGATGGGATCTTGGAGAAATCGAGGGAACTCTCAAATATTATAGGCGCATCTACAGCGATTTGGGTATTTTTAATGAGCAGTTGATATTAGGCGATTGTACCTCACATAAATTATAAACCAAACCAATAAAAAAAAACTTTTTTACAAAATTAAAGTTTTCCGAAATCAAAGTTATTTTTCACTTTGCAGTTTCGAAGTCGGTTGTAATTTTTGTAAAAAAAATTTTTTTTGTTTATGCCAATAGCCAAAAAAAAAAAACTTTGATACCTTGTATACTTATATTTAATTGTGTTTTTGTATGTTGTGCTATGTCTTTTGTGTGCACCAAATAAACGATCAATCTATCTATCTATTTATAAACTAAAAAACTACTGAACTGATTTTTTTACTATTTCCGCGAATGGACGGAGTGGTTCATGAGGATAATTCAATCTGTCTGTTACATTTTCATGACTTAACGGCTGAATGAATTTCGATGAAACTCGGCTCGAGACGATGACCAGAGGAGCAATTCCCGTAACTTTTAAGAACGTTCGCATTCGCATCTCACTTGCAACATGGCAAAAAGAAAATGCCAACATTTTTGACAAGTTTGACAGGTTGTGACTTGAATTTGAACGTTTTTTAAGTACAAGAATAATTGGCCTTCTGGGTTAGGAAATAGGAGCTTTTTATCCAGATAGTAGTTTCCCTTAGGATAATTTGCGACTTCCAAGCTGCTGAAGCCGCGGGCAAAAGCGTGCTTGTCTTAAGATGAGTACTATACTCATCTTAAACTATTTTAAGGATGACAGAATTACGCTTCTATTTATTTTTGTTGTGAAATCTTGAAATATAACCTACTCATAAATGTTTATTATGTTACTAACGTCAGCCGAACCTTATCTTTCACTTTGGACTCAATTTGCCAGTACATGACGTAACAGGTTGGCTTAACAGTTGAGTTTTCCCGTTTTATGAGCTGACGTAGACATAATAATCTTGATAATTCGTGTGTAATTTCATGAGACGTGATGTTAATTTCTAATAAACTGTATAGTATATAACTATTTTATATAGTTAGGGAAATTATTTGAACCATAATAATCATTTACCTATTATTATGAAGAAATACACAATTCAAAGTACGTGTTAAACAGTTGCCCAAATTAAAACTTAATAGATATTGGACAAGGCTGCCCAACCAATTTAGAAGGTGGGCCATAATTTTGAGTCAAACGGCGGGCCATCTAGTAAATAAAGCTTGCCTATAGTTATGGTAGATACCTAGCTATTAAAAAAATTATTAAAATTGTAAGTTACTCATATAATCTAAAAAAACACTTCACTTGTACAATAACTTATCAATATTTGGCGAAAAATCTGAGGTCAATAATAAAATCAAGTCTGAAAATAATGTTTTACTATTGGCTAATTGAGGCAAAATATTTTTTAGGTCTGGTTTGAAGTCCTGAAATATGTTCTCAAAAGACTATCGCTATAACTTTTGACGGACCAACACAAATGCGTTGTCGGGCCACCGGGCCTGCGGTTGGACAGCCTTGGTTAGGTATAGGACATGGTATTATGTGCTTGAGAAAGAGACATTTTGACGAGAAAGGGACATAAAACGATGTCCTATATTAAAGGTCGATGTAGTGTAGACACTGTAAAAATTATGTTTTCGAAAAATATAACCTAAGCTTTACATATAATTTACAGAAAGTCATCATTGCCATTTAATTTGTGAATGAAAGCTGCTGGAAAATTGTTCTAAACTAATTGAAAGCATACTATATCATTTAATTGCTCGCCAGTGTAGCAGACCCTCAAAATTACGGGCACACTTCTAGTTAAGCGCGGCTGCGTCATTATTTTGTGTTTCAAGTGTACAACGTATAGGTACTCTGTGGGTACATTTTATTTACGCGTTTGTGTTCATATTTATCCTTAACGACCTAGATTTATTTTCACATTTAATATTAATTTGTATTTTGTTTACAATGTTTTCAGGGCTTAAAGTAAACTTTTGAGCACGTGACAAGGTTGAAGTTGTATGTAGATTACAGAATTATTCTGGGTTGGCTTATTATAATATGGTTTTTAATATTATTTTTTCAATTGCTTTTGATTATTTTTTGTACAATGTTCCCAAATATATGAAAAGAAAGAATGATGTACCCAGGATTTTGTAATATTTATATTTAAAAGAGTATCCTTGGAGTTTCTTGTCCGTTCTTCTCCATAGAGATAGAAGTTTTGGAATGGGCATACTAGCTTCAACTTTCTGACTAACTGACCGACTCTTTGACAATTCAAAAGAGTTTGTAAATAGTTTAATGGAAATGAATGCTTTAAGTTTGAGTATATTTGGAGGTAGATTCTCCTAATACTCCCATGCCGGGTAAAGTGTACGGGTTTTTCATGAGGAATTTCTCAGTAGCATCTGGAGTCTGGATTTGTGCCCGGTTGATGGCAAGAGGCTCGCCTCGTTACTGGCGAAATGGGGGTGTACTATAGGCATAGGTACACTTCTGCCTAACCCTTCGCGGAATACAGGTCTGATGTTATGATGTTAATTAAGATACGTTACAAGTTTTACAGGTAAATATGCACTATACAGGTCTGTGGATTTACAGAAAGGTGTGCCTTTAGAGGTATGAGAAACAGGGTGTAAAGTTCACTCATCCTCAATTGAAAAGGGAGGATCCTCCGACCAGACGGGTGCCGTGTCTGGCAGGCAACTGCCCGACGGTTGATGTCAGATAGTCATATACGAGTATATGTCGGTCGCGCGGTAAATTCTAATTGCGCGATGCAGGATTTGTGTGACGTCATGTCTTTTTGATGCGTAGTTCGTTTGTGGCGGTGTAACCGCTACATACTTATAATATGTTATACTGGACATAATAATTATTGGCAGTAAGGCAGTAACGTCTTCCTGTCTTCTAAAACGATGAACTGAATACCGTCTGTCAAAGTGGTGATTACCTATGTCGTATTTTTTAAACCGGTTATTAGGAGCCCCAGGTTCAGCCTGATTAAAACAATATAAAGAAAAGAAAGAAAGAAAAAGTATTTATTGGGACTCGCACAGGACATTACAAATTAAACTAAAACACACTCATCAAAACATTATAAAAAATTAAAAAACAAATTTGAAAAAAAATAAAAAAATAACAGAAAGTCCTGTACTAGGCCAAAAGGCTCCTATCTCAGCATATACTGCGACATTTAAAAAAAAAGTGTCGCAGCGCTGGTAGTTAGGTATTAAAACATGATTATATGCAATGGCTGATAATGGACTTGGAGGAGCTCGTGGCTAAGTACTAACAGCCGCACGGGTCGATCCATCAGGTTAAGCTACGTTTGCCGGGGTTGGTCTGTGGATGGGTGACCATTTCTACATACCAAGACTCCTCCGTGCCTCGGAAAGCACGTTAAGCCGTTGGTCCCGGTTCATTCGTGGATTGTCTTTGACAGTCGTTACGGGTCATCAGAAGCCCGAAAGTCTGACAACCAGTCTTACCAAGGAGTATTGTATCACCCAGTTACTGGGTTGTAGAGGTCAGATAGGCAGTCGCTCCATGTAAAATACTGGTATTTAGCTGCATTCGGTAAGACTGGAAGCCGACCTTAACATTCTTAGGAAAAGGCTAGCCAGATTGATTGGCTGATAATGGACTTTAAAAAGATTTTTTAAGTATTTAACTCAGACCAAATAAAAAACCAAGACATAGCGCTCTCAACAGTGACGTGAGGCCGGTTTCGTAAACATGTGTGCACTTAGTAAGGTATAGTTTGATTGTAAATGGTTGTAAATGTGTGTCTGTGAGCGTGTATGCACAGAACAGAGGTGTAGTTTTGGCATGCTTCACTGTATTGTCCGCAGCGCTATGTCTTGGTTATTATTCGATTTGAGGTATTTAATAGAGGATTAAAACAATAACGAAGAAAAGAGCTGGCGCCGTTAAAGATTAAAAAGTTATCAAGTTGATCTTAAGATTTTAATTAAAAATTGTTATTTTTGGGTAATATAAACATGGCTGTCTAAGCCAAACATTTTGTAAATTCATAATGCCATTGCTTGCATGGTTAGTGGGACCAACTAACGCTTCATATTGTATAAAACAACGTGCAATGACTATGACAATTTCCAAGCGTAGTGATTAAACCGAGCTCTCATAAACTAGTTCGACAGTCTTTTTGAAAGTAACGGTCACGGCTTAACTTCATTCAACTATTTATCTGCTAGAAAAAAATTCTACACAGTAGGCATAACGGACCGTCCGCGTCCTCTGTACAGAGCATGCATGCGACCCTTAAAACCTCGGGGCCTTGACCATCGAAGGCCGCAATGGCCAATGTACCAATGTAGTATGGTCCATTTGAAGGACTACGTGCGGATAAAAATCCTTGCACTTTTTTAGCCTCTCGCCCATCGCAACTTCTATTTCAAACTTCGAACCACATTAGTGTCTGAACTACCGAACCGGGAAAACACGACGTGAATTAGACAGAGTGTGTTTATTCTTCCCTGTTTATGTAGTTAGCCGCGGCCCGCGAACTCCGTAATTACGTGCAAGCAGATTGGACTGAACCCCACAGGGGTCAGTTCTGTACTTTAGCTGTTTCTACTAACGTTACAAAGGAGAACTTTGTTAGTTGCTCTTCGTTTGAAAACCGCTAATATTGTTAGAAGACGAGTTGTTTTAAGGAATTTTAAGGGTTTAATTAATTTATTCCGGGTTCTGACACTGACGGGGTTTGAATTATTTTAAGGAAAAATAACAAACAAAATTGAGACTAAGAGCAAAAATGGCTAAGTTATAATGGACTGACAGTCATACGTTGTGTTTTGTCTATAACAAAACCATATTCCGTTGCAGTGTGTGATGTGTTGGTGTGCTTTATGAGTCGGCGCACAAAGTATAAAGCACTTGATTTTTTGTATACCTACTTTACCTATATAAATAGTGAAATCATACATAAATGATAGTATCAAAAAACAAATATTTTGGTAGTGCAAATATATTTCTATTTAGTAAGTATATATTACAACATGGGTTTTGGTTATTCAGTGAAAATACACATTTGTATGCCACATTGTGTTTCATCAAAGGTCTCTCCTTGAAATTCAGAATGTTCAGCCTAACTCGGAGGCCTTTACTAATCTGTAATCCCCTTTTCTAAACAATTTGTATGCTTGAGGGGTACTCAATTAATGCAGGTTTCTGTACAAAGTTTGTAAATGTTACAATTTCCATTTACTTAACCGTCAGTGTAGCCCGTGAAATTCAAATTTTCAAACTATTTTTTGCAATTTATTTCAATTTTTGGACTTCAAAATTTACAAAAAAAAAAAACTCGCAAGAAACTCCACCGTTACTGTTTTAAATGTTTTATTCATAAAAATAATAAATTAAACAATTAAATTAGCAACTATTTTGATTGATTTTGTCTAGATTCTAGATTGTCATAAGGAGCAGGACCAGGATGTTTCCAAGCATTCTTATCTTGGATATAATCCTCTAATTTGTAATATGCTTTTTTACAAAGTGTACTTGTAAGCAGTTTAGTGCAGGATAATTAGTAAGTGATTTGGAAGGAAATTCCTGATGTATTGCTTAAAATATATATGGAAAATTCGTCGTTTACGTTAAAGAGGCAATGAATGTTGTAGAATAGGGCTGATGACAGCCAGGTATGTTATTAAAAAATATTGGACACGTATTTTTTCTTTTTTTACGTTATCGGCAATACATTGAGTTAAAATGTGCCATGACGTCACAAGTATGTAGATTTTATACTTACTTGTGACGTAGCGACTCCCATTCCCGAAGTTTAATTCGTTTTATCTAAGCATTTAATTATAAATATGATAAAGTAAAAAAAAACGAGTCTAATATTTTTTTTATTATCTGACTGACGGACTATATATATAATTTCTTTTGGAGGAGGTGACGGCCTCCCATTTCCTCTCGCTCCGTACCATCGCCTGAACCAGGGCCGGACGCGAGAGATCACCGCCACCGATCGCCTCCACGAGGACACGGCGATGCTCCGCCCAAGCTGGGCAGACCTCCACCGTATGCTCCACCGTGTCCTCCGGGCGATCCACACAATGGTGACACCCGGGCGTTTCCTCCCGCCTTATCCTGTGCAGGAACCTCCCGAAACAGCCGTGTCCGGTGAGGACCTGCGTCAGGCGGAAGGTGAGGACGCCGTGGCGCCTCTCTAGCCACTCCTCAAAGAGGGGTCTTATCGCCGCAATTGTGGCGTGCCCAGCGCTGGGTTGCGACAATCGCACTCTCCATGACGCCATGAGATCCCGCTGGAGCTCTGTCCGCTGTGCCGCGATTTCTCGCGGCAGCGGAGTTAAGCCTCGGCGTTCCGCCTCCTCGCGCCACTCCCAAATGTGCGCGAGGACCTTTGCCTCCAGATCCCATGGCGGTAATCCGGCAAGGAGGCTCGCCGCCTCGCAGGAGACCGTGCGGTATCCTCGGGCCAGCCGGATGGCCATGACCCTCTGGGACGCGTTCAACCGGCGGGCTGGCCGCAGCCTTAGTGAACGTAGTTTAACGCCCTGGCTGGAGGCTTTAAGTTAGTAGCTTAAGGTAGTCATAAGACAGCCCGGTTAAGTAGTTACGATCTTCAGAGGTCAACTACGAGATGCCATATAAAAAAAGGAAAAAACTATTATAATTACATGGACCTTTTTACATAACTGACAAAATGTGGCTGTATCTTATACCGCTACCTATTCCTTTGGGGATAGCCGGACAGGTGTGAAGATAACTTTCTTACAAAAGTCGGCTATCGGCCATTAAGGCTCTGAATCCTCCTCCCTCTAATAAAATCGAAGGGATAAAGTTGTAATCAGAACGGCGCGAAGGTGGATTTGTAATCGCTATAAGATGTTCAGCAACTTGGACGGCCCATCTAAGCACCTTCCGACCTTTCCTTATTACACCCATGAGTAGGGGGAATTGGGGTGACCTATTTTAATGTAGGAACTACGGTTATTGGTTAGTCCAGGTATCAGTGTGCCTGGAGTATTGCTAGAAGTCTGTGTGCTAATGCAAGTGCCCTGTGGACGATTGAAATAAAATTGTTTTTTTTAAACGCAAACCATGTGACCATCATTCATGGCTTTTTCATTTTATCTACATCTCAGATGCGTTTACACTTTAATAGACAAATTTACACTGCATAAGCAATTGCCCACGCTTGATGTAATCTATATAAAGGCCATAGAAAAGATTAAGGTAACGTAGGGTGCCGCCAGTAAGATAAATGCTGAATTGAACTGGAATCAGAAGACGAACAATTATTGTGACGTAATTTGAAAGAAACCTGTCCAGATCCGCTATTTTCAATTAATGGTCATTATGACAATCATACCAAGGCAACCATCATTACCAACCAAGTTTGTTATCTCTTAAAGTTAAAATGGCGTGTGAGTGGTCAAAAGACATGTCAAAATAATAGGAGATTACGACTCGTCATTATATACGAGATTACCAAATACGAATTTTTTTTCTAAGGGAGTGTCCATTGAAAAACCATATTGACGCTTTTCAATTAGGAGATTACCAAAATTGGTAAAATCTACAAAATAATTACGGTGTCAATGATCATCCATTCCGACATAATTGCGCTAGCACACTTGGTGTAATTGCGTGCACACCCTGTGTTGTGGATATAGTAATTTTATTCTAGGTTCATCGTCTTCACATAATTATAGTTATATATGTAATTAATGTATAGGTACAAAATATTCTAAAACATTTTAAAATAGTTAATGTGGAACTTCTAGCCCATTTTTTCTCCATACGAAACTATCTATTGGAAGGGGTAACTAGAATCAATTCAATATTCTTGTGAATTTTGATATTCAAAAGTGTTTTTTAAGTGTTTATTTTAATTTATAAATTACTAGCGGACCCGACAGACGTTGTCCTGTTCAAACGGCGCCACCTACTGGGTCCAATTGTCATTTTCAAATCATCCAGGGACCCACTGTAATATATATACACAAAATTTCATCCAAATCGGTCCAGCCGTTTAGGAGAAGTTAGGTGACAAACACATTTACGGAAGAATTGTATTTATAAAGATTAAGACGTAAACTTCTTCACGAGTTGTGAGGAACACAGAAAGTACAGCATACAGTCGGCACCATCTTTCTTTTTACTTTTTCTACTTCGAATTTCAAATGTTTCTTCCTCTTTTTCCGGCGTTGTAAAATTGTGTTTCTAAACTAAGCAGGCGTGAGATACGTGCAACTGTGTAACGTATTCAGTTAACTTTGTCTTAGAACTGTTGCAACAGACACACAACTCTGTTGTCTTTTACGATGATTAAATTTTTCTGTTGTTGGGAAAATGTACCACTCTCTGTTCACCCATTACTTACGATCAAATTGAAATTCAATTCAATTTCTTATTTATTCAAGTAACCATGACTCATTTGTTAGTAAACTTATCCTATGAAATGCTAAGGCGTAAAAGAGAATTTACTTGAAAGATTGCTTAGATGGATGAATTTTATGAAGGCTTTTGAAGATTTCATCGCTGAATATTTTCGTTAGTGGTTATTTAGTGGCTTTAGTTCAACTAAGTATGATGAATTTTAGAAGAGCCGATCTATTCTGTAAATACTTAAAGGGAGCTTGAATAGGGATGATGCTTGGGTAAAAAAAAACCATTTAGTCAATCAGTCAGATAATAAAACAATATTAGACACGTATTTTTTGCTTTATCATATTATAAAAAAATAACTTAGATAAAACGCATTATAGTTGGGGTGGGGGTCGCTACGTCACAAGTAAGTATGAAATCTATATATCTACTTGCGACGTCATGGCACATTTTAACTCAATGTATCGCCGTAATCTTTTGAAAATGCAAAAAAAATAAAAAATACGTGTCCAATATTTTTTAATAATCTACCGGACGGACACAAAAACTCCCTATTGAGCTATCATATGCTAGGGGTTAACACTGTTGATAGCTCAGACTTCATCTAAGTTTTCACGAAGTAATTTTACAGAATAGATCGGTTGATGTATTAGTGATATATAATTAATGCATTCACAAAAACTTAAAGTTAGTAGCAGCGTTTTCGACCACTACCTTTATGAAATAGAAGAAACCGCCAACTTCCTATACTCAGTAAAGGAAAAATGTCTTTGTTAACTGCTAACAACAACATAACTATTTGGTTGTACTGAAGTTATGAACTTTGAATCAACAAATTACGGAGTTAATGAGAATGTTATGTTCCAACGAATACCAACATTTCTGCGAAATATTACAGGTAACAAGTTTACACTAAGACTAGGTAAATATGCTAGGTATTTTGTCCATGGAACCTGGATGTTAATTGCTAGGAAGTTAGGGCTGTGTGTTTGCTAACCTAATGTATTTCACTGAAATGTGTTTGATGTCTATATTGAAGTTAGTTTATTCCGCTACAGTTTATTATGTGGACAAACAAGTTAGTAATGACTTATTTGCAGATCTTTCACAGTTTACCTCTGACAGCTGCAAACCAATATCAACCTTATTGTATGGAAAATATCACTGTGAAGTCACTGGCAAACCCAGCAGCAACTTTACCGTAATGAAAATAAAGAGCACTGTGATTTTTACAGTGATGCAAAATCAGAGGTAAAATACTACAGTAGTAAGAGATTTTATAATAATCTTATTTAGTGGTAGACTTTGAGGAAGTTACGGAAGATTTTGCAGGACGCAGGTTAATAACAACTATACGGAATTGTAATGCGATCAACTGTCGACTTTAAAAAGTCTTCTACCTACATTTGCTTGTACAAGTCTCTAGTACGCCCTCAACTGGAATATGCCGTGTCCGTCTGGAGTCCATACCACAAAAAGTACCTACGTTGAAATGATTGAGCGTTTTCAATACAAATTCCTGCGTGCCATGCATTATAGATGCTGTGGATATTATTTGCCATACCAAGATTTGCTTGCAAAGTATAAGCTCGCAGCACTTGAAAATAGACGTAAGTTCTTAGAAGCCATGAATCTATATAATATTGTAAGAAATAAATTTGACTGCATTGAATTGTCCAACATGGTATGCTATGCGGTTCCTAGGACAGTCCACAAGCGAAAGGTGCGCGCTGGCAGATTATTTTCAGTGGGTACTTGCAAGTCCAACTCTGGCCTGCGTTCGCCTGTTCGCAGAATGGTCGATTCCTACAATAGGACCATATAGACATTTTTGTTTGTGCTCCCTATACGTTCAGAAGTCGTATACTCAAGGAGCTTTCTTGAACATATATCCTTCTTTCTTTTTTTCCTTCTTTTTTTTTGTGTACCATTTCATAAAAGTTATATGGATATACTATAAACAAGTTTGTTAATAAAAAAAAATTAAAAAATGTATTTGTAACCCTAGCGATTATTTTCTCTGTCACTGTCCTGTAGCTAATTCGTGAACAGCGTTGTGTGCTGTAATATTGTCTGTATTATTTTATGTATTTCTTGTTCCTATGTTTTATATTGTAGCTGCTTGTTGTTCCTTTTGAATAAAATAAAAATAACAAATGACGGGGTCCGCTAGGGCAGATGCCTGCCGGGGTTGCGAAGAAAACCGAAAGGGAGATCGTGGCCCCCGGCAACAGGGCAACCGAAGGAACACGGGTGGGTTTTAATCAGTAAGAGTCTGACACGCCCTCCCGCTCCGCCCAGAGCGGGAGAAGTTATTTGATGATTTCCCACCCAAAAAAAAAAACGGTTAATAACAAAGCAATGTAGAAGATACTTATGTCATGTTTAAACCATAATATAAAGGAATATATTTAATCTGCCTCGTTGCATGAGGTTCTGGGTTCGATTCCTGGGTCGAGCAAAGTGTTATTGGGTTTACCATCTAGAATTTCTCAGAAACGGCCCAAGATTTGTGCTCAGTTGATCAAAATCAAAAGTTATTTATTCAGAGTAGGCTGAGAATCAGCACTTTTCGAACATCAAAATGACATAAGAAAGTCCCCCAAAACGTCCGCCCTTCACCATTTCCTAGTGCTTTAGCTGGGAAGAATAAGTAGCGCAGCAAACTCCCCAGCTTGATGGCAATCGGCTCGCCCCCTATTACGTGGGACTTAAACATAACTGGCGAAATGTGCGTGTACTATAGATGCACTTCTGCCTAACCCTTCGGGAAATACGGGTATTAGCAATTCTATTTATCAAACCATAATTCCAAAAAATAAGAACGTCCCTGGCGTAAATCCACCATCTCTCTCAATCTCAATAAGAAAAGAATTCCATCGAAATATAAAAGTAAGTACTAAGCCGAAAGTTATTCAATATCTCTACAGAAAACTTGAAACAATCCTTCAAAGAAAACTTAAGTGTTTCAATACTTTTCCTATGAATATTTTTTTCTCAGAAAATAGGCAATTCACGAGAATATTCCTGAGTAAACATATAAGATTCGTGTATGCTTGGAGTGAAATTACTTGCTCTAAAATCCGGCGTTCTTTGACCTCCTTTAATTCATAATTCTTTCAGCGAAATGGGTTTGCCTACACTGGATTTAACAACAAATATAACAAAACCGTAAGTACCGTTGCTGTTTCGTTCTGAGGGAGCTCTTTTTTAAATGGTTTGAGGCAATTTGTTTAGAAAACAATCTTCTTTCTTGAGAAATTTAAGATAGGACAGCCTTTATATAACGTGTTTTATTAGGTTAAGATTAAAAGAGATTTGAATCTCGAGATTATGTAGAGGATTTAGCTTTTCATGCTGCTCTGAGAAATTTAAACGCAAGACGGTTTTTTTTTAATTTATTAAATTTTTCTGGTTTTCATGGAGTCTGTGGTAGTGAGTTTGTGAAAAGGCACGGAAATGTGTAACAGGTAGCCGGGGAAGCGCGCGCTATTTGACTTGATCAATGTGCGCGCGCGGTGCTTGAGTTGCCCCTCAGATGGTACCAACCCATTTTCCGACAGGTTGGTACGGTCAGGTAAGATGTCAGATTTTATACATCATATGCGATTACTGTAAGGCTCGCTCGTCTTTTTAGTGTAAAATTAAATTAAGTTGCATTCACTCCATCTGAAGATTGATGAGTGAATGCAAGTCAATAGCTGCTGAGTTGTATTTATTGTGAATTGGCATTATAGGATATAGAAAATTGGTATTCGTAATTGGAACTTGATTATTTTTATTCTTATATTATTTTGATATATTTACACACAAACAGTGATAGCTTAGTAGTGTGACCGCTGGACTACCTTAGGTCTCGAGTTCGAACCCAAGCTACACACCTCTGACTTTTTGGATTCATGTGCGTATTGTTTATTAATCACTTGCTTCAAAAACGGTGAAGGAAAACATCGTGAGGAAACGCCTGAGAGATATTTCTCCACGGCCCATGGCAGAGGCTCATGCGCGGCATAAAAACTCTAAGACCAGCTTAGTCACCAACCACACGAAAAATAAAGAAAGAATTTATTTACATATTATGTAGTTTTATTTGTGCAATGAATGAGTAAAAGATTTAATCTTGTACTTCCATTTGTTACAATTATAGTCATAAATTTGATTTGAAACACTGGGTGATCACTTCAGCATAAAATGACAAACCCAGCGTCTTCCCACTACAGGCACAAGACTAAAATTCTTATGCCATAGATACGTTAATCCTACAACAAATCGAAAAAAACAATCCTGACCTTTAAATAACAAAAATAACTACGACGTTCTAGAAAAACAAAGTAAAACCCGCCTTTCGTCTCGTATTTGAACAGGAAAACAATTTAAGTGGACACTTTTTTTTATTAAAAGCTAACAAACAATGGTATTGAATCGCGAAGTAAATTAGTTTTATAACTTGATTGGCACCGTGGACGTGTCGGAACCGGAACAGATTGATTACATAAAATACATAAATTGTATAAGTAACCATGGGTGTCGTGTTATTTTTTATCGTTGAACGACCGCTCCTTTCTCCATTCATCTTTATTCTATGTTATTATTATAACATTACACAACAAATGTAACATAACATCACGCCTATATTTCCTTAAAGTGTAAGGCAGTTATATAGTTAACCCACATTTCGCCAGTTATGTTTATTAAGTCCCATGTAATAGGCGGCGAGCCTATTGCCATCAACCGGGCACAAATCCGGACACCGGGCTGCTACTGATAAGTTCCTAATGGAAAAACCCTATTACGTTTTGCATGTCCTGAGAATCGAATTCATGTTCCCGATGCTTAGCAAAAGCTCTTCGGACCACTAGACCAAAATAAGATCATCATCATATTATCTAAGTCTGTCGCCATTACAACAATGTTAACAGCATTGTTGTGTTTCGGCAGTTAGAGGTAAGACAGCTAGTTGTTTTGTGGTTGAGGATTCCGGGTGAAGCTCGCTTCCACGTTTGGCCTGATCATCACTTACCATCAGGTGAGATGCAGGCCATAACCTTTACCGTTGAGGATAAAAAAAAGAAGATATTTATATAATTTTTTTATCCCCTTATAAAAAGGAGGTTGCCGTCTTCGGTCGGCACTGCCTATACACATCTTTATTATCAGAAGCATTGTAGGTGCGTTTAATACTGACGTAACTGTTTTGAAGACAACACTAAATTTTCTCACTGCTTGAAACTACACCGGATGCCCTTAAAACTGGAAAATATTAATGCTTCAGCGGCTGAAATGGTATATTCAGGTTATTCAAATTCACTGTGAATTTATCAACACAGGTAGATAAGCAACGATACTGTAAACAGCATTCCAATTGCCTAACACAAATTCAATCACAATTTGAATGATTTTGAAGGATATTGCTAATCCATTGCTTCATATATATGTTCCAATTTGTCTGCTCAACAACGTAAATAACGCAAAGCATGTTGTTGACCTGTCAAAATGAAAGCCATTGCTACGGTCGACTATCTGTCGTCACGAACACACGATATACATAGGTACAAGTGGTAATACTCGCTTAGGATACAGGAAATACTATTACTTTTTCTCGTGAGTGTGAAATAGGGGAAAATGCGAGTATTTATAGGTGTAGTCTGAATTAAGGTGCGATGCTATTGCGGAAAAGGCTTGATTTGTGGTTATAGTTTTTGTACCCCTCGTATTTCAAAAAAGTTCTTACGCTTTTCTTTTCTTATTTATGCAACTCTACGGAATTAAGTTGGTTAAGCTGTCTAACCTCGCATCTTACATAAAAGCGATCGCCGCGCGAATACGCGATCGTCGCGTGCATATGTCACTTTTTTTCGGAAAATTGGAAAATGCCCTATCAGCGCGACCACGCGTTCGGGTTCATCAAACGAAAAGTGACATAATGAGCGCGATAATCGCGAGTTCGCGCTACTATCGCATTTCAAAGTCAAAGTCAAATAACTTATTTCAATTAGGCACATAAAAGTCGTAAACGTCTGTTCGTCAAAATTTACAAAATAAAGAATTGATTCTAGTCGCCCCTTCCAAAATGTAGTTTTCGTATGGAGAAGAATGGGTAAGAAACTTCACTCTTAAAATGTTTTACAATATTTTGTATACATTAATTATATGAAGACGATGCACCTGGAATAAGATTACTATACAACAATAGGTAAAAATAATTAAAAATGAAGCAATAACAGAAAAAAAGATAATGTGATAGATACATGATTTCACATATTTACAAGCATTGTAAAAGTACCTATAGTGTGTGAGTTCAAGTAATCACAGAATGTAAAATAAATGTTATAATAATTAATTATACAATTAAATTAGCAGCCAGTTTAATTTTGTCTAGACTCTAAATTGTCCTATGGAGCCTAGACCAGAATGTTTCTAAGCATCTATCTTGGAAATAATCCTCTAATTTGTAATATGCTTGTTTACAAAGAGTACTTTTAATATGAGTTTTAAATTTTCTTTCAGTTAATTGTAATGTATTCAATAGGACGTGGCCTAAAATACCGCACTGAGACTTTACTATGCTAATTAAAGTAAGCATACGAATGCAAATATTATTCGGAAGCATTAATTATCATATTTGAATGAAATGCTTGTTCACATTCGCTTATATGAATATGAACATTATAAACGTAAGAATAAGGTTCAAAAACGTATGGAGCGCTTTCATTACTTAGTAAAATATACAGCATGTAATCAGAAAGGTGTGGTCAATTTAAGGTGTGGTACAGTCCATTAAACTGAACAACTTTCTTCACGGGACCAACATTGTAATCGCGAAAATGTATATAATATTCGATAATGTATTTTTCCTATTATTTAGCTAACCATATCAAGAAATTTCAAAATCACACATTAGTCTCCAGCTATCCATGAAAAAAAAAAAACTATGATTATTCAATAAGTAAAGTAAGTAGTTTATCTTCATTAAGTAAATCAAAGGCGAAATAAACCATATTTTCGAAAAAAGCAACTATTAACAGACTGACACGAATGGTTTAGCTCCACGAAAACTGTACTTTTATACTTACACAGACTTAATGTTTCAATTATTTCAAGCTTTCTTACAATTAGATAAGTTATTGACGAAAAAAGGATTTTTTCGTGCACGGAGTCTTAAAAAAACTTCAATATCTACTCGACCCAAATGTAGGTCCCATGGAAAAACTAGTTCGACACTTTACGCAATTATGTTGTTTGTACGTTCGTAGCTTCAGAAATAAAGGATTCTAGAACTTCAAGTTACCATGATGAATAATAAAGATGATCCTCGCAAAAGGTAACCCATAAAATCAATTACATATTACTAATTTTCAAATTTAAGCGTATCACTTAAATCATTCTTCAAAAATTTAATTTTATCTTAAGCATCAAAAACCCTTTACACCTGTAATATTCTCCGACCATTTTCCGTCGTCCTGAAGGCAGGTATCCCACTAAAGTGTTATTATCAAAAATGCCGAGACAAGGAACGTATAAATGTTTTATATTTACGGCGGAACCTGATGATATTGCGACACGTGTCAAGATATTGCTTCATAGCTGATGAACGTGCCTCTGGCGTGAAAATGGTGCATCTTTAATGCCTTTTTGAAATTGCTTCGGCTTTGTAAATGAAGATATATATTTCAAATACTTACTTATAAGACCTACTAAGGTACCTTAATAGGTATTTTATTAGTACCTATGTTTTATAATAGTGTCTTAAACTCTAAGTGTAAAAACCTCATTATTGTAGTTGTAAGGGATTAATAAAAGTTTTTATTTTATATTTTATTTATGTTTTATGTAGCTTATAGCTACTTAACGGTAAATAAGGTTATTATTTATTTTAAAAGTATCAAAATAACAACATCATAATTATTATGTTAAAGAAGCCTCCTATAATTAACTAAAAGAAAGTTATTGTCTTGAAGTGGTACCGAACATTGGTCCGTAACCTTATCTAAATAAAGAGCACAATAGCGTTTAAAAAAAAAAACTTCCGAAATTTTTAAAGTAAAAATACTTGCATATAACATTGATCTGTAGTGGAATATAAATAAATAGCATAATCGCGTTTACAAAACTTATAAAGTAAAAATACTTGCAGAACATTGATCCGTAACAAAATATAAATAAAGAGCACAATCGCGTTTACAAAAATGAGGTGTCGTCATGGTGTCCCGAAATCATTGGTTTAGTCCCATCTCAAAAATGCCCAACGCGCCTAAAGAAGTTTTCACTTCAAAAACTAGTAATTATTGTAAAGGTTTCATACGTGTTGATTCATAGGCCATTTTTAACAATGGCCTTTGGTGAGTAACAAAATAAATAGTAAACGATGTTACAGGTTTTTAATTGAACCAGTGAAACAATATTGAAATTCATTCTCGTATTTCGAAGAGCAATTTAATGGGTGTGTTTTAAATATTTTTGTTTCCGAGTCCTATTTCGGTTTTCGAATTCTCGTACATATAAGCAATAGTTTTGGTACTAGTAACCAGTCGCTAGGGGTGGGTTGTTGCGTAATTTTCACGAAACGTAACGTAATTTTGAACGGTTTTGAAAACTAGTGATTTTAGTAACTAGTTATTTTTCAAATTCTATTCGGTGATTCAACACGGTGATTATATCGAAGTATTACAGTTATTTGCGAAACGAAAATATAAATGATTACCTACGTAATACGTTACATATCACTAGCTTGTAAGTTTTTGGAATGAATAAGTTTTTGTAGCTACATAATTATGCAGCTACATTATTAACGTAATATTAAAGTTATTCCGAGCGAAAGTAACAACATACGCTTGCAACTTACTTTTGTTTCGTTTCACTCTTTTTATTCGATCACTGCATTGTGATTGTGAAGTGACAAGTTACAAAAATCACGTGTTTATGTGTGACTCGAAACTAGTTATTGTAACTAGTGACGTGAAATAACGCCCATAGCTACCAGTCGCTTCTGTACATAATAATTTGATGCTTACTGTCAAAATATTAATTTGAGGGTAGATTTCACTGTAGTGAAATTATATACCTACGTATAATTTTCACACATGTTTTTTTTTGTCCACTTAGTGTTGTACCCACACTGCGTTTGTTATCTATTGTATTTTGGACACTGCTATTTTTCAAAGTATTTTTTCGCGGTAAGTGTTGCCCAAGGAAGTGAAAGCTTTTAGAAAAGTGGATGTTTTCTGTTTGCAGATTCTTGGAAACTTTGTAACCCTGTATAAGCATAATGATTTGTTTCTTTTTGGTTACAGAATACATTTATGTTGAATACATAGACACACTTTTTCTGAGGTTATCAGGTTTGTTTTTCACCGGTGTTGTGTAACGCAATTTTGCCGAAGCTGTCGATAAAAAAAATTGTTTACTCAAAGAAACGCAAAAGGGAATGGGGAGAGAGAGTACAATTTAATAAATTACACCTGAAGGTTCTCTCTTTAGGGAGTTTGAAGCTATTACCTACTTTTTTTTACTCCTCTATTGGGATTTTATTTTGTGTCCGTAGGTGTGTTCGTGGTATCACAGCGGGTCTTCTTTTTTGTTAACACATTTTTTTTAAATTCTAATATATTTTCTGAAAGTGTTATTGTTTATAAAATTTTCTTAGTTTTAATGTTGTATTTCCTGAGCGTGTCTCAAATAAAAATAAATCTTATTTCCTTTCTTTCTTTCTTTTACTTACATGGAACAAGTGTATGTCTGCCTACTCCGTCCAGGAAATACAGCCATGGATTACATGATTACTTATTACATTACAACCCATGTCCTAAGTATTAATATAATTTTATAGTTGGCTGTTCCTGAGGCTTTCGCTACTTTAGCGTGTCGAGTACCGGCACAAAGTAGATAGGTTCAGAAGGTCCGCTCCATGCAATGAGCGAAAACATACACACACACAGGCACGCTTCATTTCATTTCGATAAGAGACAGTTAAACAGTTTGCAAGTGCCTTAAATATCTTGGTGCACGAGTAAGAATAGCAGTTAGTCTCTCTCCTTCAATTAAAATTATTATGCAACATAGAAATAATCACAGTCTACGAGGGCCTACTGTGAAAGGTGGAAGTGGTTTGATTAACACATTCTTAAATAATTTACCATTTGAATTACATTTGGCTACAATTATTGTGGACCCGGCACAAAATTTAAAAAACGTTTAAATGGAGAAGTGATGTACTCTTTGTTGTGGAATATTGACACTGACAGCTCTTGAACGTGGGTTAAACCCAGGTTCGCACGGACGCAAAAATATCGCGGCGCGATTTTATCGCGCACTGAATTTTCAACTCTCGGTGTTAAGCCGAGCGTTGAGAATTCAACAGAGTGTATCCCAGCACGTCGAAAAAAAACACTGTAGGATTTTCAACTCTCGGTGCTAAGCAGAGTGTTGGAAATCCAGTGTGCGAAAAAATCTCGCCGCGATAGGTTTACGTCCGTGCAAACGTGGGCTAAATCTGCTGATAGCGTTCAGTTTTATTGGTGAAATTAGCACTGAGATCGCCGTACGTATGCGTCTATGTGCGTACGCATGTTATTGCTTCTTTTATGGAATTATCCTTCTGTACCTATCTTTTTTGTGGTACCGGGCACCAATTAAGAGATAATGCAAGGAGAACAGAGGAGATGAGGGATGTTCAAGAAGCTAAGTTAGAAGCGGCAGCGGGTTGGAGTGAGGCTGTCATTTTGAGAGCTGTTTTGTTAACGTTGAAGAGGAAATATTGTTACTTTTCATATCAAACTCAAAGGTCCGTGGAGTACCTACTTGATAGGCAGACTTTTTGATGAGAAATTATTGGGAGTTTATAAATGAGTGTACACATGTTTTTAATTAAGACAAAGACAAAAGACAAAGATGTTTTTTATTCGTCGGATATAGTAGGTACACACGGCTACACATCAAGCTATACATTTCAAGTTTCAGCTGATCTCGTATTGTATAGGATTTCCGTACAATGCGAGGTCAGCTTATACTGGAAATGTATAGCTTGATGTGTAGCCGTGTGTACAAAGTTGGTTATGTTCGGACACATCCGTCTCTAAAAGCGGCATACATGGGCATAAAACCTAACTTAAATACTACTTATATTCTAATATACAATAAAAAATATTTAGACTATCGGATAAAGATACATTTAGACTTTATTAAACAATAAAAAATACACAACAACAGCATTTGTTTTATGAAACTAAATAAATATAATAAGTATTAGCCGTATGAATAAAAAAAAATGTATTTAAAAAATCTTTTGGAGAAGCTATGTTACGTTTTTTTTCTTTTTTTGTATAAATGAAATGGTACAGGTGGAAGTTAGTTTGAAGTGAGTTAGCAAACGGAAGTACGTAACATTATATTGCTACGATTAATGTATGTCAATTGGCTAACGTCAGAATTATAAGATTGAAGTTGCGGATGGCATTCGGGTTCCAACCGTCAAGTCGTGCAGGCGTTCATAATATGAAGTGTAAAACTGTGCTGTGTATGATTATCTTGAACGATTAAACGAAGAAATATAAAAGTGACGTATTAGTACTAGTTTGGTACAAGTGAAATATTATTAGTTTTATTAATTTAATTGTTATGCCGCTTATAGCAGCAAAACCTCTCCGTATTTAAACTGATAGTTAAAGAATGTTGAGTTTATTTAGTTCTGTCTGGAAAAGCATACAAGTTCTTATCGTTTTCTACTGAATAAATAATCAACATATCCGCTTGTCGCCTCTCCTACAAGCTGTATTAATCTTATTAAAGCTAAGTTGAGCCCCTTTCAGACATGACTATACTCGTGTGCTAAGATACCACTCATATCTGATCCCCGAATCTTACAGTATGTTGGTCTTTGGAAGCTCCCTTGCACTATCTAAGTGCATACCATATCACAGGATAGTAAATACTACGATATGATTAGATCATACATAGTTTAAGGGACATCGCCGCGCAAACCGTATTCGAATTTGTGTGGGGTAGGTAACACAACTTAAAAGTGAAAATTTAAAACTTTTTCAAAAAAAAAACCGACTTCCAAAAAAACACTAAAAGTTAAAAATAACTTTAATTTCGGAAGTCGGTGCCTTTGGTTTTGAGTTTTCATTTTTTGCCACCGACTTCCGAAATTAAAGTTATTTTTCACTTAGTAGTGTTTCTTTGGAAGTCGGTTTTTTTTTGTCTAAAACAGTGTACAAAGATATTTCTTTGTTTATTTGTAAGCATACTAATGACCTTATTCACGTAAATTTTACTTTGATTTAGCAAATTTTTAAAGACTGTTTTTTCCTTATTTTTTATCGTATTATGAGAGGTTTCATGATGCAGAACAAAGCTCTTTCCTATTTACTTACACTTTGCATAAGTACATAGTCATTAGTATAGAGTAGTGTAGTATAGAGTATTAGTAATCGAATGGCACTATGACGCAGTATCACCAGAAGGGGTGACTTTTATTAAAGCCAACTCCAAGACTGCGTAAAAAATATTGTTGGTCACTAAGTGCCGTGAATTATTAGGCTCAGCTCACCTTTAAAGAATGCCATTAGAAGTGACCAAAGCCTCAATTACGTACTCAGACCCTTCCTAAAGTACATGCTATTTATGTCACCGCTCAAGTGGATTCCCTGCCTACCTTTAAATTAGTTTTTGCAATTTTCTTTACTCAAGGATACATTTTTTGAAATTATGTAAACAACATGTAAACGACGTGACTTTCAAGTTTTTATCAGGTTTAAGTTACAAAACAAACTTGGATAAGCTTGTTTTATGTTACGACAGTACTTACTTAAACGTATTTATTTATCTTTTATGCGGTGCTTTGGGGAAAGATAAATATAAATTGTTTCCACGGCTTACCGTGGAAACGATCTATGCATTACAGCACTAATGACTTGGAAAAATTACTTTTCTTAAAAAGTAATTTTTCGAAGTCATTAGTGCTAATTCAATGTTATGTTTTAATTTTTTTGTATGGTGTACGTGGTTTTATTTTTTTCTTGCTTGCATTAGCCTGATCTTGACCTCGCTCTAGCCTGCAGGAAATCGATGGATGAGGTCTATGATGGAACGACCGTGCCCAGAAGATGCCTGTTCACTATTGCTTTGAAGGCAGTCGGATTATATGTGGAAGAGAACAAAGACGCTGGCAGAGAGTTCCACAATTTAGCTGTGCGCATAATAAATGTGGAGGAGAAACGCTGAGTATGACTGGTCAGGATATAAACCAATTGCGGACGTCGGTGGCTAAATAAGTTAGGAAAAGTTGCGCTTGTCGAGACACCTTTTATTCCATCCTAGTGTCGTTGTGGTGTTCAAAAAGTTGAGATAGCGGTAAAGCCTAAATGCCTAAAAGTCTGGCAAATGGACTAACCGCAACTCGTTTGCGGTAGGCAAAAGTTTTCTACAACAAGCTTCTGCAATTAGGCACTAGACCGAACAGGAGCCTGTTTAATCAATCCAACAGGCGCCAGGTGATTAATTTTAAAAGTTTTTTACTGCATTATGAAACAGCGTCTGTCGTGAAAATATGACAATTTTGTCATGTTTTGACAAATCTGTCGCATTGTCAGTTATATCAAATCTAGGGCCACGGCAGTGTTGACTTTTGCTGTAGTTTCACTGACAACCCAATGACATTCGACCAACTAATTATTTTACTGCACCCGGCGCTATGCCTAAATTACACCAGTTTACCGCATGTCGACAGTAGGCTTTGTACATTTGTGTAATGAAAATATGATTTATGTATCGTACGCGTTACATGACATTTATACATACACGATGAGTGTTTGCTCTGTTCAACGTGGTGATCCATACATAAGTAGGTTTGTTTACGATTGTACTTGCACGCCACTGAATAACTTACGTGGTTTTCTTACATTACCTTTTAAAAATAATTGCCTTCCTACATTATATTGTGTTATATTATAGTAGAACCCAATGTTAGGTGTATTATAATAAATGCATGTAATAAACGGCAAGATACCATTACATTGCCGAGTGTTGTGTCAAACTGGCTGCGAGGTTTTAAATAGAAAGTATTGTTGTTTTGGAAACCAGCCCGAATACCTAAATAGTTTCAATATTACTGAAGATCTCATGAACCTAAAAGTGACTCATAAAAATTTGATACTCAAAAAATTTTGATCTGCAATGCCTATAAAACGATGGCGTGGTGATTTGGACTCGTTCCTGACCGATTGGCCCGTGAAGGTACAACATAAGGAAAAGAAAAGTATGGAGGAAAAAATAATAATAATTAGTGCAAACCTTAGAACCCAAATCACCCTTGCCTCTTTGCAATAGATAGTATCAAGACGGATGTAAATCGTAACAGGATTAAGCTTGAACCTGTGGGGTAATTGCGTTAAACACTTACAATGGAAATGCCTTTCATTTCAGTTCAGTTCAACAATATTCATTGCATAATTTTGGTTTTTGAGCAGACAAATTTTTTCAACCATACGTAATTTTAAAGCAATAGATTAGCAATTTACAATTCAAAATAATTCGGATTGTGATTGAAAGTGTGTTTATTGTGTGTGTTTGCTTAGTTTAGTCTATTCCTGAATTGAAAGGCGAATGGGCGATAGTTTCACATGTCCAATAGGCGTGTCTGTGTTACTCCGGCCTTGTTTGGTCAGGTTCAGGCAGACGCTGTCGAGTGTTCCTTTCGAGTACTGAACCAATATTGTATCGGCAAGTGTTGACCAACATTGTTAATGTGTCCATTGTTATAAGTTGAGGGTAGTATCGAAATGTAAGTGAGTTAATCTGTGTGTGTGTGTGGTAATGTATACCTAATAAAGTTTGATATTTTTGGTAACATTGGTAGCATGACAAAATATATATTAAATAATTGATGTTGACTTTTTGTTTACGAAAAATTTTTTGTTTAAAAAAAAAGCTTTAAAAAAAGTGAAACTCGTCTCTATTTTTATTAAATAGCTGTTTACCGTTTAACCTCATCTTGGTACTAAAAATGCTAAAATAAAGTGCAAACAACTAGGTACCACAGTGTTGCGGCTGCTAAATTTATTACCACGCTACGTGTAACACAAAATGGCCGCACCGGTTTTTTGGACAAATCTGTGCAATAAATCTTTGCTCACGACATCCACCATTTACGTTGAGGACATGGAACCATTAATTTGCATGGAACATGCATCACATTGCGGTCATTCGCCTGGCTGCCAGGAGGGCCCTGAATAAGAAGAGTTACCGCGAAAAGTCGATACTTTGAATACGATATCATAGCTTCTGAGCGACATTCTTTCTCGAATATTGGCTTTACAGTATTTATTTTTTGTATTACAGTGAATGTTTTTTTTTTTTGTATAATTTGCGTTTTATTTGTGTAGAATAAACAATTTCTTTTATTTTTTCTCTTTGTCCTATCATGAAATTATATTCAACAGAGTAGACAATAGATATACTGTAGAGCGACGAAAAGACACTGCTTCTAAAGTACTTAGAATTTATTAGAAATTGAACAAATAATCAAGAAATTGAACAAGTGCTATTTAAAAAACAATCTTCACTGCTGGTACCGGCTGCTGCAGGTGCATAAAAAAAAACTTTTTGCAAAAAGTATAACCAACTTCCAAACTACAAAGTGAAAAATAACTTCAATTTCGGAAGTAGGATCAGTATTTTTGTTTTTTGCCACCAACTTCCGAAATTAAAGTTATTTTTCAATTTGTAGTCTGGAAGTAGGGTGTATTTTTTTGGAAATAGTTATTTGTGCAACAAGAGAGCAAAGTTGGTTTTTGCTGCGAGTGTTGATTTTGAATCTCGAGTAATTCGAAGGATTCTATAATTGAAAGTGATTCTAGGAATAACTTTGGTCTCGAGTAACAAATACAAGTTTTCACCTCAGCAGAGAGAGTTGCTTATACTTAAGGTAAAAAAATACAACAAGATAAACTTCGTATCGCATATGATGAAAAATTTGAAAATTGTCACAGCCACCATCTTGGATTTACATTTTAATGTTATTATCGGCTTTAGCTCCCTCGAAAACTATGAAAACGATACCCATGACGAAAAATTTGAAAATTTTCGCAGCCGCCATCTTGGATTTATTATGTGACTTCTCGATCGGAGTAAGTACCTTCGAAAACTATGAAAACGACACCCATGACGAAAATTATGAAAATTTTCGCACCCGCCATCTTGGATTTTCATTTTGACCTCCCGACCGGCTTTAAAACCCTAGAAAACTATGAAAACGACACCCATGATGAGAGATGTGAAAATTTTCGCAGCCGCCATCTTGGATTTTCATGTTGACCTTACTATCGGATTTAGAACCTTCGAAAAGTATGAAAACGAGTCCCATGACGAAAAACGTGAAAATTTTCGCAGCTGCCATCTTGCATTTGCGTATTGACCAAATTCACACTATCTCTCTCTCTCTTTGAATTAGAAGAAGATAGTCGCATGGGCCCTTTCGCGTGACGATTTCTGCCGGTACACTGAAAGTCGCGTTAAAGAACTTCGTTCCAAAAAATATAATAAAACAGCATTTAAATAAAACAATTTTACGGTTTTTGTGTATCCGAAAGTTTTATTGTTGTTTTTTTTTTGGATCTATTAGCTATTTAATTTTAAAATCAAACTTAGATTCGAGTTGTTTCTATCTCTCTATCTTTTCGTATCGAAATGAAAGTGGCAGAACCAAGTGAATCTTTCGAATTTTGTAAGTAGACCCAGCACAGTTTTCGGCATGAAAAAAAAAGAAGTTACTTTGTCTCACGCTCGCAGCAAAATACAATTTTGCTCACTGTCTTTAAACAGCAAAACCTGCTTGTTTGAGGTGCTGAGGTGAAAAAGTTTTTATTTCTCGCTTTTTAGTTGGTAGTTTGTAATTTATCAGTTACAATAACTTAATCTCAACTGCTCATCACCTTTTTTTTAGCCGTTTGGGACTGAAACACTAAGGCCGTGTGCTCATCGAGTATTTCGGGACATCGCCAAGCAGTGCATCGACTACATGACCAGAGTGCTGGCCTCATTTCAGGCCAAAGAGTCAGCCTTTTGGGCACTTTTCCCATTAACAGCGATACGAACGACTCTTTTGATGCCCATGAGCTCTTCGCCTTTTTTATATACTTGTATATAATATAATATATATTTTATTATTATCTTGTATATTATATTTAAGATGACCAGCTATTAATTAAAATGAAGATTTATTTCTCAGAAAACTCTTCAAAAAGGAAATTACAAGTTACTAAGTTGATAAGCAAATTACCATGTAAGTGGAATTTGTTGAACAATAATTTGATTTAATGCATTAATATTTATGACCGGAACATTTAGTATTGCTGACGGTATAAGGTGGCCTATACCGCTAGCAATGCCAAATGTTGTTAGTTGGTATCACAAGCTATCTATACCAGCTACCTAAGTATAGGAATGGGTGAATAAGGAACGGAATCAATTAAACCTATTGCTTATGTGAAAAACAATATGAGTAGGCCAATTTCCGTAGTTCAAATATGTAAAATCTAGAAGCAAACTCATCTCAGCGACAATTAAACTCAAAGATTTGTCAAAAATATAGGTCTTTTTTACAGATTGAGACAGATTAAAAAGGGGAACGTTCTTAAAAATACGGAAAGTTGTCCATCTGATCACCAAAGCACGAAGTATGAGAACATTTTTTTAAATTTAGGAATATCAAGACATTTATAGCCGCTTAAGCTGCTCCTGCAACAATAGCATTATTTTGTTTGTTTGTGATTTTACTTTTTTTTGGGGTATTGATTTTCAAGTTGATTCAGAAATAAAATAAAACGTACAGGTCGACACAATTTAGATGTAGCATCGGCCAAGTGCGTAAAACCGATCATTTCCGATTTACACAACCAGTAGAAATAACTGACTATCGCGCCATTCAATGCTATTCCCATCTCAGTTCAACCCAATACAGCGTTGTGAATGCACATGGGTGAATCATTCTGTACACTTCGTGACAATTTAATGAGAGATTCTTTTTTTTAGATTCTTTTTTTTTTTCAGTATGTCTTTGTTGAAACGTAGTAAGCCTACTGGCTTAAAAAAATATTTCATAATTAAAAATATTTAATAATTTTTAATGTTTATCAGTTTATGAGTACGCCACGTAGAGCCACGGTATCTAAAAACATAGTTTTTGTGAAAGATTACTTTCAAAACCTAAGCGCGAACTGCGAAAGAAAATGGTGTTTCACGTAGAACAATAAGTGCTGTTTTGTAAGAGCATGAAAATGCCTCGACTTCGACTAGCTCAACCGATGATTCTGCTCGTGACAATGCCTCGGCTTCGACTAGTACAACTCGTGGTTTCGCTCCTGCAACTTTTGGTTCACCTTAGAAGTCCAGAAAAAAGAAAGACCATCGAGCAAATTTAGACGATTTTGATTATGATGTCATTCATAAGAAAGAAGATTTACGAGTTTCATGTCACCGGAAAAAGATTTCCTACAATTAAATTATTGCTATATAAATTAAAGGAAGATATAAACTTCACAGGCAGTCGAGAAACTTTCCGAAGATTATTGCATGAACTGGGTTTAAAATTCAAGTAAATGGAAAATAGTAGATCTTTACTGACTGAGAAAGATGAAATAAGACTTCAGCGGATTAAGTATCTTCGAGAGATACTAAAGTTTAGAAGTGAGGGTGGTGATATATGTAGTTTATACTGACGAAACTTACATACACGCCACACATACAAAAGAAAGTAGTTGGACGGATAGTTCTAAGAAAGGCTTAAAAAACAGATATCAAAAGGTGAAAGATTAATCATTGGCCACGCTGGCAGCTCAAGAGATTTTATACCTGGCGCTCTCTTAGTTTATAAATCATCTCAAAGTACTGGCGATTATCACCACGAGATGAATAAAGAGAATTATGAACAATCTATTCCAAATCCAATTCCAAATCTATGACCTAATACTGGTACATGATAAACAATGCACCGAATTCCAACTCCCTAAAAGAGATCATGTAATCATGGCTTACATCAAAAAATTGCGTCAAATCAAACAAACAAACGAATGAACAAACTCACTTTCGCAATTATAATATTGTTAGGATAATGTAATAATACAATGAAACAAATAATTTAAACAATATTGAAGTTTTAACTTTAAATATCTCTAAAGGCTTCGCCAAATAGAACGCGTACTTAGTGCGCGTTAGAGCGCTAGTCTGACGCCATGCTAACAGAATGTGCGTAACGAACTGTTAGCGCACGTCATAGTAAAACACAATTCGGCGCTATAGCGCAGCGTCAGGCTAGCGTTCTAACACGCGCTAAGTACCTACGCGTTTTATTTGGCAAAGCCTTGAAAGTTTGATTTGTAATATTTATCGTTCAAATCGAATCTAAATCAAACAAACAATACAGAATTTATTTACGTGATCATTTATTTTGCAAAAAGTACATGTCAATTTACGCATCAATCTTGAAAATGTATTTGGTTTTATGACTTTACACGTTATTGCGTTTGCATAAATATCATTTTCGCCTAAAGCAGTAATAAAGGTTTTAAAGGCGCACTTAGTTCGGATGGGATCGGTTTTACGGACTTTACCGATGCTACATCTCAGTTGGAATAAAAACTTATACCTAATTAAATTATTAAATGAAAATAACAATATCCTAACGTTTATTTTTTGTTAGGTTGCTGTGTCCCTCTTCTGGGCAACTGCGTCCCTCCACTCCTTCCAGTTTTGGCGGAATCCTAACTTAACTAAAACTATTGACCATAATCAGCCTATAATGTTTCCACTGCTGGGCCACAGGCCTCCTCTCTTTGAGAGGGCTTAATAATCTACCACGAGGGCCCAGTGCGGTTTGGGAGATGTCACATGTCTTCGAATTGTTGGTTCTAGTACATGCCGTTTCCTCACGTTGTTTTCCATTACTGTTTTGTGAGCAGTAGTGATAAAATTATTTACACAAAGTAAAGCGCCTGTCTGGGTTCTGAACCACGACCTACCTACCATCTCCACTGGGCCACCACTGCTCTTTCACTAAAACTATTAACAAACTAAAACATGGCGTCAAATAAATTGATTTTAATCGATTTGTCTGTAGCATTATAATCAATTTTCATGGCTGATCGTTCTGGTATATATTATCAGGAAGCTAGCTAGCGTTTTACCTTCAGTGTTGTGATCATGAAGTACTTGCAAGGCCTTTTGTCTGTCCTTTTTCTGTTAGCTGTCTCGGTGATAGTGGAGTCTACGAACGGTGGGTACATTCAAATCAAATCATCAAATCATTTATTCCTTTGCAAAGATGGGTAATTATTACATAGATGTTTTATCATAATAGTTCTCCATGTTCTACTGTCACATGGGCATGCAAATAATTTAATTTACACAAATTTAAAGACATTATATTTTAAAAACCATAAATAAATACCAGAAAAAAAAATAGGGCGATAGTCAGGTAAAAATCAATATTTTTATCGCCATAGAAAGTTCACTGCAACAGCTAAACGATAGACTGGAAACATTTGAAAACGCACGCACATTTTCACACCTCGATAAAATGCATCCTAACATAATAATCGATCCTTCCCATTTAATAGCAAAATTAAATCACATTCTAAACGAAATCAGTGGAAACTTAACGTTCGTCCCAAATCTAAACAACATTCAATTATAGGAGATAGTTATTACTGTAAAAGCAAGTAGAGCTAACGAAACTATTAACTTGATACTAGATTTACCAATAGTTGCAGAACAACCCTATAACCTCCTACACGAAATGCTTTTCTAACAATAATAACACAATCCTCATTCCGAAAAATCCTTTCCTTAGCTTGAGAAATAATGAGTTCGCATAACCCCACGAGCCATACACCAAGGTAGTAGAAGACGAAGTCATCTGTAAACATCAAGAATGGAACACATTAATTACTGCATTCAAGTAACTGCATAGTTCAATGCATTCAACATTAAGAACCACACAACTGCAGCTAAGCAGCAGCAACCTTCGAAAACAACATTATTCAACAAATCTATGATAATAATAAGCTGGATAGTAATCATGAAACAGGAACAAGTCATAAAAACCATCTGCGGCAATGGCGTTTTATACCAACGAAACAAATGCGTTTTCCTGATAATAACAGACAATAATAATTGTAAGGTGCAAGTAATCGATAGAACATTAGTGACATATCAAAGGTACATCAATATCAGGGAAATCACACTACTAACAAACACCAAAAATACTACCAATAAAGATTAAACTAGAAAACTTAGAACTAAACAATTTGAAGAAATCTATACAGCAATCATAAGAAATCCAGTCTGCAGTAGAAAACCCAACAATAATTTCAACCTTATATGACAAGTGTCAAGTTCTCACAGTACGGAAAATTTATGTTTTACATATAGTTGCCAAACAGCATCTTGTCACACCGATAAGTAAGCAAGTTTCAACTAAGCGTATTATAAGGAATGTTTGCCTATCTGTTAAATTAGACACCGCAGCTGCTAGAAAGCAACGCATGTATTTGTCAAGTCAAATTTATAAAAAAAAAACAAACAGTGCTCTCAATATTATAGTCTTCTTGCAATAAGGGAAGCTAAAACTAAGTCACGGCTACTGACTCAAAAGTACAGTGAAACAGAATCCAGTTTAATATAGGTATGTATATAATTAAGTTCAACAAGATCACACATCATCACAACCTCCCATTGATCTTCATCCACACATCAACACATTAAACACACTCACTCACACTCTTTATACTTCACACTCATAGAACAAAAATACAGAACGACAATCAATTGATATCATAAATTTTACTTCTCTTTTTTTAATCATGTATTTAATAACTATTTTAATAATGAATTTAATAAGGGCTTGATTCAGGAAGCGATACTCCTAGACACGGCTCGCATTGTCAGGAGGTTCCTCTCTCTGGAGCCCTAATCGCCGGTAGCTTGGACCCTATTCCTGATACCGGGCTACAATTTTTTATATTTTAAAATTTTATATGTTCTAATATTTAAAAATATAATTTATAAGTATTTGAAATGAAATAATGAGAAAAATAATTTAATAACTATTTTAATAATACATTTTATAACTATTTTTATAATGAATGTAATTACTGTTTTGCTATTCAAATTATATTTTTTTGTTTGTCTACTAAATTCAAATGATGTCATTGCATAAATCCAGAACTTATTGATTGGGAGAAGACACTGGCCCATGTGACACAGTTGTTTTTACCTAGCGCAGGAGTCAGGGCTTCACTTTGTTTGTACACATTTTTTATGCCAATAAAGAATTTTATTATAGGGTCTTTGACATTTCTCGGGACCCTGGGGTCCCGGACCTTTGGAAGGCGTACGAGTTATTATTATTATATGTTATTATTTCTAGCACACCTAGTTGGTTATCGATAATATTATGCATTGTAACAGCGAATCTAATTTCACGTAGACCAAATAATTTTTGTTATTCGGATAGCTTGACCTAAAGAGGTGCCATAAAGAATATGAATAAAAAATCTGGAAAAAGAAAATACGCAGGTATTCTGGTCTCTACAAATTCTGGTGGATTCCTAGGTGGGTGCACACTTCAGCCCAACAACAACCTGAAGCATTCTAGTTCCAGTCGCAGCCTTTGGTGCGCCTCCATCTTAAGATGGGAGGAGTTATATATATGTAACAAGGTATTAGACAATAACCTTCACTGTAATTAAGTAATAAGATTACATTACGTGTAACTTCCTGGTACTGCGATACAGGAAGCCTTAAGATTATAAAAGCCCTTTGTATTGTAAGAGTAGCTTTAAGATTTAAGAATTAATAAAAGTTAAGGTACTTGAATGATAAATGAATAATAATAAAACTACTAGGCTAAATAAGAAACTCATTTTAAAGAAGTATCGTAAATAGGTTTCGGATGTGATTAAATTCTTCTCTTTTCGGAAAGGAGAGTTTTTCCGTAAAGTATCATAAACAGAGGATGGATATAATGTACATGTAATTAAAATAAAATGTTATGTAGGTATTTGTCGGTTTTATTTTCCAATCTGACTGTACAGTCGATCGCACGTCGGTGGTAACTTGGACCATGAGCTAACCCACCGTATTATGGAGTTACAGTAGAAAAAAAAAGGTTAGCTTATACTGGTTATGGTTCCACTGACATCGGCTTACTGTATACCTTAACAGAATACTTAGTAATACCGCATGGGCCGGGGTATACCAAAATAATTAAATTATATTAAAATTGCACTCGACCCGTTGTAAGGCACAAGTGGGATCCTCAAAACGGGGCGAATGGTACATTTTACTAGAAGGGGCAAGTGGTGCGTACACCTAATCCCTAAAATAACTAGACGATGTCTAAACGAAATAGAGGGCATGGAAAATGACATTGATAAATTTAATTAAATTTTAATCAGGAGAAACGAGTAAAAATAATAAGTATTTTCTATGGAATTACTACTTTGTTTCTTAAGTTGATAAGCTAAATGACCAATTGACCATGTAAGTGGATTTTTTTAACAAACCTTTGATTTTATGCTTTAACATTTATGACCAAAACTCTTGTTTGGCTAAAGGTATAGGCCGTAATATATTCCTAGAATCAGTATAAAGTTTAGAAATAATGATAAGGATATTGGCTGGTTAGATTGATATTAAGCAAAAGAGGTAGTACCTACCTACGTTCAGCAAGAACTGAAATGGATGAATATGGTTCCAATTCCCTAAATTCCTTATTTATGTAAAAAAAATAAAAAATCGTCGAAATAAGGCGTATAAAGTCTATCTCTATCTTGAAAACAATGAATTTCGAAATTTTAATTACGGCATATCAAGACCTTTATAACTGCATACGCTGCCGCTACAACAATAGCATGTGTTTGTTGTTTTACATGTATTTCAAATGATTTGTAAAATACGTTATAATCAATTTTCATGGTAGATCGTTCTGGTATATAATATCAGGGATAAAACTGGCGTTTTACCTTTAGTGTTGTGATAATGAAGTACTTGCAAGGTTTGCTGTCTGTCCTATTTTTGTTAACTGTCTCGGTGATAGTGGAGTCTGCAAACGGTTGGTACTATATCGATAGTTTTTTTTTTTTCATTTCTCGCGTTGTTCTAGCTTTTTAAATAAGTAGTTTTATTTTATTTGAAATGAGTTCGATTACAACTTTATCTTCTTGATTTTTCTGGCGGTCGCCCGGTCTCACAGGTTATAATTAATTATAATTACATATTTTTGGAGTATATTGTGTTAGTCGTAGTACGTTCACCGCGATAGCTCCTCAATTTGAAACTCGTTTTTATGTTGATCAAGTTTTAGTCTCTAATTATAATACTTCAACAGTTTTACCATAAGGTATGTAACACAATGATTATATAAAAAAATCGTCTCAGAAATTTTCAACACTTTTTGAGCTAGACAAACATCGCAACAAAAAATAATTATGCTCTTTTTATGAGATACAGTATTCATAAAAGCAGTATTCTTCTTGTTCGCTTATTTGCTATTTAGATTCTTTAGTTATAGCACAATATTTAATAGGTTGAGAAATTATTCCTAGTTCGAAATACAGGAAACCATCATTAAAATCCAAAATAGTTCATTTTTCAAAAAAGGGTTTGATTCCAGTTCGCTACTGCACTGTCAAATATCAATACTCGAGTGAGGACAACCCTTCATGTTCCTGTGTGTTCCCATATGATGACAGTTTTATCGGACACTGTAGATGCCAAGAAAAAAATATATATTGATGAGTCACGTCGTTACAATTTAAATTAATATTTTTTTTTTCTGTATTTTCATGTTAGAATAGAATAAAAACTGTGAAAAATATTATGTTTTTTTTTATAATATTCTCATAAACTCGACACATGAACTATTTATAGACTTTTTTAATAGGCAGGTTAGCTCACTGTTTTGCTCTTGCTTTGTGCATGTTTCTTTTCTCTATCTGTCATACGAAGAGAAAAAAACCTAAAAGGTAATACATATTTTACCACATTTTAACACTCTTATACTGTTTGCCACAAATGTATAGTATGATAATTTACTTTCAGATATATTGTCTTCATTACAAATGCAGGGGATGCGCTACCCAGGGCCTGTGGTTTTAATGAGACGAACCGATTCGGGAGATACAGGTAAAACGTCAGTTAGCAATTTAACGGAACTAAAGAGTAGTGATTAAGTTTATCTTCTGATTTAGAAGATTGAAGACCTGTTAGTACATTGTGAAACACTTAAGTTTAACCTAAGGTTGCGTACATTATGGCCTGTAATGTGACCTACATTACAGGTGGGCCGCACCGGGCCTAGCGCAACGCACTGCAAAAATCCCCCTGCATCATTTCTAGTTGTTTTTTTTTATATTTAAAAATGAAAACGATATGTATAAAATATAAATGAAATAAAATAATACAATATAATTTTTACTTTCAGATGCATTGGTAGCATTACAAATGCAGGAGATGAGCTACCCTGCACCTGTGCTTTTGACGAAACGAGCAGATTCAGGTAAATTATGGCTAGGGCCTTGGTTAATTATTGAAAAAGGGAGCCGTTTAAAAAATGAAGAAAACCTCATAACTCAATTAAAATTTTATTCGTAGGTTGTAAGTCTAAAGCAATATAAAATACTTAAATGTTAATTTTGTATAAGTGGTCTAGCCTATCTGGGTGAGCAGTACTGGCTGGTTTATCTTTCAAAGTGTTTTTTAATTAAAAAATTATAATTTTGAGTACAAAATCTCCTTATGTTCAGTATTAGAATGACAACATTCTAAATCAAGCTTGCTTGGGTTCACACATTGTATTTAGCGCTAATAATGTACGTACATAGATGATATAGTAAAGTAAATTATTGTCCTTTTCGTTTTTTTTTTTTTATAGATAAATGTATACATACATGTCTTACGATCTTTTTCAAAAACTACGTACCTAATATATTATATAAATAATTATTACAAGACTTCAGAGATCCAACATCGCCGTAGACAATAGGTGCTTAATAGGTATATGTACGTTACTAACATCGAATACCTGTTTATTTTCAGGTATTAGATACTGCACCTACAATGTTCACTGTGATGGATGGAAGCCGGACGCCATGAACAAATGTGTATGTGTTCACCCGCAGGACAATAGCATCAGCGGTCATTGTGTGTGTGGAGAAGAAAACCAACAGTCTCAAACTTTACGTAGGCGTTTAAATTAAGGCTTTTGGTTTACATTAAACATTTAAGAAATTGCTGGTTTTTAACATCATTCACTTATCACCTAGTGGATTGGGTGTACGCACCATTTGCCACTTCTAGTAAAATTTTACACTCGCCCCGATTTGAGGGTCTCACTCTCGTACCTTACGACGGGTCAAGAAGATTTTTTATTTTAAATATATTTTTTTGTATCCAGTCACCCTTTGCGGTTTATTCTAAAAGGTCAGATTGCAAATTTAAGTGGTGGGTTAACTAGTGGGTTTTATAATATTTCTTTTAAATTTGTAATAAAATAATATTTTATTTAATCGAAAGGCTTCTGGTTAAAACTAAAGTATAAATTACCTAAGAAGTTTAAATTGTTTAAGAAATGAAAAAGTCAAACAAATTTGGTGCGTTGAAGCTGCTGTGTTTTTGACACATCTCGTGACCCTGGAGTTCCGGGCCTTTGGAAGGCGTACAAAATGCCAAAGCTAACTCGCAGATGCCCGTTAGACGTTTTGAATGAAATGAGGCACCAACCGACGATTATTCCTGTTTGCGCTATGCAAGTGCACCCAAGGACAACCCCCGGTTGGTGCAAGACTATTGTAGGATATGGAAACAAAGATATTGGGTTTGAGGTATTCCAGGGCTATCAGGAAAATCCCGGAAGTACGGTAAAGATGTCTACCGAAGCTGCTGGGTTATTATTAGTTGATTCGTATGATATATATGTCACGGCTAAAACCCGAAGTGCGGGTACACCTAGTTTTATCCGGCTACAACTAGGTGCGGCCGGTAGCAGTTGGTTAAATTTAGTTGTAGCAAATGAAAATGGCTGAAAGGTAGGTTAGGTTAGGTTAGAACTGTGACCCCATAAGACACCGCACGAGCCGAGCGAGCGAAGCGAGCGTTGCCGCGGCAGCGGCCGGCGAGTGCCAGGGTCCATTTAGGCAAGTTTAACTAATTGCTACGGGCCGCACCTAGTTTTAGCCGGCTTAAACTAGGTGTAGCCGCATTTCGGGTATTAGCCGTAACATATATATAATCTGAATCTCAGAAACGGCTCCAACGATTTTCATGAAATTTAGTATGCAGGGGGTTTCGGGGGCGATAAATCCATCTAGCTAGGTTTCATTTTTAGAAAACTACCGGAAAAAAAAGAACCGAGCAAAACTCGGTCATCCAGATAATTTTGAATTGTATCCAGTAAAGCTAAAGAAAAAAGAAATCCTTCACGGAGCCGTGAACTACGCATTCTGTACATAAAACTAATTGTAAGTAACTTTGTGCAAAAATTAACGCCTTTTATTTTTAGTGTGAAAATTCGCTGTTTACGGTAATGCGCAACGTAACGCACTCAAAACGTTGTGCATACAATGGTACGGAGATCGTTTGAGTTTTTAAAGTTACATACACATGTACTTACATAAACTCATGACTTCTTCCCATCGGGGTAGGTAGAAACTACAGAGCGCCGAGCAGGGTTCAGTACAAAAAAATGACTCTCGGTTTTATTAAGGGAATTTTTACACCCATCATAGGTACTTTTGCCTAAAGCGCTTAATAAAATTTATTCATTGAATTCTGAATCCTAATTAGGATTCCGGATGAGTATAAGAGTCATGATTCTAATTAGCCAGTGAGAATTTCCGTCCAGTAGCCAGAAGCAAATTAAGGATTTGAATTTCTAAATTCACTTGACATAATATCACGCTTGTTTTGCCCGAAGGATTAGGCAAAGATGTACCAAAAAGGTAAAACCTTGTCTGAGTCTGTAACCTGCGCAAAATTTAGGATAGAATAGAACGTTTATTTTTCTTACCTACCCAATTCATATGGTACACACATTTAGCGTGGCTTGTAGCGCTATTCCTAAACATAATGAAATTTTGAATATTCAGAATAAATAGGCTGAATTTTCATGCAATGGGTTTTTTAATCACATCTTTAATAATACATATTTAGGAACTTAGTAAGACCATTGTTTTGGGGTAAGAGATGAATAATAAAACTGGCGATGGCAGTGTGTGTCTACAGGAGTATTATTTTTCATTGAATAGGGTCAGTTTCTTATTTAATTTTGAATGCCAGAATTAAGTAGAAAATGGTATACTGCGAAAATAAATACCTGGTATTCTTCGATTAAAAATAGAAGCAAGAATCCACATTCCGGGCTGTTACTGAAAATTTTCTAACTGTAAAACCCACTTTGTCAGTAGAGTCTACATGTTTTGTCTGAATTCTGCTCATACATTATGCGATATTGGTGAGATTGATGGGATCCAAAACTGTTCACTCAAATCCAATAAAACTTAATCTAAACTTTCGCCTTGAATTTAAAAGAAAAATCCTTCAAAGAAGCGAACTTTTGACTTTTTGCAACATCAGAAGTAATTCCATTTGAATGAATCGAAACTTCATCAGTCTAACACAAAGCGTGCTCGTCTGGAAAAATCTTTGATAATAATGTTTAAAACTAATCCCTTTAGTTCAAAAACAAGTTGGAGTGTTGAACAGGGCAACTTTGTTGATTAAAACTAGCCGTGCAGAAAGAATGAGGATTTTTGGAAAATAAAATGTAACATTTTTGGTTTAATTATTTTATTTTACAATATTTAACACAAATACTATTTACAATAGGTATTAAATTAAATGACTAGATAACTATACAAATAAATTAAAAACAAAAGGACATTTAGGCGTCGAAGAACTCGTCCGCATTGCCGTCATCCGGTAACGTGCCCAGAAGACTGGCAGCATTGCCACGTTGAATGGCAATGCAATTAGCATTGCAATTCAACTTTAGTCAAAGAACGAGCCAGCTCTCTGGTCACGTGAAGTGTCGACCAGTTGGCGACAGCATGTAACAGGTTTAAATATAGTTTCGGCGTCCGCAGCACTGAGACTTTAATAACCTACATAATAGGGTGTCATAAAAACAATGAATGGATCGTGAGAATGAGATATTGCTTGGAAGGAAATAAACATTAAGGTGAAGACTTTCACTCGAATCTCACCGACCCCTAATCAACCGTGGTGGTGGAAGGAGAACAGTGGTGATAAAGCTCTAATTATTATTATTTTGATTTTTAAATTTAATTTTCTCAAGTTAGTTCCTGGTATTTTTAGAATCTCACGAATGTGATCCAAGGTGAGATTCTAGTTATTATTCTGAAAAGGTAAATTGCTCTGTACTGCAGTAAAACTATTATCTAAGTGAATTATTATTATTCATTTATTAATTCGGGTTCAATTACTCATATACAATATTCAATACGTTAACATTACAATACAATTCAAAACAAAAATCACCGTACATTCAAGTTTGGCTGCCAATGTTATTAGCGCTGTTGCCGCTAAAAAAATTATGCGTCCGGCCCTGGTTCACGCCATGGTACGGAGCGAGAGGAAATGGGAGGCCGTCACCTCCTTCTGCGAAGCGGTAATGCTCGCGAAGGAGGAGGCGGAACGCGTGAGGGAGAGGCAAATTTCGCGCCCTCACGCCCCTAACCGCCGCAGGAAGAGACGCCCAGGGCGTCGGGAGTCGCAAGCCGATTTCTGGCCACCGTAGGCGCGGGCTTGCGGACTGTGAGCAATGGGTAGCTCACCGTCCGATAAGGACCAGGCCCGGGTCGTCGGCGCGTTGTGTTCCACGCGCGCCTCAAAGAGATGTCAGCAGAATTGAAGGGGTCCACTAGGGCCGATGCCTGCCGGGGTTGCGAAGAAAACCGAAAGGGAGATCGTGGCCCCCGGCAACAGGGCAACCGAAGGAACACGGGTGGGTTTTAGTCAGTAAGAGTCTGACACGCCCTCCCGCTCCGCCCAGAGAGGGAGAAGTTATTCGATGATTTCCCACCCAAAAAAAAAAAAAAGGCCTGGTATTATTTTCTGAATGAATCTGCTTAAAAGCGATACAACCGCCGTGTGATGTCTGATGAATAATCTTCTTTTTTCAAAAACTCGCGGCGCCTCTGACGAAGAGCGAAGAGCCCAGGCTGGAGTAGCGGCATGGATAAAATAACACCCGCCGTGCGCCACCTGGCAGTGGCGGCGGCGGGGCCGTAACACAATGTTATTACAATATAATTTTAAAATGTTTTTAAATGTTATCACAATATAACACTCACAACGTGATTTTCTTCACCTTCCGGTGTCCCAAGGGCTGGCTTTGACCTTGGCCTGAGGCTTAGCATTGCCATACAAGGTGGCATTTCCGCCTGTCTCTTGGGTACATTACCAGTAGACAGCGATGCGGATGAATTTTTCGGCGCCAAATTTTAGTTTCTGAATAGTTTAAGTTAAGTTGGGATATCATTTTTTTTAAAGTATAAGTTGTTATTTATGTGCATAATATTATATTCATTCTGAATAAAAATTTACACACACAATTCACACATTATTTATTTTAGTTGGTTGGTAATTTTTTTTCGGAGATCACACGATGTGAATACGACACCATTTTTTTTACTGTTTAACAATGTTTTCATTCCCACATTTACTGCTGAACCTTTGCATTACGCCACCTTTTTTCGGTCCAGGCAAGCGGCATTTCATTTTCCAACCCATGACCCCGAAATTGAATCTCAAAGAAGGGTTTTTGGGTAAACAAAAATCAAAACGGGGATCCTTTACGTAAAATATTATTCAATAGAAATAAATTGTGTGACAAAGTTGCGGGACTCGCTGTTTGAAGAAGCGATTGAGATTCAGAATGTTTCTTTACCTTTTTAGGAAGACGGAAGTAGACGCATGGTGACTTCAACATAACATAAGCATGCAGAGGTATACCACAAACATGGTTGAGTTTTACATAAAGTTTCGAATTATTTTAATTAAATATTTAATTGCGGATGTCAATGCAAGAATATCAAAGCAAGAAAGACATTATTAATTTTGTATCTGCATCTATTAAACTCCGTACATTTTATGATGACTTGCGCGACTCAACTACACATTCGTTTTTACACTTTTTTAGTTTTTATAGTTAAAACTATTATTATCGACAGTAATTAAATAAATTGTGGTAAAAACTAGTAACAAAAATTATATTTATGTATCAATATTTTGATTTAAAAGAGTGTCCGTAGAGTTTTTTGCTCGTTCTTTTCCATAGGCACCAATGACGCTTTGAAATGGACAAATTAACTTCATCTTTCTTACTGACCGACCCCTTGACAATTCTAAATTGCCTTAAATTGGTTGAATTTAAATAAATGCTCAGAGTTTATTGCACGAAGGCACACAGTCTAGTAACGTCTCGTCCCATTTCAAGCTCTGTGAGAACATTCGCGTAACATGTATAACTCTATAAATCAAATATTCGTTTAATCCAGAACGCTCGTAGTACGGAAATTGGATTTTTCTTTATTGTAATCTGTGCATCTTTTGATGTCGACGTCTTAAAGTGAATTCCGAGTAAGTTGACAAGCGGAAATAATTGCCATTCCGACATGCGAGACATACTGGAGTTGAAGGAGGATTCTCTTATCCAGAATTAGATATATTTATAGAGAACAGTTTCAGATATTGAATAGCTTTTGCCCGAGGCTTTGCCCGCATGGACTCAGTGGAGGTAGGTAATTATCTCACAGAAATGTACTACCGGGATAACAAATATTCGTGTGCTAGTTTCAACAGCTGGTCCCACTACCGCCACAGTTAAAACCACTGTAGTTTTGAAGACATTACTTCTCCCTTTACTCAGGCAAAAGCGTATCAAAATCTGTCCCAGGGTTATTCAGTTCTGACAGTGTTAGGTTAGGTTAGGTTTGTTATTATTAAATCATTCTATAAAAAACCGGCTAAGTGCAAATCGGACCTAGCACAATTAAGGTTTCCGTAGTTGCGATGAATTTATCTCAAGAATAAACTTAACATTTTAGTTGCAAAATATATTTTATATTATACACGTTCCGTATGTTTTTGCAACTGCAAATGTAAGTTGGTCAATTATTACTCGTTGACTTGTAGAGCCTACTTAGCGATGATAGTTTTCCTTTTCAGGCGACGATAGGCGACTTTTAATGATTTTATACTGAAGATGACATATAAACGAGTAGTGTTAATGATTTGGAAAAAAAATGTTAAATTAAAGATTTTTTTAAATATTTTAATATAAGCATATTTTGGATTATGTTTTTATTACACAGTGAAATTAATTTGTAAATTTATGTCTAACGCGGATTAAAAACTGAGAATCACGCAAAAATCTATTATGCGTTTTTTCTGAAACTTTCACCATTTTAAAGATAGTTTAATTATTGATCTCTTAGTATACGCGTTTTATTAAAATACCTTTTGTTTTATGGGTAATAAATTAATAATGCGTAGAATTTGGGAGAGCGACAGGGGGTATACTTGACTTAACAAAAAATACCATTTTAAAGCTTAATATTTCGCAAACTGATCCCTGAATCAGATAATGGTTTAAGCACATTCACAATATTTTTAAACGATCTTTTCAACGACATCTCACACTATGAAATAGACGAGAGAAAAAATCTCCACTTTACTGGTAGGCGACACCATAAAAAAAATCTTCTCGATTTTATTTTACTACTTTGTCGGCGTGGTTGATTAATTAATTTATTAATTTATTTATCTCTCTCCCTTATTACTATCATTACAGGTTCATCACCGAATGGGATAGTGCGGCCTCTTATAATTATGCTGTCTTTATATTATAATCAAAATCATTTACTATTTAAAATTACTAAGATATTTAAGTTCTATAACATATTATATGTATAGAAATCATAACACGACTCACAACAAATAACATAAATATAGGAACATTACTTTCCTGGGTTCGATTCCCGGGTCGAGCAAAATGTTATTGGGTTTTTCTATCTGAAATTTCTCAGTAGCAGCTCGGAGTCTGGATTTGTGCCCGGTTGATGGCAATAGGCTCGCCCCCTATTACATGGGACTTAAACATAACTGGCGAAATGTGGGGTGTGCCTGCTACAGGGACACCTCTGCCCAACCCTTCGGGGAAATAAGGCGTGATGTTGTGAAATCTAATTAAATATACAATAAAACTTACGATACAGTAACATACTACATTACATTAAGTATAGCATAAAATAAATAACAATAACCTTGCGAATTCACTCAAATTACATGTGAATAAATCAATTTTGGTATGAAGATCGTTAATGATCCGAATTGCTCGGGTTAGTAGTGTTTTGGTGAGTAACTTGGTTCGGTGTCGGCACGGCCAGCAGTGGCGGGCGCCGCCGCGCCGCCTCCAGCGGTCCGGTACGCAAAGAATCAAGCGCTGCATCACCCCCGGATTATGCTCAATGCCTCGGAGTAACTTGACTTAATCTGTATACCTATGCCAAATTACAGCTTTATAGTACTAAGAGTCTCTGAGCTAAGCTGCAGACAGAGCAAAATACTTTAGATACACGTAGCTCAGTTCCTCTGGGATATATTTTGATGGTGTCATAATAAAAAGATTCAGTGTTATTTGCACTTTAAGGTAATTAACAGTTAGTGGCTGGCGAAACTGGGAACATTATCGCCCACCATCCTTTCATCGAAATCCGATCAGCCCTAACGTCGTGAAAAGGTTACAAACTGACAGAGTTGTTTTCGCATTAATAATTAATATTTGTTAGCGCGTGGAGCAATGAAAGTGTGGACTGTATTTGCCTTGCTTATTACAAAATTATAGCTTTCCCGGACAAACAGTAAGTAATTATATAAGGAGGAATATCTTCCGTCGCGGTGGAGAAAAAATTGACATCTTTTCAGTAAAAGAGGTGATAGCCATAATTATAGTACAAAAAATAGGTACCTATTAGTGCAACTAGGTTTCAGACTGGCTGAAGTAGACTCATCTTTCATGGGGCACTGTTTAAAATATTATAATAAAATTCCTTCCCACATACTTCAACTGAATGAGACTAAATTTAGATTTTGTATAAAACGCACACAATGCAGGCAGGCATATTATGGTTGGGGGATTACATCGCTGATAAAAATGCTTGGCTCAATGCTGGTCCTGCTCCACAACCACAACTAATTGATTAACATTTGCAAATACTGTTGGAGCTGCTGAAGATTGTAAGACCATCTTTGCATTGTATAAACTCAAATCTCTTTGGTATTACGTACGGCTGTTATTACTTAGCCACGAGCTCCTGCGTGTTACAAGCGTTTAGAATAAAAAGTGTTTCAGCTAAAAGGCTAGTCATTTAGTAAATTATAGTCCGTTCGAAAAGTTTCTGATAAAAGTGTAGATAAATGGATACCAATTTGTAGTGCCACTTAATAATATAGTGCTTTCATTAGATTACTTAAACCGGAAATTCTAATTTTAAATCAACTTAAGGCCCTTTGTGCACTGCACGGTTTCTTTACGGTATGGCGAATAAACTGTGAAAAAACGTTCCTATCAACAAGCTGCCATAGTGATCCATACAACATTGACGACCGTGCCTACACACGGTGAATAGACCGTAGTATTTCACACTAAGGAAAATGTGTGTGTGCGTTAAGCTTCCTTAAAGATGTTTATCATTTAAAAATTCAGTTTTATTTTATGAATTCAATTTTCGTCAATGATTATTTTATCATATTTACACAAACATTTAGAACTAAGTATTGTATTTATTTATCTCATTATTTATATGATGCACCGATTGACATCATTACGTCAACGCCGGCTGTCACTGAAAACCAGCGCTGGGGCTCTGTCTCGCATAGGGTCGCAGCATTATGCTGAGTGATGGCCGTTATACGTGAATTTGACGCATATTTTCCCCTTACTTATTCTTTTCGTGTTTGTGTTCTTTTTTTGCGTCATGTTTACTGCAAATAAATATATTTTCTTTCTTTCTTTCTTCATTCACTTAAAACTATAGGAGTTCTTGGAGCTTCATAACATCGGCTCAAACAAATCCACTGCCGTACATACATAGCCCTCCTAATAGCCCCCTGGGGCTCTCTCAACCGGTAGTGATGTCATTTATCCGCGTGGCTCACAGAGGGACACAAACAGCCAGCAATTGGTCGTGTATTGTGGAATACAATGGTAGCAAGAGTTTCCCTGGGGCCGAGTTAGTTTGCAGGTACGATATTTATGTAGGTGCAAGTTCAGAGAGATTTTCTGTGTTGTTTGGACGATTGGATTGGATCTTCCATATTAAGGAGATTTAATGGGCGTGCCAGAAATATTTGTAGTTTTTTTTATAATGTAACCTTTTAGTTTCATAAAATCTACAGCCGTAGATGACAAATAAAATAATGTCAGTTTTACATGAAAAAATCCATAGGAGGGACAAATATACATAGGCCTGAACTTAAATTTTTGCGACCCATAGAGTCAAGATCATTTGTGTAGCTCATTCAATTTTGTATCGGTAGATTATGCCCCTAAACTCGCTATTTCTTATAAATTGTATACCTATTCAAAACAATACCTGCAGGTGTTACATTGTACATATGAAGATACAAATGTCCAAACGAAATAGAAACGGAATGTTTTCCTTGTTCGTACTTTTTTCAGAACTAGATTTTTTATAGAAATAATGAAGATGTGTGTTCTCACATCTAATTTAGAAATAACATAAAAAAAATCTTGGCACTGCGGACTTTCTTATAAAAATTGAATTATCGTCTAATCCTGGAAACTGTCATGATGATATTCTACAAAATCTGTTTAACTATATCAACTTTGCTTAGGTAATCAAGCAACCTCCAATTAATAACAGCCTTCATTTTCTACAAACTGAGAAAGCATAATATATTATTATATTATAAGAAACAATACAATATAATAATTCTCAAACTCAAACTCAAACTCAAAGCATTTATTTCAATTAAACCATTTACAGGCACTTTTGAATTGTCAAAGAGTCGGTCAGTTAGTCAGAAAGTTGAAGCTAATTGCCCATTCCAAAACGTAGATCTCTATGGAGAAGAACGGGCAAGAAACTCCAAGGACACTCTTTTAAATATAGATATTACAAAATCCTGGGTACATCATTCTTGTTGCTTCTATATGTGAGAACAATGTACAAAAAATAATCAAAAGCAATTGAAAATATAAGATTAAAAATAAGCCCTGGCAGATAAGAGATGACCAGTTTCAACTGACGGCGCCCGTTCACGAACATGACGCGTGGATCAGCACCATCCAGCTCAATCATTTTGTAGGGAACCGAATGATCCAACACACTCGCCACCATCAGCGAGACATTTAAGTGAGCATGACATATTCTCAACTGCCATGCTATTTCAAGTCAACATACATCTTAATAAGTTAATAAAGGGCTCCATGGTCTCACACTTACAAAAATAAAAATGCTTCTAATATAATTGCATTATCTCATAGTACGAAAAACAATTATTTATATGAGCCGTCTTCATAATTATGTAACCATTTAACCATTTTAGTCTCCTAATACTGAAAAGCAAAACTAATTAAAGTACCTATTATTAATTAAAAATAGCACCCAAAGTTCAATGTAAAATAAAAGTAGAATAATAATATTATGCAGTATTTATTTTAATACAGCAGCCCAGAGCCCGCAGCAGCCCGCAGTCTGGATTTGTGCCCGATTGATGGCAATATACTCGCCCCCTATTACAAGGAACTCGAACGTAACTGGCGAAATGTGGGTGTATACCCCCCTCAACTCTTCGGGGAATTCAGGTATCATGTTATATTATTTATTTTAGTCGCACTATAATGACAGGACTTACAAGAGAAATGTTGGCACAACGACATAATACACGAATACCTTGGAATTAAATAATAGTGAGGATTACTTTGAGAAGTTGGTTTTTTATCAGCCTAAGTATATTTTATTCTCGTAATACACTGCTGTTTATCAAAGAGTTATTCAAAGAAATTCAATTGTTTAAAGAAAAATAACTGTAAAGTGAACCGTTGAATTCTAGATAAAGCAGAAGGTACTGTTATAAAAATTGTATTTTAGCAAATGTTTTACAATTTCAGTCCGAACTCATTTTGAGAAAATATTATTTTAATTCCTACTAATTATTTCTAGTGATTGTCGGCGTAAAATCCAGCTGAAATATTACGTCGCAACGTAGGTATACGCATGTAACAGTGACGCAAGCGCATCGTATTTTTTTAAGCTTTTAAGCTATTTAAAAACTATTCTAGCCAGTACCTATTTACTAGTAACTTACTTACTTTTTGCCTCAACTAAATTACAATATTTAAGTATACTGTAGCATAAGACGCTTGCGGATGGTGAGCAATGGGTAGCTCGCCGTCCGATAAGGACCAGGCCCGGGTCGACGGCGCGTTGTGTTCCACGCGCGCCTCAAAGAGATATCAGCAGAATTGACGGGGTCCCTTAGGGCCAAGGAGCAAGGAATAGGGCAACCGAAGGAACACGGGTGGGTTTTAGTCAGTAAGAGTCTACCCACCCTCTCTCCCACTCCGCCCAGAGCGGGAGAAGCTATTTAATAATTTACCACCCAAAATAAGGGTAGCATAAAACAGGCCATAGATAACTATACTCTACTTTGAGATGTGCCAAAATGTTTCGAACAATTTCACGGGAAATTGCATTGTATCTGTCTCAATTTATTTTTATAAGACTGACACACAGTTTTTGTAAATGTTCAAAATGTTTTTTCTTATTTAAATAACAAAGAAAGGAGGATGAATGATATTATTATAAAGGATACAAAAGGGTTCTATAAAATAACATATCCATTCAAATATTTCATGAAAATATTACTTGAAAGAAATGAATTTCTTTTATACAGCTAAAGTATGGAAAGAAACCTTTTATAGGTTACATGAATACATACTCAAATTGTCAGGCATTGATCACTCACTTTGATTGACAGACGATTAATCTTCGACGTCTCCTTAAAAGATGGGGATATTTTTACGTGAGGGTAAAATGAGACTGAGAATATGGCACTTGCCAAAGGTTTTGATAAATGAATTATATTGGAAACATGTCTGTAAATTTTACCTACATTATATTTGATGGCCTGCTCAATTTCCACATTGTATAAATGGAGTATAAATTATTGAACGTATAAACTTGCCTTGTAAACTTTTTGTTAATAACTTCTAATACAAAATGTACAATATATAGCGAGTAATCTCTAAATAGACTTCGAACCCAAGGAGGCCGGAGCAAAGTCAATCTCCACAGATGGCGACATGGCTTCATGGACGGCTCAGATCACAAGTGCGTATGCGGCATCTTCCCACAGACAATGCCCACCATCAGTCACCTGTGCACTTGACGATCTTATGACTACGTCACTGAAGTAGTCCAAACATATGTCGAATAAGATAGCTACGTACATACATATATGCTTTTCGTGTCTATGCAAACAATTTGAAAATCACGCATGATGCAATATGGTAAACTTAGGCGCAGGACATACACAAATAGCGAGTGGCGCGGGTGAGGCGCGGGCGAGGCGCGGGTAAATCGCGGGCTTTGTGTGTATGTTCCGCGCCACGTCGTCCGTATACATTTTGTTTGAAACATGAAACGGGCGGCGCAACGCCCGCGCCATACCATCGCCACGCCTGTGTCACTCGCCATTTGTGTATGTTCCGCGCCTTAGTAACTTAGGCAAACCTTTGTATGTACTAAATAACTGTGTCCCAACTTACCCTGTTCACATAATTTCGGATTTGCAAAACATTTTACAGAATCTGTGAAAATTTTCACGTCCGTTAGCACTTTCCACGGCAACCTATTAATAGTCGAGGCTCTTGAAACTTCGCCCGTCTGCCTAAGTTTCTGAATATTATAAAACATGAAAGTTCGCAAAGTTTCTCGGAGACCTGGAAAATGTTGACTAAAGAAAATTTCTATAAGTATTTTTAGTACCTTAGTAAAGGTATCTAATAAATATAGGGTGTTTCATTGATCAATAAAAAATTCCGAGTCTTGGTGATAATTTCATTAATTAACTATGATCATTTTTAATTAACCGACTTCAAAAAAAGGAGGAGGTTTCTCAATTCGACCGTATATATAAATATATATATTTCTTTAATGTGTGTTCTTCGTTGTTTATGAACCGATTTCGATGATTCTTTTTTGTTGGAAAGGAGATATCCCAAGGGTGATACCATGATAAGGAAATCAGGATCTAATGAAGGGATCTTGGAGAAATCGAGGAAACTTGTTAATTATTATTGTAACTCGTGCAGTTGCTCTTGAAAAGTACCATGTGGTGAAGTGGAATTGATGATGAACACCACAAAAGGCCACCGGCATTACTCAATGATAGTATTTCACGGGTTGCGATTCAATTACTTTATTGTTTGTATTTTTTTTTTGTTTATTTATGCTCGTCACAATGCCTATGGAGAAGTGGAGCTGATGGTGCAGTACCTGGAGAACTCCTCAACGATTAACGTCCCTGCATCGGAAAAAGCAATATTATGTAAAAGGTGATGAGCAGTTGAGATTAGGCTATTGTAACTTAGAGAAATTACAAACTACCCACTAAAAAGCGAGAAATAAAAACTTTTTACGAAAAAAAAAAAAGACTTGTCGTGTCTTTGGTTTTTCTATTTTACTTATTTGCCACCGACTTCCGAAATGTATGTTATTTTTTACTTTGTAGTGTTTTTTTGGAAGCCGATTATTTTTTTTTGTAAAAAAGTTTTTCGTTGCGTAATCTGATAGATTCTGCCTTTTTGCACATTGTGAAAAAGCCAATAACATTTTCCATGATTATATCTTAAGACGTGTATGTTGATCGTTCCGTGGATTGGTAACCGTCCATTAAATACCAAGACTCTTCTGTGACTCGGAAAGCACGTTAAGCAGTTGGTCCTGGCTGTTATACATAGACATTTGTTAGTCGTTACGTTTAGACAGTAAACAGAAAATCTGTCAACCATTCTTACCAAGGTGTTACCCGGTACAACAGATGTTGATGTTGATAATGATAGATATGGTCAAAGAAATTAATTGTTTATCAAATTGACACACTACGCCAATTTGCCGTGTTATAGCCATTTCATACAACTGTCAAAGAATTTTAATATATGGACAATTTAAGTTAGTAGTCAATTTAATAAACAATTTACGTTCTTGACATTGCACGCATAACGTCAGAAAGTTCATAAACACATGACATAAAACGGAAAAAAGTCAAAAGTAAGAAAATTAAAAAGTGTAAATCTTAAGGCGGGTCTGAATTACTTTGAAATAGGCGTCATTAGCAAGGAAGCGCGTTCACAAGATATTACACTGAAACAATCTCGTTATGCAGAAGAAAATTGTGCAGAACAGGCGGAATAAAGACAGTACAATTTGTGTAGTACTGTGGCTGTCAAAGTTATTTTTTTTTTGTATAGTTATTTCGCTGTCTCCGACGAATAAAATGGTAATGTGCTACTACGATAGTTTTATGGTTATTCCATTTTCGATATTAAGAGGTCCGATTACACTCTGTCAATTTTTTTCATTCATTTCCTACGGTTATTTCAGAAGTTACAAGATTTTAAGGTTTACTGTAATGAATGTAAAAATCACTTTTTTATATTTGAAGAATTCCGCTATGTATATAAAGTTAATAAGATTTTCACAAAAACTGTTTTTTATTTTTCCTGTAAAATTTGGTTTTTACGATTACCATTTTATTCGCCGGGGACAGCGATTTTGTTGTTATCATTAAATTTAGTACCTAGTGTAAATAGTTAGTTGTGTAATAATTGTATATAGGTAAGCAAAAATATTGTTAGGTTTTTTAGTTAAACTAAATTTGTAATTACTGATAATTTCAAAAACACTTAAAATATATTTTTTCTGTAGGCCAAACATGTTTGACTGTGAATTATTTAATTTTTAGTTGCTATTATAACAATAGTTTAAATGACATGTATAAATTAAGTGAAAGGATAATAAACTCGTGTTATCATTAACTGGAAAATGAGTTCCCGATAAAATCAATAAGTACGCTCTCAATATTTAAAGTGATGTTAATAATCCTGTAAGTTTAAAAGTGTTTTATTACGTCACAACATCAATAATATAAAAGAAAACTTTGAAAATGAATGCTTCGTAAATGATCAAATTCAAGTATTTTATACATATAGAGAATTTTTATTAAAAAAAAAAAAAAACTTACTTCCGTAACATTCTTCTTTATCAAACAAAAACAAACAAATTAACATTTTCAATCAATTGTCTCAAGAATTACCGAGAAAACTTTTAGAGGAATCTTTCCGCTCAATAAAGCGCGAAAGCGTAGATCAAGGAAACTCATCATCCATCAAGACTTCCGGCTTCGTAAGTGCTCGTAAGTCTTCGGTAGTTCTCAGGTCGCGGTCAAATTTACGGAACAGAAGATTTTGGAAAGTTTGGGATCCACTGGTTTCATGTTCAGGGAAAGTTTTTGATGTACATCGATCAGATTTTTACGCCCTACTGAGTTGGGAAGTGAGCTGAATTCGTATCAGGGTTGAATGTTTAAGAGGTCTTGTTTAGTAGATCCTGATTGTATGACTTAATTAGTTTTTCAGCGGTTGGAGGTATTACAGCTTTAATAGTAAATACTTTTTGTACGTTTTTTTTTGTTTTAGTACTTCTGGTGTATTAACAATATTTGTCATTTGCATTAGTAACTGCTGTATCTTCTCCGAGAGATGAGACTTAGAGGAAAAAGAAAAGAATACAGCGGTTTATCAAAATTGTTTTTTTTTGTAAACTAAATCCAACTGTGAGCAACACAGTCGGATAAACTGGTTTTCTCTCCCTATTGTTTTAAAAGCTATTTGTCAAGAGGTACAAGAAGGTAAACGCCCTCATTACGTGGACCTATGTACTATTGAGAAAGAAGGTTAATTTCTTAGAACTAGTTTTTATCTCATCCTTTGTTGTAAGACGTATTTACTGAAGATAACTGTGAAAGGTTATGGAGTTGTTTATCGAAGAAATATTCTCTTTGCGTCTCTAGAGACTGGGTTTGACACCGTAACTGTTTTGAAATTAAATACAGAAGAGCCAATGCTAAAAAATGCAATGCAATGCAATGGGAAAATGCTATCCATGCCATTACATACATAATAAACTGATGTAGTCACTGAATATAAGATCTTTCAAGTATCTAAAAAAGAATTTCCCATATAACACGAAAACAAAACACGGTAAATTTCAATAAAAATCAAAACCACTTCTAAAAAACCCGATACCCAGCCAGACATGGCTTCATAAATAATAATTTCAATAAACATAAATATAATTTTATTACTCAATTCAGACCTTGACATTATTGTGGAAAACTCGAGAGGCCCTAGAATTGTTCTGAAAAAGTATTTCGTCCAACATAACGATAATTCGATACCGTCCATTAGCTTCTTCGGTTTGCTGCGAAAAATGAACGCCGTTAGGGACAAAAATACTTCGTGGTATTAGAATTTTCCGAGTTATTGATTTCGTGAGTCTTATCCCTTTGAATAACTTAATTGGATAATAACATAACATAACATCACGCCTGTATTCCCCGAAGGGTTAGGTAGAGGTGTACCTACAGTACACCCACATTTCGTCAGTTATGTTTAAGTCCCATGTAATAGGGGGCGAGCCTATTGCCATCAACCGGGCACAAATCTATTGGATAATACACAGTGTTATTCTACATGAAAATCTTTTGTTGGCTATTTTATTGTTTTCTTTTTTTGCCTCTTTGGTCTAGTGGTTCAACTAGGGCCTGGGTTGGTCGGTAGTGTTATTGGGTTTTACCATCAGCAATTTCTCAGTAGCAGCTCGGAGTCTGGATTTGTGCCCGGTTAGTGGCAATAGGCTCGTCCTCTATTACACGGTACTTAAGCATAACTGGCGATTAATGAAAAAGTGCAACTGTATTCACAGACAGAATATTTACAATAAGAAATCGGTTTTTCCAATTGATCAAAAATTCAATTGAAAAAAATTACAATTCCAATTGATCACCTCTAAATATCTCTTTATAGGTACGTTTTTAAACATTGTCTCGAAATAACAAAACTCATCACAAAGCCGTCGGCGCCATTCTGTATATCAAACTAAGTAACTTTGTGCAAAAATAATTGCTGGCGACGACTTTTTTATTTTTGGTGTGAAAACTCGCTGTTTACGGTACTGTGCAATATAACGTACGCAAAACATTGTGCTTATGTGTGCATGCAATGTTACAGGGATCGTCTGAGTATTTAAAGTTAGGTAACAACATTTAAAAATTGTTTTCGTAAAAAAACTATCCAGAAAATTTGGTACTTTGACCTTCAATATCTCCGTAAACAGAAGGCATGGTCCAGCAAAAAAGAAATATCATAATAATGCGAAGAATAAGGCGACTTTCGGTTTTGGTAAGGGTATTTTTACATCCGTTATGTGGTTGATCGCTGTAGAATGGAAAACGAAACATGGACAAAGAAAATCATAGAGTGGGTACCTAGAGATGGAAAAAGAAAAAAAGGAAGGCCGCGGAAGCGCTGGGAAGACACTGTGGCGGCCATCTACATCACCATATGCGAACTACGCATCAAAACCCTCGTCACAGAAAAATCCTGACGTCATACAAATCCTGCATAGTACAATTAGATTTCACCGCGCGATCAAAATATATATAAGATCCCGAATTCCACCGTTGGGCAGTTGCCCGCCAGAAACGATACCCGTCGTGTCTGCCGGGAAGATCCTTCATTTCCTATAGAGAATGAGTGAACTTTACCCCCAGGGGTTTGAGGAACACCTCAATACCCCTAAAACATATTTAAAAAAAAATGTGGACCATACTGGAGGAGACAAGCTAGAGATCGGGAAAACTGGAGAAGTTTGGGGGAGGCCTACGCCGCAGAGGCGACTTCCATAAATAAATAATTTCACGTGAAATGATTAATAATAATATTTTATTATTAAATATATTTTTTAAACTTTATTTTACTTACAAGCACCTATTAATAATAAATACAATGATGATTATATCTGTATATAATAATAATAACCCCACCGCCGTATCTCTACGTTGACGTGGTGGTGGGGCTTGCGCGCTCCTAACTCTAGGCCTGTGCCGGTTAAGTTTACTTTGCCGGAACAGATCTGGGATGAGGAGCCAGACCAAAAGAATATAAAACCCCGCAGGGCAGCATGTGGCGAGCTGTTGGGCAATAGTGACCCCACGGATCCTACTTCCCGGGAGAAGTCTTGTTCCTCACCTCTGCCTTACCTTTATTGGGGGGCTGAAACGGAGCTCCCACCTCATTCTTGCCTTAATTTGCCGGCTGAGTGGAGATTCGCAAGAGCAAACGTGTTCGGAGGAAGGAAGTATTTCAGTAAGTGCTGGTAGGGATCTTGACCATCTTGCGGGCTCTGGGATTGTTCTGTGGAATACCTCTCCACTCCTCAAGCACATCAGGACATGTTGTCCCCTTGTCGCTACGTCACTATGTGCTAGCGACAGTTTCTGGGGGCCCATCATTGAGTGTGCAAGTCACCCCCTGTAATTTTATCCGTGTACTTATAAAACATTGATCAGGTAAGGGCAGTACACTTTAGCCACCCAAACCCATAGTCCAATATTATATTTGTTACCATATCCTGCAATAGTCCTACACCGACCGAGCGTTGTCCTTGGGTGCACTTGCATAGTGCATACAGGGATAATCGTCGGTTGTCATGGCGTCATGGAGAGTGCGATTGTCGCAACCCAGCGCTGGGCACGCCACAATTGCGGCGATAAGACCCCTCTTTGAGGAGTGGCTAGAGAGGCGCCACGGCGTCCTCACCTTCCGCCTGACGCAGGTCCTCACCGGACACGGCAGTTTCGGGAGGTTCCTGCACAGGATAAGGCGGGAGGAAACGCCCGGGTGTCACCATTGTGTGGATCGCCCGGAGGACACGGTGGAGCATACGGTGGAGGTCTGCCCAGCTTGGGCGGAGCATCGCCGTGTCCTCGTGGAGGCGATCGGCGGCGGTGATCTCTCGCGTCCGGCCCTGGTTCAGGCCATGGTACGGAGCGAGAGGAAATGGGAGGCCGTCACCTCCTTCTGCGAAGCGGTAATGCTCGCGAAGGAGGAGGCGGAACGCGTGAGGGAGAGGCAAATTTCGCGCCCTCATGCCCCTAACCGCCGCAGGAGGAGACGCCCAGGGCGTCGGGAATCGCGAGGCGATTTCCGGCCACCGTAGGCGCGGGCTTGCGGACGGTGAGCAATGGGTGGCTCACCGTCCACCAAGGGATAATCGTCGGTTGGTGCCTCATTGCATTAAGACGCCTAACGGGCCTCCGCGAGTTGGCTTCGGCCCCTCGTACGCCTTCCAAAGGTCCGGGAACCCTGGGTCCCGAGAAATGTAAAAGACCAAATAATAATAATAAATTCTCTGGCTCCAGAGCTAAGTTAGAGTACTTGTATTTCAGGAGCCAATATGAATTTAACTCAAATAATATGCAATAATATTAATGATAATAAATTGTGAAAATGTGTAAATATGTGATATGATAAAATAATACGCTTAAATTTTGTTGTTCTATATATTTATGGTAGAATAAAGGCTTTTTTATTTAATTTATTATGTAATTGATCGACTGCAGTCTAGTTGAACCCTAACCGCGTGCCAGCTAATCCAATTTTCAATTTTAATCTAGAGCAAATATCGACGCATTTATAATCAATTTAAATACTAATATGATCATGTTTTTCTCGCATATAAATACCTTTGGCAAAACTCATGTATCTACTCTACCGTTAGTATATACTCTGTTCATCATGAGGTTTTTGTTAGTCATTTTGTTGTTTACCGTTATTCTGTTTGCTGATGTTGCTGCCTTCAACCTGATACCTGTCGACCCCCGGGCTACCTCACGTAAGTACCTACCTAATGTTTGTTTTATTTAACTCCTCGTTGGTTTTGTGGTCGGAGTGTGACTAATAGGCTGTTGTTCTGGGTTCGATTCCCGGTGGGTTTTTTATTTATGTGTTCGTCTACTCCTTCAGGAAAAAGATGTCTGATAAAATATCTGTGATGTTAGTAATGATTGATAGATTGTTAGACCACTTTGATTTTCTCATTTGGGATCGCAAGTGAAGCTATTGGGTGCGATCATATTGGATTTGCCAGTTATTACTTGTAGCCCAGAGTTTGGAGTTGAATTTGCTTGTTATTTTGACAAGTCAACCTTGAGCTATTGTAAATAATCGAAATCTAGAGCTGCAACAAGCTTTATTTACTAAGAATTTTTGAAAATATTGTGGTAAAATTTTTTTACTATTCTGCTTCGTCTAGATTGATTGATACTTTCATCAGTGCATTATTGTGCGTGTACAGTTTTATAAATAACAAAAATTGCTATCAACTTCGTAAACACCAAAAGACTAAATAACCATACAAATAAATACAAAAACAAATTTTAGTAAAAATACTTGACATAGAACATTGCTCCGTAACCTAATATAAATAAAGAGCATTATCGCGTTTGCAAAAACGAGGTGTCGTCATGGTGTCGCGAAACAAATAGTTTAGTTCCATCTCAAAAATGCCCAACGCACCTAAAGAAAATTATTCACTTCAAATTTTTCCATCGAACCGCACTGAGCCCGCGCGTCCGCCTCTCACACAGGAGGCCTGTGTCCGTTGGTAGTGGGAACGTTTTTGGTTGACTGTGTTTACCTACGCTACACTATGCTTTGTGACCAGTGGTGGCCCAGTGGTAACGGCCGTGACATAAACGTGTTGTAGGTCGTAGGTTCAAACCCAGACAGGCGCTTTACTTTATAAAACTTATTTCATCAGCACTGCATTCAAAACGGTGAAGGGGAAAACATCGTGAGGAAACCGGCGTATCCTAGAACCAAAAATTCAAAGACATGTGACATCCACGAACCCGTAATGGGCCCGCGTGATAGATTACGGCCAACTCCCTCTCACCGAGGGAAGGCTTGAGTTCCAGTAGCGGGTACATTATAGGCTGATTATGCTATGCTAAACAGTCCGAAAGAAAAGCCAGTTTTAAAAGGAATTCCGGGTCCAAACGAATTTGGAATATTCTGACTTGACCTACTGTAAATACACCAAAAGTTCAGCTCGAAGTTCGAAAACTCTCGTCAGTACTTTGCCTTTCGAAAACCACCTAACCTCTTTGTGGCAAAGTAAATTTTGGTGCAGTGAACCCAGTCTTTTGGCGATGTAATATGTCTGTTATATATGTTTTATTATGTTATTAGCCGATACATAATTATAAAAATGTTGTACGTATTTGATATGTGTAATATAAAAATAAAAAATAAAACAGATTATAAACAGTGGAGGTCGCGGACATTTTTTCATACTTAGGGGGTCGCGTCACGAAAAAGGTTGAAAAACACTGCTATACACTATTGCTCATTGATTTATTCAGGAGGAGGTTTTTAATATAAAAAATCCTGTATGTTTCAGCTCCGCAAGCCTACAATCTATGCTCTGCACATTCGGATTGCCGTTATTTCACTGACGACTGCTTTTGTGGTCTAGGAACTGACGGCCTCAAGCATTGCTACTGCATAGGAACACTGCCATCCCCAGTAGGATAATATTAGAGAGATTAATAAACGTTATTTAGCACGTACTTCGACTAAGGTATGTGTTTCTATCTTGCACTTGTTGTTTCAAAGTTGTCTGACAGTAACAGAAATGATTCTGAGTCAAAGTAAGTGCTATGAAACGTTTATAAAACCCGACCTGAAAGTCGGTTAAACGTACGGTTAATATAAGCGTCCCAAATTGTTTTTTTTTTATATATTTGCTGAATAACGTCATTCTAAGACAATGAAGGTGTTGGATAAAAAATAAATAAAATGATAAAGTAAGTTGGTTTTTATTATATTACCTACTTATATCTTTCTTTCCCCCTATGGGACTAAACGTCTATACAGATATAAGCGATATCGCTGTCGCGCTCGGTTACTGGTTCAAAGTGACTAACCAGAACGCGAACCAGTATTGCTACCGAGCGCGACACAGATATCGCGTACCGATTCGGTATCGCTACCGAGCGCGACAGCGATATTGCCTATATTTGAAAATGCCTTTAAGAGGATACGCCGAGGTAGTCTGTGTGATGTTTGGGACCTATCACAACGTTGGCGATCACCGAAAAGCGAGTACAGTTAGCAACTAAAAACGAGTTGGCAAGCAACGAGCAGCTAGTGCGCGATGACAACGAGCGATTACTCGCTGGTATGCGTATGTACCAAGCGTGAGTTTCTCAGCGAGTGTTCCACCCGCCAAGCGAGCGTCGCTGAGCGAATACTCTCTTTGATAAACTCTGTCACTGCAATAACCGAGTACTTACGTGTGAAGAGTCAGCGATCAACTATTAATATATGTATTATTTTACTTAAAAGGGGCCTACAATCTTTTGTACGTTTTTGAACGCGAATATCGTAGCTATTCGCTTCCTTGTCGGTGGTGACGGTGGGACTAGTACTTATGCATGTATGAAGAAGCTACATCATTGTTACACTTTAATGCACACAAGTACCGTAAAAGTGGAAAGAAATGCGCAGAAGCAACCTAATTGTTGCACAACTAAACGTTATTTTATTTTACGTGCTGTAGGTAGATATTAAATATGTAGTTTATTTACTGGAAGTAAAAAAAAAGGGTTTTGCGGTTAATATCACACAAAGAAAAAACGCAAACGCAATAAGAACAGGTTGGGGGAAAATATGCATCACATCCACGCAAAACGGCCTTCGGTGCTGCGACCCTATGCGAGATAGAGCCCCAGCGCTAGCGTTGACGTGATGACGTTAACTGGTGTAGCATACACTGAGATATAAATAAGAAATTTAAAAAGTAGGCAATCATTGGCACTGCTGATTTCTATCAGCAGTGCCAATGATTGCCTACTTTTTAAATTTCTTACGTACGAACGAAAAAAACAGTTATTCGAAAGTTTTAAGTTTTGACTTCTGTCAAAACTTAAAACTTTCGAATAACTGTTTTTTATCTATACATATAATAACGTCGCTCGTAGCGATGTCAAAACTGTACATTGAATATTTTTGAAAAAAAAAAGTAATTGCTACGAAGTCTGGGATCGATTCTAATGCAGAAAATATATTTTTTAGAATTTGACTCTGTTTGTCTGTATGTATGTTCCGCCATGGCGCAAATTCTACCGGACAGATTCTGTTAAAATTTTATATAGATATTCCTTATAGGTTTGATCAAACTACAGGGTGTCATATCATGCTATTTACTATTGGGGATGTGCCAATATTATATTATGTTCGTAGTTTTGGAAAAAAACGTGCCAAACGATTAGGATATGGTAGATGGTTATTGATTTAACTTTTTAAATGATTATCATCACCTTTATGGAACTAAGCAGTCGATCATAGAATATATAGGAACGGCTATTTTAGGTAGCTTTAAATGAAGCAATTGACACAGCGGTTGGACGATTGCTTTGAAAACATGGAGTTGTAAGTTCAATTTCCAACTATGTTTTTTTTTTTTTACATTTTGTAATACGATTTTTTTATTATTTTTTATTATGTAGATTGAATATATTTGAAAAAAAAGTAAAAAATAGTTGCCGAAAGTATAGTTGTTAGAATGTTTGTCTATTTCCAACTGTAGGGTAAAAACTATCACGCTATTTGCTATGAGGGACGTGCAATATTACTTTATGTTCGTATTTTTCTCCGCAAATTGTAAAAGGACGCGCCAAAAGGTTAGGATATTGTAGATAGTTACTGATTTAAATTTTTAAATGATTATTATCACGCTATACCTTTATGGAACTAAGCAGTTAATCATGACATAATCATATAGGAACGGCTATTTTAGTTAATTTTTAACAAAGTAAATAATTAAGCGGTTGGACGAATGCTTTGCAATCCTGGGGTAGTAAGTTCGATTCCCATTTATTGTATTTTTTTGTGACTCTTTTTTACATTTTGTAAGCCGAATATTTTTGTTGTTTTTATTATGTATATAGTTTATAGAATGTATTTATTCACTAAAAAAGGAAAACTTCGTAAGCTATGGGAAATTGCTACGTTACAAGTACTTTACAGTCACAAAACATTCAAGGTTGTGTTCTGATCATTTTAGAGCTAAAGATTATAAACCTAATGTCAAAAACAACAACATATCAAGTTTGATCGCAATCAGTTCATTCGTTTTTGCGTGAAGAAGTAACACACGTCACAATTAGAGTAGGATTTGTTTAATGGAGACACAGTAATAAAATCTTTCACAGGTAATATTTCAAATACCGTGAAATATGCCAATATTATTGCCAAGGGGAACTTTGCCCGAAAAACATTTTTAAGCATATTTTTTTTGTGCAAATATCTTAATATTATGGCAACATTGATTGACTTAGGTGGATACTAGGATATATGTATGGCAAATACGATAAATTCCAACAAGCTACTAAGCTAGTTGGAATTCGTCGAATGAGGTGCGTGCAAGGTTATAGTAACATTGCTCAGTCTAAAATTACTATTACTATATCGATATTTATAGTACTTTAATAAAAACCAAGTATAAATTCATTATTCATGCTAATTTAGATATCTATACAGGGTGGCCAATTCGTAGATACCTATACAAATTTAAATTAAGATAATTTTTATTACAAACGAAAATTACCAGCAATTTTTCCATAATTTTACAGGGTTAAATTAAATTAGCTAGCGAGACTCTGCAGAAGCTATCGAGATCTATTGGTAAAGTGATCGCATTTTAAGCAGCAAAGAGGTGGAAACCTTTTTGCTGGTTTAAAAAGAGGTGGAAACCATTTTGCTGGTGGTTTTGCACAAATTTTCGCATAGGTACTCTATTTGGTATTCCACTAGCAGAGACACAAATAATCTGCTTGGAATGTTTATAAATTGACCATGATACCTTGTGATTGATCGTGTGTTACGCAATTGGGGTGCTGGATAGGTGGCGTCGACCGACTGCGTTTTGGTTTATATCATCATCATTATCATTTCAGCCAAAAGACGTCTACTGCTGGACATAGGCCTCGCCTAAGCACCGCCACTTCGACCGATTTCCTGCGGCCTTCACAAGGTCATCGGTTCATCTTGTGGGAGGCATTTCAACGGTACGTCTTCCAGTACACGGTCGCCACTCCAGAACCTTTCGGCCCCATCGGCCATCTGTTCTGCGAGCTATGTGTCCTGACAATTACCACTTAAGTTTGGCAATTCTTCCGGCTATGTCGGTTACCTTGGTTCTTCTTCGGATCTCTTCATATCTGATTCGATCACTTAGGGAAACTCCAAGCATAGCCCTCACCACTACCCTTAGGGTGACTTTTAGCCTTCTGATAAGGCACACTGGGAGCGACCACGTTTCAGTGCCATAGGTCATCATTGGTTACACGCACCTTCGATCCTCGTTTCAATCCATTCGTATACATATATATAAAATTATGAGTTAGATTATAAAGTTCTTTTGAGTAATTACCTCTTACCAAATAGCGACTCCATATGTTCTCTTCAGACTTTCCATTACTAGACTCATTATCATTTACTCATTCCATTATCATGTAATTATATTATACGTCAATTTACCATGCTAAAGCCTTTTTATACAACTGTCAAAGAATGTCAATTGTGATCTAAATATACGGACAATTTATGTTCTTAGTCAGTTTGCTTAACAATTACTTTCCCTGATGCCACCTAGATGTGCGAAGAACACACAAAACCAAGCTTAAAATGCAATCCAAAAGGTACATGTCACGATTATTACCAGTAATATTCTACAAATCTAGGGGGGCCAATTTGAATGAGAATCCCCCTCTTGGTGTAACATTTTAAAGCATAATATTGTTTAGCATAACAGTTTCGCACAACTTTTACTAGCATAATAATACTGTGGCATAATAATACTTTAGCATAATACAAAAGTTTAGTATAGCTGTCATTTGGTCTAATATGTTTTGGCATAATTTGGAGTTGCATACATTTTTAAGGGTTCCCTATCCACTTGCATAATATTTTAAGACCTAATATAACTTAGCATAATTTTGTTTGGCATAATTATATTTTCGCATAATATAATTACGCATAACAGCTTACGCATAATTTTTTTAAGCATAATTTCTCTAACCATAATAATTATTAAGCATAATATTCTAAAGCATAAATTTATTAAGCATAAAGTTCTAAAGCATTACTTTGTTAAGCATAATATCCTAAAGCATAAATTTATTTACGCATAATGATTTTAGAAGCATGAAGCAAGCAAGCATACAGCATGCAAGCAAGCATACAGCATGCAAGCAAGCATGCAAGCAAGCATGCAAGCAAGCATGCAGCAAACAAGCAAGCATGCAGCATGCAAGCAAGCATGCAGCATGCAGCATTCAAGCGAGCATGCAACATGCAGCAGGCAGGGTTTCTGTCACGGCTCCGGCGCTGCGGGCCTCCGGCGGCCCCGCGCGTGCTAATCGTCGCAGACGGCTTTAGCTTACCAGGAACTGCCTGCTCTTCAGCCCGCGGACCGCCTCGCCCCTACGCGCCTACGCGATTTTAAATTACACTCTAGGGGTAGGACAAACAAGACTACGTGGAGTCGGTTTTGCAGCAATTCGGTTCTGATACTAACTTTTGTTGCACAGCATATTATTTTTTTTTTTAATTTTTAACCTTTTTCTTTAGATAAAAGTTATCTCGCGATTGAAAAATCGTTTAAGTTACATAATGTTATGTATAATAAATCATTTGCATGAAAATTGTTTTTGTTATTTATATTAATTGTATGCCTAAATATTATTATGCTAATAGTCATTAGGCCTACTAACGTTATGCGAATCAAATTTATGCCAAAACAAATTAGTCTTTAAGATGATTATGTTAACATAAAATGTATGCCTAAAAAAATTATAGCGAAGTATTATTATGCCAAAACAAATTGTGCCAAAATCGTTATGCCGAAGTATATTAGGACATAGAACATTATGCGAAAAGAAGGGTCTAATATTTATTCGTCTATGTATTATGAACCATAATATAAACATTGATTATTATAATTTGGGAATTACTCTATGGGATTAGGTTAAGCTGCGAAGGCGCGAACATATTTGTTTTTATATGAGTTAAATAAGTGTTTATTATTTCTATTCTAAAGAAAATTATGTTTAAATATCATTATACGTTTATAACATTAAGCTTTATAAAATTATGCTTCATTATTATTATACCAACAGTATTTATGGCAATAAACATTATGGCTAAACATTTATGCCTAATAATATTATACGTAATGATCATTATGCTGAATTTCGTTATGCCATTGTAAATGATGTCAATATATATTATGCTTATAATTAGTAAACCAATTCAAATATATGTATACAACTGTTTTGGCCACTATTTTTATTTGGCACCTTAAGGTTCTTTGATATCCTCGATTTAGGTCACAGGTGGCAAATTCGTTTTGCACCATTTATAAGGCCATAACTGCTCCCATTATTTCAGTAATTTTATCCTAAAGTTCCTACACGGATTGAAAAACGTAACTAATTCCATTTGATCACAGAGAACTTGCAAACAATAGGCTCGCAATTGGTTTGTTTGCAATAGGCTCGCAATAGACTTAAACAATTGGCGAAATGCGGGTATACTAAGGTACACCCCTGCCTAATCCTTCGGGGATTACCGGCGTGATGTTGTGTATGTTAGGATTTGTAAATAAACAAAATTTCCACTATTGTGGGGAAGAGCAACCTTTGTTGACCCAGGCAGAATCCGTTAGGGCCGATGCCTGCCGGGGGTGCGAAGAAAACGGAAAGGGAGATCGTGGCCCCCGGCAACAGCGCAACCGAAGAAACACGGGTGGGTTTTAGTCAGTAAGAGTCTGACACGCCCTCCCGCTCCCGCCAGAGCGGGAGAAGTTATTTGATAATTACGCAACCAAAAAAAAAGGCAGGACCCGTAACCGACCCGTGGGGGGACCGGTGGTGTCCTCCCCTGAATCATTTTTGTTTGACTGATAAGGTGGAGTTGCACCATTATTCCTGAAAGAGGCTACGGGATAGGTCTTGCTGTTACTACGACTGGCAATCGCAATAGTATAACAAAATTCATTTTTATTTCATTTAATGAATCAGTGAGACCTAGAAAACACGTGGTTCCATTAACATGGCACCAAAAACCATGTAGCACGAAACATAGTCGAAAGTTTGAGAGGGATGTTCCGATACCTATTATAAATTCCAAGGAATTTTGACATTAATTGACTCACCCAAATTCACCAGATTCGTCAGGTCTTGACTTTTCTCTGTCGGGTTATCGGGACGTGTCATGGTCAATGTTAAACTAAAAGCAGAATATTTGTGACTTTGACAATTAGAGTAGGTACCTATGTAACCAGCAAAAAGGTGGCGATTTAGTGGATGCTATTTTTCATACAAAACATTTCCAAGTCTGTATTATACAGGGTCTAATTAAATTAGCTAGTGAAACTCCGCAGATTGGATGAGTATCGATATCTAAATATGATAAAGCAAAAATTATATATATTTTTTTGGGATCTTCAACTGCAGTATAGTTAGTATATCAGTTGAAAAAAACATTAATTTGTATGGAAACTTCACAGACATGATGGGTATTGATATTTAAACACGATAAAACAAAAAAAAACAAAAACAGATTTCTCAACTCGTATTTGAAATGAAATTGTTTATTCTGTAAATAGGATATCGGATTTAATTTTACACGACATAAAAAAATAAATAAAAGCTAGATGAGTTCGGTGTTTCCTATCCGACTACTCTGAGAAGAAAGGCCGAAATAAACTCAGAGGTCACAGTTTCTTTTCAAGTCCAGACAGACATAATCTTGGTCATATGAGGATCATGTAGTATGTGTGTGTGAAATGGTCTTTTGAGGAAAGAACCACACAGATTTGAGTGGGAATGTCCAGTTATTTTAAGCATTTTTTTTTAAATACCAAAGAAATGACATTTGGGTAGGCCGCATAAACTACTCAAACTGTTAGACCTTCATTAAAACTAGCTGAGAAATATAAAAAAATATAATAAGATGTGTGCGATGTACAGCAAGGTTGTGTTTATTCCTGGTATTCAAACTTTGAATATCGGGCGTTTTCTTAAAATTTTATAAATTTTTGTGTACATACAATAGATTTTCAAAAATATATTGAGAAATTTTATAAATTTTTGTGTACATACAATAGATTTTCAAAAATATATTGAGAGGCTATAGTCACAATATTTATTTCTTATAATTTTCTCTAAGGAAATCTCTTGGACCTAGGTTGTAAATGGCTCGAACAGCCCTTTTTTGTAGTACAAAGATAGTATTAATGTCCGAACAGGTTCCCCAGAGAAGAATCCCTTATGACATAATACTATGAAAATAGAAAATAACTAAAATAAACAATTTTGTATGTATCTACGTCAGTAATTATTTAGTTTTAATTTTTAACAGCATAGGCGGCTGAGCTTAGCTTTCCTGACAATTTTTCTATGTGTGGGCCCCATTGTAATTTACCGTCGATAGTGATTCCAAGAAAAACTATCGACTCAACAGAGTCCAACTCTGTTCTATTAACTTGAACATTGGTAGATAGCTGTCTGACATTTGGCATTGAAAATTCTATTAATTTATTTTATTAATTTAATTAATAAATAATTTTTAAATAATTTTTTTTTTTATTTTTTTTTATTAATTTAGTCTTTTTTTCGATCAGGAGAAAATTATTTACATTAAACCAATGCACAACTTTAGAGAGTGCATTGTTTACTTGTTCAAAGTTAAATAACTGACGTTTGATTTAAAAAATGAGGGAAGTGTCATCTGCAAATAATAAGATCTTGTGATTATCCCTGATGTGGTAAGGTAAGTCATTTACATAAATTAGAAAAAAGAAAGGACCCTGAACCCTGCGGAACGCCCATGGTAACCACAGATCCTGCAGATCTCTTGTCATTAACATTGACCCTCTGAATTCTGTTATTTAGATAAGAAGTCAGAAGGTCAAAAGCCTTGTCCCTCATACCATAGTGGTACAATTTCCTAATGAGTGTATCATGATGAACGCAATCGAAGGCCTTGGACAAGTCGCAGAAAATGCCAAGAGCATCTTGCGACTCCTCCCAGGCGTCAAATATACTCTTAAATAATTTCACGCCCACGTCTGTAGTTGAACGACCCTTTGTAAATCTATACTGTTTCAGATGAAGTCAATTATATGCATTAAAATGTTCTAATATTTGTTTTAAAATTAATTTTTCAAAGATTTTGTTGAATGTAGGTAATATCGAAATAGGCCGAAAATTTGTGGGATCGTTTGTGCTGCCAGATTTGAATAGTGGGATCACTTTGCTAAGTTTCATCAGATCAGGAAATACACCAGATGCAATACAAGAGTTAAAAACGATTGCTAAAAAGCATGAAATAACATCAATTATTGAGGACACGGTGTGTACTGATAATCCCCAGAGGTCAACAGTTTTTTTTTACATCAATATGTTAAAAGATTCTATAATATCTTTAGCAGTACTAATAATTCTGAATTTAAAAAGATTGTCACATTCTGGTACACATTCTTCAAGTATTGAGTAAACAGAAGTGTAGGACGACAATGACAAATTGTTGGTTGTTAAAATTGGAATATTAGTGAAGAAATTTTCAAACTCAGTTACCATCTCCACGTCTGCCGTAATGACTATATCATTGATGTTTAGATGGAACTCAGGATTCCGTACTGTCGCGTTTAGGGCTTGGGTCACATTCCTACTACCGCTGAGTGAATATTTTGTTTATTTTGATAAACCAATATATTCAAGATGATGAAGCGTTTCTTAATTACCTACTATTTTAATAAAGCACCTTTGGCATATTTGTAAGAAAAAAAAAACAGAAATTTTAATTTTTTTACCAAATTACTACAGATTTTAGTACTAAATGCAATAAAAACCAAATAAGTTTATTGCAAAAAAAAGTCAAATGCAATAAGTTAATAATCTTAGAATTATCGTACAAACAAAAAATACCAAAAATACAACCGACTTCCAAACTACAAAGTGAAAAATAACTTTAATTTCGGAAGTCGGTGTCTTTGGATCAATCAGTATTCAATTTTTTTTGCCACCTACTTCCGAAATTCGGTTGTATTTTTGGTAAAAAAAAACACATTTTAGTGTTTTGGTTTGTAATTCATCAGTTCCACTTTACCAATTGGTGCTTTTCAAGAACAAATGTACAAGTTATTATAAAAAATACCCAAATCGCCATAGGTGTGCTTATAATATTTGAAGAGTTCCCTTGATTTCTCCAAGATTCCATCATCAAACCGTGACCAAATGACAATGGGACCAATTTGGAAGTACCCTTTCAAACAAAAAGAGAATTTTTCAAATCGTTTCAGCCGTCTTCGAGTAATCGGGGAACATACATAACAAAAAAATATATGTATTACGACGAACTGAGAACCTCCTATTTTTTTTTGAAGTCGATTAAAAATGCAAACTGCTTTCATGGATTACATGAACCGATAGCGGAAAATTAAAGTGCTGAGAATAAAATGTTTTTAGTAATTGAAGTATCAAATATTTTTCATAGCAGAGAATGAATACGACACTAAAAAAATAAGTCTTTTTCTCTTTACTCTAAACTACTATTAGTTTTACGTCCTAGCAGTTACTAAAACTGAATATTGTCTAAGTGTCAAAAGAGAAGAGTGGCGCAAAAAAAACAACAAAATACAGTTTGAGCGCCGTTTTCTCCTAACTATGTTGCAACTTACTGCTTTTATAAACGCATGAATCTTGCTGCGCAATTAATAATTATTAATTAAGCGGCAGGGTACATGTCATGATTAACACCAGTAATGTTCTACAAATATAACTAAATTAGCATGAATGATACTTGGTTTTTTATAGGCAGAGGGGGTTCAGCTCACCCCGGTTCTTCAACCTATAAACTGAACCAGCTGATCCTTGAGCTCAGCAGCACCAATGTCGGATTGCATATTGACGTAGTGTACAATATTAGTTATGCTGATGATATGGTTGCTGAGCCTATCGATCGGAGCTCTAAGGCGGCTGATCAATATATGCAAATGTTAATCGTTGAATCATTCGCTTAAATATAAAGTCACAAAGAGCGGGTAACTAATGATTTTTAAAGCAGGCAGTGTGATATTTCGTGTATTCCACACGTCGCACTGTATGGACAATCCCTGCGAAGGGTGGACAAGCTTAAGTATTGTTACGAGCTGGGTATGGGATAAATTAATTATTACCGATCAGACAATTTAATAACTTTATTAAACACAAAACACTTAAAACGTAATCACAAATACACTACTGATCACTATTCGCTTAGATATCGCACTTCTAGTTCACTTCGATTCGCTTCGTTGTATCGCCTAAATCAGACTGACCCCATCGTGTGTCGGTGCTCTGCTTTTATACCGCCAATATTCACGAACATTCCAGCTATGTGTAGAACGGTTCCAGAAAAACATCAACAAATAAACATTACCAGGAAATACAAAAGTAGTAGGTATAAAAAATAATAACCTACTTGTACCGAATAAAGAAATAGGTACTTTAAGCCCTCGGCGTACGGTCGAAATTACAATGACGAGTTCTAATATTGTTTATAAGTAGTTACCTACTTAACTTCAAACTAATAATAATGGAATGCTTCTCGAAGTTTTTAGCGCAAACACACTGTAATCCGTACTTTCTCGAAAGATCTCGTACGTTCGTACGTACGAGATCTTTCGAGAAAGTAAGTTATTAGTTGACGTAACAGTATCTTGGCCACTGGGTCACTGAAGACTTTTTAATGATAATTGTGAAATTGAGAAGGAACGTAGGTCGCTGGCGGTCCGTTGTAACATGCGGGCCCGCAGGTTTGCACGAAGTTCGAAACCAGTTAATGTAATGCTTTTCAAAGCTTACTGTCAGTCCTACACGTGCAGCCTGTGGGTCAACTTCAATCAGCGGGCATACGGCGACCTACGCATTCATTATTTCTCTATCATTAGTCCTGCTGCGACTGACGTGGCGCTGTTATGCGTCAGGGATGTATGCGGATAATAATAATTACTGATGATTTTACCGACATTATTACAAAAAGATGTACATCCCAAATGACGCTTGTTTGCAGCAGCACCAAAAGTATTCTCGGTTTGTTCGCAAATCGATGGGATTCCCCGATGTTGCGGAGGTGGATGCAGTTCCACACGCTGTACCTACTAAAACTAGATGCTAAGTAAAATTGTTACCAACTCTATGAAATCTGTCTGAAATAAAAAATAAAAAAAGCTTTGGCATACCGGGAGTGCCGACAGAAATGAAAACTTGAAAAAAAAAAAAACACCGCGGTAATCAACGCGTTGATGAGTGGTGCTCCAAAGCTGGTGTCATGACGGTGTCACGAAATCAATGGTTTAGTTGTAAATGATTTTATCTCAAAAATGCCCAACGCGCCTTCCTTTTTCACTTCAAAAAACTACTCCATAACGACCTTTCATATTCATATTCCATATTGACCTTTAATATCCTTCAGACAATAGGGGCATGATAGTGAGTGGTGCAATTCAAAACTGAATCAATTTTAGTTATTTTATGAGTAGGTTTTTCATTTTTACCAGTTTTATTTTTTCTTAGACTTATCACCTCTTACCATATACATATGTAGCTACTCCACATTCAAAATCAATTTGTAAAATCAGACCTTCCATTACCAGACTATTTATTATATCTACGTCAATTTGCTGCACTAAAGCCATTTCATACAACTGTCAAAGAATGACTGGTGTGATTTGAATATACGGTTAATTTAAGTTGTAAGTCAATTTGCTTAACAATTACTTTCCCTGGCGTTACCTAAGTGAGCGAAGATCACACCAACAAAGTCAAGCTCAAAATTTGATCCAATATGTACATGTCAAGATTAACACCAGTAATTTTATTGGAATAACCACACTTATTAAATGAAAGAACAGGGACAATTTCATACCATTTAATGATTTATCAAACTCAGATTAGGGTTGGAATATATTGGGAATATTAATTATAAATAAAACGTTAAATAGCTCTGAAGCAGACACAGCAGGCTACTGGACAAGCCGTCTGTCATCATTTTGTCTAAATCCAAATCTAATCCTCGACATCTTTGTTATGTGTCACAACGTACATGTAATGTAAATCACAACAACAGAAGGACTCTCGAACTATGCTTCCGGATAGTTCGATGCATCTCGGTGCATTGGATGGACAGTCGCTGTCAGTCTTGCAGGGAATCAAATCTAAAAAATAATGTATTGTTAAAAAAGTTAATGCTTTATGTCCAGTTAATATCGATTTCGTTAGTGTTTAGGTTATCGTAGTCAGAATGCTCTATTATGATCTGTCCCAAAAGTATCTGACAAAAATATAAACAAATGGATCAGAAAATGTACCAGTAAACGTAAATGGCAATTTGTAGTGCCACTTACAAATTAATTGCTTTGAATTGATTATTTGACTAAGTACTACTATTGCTATTACTTTGACTGCCTCGTTGGTTTAGTGGTCGCAACCGCTACTGCTGAGCATGAGGTTCTGGGTTCGATTCCCGGGTCAGGTAAAGTGTTATTGGGTTTTTCCATCTGGAATTTCTCAGTAGCAGCCTGGAGTCTGGATTTGTGCCCGGTTGATGGCAATAGGCTCGCCCCCTATTACGTGGGACTTAAACATAACTGGCGAAATGTGGGACTGTGGGTGTACTATAGGTACACCTCTGCCTAACCCTTCAGGGATTACAGGCGTGATGTTATGTTATGTACTACTATTACAACTAACTAAATGTGTTTACTACGTAATAAATTAAATGACTAACATTACAAATAAATACAAAAAACAAATGGCCGCTTAGGCGTCGAAGTACTCGTCTGCATCGTGTCATTCGGAAACGTGCCCAGAAGACTGGCAGCATTGCTACGTTGAATGTCAATACTAATTCTTTGGCTAAAGAACGAGGCATTCTTCTAGTCACGTGAAGCATGGACCAGTCGACGAGAAATTTCCTTAGAAAACCTTATTTTTATTTGATGATATTTCAATTACAATTTAATAATGTTATTTAAACAAACATAAAGTTGAAACCTTCTAAATACAGATGAATGTGTTACTAATTTCCTTTAATGAGTGCGTCTGAAGTTAACCTTTACAGGGTTTGTTTACACTTTTATCAGATACTTTCGGAACAAACTAAAGTATTGCTGTGTTTGTTTCTTCGTTAGTGTATCAACTTCGAAATTTTTATTGAAATAACGTTTTCACGTTATATTGTAATTATTCGTAGCCTCAAAATCCTGTGCCGTGCCGTCTGCCGGCCTAAGGCCATTTCCGTATCCATCATGCGGTACCGTTTCGGAAAAATATGCTCTGTATACGAAATGATACCGCACTGCTTTTATTTACGGACCTACACCCGTGCGCCTTCAGTTGCCCTTTTGCCGGGGGCTACGATCTCCCTTTCGGTTTTCTTCGCACCCCCGGCAGGCATCGGCCCTAGCGGACCCCGTCAATTCTTCTGCTGTTTTCGGTGTAATTTATTGGTAAACCTTCAGTACCGAGTACCTATACCGAGCATGCTTTAAACGCGTGGCGTGAGCGGGTACCGCACTGGATGTTTCTACCGAGACGCGATAAACCGAAACGATCCCACCCCGCTCCCGCGTATACCGAGACAATCAGGAAACGCTCATTGAAATATAGGTACTTGGTAGGGTTTTGGTACCGAGTATACCGAGCATGCTGATCCTGCACCGCTGACGTACCGACCAGTGAGTAAAGGGCCTTAGGTTGAATGTCACTTGCATGTCACAAAACGACAACGTCTAATTGTCTATAATGTCTATTGTGTATGTGACAGATAGTTTCAACCTTAGTGACGTTTGAATTTTCTTGGAATTGTCAAATAGCTATACCTATTATCGGCTATATCACGGATTTCCCCATAGAGCGTGGTCCGATAAGCGCTTTGATCGACTATTATTATTATTAATTTATTTATTTCAGACAATAATCTAGTCCATAGTTACATTTAAATAATACAACTCACAGATAAAAATCCAAAATGCAATAATTTTAAAATATTCATTAAATTAAATTGTCAAAAAATTATAAAAATGTCAGAGTGGAAAAAATAAAAAAGAAAATGGAATGTCAAAATACTTAGAAATCTAAAAATAAACAAATTATAAGAAATCATAACATTTTAAATATTTACTTGCACCAAGCCCGATATACGGGTGCATGTAAGGCCTGCCAGTGCTGCATGAAAGGCCCGTCTAACCTGTTGGCAACAACGGTAAGAAGACTGTTGCCACTGCCCCGCACTCTACTCGCCATTGAGGTCGCCCTCTTGCGCATGCTGGCATAAAAACAGTCAATGCGGACCCTCGCGAACATTCCCGATGCGAACTATAATGTTTAAACTTTTTTTAAAGTAACTCTTATTAAGGATTTTTGGCAATCGTTGTACACGTGCACTCTGAGGGTTTGATATACGCAAAGGGCATACAACGCCCTCAGAATTCAATATAATAATGCCTTCAGAATGTTGTTGGGGCTTCCACGTTACTGCAGTGCATCAGGAATGTTTGCCGAAGCACATACTGATTGATGGCTTCAATATCATCCTACGAAAAAGGATTGCGTCCTTGATGCGCAGAGTGCGTGGGAGTATCAACGGAATTCTAAGGGTCATCGGTGATAAGCCGTGTTGTGCCATTATGGCGCATTGTGTACATGTCCGGTGCGTCAGATGAGTGCAACAGATTTATGAATTAAAATTTTGTATTACATTTGTTACTAACATAGCTTAAAAGTAGTGTGTATATTACTAACATCATATGGACGGAAAGGTCTGAAATAAAGTATTTATTTTTACATTAATTTTTTTAAAGATATAAATGTTACCGGGCCAAACGTGGTTGTCAGCGGGTGCAGCAGCCACCAACATCACGAACGTGAACAACAGCGCGACTTGTAAGAACTTCATGATGACTGAGCTACTGAACTGTTCTAGTTTAATTATTATTATTTGTTGCATTTAACAGGTATTTATAGGTAGTAAGTTATTATCAGATGAAAAATGGAATTGATTGGTTTCTTCAAAAAATGCTTTAATCAGATTAGTAAATAATGTGTAGTATAATAATGATACAGTCCATTCTTTGTTCGCCTTAGTCAAATTACCGACATAATTAGATTTTAATTACATTAACTCGAACTAATTCCTATAGACTCCAATATTTTTTTTTTTACGGTATTAACATTTGTAGGCCATCCTATCAAAAAGTAGTTGTTAAACGCCAGAAATATTGAGGATATTTACTAGCTCAGGGTTGCTACAACAGATATCTACAAAATACCTGTTTCCAAAAAAAAACACATTGTATTAAAAAACAAAAACCAGCCAAGTGCGTGTCGGACCACGCACAATGAAAGGTTTCGTAGTTGGAATGAATTTATCCCAAGAAAAACTTAACTTTGTAGTTGAAGAAATGTTCTCCCATTCATCGATACGTCACGGTCCATTCTAATGTAAGTTTGTGAACGCATTTTTAAAAAATAAAATATGTTATAAAACTACAAATAAACGATTTTTTCCTTTAATTATGCTGTGAGACCATGCTTCTTGCCATGATTTTAGATCAACGGGATGTACCCTATAGGTTTTGATTTATTTGCGAGTGTCAAAATAATATACATGTGTATGTGTCTATATATGGACAGGGCACATTACTCACAGAACAAATGGCCTATGAGTCCAAAAGTTTCTGGAGTGTCGACCGCGTACCGAAAGACCGATGTCCGAGGTGGACTGATGACTGGTGAAGGCCCCAGGAATCCGCTGGATGCGGGAAGCACAGAACCGGTCGAAGTGGCGGTGCTTGGGGGAGGCCTATGTCTAGCAGTGGACGTCTTGAAATGATGATGATGATGATGATGCTGATCAAAATATATTGCATAAGCAGCCGTATTTTTTTATTGCGTTGCGAATCAAAGCTTTGAGAGGGATGTTTCTGATACTATAAATTCCAAGAAATTTCAACATCGAATTAATAAGTTTGTATATGCACTGAAACAGATTAGAAACATAACAAACATTAAAACGTCTATAACAACATATCAAGCATATGTTGAATCAGTGCTTCGCTACGGCTTACTTATGTGGGGTAAAAGTACTGATCAAAATAGAGCATTTGTTGCACAAAAGAAATGCGTTATAGCATTATGTGGCCTTAAACCCGAAGAATCTTGCAGGCCTGTGTTTAGGAAACATTATTTGTTACTGCTGCCGTCCCTTTATATTTTTGAAATTTGTGTGTTTGTGTGGAGGCATAGAGAATTGTTTGCGAAAGCAAGCGATGGCGATGTAAATTTTCGTAGCAGGCGCGATCCCCACAAGCTCGTGTTAGATGTCCTCCCAAGGCTTGCGAAATATAGTAAAAGCTGCATGTTTAGGTGTGTCCAGGTATACAATAGAATACCAAATGAATTGAAAACATTAAATACAAGATTTTTTAAAATTAAATTGTACAAATGGCTATCTGCTAATAGTTTTTAAAGTGTTAGGGAGTTCCTGGAACATAAAATCGCATGATGACTGATTGTTTCGTTATGCATGTAAAATTTGCATGTATATCTATTAAGCAAAACATGTCTGTTCAGATTATTAACATTACCATCTTTTATACCATGTTTTTTACAAATAAATGATATTTCTATTACTATTTCAATTGTAAACACTAAAAGCAGAATATTTGTGAGTCTGACAATTACGTATGCGAAAACACGGTGGAAAGCGATCGCATTTTAAATGAGCAAGTCTCCACCTTTGGAGACTTAACGGATGTTATTTTTCATACAAAATATTGCCCAGCCTATATTAAACAGGGTTTAATTAAATTAGCTAGTGAAACGCCGCAGATGGGATAGGTATTGTTATAAAAATGAAAAAGCAAAAAAAAAAAAAAAAAAATCCTCCTTGCGTCAACTGGAGTCTATTTAAAAATCAGTTTAAAAAACCGGCCAAGTGAGTGTCGGACTACGCACAATGAAGGGTTCTAAAAAAGTTTTTCAAAGTATATCGGGTGACATATCAAACGAAACGGGTTGTTGCGAGGATATTGAAACAACTTCTTGAAAAAATATAAAAGACGTAAAGATATAGTTTGTCCACAAAATACATCAAAATATGCTTTTGTATCCAAATTTTACCTATACCTCGGTCTTCTTCTCTATAATAGACTAAGCTCGAAAACAAACATTTCTTCCTGAACTACACACATTGTAAGAGAATTCTCAAGGATGCTCTCCAAGGTATGTCGTACGGAGATACAGAGAATTTACTAACTTTGTTAAAGTGAATATATGTACAAATTTCACCTACGTTAAGTATTTATCACTTTTAGATACTAAGAGTTAAGGTACTCAACATATAATTAGTGATCTATTGTCAACTTGCAGATTATTTATTTTATTAGTCTATTTTAGCTCTTCTCGCCTGAAACACATGATTACGTAGTTCAGACACGTACGTCTTAGGAATATAATTTACATTTAAGCAAATCTGTACTAATTTTTATACCTTGTAATTTTTTGAATAAATATTATCCATTCAGAGCAAATTGGCTGTAACAGATGGAGATACAGATATATGAGAGATTCTATTAAGGTTCTGTTTTTCCTTTTGTGGTACGGAACCCTAAAATCAGTATTTTTGAAGTGAAAACTTGTTTAGGCACGTTGGGCATTTTTAACATGGGACTAAATCATTGATTTTGCGACACTGTGACGACACCAGCTTTTGACCATTAAAAAGAAATCAACGCATTGATTACCGCGGTGCCAATTTTTTTTTAAGTTAAAAAAAAACAGGTTTTTCAACTCGTACTTCAAGTAACAACAATGACAGCGGTCGTCGACCCCAAAAAAATTAATCCTCTATCTTTTTATTATTTTTTATTTTGTCGTGTTTAGATATCGATATCCATCACGCATAGTACAAAAACCTCTGATAGTACCTCGAAGCAGATTAAAAATGTTCGATAGAAACTGCTACACCACGGCGGTGATCCACGCGTCATGTTCGTGAACGGGCGCCGTCAGTTGAAACTGGTCATCTCTTATCTGCCAGGGCTTATTTTTAATCTTATATTTTCAATTGCTTTTGATTATTTTTTGTACATTGTTCTCACATATAGAAGCAACAAGAATGATGTACCCAGGATTTTGTAATATCTATATTTAAAAGAGTGTCCTTGGAGTTTCTTGCCCGTTCTTCTCCATAGAGATCTACGTTTTGGAATGGGTAATTAGCTTCAACTTTCTGACTAACTGACCGACTCTTTGACAATTCAAAAGTGCCTGCAAATGGTTTAATTGAAATAAATGCTTTGAGTTTGAGGTGAAAATTTATAATAAACTACCGGAAAAAATAAGAAAAATGAATAACTTACAATTTAATAGAACTTTAAACAATTGGCTTTGTGACTTATAATTTTATTTAGTAGATGATTATTTAAATTTTAAACAGACATGATGACATAACTATATAAATTTACGAACACTTTATTTAAATTATAATTTTTTGTCATTATTTATAAATCTAATTAATAAATTGATGATTTGTCTTGACTGTGAGATATAATCTAATAAACTAATTTAGTATATTTTATAATGTTAATGTGCTTAATTACTATTAACTAAGAAAGACTGTAATTTTTTTATGATTATGATGTGTATGACTAATGACATTGATGATATTATTATGCATGTACTAGAAATATTTGCACGACTTGCATGAGTCGAATATAGTGAGACTAAAATTATTTTACCATATTATTATGTATGTACCTATATATTCGGGCAAATAAATTTCATTTCATTTCACGTCTGCGGAGTTTCGCTAGCTAAATTAATTTGACCCCGTATAATTATGGAAAATTGCTGGTAATTATCTTTTGTAATAAAAATGATCTTAATTTAAATTTGTATACCTACGAATTGGCCACCCTGTTTATCTTAATTAGCAGAAATAATGAATTTATACTTGGTTTTTATTAAACTACTATAAATATCAGTACAAATAAATATGTTGCCAGTATAAGATTTGTCATCTCATCAGTCATCATGAAGTTCTTACAAGTCGCGCTGTTGTTCACTTTCATGATGCTGGTGGCTAATGTAGCTGCTCAGCAAGATCCAGATGGTAAGTGTTTTAGTACCTATAATCAAATCATATACCAACGTGTATAGTCAAAAGTTTAGGAGGACCCCGTCAGATCTTACCGAAACTGTTAGTAAAACGACGACACCTACTCATGCTTTGCCCTGTCTTGATAACTTGGTCAACTACTACTGCACTACTAATCGGGATCGGTTGTAGTTGAACCGGACGATAGCAGAAAGAGCAGTGGTGATCCAGTGAAAATGGTCGCGATTTACGAATTGTAGGTCGTAGGTTCGAACCCAGACAGGCACTTTAGTTTGTGTAAATGATTTCATCTCCATGTGAGGAAACCGGCATGTCCTAGAACCAAAAATTCGAAGATATATGACACCTACCAACTCGCAAAGGGCCCGTGTGGTAGGACCGGTTGTCAGACTTTCAAGCTTCTGACTATCCCCCGACTGTCAATGATCTACGAATGCCAACCGGGCTGACCGCGCCTAGCATAGCTTGCAGCATCCTGCGGCTGTTTAGCTGAGATCATCTTCAAGCGTTCACTCGAACAATGTGTTTTTTTTTTGTTGTGGGCCCCACGAGCCCTTCTACGACGATTCTGCCTCTGGATCTGGCTGTAGTTTTTATATAGCTTTTATCTGAGGGCACGGCAGTGCCCCCGCCAAGTTGAGCAAAAGCAAACGAACAAAGGCACAGCCATTCAGGACATTTTCGACCTCCCTGTAATTTCGTTGTGGATAAAGCTAGAACTATTTAAGATCTATTGCAAGTCAAAGTGCCACTATAAAATGTTGTTAATTAAGTAATAATTTATGTAAAAGTTGTTGGATAGATGCTCCCATACTGAATAATGAAGTGACAGTGTCACAGTGCTGGATAAGTGCCCAGCACTAGTACCGAATAGGGGCAGCACTAGCGCCGTCATATTGTTTTCTGTAAAATAGTAGCAATGCCGTACGCACGTTGTGTTTCTTTAAATAAAGAATCAATATCTTATAGTGGTATTAATTAATTACCTTATTAGAAGATATAACACACGGTTTCCTTTTATGTATATAAAAAAATATATAGAAGAACAAAGATTAGTTAGGATAAATAAGTTTTTTTTTACCATTGAACAACCAGACTCAAATTATTTAGTGGGACCAAAGGGAATTAAAAATAAAATGACTAAATTATTTTCGTTCGTTCCACTTACAAAATCAGTGGGACGAACGGGAGTTAATTTAATATCATTTATTAAATTCCCGTTCGTCCCACCAGTAAAACGCTGGCAGTGGGACGAACGGGAATACACAGTTGCGATACTTGCATTTTTTACATGTTATGTTTTTGATGGGATAGTAATATTGTAGTTATTAAAGAAATAAAGATCTTTAGGGGTACAGCTATTTAGGCCCAGGCGCGTTGTGTTCCACGCACGCCTCTAAGAGATGTCAGCGAAACGGAAGAGGTCCACTAGGGCCGATGCCTGCCGGGGTTGCGGGTTTGTCCGAAAAGGTTACCGTGGCCCCTGGCAACATACAAGTACCTGAAGGAACACGGGTGGGTTTTAGTCAGTAAGATTCTGACACGCCCTTCCGCACCACCCAGAGCGGGAGAAGTTATTCGATAATTTCTCACACAAAAAAAGGGGTACAGCAATTTAACTTTACTTTCTAGGATTTGATAAGAATCAATTTTTTTTTGGCATTATGTTTAAATTATCATTCATTTCGCTCTTCCTCTATATTATGTACACTATATAAGTTACAGATATAAATGTAGAAATTTTGGTTTAATACTGAATTAAATTAAATTTTATCTATGTTACAGAAACGGACGCCTGCGCTACACACCAGGATTGCTACATTCCAGGCGTTCCATGTAGCTGTTATAAAAAGGAACCAAACAACCCCGGTCGATGTGTATGTTTTGGACTTCTTACAACTGAACCAGAGTGGAGTTGAGAGTAAAGACATACTACAATAGACCGTGTGTGATTTTTCATTTCTTTCTGTAATTTTTTTTCAACGTATTGCTTTTTGGGGACTAAAATAACATCAGAACAAAAAAGGAGGAATAGGGTCTTAAAAGAAAATCGGAATAATAAATCATTTACTTGCACCTATTATCGTTTTATTTCCAATCAACATATCTAATAAGTCAGTAATCGATCGGAGCTCTGAGGCGACTGATCGATATAATAATATGCAAATGTTAATAATCGTTGAATCATTGCCTTAAATATAATATCATAAAGAGTGAACTAATGGTTTTTAAAGCAGGCAGTGTGACATATTCGTGTAAACCACATGTCGAACTGTATGCACAATCTCTGCGAAGGGTGGAAAAGTTTAAATATTTTGGCCACTGGGTCACTGAAGACTTTTTAATGATAATTGTGAAATTAAGAGGGAACGTAAGTCACTGGAGGTCCGTTGTAACATGCGGGCCCGCAGGTTTGCACGACGTACGAAACCAGTTAATGTTACGCTTTTCAACGCTTACTGTCAGTCCTCAGGGTCAACTTCACTCAGCGGGATACGGTGATCTTCGCATTCAATATAATAATGTACTAAGAGTCCTATTACGGGTGACGTGACACTGTTATGCGTCAGGGATGTTTGCGGATAATAACAATTATTGATGATTTTACCGACATTATTACAAAAAAATGTGCATCCGTGATGACGCTTGTTGGCAGCGGCACAAACAGTAATCTCAGTGTGTTCGCAGACCGATGGGATTCCTCGATGTTGTGGAGGTGGATGCAGCTCTATGCTGTACCTATTAAAACTTGAAATTAAGTAAAATTGTTACTAACTCCATGAATCGGTCTGTAATTAAAAAAAAAAACTTTGGCACTCCGGGAGTGTCGACAGAAGTGAAAACTTAAAATAAAAAGCACCGCGGTAATCAACGCGTTGATGTGTTTTTAATGGTCAAAAGCAGGTAGCGTTACATTGTTGCGAAATCAATGGTTTACTCCCATCTCAAAAAGTCCCAACGCGCCTAAAGAAGTTTTCACTTCAAAAATGCAATTATTAGCAGTTGCTTTCAACAATCTTGAAAATAAATTATTCTGTTATTCCCTTGTAAAAGAAAATTGCATCGTAAAAATGCAGCTTAACTAATCCAATTTATTCAAGCAAAGATTATGGATACAAATCAATTATCATTGATTAAATTATACTAAAAGCTGGTGTCATCACGGTGTCACGAAATCAATGGTTTAGTTCCATCTCAAAAGTGCCCAACGCGCCTATAGAAGTTTTCACTTCAAAAAACTATTCCATAACATCCTTTATCATGATTTTTCATCCTTTATTATCCCCTATTGTCAATACAATAGGAGCATGATATAGGGGCAATAGGACAATAGGGGCATGATAGTCAGAGATGCAATTCAAAACTGAATCAATTTCAGTAATTTTATGAGTAGGTTTTTTATTTTTACCCGTTTATTTTTTCTAAGAGTAATCACCTCTTACCATATATATATGTAGCTACTCCACATTTTAACTCAATTTGTAAAATCAGACTTTCCATTACCAGACTATTTATTATATCTACGTCAATTTGCCGCACTAAACCCATTTCATACAACTGTCAAAGAATGACAGTTGTGATTTGAATATACCGACAATTTAAGTTGTTAGTCAATTTTCTTAACAATTACTTTCCCTGACGTTACCTAAGTGAGCGAAGATCACACCAACAAAGTCAAGCTCAAAATTTGATCCAATATGTACATGTCAAGATTAACAACAGTAATTTTATTGGAATAACCACACTTATTAAATGAAAGAACAGGGACAATTTCATACCGTTTAATGATTTATCAAACTCAGATTAGGGTTGGAATATATTGGGAATAATAATTATAAATAAAACGTTAAATAGCTCTGAAGCAGACACAGTAGGCTACTGGACAAGTCGTCTGTCATCATTTTGTCTAAATCCAAATCTAATCTTCGACATCTTTCTTATGTGTCATAACGTACATGTAATGTAAATCACAACAACAGAAGGACTCTCTAACTATGCTCCCGGATAGTTCGATGCATCTCGGTGCATTGGATGGACAGTCGCTATCAGTCTTGCAGGGAATCATATCTAAAAAAAAAGTTAAGTTAAGTTAAGTTTTGTTAAAAAAGTTAATGCTTTATGTCCAGTTTAGTATCGATTTCGTTAGTGTTTAGGGTATCGTAGTCAGAATGCTCTATTATGATCTGTCCCAAAATTATCTGATAAAAATGTAAACAAATGGATCAAAAAATGTAGCAGTAAACGTAAATGGCAATTTGTAGTGCCACTTTCAAATTAATTGCTTTGAATTAATTATTTGACTAAGTACTACTATTACAACTAACTAAATATTTATACTAGGTAATAAATTAAATGACTAACGTTAAAAATAAATACAAAAAACAAATGGCCGCTTAGGCGTCGAAGTACTCGTCTGCATCGTGTCATTCGGAAACGTGCCCAGAAGACTGGCAGCATTGTTACGTTGAATAGCAATACTAATTCTTTGGCCAAAGAACGAGGTATTCTTCTAGTCACGTGAAGCATGGACCAGTCGACGAGAAATTTCCTCAGAAAACCTTATTTTTTGTTGATGATTTTTATATTACAATTTAATTATGTTATTTAAACAAACATAAAGTTGAAACCTTCTAAATACAGATGAATGTGTTACTAATTTCCTTTAGTAACTGCGTCAGAAGTTAATCTTTACAGGGTTTGTTTACACTTTTATCAGATACTTTCGGAACAAACTAAAGTATCGCTGTGTATCAACTACGAAAATGTTATTGAAATAACGTTTTCACGTTGTATTGTAATTATTCGTCGCCTCAAAATCCTTTGCCGTGCCGTCTGCCGTCGTTCGTGTGGTTATGTGTTGAGTCGACCTTGTATTAATAGCCTTAGGGTGATATTACAATCACCCTAAGGCCATTTCCGTATCCATCCTGCGGTATCGTTTCGGAAAACTATGCTCAGTATACCGAAACGATACCGCACTGCTTAAATTTTTCCTCATTGATCGGTAAGCAGCAGTGCGGTATAGTATGCTCTGTATACCGAAATGATACCGCACTGCTTTTATTTACGGACCTACACCCGTGTTCCTTCAGTTACCCTGTTGCCGGGGGCCACGATCTCCCTTTCGGTTTTCTTCGCACCCCCGGGAGGCATCGGCCCTAGCGGACACCGTTAATTCTGCTGGACGTTATGTTTTCGGTACAATTTGTTGGTAAGCTTCAGTACCGAGTACCTATACCGAGCATACTTTAAACGCTTGGCGTGAGCGAAAAACTGCACTGGATGTTTCTACCGAGACGCGATAAACCGAAACGATCCCACCCCACTCCCGCGTATACCGAGACAATCAGGAAACGCTCATTGAAATATAGGTACTTGGTAGGGTTTTGGTACCGAGTATACCGAGCATGCTGATCCTGCACCGCTGACGTACCGACCAGTGAGTAAAGGGCCTTAGGTTGAATGTCACTTCCATGTCACAAAACGACAACGTCTAATTGTCTATAATGTCTATTGTGTATGTGACAGATAGTTTCAACCTTAGTGACGTTTGAATTTTCTTGGAATTGTAAAATATGCTATACCTATTATCGGCTATATCACGGATTTCTCCATAGAGCGTGGTCCGATAAGCGCTTTGATCGACTATAATGTTTAAACTTTTTTTAAAGTAACTCTTATTGAGGATTTTTGCCAATCGTTGTACACGTGCACTCTGAGGGTTTGATATACGCAAAGGGCATACAACGCCCTCAGAATTCAATATAATAATGCCTTCAGAATGTTGTTGGGGCTTCCACGTTACTGCAGTGCATCAGGAATGTTTGCTGAAGCACATACTGATGGCTTCAATACCATTCTACGAAAAAGGATTGCGTCCTTGATGCGCAGAGTGCGTGGGAGCATCAACGGAATTCTAAGGGTCATCGGTGATAAGCCGTGTTGTGCCATTATGGCGCATTGGGTACATGTACCTACATGTACCCGGTGCGTCAGGTGAGTGCAACAGATTTATGAATTAAAATTTTGTATTACATTTGTTACTAACATAGCTTAAAAGTAGTGTGTATATTACTAACATCATATGGACGGAAAGGTCTGAAATAAAGTATTTATTTTTACATTAATTTTTTTAAAGACATAAATGTTACCGGGCCAAACGTGGTTGTCAGCGGGTGCAGCAGCCACCAACATCACGAACGTGAACAACAGCGCGACTTGTAAGAACTTCATGATGACTGAGCTACTGAACTGTTCTAGTTTAATTATTATTATTTGTTGCATTTAACAGGTATTTATAGGTAGCAAGTGTAAGTTATTATCAGATGAAAAATGGAATTGATTGGTTTCTTCAAAAAATGCTTTAATCAGATTAGTAAATAATGTGTAGCATACTAATGATACAGTCCATTCTTTGTTCGCCTTAGTCAAATTGCCGACATAATTAGATTTTAATTACATTAAAGGCTCTTTCAAACAGGCGCGACATGCGACGCGACACAAAGACACCGCTCATCGCGCGATGAGCGGTGTCTTTGTGTCGCGTCGCGTGTCGCGCCTGTTTGTAAGTGCCTTAACTCGAACTAATTCCTATAGACTCCAATGAAATTTTTTTTTACGGGATTATTATTTATAGGTAATTCTATCAAAATGTAGTTGTTAAACGCCAGAAATATTGAGGATATTTACTAGCTCAGGGTTGCTACAACACTTATCTACAAAATACCTATGTTTCAAAAAAAAAAAAAAAAACATTGGATTAAAAAACAAAAACCGGCCAAGTGCGTTTCGGACCACGCATAATGGAGAGTTCCGTAGCTTATCCCAAGAAAAACTTAACTTTGTAGTTGAAGAAATGTTCTCCCATTCATCGATATACGTCACGGTCAATTTTAATGTTTGTAAACGCATTTTTTTTATAAAATATGTTATAAAACTACAAATAAACGATTGTTAGATTCTTTCCTTTATCTAAGCTGTGCGACCATGCTTCTTACCATGATTTTAGATCAACGGGATGTACCCTATAGGTTTTGATTTATTTGCGAGTGTCAAAATAATTACATGTGTATATAAGGGCAGGGCACATTACTCGCAGAACAGATGGCCGATGAGGCCAAAAGTTTCTGGAGTGGCGACCGCGTACCAGAAGACGTAGCGTTTGAAAGCCCCCCACAAGGTGGACCGATGACTGGTGAAGGCCGCAGCAATCCGCTGGATGCGAGAATTTATGAATTCTGATATTACCTCGAAGCAGATTTAAGTTATTCGAGAGAAACTGCTACACCATGGCGGTGAAAATTTATAATAAACTACCGGAAAAAAAAAGAAAAATGAATAACTTAGAATTTAATAGAACTTTAAACAATTGGCTATGTGACTTATATTTTTATTCAATACATGATTATTTAAATTTTAAACAGACATGATGATATAATAACTATATAAATTTACGAACACTTTATTTAAATTATAATTTTTTGCCATTATTTATAAATCTAATCAATAAATTGATGATTTGTCTTGACTGTGAGATATAATCCAATAAACTAATTTGGTATATTTTATAATGTTAATGTGCCTAATTACTATTAACGAACGACAGTAAATTTTATTATGATTATGACGTGTATGACTAATGACATTGATAATATTATTATGCATGTACTAGAAATATTTGCACGACTTGCATGGGTCGAATATAATGAGACTAAAATTATTTTAACAAATTGTTATATATGTACCTATATTCTGGCAAATAAATTTCATTTCTTTTTATTTCACGTTTGCGGAGTTTCGCTAGCTAAATTAATTTTACCCCGTATAATTATGGAAAATTGCTGGTAATTATCTATTGTAATAAAAATGATCTTAATTTAAATTTGTATACCTACGAATTGGCCACCCTGTTTATCTTAATTAGCAGAAATAATGAATTTATACTTGGTTTTTATTAAACTACTATAAATATCAGTACAAATAAATATGTTGCCAGTATAAGATTTGTTTGTCATCTCATCAGTCATCATGAAGTTCTTACAAATCGCGCTGTTGTTCACTTTCATGATGCTGGTGGCTAATGTAGCTGCTCAGCAAGATCCAGATGGTAAGTGTTTTAGTACCTTAATCAATTCATATACCAACGTAAATAGTTAGAAGTTTAGGAGGACACCGTCATATCTTACCGAAACTGTTAGTGAAACGACGACATCTACTCATGCTTTGCCCTGTCTTGATAACTTGGTCAACTACTACTGCACTACTAATCGGGATCGGTTGTAGTCGAACCGGACGATAGCAGATGAGCAGTGGTGGCTCAGTGGTAACGGTCGTGACTTACGAATTGTAGGTCGTAGGTTCGAACCCAGACAGGCACTTTAGTTTGTGTAAATGATTTCATCTCCATGTGAGGAAACCGGCATGTCCTAGAACCAAAAATTCGAAGATATATGACACCTACCAACTCGCAAAGGGCCCGTGTGGCAGGACCGGTTGTCAGACTTTCAAGCTTCTGACTATCCCCCGACTGTCAATGATCTACGAATGCCAAACGGGCTGACCGCGCCTAGCATAGCTTGCAGCATCCTGCGGCTGTTTAGCTGAGATCATCTTCAAGCGTTCACTCGAACAATGTGTTTTTTTTTTTTTGTTGTGGGCCCCACGAGCCCTTCTACGACGATTCTGCCTCTGGATCTGGCTGTAGTTTTTATATAGCTTTTATCTGAGGGCACGGCAGTGCCCCCGCCAAGTTGAGCAAAAGCAAACGAACAAAGGCACAGTCATTCAGGACATTTTCGACCTCCCTGTAATTTCGTTGTGGATAAAGCTAGAACTATTTAAGATCTATTGCAAGTCAAAGTGCCACTATAAAATGTTGTTAATTAAGTAATAATTTATGAAAAAGTTGTTGGATAGATGTTCCCATACTGAATAATGAAGTGACGGTGTCACAGTGCTGGATAAGTGCCCAGCACTAGTACCGATTAGGGGCAGCACTAGCGCCGCCATATTGATTTGTGTAAAATAGTAGCAATGCCGTACGCACGTTGTGTTTCTTTAAATAAAGAATCTATATCTAATAGTGATATTAATTAATGACATTGTTAGAAGATATAACACACGGTTTCCTTTTATGTATATAAAAAAAAATAGAAGAACAAAGATTAGTTAGGATAAATAAGTTTTTTTTTACCATTGAACAACCAGACTCAAATTATTTAGTGGGACCAATGGGAATTAAAAATAAAATGACTAAATTATTTTCGTTCGTTCCACTTACAAAACCAGTGGGACAAACGGGAATAAATTTAATATCATTTATTGAATTCCCGTTCGTCCCACCAGTAAAACGGCGGCAGTGGGACGAACAGGAATACACAGTTGCGATGCTTGCATTTTTTTACGTGTTATGTTTTTGATGGGATAGTAATATTGTAGTTATTAAAGAAATAAAGATCTTTAGGGGTACAGCTATTTAGGCCCGAACTTTCAGATGACCGAGATGTCAGCAAAACTGAAGAGGTCCACTAGGGCCGATGCCTGCCGGGGTTGCGGGTTTGTCCGAAAGGGTTACCGTGGCCCCTGGCAACATACAAGTACCTGAAGGAACACGGGTGGGTTTTAGTCAGTAAGATTCTGACACGCCCTTCCGCACCGCCCAGAGCGGGAGAAGTTATTCGATAATTTCCCACACAAAAAAAAGGGTACAGCAATTTAACTTTACTTTCTAGCATTTGATAAGAATCAACATTTTTTTGGCATTATCTTTTAACTTATCATTCATTTCGGTCTTCCTCTATATTATGTACACTATATAAGTTACAGATATAAATGTAGAAATTTTACATAGGGTGACAATGAGCGGTTTTTGTCGTTAAAAGCGATAAGAAGCGTAGTGTCTGGTTTAATACTGAATTAAATTAAATTTTATCAATTTTACAGAAACGCTCGCCTGCGCTACACACCAGGATTGTTACATTCCAGGCGTTCCATGTAGCTGTTATAAAAAGGAACCAAACAACCCCGGTCGATGTGTATGTTTTGGACTTCTTACAACTGAACCAGAGTAGAGTTGAGAGTAAAGACATACTACAATAGACCGTGTGTGATTTTTCATTTCTTTCCGTAAATTTTTTTCAACGTATTGTTTTTTGGGGACTAAAATAACATCAGAACAAAAAAGGAGGAATAGGGTCTTAAAAGAAAATCGGAATAATAAATCATTTACTTGCACCCATTATCGTTTTATTTCCAATCAACATACCTAATAAGTCAGTAATCGATCGGAGCTCTGAGGCGACTGATCGATATAATAATATGCAAATGTAAAAAATAATCGTTGAATCATTGGCTTAAATATAATATCATAAAGAGCGAACTAATGGTTTTTAAAGCAGGCAGTGTGACATATTCGTGTATTCCACATGTCTAACTGTATGGACAATCCCTGCGAAGGGTGGACAAGTTTAAGTATTTTGGCCACTAGGTCACTGAAGACTTTTTAATGATAATTGTGAAATTGAGAGGGAACGAAGTCACTGGCGGTCTGTTGTAATATGCGGGCCCGCAGGTTTGCACGACGTACGAAACCAGTTAATGTTACGCTTTTCAACGCTTACTGTCAGTCCTCAGGGTCAACTTCACTCAGCGGCATACGGTGATCTTCGCATTCAATATAATAATAATGTACTAAGAGTCCTATTACGGGTGACGTGACACTGTTAAGGCCCTTTCAAACAGGCGCGACACGCGACGCGACACAAAGACCCTTTATGCGTCAGGGATGTTTGCGGATAATAACAATTACCTATTGATGATTTTACCGACATTATTACAAAAAAATGCGCATTCGTGATGACGCTTGTTGGCAGCGGCACAAACAGTAATCTCAGTGTGTTCGCAGACCGATGGGATTCCCCGATGTTGTGGAGGTGGATGCAGCTCCACGCCGTACCTATTAAAACTTGAAATTAAGTAAAATTGTTACTAACTCCATGAATCGGCCTGAAATTTAAAAAAAAAAACTTTGGCACTCCGGGAGTGCCGACAGAAGTGAAAACTTGAAAATAAAAAGCACCGTGGTAATCAACGCGTTGATGTCTTTTTAATGGTCAAAAGCTGGTGTCATCACGGTGTCACGAAATCAATGGTTTAGTTCTATCTCAAAAGTGCCCAACGCGCCTATAGAAGTTTTCACTTCAAAAAACATCCATTAAATAGACCTTGAATGTCCTTCAGACAATAGGGGCATAATCAGTGGTGCAATTCAAAACTGAATCAATTTCAGTAATTTTATGAGGAGGTTTTTCATTTTTACCCGTTTATTTTTTTTAGAGTAATCATCTCTTACTTACGGTAATCATCTCTTACCATATACATATGTACCTAGCTACTCCACATTTTAACTCAATTTGTAAAATCAAACCTTCCATTACCAGACTATTTATTATATCTATGTCAATTTGCCGCACTAAAGCGATTTCATACAACTGTCCAAGAATGACAGGTGTGATTTGAATATACTCTAATTTAAGTTGTTAGTCAATTTGCTTAACAATTACTTTCTCTGACGTTACCTAGGTGTGCGAAGATCACACGAATAAAGCCAAGCTCAAAATTCGGTCCAATATGTACATGTCAAGTTTAACACCAGTAATTTTGTTGAAAAAACCACACTTATTAAATAAAAGAACAGGGACAATTTCATACCATTTAATTATTTATCAAACTCAGATGAAGTTTGGAATATATTGGGAATATTAATTATAATTTAAACATTCAATATATCTGAAGCAGAAACAGTAGGCTGGACAAGTCGTCTGTCATCCTTTTGTCAATTTCTAAATCTAATCTTCGATATCTTCTTTATATGGTAAATCTTTAGTACAGATGGACTTTATAACTGAACCTCCGATTAGTTCCCTGCAGCTCGGTTTAACGGGTGGACAGTCGCTGTCAGTATTGCAGAACAAAACACCTAAAAAAAATGTTTAAACTATTTCATTATTTATGTTCTTTGTTTAGTATCGATTTCGTTAGTGTTTAGGGTTCCGTAGTTGAGTTCCTATTATGGTCTGTCTAAAAAGTATCTGATGAAAATGTAAACAAATGGATCAAAAAACGTAGGTACCTGTGGATGCCAATTCGTAGTGTCACTTACGAATCTTTGATTGAATTATTTGAAAATATGAACTTGAAATTATAATTTTAAATCACCCTAAAGATATTTTTCATTTGATATTTGATGTAAGTTAATTTTATAACCTTATTTACAATTACTACACAACTTACTATTTATAATATGTACTTTTAAATGACTAACGTTACACATAAATACAAAAACAAAAGGCCTGCGCAGACTGGTGGACGGGACGGCAGAGGATTTTAAATTTATCATTTGAATTTAATACGTATCCAATTGAAAAAAGGTATATATTTCAATGCTCGGTGATCTAGCTTGGAGCATTGCAGCGCAGTTTTCCGTCATGTATGTGTTAACCTCTTCGTCTGTATATCAACTATGAACATTGTCATTGAAATAACGCTATCACATTATATTGTTATTATTCTTCGTCTCAAAATTCTTTGCCGTGCCATCTGCCGTCATTCGTTTGGCGATTACGCGTTAAGTCGACCTCGTAATTGTTTCATCACCTTTAGGTTGAATGTTACTTGCATGTTACAAAACGACAACGTCTATGTGTTTATGTGGCAGTTAAATAGTTTCAACCTTTTTGAAGTTATAATTTTCTTGGAATTCTTGTCAAATGTGGTGTACTTACTAGCGGCTGTACCACGGAACTCTATATAGTGCGTGGTCCGATACGCCCTTTGATTGATTATAAAGTTTGAGATTTTAAAAAAAATACTGTTACCGGGCCAAACGTGATCGTCAACAGGTACAGTAGCCACCAAAATCACGAACGTGAACAACAGCGCGACTTGTAAGAACTTCATGTTGACTGAGCTACTGAACTATTCTTGTTTAATTCTTATTATTTGTTGCATTTATCAACTATTTATAGGTAGTTAGTATTTTATTATCAGATGAAAAATGGAATTGATTGCTTTTAACATAAAAATAATGTTTTAATCAGTTTACTTTTAATGTGTAACATAATAATGATACAGTCCATTATTTCTTCTTTTTAGTCAAATTACCGATCTAATCAGATTCCGATTACGTTAACTCGAACGAATAGCATTTCCTATGGACTCCAATCAATTAAATTTTATTGAATTATTATTTACTAGCAGCGCCCCGCGATTTCACCCGTATAAGCCCAGGTTCGCACGGACGTAATAAAATCGCGGCGCTATTTTTTCGTAAAACAAAACCCGCCTCCTATTACATGGGACTTAAACATAACTGACGAAGTGTGTGAAAGTCAGATGTGTATAACTGTACATAGTACACTCAGTACTATGTACAGTTTTACACATCTGACTTTAGCCCTTCGAATGTTTCCAGGGAACGTCTAGAGCAGGTATGGGCAACCTTTGACATGTTTAGGGCCAAACTTTAGCGTGCAAATACGTTCGCGGGCCGCGCTTAAAAGTAGGTAAGTACTTAGTGCATTTTTAAGTAGTGATCATATTTTTTGCGATAGATGTTAGACATGAAATAATACGACAATGTTATTATAGTACAATTTATTAAAATAACAAAATGAAATTTAAAAAAATGGTACAGTATAATTAAATCGTTAAATTTGCAATTGTTACAAACTACGAAAGTTAAATACACCGAAATCAATGAGACACTTGAGCTTGAATTTGGGAAACTAATCCATCGATATTTGGATTAATTCGACTGATACAAAGACGTAAAGAATTTTCCAAATTATCGTCAGTCAGTCTTGTACGATGTGTTGATTTATTAACTTTCATCAATGAAAAGAACTGTTCGCATTTATAAGTACTGCCAAACGCACAAATCAATCTTCTTGCGAATTTTCTAAGCTGCTGAAAATTGTATTTTTCTAGGTATTTTTTGTAGAAATCGCACAACTCTACGTCTTCAAATTTGGATTTTAGGAGTGAGTTTTCTTGAATCTCAATCAACTTTAGGTCACTTAATTCAGATAGTGGTTTATCTTTTATTTTCATTAAGTCTGCTATCTCATTTCTAAGCTCGTAAAACTGTTTCAACATTTTTCCTTTGCTCAGCTATCTGACTTCACAATTATATGTTACGTCGTTATATTCAGCTGATATTTCATCCAAAAACGCCTTGAACTGACGATGGTTAAGACCTCGGGATCGAATAAAGTTGATGGTTTTTACTACCACATTCATAACATTTTGGAGTCGAATGGACTTAGAACACAAGTTCTGTTGGTGGATAATGCAATGAAAGACTATCAAATCATCTTTTTACACATTTAATTCTGTTGCTTTTTTATTCAAAATTCCGATGAAACCTTTACGTAAGCCGACCATAGAAGGTGCACCATCAGTGCATACTCCAATTAATTTTGACCATAGCAAGCCAAAACTTGTGAATACCTTTTGAACTTCAATAAAAATATCCTCTCCTGTAGTGGTTTCTTTAAGCGGCTGTAAAGCAAGCAATTCCTCAGTAACAGTGAACTCCTTATGTTTAGTGTCAGACAAATCTCCTTAGTGTCAGACAAATCGGTGCTCTCGTCTAATGCTATGGAAAATGATTCATAACCAGCCATACGGTCAGTCAATGTTGTTTTTATATCATTAGCCATCATTTCTATACGTCGAACAACAGTTCGTCTTGACAAACTAATTTTTTCAAATTAATTTTTCTTTTCGGGACACAAAATACTACAAACTTCTAACATACACTCCTTGATAAATCCTCCTTCGGCAAATGATTTTAATGCCTTTGCCAATTTTGAGCTAACTATAAAACTAGCTTTCGCAACATTATCAAATTGTGTTCTTTGTTTATGAAACATTTGTTGCTGTTTTTCCAAATTTGCTGTAAGCTTCTGGATTTTGTCTGTTCTTAATTCTTCTGTCAGTGAGTGCAGCGTAGCATGCTTAGTTGAGTAATGCCTCTTTATATTGAATTCTTTCATTACTGAAATGGATTCATTACACAGCAAACAAATAGGCTTACCATTGTGCAAGATAAAAAAGAATTCTTCAGTCCATTTTTCTTGAAACTGGGGACCCTCTGTATCTACTTTTCGTTTCTTTCCACCAGACATCATTTTTGATTACTTTTCGTTCAATAAACTTAATAACAAACTATAGTTAGTAACCACTCAAGATGCACACAAAGTCACAAAGCATGTTGACAGCTCGAGCAGTTTGCTAGGATATTGCTTGTCCAAGTTATCACCTCGGTAGCTCAAATAGAACTGAACTAATATTCGTTGAGGATGTTGCAACGCCCCCGCAAGGGGGCGTGGCGAGCGGGGTCAGGGCTTCGCCCTTCGCCCGCGGGTGAGGTGCGACCCCCAGTTGTCTGGGGGAGGCCCAACGAAGACGACCAGCGACAAGGATGCCGACTCGACACACCTACATGTTAATATGTAGTCTACCTCTCGCCCCGTTCACAGATCGAGCCGTTTGCGGATTGAGAGGCAGGCAGTCGCATACGGGCCATCCACCCACTTATATAGGCAAAATGAAGGAATAATCTGGAATAAACTAGTTTAGAATAATTGAGAAGCTATAAATCTTTTGATGTGTCGCCCGTGAGGCGGCAAACCTCAAAGAATTTGATCGAGCAAACCGAGTGGCGGCGATACCAAAGAGTGAGGCGGCAAACATCAAAGGATTTGATGTTTGGCGCCTCACTGTCACTCCCGTGAGTATAAGTACCTAATGTAATATTTTTTAAATTGGGTTTTTTCAAAATGTCTCGCGGGCCGGATAATATCTTACAACGGGCCGGATCCGGCCCGCGGGCCGGTTGTTGCCCATATATGGTCTAGAGAATCGTTGATGGTTACCACGCAATTTTCAAGCTGCGTGCATACTGCTGTAGGAGTTTCAGCTTTCTCGATTGGTGTTTGTGGTAACAGAACACCTTTCGTGTTTAACAGGGTTTTATACTACGTACCTTGGATTGAAAGCATCGTTTGGCGTTGAGGTTTACGTGTCATCATTTCCTACTTTGAAGAATTTGAGAGAGAAAAATAAAAAGTTTTTCAGATAATATGACGTGTTTAAATTAAAATGGCATTTGATAATTATTGTATCGGGCCAAAAATATATGCCTGGCTCGCTCTTGATATTTGATTTCGCTTAATAATTGCTCGCTTAAATAATAAGCTGTCCCATACATTTGGGTCGAGTAGGTATTGATGTTTTGTATAAAAAAAAAAGAAAGAAAAAAAACGTTTATTTGCGGTAAAAATGACGCAAAAAAGAGCTTAAAACACAAAAATGAGAAAAGGTTGGGAGAACCATGCGTCACATTCACGCAAATCGGCTATCGCTAAACATTATGCTGCGACCCTATGCAAGATAGAATCCCAGCGACAGCCGGCGCTGACGTAATGACGTCGACTGGTGCAGCAAACAAATATTAAGGCGCTGTACTAGTACAGCGTACTTAAAGAAAAATAATTTATTATAATTTATTTATTATAGGACCGTTAATCATTTATTCGCGACCATGACGTCGGTCCCATGGAGAAAGTTGTTCAATTGGATGGTTTGTACCACACCCTTTAATAAGACAACGCATTTCTGATCCACGCTATATGGGTAATAATATCTATAATTTTTTTTTTAAACGAAATGAAATAAAATGAAATTGTTTATTCTGTAAATAGGATATCGGAATCACTTTTACACGTCATATTAAAAATAATCTAGTTGAGTTCGGTGTTTCCGTCTGACTACTCTGAGAAGAAAGGCCGAAATAAACTCAGAGGTCCAGACATAATCTTGGTCAGGCCATATGAGGACCATGTAGAGAAACCATAAAATAAATCAACTCAGTCTATAGCAGTTCACTGCTGGACGTATGAATATATGTCTCTCTCATGTTGTGCCACAACGCTCGTTACTCCGCTTTGCATACAGTCTATCCTGGGTAGGGTTACCATCTGACAGGCGTTTGCCGCATTTGACAGGCATTTTACGAATATGACAGGCGTGCGGCCGGCGCTAAGCTGAGACAGGCATTTTTTAGTTTCGCGGTATGTACACAAGCCTCATGCCCGCCTGGATGAAATTGCCTATATAGTCCTGAAAGAATATTACAGATGCTAAGTCGACATCCAGTGTTCTAACTAAAAGTCTAACGTAACTGTGGTGCATTTTTTTTAAAGTACGGATGTGAATAGTGACATAGAATTTATTAAAATCTGTGAGTTTATATTTTCTTTAGTCGCACACACTGATATTTCATGTTGAGATTTTATATTTAAAATATTATCATTTATTATTTAAAATATATGTTTTCGGAAAAATATCACTCTGTACAGGTCGACATAAGAGAGTCTGACGTGGTGACATTTGAAACTAAATATTTTTCTTAAGGTGAAAGCGCCGACCCTGCCCGCGAAATTAAAATTTTCTTACGTTTTTTGTATTTTTTTAGGTCAATCTCAGATCTCATGTTAATGATTGATTGATTTGCGGTCGTAAAAATAATAAATATATATTTACAGAATGTTAATAATTAAAATCGTAAATACAATTCTCAGTGATGGTGTATAATGTCATAAATTCACGAAATTAACATTCTTAGCAGCAAATAATTTGATATGTTATTTAGGTAACCGTGAGATGTGGAAGAAATGGAGGGAGGCCATCTTTTATGACCGCCAATCAATCAATCATTAACATGAGATCTGAGACTGACCTACAAAATGAAAAAAAACATAAGAAAATTTGAATTTCGCGGGCATGGTCGAAGGTTCCACCTTAATGCAGACCGATGATGATGGCACTACTTACTTTGTCGACAAGTGCTTACCGCTAATAGGTTTTAATTTGAGTCACCCTACAAGCAGCGTTTTTGTTGCACATCTATTTTATCAATTTATTTCCCATTTGAAGTGACCGAAGTGTGGTAGTGGCGCCCTCATTAATATTTTATTCTTTTTTACCATACAGCTTGGTAAGTTCGTCATTGTTAAATCGTGTCGCGCCCGCGCTATCGCGCTGCTCTGTACGAGCCTTTACAGTTTTTTTTACAATAGACAGGATTTTTTCTGAAAAATCAGGCATTTTGTACATTCTAAACAGGCATCCTCCCTTAAATAGATGGTAACTCTAGTCCCGGGCACTTTTTCAAGGTCACCGGTCCATCTAGCTCAGGGCCGTCCCACGCTGTGCTTGCCTATTCACGATCTGCACTCTAGGATGCCTCCTACGGCTATTGGATTGCGGAGAAAGCATCTACATGGTCAACCATTTTCGAGTAATTTGTCATTTTATAAAATATATAAAATGTCAAATTACTCGAAAATGGTTGTCATTTACATAGGGTCACACGGAGTCATTTGGTTCCATATGACCACTCCTAAATCCCATTAATGGATTGCCAACATTTTACCAATGACCCTGTAAATCCAATTCAATTAAATTCATTTATTCTTTAATAATTCACATTGTGTTCGAATCGGCATCAGTTTCATGCCGATTGTAAACTCGATAGCCAAAATTCGTAAAAAAACGGCCCTTTTAATTTCGGTAAGTCCGTCTGTCCGTGCGTCCGGATGTCATACAGCCATTTTACATGGAGACTATTTACACTCTATCGATGAAAAATTGGAAAAAGGTGTATTCTTTACACCGCTAAACAATGGTGTAGGGAACAATTTCTATTACTCGAGTAAGAGTAACCTATTAAAAACAAAAACTACCAAATTCATACAACTGACAAAAAATATGGACGTCATTTAAAAGCGTTTGCGGAATACCTACCCACTTTATAGAATTAATTTATTATTATTCCCAAACAAAATTTTGTTAAGCCTACCTAAAAATGTATACATTCTATAGCAACTATCAGAAAATATTTAAAATAAAATCCACAGTAAATAATTGTCCAATAAATTAAAATAGTTTTGAACAGCGAGCGTATTGCGAATTTGAATTCAAATATAGAAACAATTCAACGCGACATTTAATAAATGAGGTAAGTATCTATCCCCGTCCTATCTGTTGACTCGTTATATACATAATGTCCAAAAAACGCTTTGATCAATAGAAAAAACGATTAAAATTACATTAGAAAAGTATAAATAATTATTATAAACAATGCTTATTGTATTTAATGCTTAAAACAATTTTATTTTGTGAAAAGTTAAAATGTAAACTCGCACGATTGGCGTGTAATTTCGACTTTGGATATCAAAAACTGAATTATCACTACTTATTTAAATTGAACAATGGATGAGTTCGTCAAATAATTAAATGATATGCACTGCTCTTGTGGTGGATTTGGAAACTAAATAACATTATTTTAGTTTCTTTCATGTGACACAAGAAAGAAACTAAAATAATGTTATTTAGTTTTGTTTCCTACTTACCTACCACTAATTTTACAGATGCAATCCTGACAGCTATTTCTAATTTGTTTTAAAAAATCGAAACAAGGCGGGTGAATTTGCCACATTTTGGAAATTCAATTGCCAGTGTAAACCATTATACAACTGTAGTATATTTTTACTGTGACCAATCATGCGGAAAAAAAATAAAATGTTACCATAAAAAATCACATATTGTAACTCTTTCAAATTTTTCCTAAATTTTGGGATGGCAATCTTACCACAAGTGATAGTAAACTTTGCCATAAAAGGTTTTTGAAATAAAACATCATTATAGAATGAGAAAACAATAGATATAAGGTTGTGTTTCAATAATGCAAAAAAATTACTAGGTACATATCTCATTGGTTGCTTTTTATAACATCATAGAGTTTTTTTTTTAAGAAAAACCTTTTCAAACTTTTTTACCCACCGTAAACTGGCAAAGTTGCCAGATTTCGTATCTTGTCATTCTGGGGTCCAATTGGACCCACTATCGGACCGGCGGAGGTAAGTGTGTTCGGGTCCAAACAGGGGCGCTTCCGAACTATACGGTTAAAGTAAAAAAGAAACAAGTGAACATATTGATAGACCGACAACTTTATGAAGATGGCTAGGAGAGACTGGATGCGGAAGGCAGAGGATATGGTGTTGTGGCGCAGTTTTGGAGTTTTGATTGATTGATTAAAAACAAGACATTGTAGTTACTTATTAATAATACTACATAATTTTATAAATCGTAGGTACATACCGTGGACCATTTGACAATTTATTATTAGCAGATTAATTATGACAGCAGATTAGATATAAAGACATAAAACCAGTTTAAAAGAAACGTACACAGTTTATTAGAATTTCAATTTTGTCAATCAGTAAAATCAATTACATTAATAGCACCGAGTAATAAAAAGATCACAATGGGAATTTTCCGCTGTTGTTTAAAAGTTATATGTATACGTAGTTTTTAAAAAGACCAAAAAGTAACAAGAAGTGCAATAATTTAAAAAGGTCCTCACCAATTTGTTTGACGCACAGTTACAGCATTTAGAACGGTTGGCACTCTAGTTGCCCATCAATTCCTGGTAGGCATACGATATATACATCAGAAAACGACTGCCCACCCCTATGGTGGGTGTCTTCACTATCTAAAAAAATAATGTTTATAATTAATTAGCGCAAATCTTTAAAAAAATACTGGTAAGAATCGTCTGCCAAGTAACACAGTCATGCATCGCCGTATCCTCGTGGAGGCGATCGGTGGCAGTGATCTCTGGCATCCGGCCCTAGTCCAGGCTAGGTACGGAGCGAGACGGCATGGGAGGCTGTCATCTCCTTCTGCGAAGCAGTAATGCTCGTGAAGGAGGAGGCGGAATGCATGAGAGAGAGGCAAATTTCGCGCCCTTACGCCCCTAACTGCCGCAGGAAACGCCCTGGGCGTCGGGAATCGCAGGCCGATTCCCGGTCACCCTAGGCGCGGGCTTGCGGACGGTGAGCAATGGGTAGCTCACAATCAGATAAGGACTAGGCCCGGGTCGACAGCGTGTTGTGTTCCACGCGCGCTTCAAAGAAATGTTAGCAGAACTGACGGGGTCCGAAAGGGATACCGTGGCCCCTGGCAACATAGCAACTGGAGGACCACGGGTGGGTTTTAGTCAGTAAGAGTCTGACACGCCCTCCTGCTCTGCCCAGAGCGAGAGAAGTTATTTGATAATGTCCCACCCAAAAAAAAGTATCAATCCTGCTGAATAAAGTTTGAGTAACAGCAATTTGTAATATGATTATCCACTGTACATGTGCGTTGTGGACTATAAGAAAGCTTTCAACTGCCTGGAACATCAGTACATTTGGGAAGCCCTGAAAAATCAAGGAATATAAAAGAAATATATAAGGATAATAAAAAATGTATATTCCAACAGCAAAGCACGAATTAAATTGAAAACAGAGGGGGCAACTTTCCCAATACGCAGAAGAGTGAGGCAGGGAGACCCACTCTTGCCAAAACTTTTTTCGTGCTAGAGGAAGTCATCAAGAAGATGGAATGGGACAACATAAGGATTAACATAAATGGAACACGTTTGAATCATTTAAGATTCGTGGATGACATTATACTTATAACAGATAACCCAGAAAGCCTTAAAAATATGCTTCGAGATTTGTCAAGTGAGAGCAGAAAATTGAGCCTTTTTTTTTTTGGGTGGGAAATCAAATAACTTCTCCCGCTCTGAGCGGAGCGGGAGGGCGTGTCAGACTCTTACTGACTAAAACCCACCCGTGTTCCTTCGGTTGCCTTGTTGCCGGGGGCCACGATCTCCGTTTCGGTTTTCTTCGCAACCCTGGCAGGCATCGGCCCTAGCGGAACCCGTCGATTCTGCTGACATCTCTTTGAGGCGCGCGTGGAACACAACGCGCCGTCGACCCGGGCCTGGTCCTTATCGGACGGTGAGCTACCCATTGCTTACCGTCCGCAAGCCCGCGCCTACGATGGCCGGAAATCGCCTCGCGATTCCCGTCGCCCTGGGCGTCTCCTCCTGCGGCGGTTAGGGGCGTGAGGGCGCGAAATTTGCCTCTCCCTCACGCGTTCCGCCTCCTCCTTTGCGAGCATTACCGCTTCGCAGAAGGAGGTGACGGCCTCCCATTTCCTCTTGCTCCGTACCATGGCCTGAACCAGGGCCGGACGCGAGAGATCACCGCCGCCAATTGCCTCCACGAGGACACGGCGATGCTCCGCCCAAGCTGGGCAGACCTCCACCGTATGCTCCACCTTGTCCTCCGGGAGAAAAGTGAGCCTAACAATAAACAAAACAAAGAATAAAATAATAACAAATAGATCCCAAACAAGTATCTCAGTAGATCAGGAAGAAATAGAATATGTAAATTCTTATATACAGGGTGTTTGGTGCATCGTGTGCCAAATTGAAATGGTCGACTTGGGGGGGGTCACCTGCTATCCTTTCAGACCCCTAAAAACTTCTCATGCCCTGTGGATTTTTTTTCATCAACTTTTTATTGTTTTATTAAAAAAATACCCAAATTTTACATTCAAGTACAAATTTAAAAAAAAGTGTAAGTCGTACTCTGAATTTTAATTTTATTTAGATGTATATTGTATTACAGTCCTTTTAAATTCAAAATTAGTGACATTAGCCATGTAGTTTTTTTTTTATTAACTCGCAAAGTTTCGGACTTCAATTAAAGCTGTCCATGTTACAGCTATTTATATGGCTATAAAAAAAATACAAAATCGACCGGGATCTTCCAACTCCCTCAGAAATTCTCTAGTCTATTCTCTTGCTAGTGATGTGCCACATGCCATAAAAATCTTTTTACAACTTTGTGAATTCGCTAGAATTGTGAATCGAGTCACAAAATTCCAAATTATGATTTAAAAAAATATTTTTGCTTAAATGATACCTCAAAAACTCATAAAATCTGTTATCTCACTCTTATAAGGTAAAATCTGACTCGTCTCTTTCTTTTGGGAGGGGCGGGAGGGTTACTAGAAATAAAAAATAATCGCATTTTTAACATTTATTTCATAATTTTTACATATTCTGCTCAAACTGTTGGCCGCTATTGCGAAAGTCAAACGCCAATGCGCCCGCGCAAAAAGACAGAAATCTTTTCAAAGGAGGTTTAAAGTAAACGTTTGGCCAGGAGTGACTGGGAATCAGGTAGTTGGACCGCATTACCTGCCCGATAACCTCAATGGCGATAACTATTTGGAGTTCCTCCAAAACGACCTGCCCGAATTAGTGTCCGAGGTGCCCGTATTTAATGAAAATGTGCCCAAAGTATTCCAGCATTTCTAGTAACCCCCCCCCCCCCCCAAAGAAAGAGACGAGACAGATTTTACATTATAAGAGTGAGATAACAGATTTTATGAGTTTTTGAGGTATCATTTAAGCAAAAATATTTTTTTAAATCATAATTTGGAATTTAGTATTTTGTGAATCGATTCACAATTCTAGCGAATTCACAAAGTTGTAAAAAGATTTTTATGGCATGTGGCACATCACTAGCAAGAAAATAGACTAGAGAATTTCTGAGGGAGTTGGAAGATCCCGGTTGCTTTTGTATTTTTTTTATAGCCATATAAATAGCTGTAACATGGACAGCTTTAATTGAAGTCCGAAACTTTGCAAGTTAATAAAAAAAAAACTACATGGCTAATTTCACTAATTTTGAATTTAAAAGTATTGTAATACAATACACATCTAAATAAAATTTAAATTCAGAGTCTACGACTTACACTTTTTTTTAAATTTGTACTTGAATGTAAAATTTGGGTATTTTTTTAATAAAACAATAAAAAGTCGATGAAAAAAAATCCACAGGGCATGAGAAGTGTTTAGGGGTCTGAAAAGATAGCAGGTGATCCCCCCAGTCGACCATTTCAATTTGGCACACGATGCACCAAACACCCTGTATATCTAGGCCAACTTATTGCCTTCAACAATATGGATGCCAGACCTGGGCTAACACACAAAAACAAAATCAAAAACTGACCACATGCCAAAGAGCTATGGAGAGGAGTTTGCTGGGTTACACAAAAAGAGGCAGAAAGAGAGCTATAGACTTAAGACAAATTACGAAAATCAAAGATGTCGTAGTCAAAACCAAAAAACTTAAGTGGAGATGGGAAGGCCGCATGATGAGAGAGAGTAGAAATAAATGGACGAAAGATATCACAGAATGGACTCCTAGATTTCAAACAAAAAGGAAACAAGGAAGACAAAGAAAACGTTGGTCTAATGACATAAAAAAGAACGCGGGTCCACTATGGCACAGAATAACTCAAACAAGAGCAGAATGGAAAGAGCTTGGGGAGTTCTTTGTGTAGATATGTATTATTATCTTGGCAATAAGGGCTTAATAATCGCAATTTGCAAATGTTTACAGCTATAAGCTATATAACGCGTGAGTAAGTGGCTATTGAAAGAGCCAAATTCTGAATAATATTCTCTTTCTTTATAACTATTTAAGCTTAGTAAAAGTTGTATTAAGTCGACAATTTTTCTTAAAGCTTAGTAATAACTTCTATACCACATATAACACAGATTTTATTAAGACTAAAGCATTACAGATGACTTTAATTTGAAAAATAGTGCTTGTGACAGCATTTATCTGTATAATAGTATAAGTAGTTGAATAAACGTGGTTATCTAATACTATTATGCAAACTTTACTCAGTTTATTGCTTATGAAACCACAATATGTTGTAAAATAGTGTCCTAAGCAGCTGTCTTCTGAATAATGGTTTAGGTAATTACTATTAAAAAGCTTGATTTTGAATAACCGCTTTTATTTTATCTCCAAGTAATATAATTTTCAACATTTTATCAATTATTCAGCTACTGTATAAAAGTTTTTTCTGGGTTCTTTATAGAGTTTATTTTGATATAATGGAAATAAAGTCATAGTTTCCCTTTATTTCAGTAGTTCCATGTAGCTAGTTCCACATGCATTCAAACTAGTGTTCCAGTAAGCTATGGTTCCAAACTAGTTTTATAGCCGACATTTCTTTCATATGGAACTGCTGCAACTATTTAGTTCCTCGTGATTATAGTTGAGTTCCATATTTGATCTTCGAACTTTCGCGAAAACATGGGTAATCAGACAATGGTGAAAACATTTCTGCGAGCAACTTGGAAGTAGCGCGGTTGGTCACAGTTATAACCTAACCTATTTCACCCAGTTCAATATGATGAATCATAAAATACAATCTGCCTGCGACTAGATAACTGGACAATACTGAAAACATTTCTGCGGCGGATTGTATGATTTGTTATATTGAACTGGGTGAAATAGATAAGGTTTGGTTAGGTTAGAACTGTGACCAACCGTGCGCGAGCCGAGCGAGCGCTACTTCCAAATTGCTCACATATCATGGAACTGCGGAGAATAAAGGCCTAACGTTTGTTAATACTATATAATAGTTTCATACACGGAACTAGTGAGTAGCAGCATGGAACTACTGGGAATAAAACACAATTTCTAGGTAACTAACACAGATAGAAGCTGAATGATGTATTCTTATTCCCTAATTACTTGTTAAAGTACAATTTTCAAACAACTTATACAGAGTTTTTTGGGTAATAATATAGGTATAATAGTAATTTATAAATGGGTAAGTATCAATTTTCCTGAGAAATTGGGTCAATCGCATTTTATTATAAATATAATCAATCATATTTAGTAACTTATTCAACTGTTATTCAGATATTTGTACTACCAAATCACTATTTCTCAAATGAAAGCTTAATAATTAGAAAGGCGTCACTTTTTTATTCAGAGTTATGCTGCAAAATAGCTGCGTGGAGAGCTTTTACCTAGCTTATAATGAATCGCAATTAAAATTAGTTTTTAAGTAAACTATTGAATCATTATGACTATATCAAATGACTAATTTTAATAATTAATTACAGTTAAAAATATAATTTATTTAATGACTTTTAAAAGATAATCATTACCTATTTTATCCTAAGTATTTATATCACTTCTAAAAGTTGATAACCTAAGCAGCGCGTGAAAAATGTTGAGATCATTCATATGCTATTAAAATATTTGCGCAGTAACTACTTACTGCGCAAATATTTTAACTTACTGCGCAATTATTTCATGTGTATCATGGTAAAAATACATAATAACATTTACTTAATACCGATTCTCAGTTTCACCATGCACCTCGTTATTGATTTTATTCAATGCAACTAAACTATGAAGTGTCAGAACAAAGACGCACTGTACGATTATACACAATTTTTTCGATTTTACATCTTAACTCTTAATTTTCTTTGAAAAGTATTACGCAAATAAACTTAATCCTGAATAATTTCTGAATATCAATATCCATATGCATTTCTCTGATTAGATATGAAATAACAGCTGTATAAAAGAGATGTCAGCTTTTTTTCAGATGTTACTAAGCTAAGTGGGCCATTACTAAGCTATTACCTGACTTTACATCGCTAGTATACAGACTAAAGCATTAAAAAAAATGTGCTCAAATTGCTTGAATAACAGCTAAAACTCAGACATTATACAGACAATAGTTTTAGCTTATAGTTTCGCGGATCGCTATTACTCAAGCTTTATTCAGCATGACTGTGTTACTTGGGCTACCTACTGAATCGTTGAATGCAATTTAGGGTCCGGTTAAATAAATGATGAGTAATCAGGATCCGTTTTAGCTTGTTCCCACTTGTTTGTGTCGGATCCGTTGTTTTAATGGATGTGAAATTTAATAACATTTGGTTGGAGAGATTTTCGGGGCTGACATCCGACAAGAAGTGGAAACGAGCCGTATGGGTGCGTCAGTTCACAAATACTCTCAGTGAGATGCGTTGTTGCGCGCACTTTATAAGAGCTATTTAAAATAGAATATGACATGTGTTAAGTTCATTTTAGTGAGATAATATTATGTAACAAAATGCATTATATGTCATAGTACGCCACACGATGCATAACTGATGCGCTGCCCTGCGCCTTGTTGTGAACCTACCATTACAGTTTATAGAAAAGATAATAATTAAAATGAGCCTAATTACTTCGGTGGTTTGAAGATATCAGGTTGTAAGCTGCTACATGAGCCACCAGCATCACGAACGTGAACAACAGCGCGACTTGCCATAACTTCATGATGACAAATAGTACCTAAGACAACTGAGGTACAGAAAATGTACTCTATATTTCTTACTTTTAGCAGCTATTTATAGTATAATTTAATCAATGATAATTGATTTGTATGCATAATCAATGCTTGAATAAATTAGATTAGTTTAGCTCCATTTTTACGATGCAATTTTCTTTTACAAGAGAATAACAGAATAATTGCCTTTCAAGATTGTTGAAAGCAACTGTTAATAATTGAATTTTTGAAGTGAAAACTTCTTTAGGCGCGTTGGGCATTTTTGAGATGGAAGTAAACCATTGATTTCGCAACATTATGACGCTACCTGCTTTTCACCATTAAAAAGACATCAACGCGTTGACTACATCGGTGCCGATTTTTTTTCAAGTTTTCACTTCTGTCAGCACTTCCGGAATGCCACTGTTTTTTATTTTATCGTGTTTAGATAACGGTACTCATAACATCTGCGGGGTTTTGCTATCAAATTTAATTTGTCCCTGTCATACTCAAATTTAATTTTTACGCATTTATTTTAATTAAATCATTTTACAAGCACTTTTGAATTAATTGTCAAGGAATCGGTCAATCAGAAAAATGAAGCTAGTTGCCCATTGTAAAGCGTAATATGTACTTATGTAGAAGAATGGGCAAGAAATTCCATGGACACTCTTTTAAATTATCTATATTGGTACAAAACGTTGTTGCGATATAAGATATACAATGATCTTTAAATGAAATAAATTATGTCCTCCCGCCATTTCGTTTACGATCCCCTATGATTATTATTCCGCTATTTTGAGCTGGGTGATACCACTTGATACATAGGTACTGTGAACTAGCCCATCTGTACCTAATCGGCGTAGTATGGATTACAATAAAATAAAGGGAGTGCCTCTGATGCCGGCGCCGGCTCCCAAATTGACTGCCACTGACCAGTTACTGAATTGGCTGCCGGCGCTGAGTTTGAAAAAAAAAGCGGAAATCGGGGTTGGCAATTTGGCATATTGGAGTAGATAGGCGGGGTAGGTATAATTAAAAATACATTTAATAAAGCATTATTTTTTTCCAGTGTTGCATTTCCATAATCCATGATTTCCATATTCCAGTAATCAAGTAGTAAGTACCCGGAACTGAACTAGTTATATTAGGTTAAATATTTTTAATCGCAAAAAATGGTTATTTAGGTTAGGTTAGGTTAGAACTGTGACCCCTCGATACACGAGCCGAGTGAATGAAGCGAGTGGTGCCGCGGCAGCGGCCGGGGAGTGCTAAAAACGATTAGAATATATAGAAAAAATACTTTAGTTTTAGTTAATAAAAATAAAAAATAGGTTAGTTAGTTGGAGTTCTGAATACTGGAAGGGATTTCATAAACGACGCGCTGCCGGTGTCCATTAAGGGAGCCGGCGGTGCCGGCCACAGACTATATAATGTGCCGGCAGCCGATTTTTTAAATCTCGGCTGCCGGCAGTAATGTCATGCCGGTTTCCAATGGCGTTATTTATAAAATAAAACAAACGTATCAAAAATATTTATTATTATTCTTATTACACGCCTCGCGGGAGGTTGGATCGCTCCAACGCGAATATATACGTACATCCGTGGTAGGGCGACCCAGACTGCCAGGCACTTCTTCTCTTGCAACCAAGCGGGTGGGCAAGTTGCGGATAGCCCAACTCCGGCTGCGGGACCAACCGCTAACGGTTACATTGACCGTTGGTGGTCGATCCTACACTTGGATCATTTTCTAAAGAAATCCCGGGCAAGAAAAGTTCCCGAAAGCAAATCCCAGGGTTAGGGTAACCCATATGTACCAGGCCTTTTTTCGTTGTGCTCCACGCGCGCCTCAAATAGATGTCAGCAGAATTGACGGGGTCCGCTAGGGCCGATGCCTGTCGAGGCTGCGAAGAAGGTCGAAAGGGAAATCGTGGCCGCTGACAACATGGCAACTGAAGGAACACGGGTGGGTTTTAGTCAGTAAGAGTCTGACACGCCCTCCCGCTCCGCCCAGAGCGGGAGAAGTTATTTGATAATTTCCCACCCAAAAAAAAGGGTAACCCTATATGGATTACCCCTTCCTATGTTACCCATCACCAAATCAAGCCATCCCTCCCTACATATACATTTACCGTCAATCCTAAATCCCTAGGTCAATTCCCAGGCCTGGGGTGGCCCCCAAGGAACCCATATTCTCCATCCACCAAAGGCATCGGTTGGGCATTAAAAGACTCATTCGCCTCGGGTCGATCATTTATTAGTTTTGGGCAATTGTGTTTCTTTATAACTATCAAATACACAAGTTGAACTCAAATCAGTTTATCATTTAAATGTACCTTACCCGTAATTTGAAATAATTTGTGTTTGGTTATTTGTTTGCCTCGTAACAAACAAATAAACAAACTCACTTTCGCATTTATAATTATTAGTTAGGATAAACCAATTACAGGCAGTTTTGAATTATCAAGAGGTTGTTCAATCAGAAATATGAAGCCCATTCCAAATAACAATCTTCAGGGGCAATTATTTTGTTTTTTTTTTGTATGGAAGAAAATTGCATCGTATAAGTGGAGCTTGACTAATCTATTTAAGTATTTACTATGGACACAAATCAATTAAATTTTTCATTGGATAATGACTTGTACTATAAATAGCTGCTAAACGCAAGAAATATTTAGAGAACATTTCACTAGCTCAGTAGTGTTATTGTTTGTCATCATGAAGTTGTTGCAAGTCACGCTGTTGTTCACGTTCGTAATGCTGGTGGGTCATGTAGCTGCTAACGAAGACGGTAATGTTATAAAGTTATTATTCCGCCCTAAAATTATTATTTTATGCATTGTGTGGCATACTATGATATACGCATTTTGTTACATAATATTATTATCTCACAGAAATATAGGTAACACGTGTCCTGTATCGTATAGCTCAAATAAAGTGCGCACAGTGACGTATCGCTTCTCATTGTATTTGTGAACTAACGCACCCACAGCTTATTCCCACTTCCTGTCGCATGTCGGCCCCGATAAACTATCCAACTGAATATTATTAAATTTGATATCCGTAAAAGAAACGGATCCAACACCCAGCAAGTGGGAACGGGCTGAAACGGTTCCAACTTTAAATAAATACGTTACATTTATGGTTATTGACGATGTAGATATTGCGATCTCAAAAGAAGTTCATTGGTTTGAAATGAAATGAAATTGTTTATTCTGTAAATAGGATAACGGAATCAGTTTTACACGTCACGTCATATCAAAAAAAGAATTAAAAATAAGCTAGATGAGTTTCGGCGTTTCCTATCTGACTACTCTGAGAAGAAAGGCCGAAACAAACTCAGGGGTCGTAGTCTGCCTCAAAGAGATGTCAGCAGAATTAACGGGGTCCGCTAGGGCCAATGCCGGGGTGCGAAGAAAACCGAAAGGGAGATCGTGGCCCCCGGCAACAGGGCAACCGAAGGAACACGGGTGGGTTTTAGTCAGTAAGAGACAGTGACACGCCCTCCCGCTCCGCCCAGAGCGGAAGAAGTTATTTGATAATTTCCGACCCAAATAAAAAAGGCGTCGCAGTCTCTTTTAAAGTCAAGACATAATATTGGTCAGACCATATGAGGACCAAGTAGATTAGTATTTGAAATGGTCTTTTGAGGAAAGAACCACACCGATTTGAGTGGACCTGTCCAGTCAGTGCAAGCATTTGTCAGTAATCGTCAAGCTCAACTCAGAAATTAAGGAGCTCAACTCGGCGAACAATACCAAAGAAAGGAAATTTTGGTAGGCCGGATAAACTACTCAAACTGCAAGACCATTATTGAAACTAGCTGAGAAATGAAATAATAATAATAATTTTCACATAGTCCTGACATTCACAATAATTAATATAATATAATACTTTACAAAGTAATCATGTCATTTTGTATCTAATTTTGTACAACGTCATGTGTTTATAAAACTAATATATTTTGATAATTTTACATAATAATTAAAATGTCAAGTTTTATGGTTTTATCAGAAGGCCATGCAGAGCGAGCAGCTCAATCCCAAGCTTTTTAATCTTTTAAATAATTTGAAATTTGATAGTACCCTTTTTTACAAATTTTGGTTTTAATACAGCTTTTAAATCGTTTAATGGGTAATTTTCGAATGTCAATGGGAAGGTTGTTGTAAAGCGTATACATTGGCCCATGAATGAGTTGCCTACTCTGTGGAGACGTATGCGATGTAGGTACAGCAAGGTTGTGTTTATTCCTAGTATTTAAACTATGAATTTCTGTTTGAAATATTTTCTTGTTTCATACCTTTGAGAGCGAGATTTTTTAGTAGTCGGGATTTAGTTTTTGAACTTACTTTTTATTTAAATTATTTTGGGGTTATAATTTCGTGATAAAGTATTTGCAGAGCAGCTTTAAATTTTGTTACGGTGGGCTGCATCAATACCTAATTGATGCAGCACATTTTAGTTTAGTGTAGTATGTGAAGTACTAAGGAAGTACATTTGATTTAAATGAGAGTCTGATAATTAAGCTTCACACGTTTATAATAGTTTAGAAGTTCACAAATACAATTACTTTAAGAGATCACTATAGACCTAGTTAGCGCGTACATAACGACATAGTAATAAACACTAGAAATAAAATGTATTAATTATAGATAATTAGGGTGATTTACACAATGACATGAGTATCTACTTTGTGAAGTATAATATTATTATTATTTTAATTACTGTGATTGTGATGACAACGTGGTTAATGTCTTTTCTCAGGTTTTTATGATAATCTGGCAGTATGAGTTTTTTTTTATAATGATCTCCTTACGTTCTGAGTTGAGCTACACGATTACTGACAAATGGGTGCATTGACTGGACGTGCATTGACTGGAGCAGTTCATTCAAATCTGTATAGTTTCTTCCTCACTGCTTTTATAAATAAGGGCTGGCATGCTATGGTAACACATTTAAAACATATTTGGATACAGTGAAAAAAAAAAAATACAAATCAGATTCATGAAACTATTAGTAGGTAAAACACAAAAATACGTTGTAAGAGTAGTGATTACGAAGACTTAAGGGTCTTTCAAACAGGCGCGACACGCGTGTCGCGTCTGTTTGAAAGAGCCTTTATTTTTGGAATGTAAAATTCTGCCGGTTCAAGAGAGAGTAGTGTTGTCAGTAGCTTTGGAAAAGTATTGTAGAGATTAATTTAAAAACAAAATTGTAAGCGCAAGATCTCAAAGGAACAACAATATGAAAAGATTTGTAGTGCCCACTTGTAATAACTATTATGGTCGAAGATGTAGTTTTTTTTTTTAGTTTCGATAATTTTTAAAAAGCTTCCCGTCGATGTAAATTGTTCTATCACAAAAACCTCTTTAAAAAACAAAATACATAAGTACTTTTTAAAAATGTGTTTAGTCAAAGCCTCGCTGTAATGAATATTTAAAAAACTTGTGTGTTTGTTTCCGTTTCATTTAAGAATTGCATAATAGTTTAGCGTACCTAGAGGTGAAAAAGTGTTAATGCAGTTTGGCAGAAGTAATAAATATTGCAAAAAAAAACTGCGTATAAACAATTTTTTTTTATTCCCGAAAAGACCATCTCGGACATAATCCTGCATGATTATGTCTGCACTTTAAAAGTGACTGCGACCTCTAAGTTTGTTTTCGTCTTTCTTCTTAGAGTCAGCTCTTTTCTTCAGAGTCGGAAACACCAAACCCGTCTAGTTTTAAGACATAATTTAACTATGACATGTAAAAGTGTATTTTTGAACCAATTTAGAGAAATAAAGATTATCATTTATGTAATCGAATCCTTAATTGCATTCAACCGCTTCGGTGGCCGATTCTTAACAGATTTTTAAGCGTGTGCGCTTTTAATAAATAATATTATACATTTTTCAGATGGTGGAAATATCTGCAAGACTAACAGTGACTGCAGGCCAATGGAATTTTGCGTAGCTGGATTTGGTGGGCAAATGTATTGCGAACCGATTTTAAATCGAAGAGATGGCGGCTTGGATCACATTTGGAGAACTATCGGATGGATGAAAAACTAATTAATCATAATTATAATTATGCTTTCGCCGATAACTGAATTTTATAATAAAATAATGACTTATAATAATAATTTATGGGTGTTTATCTATTAGCCAAATCGCTAAGTTTAATCTGTTATGTTTATGAATGTTATAGCATGCGAGAATGACGAAATATAGTTTACCAAAACGAGTTCGAGAGAGACGTACACACGGCTATACATCAAGCTATATTTTTCCAGTTTATGCTGATCTCGTATTGTATAGGATTTCCGTACAATACGAGGTCAGCTTTTACTGGAAATGTATAGCTTGATGTGTAACCGTGTGTACATGGTCAAACTAAGTTAACTGGCAAAACATCGCAGAATATATGAAATCAGAAATATATGAAAGAAAGATAGTTAATTGATTCAGGCGTGACCTTGCGGAAATCCATTATAAAATGATAATGTGGATATATTTAGTAACCTGTTCCGCTTAGCTATTTCTAAAGAGTCTTAAAAAGACCCTGGCAGAAAAACGAGGCATCCTCAGGATGACGATTAACTTGTCGCGAACTCGAACACGGCTGCGCTCGGTGCGAGGATGGGATGCCTCGTTGAGAGGTGAAACACGTGTCGGTTTCTTCCAGGGTCTTTTTAAGACTCTTTAGAAATAGCTAAGCGGAACAGGTTAGATACTAAATATATCCACATCATCATTTTATGAAAGAAAGAGTAAATTTAATAACTACCCAACCTAAGAATAATATATTTAGATCATGACAGTGGTCAGCAAAAGTCCAATTTTCTTCTTAATACAATATTTAATTTTGTTTTACAGCTGTATAAGAATTGGTTACTAAGTAAGCATGCTGTATTCTCCTGTAACCTATAAACAATTAACTATAATTCTTAGTACAGCTTGGCAAAAAAATACTTTTTTTTTATTGGCAATTAAAAAAGTTAATTAAGTTAGTTAAGTTAATTTTAATTTGAAGCAGGAATATATAACTATGACGCGGTGACGAACAAAACTAAATATTTTACTTAATGCAGACCTATGATGATGACACTACTTTGCCGACAAGTGCAAGGTCTTGATTTGAGTCAACCACAAGCAGCATTTTTTGTTGCACTTTTATTTGAACAATTGATTTCGCATTCGATGTAACCTAAGTGCGATAGTGGTGGTCTCATTTTTTCCAAACTCTTTTTTGCCAAGCTGTAGATACTGTCACTTTTTTGCATCATGTACTCATTCTTGCAGATCTAAAAAAATATATAGAAATATATTAAGATAAGATATCATAAGATATTATGACGAGTATAGCTATTGTTGGGGTTTCTGCGTCAGGTCGCCGTCGTGTCAGCGTCGTGGAATTAAATCAGGCACAAGGCTCCTTAATGATAACATGTAATATTATCGTTTTACAATATGTGGATGTCTTTTACAATTTATATAGTTTAGCGGTTATAATTTCCGTGAGTTCGTTGGCATGTCACCAAGACGGTGAAGATCCGTAGCGCGTCGCTAGTGACGCACCATGTTGTCTGCCCTTTCCCTGTGCGCAGCCTTCGTCTCATCGATTGGTTTTATTTGTTGCCAGTAGATGGCGCTGTGGTCGTCAACTTATTAAATTTTTGCACTGACAAAAGCCTGAATACTAAGTAAAACGATGCAAAATCTTCTAAAAACAAAAAATCATTTTACTCACTTCATAAGTGAATCTCAGCAATAAAACTTCTACACAATAATTGTGGGACTAAACTACATCAGTAAATACCAAAATCATCGTTGGCCACGATTAGGACAAGCTCCATACTTTGCCCATTCTCCTTTTATTTGGATCGTATTTGAAAATGTATATCACTATTATAATATGAGTCTGTGTTACTAGAATTAAATTATTTGAATTTGAATTTAAAGATTCTTAAGAAAATTTATGAAAATTGACCAAATTGATTCTAGATTGATTGATTGATAGATCCGAAGCTACTGAACCTAATTTAAATAACTGATAATGGTTCTTTACTTATAGATTACAGGAAAACTTATAAAAAGTCTAGTTAGAATATCATGATAAATCTCTCAATATTGTGCGTACAAACTTATATTTGTAGTTGGAATGCACCTATGGGAGAACACGAACACGTCAACTCTACTGATAAGTTTGTTCTTGGGGTAAACAACATGTCAGATGTAGTTATTGTGCCGAACTCCACACCACGCGAGTTTGACTCACTCACGTCCGTTTTTTTTACCGATATTTCAAGTATTTTTATATTATTTTATGTATTTTACTTTCTTTCTACTCTCCCACACGTTGTCTACATCTCTTGTTATCCTCTGTCCTATTGCAGGTATGTTGGAAGAAATTTCTTTAGAAATAAGCATCACCATTGTATACACGGCTACACATCAAGCTATACATTTCCAGTATAAGCTGACCTCGCATTGTACAGAAATCCTATACAATGCGAGATAAACTGGAGATGTATAGCTTGATGTGTAGCCGTGTGTACGTATTTTTCTGTACCTTTTGTCTTGTCTGTATATATATACGATATTTCTTATCTTAATAGACGTAACAATAAAAAACCAAATGTGTTGCTTCTGAAATCAAAGAAATTTATTATCTAAGTTTTACAAATTAAATCTAAGTAAACTAAAATTATGTACTAGGTATTTGTATACCTATTAATTCATACCTGAAATCTAAGAAACGACATTTAAAGTATTTTATTACACTTATGTCGATTCTCCTTCTATTATATTATTCTAATAACAAAATATTTATCAAAAACTTATTTGTGTTTTTCATGTTAACTTGACATCTCTAACTTTTTCTCGTTGACATCCGTACTAACTGTCACTGTCATAAAGAAACTCTTTAGTGTTACTATGCAAATAAATATTAATAAAAATATATATTCTTTACATATATATGTGTTTACATAACACACAAAAAAAAAAAACAAAAAAACACGCACGCACGCACGTAAATGATTACATAAATAAATAAATAATTACATTACCTGCGGTCGATAACCCCAAAATAAATCATCACATCAATGCTGCGTTTGCTAGCTAATTAAGGTTGACCTTGTATAAAAGTAGAACGTGATACATCATCGTTGCGTCGCGCTGTCTTGGTGTGAACCTACCCTTAAGTTTGTTTGTTAGGTAACTAATCAATAAATTTGATTAGTTAAGCTTTATTTACACTTAAATTGAATTGATTTGTGACACATATCAATTTAATTTTTCATAGTATAATAACTTTACCTTTAAATATCTGATAAACGCAAGAAATATTAAAATATTTTCTCTGGCACAGCAGTGTTACTGTTTGTCATCATGAAATTCTTGCCAGTCGCGCTGTTGTTCACGTTCATGATGCTGTTGGCTCATGTATCTGCATACAACCAGATATCTTCAAACCGCAGAAGTAATTATGGTTATTTTAATTATAGTTTTTTTCTAAAAAATGTAAGGGTAAGTGCACAATAAGACGCAGGGAGGCGTATCGCGACACAGCATTACGCATTTTGTTACAGACATACTTAATTATTATCTCACAGAAATGTAGGTGTCACATGTTCTATATTATTGTCTGCTCCTTAGCCGTTATGCAAGCTGATTCATTTCGATAACAATTACAATTTTATTGTATCTCATTAATGACAGTTATATGGTGCGCGCAGAGACATGCGCGAAACTAGGTAGGTAGGTATAAGTATCTCTAGATATAGTCCGAGCAGTGGTGGCCCAGTGGTAATGGCCGCGATTTACGAGGTGAAGGACGTTGTTTCGAACGCAGACAGGCACTTTAGTAAATTATTTCATCACCACGGCTCTCAAAACGGTGAAGGGAAACATTGTGAGGAAACCGGCATGTCCTAGAACCAAAAGTTCGATGACATATTGAGACATCTACCATCCCGCACTGGGCGGATGGCTGGCGGATGGCACTGACTGGGCTCCCGCGTGGTGGATTACTGCCCACTCCCTCTCACCGAGAGCAGGCCTGTGTCAGACTGATTATGCAATGACAATCTCTCCAACCCAATGTCATTAGGATAACCGTTAAAAAAATGGATCCGACACCCAACTAGTGGAAAGGGCTGGAACAAAGCCTTTGATTATGCAACATTTATTTAATAGAACCCTAAATTGCATTCAACCAATTCAGTAGCCGATTCTTAACAGATTTTTTTAAAGGGTTTGCGCTAATTAATTTTTAATATTATTTGTTCAGATGCCGGAGCTAACTGCAAGACTAACAGCGACTGCATTCAAGGCGTTTGCTTACCTGGATTATTTGATGGGCATTTGGTGTGCCATCCGATTTATCGAAGAGTCAATTCGGGTGGTCCTCCTAAACCCACCATCAGTACGGAACCGCGTGTACACAATTGATGCAGAGATAAATAGTAAAGCAACAAACACAGTTCAGCAAAGCATTGCTAACGAAACATGCAGTGCGGCTCCGGCGCGCGGCGTCATGTACATTCAACCCCAAAAAGATGTATTCACAGACAAGGAATCATTTCATTGTCTACAACCATTGTTTCATAATATTGAATCCACCTTACATGTACAAAACATAGTATACAATTTATTTTACCAAAACAATGTAAGCATTTTGTCCCAAAACATTTATACACCCTATGACCAAAACATGGTTATCTACATAAGTCTCAAAAATATGTATACAGTAATCATTCAATTCAAAAGTTCAACCTCGAGAGGTGTTACAAATAAGTATTTAGTTGAAAATGCGATGTCATAAAAATTTGGCATTTACTGTACCGCGTCAGACTGACATATTATTATTATTTTCATGATGAAGATCACATATTATCACTCAATGAGTGCATTAGCGTGTAATGTAACAGTTCAGATTCGAGTATTTCATCAGTGATTGCGTCCAGGCGAGCGTTACAGTGCGTCTCTGCAAGGCTCGGATACCTTGATGTACATTCTTCAAGGTTATTTCATCTTTATTTAAGTTTGACGTATTTTAACGGTTTTTACATGTTTTAACAGCACAACTAGGCATTTTCACGGAGCACTGATAAGAATCCCGCGATTCGAAAACGATTAATATTGTGCGTTCGAATCGATTTGAAAGTAGTTTTTATGACCGTGTAGAGCATTTGCTCTTGTACTTTTACAGAGGGGGAAGTGTTCGTAAGGCTTCTCCAGTGATATATAATCTAAGGTTGTTGACAATAAAATGGTTCCTTGTCCGTGTATACATCTTTTTGGGGCTGAGTGTATACACAGCTACATAACATTTCAAGCTATACATTTCCAGTATAAGCTGATCTCGCATGGTATAGGATTTCCGTACAATTCCGCTTATACTGGAAATGTATAGCTTGATATGTAGCCGTGTGTAAAGGAAGTTTTCAGATTTGAATAAGATTTGGACATAAAGATGTCAAAATTACTTATTCATGACTATATGCTCTCGGTAAACCTATCTGAACTTTCCAATATATTAATGACTTATATATGTATAAATAATAATAATATTATTTTAATAATTTAAATCATAAAACTGATGCTCAAGCACAGTAATGCAATAAAGAAATTACAGCGCAATGTTTCTGATTGGCATCTACTAGATGTGAATGCATAATGCATATTTTATGTAAACCACTTACTATAATTTAAACCCAACTACGACAAAAAAAAAAAAACAACAACTAGAAGGATATAAACAAGACAACAAAGGCAGACGAAATAAAAATCTGGAAAAGCTTTAAATGTTAGAAGTACGTTCATGCCTCAAGCTTTTTTAAGAAAATATTAAAGTTCTATGTTTACGTTTATTTAGGGGGTCTACCCTTTATCGCAGAACTTTTTATGTCATAATATTATTTTGCATAACAGCGCATAGCATAAACTTCATTTCGCAGAATATCGTTTGGCATACACTCATTTATAATACATTAAAAACGCATAATTTTGTAATTCAGAATCATCTTTAGGCATAAATTTCATATCTATAATAATCAAAAGTAGAACCATCATATTGCAGAAAGTTCACTGTCAGAATCGTCTTTTGGCAAAAATTCCATATCCATAATAATTAAAAAGTAGAACCATCATATTGCAAAAAGTTCATGCAGCATGCAGCATTCAAGCGAGCATGCAACATGCAGCAGGCAGGGTTTCTGTCACGGCTCCGGCGCTGCGGGCCTCCGGCGGCCCCGCACATGCTAATCGTCGCAGACGGCTTTCGCTCACCACCGCCGACTCGCTCGCAGCCGCCTGCTCCTCAGCCCGCGGGCGCCTCGCCCCTACGCGCCTACGCGATTTTAAATTACACTCTAGGGGTAGGACAAACAAGACTACGTGGAGTCGGTTTTGCAGCAATTCGGTTCTGTCACAAACTTTTGTTGCACAGCATATTAAATTTTTAACCAACAATATTATTTAATATGCCAAGTGAAATTATTCCAAATAATCGTCGCTCTAAATAAACGTTATGTGAAACAAAATTATGCGAAATTAAGCTTTGCCAAAAGTAATTATGCCAAATAAAATTCTGCCATCTTAAAATATGCCTTTGTAAATTCGGACATATAAACATTCGGCCAAACAATAATTATATTAAATGATTTTTATGCCATATATATATTCGTTTAAAGAAGATTATGCCAAGTGTGTTATGCCAAATAAATTTCGGAGCATCAAAATTCTGCCAGATAGAGGGAACCCGGTAAATTAGTATTTATTATTTATATTCTAAAGAATATGTGTAAATATCATTATACGTTTATAACATTAAGCTTTATAAAATTATGCTTCATTATTATTATGCCAACAGTATTTATGGCAATAAACTTTATGGCTAAACATTTATGCCTAATAATATTATACGTAATGATCATTATGCTGAATTTCGTTATGCCATTGTAAATGATGTCAATATATATTATATATGTATACAACTGTTTTGGCCACTATTTTTATTTGGCACCTTACGGTTCTTTGATATCCATTTTAGGTCACAGGTGGCAAATTCGTTTTGCACCATTTATAAGGCCATAACCGCCCCAATAATTTCAGTAATTTTATCCTAAAGTTCCTATACGGATTGAAAAACGTAACTAATTCCATTTGATCACAGAGAATTTGCAAACAATAGGCTCGCAATAGACTTAAACAATTGGCGAAATGCGGGTGTACTAAGGTACGCCCCTGCCTAATCCTTCGGGGATTACCGGCGTGATGTTGTGAATGTTAGGATTTGTAAATAAACAAAATTTTCACTATTGTGGGGAAGAGCAACCTTTGTTGACCCAGGCAGAATCCGTTAGGGCCGATGCCTGCCGGGGGTGTGAAGAAAACGGAAAGGGAGATCGTGGCCCCCGGCAACAGCGCAACCGAAGGAACACGGGTGGGTTTTAGTCAGTAAGAGTCTGACACGCCCTCCCGCTCCCGCCAGAGTGGGAGAAGTTATTTGATAATTACGCAACAAAAAAATTCATTTAGTGAATCAGTGAGACCTAGAAAACACGTGGTTCCATTAACATGGCACCAAAAACCATGTAGCACGAAACATAGTCGAAAGTTTGAGAGGGATGTTCCGATACCTATTTTACTTCACGGCGATCTGAATTATAATTCATTAAACAAAGTAGTAATTCTTATGCACAGCGTAGACATCGCGTTCGTTTAGATATAAAATATTATAAATATATATTTTTTTAATAGAATTATCGTCCTTGGTGGCAACACACGCAGGAATGTCACTTTTATTTCGCGCGCGTCTTTTCATCGCAACGAAAAAATTTGCTCTCTTAAAATTATTCATTTAAAATAAGTTTACGGAACTTTTTACTAAAATAACAAATTTTATGTTAATTATGTTAAGTGATAGAAAGTGCAATAAGTGCATCATTAGTGAAAACCTGTGACGGACAAGGCATCCATCAACAATATTAACAGGAAAGCTGATAAATTACCTACATCAGAACTAACTAGAAGCAGCTTTAGTCTTGAGTTCCTGACCCACATTAGATGTACTTAGATCCGGAGGCCTCCCACAATCCTAATGTGCGAGAATGCCTGGCTTTAACTGACCACTTTGTACGTGATACTGACAGTGTTTTACAAGCACTATGGTGGACATTAACACAACACAACTTGTTAAAGCATTACCTATCTCTTCAGTGGACACGAGATGTCTTTAGTAACGTTATCTCCACGTTACTAGCTGGATGAGAAGCTACCAGAGAGGCACGTGATGCCCTTAGCGATGTAACTGTACATAGCTAGCTGGTACGCGCTTGTCAGCATTACCCCTCCAGTAAGCACGAGATGCTCTCAGTAACGCTAATTCTACGTTACCAGCTGGATATGAAACTACCAATGTAGCACGTGATGCACTTAGCGATGTTATTCTACATAGCTAACGCTGGTATATACTCGTCACCAGGGGTAAGTCACATTTCTATGATCTTGGCTAAGGAATTGTCAAAAGTGGTTCTATATACTTTTAATTTACAAGCATGAAGGTTGCGAGATAGCCTTACTTAACCCTGCACACTGTCTGTGTGTTATAAACTTGCAAAAGCATTATACTTCCTATAGTGAGTGTGGAATTCTGCCTCGCTAACTAGATTGTTATCAACGAGTACAAGGTACTCTCAACAACATTGATTCTATGTTGCTAACTGGTACATATCTGACATGGTGTGCACATGCTTAGCACGAGATGCTTATAGCATGTTATCTCAATAGTACGTGATCTAGCTTTCATATCGAGGATTGCCATTTTTAACAAACAAAATATAGCTAATTAAAAGATATCACTGTGTACGAGATACTCAGTGACTTATCTAGCTCTAGGTGACTTAATTATCCTGCCAAAAACTGATAAATGATATCTATTTTGTAAACTAAAACAATAATGCAAAATTGTTCAATTTTTACAAGCATACATTTAAATACACAAGATACTTTGCAAACATGATTCTGTGATACAATGGCTGACGACAAATGCTACCTCTGGAAACTCTTGATTTCAGATACAAGTGCAATGGACTAAACCATAATTGGAATAATACAAAGTATTATTCCATGCTCCCATACTTATTCACCCCATTTAGATTCCTCTAAGCTGAGGAAACAAGGGATTGAGATATTCCAGAAACAAACCGTACTGGTTATTACCCCTATCATAGGGAAAGCAGTGACTGACCCTATGCTTATGAAGAACATAAGACAACACACACAAATTGTTGATTAACTTGGCTGATGCAGCAAAACCAGCTGGCAATGCCCACTGCCACCAAACTAAAACCAGAACAAAAGTTATATAATCTCTAATTGACATTAACTTTAATTCATCCTATTTGATAAACAAACCGAAACAATCACAAACTTGAGTACATAATGTTTTAGCTACAAACAATAACAACTATTCAATAAATATTAAAACCACAAGACATTCTCATGATAATAGTGAAACTTACCAGTTCTATGGCGAAAATGTAAAACAAGCACAACATTAGTTGATTTACTTACTTTTGTAAATAATAAAATAAAACATCCTTCTACCGGGTTAATAACAGGAATCACACCATTGAAAACCACCACCACAATATCTTATGATGTTTTGGTTTAATCTAATCGGTTGGAATGGACTATGTCTGAAAAATAAATGAACTATTTTTGTCACTGAAAATAAAAATCAATATCTATGGTTGACCTCAACAACGACCCGGCTTATATTCCAAAATAACAATTCAAGAAGACCAATACTGGAATAAATGCTGGCAAAGCAGTTATATTCCTCTGATTCTGCTATTAGCTATGGACATAGATAAGAAAATATTTGATACCTACCAAATTCAATATCTTAACCTCTCAAAGCCATTCTCTGGAAGCTGACCCCCAACATAGTTGGGAAAAGGCCAGGCAGATGATGGTCCTCTGAATACCATCAAAGAATTTATTAAATATTGAGATGCATTTACAAACAATACAATAGATAGATCTACAAAGAATTTATCTGAAAAATACATTTCAGTCAGTCTCAAACAAAATAGAAAATTCAGTTTCATTATGAACAAAAAATCATCAAGACTGTCTAACCCATCTAGAGCAATAAGAATCCCACCATATCATACTGAAGGAAAATAAAAATAAAAATCCCAGTAATAACTACAAGTATATTACAAACTGACAACTTGTACACTAATCAATTATAGCTTAGCATATCAAAATAGATAGGTATAATATACTATATTACCTTTATGAAATCATATTATGATTTCATCCTATAGGTACAGGGGTATCACTTAGGACTATCTGGAAGATAACATTACGTACCAAATAACCAATAAAGGGTTAACTACATATACATTTACTAATACTTTTCATACTTGAATAGTCTCTTATCTCTGTTTTACCTACTAAATTACCAGTAGTGAGTGCCACTTACAGAAAACAAGGTTTTCTTACAATCTAACTTGACTGTTTATTTGGTAAAATATCGAGACTGCGATAAGACATACCAATAAATACCACTATAAGTGTGTTTAAATGTTTGGGCTTGAAAACTAATAATGCTATTTTTTAGGCTTGATTATTAAGTTATATTTTTTTCACAGTACTGTACTAAAAAAAAAAGTGCTAGTTAACTTTGTCGCATTATTTAACATTACGCCCGGACTTCCCAAAGGGCTGGGCAGAAATGGGTGATCTTATTCAAAGCTTATAAAATCAAAATACCTAATTAATCATTTGATTGCCAACTACTAGTCTACATATTTAACAGTAGATTTGAATGATAATTGCAGCACTAAAGTGAAATTATCAAGGAAACAAATAAAGGAGGGGGGGGAGAACATTGTGAGGACAAAGTAGGTATTGATGGATTGTGAGTAGAACATGAACAAGATAAGGTATAATACAATAAATGTAGTACTATGAATGAGTTACCTACAAATTGCTTTACTCTAAAACTCTCCATCTGCTCACCAAGTGCACATCATAACAAGTTCAATTATACAACTCCCTCACTTAAAAATGCAACTCATTACACAATCCTTATTTTGGACATATTATGAGGTCAAGGAAAAGAGTTCATATCTTTATACTTCTAAAATGAATCTAGTTTCGATTAGCTCTAAACTCGTCAAGTAATGACCGCTAGCAGAATATGTGAAACTCATATGGAAATTAGTATTGTTGAGGAAAAACCCTAAGCATCTGAAATAGACCCTTTCACCTCAAATTTGTTCAAACCTCTCTCCTATCCAGGGCATAATATACTGCCCTTATTAATTGGTGCTTACAAGTTAAAAGCCTATTCCGTATTTGAAATTCAGTTTCCAAAATACCTTTAATAACTAAAGTTATGGAAAACCAGTCCATCCTAAAATGAAATGAAATCATATCATATAGTATATACTTACCTAAACGGAAATAACATCAACTGATCACAAGAATTTGACCAAACAATCCTACTACATTTTTCAAAAAAAAAAAAAAAGTTTGTCTGTCAGTACAATTTAGGTACAATACAATTCCACAAATGCTTACCAAAAATACCTCCCTGCTTACAACATTCAGGGGCTAAAATATCCTGTTACACCCTATGAAAGTTTAACTACTAAGGACTTCACAGCCATGGTGCCTCTTATTCAGATCACTAGATAACTGACATTCTTTAAAATACCCTAATGATAATCTTTACAATTCATCTTATAGACTCACTGAGCTCGACACCAGCAAGATGTAATGTGCAATTCAATACTCACTCATTAAGCACAACAATATCCCAAATAATTTAACTATTTACAGACAGATCTGAGAATGCTATTCTCAATCATGGAAACTTTTAAAGTAACATCATAACATTACGCCTTGTTTCCCCGAATGGTTGGGCAAGGTGTCCCTGTAGCAGGTTCAACCAGTTTTACACTTTTAAAGTATTCATATCATAATATCCTCTTGGTATATTAATTCAGAACAACTTTATAAAATTTGTATAAACACAAGCTGGGTTAAATGTGGTAGGAAGTGAGAGTGATACTAATAATTCACCTCCCACAGCACAAAACATACAGTAGCTCAACTTAGTGCTGGCATCAATTGAAATAGACACAGTGCCAACCAACATTGTGTTGATGATTATACCTCATTACTGATGAAAAATAGTTAAACACTATTAATTAAGCAACATTATTAAGAATTTATTTAAAATGGATACGCCAAAAGCATATATATTGTACATTAAATATTAAATGTTAACCGGTATGGACTTACATATATACATACCAATTACAGATGTACATGACATTCACATAAAACAAAGCAACCTTCTTAAATTACATAAAATTAAAATATTGTATTCAGAAAGAATGATAAAAGTACCTAATAAATCAGAATATACCGTAATTTATTAACTAACTAAATTATTGCAGACAACTCTGAACATCTACTTTGTTTAATGAATTATATTTCAGATCGCCGTGAAGTAAAATTGGGAATCAAACGAGCTTACCTGTTAAGCGAAGTCTTGATTCTAATTTTACGAACGGCGATCTGAAATATAATTACCCACCCGCCACTAGCAAATAGCCCCAAAGCTGCAATAATTAGTCTACTTAATTCACCTATCCACCACCTAAGTATGCGGAACTACTCTGTACAGAAAACAGAGCTTGTTCTCCATCATAAGGATCTCTAAAATTTGTGACATTCCTGCGTGTGTTGCCACCAAGGACGATAATTCTATTAAAAAAATATATATTTATAATATTTTATATCTAAACGAACGCGATGTCTACGCTGTGCATAAGAATTACTACTTTGTTTAATGAATTATATTTCAGATCGCCGTTCGTAAAATTAGAATCAAGACTTCGCTTAACAGGTAAGCTCGTTTGATTCCCAATTATAAATTCCAAGGAATTTTGACATTAATTGACTCACCCAAATTCACCAGATTCGTCAGGTCTTGACTTTTCTCTGTCGGGTTATCGGGACGTGTCATGGTCAATGTTAAACTAAAAGCAGAATATTTGTGACTTTGACAATTAGAGTAGGTACCTATGCGAAAACACGGTGAAAACCATGTATGCATCAAGCATGTAGAATGCAAACATGCAAAAAAGCACACACCATGCAAGCAAGCATGCAGCATGCAAGCAAACATGCAGCATGCAAGCAAGCATGCAACATGCAGCAGGCATGGTTTCTGTCACGGCTCCAGCGCTGCGAGGCTCCGGCGGTCCCACGCAAGCTTCTCGTCGCAAATGGTTGTAACGCTCACCACAGCAGCTTCGGCTTGCTGGCCAGCCATGCCGGCCAGAGTCAGCCGCGGCGGCGAGCGTTAAAACCACCTGCTCCTCAGCTCGCGGGCCGCCTCGCCCTTCCGCGCCTACGTGGGCTTAAATTACACTCTAGGGGTAGGGCAGACAAGACTACGTGCAGTCGGTTTTGCAGCGATTCGGTTCTGTCACTTCACTAACTTTTGTAGTACCCGCTCTAAATAAACTTTATGTGAAACGAAATTATGCAAAATTAAGCTTTGCCAAAAGTAATTATGCCAAATAAAATTCTGCCATCTTAAAAGTATGCCTTTGTAAATTCGGACAAATAAACATTCGGCCAAACAATAATTATATTAAATGATTTTTATGCCATATATGTATTCGTTTAAAGAAGATTATGCCAAGTGTGTTATGCCAAATAAATTTCGGAGCATCAAAATTCTGCCAGATAGAGGGAACCCTTATTTAGGACTTTTGGGTTCAATAAAAGCTTGTGTTTAAAAATATTTGTACTAATATTTTATTTTGTACATTTTAGCATTAGAATTTGATAAAACATCTGTTCTATCACCTTCAGTTCTTGTAAGGTAGTTATCATGACAAATCCAACGAGTCCAACATAACAGGGTTTTCTCGTTTAGTTGAGGAGTTCTTATGGCCACCTTCCAGCTTCATCAGAAGACCCTGGACAGCACTTAGTATATAAGTCAATACATATCCAATGAGTCCAAACACAATAATACTACCATGTTTGGTTGAGGAGTTCTTATGGTCACCTTCCGGCTCTATCATCAGACCCTGGATACTACTTCGGGCTGTACATGTCAAGACAAAGCTAACGAGTCCAAACTAGATGGTGCTATCTCATTTCTTTGAGAAATTCCTAAGGCCACCTTCCGGGTCCATCATCAGACCCTGAACACCATCTATCGTAATTGCATTTATCTACACATATCCAAAAAAATTAATTGTCTTTGGAACTGATCCAATATATTAAATTGTCAATTCCATAGGATAAGAGGAGTTGGTTTAATTCAGCTTGCAAGATTTGGCCTAAAAACACTAACTAACTGACTAACTAACATACAAACATTGCAAGTTGAGTAAAGCTTATAAAATATGTATTATATTATATGAACATGTTTCCGAATTTCATGTGAAGCTCAAGTGGTTACCAATTCGCCTTCGCCGGAATGTTCATATTCTTTCCCTTTTGTATAACGTGCTTTTTTCCCATTCCACCCCTCTCTATCTCAAGGAACGTTTCCAGTTTCTTTGCGACTCCCACACGAAATTTTTAAGGTCATCAGATAACTTAAAGCTTAAAATGCCTATGCATTCCACAACTTTCCTCGACAAGTCCTTTACTGTCCAGGCCGCTCGTTTGTGGAATGCATTGCCAGTTCAAATAAAACGCGCGCAATCGTTACCTGTATTTAAGAGACTCGTGAAGGAACATTACTTGTCGTTGTGATCTTGTTCTCGTAACTGTAATTATCTATAGTTTTCATTTATTTTTGTTGCTTATATATTTTGTAAGTATTTATGTATCTATTATTTAGGATATGTTTATATCTGTGTATTTATTCTAGTTTATTGTATACTTATTTGCACCGACGACAGCCCCATTTTATGTCCAGGCAAATCACTGTCCATTCCAAGGTTGCCTGGAAGAGATCGCGGAAAGCGATAAGACCGCCCATTGTATATTTTGTAGTGTTTGACTTATTTTTTTGTTATGTATTTTTGTGGTGTACAATAAAGTATAAATAAATAAATATATTTAAAACTTAATTATAATTTCTCATAGTTCGTTTGTTACGTCACATCGTGATGATGTCTCAGTCTGAAGTCTCTCTCAGATCTATGAAGTTACGCTAGTTAGTTTTATTTGACTTAATCAAATTCAAAATTATTTATTTGCAAATATGGGTAATTACATAAATTTGTAAAAAAATAGAGCATAGTTCAACCGTATTACGCCTTGAGGCATATCAAGCTTGGACTGTATCACAACATCACAATTCTGGGTAATTTCACAGTGGCAAATAATAATGAAACATTAGCAAATAATACTGTCAATACAATAATTAAAAAGTAAATATCATGTTTAAATGAGAATGTTAAGATATATTGGTATATCTTCGCACCTCCACCATTGCCCTTCAGAGATAATAGGTGTGATGTTAATTTATTCTTTATTGCTAGCGACCCGGCCCTGTTTCGCACAGTTTTTACAACTTGACAAAAATGTTTGTTATTATGTAATTTTAAAATTGAGTATTGGGTATTGGTAACGGGCTGGTGTCCGTAACTCCGAAAATGTGCGTATATTGCGTAATATAGTATGAATCTATACATATAATAAAATCATAGCGAAGTTTAAACTGTATATAATAATATATTGCTGAAAAAAAAAAAGTTATTGCTACGAGGTCTGGGATCGATTCTTATGCCGAAAACATAGTTTTTAGATATTTTGTCTGTTTCAAACTGTAGGGTGTCTGTTATAAACTGTCACGCTATTTGCAATGGGGGATGAGCAATATTACATTATGTTCGTATTTTTCTCCGCAAATTGCAAAAGGACGCGCCAAAAGGTTTATTGTGATACTGCAGATAAATAATGATTTAACTTTTTAAATTATTATGATCACGCTATACCTTTATGGAACTAGTCAATCATGACAAAATTTTATGGGAACGGCTATTTTAGCTAACTTTCAACGAAGCAATTAACTAAGCGGTTGGACGAATGCTTTGCAATCCTGGGGTATTCCCATCTATTGTTTTTTTCTTGTGTTTCATATTTTTCATTTTGTAATACGATTTTTTTAGTTTTTTTTTTGATTATGTAAATTGTTCGTAGTTCGTATTAATTCACTAAAAAAAGGAAAACTTCGTAAGCTATGGGAAACTGCTACGTTACAAGTACTTTACAGTCACAAAACATTCAAGGTTGTGTTCTTAAAATTTTAGAGCTAAAAACGAATAAAAAGATTTTTTACAGGTCATTGAATAAACTTAATGTAAAAAACATGATATTTTAGTGCTATTTACTTTTAAAAGCATATTTTAAAGAAGTTCAATATCAAAAAAACAAATATGCATGAAATACTATACTTATATGCAACTTTTGAATCGTTTGGTATCAAAGATGAAATTAAGCCGAAAAATTTTGAAAAAAAGCCGAAAAACGTTGCGCCTTTTACAGTTTATTTAAACTATTTCACGAAGTCCTGTTAGTTCTTGAAATTCAAATCTTATGATTAACATCATAACGGCAACAAGACAGGATTTTGCGAAATAAATTAACTGTACCTAGTGTTTATAAAGGTTCCTTGACTTTATTTTTATTTTTTATAAAAATATAGCTTATTTTTTTATTTATATTTTTGTCCCATAGTAGGATTTATATATCCGTAGGTGTGTCCGTGGCATCACAGCGAGCCCTATCAGAATACCAGCGCTGCGGTATTTATTTTTTAAATATCGCAGCCTATGCTGAGATAGGTGCCTTTTTGGCCTCGCACAGGTCGCTTATTATTATTTTTATCCTTTCGGTAATTCGAAAATTTTTGTTAGTTTTAGATGCTCCTTTTTAGTTGTTATTACGACCTTGACCTAGACCTTGATCAACACAACAAAACTAGCTTAATTTTAGAATTTACACACAGATTTTGACAGCAGATTTGTCCTAGCGATTTTAAAATCTGTGTGATCTTCTGGAATCGCTGCCAAACTGCTTCCTGATGACGAAACAGCGCACGCCATGTTTAAGATTCCCATCGATTTAGAGAGCAACGAAACTGTTTGTGGGGTGTCACGCAACGGTAACAAACTAAATGGTAGAATTAAACTTTATTAATGCAACATATTCTGGTTAATTTTATTACATTTGTTTAAGATATGTTTTGGCCTTTTAATTTTTATATAATTTGGCACATTCTTACGGAAGAAAAATGAGACGTGATGAAAAGAAAATTTGTATATATATTTAATAAACGATAGGTATAATTAAGAAAACATGATATTTCAAAGTGGGTACTCATTTTTTGTAATTTTGCAAATAAAAAAATATTAATAATTATTATTAAACATACATACAAATTTTATTTTCATCGCGTCTCATTTTCTTCTTCGCAGTGATTATTATCTCACTGAAATTTAGGCAATCGCAAGTTCCATATGAGTCTGTTTTAATAGAATTAAATTAAGTAAATTTGAATTTAAAGATTCATAAGAAAATTTATGAAAATTGAACAAATTTATTATAGATTGATTGATTGATAGATCTGAAACTACTGACACTATTTTTTTTAAATTACTGATGATGGTTCTTTACTTATACATTACAGGAAAACCTATAAAAAGGCTTCTTAGAATATCATGATAAATCTCTCAATATTGTGCCTACAAACTTATATTGATTATTATCTCACTGAAATGTAGGCAATCGCAAGTTCCATATTGCATAGCTCTTATAAAGTGCATGCAGCGACGTGTCGCTTCTCATTGTAAGTATTTGTGAACTGACCCATCCATACGGCTCGATTTTTGTCGAATGTCAGCCCGACAATCTCTCCAACCCAATGTCATTAGATTTGACATCCATTAAAAAACGGATCCGACACCCATCAGCTGGAAAGGGCTAAAATGAACCCTTCTTTGCTTACGCAGCATTTATTAATCGAACCCTAAATTACATTCAACCGATTCAGTTTATAACCGATTTTTAACAGATTTATTTGTGATCTGAATCTATGATGATGGTTTTTTAAACGTTGAAGATTCAAAGCACAAAAAAAAAGTTAAAGGTTCACGATTTTTTGTGTTAAAATTGTATAAGATTTTTTTTTGAGTTTTTTTTTTACATACATGTTAGATTTAAACTTGATTAATGTTTGCCATACTGACAGCGACTGCCCAGGCCCTAGCATATGCGAACCTAGATTGGATGGGAACTTGGAGTACACGCTACTTCTTAATCTAAGAGTTTTTCCGTTCACTCCTAGACTTGGATAAGATTTGGACATGAGGATGACAAAATTCCATAATCACGATTACAAGCTCTCGCCGTACCTACAATTTTACAATGAATGAATGACATAAAAATAATATTATGGGTGCTTGTCATTTTGTCCCCTTTTTTTCGCAGAATCTCTGGATTAAACTAAATGAACGAAACTTCACAGATGTGACGGACATTGATATCAAATGTTTATAAAACAACTACATTTTCCACTACAATGTTAAGTTTGTCTTGGGATAAATTTATCCCAACTACGGGAACCCTTTATTCTGCGGGGTCCGACAAGTACTAGGCCGGTTTTTTTTTGTATTGGTTTTTGGTAAGACGGTCTGGTGTCCGCAATTCCACGACAATGCGCATATTTTGCGTAATATAATATTATAAACATAAACCTTCCGGAATAAATTCACTACAATGATGATGAAAACCGCATCAAATAAAAATCTATTGCGTAGTTTGGAAGAGCAACGGGGTCACACAGACAGACAATATAAAAAATATAGATATCGATGTAGTCTTTAACATCACTCTTTGAGGGACGAATTAGATAATGGGTGATAATCAGCAGAGTCCGATTTAATTTCCAGATAATTTGTAATTAAATAGGTATCTCGATTCCTCGCTCACGCTCTGTAAGCTCGCTCCGCTCCGCTCGACAATAGACTTGAACGATCTCAAGATCGCCACTGATGCTGAAAATATACCTATAAAAAATTGCTTTCATTTTCAAAACATACTGAAACTAACTTCCTCTACGAAAAAAGTGAAAACAAATCTTGTAAATCCGTTTTATAATAATCGATTGGTTTGAACACTAATATTGTACGTATGTTTTTCTTTAACTGCAGTGTATACGAGTACTTACTAGAGGCACAGTGTTTGCACATTTTAAGGAAATGTAACTATTAATAGCTAAGGCCTGAATTCTTCTTACGCTGATATCGGCCACGTACGTCGGTCGCGCGTGCGCATATACATTGTGTTTTATATAATACCATACTGCGACGTTGACTTCAGCGGCGCATACGTACCATCGGGGTAATGTACCTATATATAACCATTAAAAAAAATCCTGTGCACACGACCCTTTTTTTCGTAGGTAAGCGACATAATAGCGGCCGAGCGCTGCAAGCAAGAATAGTCCTTACAATGTTCAGATATGCGTTCTTTCAATAGTTCGTACGTTGCGTACGCGACCGAGATCAGCCTAAGAGGAATTCAGACCACATTATGTAATTGATCGAGAACAAAATATAGGTGATAACAATAACATTCAGCAACAGCGCCTTTATGTCGAAGCAATAAGGGCGGGTTTTATATTACAAGTGTTAATCCGTGCAGTTTTTACTAATGAGACTCACTTGTAAAGTGTTAAGTGCCATCAGACAGTGCCGTTAGTAATAATAGTTACTGAATCATGAAGTTTTTGATATTCCCAATATTTATCTTTGTGACGTCAGTGGCCTATGTTGCTGCTTATTATCTCAGATCAAATGACATCAGTCTTTCACGTAAGTACTGTTCTAATTCTATGTAGGTATAGATGATGGATAAATTCCAGTCGTCATAGGATCGATCCCCCAGTTGTCCCCCGGGCAGGAGCTACATGCTCATGTGACAAGCGTGTTACGACAGGGATTTTGGCGAAAACAAATGAGAGAACAGAAAGAAAGAACAGGAAGAAAGAGCATGACACGAGTCACCACGAGCCACGACGGACGGAAACAAGTGAGTCGCATCACTTGAGGCCGTGTACCAGGGGCCTTATAATGTGTATCCATTTTATCCGTCTATGTATCTAACACTATTTATCTTAGGTATGGTCGATATAATGAACTGAGGGTCAAGAGGCTACTCACACTTGTTACAAATATCTTTAAGGTAATTAGAGGGAAGATACACAACGCGGATATATTGCGAAGGGTGTAACTAGTTGTGCCAGACGGGTATGTGGGACGTCGTCGTCAGCCGCGGTTGCTGGCGGTACCGCGTGCGCGAACTAACTTGCTGCGTGAGGCGCCGCTGACGAGCGCGCTCCGCACTCTCAACCTCATT